>CM042023.1:48232500-49579285 GCA_023525975.1 Smallanthus sonchifolius
ATTCTCTTGCATGGGTTGACTAGTGACATTCGGTATTGAAATAGACATTCCAAGACGTTTTACAAGATCTTGCACAATGCTTTGCAAATTATCTATCTGTATTTGTTGCTCATCAAGCTGCTTTTGCTTCTTGGAATCACTTGTCTTTAACTCTCTAATTTCTCTTTCATTTGCATCTTCTCTACTTTGAAGATTTGAAACTTGAGTCTTCAATTGACTTATAATATTTGTAGTTTCTTGAGTTACAAAGTTTAGAAACTCTTCATCCATCAATTTGTAATCTTTAGAAGCCTTTTGTCTAACAGGATCTGGAACTTCTTTACCCTTTCCTTTTCCTGAGTACCTCTGTGCCATAGTCTTCAATCTCTTTTGTTCTGGTTCTTTAATTACGATACCTTTAGACGGAGGAGGTCTAGAAGGCACGTCCTTTTCAGCTTCAGTAGCTTTCCTTTTGATTGGATTTTCAGTTGCCGTTGCTGGAATTTCTGGTGTTTCAACACTTTCAGTTTCTTAAACTTTCTCTGTTTCTTTAATTGGCTCATCAACAGTTTCTTTCTCAACTACAAATTCTGTAACAACTTCAGGAATAATCACAGGAGCTTGAACATTTTCATGATTGTTTTGCACTACATTCCTATCACCTCCTTCACCACCTTCATCATCATCATCTCCTTCATCATCACCATCATGATCCTTTACTACACTACCTTGAATATCATTCAATTCATCTTCAACACCGAACTCGGGATCAGGATTCTCTTCAATCATATTTTGAAATAAAGGTGTCAATGTCCCAGTAAACTTGCTTTTCTTCCTTATGGTGTTCATGCTACTGAAAATTATTTCTGTCATTTGATCTAATGGAAACTCAACCCCGTCATTAGGTAGATCAGGCAATAGTGTATTGATTATCATTTGTAAGAATCTTGGATAAAGCAGAAACTTGTTGTTCTGTCTTAGACCCACAAAATTATTAATCATAGCTTCAAAAATCATTCTTGAGAAATTGAATCTACGGTGAGTTGTCAGACAAACCAAAGCTCTACTAAAAACTTCACCAATTTGATCAAATGCTCCTATCCTCGGTCCAAGGCAATGAATGAATACATGTACTAAGTACCTCCACTGTTTCCCTAACAAAGTCTTTGTCACTTGCCTTCTTGGAAAGTCTCCTTCATAGCCCATTTCTCTGATTATCTGCATCACACGTGTGTAACTTATTCTATATGGAAAACTGACATTGTCTCTGAAATTTAGAACCTCTCTGATAATTTGTTCGGAAATCTTGATCTTCTTTCCACCAACTATACTTTTCTATCCAGTTTTCCTTGTTAACATGCCTATATTCAACGTTGTTCCTGAATTCTCGAATTTGATTTTCATAAACAGTAACTTGTGTTGATATGGCAGTTAGAATTCTTGATTTGTTCAGAAACCGAACTATTTCTTCATATCCTCTTGATTTTCTTGTGCTAGCTGTCAAACACGCACAGATGTTGTGCCTTGAGTCAAACTTTAACCTGTTCATAGCTGTTCAAGACAAGTAACATAAATCAGTCAAAATCCAAAATTTTGCCAACTCCAAAGATTTCAAACGAAAACTATTATCCGAAAACAATTTCGATCGAAAACCTCTTCGGACAGATCAGTTGGAGACTCTTCATTTCCATCTGAGACAGATTTTGATCAATTCATACAAGTTTTCGGACAATTCATATAAGATTTCGGACGATTCATAAATATTTAAAGCCTAAGGCAATGGATCTATCTAATCTTACTCTAAGGATCCAGAAAAACATACCTTGATGTCGAAAACTTTAACCAGAAATCACATTCAACTTTGCTCGAAGATTTCGCACGAAAACACGACACTTGGTAAACTCGAAAATCAGGCTCGAAAACTCATACAGAGGTGGTGAAATGATTTTGATCGAAAAGTAGATATATATAACTTTTGAGATTTCGGATGAAAAGACTTTTCGCATACGACTTTTCGATCGAAAACAATTTCGGACAAAAGATTCGGACAAAAACTTTTTTACTTGTGAAAATTTGAATTTTATTTTTCTTTATCCGATCCTGATATCATTAAGACCTGTTCCAAAATTTTAATGCTTTCAAATGTAAGAAAAACAACAAACAACAAAGAAAAACTAATTATATTTCAAACAAAATATTAAAACAAAAATCACACATAATACTTTTTTTAGAAAAAACCAGCCTTTTCTCATGTTGATAAACTGAATTGACATAGGATCATAAATGCGCACTGTCTTAATCACATTTCATATCAAGTCAGGATCTACTCAGTTCAACATTGATTGACAGTATCTTAATCCACGTAAACTCATGCATCATGTTTCAGCAAATACTGGTGACAGTTAAGGTAAGATTAATCAATACAATGTGTACCCCACAATCGATATAGAAAGAACTGAGAATCAACACAAAGTTTCACCAGATCATGATCCAATCACCACCATGAAGGTAGTGTTCTTAGCACAGGAAAAATAATCCAAGTGGATTTAAATGGAATCATATTGATTCAGAATCATTTTGATTCATTGTCTTGGTTTCTGAGATAGTACGGAATCATATTGATTCATATGAGTTGTGAAGAGTATATATGTAGAATCATGAATGATTCGGGTATGCGGATATCCGTAAGATATTGGATATGTCAATTGAAATCATGAATGATTCAAAGGGCGAAACAGACTGACTTTCTGGTTTCCATCCAAAATTTTCACTAGAACCATCAGCTGTATGAGGGTGTTTAACTCTAAATCATATATTTGACGTATATAGTCAATAGAGCAAACAAATTGTGCTAAGAACTCTTCAAGATCCTGGTCTCATGGTATGACTAGATTCACTTTGCATTCGAATGGTGAAAGTACCGATATTCGATGTGGGTAAAACACAAATATTGCAATTTAGTTAATCACACAAATATCGCATAATTTATACATGCAGAGCCTACCAACATATCAATAATTGTAACCGGTGTTACCATCATATCCAATTCATGCGTAAGCTCAGTACACAAATATACTATCATTTCCTATTTGCATGTCAATCAGTCACACATAGTTCATTTTACAGCACAATATGAATTTCAATATCTCTTTTTCTCTTTTGCACACACAGATAAAACAAACACTTCAAAGATGATAATTTATTTTATTTTCTTTTATTCTCCTCCTAAAATTATGATGCAATTAATTGAATCTAAACAAACAAATAAAAAGCACATTTTAGAATAAACACACAATTCAACACAATTTTAATACTAAAAGAAAAATCTTTTTGAGGAACATATATGATCTTTCAATCAAAAAGACGGATTTTATTAAACGGATTTTTTATTTTTTTTAATCACAATCAGAAAGAAATCATCCCCAACATTTCTACCAGAGAGTTAAACCGATCTGTTGAAAAAACTTTTGTAAAAATATCGGGTTTTTGCTCTAAGGTATCAACGTGTACCACCTTAATTAAACCATTATCAAAGCAATCGCGAATAAAATGTAACCTGATGGCAATATGCTTTGTTTTTTAGTGCTGAATTGGATTCTTGACTATACCAAGCACCGCTTTATTATCACAAAAAACCGGGGTCTCCAAAAAATTGATTCCAAAGTCCATCAATTGATGTTGTATCCAGATGACATGTGAACAACAGCTCGACGTGGCTGTGTATTATGCCTCAGCAGTTGAAGTGGATACATTCGTTTGTTTCTTACACTGCCATGAAACAAGTCTCTCCCCCAGAAATTGACAACCTCCTTATGTAGATTTCATCCAAATGCTCTGAAAAACTTGATATACGGCTTTCTTTTGAAAAACAACTCATAAGAAGTCTTTCTATGTTTCTTCACCATGAGAACTCTGTTCAACACATAACACGTTGTGTTTACAGCTTCAGCCCAGAAAATAATGGGCAATTTTGAATCCACAAGCATTATACGAGCAGCTTCAATTAAAGTTCTGTTCTTTCTTTCAGCCACTCCATTTTGTTGCGGACTCCTTGTTACACTAAATTGATGAGTTATGCCTTTTTCTGCACAAAACAAATTTATCAGTTTATTCTTAAACTCTGTTCCATTATCACTGCGAATAATTAACACTTTGCTATCACAGATGTTTTCAATACGCTTTATAAATTCGATGATTATTTCAGGTGTTTCATCCTTTGTTGCAAGGAAGAACACCCAGGAAAATCTTGAAAAATCACATGTGATAACAAGACAGTAAGATTTCTTCGCAAAACTCTTTACTCGAATTGGACCAAATAAATCCATATGAATAAGAAATAAAGGTCGAGTAAATGTTGTCATAGTCTTCTTTGGATGAGACTTCTTGTGATGTTTTCCCTTTGCACATGACATGCAACTTTCTTGAATAATAAATTCCTTTCTGGGTAATCTACGCACTAAGTCTTTATGAACCAAGTTGTTCATATTTTTCAAATTTACGTGTCCCATTCGACGATGCCACAGATAAGACTCCGAGCCAGTGGCCTTTGATAAAAAAACAAGAAATGCTCACTAGTGTAGAATGGTCGTTCATATCCACCACGTAAGTGTTGAACTTTCTTGGAGCTCTCATCAATATCATTTCTTCAGGTATAACCAGTCCTGGCTTTAAGAATAAGCACTGCTTTGCTGTAAAGTGAACCGGTATGTCCTTATCGCACACTTGCGATACACTTAGCAGATTAAACTCCAACTGTGATACATAATTGACTTTCTCAAGAGTTATTAAGTCATTTGAAACTGTTCCCTGACTAGTTATTTTACCACCTTTTTTATCTCCAGCAAAAGCAACAAAACCACCTTCAAATGATCGAAAATCATTCAATATCTCTCTTTGTCCCGTCATATGCCTTGAGCAACCGCTATCAACATGCCAAACATTATTAATAGTCCTCCCAGATTGACTCTGCACATTTCAAGACAATTTAATGAGAAACAGGTACCCAGATCATCCTTGACCCGGGCTGACTTTGACTTTTTACAGTCTTAGTCACATCGGCTAGTTCCTTCAAATTCTCAACATTCTTTGTTCCAGATATATGTGAAGTTTGTTCAATTTTAACTTTCCAAAAACAACCAACATTTTTCTCATATTTCTTATTGAATTTTTCTTTATCAAAATAGCTTGGATTGGTTGATTTTTTTCACATATATTGGACTGTTTTGGACCTTCTTGTCCGTAAAATTAGGTAGCACATAATCATGACAAGCATTTGAATAAAGTTCACTATAATCTCTAGAAAGCAAGTAATCACGACTGTAACGATGATTCACTCCGGACTCAACCACACTGTCATTCACAAATGCTTTCTTGAACCACTTATTGATATTGCCTTTTGTTTTCTTATTGTACCCTTTGACTTTTGACTCACTTGACTTGTGTTTGCAATTTCTAGCAAAATGTCCAACTTGACCACAAGTGAAACAATTTTGACTTTTAAACTTTGACTTTGTCTTTGTCTTTGACTTTGAACATTCTCCTACTTCAAACATAGATTTTCCTTTCTCACACTCTATTGAACTTTGACTTATTCCTGACTTCCCTTTATATTGAACGGGCTTATCTTTAACATCAATGAACTGGTCTTTGACATCATTTGATTTGCCTTTGACATTCATTTGATTTGACCTTCCACTAACGTTTTGACTCTTTGTTGGTGTACTGATTTTAATTTGTACAGACTTCACATTCTCTCCTTCACTTTTCAGGATGTGATTTTCAGGAACTATGAATTCATTTTTCTTTGGCATCTCATGAGAAAGATCATAATCTTGTATTAATGGATTTCCAAATTCATCCAACACGACATCTTTGGCTAGACATGACATTTTGTGAATTGGAATATACTCTCTCGCAGTATGCACCACTTTATCAAAGAAAGTAGAATCAGAAGAAACCTCAGACATACAATCATAAACATCACACACGGAGTTAGTAGAACAAGCAGAAACATATGAACTATCAGAATCTGAAAAACTGTTTACATCAACACCATTGTTAGCATGTGACTTAACAAACTTGTTTGCAATACATGTATCAACCACAAATTGTCTACAATCCCTTATTGTTTCTCTCACACAAACTTTATTGAATTCATTAAAACTCCTCACATCATCAACTGAAACCTTCTCATCTACACGACTTGTGTTATTTGCTGCACTAATATATAAGTCATGAAAATTAGAGTTATCATCTGTAAGTAAATCATTTGAAACATGAGGTTCAGGAAACGGTTCGAAATGATCAGGATGAGGTACCGCTTTGTAACCAACACCATCTTTAATAAAACAACTTCTTTACTTATCAACACAGCTTTCTAAATTTTTTCTCTGCATACCCCATTTAGAAATCAAAACCCGTTCTTTGATAAGATCGGATTGGGCAGCAATGAGCTTGTCTGTTAGATCCTTGATTAACACATCCTTTTTGTTTAAGTATTCTTTAAAGTTCATGTTATCTTTTAACAAAGCATTAATTTTTCTGGTGTAGGTGACCTCATTCTTTTTTAGTTCCTTATTTACACTTTTTAATTTATCATTTTCAGCAATCAAGAATTTGTTTGCTGCATGATAATTCTGCATTTTCTCAATACAGTCAGAAGAACATATGAATGAATCATCATCATAAGTTACCTCACTGTCAGATAACTTTTCCTCAGAGGCAGAAGCTTCTGCTTTGCCTTTATCACCAGATTTCAAAGCACAGTCACTTGGTTTTTCCTTTTCAGATACTCCAATTTTTGCCATCAAGGCTTCATCGAAATCTTCTTGAGCATCTCCAATCTCAGACTCCCATTCACAATTGTTGAGCTATTTCGACATCAAGGCTGTTGGAGCTTTCTTTGACTTTTCATCCTCATCGATCAATTCGATTAGCTTCACTCCATTACCATCAGCTTTCTTCTTTTTCTCCTTTTAACACTCTCTAGCAAAGTGTCCAAGTTGCTAACAGTTATAACATCTCAGCTTTGCCTTGTCAAAACCGACTTTCTTTCTGAACTGCAGCTTATCCTTTCTAACCTTATGAAGATACTTCTTAGCCTTACTGCAATCATAGCCATTTGCCATTGTAGATCCATATATTCCAAATCATCAGGATTAATCTGCACTAGATCTTCAGCATCCAGAACAGCTGTTGTAACTTTCCAGTAACAAATGAATCGTAGCTACTCATAAATGCCCCAAATAATGCAATCTGATCCTTAGGAATCTGACTAGTTGCTTTTCCTTTTTCTCCAGAAGAATGCTTGTAGGTCCCTTCGTGTGTGTCGGATCGTCACATGCAAGTGGTCTACTAGTCGGACCGAGTTGCGGAATACCCGTGACTAGGTGGAGAGTCTTACAAAACAAAGTAAACCAAACACGAGAGTCACAATAAACGTTCTTTCTATTATAAACACTCGACGGTTACAGAGAGAATACAAGCTGCGTACTTAGCAGAACTGAGTTCGTCTGAACAAAATGGTTTCTGCGTACTTAGCTTCTGTGAACCTATCCTATTTATACAGACCTGATGCCTGCGCACTTAGCAAGTGCGCAGGACTAATTGCTCTTGCGTACTTAACAAGTACGCAGAGGTGTTCTTGCGTACTTACTAAGTACGCAGGAGCTTTCTCCTGCGCACATGTAAGTGCGCAAAACACTTAGCAGAAAAACAACAAACATTATGTAAAAGTAAATACAACTCGATAAACTATTATATAACGACTCTTACATACAAAGACAAAATTACAAACATTAGAAATACAAACTAAGACTCTATCCAGAGTGTTGTCACAGGAAAGTGCATCAACAAACTCCCCCTTGACAACAGCTCGGGATCTTCATCGTCTTCAGTCTTCATTCTTCAGTCTTCACAGCACTTGTTCCTTAGCTTCCATCTTCTTCTTGTAATCAAGGCAAAACTTGATTAACTTGTCGTATTTGGCCGAGAGAAGCTTTGTCCATTCGTTAGTGTGGATGCAGAACTTGTCTGCTAGTACCTCCAGATCGTTCACAGAGAAATTGATGAAGCAGACTTCATCAAAAACCCTGATCACTTCCTTTGGTACTGTGTTTCCACTATTTGACTTACCTTTACCCATAACCACAGCCTCGCCCGTTTTTGGATCAACGTACCAGTACCACATGTCACCAAGAATATCCTGAGGTAACTTGCTCAGGGGAATCTTAGTTTCACATCGCACTGGCTTGTATACCAATCTCTTTAAGGGTTTCTTAGTCACAGGATGCCCAGCGTGCTTATCCTTGACTCTTCTGGGCACCTGAGGCTTGAGGTATTCAAATTTCCCTGATCTTGCTTCCCGCTGTAGTGTAACCCACAAACCCATTGCTACCGCATTACTCGAGTGACTCAGTAGGTCGCGGTTTGCGAGGTTCACAAGGTCGTACTTGGGCAAAGAGTTGAACGCCTCACTGGTGGGTTTCAAGTATTGAACTCCCCCAGATCTTTTGATGGCGAACAGCTGCTTGTCCTCCTCGAACCTAACAGCCAAGATCATACCTGTCGCTCCGTGCTTGTCTGTAATAGACGTCTTTTGCCACACGGGAGCTGGACCCTTTGTAGATACAGAAGGCATGTCTTTCTCTTTTGGTGCCTCGGGGTCCACAGGTGTAGGGTCGACTGGGGATGCTTCAGTTGTAGCTTCAACATTAATTGCCATGTCAACTGAGCTTGTGTCTATTTCGAGCAGAGATTCGAGCGATGGTATTTCAAAGATCTCAACATCCTCTAACTCGTACTCTAGTTCACCGTCGCCCTTGGGAATCTCGATTATCACATCATCATCATCATCGTTCCAGTCATCACCAGAGTCAATCTCTCCTTCTTCCAGATTAAGGAGAGCATCGATCTGTGCCTCTTTGGAATAGTCAGGCTCTAAGTAGAGGATCTCATCATCAGATAAGTCCTTGAGCACATCAGCCGCTGACTTCCCTTTATCTCCACCACCACCACCTGACGTATCACCACCCTCTTGCTGAGTAGACTCCCCCTCAGCCAATGGAACAGAAGAGATGGGCACAATCGCCAAAGCTAGGTGCTCACCTCAACTAGGACCGACTTCAGTATCCTTGTCTTTATCATCATCCTTAGTCAGATCGACTGGATGACAAGACTCGGCACCGGTGGATTTCTTTTCTTTGTCTTTCTCTTTCTCTTTCTCTGTCTCCTTCTCCCCCTGGGCACCTAGCTTCGCGGTCAGTTCACCAACTAATTTGACCATCGCTTCGTGCTCTTTTCTCTACAAGTCCATCCTCAGCTCAAGTGAAGTTCTGTGGCCTAGAATCATTTCGTTAGTCTTCATTAACAGTTCATTCTGTGCCATGACATTCTTCAATTGCTCATTTGTCCCTGTTCTATGGCTATGGAGAATCCTAACTTCATAGGCCAGGGAATTAATCTGTGCTTGTTGAGCATCAGACTCCTCCTTTGACTTTTGAATGGTCTTCAACAGTTCAGCAACTTGGGTCTCTAGCACGTCGATCCTTGCATCATTCGGATCAGCATGCCTAGAGGATGAGGCTTCGGCATTATGGATGGGAGAGGAGAAGATTGTGTCAAAGTCAAACCCTTGTGAGAAATCACCATAGTTGAAGGGTTGACCTGACGGCTCTTTGGTGGGTGTTGGGATGGGGGATGAAATGATGGGAGTTATGGTTGGGGTGATGGTGACTGACTCCGTGAGAAGTGGAGCAGTCACCGTCACCTGGACGGTTGGAGTAGGGAGGGTCACCGTCACAGGAATCACCTCTGTGACCGCCGTGACTACGACATTTGCTTGTACCAGTGGCCTTCACCTCCTTGTAAACAGTTGCAGTGCTGGCGTGGTAGATTCTGACTCTGGACGGGCAGCCTCAACTTGTACTGGCTGCACAGTCTGAATCTCTTCAACCCTGGGGATAGCAACCTCTTGCCTATCGCCCTTTTTCTTGTTGGCTTTCTCTCGCCTTCGTCTTTGTAGAGCAGCGTCAGAGTCAGAATCCGGCTCGTATTCGCTGCTCGAGCTTTGTCGTTTTCTTTTTGAAGACGACTCAGGCAGGGTTACCTGTGCCGACCTTCTCGGATGTACCTGTGATGGTGCGTCATCGGAATCAGAAGAATCTGATTCGGTTGCCTCCGAATCGGATTCCTCTGCACCACCAACATCACCTTCATCATCACCTTCATGTTCATCATCACCTTCATCATCCTCATTCTCTTCATCTTGTTCTTCATCAGAGTGATCACTCATCTCTGGTCCCGAGTTGGGACTATACCAGTTCCAGTCCTCCGGAGCGACGTATGCTTCATTAATCAAGTGGCCGAAGAGTTCAGTATGCTCAGGGGTAGGTTCTACACTGCCTGGCTTTAGAAACTGTTCAAAGACTCTCTTGTCCACCCTTTTTACCTGCAGTCTCTCCCCGATAGCACGCAGATTTGGCAATGCATCATCGATCAGTAGTTGCACAAACCTCGGGTATAAAAGGAACCTAAACCTCTCTGCTGTATTTATCTGGTCATTTAGTGCTTTGAAGATATAGCGAGAGAAGTTATAGCCCCGATTGAGAGACAGGCCCACCATGGCCGCTGCTAGGTCATGACCCATGGCATCTTTCCCCGCTTTCCTGGATGAGATGCACACGATCATGATGTGGGAAAAGTAACGCCAATGATCCAATACCCACATCTTCTTGTAGGAAGCATAGTCCCTTGCCCCGACATATCCCATTCTGTGCCTCCAACACCCATCCACGTAGTAATCTGGATAGGATGTCGGGTCGGTGGCAAGGTCTCCGAATTGCAATACTCTCCTTATTGTACCTTCCGAGATAGCAATAGCCCGACCGTCAACTGTAGCCCGTATGACATTCGGGGATACCGTGCAATCGTGCTCTGCAGTCTCCCAGAATTGCTCCAAGTACGGTCTTGAGACTGTTGGGTTTGCTGAGATTGCATAACTTATTCTTGATCTGTTGAGAAAATCCATAATCTCCCGGTATTGCAAGGCTGCGCCTTTCCATTCTGGTTCGGTGTTAGCCACTAGGTTGAATTCGTCAGTGAATGCACGAGCCATAGCTTGCAAACACACACAGAAAACATATTCAGAACAACTTATAACACTGGAAGTAGACACACATGACATAGTATAGTAGTTACACTTTGAAAAAAAATTTAGACTTAGAAAAAATTTCTAAGTGTTGGTCCTACGCATTTAGCAAGTGCGCAGGTTTTTCCTCTTGCGTACTTAGCAAGTACGCAAGAATTACTTCTTGCGTACTTGCTAAGTGCGCAAGAACAACCCTTAGCAAAAAATTCAGAATTTTAAAATCGTTCAAAGCGTGGGTTATTAACACCACAAAACACTACACCACGAACAATTTTGACCTAGGTCAGTCGAACGACCCATTGACTGTTCAAGTTCAATCGACGGATCAGACGATGACTAAGAGAATGAATAGAGGATCGATTAGGCGTGTATTAGCAAATTAATGTCAATAAGTTACCCAAACAACCCCATTTCACCCCAAAATGTATCGGATTTAACCTAAAATTTTCTAAGTCAAAAATCGGTCCAAATGTCAACAATCGATGGATGGAATTGGCCTATAATCTCACCACTGAGATGATATACGAAGATGACAATGTGATTGGGATGAAAAATCCGGTTGGAACACTCGAAATTTTTGAGGAAAATGGTCGGAGGGAATATCACAGGAGAAAATGTTTGAAAGTGATAAACCCTAAAAAAATTTCTAAGTCCTGTATTTATACCCAACACATATTGGTCGTGCGTACTTACTAAGTGCGCAGGATTTAACTCCTGCGTACTTACTAAGTACGCATGACTTAAGTCTTGCGTACTTGTTAAGTACGCAGGGTTTACCTCATGCGCACTTATCAAGTACGCAGAGACTCTTATGTGCGCACACTTTCAACTCAAATTATGAAGATTTTCAAGTCAAATAACGAACAAGATAAAAATATTCAACCAAGAGGATTCAAATACAATTCATGAGGATTAAACATAAAATATTTTTGGCCTTTTTTTCTGATTTAAACTTGAACTATGCATAAACTTAAAAACTTAAAATCTTTTTGTTCTTTTCAAGATAGATATATATAATCATTTACACAAGCTATTTTTGATCAAAGACACGAGCAGAGGATCATATCAGGCTGACTTATAGCAAAAACGATACAAAATAAACATCAAAGAATATGGGATCATGTCATGTATTACTCTTTATTCATACGTAATAAGCACATAAACAAGTAATTCAAGTTGACGATATTATAGGATTTGAAACTATAAGCATCTTTGTATCACGTTCTTGTGTATTAAGGTATTAATTATAAGATATACAACGTGTACCCCACTGATATGCTATGATATTTTGCACTATCTTCAAGGCATCTAAGATTATTTTTAATTATTTTCTTAATTTTCAAAATGAAGTTACATCAATTAGCACAGAAAAATCAAGCAGAATCCATAAGGATTATCAGGAATCATAAGATTCAGAATCGAGTGATTCTTTTGTCTTGGTTTCATGTGATTTTCTTCTTTGAATATCGGTATGATGATTCGGGATAATGAACATGGTGTTTGATTATAGGGTAAGGGGATCCAACTTTTATCTGGATTTGATTTCAATGAACCAGGAATGATTCAAGGGTGAATACATGCTCAACGGTTAATGTAGAGACATGTCTTGATTCAATCTCTCCTTGCATACTTGTGAGTATGGGCAGTGAGATGAACCGCATTAATTGTGCTAACAACATAACCCGAAACTGATCTCAAAAGAAAATTATTGTCAAAATCTAACATCCTTTATCTGATAGTGATTTTTTCGAATCTTTTACTCACACACGCTTGCAAACATGGGTTCAAATCACAGTTGTAATTTAGATTTAGTTTCCACACTACTAGTGATTCAAAGACGCATACAGCCTACTGACAATTCAAATTACTTGTAAATAAACAGATTAAAAACATAATAATTTTAAACAGATAAGTAAGCATGACGCAATCATTTCCCATATGAGCAGTCTATGAAGTTTTAGATCATTTCTGATGTACTATCATTTCCTCTTTTCTCAAGTTAACTTTGAAATTTTCTCCATTTTCTATTTTGTACTTGATTTTTTTTTTGTAAAATATTTTAAAACCTAAAGAACTGTACAGAAAATTTAAAGGAATTAAAAATTTAACTTCCATGAATTGAATTGAGTTAAGAAAACTTATTTTTCACTCAGGATTGAACATTCCTATCAAGTTGACAAGATGCTCAAAACGGGATCGATCAAATGCCTTTGTGAAAAGGTCAGCAAGATTGTCATCCGTGTGAACTTTTACAAGTTCAATTAAATGCTTTTCAGCACAGTCACGGATGAAATGATGGCGAATCTCTATATGTTTAGTTTTGGAGTGTTTCACCGGGTTATTTGTAATGGACATGGTGGCATTGTTGTCAATGAATAAAGGAGTTCCAGTGAAGTTTAAGCCGTAGTCTCTCAACTGCTGCTGAATCCACAGTATCTGAGAACAACCGCTCGCTGCAGCAATGTACTCTGCTTCACAAGTTGAGACAGAAACCGTTGACTGCTTCTTACACAGCCAGGAGACCAGTCTGTCTCCTAAGAATTGACATCCACCAGAAGTTGACTTTCTGTCAAGGTTACAACCGCCATAATCTGAATCAGTGTAGGCTTTGAAGTCGAATGACTGCTGCTTGGAGTACCAAAGACCTAATCGGGGTTTCCCTTTCAGGTATCTGAAAATTCTCTTCACGGCTATCATATGTGACTCCTTCGGTTGAGACTGAAACCTTGAGCACAAACATACAGCAAACATTATATCGGGTCTTGAAGCTGTGAGATACATAAGTGATCCGATCATCCCACGGTACAAGCTGCTGTCCACATCCTTTCCATCTCTGTCGGGATGCAAACCATGATTGACTGGGATTGGTGTGCCATAAGTAGTGATATCACTCATCTTGTATTTTGACAAGATGTCCTGCACGTACTTAGTTTGATGTAGATAAATTCCATTCTCTCTTTGACTGACTTGCAAACCTAGAAAGAATGACAGTTCACCCATATTGCTCATTTCAAACTTTGACTTCATCACCTTCCCAAATTCCCTACACATCCCTTCATTGGTCGACCCAAAGATAATGTCGTCGACATATACTTGCACAAGAAGAATGTCACCTCCTGCTTTCCGTATGAAGAGAGTCGAGTCAATCTGTCCACGGTCGAAACCATTAGACAGTAAATGCTTAGATAAAGTCTCATACCATGCCCGCGGTGCTTGATAAAGACCATAAAGTGCTTTGTTAAGCTTGTACACTTTATTGATATTATCCGGATCTTCAAAACCGGGAGGTTGAGTGACATAGACTTCTTCATGCACCTTACCATAAAGGAAAGCACTCTTCACATCAAGTTGATAAACCTTGAAGCCGACATATGTGGCATAAGCCAAGAACAGTCGAATGGCCTCAATTCTAGCAACTGGGGCATATACTTCATTGTAATCCAAGCCCTCTTGTTGATAAAAACCCTGAACAACCAATCTTGCTTTGTTCTTCACAACTACATGACGATCATCCGTCTTGCATTTGAACACCCATCTGGTACCAATTGGCTGAAAGCCTTTTGGCAAGTCAACTAAATCCCACACGTGCAACTTTTGGAATTGAGACAGTTCATCTTGCATCGCCTCAATCCAGCAGTTGTCAGTGAGAGCCTCCTTCATATTCTTTGGCTCTAACTGGGACACAAATGCAGCATGCAGACATGTTTCCATGACACCAGTGTCAAATATCTCTGTGTAGAGACTGGTGTTCTCAGTGATGGTTCTATGACGAGTCTGAACACCGGCATAAGGATCACCAATAATGTTGTCGATTGGATGATTCCTATGCACCCTCATCTCCGGTACAATCGGTTCTTGAATTTCTGGATCTAGATTCGTGCTTAACTCCCCCATTTCCTGTGTTCCAGAGGAAGAAGATTCAATGTTAATTGGATCAGCTGGAGCTTCATTTCCTATAATTGTGTTAGGATTGGCTTGAGCGTCATCTCCAACAATATGAACACCTTCACTGTTATCACTGTCATGAGTTCCAGATGCAGATGCAGCATTGGAATCAGGAGTTATAATTGGTACAGTAGCATGAGTAGAAAAACTGGAGTCATTATCGCCACGCAATAAATCATAGACATTTGCGGCGTCTTCATCAGATAAGTCAGGAAGATTGAAGGACTTGAATAGCGCATCATAATCAAAACCCCAAGCTGGACCTTTTGGTTCTGGTGGAGTGCTGTGTTTACTACAGTCCACTTCAAACCATTCCTCGACAGTACGAGTTCCTATGTTGAATTGGCAACATATCCTAAGAAGATGCCTTCCACCGCTTTCGCATGAAATTTAGACTGACGGTCTTTATACTGTAGCAACAAGGAACAAGGACTACCAAAAGGAACTAGGTAATCAAGATTGGGAAGTCGATTATTGATCAACTCATAACATGTCTTGTTGTGCCTTTTCACAACCAGAACCCTGTTTAAGACGTGACAAGCTGTATTAACTGCTTCTGCCCAGAAAGTGACAGGAAGCTTTGCATCTGACAGCATAGTCCTTGCAGTCTCGATCAGTGTTCTGTTCTTCTGTTCAGCCACTCCATTCTGATGAGGTGTGTACGGCGCGCTGAATTCGTGAAGGATCCCTCTCTTGAGACAGAAAAGTTCCATCAAATTATTCTTGAACTCAGTTCCGTTGTCACTCCTTATTCTTCTAACTTTCAGCTTGCAAAGAGATTCCAAGCTCAGGATTAGGTATTGAAGAATATCAGCAGTCTCGTCTTTTGTACCTAAAAAGTGCACCCAAGAAAAACGTGAGAAATCATCAGTTACAACCAGACAAAACGACTTACCTCCAATACTCCTGATACTTATGGGGCCAAACAGATCCATGTGTAATAGCTCCAAAGGGGTATCGATAGAGTTTTGGAGCTTGGGCTTGTGAGACTTCCGTTGCTGTTTGCCCTTTTTACACGGCATACAGTCATCTGCAACGGTAAACCTCAACTTAGGAACCCCGGTTACCAAACCTTTTCGGACAAGATGATTCATTTTACGATAAGAAATATGTCCGAGTTTCCTATGCCACAAGATGGAGTCAAGTTCTGTCGCTTTTGTAAGCAAACAAGTAGCAACTGATGAGGTGGTTTTTGCCACGCTCATATCGATCTGATAAGTGTCGTTTGATCTTGGTGCTCTCATCAGAATCTAGTCTTCGGGAACCTCAAAACCAGGTTTGAGAATCAGGCATTCTGATTTGTCAAACATCACCGAGTACTCCTTGTCACACATTTGGGAGACACTCAACAGGTTATGCTTCAGCTGCTCGCAGAAGTTGACATTGTCGAAGCTGACACAACCGTTCGAAACCACGCCTTGACACGTGATACTGCCGCCTTTTTCTCCGGCAAAGGCCACATAGCCGCCTCTGAATGGTTTAACATCTTGAAGCAAGGCCATGTTTCCTATCATGTGCCGGGAGCATCCACTATCTACATACCAACGGTTAGAGATAGTACCCTTCGGACGTCCCTGCACGAGTAACAAAAGAATTAGTTAGATTTGGAGACCCAAGCCATTGTGGTCTTGGGTCATCCATCCTTCTCAAAATAAACTACTTCTTTCAACTCACAGTCATGATGACTGTTCAAAATTGGTGAATCTTTGGATGAATTTGGAACAGGAGATTGAGAACCTTTAACTTTCTTGTTCCAGGATCTCTTTTGATTCTTAACCAGAACAGTAGACTTTGGCTCAACCACAGCCGGTGAACTTGTGGAAGCTTCACCTGATTGAGTCTTAGTCAGCTGTTCCAGCTTTCTCAACCTCTTATTCCTTCTTCTTCTTTGTGGCTTAGAGAGTCTAGCCACAGATTTCTCACCAGTGCGTGTACTACCAGATGTAGACACACGAGGTACAGCACGTTGCTTTACCTTTCTTGCAACAGATGGTTTGGCCTCAGATTTAATCTTCGGTTTTCCCATGGGTTGTACTGGTGGTTTCACCACATTCTGCTTTGGACTTTTGGGAGATGGTTTCACTGGTGGCGACCTGGGGATAACAGCGGGCTTTGAAACAACATGTTGTTTCCCTTGGTTCTTAGAAGGACAGTTCACAACAATGTGCCCAACCAAGCCACAGTGAAAATAGTTCCTCTTCTCTACATAAGTTCTCTTGTAAGGCTCATTAGATCTGGCCTTAGAAAACTCTCCATTATGAGCAGGAGGAGTTGGTTTATGAACAGAAGTCTGACCTTTTTCAGTTTGGTTTTTGGGGGTATAATACTTTTGCAAATTCTCTTTGTAACCAAGCCCATAATGAGCTGAAAAAGCCTCTTTCTTAACTTGGTTAATATTTTTATAACCCCCGTAAAGCATTACCTTAAGTTTATCATTTGTTTCAATGATATCAGGTTCAGTTAAAATGCAGTTATCACTATTAGTGATAATGTTTTTGTGGACTTTCTGTTCAGTCAACAACTCCTCAGAGACTACTCCTTCAGGGCAAGTGTCTACCGACCCATCTTCAGAAGCAGTAACATACTCCTCACTAGATGTGGAGTTAGCTTTACTTGAGGATTCATCCTTTTTAGGGGAATCATCCTTATCAGAGGACTCATCTAGACAGGTGAGATCAATGTCTATCAAGCTATTGACAAACTTCCCACTTATTGGTGGAGGAATGGCATTGGTACCAAGACCTATACCCTTCATTTTCCTCACTACTGATTCGTAGTGCTCCACCACAAAGCGAGAGTTTTTCAACTTCTCATTTGTACATTTTAACTGCAGGATCTCATTTTGCAGTTTGTTGATTTCATTGTTCTGTTTTCTAACCCCCTATACGCAATATCCAAGTGAACTTTTTGCTCACTTATTTGTAAAGAATATTCACATTTTTCCTTTTTTAACGTTTCAACAGACTCTTTAAAACGTTTTTCGTTTGCTTTGTAATTATGAGCTGCCATAGTTAGGGGTTCGATTTTGCCTTGGAGCTTAGAAATTTCATGCTTTAGCTCTAGACATTTAGAACAAGAAATAACAAAGAAAGGGTTAGAATCTACCTCAGATGATGAACTCTGTGCTTCTCCAATGGCCATGAGAGCAACGGCAGTGGTAGACTCCTTTTCAACAGCTACAGAAGCTTCCTTCTCCTCAGCTTCTTTTCTCTCAGCCTCCATCAACTCCATGATCTCAGCCATGAGACCAACCTGTGTTTGAGCAATGATGGCGTCCTCTATATGAACACCCCAATCAAAATTTTCGTCATGCTGAGCTACCAGTGCATTTAACGAACCACCTTGGTGTTGATTGTGGTGGCTAGTGTTGTTGTGGCTGTGGCTGTTTCCCTGGCTAGGTCTGGTGAAACCAGAGGCCGGTGCTCGGTCTTTTTGACACTCACGAGCAAAGTGTCCATAGTTCAGACACTTGTAGCATTTGGCCTTGGATTTATCAAATCCAACCTTGGCATTAGAATGTCCACCAATGAACTTTCTTCCTGTTCTGTTCAGGAAACGCTTGGCCCTCCTCAAAAGCATGGCCATATTCCATTGAATATCCATGTCCTCAATATCATCAGGATCCACTTGGTTAAAGTCTTCTTCAATAGTTTCGGGATCCGTTAGCTTGCCGCCTATGAAATTCTCATACGCAAGCATACATGATGAAAACAATGCTACGTGATCTTCAGCTATTTTGGCTATTGCAGAATGGTTAGCTGAAGACGTAGCTGGAGGATTTCTTGAGGTGTGTTGATGATTGGTTCCCAACCCTGATTCGGATGCATAGCAAGCATGACCACCACACCCATTTGAGTGGTCTTCTGCATTAGAGTGTCCAGTAAAGAGGGAAATTCCAGAGCCCGATGATTTTGAAGTGGAAGTTGTCCCATGATACATGGAAGGGTCCTGTATCTGAGGTCTTCCCGAGCTCTCCTTCTTCATAAGATTCATGTTATGAGCTTGAATCTTACCAATAGCCTCATCTACTGTTAACTCATAGAATTTAGGATTTTCCCTCATCAGGGTTGTATACATCTCAAACTTTGGTGGCAAAGCATCAAGAAATTTTTCCACCATTTCTTCATCGGGATATTTCAGTTCAAAAGCTTTCAACTCCGTTTGTAAATGATAGAATCTAGAGATGAGATCATCTAACGATTCATTTTCCATGAAATTGAAGCATTCATACTGCTTCCGGAGAAGATCTCGCTTACTCTTCTTAATGTCACTGTTCCCCTCAAATCCTTTCTGAAGTGCTTTCCAAAGATCCTTGGAGGTGTCATAGCCTCGGAAACTGTGAAACAATTCCCGAGTTAATGACATAGTGATTGAGCCAAGAGCCTTCTTTTCCCGATCATAAGCTTTCTTTTGTTCTTCATCAAGCTTAGAGATGGGCTTTGGCACCTCTTCATCAAGATAGATGTGTGTGGGATGCTTATATCCCTCAAGGATTGGTATCCATAATGATGAGTCGGTGTATGAAATGTAGTGCTCAAAACGCGCCTTCCAATTCGAATAATCGTTTACATTTAATAGTTTCGGCGGTTTCTGAGGTGTACCGATCTCATTATCATAATTTAACATGTTTCCAAGATTCTGAAGGTTCGACATAGTGAATTACTTGGTCAAAAAATCAGAAAATTCAGACACTGTTGCGCACTTGGTTTTGGCCTTGCGCACTTGAGAAATGGTCTTGCGTAGTGAAGATTTGCTCTTGCGTACTTGTAAGTACGCAGGAGGAAATATTAAGTACGCAGGATATAACTTAAGTTCGCACAAGTTCAGTCTTGCACACTTGTAAGTACGCAGGAGATAACTCTTGCGTAGTTAGTAAGTACGTAGAAAACTGTACTTTTACCAAAAATGGTAAGTACGCAGGACACCTTTTCAGCAACTCTCACCAACCTTTTCCGGTCACCTAAAAATCGCCGGAGATAGTGAAAAGTAGGCTGATGATCAATGCAATCAAGCCAAAGGATCAGAAACAAGTTTCTAACCAACCTTTGATGCTCAAAACACAAAAATACACAACAAAAATCGGTTTTTGAGAGATTTTTGCTTCAAAAAAAGTGCTCAAGAGATACCCCTTTTTTATCACAAAAATCAACAAAAATACCTCTTTTTGCTTGTAAAACTCAGTAAAACGTCTCCAAACTCACTTACAACACTCGAATTCAAGAGCAATGCTCTGATACCACTTGTAGGTCCCTTCGTGTGTGTCGGATCGTCACATGCAAGTGGTCTACTAGTCGGACCGGGTTGCGGAATACCCGTGACTAGGTGGAGAGTCTTACAAAACAAAGTAAACCAAACACGAGAGTCACAATAAACGTTCTTTCTATTATAAACACTCGACGGTTACAGAGAGAATACAAGCTGCGTACTTAGCAGAACTGAGTTCGTCTGAACAAAATGGTTTCTGCGTACTTAGCTTCTGTGAACCTATCCTATTTATACAGACCTGATGCCTGCGCACTTAGCAAGTGCGCAGGACCAATTGCTCTTGCGTACTTAACAAGTACGCAGAGGTGTTCTTGCGTACTTGCTAAGTACGCAGGAGCTTTCTCCTGCGCACATGTAAGTGCGCAAAATACTTAGCAGAAAAACAACAAACATTATGTAAAAGTAAATACAACTCGATAAACTATGACATAACGACTCTTACATACAAACTTTTGATTATTAGAACCACTGCTTCCATCACTTGTTCCAGAAAACAGAGTTGCATTAGCTGAACCCGAACCATTTGGCTTGTCTGGAGAGCCAAGATGATTGATCCCAAAGCTCCGTTATCTCTTTCAATCAGCTTCTTGTCTTCCTCGGAATACAAATCGGGATCTGCAATAGGAACTAACCCATCAGCATTCGCAGTTTTCGGTATATGAGGACCTTTTGCAATTGACTCCCATAGAGTGTGCTCAGTAAACTTGAAATATGTTTTCATCATAATTTTCCAGTTTGAGAACTCAAAGATTGACTTCAGCATCGGTGGTGACTTTCCCACAACTCTCTCAGTATCATAAACCTTACCAGCCATTGAACAAGTACAACGTATCAAAATCTGAAATTTTCAAAACTCTTGAGATTTCGAACGAAATCTATTTCGAACAGACTTTTCGATCGAAAACTTTGATATTTCGGACAACAGTTTTTTGTTGAAAAGATTTCGGACAAGGTCAACTTTTTGAATGATATTTCGAACGAAAACAGATTTCGGCTACTTCAAGTGAGATTTCGAACACTTCAAACTCAGCACCTTCAAACCGCACCTGCAACTGATTCGACTATGAAATCAACCTCCAAACTCAATCCCATTAGTCATCTCCATAAAAAATTGATCAGTAAACTCAATAATGGCAGTAGAATACACTCTAATCGATCTTCAATCAAAGAAAATACTTGTAAAAACTTGAAATATCTAGAACTTCAACCAAAGCTCTGATACCAATTGCGATTCCTCTTGAACTGCAATATTCCAAGCAATACAATAACGAACAATCTCCTGGAAAGGCGGAAACAATCCAAGAGACTCTAAGATTGAAAACCGACTAATCAAACAACGAATCTGAGATAATACGCCATCAAACTGAGATAATCACCAAACATCATCTTGTATTCACTTAGAGAATCAGTAGTACAATATTATGAACAACAGAGATACAAAATAAGACCCAAGTTCTAGTTCTTCTAGCTTTCAAATACAAGACATATATATAGAAACAAGATTTCGTCCGAAAACTCTAATTGTCCGAAAAAGATTTCGATCAAAATCTTTTTCGATCGATAAAGTTTTCGGTCGAAAACTTTACACGAGCATATATCAAAATAGAAACTTGAATTCGATGGACTACTAGTTTCCAACAGAAAACCTCTAACTACAAAAACTACTTTATAAATCAATAAAAATTGTATATTTTCTTCGATTCTTTTGATAGCAAATTTGAGAGTAAATTGGCATTTTCGTCCATTGGTTTGGTCACTTTCATCATTTTCATCCAAATTTTTTTTCACCGGGATATCCTTAGGGTTTCAAAAACTTGTCATTTCAGTCCGACTCACTAACACCGTTAGCTATGTTCCAATAAGTTAGTGTAAAGTTACCAAAATACCCTCACTAACACCAGTTTTAATAAATTGAAAATATAATACTAAAATTAATTAATTATATATTATATAATAACTCTGAAAACCGACATTGCTTACCTAGTCCCCACAACCAGTCTTAAATTAATTAACTAACATCTATAATTGTCTTCTATAGTCCCTACCACCACCATCGCTTGCCACGACTTCATCGCTTGCCGGCGACTTCGTCTTTTCACGCCATGTAATTTCAGCCGCAACACAGCAAATGCGGCGTTGGTTCAGGTTTGACTCGAGGCTGGATCAAATTGAAAAGGGGGTTAATAGAAAGGGATATTATTTTGGCAATCGGTTTATGTTTTGAGGAAAATAGGAAAACAAAGATCGAAAACGCACATATGAAATCATTGTTGGGAAATCGATGAGGAAGGGGACATAGAAGTGTGATGGTGGTGTCTGGCAGATGTCGGTTTTCAGTGTTATTTTATAAATGTATATAATTAATTAATTTTAATATATATATATATATATATATATTATTTAGAGCAAATTACAAATTACATCCTTTAAGTATTACGTAAATTTCAGTATACATCCTTTAACTGTGAAAATTACAGCATATGTCCTTTTATGTTTAAAAAAGTTTACATGTTTCATTATTTGGACTAACAAGCATTAATTTTTTCGTTAAGTCAGGTCGTGTGCAATGCACATAATGTGTCATTTCACCTATCTAGGGACTATATGTGTAATTAAGTTAAAGATTTAAGCAAAATTGTTATTTTCCTCCTCTTTTAATATATTTTTTTAATTTAATTAAAACCTACCCCACCCCTCTCTGCAATTTCCATTTCCATGGTTCTATCGGCAAGGAAAAGCCCCACTTCATCACCACCTCTACGCCCCATTCCTCACATGAATTTCTTTCAATCTTTCTTCTCCGACGATCCGGACCATTCTAGTCCGGAACCGGAATCACAAAATCCAAAAACTCATCCTGAAAAACCCTAGCCCGTCATTGAGACCTACCGCCGTGATCTAGAGGAATTTAGCTCTGGCATCGAGAATGAAACAGCCGTGATTCGCGAAGTAGCCGCCAAAGCCGTTAAGAACCTACCGACCTCCCTTGAAGCCGGTGTCGACTTGGCTCAGGAGTCGCTCGATGCTTGAATTGGCAAGCCATCGATGATCTCAGAATTACCGTCACTGAAATTATCACCCAAGATAAGGATTCAGTTCTGGCCGTTGGTCATGTTATGATGTTTGTCAAGTCAATTTTATGTTCCAGTCGTTCTTTTTGGTTTCTAAGGTGTTCAATTTTGGCTGAATTTGTGTAGAGGGTTGGGGTAGTTTTATTTAAATTAAAAAAAAATTATTAAGAGGATGGAAATAACAATTTTGCCTAAATCTTTAAGTTAATTACACATATAGTCCATAGATAAGTGAAATGACACATTTGAACTTATGTGCCTTGCAGATGACCTGACATAACGAAAAAAATTAACCGCCGTTAGTCTGAAGGATGAAACGTATAAACTTTTTTAAACATAAACGTCATATGTTGTAATTTCCTTAATTAAAAAATTTATACTGAAATTTGGGTAATACTTAAAGAACGTAATTTGTAATTTGCTCTGTTATTTATTAAAAATGTTGTTAGTGAGAGTATTTTTATAATTTTACACTAACTTAATGAAGCATAGCTAACGGTGTTATTGAGTTGGACCGAAATGACAAGTTTTTTAACCATAGTGGATAACCTGCTGAAAGAAAAAGAATTTAAATGAAATGACGAAAGTGACCTAGGGACGTAAATGATAGTTTACTCCAAATTTGATTAATTACATGCTCAATTACATTTTCTTGCTTTTTAAACTGGGAAGTTTTTACTTATAAATTATTAACTAACTAGTAATTTTACCCGCCCCGTGTTGCGGCGGTGTCGAAACGTAATCTAACTCGAATTCCAGCGATCCGTGTCAAGAAACGGATCTTAAACAGTTGAGACTGTTAAAAAAGAAACATAGTTAGGTATATAAAAAAATATATGAGGTTATAACTACTCGTTTAACCCTGTTAGAAAAGGTAAAAAAGCAAAAAGAAAAAAAGCCAAAGTAAAAAAAATGGCATTAACACTAACGTACTTAATTACATAAAAGTAACGTACGAATTTGAGGTGAATCGGTAACAATAAATATAAATTTTTTTTACGTATCTCACGTTGCGCCTAATAATCAAAAGAGAGTAATAAAAAAAAAGTTTGCTAGCCACATGTTTCAACCCCATGACCTAAAACTAAAGAAATGAGATATACCAACTCCTACAAAACACTACACCAAGATAAATATATGAAACTTTTGAAACAATTATTATAAAACACATAAAAAGGTAGGTTTGTTGGTGGCCTCTCATTGTTCACCGACACTCATTTTTTTCTTTTAACCTTTAATATTATATTTTTCATCTACCGATTTAAAAAAAAATCTATCATCTACCCTATTTGATTGAATGAGTGTAAACAAGATAATAGTAGAGTTGGTTTTGTTTATATGATTTGGACCATTTGGAAAATAAATTTTAAAATTGTGGCTTTTGACCTTTGAATACAAGCCACGTTCATAGCCTCTTTCCTCCTCGATGACCGGCCAGGGGTGCCGCACGTGCACCCTGTTTCACCGTTACCTAAACGTTAATTAATTTCCTCTCGCACTTCATTTCACACATCGGTTACACCAATTCCATGTTTATAAAACGTCAACAATTCACTCGTCCTTCACATATTATTATATTTATATTTGAGAATAGTTTGTGTAAATAACTTGTTTTGAGTAATTTGTTGGTCGGTTCATACAGATTAGTAGGATATTATATTATTAAAAAGTCTTGTATTGATTACGTGGATGAAACCTCGGGCAGGAATTATCACATGATAAGACAAGGATGATTGCTTGGCAAGATCGGACAAGAAAGCAAGGTGTTGCTACAATAAATATGCGAGGAGTACTTGCTGCTATAACAAACACTGATCTGAGTGAGGGTCTTGACGTTCCGGGTTGTATCAGCTGTTTCAGGTACCTGCTAAGATGAAAGCATTGTTAGTCTCACCGCAGGAGGTTGTCTCCTGTGATCAGCCTCCGGCGTGAGAATAAGATAACTATTCTTTGAAGGTGATAAGGAAATTAGGATCGAGAGTTGTGAAGTGTATTGTGAAAATGTGCAAGTGAAGATGATGATCGGACTTGGTACCTGAGTACCCAAGACCTCTCTTTTATACCTGAGCCTGGGCAAGCATTAGCTGGTTTGTCGCTAGCTCCTTACCATATGCAGGGGTTTCTTTTTCTCTTTCCTCTACCTGCAGTAAGACCCTTTCCTTTTTGGTATAATGAGTCATAATCTCCTAAAGAGACAAATGCCCCATTCCTCAAATCTATTAAACATTGTTATTTTATAGCTTTGACTTCCTAGAGATTCCAAACGGGTCTTTTTCATTAGTTCCATGTCACCTCGTCGTTTGGGAGACACGGCTTGTGGTTCTGCTAGGAACGTACTTGCTTCTTGTACGAAGCTATACTCCGCACACGTAACCACGTCATCAGCCCCCCAGTCAGGAGTGCTTATTGCGTAGTAATGAAGGCTTCTGACTTAACCTAAGTTTTCAATCATTCGTTTGGGCATGCTTCGTTCAATCGTGTTTATTTTGAATTTGCTTCATACGTTATGCGTTGTGCAGCGCGAGCTTTTCGAGGTGATGTGATGTTCTGATGGCTGCGTCAATTATCCTATATTCTCTCTCATCATTTAAAATTTTGAATTTTAAATTCCCCTTTTCAACCGTTTCTCTTTCACTTCATCTTTTCAATTCCATCATCGCTTTCTTCTGTTAAGGAAATTCTTCTTCTTGCTCTTGGTTTTTCTCCACGATCGTAATTTTTCTAGGTTAGTACATCTTTCTGTGTTTTCTTTGTTTGTCGTAGTAATGTCTAAGAACGCTTTGGGTATTCAAACATCAAAAATGACATAAACCGCTGTGGATGAATTTTGCATGTAGTGAGGTATAGATGCAAAGTATAATCCGACTACTCCCATTATGGGCAATCTGGCGATCAGTTCCCGGAGGGTTTGCTTACCATTTATAGCCGTCATTTCGAGTTTTTGATTCTTCGATTCCCGTTTTCTCTATTTTTCCTGTGTTTCCTTGAGTACTATCATCTGAATTTTGGGCAGTTGTCGCCCGTTGTGGTTAGTAAGGTTGTTCACTTTGAAGTGTTGTGTAGATCTTTGTGTTACGAGCCTGACCTTACCATGTTCCGTTGCTGACCTTACCATGTTCCGTCTCTTTTTCAGTCTTATTAAGAATAGTGATTGGTATACCGTTGAAAAGACGAAGTGTGAGGAAGGTCTCGCTTTGGTTACCATCTCTTGCCTTCTTTCATGGATGGGTATTTTCTTTTGGATTTCTGACGATGTGCTTCCCTTTACCATAAACCCTAGAAAACCTGATGACCGACTTAAACCTAAGGATCCCAAGGTTTCGGATTTAGATTCTGATTTCTATAACAAGCTTAAATCTTTTGCTTCTCCCCTTCGCGTCTATCCGGAACAATTGCTTGTGATGCTTGGGTTGAGTGTTTCATGGGATCCGGCTTTTGTTCCTGTGTTATCTTACAAAGGGAAGGGTATGTCTTCGTTTTTCTTTCGCTATGTGCTTGTTTATCTTAATTACTTATTATTATGTTCTTCTTTTGCAAATATGAGCGCTTTTGATTTTTTGCAATTGGATGACACTTCGGATGTTGTGGAGAGGAGGAAGGAGTTGGGGAAGGAGGAGACCAATGTATTGGCTTTGAACAGATCTGTGCGTTATGAGAGTGGTCCATATGTTGGTGTTTTTGAAGCTACTGGTATGAAGCTTGCCAAAGGCAAAGGCAAGAAGCTTGCTTCTCGTCCCAAGGTCAAGAAAGGTAAAAACTCATATTCGTTCCAGCAAGAGACTTGCTACATCCAGTTCTCGTGCGTATGTTTCCCATTCTCCTGATCCTATTGACGTTTTCTGATAACGATGATGATTTTATTGCTGGTTGTAATGGGTCTGTCCCTTCAACCGTGAAGTTGGAGCCTTTAGATGTTGAGAGTGACAGTGGTGATTCGGATGCTGGTGGGAAGCGTAAGCCTGAGCTTGTTTCGGAGGAAGCGAGTGATGTGTATCTCCCCTCCTAGTATGTGAAGAATAATGACCCTGTGAAGAGTCATGCTGTTTGCCAGGATATGGTGTATAATTTTGCTACTCCTGCTGACCATGATGCTTTACACGACGATTGTGATGAGGCGCTTATTGGTCGTATCATTGTAAATGTTGCTATACTTCTTACTTCTATCCCAGAGGGTGTTGACCGTCTTTGTGCCTATGCCAAGAAGGTCGAACGTGTTTGTTAGGGGAATGCAGCTTTGAAGTCTCAGTTATCGAATGCTCATGGTCATGTTTCTGTTTTATCTGATCGTGAGAAGGAGCTTGTGGGGAAACTTGATGCTGCTCAGAAGCAGTATGAGGTGGATAGTGAGAAACTTGCTTCACTGAAGCATAGTTTGAAGGAAGATAGGACGAGGATGGATGCTGAGAGGGTTGCAATGCCTTGTGAAAGGTTGGAAGTTCAAGATGAGAGGGAGGGGTAGAATGCTGCTGTTAGGGAGTGGAAGACTCGCGCAAAAACACTTGTACAGGAGAAGAGGTGGCTTATTGAGCATGGTTTTCAACAGGTTATCACTTATCTTCTTCACAACAATGAATTCAGTGGTCCTCGAAGTGATGTGTACAAGAAGCTTCTCAAGCGAGGACGTCATATTGGGCTGGTTTATGTTTATAAGAATCATCCCTTGAAGCCTATCACCGAGAGCAGCAATTACCATCCTGAGGCGGAGCAAGAGTCTATTGAGGCTATTCAGCAGATGGAGCGACTTACCTATCTGTACGTTAACTAATTATCTAAGTATTTTGATAGGCCGCCATCGGAGTTGCAGGCGTTGGAGCCACAAGGTTTGAAGAAAGAAGTTGTTGAGTCTATTTTGGGGTCTCTTGGGAGTAAGCGTTCACGTGATGATGTTGATGGTTCCAAATCTACTGCGTCAATTTCCCTGGGAGGGAAGGCGAGGCAGGTTAAGAAGAGCCGGACCGACTCCGTTTCAGAGACGAAGAATCAAGCTTCTTTTGGACTCCAAGCTATTGATACTCCTGACAAAGCTGTTGCTGCTTCTACTGAAGAGAGTTCACAGGGCCAAAGTCTGATGTTGTTGAAGCTGCTGAACCTGATAAGGGTGGTGAGCCTTCCATTTAGTTCATGCGTTTTTTTCGTAATGTTGTTACCCTTTGAACAATTGTTATTTTGTGTTGTTGTATTTCAATCTTGCTCACTATTTTGGACCCTACGTGGTCGTACTGGATGTAAGCCTATGTAGGCCAGACAATTATTCCATGTGTGTTTTTATTTACTCTCACTGAAAATCTTTCAGAATTATGACTATGTTTTAGGTTTGTTGTTTGACCTTACTAGGTCATATGCCCAATTAGTTGCCTTTGGTGCGAAGTTTCTACAAACCATGGGGTTACCTTGTTGGTTTGTTCTTTCGTTTTCTCTTGGAGGCATGAGATATTTGCCTTGGCTATTATGTTTTTGTGTATCATTACTTGTGTTTTCATATTTCAAGTTATTATCAAGGCATAATGTTGCAGACATTATACTAGAGAATTCCAAGTTATTACTAACATGAAACATTATCCTATCTTGCGAGAAGCCCATTATGTTTAAGATTTTACTTGGGCATAATCATAAGCTTGATGTGTTGCTTATGGAGCATTATTAATGGGAGCTCACCCGCTACATAGGTAAGTAAAACTTTATACGTAAGGAGTTGTATTTATTTGATACTAAATGAACGTTTTTGTGTTTTTGCTTATGGGCGGTCAAGGCCTGGACCCGTTGAGCGTTTTTTCCTAGGAGCTCATCCCTTTACATGGAGAGGTTTTAACCGGACCCCATGAAGCTTTATTTGTTAAAGGAGCTCACCCTCGATATGACAATATGATACCAAATGAACTTCAAAAGGTTAATTTCATTCATTCATTCTGCCTCATACAAAGGATTTGACACAAAATGCCCCTTAGGTTACATTGAAGATTTGTTATATGAAGAAGCGTCGTAGATGTTTGGCATTCCAATGTCATGGAAGCCTCTTCCCTTCTATGTCTTAGAGTTTGTAAGAACCTCCTCTGTGTGCTTCTGCAATCTGGTAAGGGCCTTCCCATTTTGGGCCTAGTTTTCCTGTATTTTCTTGCCTGCTTGCTTCGTTTTTTCGAAGCACCAGATCTCTGATCTTGATGCTTTCATGTTTGACCCTC
The DNA here is from genome assembly GCA_023525975.1 of Smallanthus sonchifolius. Classification (NCBI taxonomy): domain Eukaryota; kingdom Viridiplantae; phylum Streptophyta; class Magnoliopsida; order Asterales; family Asteraceae; genus Smallanthus; species Smallanthus sonchifolius. The sequence goes on from CM042023.1 coordinate 48,262,086, forward strand.
TTGTTGTAGTAAGATTTAATCTTCTGCTTATACCTGGCCTCCTTGATCCTGGCATGATCCCTAGCTTTTTCCAGGAGGTCAAGGTTCTGCATAATTTCTGATTTGTCTTGCTGCTTGTCCTTGCTATTGATTCGGTACGTGGCTATTGATTCATGTTTAACAAAAGTTACATCATTCGTTCCTAAAAAGGAACAAGTCATTTGGAACTTATAGTTTCAGGTAAGCCCATCATCTGGATCTTTCATCAGTTCATTCTAGTCCTGGAAATGCCTCATCTATTGTCTACCTGTGATGCGTTCAAAAACATTTGATAAAACACGAGTCAGCACAAAGCTGGTGAATTCATAAATTAAAATAGTTTATTAAAATGACCCGTCAAAGTATCTTGAACACATTCATGGGGTTCCATCCCCAAATTCATAGATAATTATGAACAATCATTCAGTATATATATAACCAAAGACCGTTCCACGTGTCCTGTCCATCATGCCTTTTAACCGGTCAAGTGAAACACAATAAGCGCCTAGAATGCATTATATATATACAATCGGTGCAATCATTTCAATATACTCAAAATGTTTTCATAAATCAATCATTCCAGACAAGGTCATGATCGGGTTCATGCATCACAGTTTAAGAACTCACCTCGGCAGTATTTCGACTTATCAATTCAGTAATATGATCAACACCTCGGACAGAGCTCCTATATATGTAATGATATTACTTAAGTACATAATTCTAGCTTGATTGTGTTTAACAAAAGCTTAACAGTAGGTCAGAACCTTACCTCAGCACTATCTACGACAATTTGGAGTCAAAATGCTGGAAACCAGACTCTCGTACGCGAACCGGGGCTCGGGATCGAAACACCAGAAGTTGTGTGTGTGTTTTGAGGTGTAATTTGTGTGAGAAAAGGTCTGAGATTGATCATCTATTTATAGGGCAAGATTTAGGTCCGTGACGAACCGTTACCAGGGGTGACGGTCCGTCAAGCCATATCTTGGCGGCTACTCACTTCCTTGGCACGTAACGGACCGTTACCAGGCCGTGATAGTCCGTCACGAGGCTAAGTCATCAGACACATGTCAGAAACCCTAAAACCGCCTCCGGTATTACGGCACGGACCGTCACCAAACCATGACGGTTCGTCATGGCCGTAACGGACCGTTACCGTACCGTGACGGTTCGTTACAGGGTAAATTTCCAAATTTTCACATTTGATCCTTGGATTTTGAGTGTTCTCATTCTAGCCCTTAAACTTTATAAAATTTAGTAACTTTAATCCTTTATTTCTTTATGGAATTTTCGGGGTGTTACAATTCTGGTTGAGAAAGGCATAAATTCATCCTCTACGTGGATGGATGGAATGAATGATGGTTCAGTGGAGGGAATGGATTCGGGGACGATTGGTGAAGGAGGAATAAAGTTATTGAAAATAATGTCTGCATCATAGAACCAGTCGGGACCAGTTCCGGTGTTTGTAAAATTAGATTCTTGCCAATCAACATAATAAGATTCCTGCATGATCTTTGTTCTCTTGTTGTAGACGCGGTAAGCTTTCTAAGATGATGAATATCCGATTAAGTAGCATTCGTCACCAACTGCTCCAAACTTTTCAAGATTCTTAGCGGTGTTCAACAGAGTACATGAACATCCAAATGCTCTGAAGAATTCAATCAGGGGGCATTCTTTCATGAAACAGGTCATAAGCAGTCTTGTTGTGAGCCTTGACCACTAGAGTATGATTCGGGATATAATTAGCAGTGTTAACTGCTTCGGCCCAGAAAATAATTGGGAGCTTTGAATCTATCAGCATCGTCCTAGCAGCCTCGATTAACGTTCGGTTCTTTCTTTTAGCAACTCCATTCTGCTGAGGAGTCCTGGTAGCACTATATTGTGTAGAAATTAATTTGTATTCGCAAAATTCATTGAAGACATGATTCTTAAACTCAGTGTCGTTGTCGCTCCTGATAGAAATAACCAAACGATTGCAGATCTTCTCGATTTTGAGAATTAGACTCTTCAGCACTTCAACAGTTTCATCTTTGGTGGCTAAGAAGTTAACCCAAGAATACCTTGAGAAATCATCTGTTACAACCAAACAATATGAATTTTTAGAAATGCTCTTTACACTGACAGGACCAAAGAGGTCCATATGAAGTAATTGAAGAGGAACATAAATGGAATTCACTGCTTTGAACTTATGCGACTTCTTGTGATGTTTGCCTTTAGCACATGCCATGCATTTTTCTGAAAAATTAAAGTAGTTGGAGGGCAAACCTCTCACAGGGTCTTGTTTGACCAAACGATTTATATTTTTAAAATTTACATTGCCAAGTCGACGATGCCATAGCAGAGATTCAGAATCAGAAGCCTTGGATAACAGGTAAGCCACAGATGCTTTAGTCTCTGGATCATTCATATCCACCACGTAGGTGTTGTTCTTTCGCGGAGTCCTCATCAGAATATGATCATCATGAACAACGAGTCCTGGTTTGAGGAAGAGACATTCAACTTTGTATAACATCACGGATAGCTGTTTATCACAGATTTGTGATACTATCATTAGGTTGTAGCAAAGTTCTGGAATGAGGTTGACTTTCTCCAAGGTCAGAGTCCCGTTTTACACATTCCCTTGTCCTGTAATCTTTCCTCTTTTCTCATCACCTGCAAAGGCAACGTATCCCCCGTCGATAATTTTGAAGTCAGTCAGCAGATCTTTTCGCCCGATCATGTGACAAGAGCACCCACTATCAACATGCCATTCATTATCAATAGTCCTCCTGGGAAATCCCTGTCACATACGAGATAATTTATTGAGAAATCGGAACCTAAGTCTTTTTCAAGTTGGGCAGATCATTCCTTTTAACAATTCTATCAAGTCTAGTTCTCCACCAATTTGTGCCTCTTAGAAGGTTGTTAGAATTTTGACAAAACCGAGTGAACTTATGATGAAAAGGATTTTGAACTTGTTGATTTCTGTTATAATTACCCCCACCATTATGCATCTTGGTTCTTTGGAATCGGACCCAGTCATTGTGAAAATATTCCTGATTACACTGTCTAGCAGTGTGACCTCCATTCCCACAAGAAAAACAGTTAACATGCTTAAAGAATTTTCTTTTGTGCGGAGGTAGGTAAGATGATGAGGATGATTGCTGCTGAGATGGCACTTTGAATGGATTTTTGAATATGCCTTTGGTGTGATGATTCTTTCTTTTAACAGCATGCTTTGATGTTTCCTTTTCTGCTTCATCATCAATTTTGACTTTAACTTCAAACTTTTTATCTACGGACTTTGATTCACAATCGGATTGATTGCTTGATTCAGATGATGATTCTGCTGAGTATTCAGAATTGCATTCACTTTCTTCACTGTCTTTTGTGGACAAATAATTAGAATTGCTTTGATTATCACTTTGACTTGTTGATGTTGGGGTGAAGATTGGAATTTCTTCTGTCATAAACCTTTCAAACTGATTTCTTGAAACAGTTTTAACCGAATCATTAAAACAAGAAGCATTCATAGAATTAAAAACATTACAGCTACTGTGTTCATTACAATCAGAATCAGCATTAATTACGCCACTACTGCTACCAACAGAATCCGAATTACATGATTCTGTATTCTTGGAATTTAAAAAAGACGACTCAATGGACTTCCTATTCTTGGAATTTAAATAGACGACTCAATGGAATTTAAAACCTCCTACCGGCTCACAAATGACAATAATAATGACGTATGATCAAAAGAGTTGCTTAAATAGGTTTTTGGTTTGCTATTTATAGACAAATAGCAAGAGTTGCCATGTAGATTGCCGACTCTCAAGAGTCGGCTGGCAACTGACCTAGTGACTCTCAAGAGTCGCTAGTGACTCTTGACCAAAAACCTAGAAATACCAAAGTTACAATCTGGCCCCTATAGATTGTTAGGAATACAACAGTTTCTCAAGTTTCAACACGAAATTTGAAGATTTGAAAGATGTACCCGTGGTGAGCGATTTTCAGAAGTGTTCCTTAAGACCTGCCTGGGATGCCACCCGATCGAGAAACAGAGTTCAAGATAGACTTGACGCCTGAAGCACAGCCCGTTGCGAAAGCACCCTACTGTTTAGCTCCATCAGAATGAAGGAGTCGCTGACTCAGTTGAAAGAACTTCTAGATAAGCGTTTTATCAAGCCGAGCATTCCACCTTGGAGCGCTGTAACATCCATGATTTTTCAGCAATAACTTTTTATTTATTTATTCATTTATTTTATACAATAATAGAAATTTAAAGTCTCGTACCTATTCAAACTCATTATGTCACATTCATTTTAAACATATATTATATCAGGATTCAACCTTTCACACACATATTACTTCTCTAATATATAAAAACATGTGTGCTTTTAAACCATGTAACTACATGTTTCATTTTCTTCATATATATATATACAAATGTATTTAATTGGGGTTACACATACCAACATAAACACATTTGATATTTCTAAATAAAACACGCATACAACTTTTAATATTATTTATGAGAATTTATAATATTCGGTTATAATAAATTTATATAAATTAAACATTGAGCTTTAACCATCTAACTACATCCTTCATTCTTTTTTTATGCATACATTTATATATATATATAACAAATGTACCTACGTCTTTTATTTCGTTACATATATTTATGTATAAATATGAATGTAAATATATATATATATTTTATTATACTAAATAAATGAATGACACAACTTTTAATATTAAATAAAACTTATGAGTTTTAATGTTGTGTTTACATCTTTTATATATATATATATATATATATATATATATATATATATAAATATATATATATTGAATTTTAAATTTATATGTAAGCATGTATATATTTAATCATATTAAATCAACCATTTACACAATTTGTAATTTTATAACGAAATGTAGAAATCGTTCCTTTACAAGTTAATAATAAAAGACTAAATTACAATTTTTGTCCTTTATGTTTGTCTAAATTATGGAATGGGTTCTTTAAAAAATTAACTTTCACTTATTGTCCTTTATATGAAAAGTTCCCTCGTTTTTTTGTCCTTTTCACTAACGGTACTTAAGTTTTTCAGTTAAGTCACCCCATATGTACTGCACATGAGGGCTTTTTAGTCTTTTTATCATTAAAGGATAGTTCTTGTTAATACAATTCATCGTAATATAATTGATTGTAATATTTTAGTCTACACATGACCTTCACCATTAAACGATGCACTGCACCAACTCCACCATCACCGTTTACACTAACTCCACCATCATCGCTGCAAATCATCTCCACCGTCACCGCTAAAAATCGCCCCCACCATCACCCTCCTCACAACTGCACCGGCACCACCACTGTCACAAGAATAGCACCACCGTACCAGCGTCACCTCCATCCCTAAACAACCTTTGGCATCGCCGGAACTGGAGTGACGAGGAAGAAAAATTCGTTCGAAAACAACCTTTGGCACCGCCATCACCTTTCTCCCTCCTACCACCATCACCTCCACCGACAAGAACTGAACAGCCGCAAAAACTTTAGCCCAAACAGTGAATCTCCGCTTTCAAAGCAATCGACATCACCGTCAGCGTCAACGTCATCGATTATAGCTGAAGATCCTGTGAAAATCGTTGATTATCGTATAAACCCTAACATGTGGAAAGCCCTGATTTTCGTCTCCATCTTCACCTAAAAAATTACAAGGAAACCCTAGCCCTAAAGAAAATCAATCACCCAAAGACCCCTCTCCGTCGCCGCCACTAACAACCGGATCACCCCAGGATACCCTAGACCCCAGCACCACCGTAACACCACCCATAGGAGTACCAGTCCTCCTCCGCGTCGCTGCCGTTTGGGAGAGGAAACGATCACCGAAAGGGCGCGCCACTGCCGTCGCCGGAACCCACCTGAGCCACAGCTCCATCGTGGAACTGTTCACCGTCGTATGACTCCTCTCTTCTTCCCCCTCTCATATGGCTCTCTATTTCTCTCACTATAACCTTTGATTTAGGGTTCTTGTAAGATGGAGGGTGGAAGATGAAAAAATCAGGGGATGAAGACGATGGTAACTGGTGGTGGTGTTGCTGGCGGTGACTGTGTTGGTGTGGCTAGATCTAACCTGGTGGGGTGGGTGGGGATTCTTTTAGGATTTTATGTATATATATATATATGTATGTATTAATAAATAAAATAACTTATTAAATTTAATTAAATTACAATATATGTCTTTTAGGGGTGAAAAAGACTAAAATGCCCTCATATGCATTGCACATGGGGTGATTTAACTGAAAATCTTAACGGCTGTTAGTGGAAAGGACAAAATTCATAAGTACTTTTACAAATAAAGGACGGTGAGTGAAAGCCAAAACTTTAAAGGACCCATTCCATAATTTTGGTAAACATAAATGATAAAAATTGTAATTTATTCATAATAAAACAAGCATTATTTAGATTTTATAACTTTTATAAAAATATTTTTCTAAATAATTAAAATGATTTCAATCAAATAATTGGGTATTAAACCCTTTACCTAGCAAATAAACCCCCTCAAAGCCTTTGAACTCCCATGACCCCAATTGAACCCCCTCATATCAAATGCTTGAACCATGAAACTATCTTATCCAATTTTGACTTTGGAGAAGTCAAACCCGACCCAAAACACCTCCAATCCCCATGTAATTACAAATGTAAACTTTCACAAACCGTTACCAAAACGTTTGCAATCAATTAGGATGTATCAATTCGTTTTTAATTGATCAATCATGGGCTTTTATGGACACATTGATGAAATTCGGTTATAGGGAATTCGAACCCTTGAATCGCATTCAAACCACGTAATTACAACCGATTGAAGTGTATAACGCATGTGCTAATCGTACCTTGAAATCCCTATACCATTTGGCAACCTGAATCAACCCAAAAACCCATTTTTCTCTTGCCCCGTCCCTCTCTCGGCCGCGATTACCAACGAGGAGCAATACCTTCTTTTTTCGTCAAATCAAGAACTGCTTTCAGGTAACTATCACTTCTCCATGACTGATCTTACTCCCCATTGCAAAACCTCTTTGAATCGGGACCGATTTGATATGAATTTGGGACCTAGGGTTTCGTTTTGAGGCAATTGGGGAAGAAGAAACATGGGGCCTTATGTTTATATGCAAAACAAACTCAAATTTTAACAAGGCACAAGCCCAGAGCACTTGGTTAAACACATTCACTCCTACAACACAGGTCACGGGTTCGAGTCCCGTTACCCTTTTTTACCTATGTTTTAAACCAACTGATTATTTTAATACACGGCATTAATTAATTTGTATAAATCTTATAAATGTATTTCCTAACGTTTATAAAAAGCGAAAAATATAAAATGACGTTTTACTAATTTTTTTCTAATAAAAACACGTTATAGATATTAATTCGTAATTAAGCAATATAAAAAAATAATTTATTTAAATAAATCTAAATATATTGTTCTGCTTATAAAATAGTAGTATTTATAAAACAAATCATAAGTAATTATTTAAATTACTCATTCTTGAAACATATAAATAATTTTTTTGCAAATACCAATTATTTAAAACGTTTATAAAATTTATATGATTACTTAAATGATTATTCTATTAAATAGTTATACAAATCCAATTGGTTTCATTTAAAACTCACTTATATTCTTATTCATTTTAATATCGCTTTTATTTATCATTTAAATAAAAAAGATTAGTTAAATAGTTTAATTAATTATGAAATAAATTATTTAAACCCTTTTTTATTTCATAAATTATTTATTATTGTTTAAACCTTTCATTACATAATTTATTTACTAATTATTCTTAGAATAATTACATAGAAACTATTATTTAAACCAATATATATTTCATAATTTATTTATTAAGTCATTTTTATATAGATAAATTCAAGCATATTATTTTCATACAATTAATCTGAGATTCTAATTAAATCCTAATTAATATTACCTTATTACTATTTTACATAAACATACATTTTCTTACAAACTTGTACAAACCCCACACCCAACCCCAAACTCCAAAATCCCTAGAAACTCACATAGATGTAGAATTATTTATTCTCGTTGAGTCTAGAATACAAATTTATCCGTGTAGGTTGATTGTGATGAATCCTCACGAGGCCTATCCACCTCTAACAATTCATACCATTACTAGCTTCATTAGAGGTGAGTTTCATAGCCCCCTTTCTCTTTACTATTGTTTACAAATACTCGGGGTGGAACATGTTTACATACTATACATACCAAATTCAATATTATTGTTCTCATGCTAATTACTTTGTGCTTTATGTCTTAAACTACTTGGCGACCATACGTGTGTTCATCTTTAGTACAATCATTAACTTACGAGGCAGGCCTAAGGTAGTACCTAAAATGATCATTTATACGGGAAACCGATACCATAGTTAACACAGACCTTGGCAGGTTTTGTGTGTACCATATTACTACTTTTTCCAAAACTCAATCAGTTGGATTGTGCTTACCAGTTTTCCATTTACTACGGTTTGATTGTACGCTTGGAACCTTGTATGTCTTTCACATTTATGCGTTAGTTATGCTTTGAACATATTGAATTTCAAATTCTTTTTACTTAACTTTTGTTTGGTGTTAAAACCTATGTTACTCACCAACTATTTGTAGTTGACATTTACTCACATGTTTTAGGTGCACCAGTTTGAGCACACTACATGATCACATAGGACTATGGACCTGGGTTTTGTAAAGATTGAATTTAACTTGTGTTATGTTTGAACTCCTTGTTTTCCATTTCTATTTGTAACGGATGCTTTAATTATGATGAAATAATATTATCACTTATTAATAGATGATCATGTGCTTATGAACAACCGCGTCAGCCCCGGCGTATAATCCGCCGCCGGCTGGGGTGTGACAGATTGGTATCAAAGCCATGGTTATAGGAAATTAGGTTATTAGAAACCAATGACCTAGTCTATAACCTTAGGATACCCCTTTGTGTGATTATCCTACATATTATCCTAGGTATTACCCCGCATGATACAACACATGATATTTTGTGTGCTACGCTATTTGATAACTCACATATTTACAGAATTGCTATTCATGTAACACCTTATCTGCCACCCTGTTTGATTACATGCTACCTATTGATTCCCATTGAATGCCACCCTAAGCTTTAATACACACTTACTCATATCTAAGACTTTATACACCCTCGTCCTTATACACTAAGAATTATGTCACCATCATCAATTGTGAACAAAATTTAACATTTGGACCTAATGCCTATTAATAAGAAAATTAAAGGAGCCCACCTACCCTCCAAGAAGAGGAAGCCTACTGGAGTAAATAAATCTCACCCTCGGGGCCTCGAAGCCCTGTCCATAATGATTCTCATCATGACCATGAGAGCAAACAATAGTGTTGTTAGTACATGATGGCAGGAAGAGTGGGTGTAGACCCTTAAGAGATTCTGACTAAGGAAAGACTGGGTACTTAAGTGTGTCCCTTGTGACCCACCTCTCTTTCCTAGGAATCCACTTCGTGGGTGCACTACTTATAGGTCAAGTGTTACTCCTAACATACTATTGTGAAAACTCGGTGTTGTGACTAGTCAAACTCTGAACTCATGAAAACTTCCGTACTTAACATTTAGTATTTTATTATCACTTACAATCTTTTTCTTTTCCTGCTAGACATGGACTCCTACCCTCCTCCCTCCCCGGTGTACTATCCCGAGATAGAGTCCGAGCAGGAGGAAGACATCGGATCCCCATCAATAGACCATCAGTCACCAACACCTCCAGCTGCTAGATCCATGTTTTGCATGAGGGCAGATTGGCGTAGGAGCACCGGCCTGAGACTCCTAGAATCTGAACCACCCCTATCAAGAAACCCTTATCTAGCACCCCACCTACACAACTAGCTACCACCCCCATTGAGAGACCCTTACTTAGCACTCGACCCATACCACCCGAACCCAGGAGTGAGACAGACTATGGGAACCACCAGTGCTATAGGGGTTCCAGCGGCTGCCACTCACCAGTATGTAGAGACCATAGAGTTTATGAGGTAGGGAATGGAACACGGGATAAGGCACGACCTGTTAGGTCAATGAATAGACAGCCTTTTGGGTCAAGTGCAGTGCCAGGAGATACTTGATGCACGTATGGAAATAGCTATAGCTGAGGCCCGGTTTGCTTTACGAGTAACCATAACGATGTTCATCTTGGTGCTCATCTGCTTCATAGTAGAAAGCTACCTAAGGCGTTAGCCAGATTTTCTATTCTTGTCTTTAATTCCAGTTTGAAACTGCTACTTTATGTTTGGAATAAGCGTTTGACATTTTATAATTTAACGTTAAGTTTTATATTACAACTTAAATGCAAATATAAAACCCCCCCGCTATATATCCATCAGATTGAATATTTCCTCATTATTGGCTTACCTTAATAATTGACACCTAAACCTTCTTTGCAAACTAATTATTTTGTTATCACTTAATTCAATTAATATAGTTATTTTGTTCAAACAATACCTTTACCAAACCCTTGGTTTATAGATTTTATCTAGATTATAAACCCCTTTACCCTGTAAAGAAACTTAATACCCTATCTTGTACAACTCATTTGGTAAAACATTAACAAACATTTTACTCTTAAAAAAAAGAATTATTATTTATGACTTGATTAATTACTCCATTATGACTTTTTAATTCCATTAAACTAATCGTTTCTTAACTCTTGGCTTAATTACTAAATAATTAGCCCATTATCCATTTTGAAAACATTCTCTTTATGATAATTAAATCAAATAAATAAAAGGTTTTATTTATTCAATTATCTGTTTATTCAACTTGTTAACTTACCAACAAGGGTAAATTTTTATTACTGGTTATTTACAAACAAGGAGCACGAATCAGTTATTCATATATACATTATTCTAAATACCCGCAAAACTTCCTCATCATCTCGTACCTTCGGAAATGCATGAGTTACTAACCACTTCAAAGAAGATGAATCATTCCACGTAGGCATTAACCATCCATATAAACCTCAACAAAATTGAAAGTATAAAACTCAACTACCTACATTGTACATGAAACTCCAAGCAACACGCTTGTCCACAAAACTCGATCGCCTACAAAATTCGATATTTTTCTCATATGATTCAATTATTTACATATGAATGTTCATAACATACATGAAACTAAATTGTTCACAATATACACAGGACTTAATAAATCACCTTATACATGAAACTTGGTTGGTTGCAATATACTAGATTGTGCACATTATACATGAGACTTGGTTATTTACAATATACACGGGACTTAAGTGATCACCTTATACACGAGACTTGGTTATTTACAATATACATGATACTAGATTGCTCACATTACACATGAAACTTGGATGTTTACAATATATATGATACCAGATTGCTCACATTATACATGAAACTTGGATGTTTATAATATACATGATACCAGATTGCTCACATTATACATGAAACTTGGATGTTTACAACATACATGATACTAGATCATACATGAAATTTGGGTGTTTACATTATACACGAAACTGGATTGTTTACATTGTTGCAATTGACTGATCACATTATACACAAGGCATGATCATTCACTTTATTCATGAAAGTTGAAAGCTATAAACTTTGAACTACTTGGGGTTTGACGTATCCTTGTTCAAACACGAGGGAGCTATGAACATTGTGGGTAGACTTGAGAATTATGCCATCTATTTAGGATAACCATGAGGTTGTGCCACATTGTTATTCCTTGATTGATTACATTATCTATGGACACGTCTATTTGTTAGTAACACATAAGTGAAAAGGATAGTTATGAATTTAGTGACCTTGTGTCCCCTCTGTACCCACACACAATAGAATGACCTATACGAACCATACGAAGATTTGAGTAATTACGGGTGCACACGTAATTATAAAAGTCAGCGCATGGAAAACATAGTAAATTCTGTCGTGTGTGATGACATAAAACCTATGGTGATACACAGTAACGAAACTAATGAGATATGATAAGGGCATATTGGATATACTGCTGGTATATCCTATATATTAGTGCTCCCGTCATATTTTCAGAAGTAACGTTGTCCGTATCACGTAGGATTTTCCTATTACTTTGACCTTGATCAATGTCCATGAAATCTTTACCCAGTGATACTCTTGAACATATTAGACTACATCCTAAACAAGTTTGATCATCAGATTCTCATCGCTCTCATTACAAGTGATGCACCTCATCCGTGGGGTCCAAAATTATCCTAGGGAAATCTTCTCCTTAATCCTCTTCAGACTAAATACACTACCATCATCCATGCCTGACACGATGACCTGACCTTGAATATGAGACCTGAACTTTGCCATCCACTATACTCCTCAAATCTACAACCAAAGCTCGTTGAGAATCCAAACTCACATCTCTTTCCTAATTCAGTAGCCTTAAACAGTTGAATTCCGGGATGAAATTCCCTCAACTTGGGGATACTGTAACATCCATGATTTTTCGGCAATAACTTATTTATTTTTTTGTTTTATTTATTCATTTATTTTATACAATAATAAAAATTTAAAGTCCCGTACCTATTCAAACTCATTATGTCACATTCATTTTAAACATATATTATCTCAGGACTTCAACCTTTCACAACATATTACTTCTCTAATATATAAAAACATGTGTACTTTTAAACCATGTAACTACATGTTTCATTTTCTTCATATATATACAAATGTATTTAATTGGGGTTACACATGCCAACATAAACACATTTGATATTTCTAAATAAAACACGCATACAACTTTTAATATTATATATGAGAATGTATAATATTTGGTTATAATAAATTTATATAAATGAAACGTTGAGCTTTAACCTACATCCTTCATTCTTTTTTTACGCATACATTTATATATATATATAACAAATGTACCTACGTCTTTTATTTCGTCACATATATTTATGTATAAATATGAATATATATATATATATATATTATTATACTAAATAAATAAATGACACAACTTTTAATATTAAATAAAGCTTATGAGCTTTAATGTTGTGTTTATATATATATATATATATATATATATATATATATATATATATATTGAATTTTTAATGTATATGTAAGCATGTATATATTTAATCATATTAAATCAACCATTTACATAATTTGTAATTTTATAAGTAAATGTAGAAATCTTTCCTTTACAAGTTAATAATAAAAGAAGCATTATTTAGATTTTATAACTTTTATAAAAACATTTTTATAAATAATTAAAATGATTTCAATCAAATAATTGGGTATTAAACCCTTTACCTAGCAAATAAACACCCTCAAAGCGTTTGAACTCCCATAACCCCAATTGAACCCCCTCCTATCAAATGCTTGAACCCTGAAACTATCTTATCCAATTTTGACTTTGGAGAAGTCAAACCCGACCCAAAACACCTCCAATCCCATGTAATTACGAAAGTAAACTTTCACAAACCGTTACCAAAACGTTTGCAATCAATTAGGACGTATAAATTCATGTTTAATTGATCAATCATGGGCTTTTATGAACTCATTGATGAAATTCGGTTATAGGGAATTCGAACCATTGAATCGCATTCAAACCACGTAATTACAACCGATTGAAGTGTATAACGCATGTGCTAATCGTACCTTGAAATCCCTATACCATTTGGAAACCTGAATCAACAAAAAACCCGTTTTTCTCTTGCCCCGTCCCTCTCTCGTCCGCGATTACCAACGAGGAGCAATACCTTCTTTTTTCGTCAAAGCAAGAACTGCTTTCAGGTAACTATCACTTCTCCATGACTGATCTTACTCCCCATTGCAAAACTTCTTTGAATCGGGACCGATTTGATATGAATTTAGGACCTAGGGTTTCGTTTTGAGGCAATTAGGGAAGAAGAAACATGGGGCCTTAGGTTTATATGCAGAACAAACTCAAATTTTAACAAGGCACAAGCCCAGAGCACTTGGTTAAACACATTCACTCCTACAACACAGGTCACGGGTTCGAGTCCCGTTACCCATTTTTTTTCCTATGTTTTAAACCAACTGATTATTTTAATACACGGACTTATGATTTAAATTCCGAATTAATTTATATAAATCTTATAAATGTATTTCCTAACGTTTATAAAAAGCGAAGAATATAAAATGACGTTTTACTAATTTTTTTCTAATAAAAACATGTTATAGATATTAATTCTTAATTAAGCAATATAAAAAAAATGATTTATTTAAATAAATCTAACTGTATTGTTCTGCTTATAAAATAGTAGTATTTATAAAACAAATCATAAGTAATTAATTAAATTACTCTATTCTTGAAACATATAATAATGTTTTTTGCAAATAATAATTATTTAAAACGTTTATAAAATTTATTATCATTACTTAAATGATTATTCTATTAAATAGTTATACAAATCCAATTGGTTTCATTTAAAGCTCACTTATATTCTTATTCATTTTAATATCGCTTTTATTTATCATTTAAATAAAAGAGATTAGTTAAATAGTTTAATTAATTATGAAATAAATTATTTAAACCCTTTTTTATTCTATAAATTATTTATTATTGTTTAAAACTTTCATTACATAATTTATTTACTAATTATTCTTAGAATAATTACATATAAATTATTATTTAAACCACTATCTATTTCATAATTTATTAAATCATTTTTATGTAGATAAATTAAAGTATATTATTTTCATACAATTAATATGAGATTCTAATTAAATCCTAATTAATATTACCTTATCAATATTTTACATAAACATACATTTTCTTACAAACCCCACACCCAACCCTAAACTCCAAATTCCCTAGAAACTCACATAGATGTAGAATTATTTATTCTCGTTGAGTCTAGAATACAAATTTATCCGTGTAGGTTGATTGTGAGGAACACTCACGATGCCTATCCACCTCTAACAATTCATACCATTACTAGCTTTATTACAAGTGAGTTTCATAGCCCCCTTTCTCTTTACTATTGTTTACAAATACTCGGGGTGGAACATGTTTACATACTATACATAACAAATTCAATACCATTGTTCTCATGCTAATTACTTTGTGCTTTATGTCTTAAAGTACTTGACGACCATACGTGTGTTAAAGTTTAGTACAATCATTAACTTGCGAGGCAGGCCTAAGGTAGTACCTAACATGATCATTTACTACGGTTTGATTGTACGCTTGGAACCTTGTATGTTTTCACATTTATGCCTTAGTTATGCTTTGAACATATTGAATTTCAAATCCTTTTTACTTAACTTTTGTTTGATGTCAAAACCTATGTTACTCAACAACTATTTGTAGTTGACACTTACTAACATGTTTCAGGTGCACCAGTTTGAGGACAGTACATGATCACATAGTGTAGGATCGTGAAACGGATGCTTTAATTATGGACCTAGCTTTCCATTTCTATGACTATGGACCTAGCTTTAATAAAGATTGAATTTAACTTGTGTTATGTTTGAACTCCTTGTTTTCCATTTCTATTTGTAACGGATGCTTTAATTATGATGAAATAATATTATCACTTATTAGTAGATGTTCATGTGCTTATGAACAACCGCGTCAGCCCAGGTGTATAATCCGCCGCCGGCGGGGGTGTGCAAGTGTTCTGGTGCTGTTTGTCAAGAAGAAGGATTGTAGCATGCATATGTGCATCGACTACCAGGAACTATACAAGCACACAATAAAGAAAAGGTTGTAGATCAGTGATTGTGTTTTATGATGACATTCTGGTCTACTCAAAGAGTGAAGACGAGCATGCCTGTCACCTCATAAGAGTGTTGGAGATGTTGGAAAAGGAGAGGTTGTATGCGAAGTTCTCTAACTACGCACTTTAGCTTTGGGAACTTCAATTACTAGGTCACGTTATTAGCCCGCATGGTATTATGATGGACCCAGTGAAGATATCGACAGATAAGGAATGGAAATTCCTAGGACGCCGACTGAGGTTTGGAGTTTCTTGGATTGGCAGGTTATTATCGAAGGTTCATTCAAGACTTCTTGAAACTAGCCTCGTCACTGAAGAAGTTGACCCGTAAAGAGACAAAGTATGAATGGGGTTCATCTTAGAAGAATGCGTTTACTGAACTGAAGAAAAATCTAACACAAGCTCCAGTCCTAACTCTACCCGATAGTAATGAGGACTTGGTGGTTTATTCCGATGCTTCCTATCAGGGGCTAGGATGTGTGCTTATGTAGAGGGGGTATGCATCACAACAGCTAAAAGTGCATGAAGTAAACTACCTGAATCACGACTTGGAACTTGCTGAGGTGGTTTTCGCGTTAAATATTTAGAGGCACTACCTCTACGGGGACAAGTGTACCATTTATTCCGATCACAAGAATTTGAAGTACTTGTTTAAACAGAAAGATCTGATCATGAGGCAGAAGAGGTGGTTGAAACTTTTAAAGGATTACGACTGCGAAATTCTGTGCGACCCGGGGAAGGCGGATGTGGTACCGGATGCCTTGATTCGAAAGGAGGTACCAACTCCTATTAGGGTGAAAGCATACCAGCTGGTGGTAACACCAGATTTCATGACAAAGATAGACAGAATGGGCACAGTCAGAGGCACTTAAGGATGAGAATGTGAAAGGTGAAAGAATGATAGGTCAACAGGAGAAACTGGAGTATAACACCCCTGGGGTGAGGACCCGGTGCGGTCGTATATGCACACCTAAAGGTTGGGAGCTTGGGGCTAAAATACTCGACGAGGCCCATAAGTCTCGTTATTTAATCCACCCGGGGGCCACGAAGATGTACCAGGACTTACAGAAGGATTATTGGTGGCCTGGAATGAATTTCTATATTATGAAGTATGTGGCTAGGTGTCTTACTTACTCACAAGTTAAGGTAGAACACCAAAAGCCGTATAATGGGAGTACATCACTATGGACTTCATAACTAAGTTGCCCCGTACAGCTAAGGGTTATGATACCATCTGGGTAATTGTGGATCGGCTGACAAAAAATGCTCACTTCTTGCCTATACGTACGACTTTTTCTTCGGAGCAGTTAGCCGAAGTTTTTATTAACGCAGTGGTAGTACGGCATGGAGTGCCATTGTCGATTGTATCTGACCGGGACACCCAATTTACATCAAGGTTCAGGAAAAGATTTCATGAGGCGATGGGTACGAGGTTGAATATCAGCACGACGTATCACCTGTAGACGATGGTCAGTCTGAAAGTACCATTCAGACGTTGGAAGATATACTCCGCGCTTGTTTCATTGATTTTGGAGGAGTTGAGATAGTCACTTGTCGTTGGCAGAGTTTTCTTACAACAACAGCTATCATGCCAGCATAAGCATGCCACCCTATGAAATGCTCTATGGCATGAGGTGTAAAATGTTGTATATTGGATGGCCGATCATCGATAATATCAACGTTACTATCGAGGTACGATCCAAAGAGTTACACTTTGGACCACGAGCAATTAATAATGTTTAGGCGTAAACGTTATAGTTCATGAAACGCGGATTTATTATTCTGTAGATAAATATTTAGTGAAATATTTATCGGTTTAATTCAGTTATTAATTATTTAGTGAAAAAATTAAGAGACGAAGGGTTAAACTTTTTGGTTTTAGGAGTTAAATGATAAACGTTTAGTGTTTACTAATTATTTGTTAATTAGTGAAGTCGAGGGATTAAATGTAATTACAAAGGGGATTAACTATTAATTACCCGAGGTGTAGTTTGTAATTATAAAGATTATAAATATAAACTTAAATCAAAACCCTAAACTAGTTCTTGGCCTTCTCCTCTTTTGCGCAGACCTAAACCAGTCAGCCCCCTCACCCCCCGTCCACCGGCTGCCACAAACACCACACCACTAAGGCCGCGCCACTCAACCACCACTACCGTCGTGAGCCACCGCCGCCGGTTTCGGTCCTGTGCAGCCCTCCTTTTTTGTAAGCTGGTTTGTTACATGGATCAGGTTTTCTACAAACCGTGAGACTGTTTTCGTTAAATGCGGATTTTAATGTACGTGCCACTAACGAGACGATCGTTGATTCAAAGTGCGAATCTTTCGAAAATAGTCGAAGGTATAACTTTCTAACCCGCTATGGTTGGTTTAATTTTATTGTCTATTCGTGTGTAATCAGATCACTGACGGAATCCCGCTGCAGAACCGTTAATGTGTACAACCACTTCCGCTAAATGCAAATATGATTTTGTTAAATTAATTCAATTAATAAAACCGTTTCAAAAGTTAAAACTAGTACATGGATTCCCAACATAGAACTCCTGTGTGCTGGGGTGAAGTTGGACAGAAGGAATTGGGGAGTCTTGAGGTGGTCAAAGCTACGTCAGAAAGATTTGACCAAATTAAAGCTCGGATGAAAGCGGCTCAGGATCGACAGAAATCTTACGCTGATAAAGACGTCGACTGATTGAGTTCAATGTTAGGGATATGATTATGTGGAAGGTGTCTCCATGGAAGGGAATCATACGTTTCAGGAAGTTGGGAAAGTTAAGTCCAAGGTTTATTGGACCTTTCTAGATTGAGGCATGAGTTGGGGAAGTTGTTTACAGGTTGGATCTACCCGATAAAGTAAGTGGAATTCATCCTACTTTTCACATGTCACACTTGCGAAAGTGTTTGGCTGATCACATGGCTCACGTGCCAGTTATGGACATCAAAGTAGATAACAACTTGAATTACATCGAAGAACCCGTTGCCATCTTGGATAGAAAGGAGAAACAACTGAGAAATAAAGTGATTCACTTGGTTAAGGTTCAGTGGAGGTGATGTGTCGTTTATAAGTTAATAAAATATAATATATATTTTATTGTATATTGAAAAGGTTTTCACGAGATTAGGTTTTAAATTTATAAAATGATAAATACTCAAACTTAAATACACACACAATAGGCAAGTGAACCTATCGCAGCATACCCTTTTACTCAATCCTTGCTATTATCTGACTGAGATAGAAGTTGGATGGGGGTTTTGTTTAAAAGAAGGAAAAAGGAAAATAAAAGTAATTAGGAATATCATCTCAGTCAAGGTGTCAATCTGGTTTGTTATCACTTGTTAATTAATGTTATATTTCAGTAAGATTGGTCAAATTTACTAGTACTAACCCTTTCGATAGGGGAGTTAGCATTTCATAACGGAACAGTGGATATGGTCGGCCAACTGTTCCTAATAATTCTCGAGATCCTAATGGGTCTCAAGTCCGTCGGTTGTCCCGTGATTTATTATTCGGACTAAGATAATCCTGTTGACTAGTAGTTCCGTTGTCGGACATACCAGGTCATGTAGCTTCTTTGGAAAGATGGAATGCGTAACCCCTGCAAAGCTACTTTATAAAGCTCGGACCTAACAAATTATATTCTTAAAATAGTTGTCTTTACTTGTAAAAATATTTGAAAGTAATATAACTTTCCTTCTCAAGGTTGGATACTCGACTCCCGCGGTCGGCTCGCCCTTAAGTATCATCACAAGTGAAGTAAAGTTATACCGACACGAACAACAAGGTCCAGCTAAGACACGAATGACTTGTTAAACATCCAAACCTCCAATCAACCCATCATATTAAACCCACACTAACTCGGCCGATACTAGCACCAAGATTTGTATATAGACCGTACAAACTCGAATAAGCTTCTCAAACAAGAAGTCTTCCTTAAGTAACTAACAAGATTTAAGACTATGAAGTTGGTTTAAAGATTACTTATTATTGTCTTTTTAAGATAAATTAAAAGAAAGACTTTAAGAACATAACATACTAAAATATTTCATTAATTAGACAAAGTTCAACCAACCCAAGTAACGCAAGAAGACTAGCCACGAATGACCATACAAGTGACTCCACTAACCCTTAGATCATGTATAGACTTGATCTACACCAAGGGAGAGTGGGTATAGGTTGCTTCTTGTTTACTTGAATAAGAAGAACCATTCCATATTATAAAACTAGAAAAAGAAAATAAACAAAGAAGAAAAAGCTAAAAATGGAACAAAACCGAGAGAGTTTCGGCCCTAGCAAAGCGCCAGGGCTTCCACTAACCCGATCTTGAACACTTAAATGCTTAGAATGAGCATGCTATTTATAGGGAAATATTTGGGCAATGCACGGTCGTGCAAAGTACCCTTTTCTTGCACGTGTGGGAATGTTGCAGCTTTGGAAAGTACAAGACACGAGGCACCACTTTGCATGGCCGTGCAATGGGATGCACGACCGTGCAAAGCCCTTTGTTGACTTTTTGACTACTTGTGTTGACTTCTTGGGTGCATGATCGTCCAATTGGCTTTAAGGTGCTAATTTCCCCTTAATTTTGATTGATTTTATCATCTTTTAGTAATCAAGGGTTATTTATAATATTATTTCAAAAAGGAATGAATTAAGTATCAATTCCTATCAAAATGCCTAAAAGTATGATAAATATGGGGATAATTATGCATGAAAAACATGTATAAATTGTGACATATCAGGAGGCATAGGAAAGCGTTAGAAGCTACTTGGAAAATTGAGGAGGATATGAAGGTGTCGTATACACATCTTTTTGACTTATAACATGTTTCGAGGACGAAACCTTTTGTAAGGTGGGTAGACTTGTAACATCCTAAAACCCGGTTTTGTTCGTTTTGAAAGTTAGGGGTCTAAAGGGAAAGGTTTAAGGACTCGGTGGAAAAAAGGTAAAAGAGAGAAGGATCCATTAAACCCTATACAGCTGCCACAGCCTGTCAATACCTCACAGTTCATGAATTTTGGCTAGAGAGAGAGGAGAAAGCTACACAGAGAAAGCCTGAGGAATCAAAGATTTCTTGGTTTTTTGGAAGCTTTCAAGCATTTGAGATCATTGGTAATCATTCCAGTAGTGAAAGCATGAAGAAATAGAGCCATTACACGGTAAGAATCACATTAAATCTTGTGTTTATGTTCGGTTAGGGTTTCGGGTGAAAAACTAGGGTTTTGATCTTGAAATGGGGGTTTTAACGTGTGGATTGGTGTTTAGAGACAAGGGTTTGCTTAATAAAAGTTAAAAAATAATATTAGGCGTAAAAAGTTACATATTTGGGTAAAAAACAACGTCTGAAATGATTGATCAGTGGCTACACTGTTCTTGGGCGACACAAATGTGGCGACACTGTTCTTGGGGTGACACTAGCCGCGGGTTAAGTGGGGAAGGTGACGACAATAAAGGAAGTGACATCACTGATTGGTGATGCCACTAGTGATTGGTGACACTAGTCCATAATGAACGTTATGGCGACACTGTTGGGCGACACTGAGTATACTGGCGACACTAAGCCGAGGCGATACTACCTAGAAATTGACAGAGTTCACATGTTGAATTCGCACAGATCATGTAGCTTTCCACCTAGCTTGACAGGAGTATAGTGAGATAGTGATAGCGTACCTGGTGAGTTTCTATTTTCTTTAGGTTTTGGGATGAGATGCATACTTAACCAGTGAACAACTTTTATGAATGGCACAGATGAACGAATGAACTTTTTATAAAACATATTATATTTTGTAAAAAATGAAAGTAAAGAGATGGAGTAAACTTATTTACAGTCTTTAAAATTATGTTTTTAAAGAGAACATAAATAAAGGAATGGTGGTACTTCGGTACTGGATACAGTGATAGAGTCATATATTATTCCTATGTAGTAATATATGCTGAATGGTTAATGTGTATGGGTAATGGCGATACTTCGATACTGGATGAATGTGATAGATGGCATGTATACTTAAATGTTAATACGTGGTGTATTGTAATGTGTATGTGTTAAACTATTATGTGATAGTTAGTTTGAATGTATGTGCATGCGTTAAATGAACAATGGAGTCTTGTATATAAGCAACATAGGAGTCTTATCTTCGTGAGAAGCAAAAGAGGAGACTTGCATATGAGCGTATGGGAACTTTGTCTTCGGGCAGTGGTTCGGTGGTTATATTGTCGGTCTTCGTGTGGTTAGCCTTAGGGGCAATATAACCTGAATGGAGTCTTGTCTTGTACAAGCATATAGGAACTTTGTCTTCGGGCAATTGTTCGGTGATTATATTGTCGCTCTTCGTGTCGTTTGCCTTAGGGGCAATATAATATGAATGGAATGGAATGAATGAACGGTTGAACGTTGGATACTCTTTTGGTTTTCCTGAAGCAAGGTTTTGAACAACTGATATTAAACTTAAAGGATTTCATAATAATGAAATTGTAACGGTTGAATGTGAAGTGAATGTTTTGTTAAAATCTAAATGTATTGAAAGCTTATATTATTTTAATAAACAAAGCTATTGTAAATCATAAACATGGTTTATAGTCATTAAAGTAAATATAGAACTCACTTAGTATATCTGGCTTTTAGTATGTATTTCATATGAGAATTGTGTTGACTTGTGGAGATGCGAGAGCTCGGATTGGCTGGAGTGAAGTGCTACATTGACTGAAGACTGAAATTTCTAGTTGATTGAACTATTTGAATGTTTATGTTTAATAGTTTTTAATTGGTTGTGAAATCTGGATTATGCTTGTAAGACTTCCGCTATATTTGATTCTGAATTCGAAGTTTAAGAACTATGCTATTCATGTTTTATGCCAACTATGAGATGCACCCGGTTTTTGGGCATTTCAGGGAAATAGTTGATGCAAAGAATGAAACAAAAACAGTGGATGAGAAGAAGATAAATACCACCAAGGCAATGATCTTGCAAACATTGCCAGAAGATGTTTTAAATCAAGTTGCACAATACTCGACCACAAATTATGATAACCGTGACTTTTCAGGTCAACATTCGTTCTATGATCTTATATTATTTTATATGTTTCTAGAGTCAAAGGAACACTACCTTAGACGTACACTAAGGTTACAGGAAAAATATCCGTTTATGTGTAACACCACAAAAATTTTCCAAGGACTAAAGTTGTCAATATTTCATGGTTCAGGGGCTAAAAAGGTAATTCCCAAAAGTAGAAGGACTGAAAATATAATTGAATAAAAGTCTATGGGATTAATATGGAAACAATCCAAACTATAGGGACCAAAAGTAAAATTTCTGAAAATTAGGCAGTAGTGGACCGCTACCAGGTGCATAACGGTCCGCTACATAGGGAGGAAGGCTGCAATGATGACACGCCACGTGTCGAGTGACTAACGGATGAGGTCTGACGCACGTAAACCCTATGGCAAACCGCTATCCAAACCTTAACGGTCTGCTACGGGTCTGGTAGAGGCATATAAATAGAACCCACTTGCTCGGCCATTTCAACACAACACACACACACACACACTACTACACCATTCCATACACACACTTAATACCCGAGGTGCACTTTCCAAAGCCGTTTCGTATACGTAAGTGAGAATTTGACATAAAACGCAGTATGTAGTTTGAGGTAAGCTTTATCCGACCCTTCTTAGATTTGGTTATTTACCATTATGTTAAA
The DNA here is from genome assembly GCA_023525975.1 of Smallanthus sonchifolius. Taxonomy (NCBI): domain Eukaryota; kingdom Viridiplantae; phylum Streptophyta; class Magnoliopsida; order Asterales; family Asteraceae; genus Smallanthus; species Smallanthus sonchifolius. The sequence goes on from CM042023.1 coordinate 48,285,603, forward strand.
GTACGTTTTAATTAAGAAAGGTCGATATTATTAGGATATTGTTCGAGGTTATTGTTGCAATTAAAAATAAGTCGAGGTGCTGTACAAGTGAGTTCCGCTGAATTGAAATGTGTATTTGATTACACAGTAGTTATTTGAAATAGTCTGATAAGTAATGCCCTATTCCAAGTATATATAACACGTAGTAAGTACTTTATACATTTTTGAAAGTAAATGGGACCTACGAGTGGAAAATTTATCTCATCTTACTGGTGTGGAAGGACTAGTGAGATGGGATAAGTTTTCCATTTTATACTGGTGTGGATGGACCAGTGGCCGGGAACGGTTGACCAGTTATATATATATATATATATATATATATATATATATATATATATATATATATATATATATATATATATATATATATATATATAACAAAAGCCCACAATCGTTGTAAATAGTGGGTGGGACGTGGGATTACTGATAATCAAATAATAACCACGCGGTAAAGATTCATGAACTCACCAACTTATGTTGACCCAGTTGCTTTTACTATTTTTAAAGATTAGTACAGGTGGAACCTTAGACGGCTATAGAGGATGGCATTTCAGGTAGAAAGGTAATAGACATGGATGTTTGTTGTTTGGATGGTCATATGATTAAAGGCATGCATTGAAGAGCTATAAGTCCTGTGGTTTTGAGTTCCTTGACAGGAATTGATGTTTTGTTGTAACAGATGGTTTGTTTGTAATAGAGGTTTGGCCATGTTGTAAATCAATTTAGTTATTAAATAAATTATGGTTTTAGCTTCCGATGTGTGTTCTGTAGCATGCGACATGACTAACCAGTGTCTGGGACCGAGGTGTGACAAGTTGGTGTCAGAAGCTCAGTTTAAGAGATTTAGGTACTAAGGTTTAGTATTTAAACTTAAACTAGGGTTTTGAGGATTAGCTGGAATGCCATAAGTTAAACCATAGGTTGAGATGTTGACATTTTTATGAATATAACGGGTAATACCGAGAAAACAAATAATTAATTACATTTTTGGCCAAATGTTATTAATTTCTAGATTATTGCTAGTTATACGAGTTCTGATGGCATACATATGTGTGTAGGTACAAATGGCATGCAGAGGTAGAGGATGAAAAAGTGGTAGGGGTTAAAGGCCCAATACTAGGTCACACACCCACGATACAACGAATGTTGAACCAAACATGGAAACATATAAGAATGTTGAACCTGAGGATCATACGGAGGAAGTAATCATGACAGAATCACAATTCCAAGGAGCGGTGGCATCAGAGGTCACCAAGTTACTTCAAACAACCGTACCTGGAATCCTTCACGATGCTTTCCAGAGGAGAATGGGTTCAAAAAATCATGGACTAGCAAATAGGAACGAAGAAGCAAGTGGTGCAAACCCAAGAATAGAAGATACCCTCCACACTAACCTTGTAGGAAACAATAGTGGTACTACTCAAACTGTTGGGATAACAAATCAAGGCACATGAGGAAATAATCAAGGATGTACTTATAATAATATCAGGGATTGCCACCCTAAACCATTCAAAGGCAAGGAGAATGCCATTGAAGCCATGCAGTGGATAACTTCTATGGAGGCCGTGATTAAGACGAATGAACACAGAGCTGATCAAGCAGTGAAATTTGCTACACATTCATTTGAGGAAAAAGCACATGACTGGTGGGAGTTAGTCATGCATATCAAAGGAGAGGAATATACTGACAGAATGAAGTTGGAGGATCTGAAAGCAGTAGTGATTAGAAGGTATTGTCCACAGAATGCAGCGGACAAGATTGAGAAAGAATTTCATCGATTTGAAGCTGGAACCCTTACTCACCAAGAATACACCACTAAATTTAATGAGATGGCCAAGTTAGTGCCAAACTTGGTGACTCCTAAATCCTGAAGGATTAAGTGTTATGTGCAGGGTTTACCACCAATAGTCCATACCTTAGTAAAGACAACCGCACCTGAAACCATATATTCGGTAGTAGAACTTAGTTCGGTAGTAGAACTTAGTGCGGTAATGTATGATGAGATAGAGGCTCAAGAGTCTTCAAAGGTGGATAACAAAATAGGTCATGAAAAGATAGCATATGAGCCGATAAATAACAAGATTCCAAGACGGAAAGAAGATAACCTTGGAAGAGGTGCACAAGAAATTATATGCCATAGGTGCCAACAAGTAGGGCTTATTGAAAAATATTGCCCAAACATCAAATGTCATAATTGTAATGATACGGGCATTATAAGTATAATTGTCCAAAGACACCTCAAGCAAAAACCGGTGGTGGATCCAAAGGACGCATATTTATTTTAGGAGGAAGAAAGGAAGGGTAACAATAGGTACGTCTCCTAAGAATGTAAATTAGCTATGTAAATATAAGTTATATGTTTATAATTGAGAGTAGATTAAAGTAAGAATTTTATCCTTAACAGAGGTATTAGAAAAGAATATATGATTAAAGAAGATAGTATCCTTAACCCTAAGTATGATCATTCGGTTGAGAAAACAATCAAAATTTTGAGGACGAAATTTCCTAAAGGAGGGGAGATTTGTAACACCTCAAAAATTTTCCAAGGACTAAAGTTATCAATATTTCATGGTACAGGGGCTAAAACAGGTAAGTCCCAAAAGTAGTAGGACTGAAAATATAATTAAATAAAAGCCTAAGTGATTAATATGGAAACAATCCAAACTACAGGGACCAAAAGTAAAAATTCTAAACATTGGACGGTAGCAGACCACTACCCAGGTGCATAACGGTCCGCTACGTGGGGAGGAAGTTTGCAATGATGACATGCCATGTGTCTAGTGACTAACTGATGAGGTTTGAAGCGTGTAAACTGTATGGCAGACCGCTATCAAGACCTTAATGGTCCGCTACGGGTCTTGCAGAGGCTTATAAATTGAACCCACTTGCTCGGCCATTTCAACACAACACACACACACACTACTACACCATTCCATGCACACACTTAAGACCCGCGGTGCACTTTTCAAAGCCGATTCTTATACGTAAGTGAGAATTCGACACTAAACACAGTAGATAGTTTTGAGGTAAGCTTTATCCGACCCTTCTAAGATTTGGTTATTTACCATTATGTTAAAGTACGTTTTATTAAGAATGGTCGATATTATTAGGGTATTGTTCGAGGTTATTATTCTTGTTAAAAATAAGCAAAGGTGATGTCCAGGTGAGTTCCTCTGAATTGAAATGCGCATTTGATTACAAAGTTGTTATTTGAAATAGTGTAATAAGTAATGCCCTATTCCAAGTATATAACACGTAGTAAGTACTTTATACGTTCTGAAAGTAGATGGGACCTTGATATGCCCTAAATTATACATGTTTTGCGTGCATAATAATCCCCATATTATGGTACTAATTGATTAATATCCTTGCAATTGATACTTAAAACGTTAATATTTCGTAATTGTAGTTTATTCGGTGTCTTGGGATAAACAAAGCCAAAACCAATCAAAAACCAAGAAATCAAGCTTCTAGAAGGATCATTCCCGAGCTTTGACCCCTAAGAAGTCAAAATTGGTCAATAACAAGTCAACCATCAGTTAAAAGATGAAACATGGAGTAGGCAGGGCAATGCACGGTCGTGCATTGCATTGCACGGCCGTGCAACCCTAACTTGCTCCACAAGGACAGAGTACACTGCCATTTGTACCATGTTTGATTCCCGAGGTGTTTGCACGCCCATGCAAACTAATGCATGGCCGTGCGTTGCTCATTTTGAGGCTTATAAATAGATGGCTTGAGTTCTTCATTCAAACACCCCAATACACATTACTGCATCTCAAGAGAGTCTGTTTCTGTAGTTTAGAGTAGAGAGTAGAGAGTAGAGAGACTCTTCCTATTTTTCCGCAATAGGGGAATTTACGAAACTCAGCGTTACGCTAGTTAGTATGGCCATTCGCGGCTAAACTCTTTGTATTGCTAGGGTGAAGATGAAGTTTGGTGTATGTTAACGTTTAACGTATTAATCTAATGGTATGTTTATGTTTTTTAGTCGTTCGTTCTTAAAACCATCTTCATGATGGATTTTTATTATTACTTGATTTTTTCTTTACACTTGAGAGTGTTCTTGATTTTAAAGTGTAAGACCGATGTGCTCAGTATGGTCTACTAAAACTAAACAAAAACTAACCTAGACACTCTAGTTAAACTCTAGAAAACCATTAAACTAGACCACAATAACAGGCAAGTTTACCTACTAATTGTAATATAGCCTAATGGAAGTCCGAATATCGAACCCACGAGACACTGACAGTAACTATAACTAGACTTCGACAAGTAACTAAAATATTTGGTTTGGGGGGGGGGGGGAATTCCACGAACTAGGTCTAAACTAAATAAAATCAAAAGTAAATGAAGAAGAACTAACGACTATGGAAAAGCACTACCCCTGTAAGAATCCTATTTGTGAATCTCGGATTTCTCTCGACTATGGAAACTATGATGTGTTAGGACATAGTTTGTAATGACAAAAGCTTTGTAATAGTTTAGATCTTATGTATTTATGTTTTGTAACGTTTTAATGTTCTAAGTGTTTTTATACAAGTTGCGAGAGGCAAACTTGTTAAGTTCGCCTAGTCTAACAGGGGCGAACTTGTTAAGTTCGCTTAGTCTGTTAGAGGCGAACTTGTTAAGTTCGCCTAATGCAGGTTAGTAGTCTGTATATAGATGTTTACAGAGTCAGTTTTGTACACAGAGATTGAACGTAGATCATAATCGATTAGATTGAGTCTATAAACTCTATTGTGAATTGGAATACAAGCATGAAGTTTATTTACTTGATTGTTTCTATTGTCTTTTGTATATGCAATCGTTGATTCGTTGGATTCCGCACTCTGAGTTAACGACACGTCTTATTACGAGAACGATCTATAGAAGTGCCATGAGGACCTACAAGTGGTATCAGAGCTATTGCTCGTGATTCTAGACGGTTTTGCATGCAAATTGACAAGAAATTCATCATCTTTGACATTTTCATTTCCATGGAGTTTTCAAGCTTAAGTTGGTTCTGATTTGGTGTTTTTGAAGAGGATTTTGAAGAAATTGATCCGATAGAAACGTTCTAATTGAGAAATTACACAATCCTACGGTTTGATTTTGACTAATTCCTTCAAAAACAGTGAATTATGAAGACTTTTTGGTGATTCCTGGTTCGCGGTCTTTGTTTGAACTGTTCTTGAGTTTGAATCTGCTGAAGCAAGTGAACTTGCTGATTTCTTATGCAGGCGAACTTGTCAAGTTCGCTTCTCACAGATTAAGCGAACTTATTTTTATGCGAACTTAATTAGATTTTATGGTTTCTGGTTTAAGCGAAATTATTAAGTTCGCTTCATCTTAAGTTCGCTTGGGTATCACAGAAGCGAACTTATTATCTTCGCCTAAAGGTAGAGGGTGTTTTACACTTGGAAATTTTTCAGGAAATTTTTTCAGCAAAATGGCAAATATAGTTCAAGTAACGAATATGTTCAATTATGATAATGAGATAGGTACATCTCAAAAACCACCGAAGTTGTTGAATCCTGCTGATTATTCAAATTGGAAAGATAGGTTTGATCAGTTAGCATCTTTCACCGACACCAGTCTCTGGATTCCTATTTTAGAAGGTTATACGCATCCGACTTATTCATGGATGGACATGATAATGTTCCAAAGCCGGTGTCTGTGTTAACAAATGAAGAAAGGGTGTTGTTTGATAGGGAAAAGAAAGCAATGACAAGTATTTCGATGTCTCTTCCGAAGGAAATATATCACAGTTTCAAACAATTCAAGTCTTCTCAACAACTGTGGGAAGCATTACAGAAAAGATGTGAAGGCAGTTTGGATGTAAAGAAGAGTAGAAAAGAGCTTTTGAAGAAGCAATTTTTGGTCTTCAAACACTTTCAAAATGAATCCTTGGATGATCTTGCTACCAGATTTTATCATCTGCTTAGTGAACTGTCAAGTGCTTCTGTGGTGTATAAAACTGAAGAAATTAATAATAAGTTCTTGGAGGCATTACCATCAAAATTTGATGTGTATACGGTTTTGATCAAAGAAAATATCAAGTACAAAACGATGTCTCTTGAAGAAGTTCTTGGGAAGATTCAATCGCATGACATGAATATGAAGAAGAAGAAGAAGACTAACATGGAGCATATTCAGGATCCTTCAATGTATTTTGCCAAAACTACTGGTAAAACTGGTACAGGAGTTGCATTCTTTTCTGGAGACGCTCAAGATTCTTCTAATGATCAGTGTTCTGGAGTTCCTATTCATTCTGGTCATTATAGTCATTCTGGTTTTTCTGCGACAACAGCTTCTACGTCTTCTGGATCTCATGTAAATCAAAAGGTTGCTGATTATTATCTAGCTATGTTTTCCTCATTCATGGCTTCATATGAGAATTTTATTAGAGGAAAAATTCATGATCCTGAGGTTATTGAAGAAGATTTCAGACAGATTGACCCTGTTGATCTGGAAGAAATGAACATCCAATGGAATATGGCCATGTTAATGCGTCAAGCAAACGATTTCTTGAAGAAAACTGGCAGAAAGTATATTGGATCAAATAGTCGATCACACATGGGATTTGATAAAACCAAAGTGCGTTGTTATAACTGTCAAGAGTATAGTCACTTTGCTAAAGAGTGTGTGAAGCAAAAGGTTGAGTTTGATTCTCAGAAGAAGCAGAATAATTTTCAGAATAATCGTCATCAATCACATGGTTCATCTGGAAATTCAAATCATGCATCTGCATCATCGGCATTGGTTGCACAAAATAATGAAAACTATGACTGGGGTATTCATTTGGAAGATTTAGTGGGTGCTGTAAGTCAAGCCTTTGTAGCGTAAATTCATTCTGAAAAATTAGAAGTGGTGACTGATGATGATGGTACAAGTGATGGTTCAAGTGAGAGTTCAAGTGATGGTTCGAGTGATAGTGACATTGTGCAGGTTGTTGATGAAGAGGTAGAACAAGAGTAGAATATTGATTCTGATGTTGCATCAGGTGTTGCTGAAGATGATATTGTTTTAAAACAAAATGCTTCGGATGGTGCTGATTCAAAGAATATTCCCATTGCCAAAGTTTTCATGGCAGACATGTCTGATCCGTCAAAGGTAAAAGACTCTGTTTGTCATATTTTCATTTCTAACTGCATTACTGTTAAAGATAAATTGCAAAAAGTCATGGATGATAACACAAACTTGATTTGTGATATGAAATCGATGCATTCTGTTAATCAGAAACTGAAAGATAACGATAAATTATGCATCGATAGAATTGAGTCTTTGAAAAGCAACTTAAATTCTATGGGGTTGAAATATAAAGAACAAGCTTATCATCTGGATATGGCTTATGCTCAAATAGAAAAATGAACTGAAGTTATTGCTCAAAAGAATAAGGAAATTTCTGACAAAGAGTATGAGGTGGTCTAACTTCATAGAAAGTTGGAAAATTTTACAAATTCTTCTGTTGTTTTGGATTATTTTAATTCAAATGCTGATCCTACTAAACGGGTTGCTGGGATTGGATTTGTTCCTCCACCATTTAATGCAAATTATGTGGTTGAACCTGAAATCATTCATGAAGAGGAAAGAGATCCAAAAACAGTATTGAAAGTGAACCCGGTAACTGGTGAGGATATGGTGTATGAATCGGATTCTGAGGATGAGGAATTTGATGAGAAGAAGGTGGAAGGTATTCCGAAAGAGGTAAAACTTGATGAACTAACTGTTGCAAAAGTTGTTACCCGTGATAGATGTATTTTGACTGAACCTGCTGAGGTGAAGGTTGTTACCCCTAAGCTTTCTCCAATTTTACAGTCAAGTGGGTTTGTCACTGCTGGTCATCAAAAGATGCAGTCATCAAAGGTGCCTACACAGGTTTATGTTCCAAAGAAGATAATAAACTGTTCTGGAAAATCTTCTGAAGCTTATTCCTCTGATGGCTCCTCAAATTCAAAGAATTCTTCTTACTTTAGAACTTTTAAAGAGAGAAGAGTTTGCTTTCATTGCAACGAAGCTGGTCACATTCTGATCAATTGTCCTTATAAGAACAAGAGCAAATTGAATACTGTTCCTTCACAACCAAAAGTGGTGAAGATTCTGAAAAGATCAGATGAGGGAAAGTCATCATTTAGTTTGGAGCAAAATATGTCATGTCGATCTTTTGTTAAACCCTCTGGATTTAAACAACAGGATAAATTGAAATCTAAATCATTTGTGTACCAAGAGAAACCTAGGATTCCTAATGTTGGAATTTCAAAGGATTCTCAATCTGATGTTGTGAAGAAAGTTCCACAAGATTTAAGCAAAATGATAAACATGTGTCTAAACCAGTGTTTATGCATACTGGTGTGAGAAATGATATTGATTTTCAACAGTATTTTGAGATTCCACATGTTGGAATCACAAAAGATTCTCAACCTGAGGTCAAACTTTCTCGACCACAAAGGTGGAGACGTAACAGAAAATTAAAGAAACTTTTGGAAACATCAGAATCTGATAATAATAAATCTAATAATGTTTTTCAAAATAATCATCCTGTGTCTCCATCAAGAGGTTCTGATTTTGTTGGACTTTATGTACCAAAGGTTGATGATAAAGTGGATTGTGAACTCACTGAAGTTGTTTATTTTGATACATCTGGACGACCCAAGACCACAATGGCTTGGGTTTCTATTTCTAACTGATTTTCTTTGTTTATGTAGGGACAACCAAGGAGGACTATCAACAATACATGGTATGTGGATAGTGGTTGCTCTCGACATATAACAGGGAATATTAGATTGCTTGAAGATGTTAAAAATATTGATGGAGGTTATGTCGCTTTTGCGGGGAATAAAGGCGGGTACATAACTGGACAGGGAACTTTAAAGAATGATAAAGTCAAATTTGAGAAAGTGAATTACGTGGAGCAGCTTGAACACAACTTTTGAGTGTATCACAAGTTTGTGACAAGAAGTTTTCGTTCCATTTCAATGATGCTGAGTGTTATATTCTGAAACCTGGTTTTGTTATTCCTGACGAATGGATTCTCATGAAGGCCCCGAGGAGATGTCCTTGACATGAGTGTTACTACTACAACGGATTCAATTCCTACATGTTTAATCTCCAAGGCGTCGGAATCTGATTCTATTTTGTGGCACAGGAAGCTAGCTCACATCAACTATCGGAAAATGAACTACATTGTTAAGAATGATCTGGTTCTTGGTATTCCGAAGATGAAATTCTTAGTTCCTAATGATTGTATTCCTTGCAAGAAGGGAAAAAAACAGAAGAAATCACACAAATCTAATTCGAAGAATTCTATCGTAACTCCTTTGGAGCTGCTGCATATGGATTTTTTCGGTCCGATTAGTATCAGGAGCATTGGTGAAAAATCATACTCTTTGGTAGTCACTGACGATTTTTCTAGATTTTCATGGGTTAAGTTTCTTTCGTCTAAAGCTGAAACCACTGAGTTGGTACAATACTTAACCCTGGGTTTGGAGAATTTGTTCAATCTGAAGGTCAGAAGAATTAGGAGTGACAATGGCAGCGAGTTTAAGAATAGCAAGATGGGCTTATTCTGTCTACAAAAGGGAATTCATCATGAATTCAGTGCGCCATATGTTCCTCAACAAAACGGTGTTGCTGAACGAAAGAACAGGACGTTGGTTGAAACGGCATGCACGATGCTTGCAGATTCTAAGCTTCCAGTTACTTTTTGGGCTGAAGCTGTGAATACTGCGTGTCATGTTTTGAACGGAGTCTTGACCGTCAAGCGACATAATAAGACTTGCTACGAGTTGCTGAATAATCGAAAACCGAATCTGGATTATTTACTACCTTTTGGTAATCCTTGCACCCTGTTGAAAGTCAGAGATGTCCCAACCAAATTCAGTGCTAAGGCTATTGAAGGGATTTTTCTGGGGTATGTTGCCAATTTGACTACCAACAGTGTTTATAACAAAGAAACACGCCAAGTTAAAGAATGGTTCCATATTGACTGTTCAAATCGGTCTTTACCTCAAATGGCGATTGGACCAGATTGGGCATTTGATTATGAAACTTTATTCAAGTCTTTTCATTTACCTTATGATATTTCTCCTGATGAAGCTAATGTTATCTATGATTCATGTCAGGATGCACAACACAATGGCTTTCTACCAAATACAGTTCCACATTCATCGGTTCCATCTCCTTCTGCTCCCGATCCTAATGTTGCTTCTTGTTCGGGACTACAAGATTCAGAGAGTGAGGAAGACAATGCTATTTTTCAAGATTCTTCTGCTGATCCTTTGTTGGGCGATGATTCATTACCTTCGACACAGGATTCGGGGGAGATTCCTACAAATTTAGACTCGGAAATTCCAATTAATCATGGTTTATCTCATCAATATGATACAAATCGTGTTGAAGTGTTACAGGTTCCTGAGGTCGCTTCCATCAAGGAACTCAAAGATCATCCAGTGACGAATATAATCAGAAAGTTGTAGGATGGAGTGAAGACTCGTTCTCTTGTTGACAATACTTGTTTGTATACATGTATTAAAGATTCTGGTGTAACATCTCGGAATTTAGTATTCATATTTCAATTCAATGTAATGCAATTTCAAATTCAATGTTCGTGCACAGCCTTATTATTTTGCTTACCTTAAACGAAATGCAATGATTCAATACAAATTTACAATTTTGCTCGATTATATACACTTAAACGCTATACAAGTAACTATTTATTTCAAACTAATCAAACCTGAAAAAGTCAAGGACTAAAGTTGAAAATTTATCAAGAAACCCTAATTAGCACGGTCGTGCTTCGTCCTGGCACGGTCGCGCCAAGTGCCTCGGCACGATCGCGCGACTGGTCCGGGAACGATCGCGCCCGGTGCCTAAGCACGGTCGTGCCATATTTAGGCACGGTCGCGCCTGTGAAACAGCTGAAACGTAACTGCAACTTTAATTACCCGATCGTTCGAATCCGTAACATCCATCCGTTTCTTTTCCCTTAACAAACGTATTATCGCTTTCCAAATTATTCAAACGCCTCAGTTTCATATTACCAATCTCGAAATTTCTCTCTCAAAACTTTTCAAGAAAACCAAGGAATTCTCTCCTGCAATCCGTATTCTCTCAAGCAAGATATTCGTGTCACTCGTCCCTCCCGAGAAGTTCTGGACTGACTGGATTGGCCGGAGTGCAACAAGGATCACCGGAACTCAATCTCGCAGTCGCCGGAATTTCCTCTCTACCAATATCCATCGATTCGCTACTGTTCAGGGTAACTTAAACCTTAAATTCATTCATTTCAGTATCAGTATCAAAAGCCCCTATTCAATTTGGGCTTCCATTATAGAAATCGATCTGAATCAGAACTCATGTCTTATAAAAAAATGATTTAATCAAATCCCTGCTTAAACACGATGTACATGCAATTAAGTTATATGAAAAGACTCGTAATAACCCATTAATCAAAAGCCCTAACAATTCCAGCGTTTAAAATACAAGAATTTGTCAATTCGTGTCTGATTTGGAAGAGACACGGTCGCGCTAATCATCTAGTGCGGCCGTGCCTCATGTAGCGCAGTCGTGTCAAATAGCGGCGCGGTCGTGTCCTCCTGTCCAGACCTTGTCATGCCCTCTGGGCTAGTCTCTGTTGTGTCTAAAGATCATAGACACGACCGTGCCGGGCCAAGGCACGGTCGTGCCTGTTGACTGGTCTAGTTTGTGCCCTCTGTTGATCAACCCGGTCGTGCCCCGACTAGCGCGGTCGCGCCCCTGGCTTGAGCACGATCGTTCCCTTCCGAGGCACGGTCGTGTGTGACTCAGAAATTGTAACAGAATTATAATTTTATATTTTTCGATCAGTAAATGTTTCGATTTTATAAAAATATGTTTTCTGTATTTAAAAATGGATTAAAAGTTTAATCTTGGCATAAATATAATTTATTTAAAATTTTATGAAAATTAAATTTATATTTATTATCTTACACTTAAATGATATTTTAAATAATTAAGTTACAAAATTTATAAATAAATAAGTTAATGATTATTTATTTAATTTACATTTTAAATCAAAATCATTTATTTATTTATACTTAATTACAATTAATATTTATATTATTTCATAAACTATAATTATATATTTATTCAATTATCCAATTCAAACCTAATCAAATTGTTTCAAAAATATTTTTACTTCAAACTCTATATATTTTATTCAATACTTTTAACTACAAATCAATAGTTTTATACACAAATTCAACTTTCATTTTAGACTTAAACTTTATGCATCTATTTGATTCAATACACATTACTCTTTAGGTTAAATTGTGCATTTCGAGGATCATATTTGCTATCTATAATCTTTGTTAGCTACACTTCCATACCAAGTGAGTATTCACAACCCCTTTTTACTCTTTTACACTTTTGGGGTGGAACATGAACTCTATACACATTACACATTACACATTTATATTTACGCAAACAACACAAGTGCAAAAATCCTATTTACATACATGTGTGCAAAATTTGAGCTTTGTGCCCGAGTGCTAGTTGTGCTAACCTTTGCATGCGATTATGTGCAATCATTAACTATACAAGCCGACGATTTTCAATGATAGATCTATTGAGTATGACAAACCCACCCATGGTGCGCGGTGATTGAAACCGACAACACATTTTTTTTTTGCATGCTAGTTACAAGGTTTGGTTGTACATGGTTACACAATAGCTGCTCCCCATAAATGCCTTATTTTATCATGTTTTGTAAAGGATTTGTTTTCAACTATATGCTATCTACATACAACTGTGTTATACTCACCAACTTTTTAGTTGACTTTATTTTATTCATGTTTCAGGCCCCAATATGTGAGATTGATTCAAGACGTGTTCAACATAGGATTTGGACTTAGCAATTTAAATCAAGAATTTTATGAGTTGTTTTATGTTTCTTGTTTGAATTTGGTTTTGTACTTGGATTATTTGTAATGGAAATTTAACTTTAATATATTTCAATTTAGTCAACCATGTGCTATGAACAGTCTTACATGTCCCGCCCCGATGATTCCGCCATCGGTCGGGGTGTGACATCTGGTGTTCTTGATGATTGCTCACATTCATGTTTTATTTCTCAGGTCGAACCCAAAAATGTTGAAATGGCTTTAAAAGATAACAATTGGATAGAGGCTATGCAGGAAGAACTTGCTCAGTTTGACAAACTTAAGGTTTGGAATCTTGTAGATCTTCCGAAGGGTGTATATCCGATTGGTACTAAATAGGTGTTTAAATGTAAGAAAGACGATCGAGGTGTCATGGTAAGAAACAATGCAAGATTAGTTGTACAGGGCTTCAATCAATAAGAGGGAATTGATTACACCGAGGTTTATGCGCCTGTTGCGAGGCTTGAAGCGATACGGCTATTTCTAGCTTTTGCTTCTTATAAAGGATTTAAGGTGTTTCAATTGGATGTGAAAAGTGCGTTTTTATATGGAAAGGTCAAGGAGGAAGTTTATGTTTGCCAGCCACCGGGGTTTGAAGATCCACTTCATCCGAATAGGGTTTTCAAGCTTGATAAGGCCCTCTATGGTCTTCATCAGGCTCCTCGCGTGTGGTATGAAACATTTTCCGCACATCTTTTGGAAAATGATTTTGTTCGTGGCAAGATTGACTCGACCTTATTCATAAAGAAATCAAGGGGATATTACCTACTAGTGCAGATATATGTGGATGATATTATTTTTGGTTCAACAAATGAAGGGTTATGCAAAGATTTTGAGAGTGTAATGAAGTCGAAGTTTGAAATGTCTGCTATGGGAGAGTTATCATTTTTCTTAGGTTTACAAGTAAATCAAAAGGAAGATGGTTTCTTTATTCATCAATCCAAGTATGTCAAAGACATCTTGAGCCGGTTCAAGATGGAGGACTGTACCCCATATGATACTCCGATTCCGGTCAATCATAAGTTGAATTCAGACTCGGATGGAAAATATGTAGATTGTCGACTTTACAGAGCAATGATTGGATCTCTCATGTACTTAACCACTTCAAGGCCAGATATAATATTCGCTGTGTGCATCTGCTCCAGATTCCAGGCAAAACCAAAAGAATCTCACTTAATAGATGTAAAAAGAATCTTTCGTTATTTGAAAGGAAAACAAAGATTGGGACTATGGTATCCACATGGTTCTAACTTTGATTTCAATGCTTATACTGATTCTGATTTTGGTGGTTGTTGTTTGGACAGGAAATCTACAACAAGTGGTTGCCAGTTCTTGGGTAATCGACTTGTTTCCTGACAATGCAAAAAGCAAACCACAGTCTCCATTTCTACATGCGAAGCAGAATACATCGCTGCTGCAAGTTGTTGTTCACAAATCCTGTGGATACAACAGCAATTAAGAGATTACGGTTTGAATTTCACAGGAACCCCTATGCTTATTGATAATAATGCTACAATATCTATAATTAATAATCTTGTTAAGCACAGTAAAACAAAGCACACTGAGATTAGATATCATTTCATTCGTGATTGTGCAGAGAAAAGGTTGATTGAGCTAGTAAAGGTTCACACTGATGATAATTTTGCTGATTTGTTTACCAAGGCATTTGATCGTACCAGGTTTGAATTTCTAATCAAAATGATTGGTATGATCAATCCCGAATAAAAGTTTTTCAAAATCAGATTTTCATGGAAAATTTCGTTTTTAATTTCTTTTATTGCTTTATTACATTTCTGCATTTTAAATTTTCAGTCAAAAAGTTCTTAATTTATAAAAAGTCCAAACAAATTTAAAAATATAAAATTTGACATCATTTGAAGTTAGAGAAGAAATGATAGTACATAAGTGATTAGTTCATTTCACACGACCTTAGTAGACCTTTGATATATGATTGATTAAACTGAGTTGATTTGATCTAAATTTCAAAGTCTGCATAAATGAGAAATGATAGTGTTGTGAATGCTCTAAACTTGATAATCTGTTTTCAAATTTGTGTATGTGTTTTGAAACTTGAATTGTCAATAGACTAAAAGCGTTTTGAAACTAATAGTAGTATGAAAATTAAATATGATATGATTACATTTGTGATTTGAATCCATTATATGCCTGGGTGTGTGTGTAAAAGATCATTATCAGATAAAGAATATATCGTTTTACAGAATTTCATGAGACCAATATCGAATTATATCTTTAGCACAAATCTATTTCAGTTCACATTACTGCCCATGCCCCGAAAAACATGCAATGTTTTGTTGAACTAAGATATGCTTTCAAAATCTGTTGAAACATATATTCGCCCTTGGATCAGTTAGATACATCATCTAGTCTGACTCCATTGAAACTTGTCCAGATAATAGTTGGATCCTCATACCTGAATCTGTTGATTCATATTATACAGCCAATTCATTAGAATCTTCGGATTCTGAATCATCATGATTCTTATATCCTTTGGGATCTGCTTCTATTCTTGTGCTAAATGAGATAATTTCATCTTGAAAATTGATCTAATCTTAACATAAACTGTATATGTCTTGAAGATAGTGCAAATTTTAATTCTGTTTGGCATATATGTGGGGTACACGATGTTTTTCATCTAAATGGTACTAAATCACATGAATTTGGAGAATAAACGCTTATAGTTTCAAATCATATAATATTGAAAAATTTAAGAATTCATGCTTTATATTTCAAATTCGGTATAAATAACAGAGCATTTCATAACCTTATCTTATTTACTTTGAGATTTATCGCGTATCATTTCAAATATTATTCAAATTGAATTATTTATAAATAATGGAAAAGATACATAAGTACAATATGAGTTGGATTGTTTCATATCATAGGTTACCCGTGGTTTTTGCTAAACTGTGTGATGAATTACTCGGATACTGATATGATCTTCTTACTCAGGATGTTCATTCAAAAATATGTGATTTCAGTTTGTACAGATAAAAATCCAAAAATATGTGTTTCCGTTTGTATAGATAAAATTCAAAAAGATTTTGTTTTTTATTTTCCATGAAAATTTTAATCTTTTATTAAATTGTTCAGGATTGGATCAAATACATGCTGCTGACGGAAGTTCAAGACGTGATGGATTGAAAGTTGGTAAAAATTTTGAAGGCATTAAGTTCGCCTCTTTTTGGTGAAGCGAACTTAATATGTTCGCCTGAAATTGGGAAGCGAACTTATTATGTTCGCCTAGGGCTTGTTAAGCGAACTTAACAAGTTCTCCTAATCAAGCGAACTTAATCTGAATAAGATTTTATCCAGGCGAACTTATCCACTTCATCGTCTTCTCAGTATTAAGCGAACTTATTCAAAATTTTTTGAGATTTCAAATTACATGGTTGTTGTGTTGTTAATCGGTTCATTCTAAATCGAAATTGGATTGTGAATCTAACCAAGGTATTTTCATCGATTTTTGTCTGATAATTTGAGAGAAAATAGACATTTTTGTCTCGGTTATTACCCCGAGTTGTTTTTGCCCAAATTAAGGATATTCCAATGTTGAATCGTGAAATTCTTCATGGATATGGACTTAGTAGTACACAACGATTGTTTTCCAATACTCATTTCAAGATTTTATCACAGATTGAAAGATTTTGATTTCTAGGTTGAATTCGAAACGACGGATGGTTCAGGCAAACTTGTTCAAGCGAACTTGTCCAAGCGAACTTAATAAGTTCTCTTGAAACACTAAGCGAACTTATTAAGTTCGCCTAGGGGTCAGAGAAGTTTTGGACTTGTGATTTTTTTTGTGTTTGAATTTTAAAATTTTTTTTTTGTTTTAAATTTTGTTGTTCATATTGTTTGTGTTGTGTTATTTTTCTAATATGTGTTTGTTGTCCAACTATTTTTCAGATGGCTTGTCGTGTCGAATACAAGCACAACCAGGTGGCATTGTTAGATCCTAACATGTCAGAGGCCATACACTTTCAAGGGATTATAGGATTTCTAAATCGATCACGCCTACGTGTTGCCTTATCTGCTGATCCATACATCGGTCTGGTGTATATTCAACAGTTTTGGGACACCGTACATTCAGATACTGATGTAGAACCTCACGTTCTTCATGCCACAGTCAACAATACTGAGATTGCTATATCTAAAGACACTATTCGTGTGGCTCTTGCATTAGGTGGTGCTGCTGAAGATCCTATATCCTATCCTAATCCTTTGATCATGGGATGCTTTCAAAGAATGGGTTATCGTGGACGCCCTAATGATACTCAGGCCCGTAAAGGTGGATTAGTGGGTGAATGGATATACTTCATGCATGTGATTATTCAGTGTCTCTCTCCGCGTAAAGCTGGTACTGATGGGTTAAAAACTGCTTTACAAGCTGCAATGGTAGCTTTGACGTTGAACAAACGTTTCAATTTTGCAAGATATATATATCGGGAGATGGTTATGCAAATTACACCGGCTGAAGGTCAAGGATTTTTAATGTATCCAAGGTTTATCCAGATAATTCTAAATCATATTCTTCCTGATCTCCCACAACATCCGATAAGATTAACTTTGACGCCGATGTCTGAGCGTATCTTTATGGATTGCACTAAAGTGAAACAACAGAATCAAGCATTGATTCCAGTAAATGCTCCATTGTTTGGTCACTTAATAAATCCTGATTATGTTGAACCACCAAATGATAACTGGTTTCATCCTGCTAAGTTAGCTCAAGGGCAAGGTTAAAATGTTCAACAACAACAACAACAACAACAAATTCCACAACAACAAGTTCCCATACAACAACAAATCCCTATTCCAGAACAAGTTCCAATTCCACATGCTCAGGTTGATATACCTGTCAATGAGCATGTTCTAGAAGAGGTCGTTCATGAACATGAACAAGATCTAGGAATGAATATGGATGACTTTGTTGATGATGCTGTGAACTCGCCCATTCATGAAGCTGAAGGGAATGTAGTGACTGAGAATGAGTCGAGTTCTAGCTCAAGTGATACAATCTTACCTATTTCTGAAGATACAAATTCTGATTAGTCTAGGGATTTCTCCTCAGGTCATTATGAACGATTGGCTCGTATACCTTTGGCTAATGCTGGCAAACGCCTTAAATCTACAGCCAAAAGACAACGACGAAAGTCTGTTCGGGATCCTCCTTACGGATCAGTACTTGGTAAAAGAACGTTAATAGATGAGAGTTCGGATAGTGATTTTAATCCGAGCTCCAAAGCTTATGGCTGCTTCAATTGCTGCGGCTCAATCTTCACAAGGTGTGGAAGATGCTACTTTTGTCGCTTCATTGATTGTCACACCTCCCAGCTCTAAGGAACAATCTCCTGTTCACACTCCTGTTCCTCCAGTGATTCCTATTCCCAGTACTTCCGTTCGTCAATCGTCAGCTGGTCCTTCTAAGCCTTCTGATTCTGATAGGATTACTTTCCTTGAATCGCAAGTGCTCACTTTACAAACTCAGGTGGATACTCTTGTATCTACTGATACTCAACGACAGCTGGTGATTCAGACTCAAGCTTCGTAGATTGCTGCTATGCAGGCATTAGTATCCAAGCTTGTTGAGCGTCTTGACGCTCAGGGGGAGTTAAGGATATGAGATGCATGTCATTCTGAGTCTATTCAACGACGTGATGATGAAGACAATGATCCTTCGGGTAATATTGAGGGTGATCGTCAATACGCTGACGTTGATCCTATTTCTAAAGTTCAGGGGGAGTCGACATCTCAATCAATTGATGGAAACAAAGATACTTCTGGAGTTAATGATGAAGAAATCTTATTATTGGAGTTCTTTGCTGAGTCTGAGGGGGAAGAAGCTGAAAAGAGAGCATGTCTTGATGACATAGATGAATTATTCAATGACATAGAAGATGATGTGTCAGATACTGAAAGAGAAGAAGGGGATATAGTGGAGATAAAGATTGAGAAAAGTCAAGATAAGGTGATTTATGAAGGTTGTGATGGTCTTAATGTCCGTTATAACTTCATCCAAGATGATGTTATTCCTGAGTTTAATTATGAAGGAGCAACAGATTCTATGGACTCATTTGAAGACATCACACTGCCTGAAGATACTGCTGATTCTAAGATTGATACTGATGAAGAAAATATTCAATCCAATACAGATGCTGAAGCTAATGCTACTCACACTGAGTCTCCAAAAGTGAATGAAGAACCTGTGATGTACAGAAATACAGGTATGACCAGAGAACAGTGGAGAGAAGTTGTTAATAGCTGGATGAAGGTGCTACCCAAGTCTCAAGCATAACCTGCTCAGAAAGAAAATTATGTGAATAAAGAGAGGTGTGTAGGAATAATTATAAGTTGGTTTTATGACAATGACATAAAACTATTTTCTATTAAAAGATCTGATGGTGTTCAGTACTTAAAGCCAAGGATCAAGTATTTCAATACCTTACCAAGGTGTGAAATGAATGGTCTATCTTCAAAGCCACTTATTAATAGAGCCAAGTTTGGATTAGCTGATGTTATAGCAAGTCTGATCAAGAGAGAAGGTAGTTCGGGAAAGTATGAAAGGCTAAAGCCTCAAAAAGGAAAGAGAGTGAAGACTATAGATCACAAGACTGGGAAAGTAACCTAGAAGTACAAATTCAGACCAGTACGTGCTGTACACAGGATACCATTGAAGAAGATTCCTCAAGATTTCCTTGGGAATATGAAATGGTGGTATGTTGATGTTAATACTGGTGAAGCAAGGATTGAAGACAAAGAGAACAAGGTCATTGTATGTTTCTACGATGCAATGAATCTTATCAATTTTTCAAAGAAAGATCAGAGAACACTGAGAAAGAATGAAATCATGTTCACTGATGAATGGAAAGAACAAGGATTGCAGTACAAGCGAGTATTGGAGATATGTAGAAGATATGGAGTGCATGCAGGAAGCAGTTTGCCGGATAATTGGAAGAGCTCATCATGAAGACAGAAGACTGAAGATCAAGCTATTGTCAAGGGGGAGTCTGTTAGGACATAGTTTGTAATGAAAAAAGTTTTGTAAAAGTTTAGATCTTATGTCTTTCTGTTTTTGTAATGTTTTAATGTTCTAAGTGTTTTTATACAAGTTGCTAGAGGCGAACTTAACTAACAGAGGCGAACTTGTTAAGTTCGTTTAGTCTGTTAGAGGCGAACTTGTTAAGTTCGCCTAATGCAGGTTAGTAGTCTATATATAGATGTTTACAGAGTCAGTTTTGTACACAGAGATTGAACGTAGATCATAATCGATTAGATTGAGTCTGTAAACTCTATTGTGAATTGGAATACAAACATGAAGTTTATTTACGTGATTGTTTCTTTTGTCTTTTGTATATGCAATCGTTGATTCGTTGGATTCCACACTCCGAGTTAACAACACGTCTTAGACAACCTAGTGGATCCCAATCAGATAGGCCATGCTGGGGGCACTTACTCAGTAGAGTATTGAAACAATACCGGGCAAGATGATACGCCTCGTTTGGATCCATACGGAAGGAGTGAATCTGGTCCCTTAGGCGGGCGACCTTAGAAGGTGGATAGTACTTTTTCAAGAACTTGGCCTGCAGATCTACCCAAGTGGTAATGGAATCCTGAGGTAGGGTATCCAACCAAGTGGCGAAGCGACTAGAGAGCGTGAATGGGAAAAGACGCAAATAGATTACGTCATTAGATACACCAGTAACGCGAAAGGTATCGCATATACGAGCAAAGGGGTACAGATGTCCGGGTGCATCCTCATCCTCAAGTCCGTGGAACTGAATAGAGTTAGTGATGGTGTTCATGACATGAGATGGAATTTGCCAATTATTAGTGTTAGGCACATTAGGGCTGGTGATAGAAGACCTAGCCCCCGTGAATCCATCACAAGCTCTCTGGTGATCGGTACGTCTAATAGGTGGATCGGCATCACCCGTATTAACAATAGGAATAGGAATGCCTACCTGTCTCTCACAAAAAAACACTCAAATGCTCGAGAAACTTACGGTTGCGCTCGTGAAGATCTCGCTCGGGCTCTGAAGAAAAACAATTAAGATGTAAGATAAAAAAAAATTAAACTACTAAAACTAAACTAAACACACAAGAGAAAGTAAATCAAAAAACCAAATAAAGAACTAATCAAAGCTAATTTCGCTATTGCCTGGTGTCCCCGACAACGACGCCAAAAACTTGATGTGCTTGGTATGGTCTACTAAACCTAAACAAAAACTAACCTAGACACTCTAGTTAAACTCTACAAAACCCTTAAACTAGACCACAATCACAGGCAAGTGTAACTATCAATTGTAATACTGCCTGATGGAAGTCTGGATATCGAACCCACAAGATACCGACAATAACTATAACTAGACTCCGACAAGTAACTAAAATATTTGGTTTGGGGGAGAAATTCTACTTACTAGGTCTAAACTAAATAAAATCAAAAGTAAATGAAGAAAAACTAACGACAACCGACTATCAATCAGGAAATTTAGACGAACTCAAGAATTGGAAAAGCACTACCCAAATGAAAATCCTATTTGTGAATCTCGGATTTCTCTCGGCTATGGAAACTATGATGGAACTAGGATCTTAAAGTACGACACCCTTAGACAACCTAGTAGATCCCTGATCAATCTCCGGGTGTGACCAGAAGGAAACCGTAAGGGATGTATAATGCTTACTAGTTAGTTGGATTACCTTTCGGTATCACCAACAACACTAAAGTACCCTAAATACATATTACCTTTCAGTATCACTATATTAATACATTCGAAGAATGCAAGGGATAATCTAAGAACATTCGACAACATACGGAATAGCAAAGATACTAAGAAACCTAGGGAAACCTCCTCTTAGAGCCTTTACACCTAGATACATAATACCAAAGACAACCCGACTATCTCTCACCTCTTAGCTATCGAGACAGGAAGAACACTCAGCTCTAACAAATCACAAACTAATGTTCCTATGGATTACTACGTCTAGCATAACCATAAACAGTCACAAACACACAATAAGCAACCTAAACATGCATCTATAACTTAAAGACATTCAACAAGACACATGCGAAACATTAATCAATGATTAGTCTGAACTAAGCATGCATATACATCAAACCAATTGCAATAAGATTCTTTACATCAATTTCAAACCATCACACGATAACCAAAACCGATAAAAATCCAAAGTTTCAACAAATCATCATCAAACCTAGGTAGATATAGAAGTTTAGCCAACAAACATGTCTAAAAACAATAAATTAGTCATACAGATCATGAACATAATGCCAATTAAACTGATTAAACAAGGGAAAACGAAGAACGATAACCAAATGATTGCAATCTAACCAATGTATCCTCAAAAGCTTCGATCTCTTCCTCCAATTGACTTCTCTGCTCTCAAAATCACCCAAAGTTTCTTACTTGATGGCTGAAAGTCGAACCCTTGATAGAATGGCATAAAAATCTTTAAATATTCAAATTTTAGGGTTTTGCCGTAATTTGTGATCTTCGCGTGTCGCGTCGTGAAGGATAAAATAGTCAGGTTCCTTATTTATTTTTCAATGCTTCTCTCGGTGTCCTCGATTTCCCCAGGGTTAAACTTCTTTTACACATGAATACCTGTAAACACAACCCAAACTAAGAATGAAGGAAAAACGAATAAAAATGACAGAATAACTAACTAAAACGAACAAAAATGAAAGGATAAATATATGTGTTTTGCAACACATCAAAGACCTTAAAACCTTTTTAATCAAACTTCTCTTGAAACTTATACGTCTTTATACAAGCTGATTTTGATAAGCCAAGGCTTGTTAATACTAATAAGATCGTACGTCTTTATACAAACTTGTTATGAAACCAAGAATTGGTGAACTCATGTTGGGAACAGTACGTCTTTATACATGGTCCCATTGTTGCACCGCCTCCCGGTGAACAAAGTCTAATCACTCTCTCAATTAATAATAAAGATATTTAAGTCCGATGTCTCAAAACAACTTGGAGATAGTATTCAAAGAGTTGAGGGGAACGATGTCCCTAACTGCGAATCCTACCATTTTATTCTAAAGAACATAATTCATGAACCAAATGTTGTGAGAATGAGGCTCTAGTGGTGTACCGTTCACACATTTGTATTAGTCATACCACCGGATTAGTCAACATAAAATTATCATATACCAAGCCGATTAGAAGCCTAAAGCAATACTCTTCGTGACCTGATTACCCTCGAGATATTTACTTTCCTATTATTTACTATTATGCTATTTACATTTCTGTTACACACTTCACGCACATTTTTACTTTTCTATCATTTACTTTACCGTCATTTAGTTTTTTGTCATTTACTTTTATATCATTTACTTTTCTGCTTCACAAGCAAACAAAACCCACTCACCAAATAAACCGGCTAAACGATAATAAAAGTTGTGTATTGGAACTCGACCGTGTCCGTTGGTTCGTTACTTGGTTCTTACCTGAACTATATTACGCTGCGATAGGTACACTTGTCTATTGTGTGTGTTTAGTTTGAGTATTTATCCTTTTATAAATTTAAAACCTGATCTCGTGAAACCATTTCTAAACCAAATATATATAAATATATATTTTATACACTAAAAACATGCTATCAAGTTTTTGGCGCCGCTGCCGGGGACACAGTGATTTCAAGAAATATTCGAGTTAACGGATTAGCCCTTTTTAACCCTACTATTTTCCATTTGTTTTTCTGTTATGATTGTTGCAGATAGTGTATGATCCATAGCTCCACTACTGGTTTATATCAGCCTTTAGTGGAGCCTGAAAGATTCTTTCATCGCCGATTACGAGAAACCTGTACTAGAAGAATGGCCATAGAAAACTGCACGATTTCTGACTTTGCAAGACCGTCACTTGAAGCTTTGGGGTATAGCATCACAAGGCCGACAGTTGACACTAACAACTTTGAGATCAAGTCTCGTGTCATTCACATGATCCAATCATCATGCACTTTCCATGGATTACCCGATGAGGATCCACATGCCCACATTACAAATTTTCTCAAAATTTGTGACACTTTCAAACTGAATGGAGTTTCGAATGACGCTATTCGACTCCGAATATTTCCTTTCTCTTTAAGGGAATGAGCTAAGGAATGGCTAAACTCCCTTCCTATCGGGTCAATAACTACATCGCATGATCTTGCTCAAAAATTACTGTTAAAATACTTCCCGCCAGCAAAAACTGCAAATTTGATAAATGATATTACCACTTTCACCCAGGAAGATGGTGAATCACTATATGAGGCATGGGAACGTTTTAAGGATATGTTGAGAAAATGCCCTCATCATGGGCTAGAAGTTTGTTTACAAGTATCATCATTCTACAATGGGTTGCATAATCAAGCTCGCTAGACACTCGACGCTACTGCAGTTAGTATTTTTGGAAACAAAAGGCCAAAGGAAGCTTACAACTTGATTGAGGAAATAGCTATGAATAGCCATCAATGGTATAATCCGAGAAGTAATAGGGGATCCAGGCGAGGTGTTCACCCTGTCGATACTGTCACTTCATTTTCTACTCAAGTAGACGCTCTCACCACTCGCCTCATGTGACAATCCGACTTTTCAAATTATCTCAGTTAAACTTCCCGTTAAATTTCTGTTAAGTTCTAACCCTGTTAACTCAATATCAAACTTTTAAGGATCAATTCTGCCATTTTCTTAATCCCAATCTCACATGAAATCGCAGGGACCAAATCCGCAATTAAACCAAATTCGATTTGGTTGACTTTTGAAAATCAACAGGATTGTTCTTGAATCAAATTCGAAGCCCACGATCATTCCCGTTGCAATCCGTAACCGTTATGCATTTGATTGTCATAATCGATCATCATTAAAACATTAATCACAGTAATGGAGTCGAATTAATACCAATTAATCTCATTATTGGATTTTAAAGCCGTAACCATCGGCCATGGTCGCGTTTACCTCAAATTCAATCACGATCTTCTCAATTGATCATCTGCACACCTCAGTCGAACAACTCAGAAGCGATCCCACACATCTATTTGGCCGGAATCGTTGCATTGGTCACCGAGAACCGAAGTCGTCGCCGTCGGCATTCGTTTTAGTCGAATCCCATCAATCCGTCATCCAATCTGGTAATCACTGATACCTATAGTTTTTCTTTTTCATCCAGATTGAAAGCCCTATCATTATCAAGGCTTACATCATCGAATTCTGGATGAACCCGATTCTAGGGTTCATACAATTGTGGTTTAATCGAACCCCTATCCAAACCCCTTTTCAATCAAATTAAATCCTTTCATTAGTTTCGCAATTCTCAGGAATATAAAAGCCCCATGGTTATTTTGTCAATTAACATCGAATTGATCACAATCCGTAACCTAGGGTTTGTTCATCTTCGAATTTGGGGGTTTCGATCCTAGGGTTAATCAAAATGAAATTAAACTATACCAATAGATTCGCAATACCCTAATTAGTAAAAGCCCTATGATTCCAAATATTTTTAATATAAGATTTGGTGAATTTGAATCCGTGTTCATAAAACTAGGGTTTCGGTTTTTGAAACTAGAATCAAAGGCTTTAAACTCGTTGTTTTTGCAATCAAAACCACCCACTGATTCGCCTATACTCGATTAGCAAAACCCCTATACTTTCTGGTTCGATCATGATCGGAATCTATGTATTTGGGATGACGATCGATCACAGATGGGTTTGGGAAGGGGGAACATTGGAAAGTTTGATTAAAACCATTTCAAACCAATTTCGTTTGCGATTTCCCTAGCGGGTGTGATGGTTGAGTCGTTGGGCATGTAGGGGAGAGACCCGGGTTCGAGTCTCTCCACCTGTTTTGTTTTTAAAAACATTTTTGATTAATATTTAAATAGAAAAATCAAACCATATATTATTAGATTAATATATTATAATGTTTTAACCTAGAAAATAACCCGTAGGCTCGGGTTTGACTTTATAACTTATAATTACTAATAATTCCACTTTTAAAATAATATATTTATATTATTTTCAACCCCGACTTCATATGAAATAATATATTAATATTGTTTTTGACTCGTAACTTCTATTACTAAATAATAAATATATTTATATTATTTCGCTTTGTTTAAATACCTCGTGTAATGTTTTAAACTATTCAATGACATAAATTGTTATATTATTTACCCACGTTTATTTGCTCAAATAAAAATAATATATTTGTTATTTTTGCCACAATGATTAGTTATTAATCATACGAACCTAAAATAATATATTAAATTATATTATTTTCCTAACTTTTGTAAACGACTCGAACGTACAAATTTATTTATTTATATATTTATTATTCGTTATTAACGTTCGACGCGTAATGTAACTACCTTAATTATTATATTATGATATATATATATATCCGTAGACACGTTCGTCTACTCTTAAATCCTTAGAATGCGTTAAGGCGTTCAATCTTTCGTGTCGTCGTCACAAATCCCAACTTGTCCCTAATTTATGTGTTTATAATTTTAGGGCATTCGTAAGTCTTTTGAGACTTGCACTCGTGGTTCCAACTTAACTCTAGGGTGAAACTACCTTCAACGCAAAGCAGGTGAGTTTCACGGCCCCTTTTTACTTGTTTTACTATTGAGGGAGAAACATGCTTACACACAAACATATTTTACTTGTTTTCCTGTTGAAGAGAAACAAACATGAACACCAACTATCATACTTTTACTTGTTTTCTCCGTAGGGGAGAAACATATACGCAGACAAACATTATGTTACTTGTTTTTCCCGTTGGGGGAGAAAACATGACACAACTATTTTAGATTATTGTAATTCATATGTTATTACTGTTAAGGCTAAGCATGACACACTATCACAGAAAGACCTCATCATACATCGAACCGTTAATATGGATCTTAGCGAGGTAATGTTTAGTAGTACTACTGGGTTTGACAAGCCCCACCCGCGTTAGTCGCGCTAACTCGATTGGAGGTCGAACGGGTGAAATGTTAGCCTACTCAAATTTGCCAGAGTTGATAGACCTGGCAGGAGGCAATAAACAAACAGTCAGGGTTGCGAGCGCTTTAGTAAGACATGAACATAGGCTAGCTACCTAAAGATATGCATATGTAACATCCCAAAAATAATAAAACGAATAAATATAGCGAGACCGATGATTTAGTCAGAATATTTAAACAAAAGGGAGCGGGCTTGGGCTCGGCTACAATGGGCCGAGGGAAGCCCAGGTATATAAAGGCAGGGCAGCCCTCTTCTCTGCTCATTCCCCACTCACGCAACTTCTAGAGAGAGAAAGGAGAGATCGGGTTTAGAGGGAGAAAGTTAACGGATCGTCCCAGAATTGAGGGAGCACGTTACTGCTAAGCTCGTGAGCAAAACCTCAGTTTCGATATGTGCAAGCCCATCGAAACTACTCAGTTTCGATAACGGATCGTCCCGGAATTGAGGGAGCACGTTACTGCTAAGCTCGTGAGCAAAACCTCAGTTTCGATATGTGCAAGCCCATCGAAACTACTCAGTTTCGATATGTGCAGACCCATCGAAACTACTCAGTTTCGATATATGCATACCCATCGAAACTACCATAGTTTCGATATGAGCCCACGATCCGAAGCTAAGATTACACCTAAGTTGCTTATCGAAACTACCAGGTTTCGACATAGGCAACTTATCGAAACTACCAAGTTTCGACATAAGCAACCTATCAAAACTATCAAGTTTCGATATAAGCAAATCCATTGAAACTACAAGGTTTAAGCATAGTAATGTCTAGTGTCATCTAGGAGCACTACCTTACAAGTATGACTTTATTATACAGATCGTGAGTGACATTAGTGACGCTCAGTAGCCAGCTAAGAGTATTTCAAAAACTACGCATCAGGTGAGTTCTATGTGCCTCCTCTATGTTATGTGCAAACCTTATTAAATGTTTTGGGGCTAAAGTGTATACACTAAATGAATGAATGATAAGAATGTCAATATGATCATACGTGTTACATGAAAGTAATGATGAACAAAGAATGGACCCAATAACTACAAAGAATGAAATGAAAGTATGACATAACTTATAAGAATGAAATCTTGCTTTATATCCATATATATATTGCTTGCTATGAATGAATAAACGTTATGAATGGAACAATGATAACGGCTACCTCGGTAGACGGACGACCACTCGACTATTATGCAGCCATAATTGAAAGTCTAGAAAGGTAGACTAAACAGGCCACTACGGTGGAGTAAGTCCGGAAATCGATGCACGACTGTATAATTAGTTCGGGTGGGAGACGGATACCTTAGGGCAATCAGACAAATATAACGGACTACGAAGGTAGGACGGTTGTAAGTATGACGGACTACTTCGGTAGGACGGTTGTAATATAATGACGGACTACTTCGGTAGGACGGTTGTAGGATAATGACGGACTACTTCGGTAGGACGGTTGTATGATAATGACTGACTACTTCGGTAGGACGGTTGTAAGATAATGACGGACGTACACTACTTGCCGGACGGTTGTAAGTATGGTGGACTACAACGGTTGACCGCGACGTTTGTCTTTGTGACTCACGTAATCATTGATGGGACGATCCCCCTTATGTGTAAGACCAGCGAAGGCACAAATAAATGTAAGAATGTATGCATCTATATATGTACCCACAAAGATTATAAATATGAAGGAAAGAATCGAAACGGAATATATATATACATGAATACTTACGAAAAATTATGACAAGAATTAATGTTTATGCCTACTTGATTTAAACTAGAACTCACCAGCGTTAGCTGACTTTTAGTATACATTTCAGGTGACAAAAGGAAGGGTCGTGCGAAGGCGTGATGGTTACCCGGCATCAAGACTGACATCCCACTTTTATATATGTTAAGACAAATGTTATGTTTAATGTTAAGACATCCGCTGCTATGTTATGTTATTGAATGATGTATGCTTCCGCTGTGTTTGAATGTTTTTAATTAAAAGTTCAGTGATCAATGACTATGTTTATGAGTAAATCCAACAAGTGAGGCCTCCCGGGTTTGGGGCCTTACAAGTTGGTATCAGAGCAATAGTTTGAGAGATTCAGACATCCCTAAATGTCTGGACTCAAGCTGATTATGGGACCAACACACGGATGTCAGTCATGGGTAACCGACTCCAACGCCAGCACGATAAGTAAGTACTGAAGTTAATGCACTTGGATAAGAATAGATACCTTAACTTAGAACAAATAGATATCAATGTCACAACCGATTTAAAGAGTTTTGAACCCGAAAATCAATGTAAATTAGTAATCACAAACCGGTCACTGTAATTAAAATTTTACCTTGCTCGTACTGTTCCAAACTATGATCTGAAGGAATGGCATTGATGTATTCCCTTATAACTATCAGAAACTAGGAACAAGAACGAATGATTAAGTATTATGTAAAGGGCCTACTTCAAAGGGTCCGTGTTCATGTGAAAGCCAACCTATCCTCGACCTTCGAGTCGGTAGTGAATCTGAGTGGAATCGTCTACGACGATTATGCCAATGAGGACCCACCAACAGAGACCCAAAAGAGAAAATGGGAGAACCCGTCTAAAGGCACCGGAAGAGGGAATGTAACAACCGAAATTAAGAAACCAAGGTCAGAAGGGTATGAAACTTGCAAGAAATGTGGAAGGAAACATCTTGGCGAGTGTCGAGTCGGCACCACCACATGTTATAGGTGTGGGAAGGCGGGACATTATTCTCGCGACTGTTTGAGAGACACTAAATGCCAAAGTTGTGGACAATTTGGACATCTAACCAAGAGTTGCAGAAAAACCAGACAATCTGGTTCAGGAAAAGAAAAGGAACAAGAACAGCCAAAGGCTAGGACACTAGCCTACGCCCTAACAGAGGAGGAAGCAAGGGGAAACCCTGATGTTGTGTCAGGTACATTCCTAGTTAATAACAAACATGCTGCTATTTTATTTGATTCTGGTGCTAGTAAAAGTTTTATATCCAATGCATTTAGTCGTAAACTAGGTTGCACTATCAACACCATAGTAAAGGTCTTTAGCGTACAAACTGCCGTTGGTAAAAATTCGGCAGTATTTCAAGTAACAGAGGATTGCATCATAGAAATAGAGGGCCATAAGTTTCCTTCTAGATTATTCCTTCTAACCTTAGGAGGATTCGATATAGTATTGGGTATGGATTGGTTAGCTGCCAACGAAGCTCAAATCATATGTAAACGTAAGAGGATACACCTCAAAGCTCCTACCGGAAGTCCAATTACGTTTTATGGGGATTGGAATTGCACAATGCCAAACGTCATTTCGATGATCAAGGCCGAAAGTTACATGAGGCGCGGTTGCGAAGCTTATCTGGCATATGTTATTGATAATAGAATGAAAACGAAAGCACTCAAGAATGTACCCATGGTGTGCAACTTTCCGGAAGTATTCCCTGAGGATCTACCTGGGTTGCCACCCGATCGGGAAATAGAATTTCAGATTGATTTACTGCCAGGAGCTGAGCCCGTTGCCAAAGCCCCCTACCGATTGGCTCCATCAGAAATGAAAGAATTGATGTCTCAACTACAGGAATTAACAGAAAAAGGATTTATTAGACCGAGCATTTCACCATGGGGCGCTCCGGTACTATTTGTAAAGAAGAAAGACGGCAGCATGCGCATGTGCATTGACTACCGTGAACTGAACAAGAGGACAGTAAAGAACAAATACCCGATGCCTAGAATAGATGACCTTTTTGATCAACTGCAAGGTGCGAGTTGATTCTCAAAGATCGATCTTAGGTCGGGTTACCATCAGTTGAAAGTAAGAGAGGAAGACGTACCAAAGACCGCGTTTCGCACGCGTTATGGGCATCATGAGTTTCTCGTGATGTCCTTCGGATTGACTAACGCACCAGCAGCGTTCATGGATTTGATGAATAGAGTATGTCGACCAATGTTGGATCGATCAGTGATTGTTTTTATAGACGACATACTGGTATATTCGAAAAGCGAGGGTGATCACCACTGTCACCTAAGAGAAGTTCTGTAGGTGCTAAAGCAGGAAAAGTTATACGCAAAATTCTCCAAATGTGCGTTCTGGCTTAGGGAAGTCCAATTCCTAGGTCATGTGATAAACCCAAACGACATCATGGTAGATCCTGCAAAGATCGAGACAGTAAAGGAATGGAACGTCCCAAAGACACCAATAGAGATACGAAGTTTCTGGGATTGGCAGGCTATTATCGGAGATTCATTCAAGATTTCTCGAGGATAGCATCGCCACTAACTAAATTGACATGGAAGGAAGTAAAGTACGAATGGGGTCCAACCCAAAACAACGCATTTGAGGAACTTAAGACACGATTAACCCAAGCTCCAGTCTTGACACTACCTGAGGGAAATGAAGACTTGGTAGTCTACTCTGACGCTTCGGGTCAAGGTTTAGGCTGTGTACTTATGCAACGAGGAAAGGTAATTGCTTACGCTTCGCGACAACTAAAGATTCATGAGGTTAACTACCCAACTCACGATCTGGAGTTAGCGACAGTAGTTTTCGCATTAAAAATATGGAGGCACTATCTGTATGGAGTTAAATGCACCATCTACTCCGATCATAAAAGCTTGAAGTACTTTTTCGAGCAAAAGGAATTAAATATGAGTCAAAGGAGGTGGTTAGAATTATTAAAGGACTACGATTGTGAGATACTGTACCATCCAGGCAAGGCAAACGTAGTAGCTGACGCCTTAAGCAGAAAGGAGCAATCTGACCCTATCCGGATCAAGGCGTGTCAGCTGATTATAACGCCAGATTTGATGAATGAAATATCAAAAGCACAAGATGAAGCACTATTAGAAAGAAATATTAAACGGGAAAGAATAGTAGGACAACAAGGGAATTTGGATGCAAACTTATACGGTGTCCGAACTAGTTTTGGCCGGATGTGGATACCTAAGATTGGCGAGCTTAGAGCCAAAATACTCGAGGAGGCCCATAAGTTTCGCTATTCCATCCACCCCGGGACAAACAAAATGTATCAAGACTTGAAGAAAGAGTACTGGTGGCCTGGCATGAAGAATGATGTGACCGAGTACATGAACAAGTGCCTAACGTGTTCACTAGTTAAGGCCGAGCACCAGAAACCATGCGGTAAAATGCAACCTTTACTAATACCGAAATGGAAGTGGGAGGAGATTGCAATGGACTTCATTACCAAGCTACCGTGAACAGCTAAAGGCAATGATACCATTTGGGTGATCGTCGACCGCTTGACAAAGAGTGCTCACTTTTTGACAATACGTGAAACTTCTTCTTCTGAAAAGCTAGCAGAAATATTTATCAAGGAAATTGTGAGCAGACATGGTATGCCGCTGTCGATTGTGTCCGACAGGGATACTAGATTCACGTCAAGGTTTTGGAAGAAATTCAATGAAGCGATGGGCACTAGATTGAACATCAGCACAGCTTACCACCCTCAAACCGATGGTCAATCTGAAAGGACAATCCAGACCTTAGAAGACATGCTCCGAGCTTGTATCATTGACTTCGGTGGGAGCTGGGACAGCCATCTACCATTGGCATAATTTTCATATAACAACAGCTATCATTCAACTATTGGCATGTCGCCATTTGAAATGTTGTATGGAAGGAGATGTAGGACTCCGGTTTGCTGGGGGGAGATTGGACAGAAGGATTTTGCAAGTCTTGAAGTGGTCAAGGCTACTTCAGAGAAATTTGATCAAATCAAAGCTCGAATGAAAGCCGCAAAAGACAGACATAAATCATACGCGGATAAGAGAAGGAGGAATTTATAGTTTCAAGTAGGGGACATGGTTCTTTTAAAGGTATCACCATGGAAAGGAATCATCCGATTCAGAAAACGCGGCAAACTAAGTCCAAGGTTTGTCAGACCTTTCAAGATTTTAGCGAGAGTGGGTCACGTTGCTTACAGACTCGACCTACCCGTTGAGCTTAGTGGAATACACCCTACGTTCCACGTGTTGCACTTACGCAAGTGCCTAGCTGACGACACAGCTCACATACCTTATGACGAGATTGAAGTGGATAACAGTCTAAATTATGTAGAGGAACCAACAGCCATTCTTGACCGAGCTGAGAAACGACTACGTAATAAGTCAATCCCATTAGTAAAAGTACAATGGAAACACAGAAAGGGTTCAGAAGCTACTTGGGAATAAGAAGAAAAAATGAGAGGACTATATCCCCAGTTGTTTAACGATTAGCAGGTTTCGAGGACGAAACCTTTCTAAGGAGGGTAGACTTGTAACATCCCAAAAATAATAAAACGAATAAATATAGCGAGACCAGTGATTTAGTCGGAATATTTTAACAAAAGGGAGCGGGCTTGGGCTCGGCTTCAATGGGCCGAGGGAAGCCCAGGTATATAAGAGGCAGGGCAGCCCTCTTCTCTGCTCATTCCCCACTCACGCAACTTCTAGAGAGAGAAAGGAGAGCTCGGGTCTAGAGAGACAAAGTTGACGGATCGTCCCGGAATTGAGGGAGCACGTTACTGCTAAGCTTGTGAGCAAAACCTCCAAATCACAATCCCAATCCAGGTAACGATTCGACTCTAAACTGAGTTTTTGTTTAATTTGGGATTTTCATGTTTTGGCTAAAAAGGTAACGATTTTGCGGATGAAACTTGAAAATGAGCTTAGGTATAGCATCTAGAATGAAAACCGAACTTTTTGATCTAAGAAAATTGAGATATTGACTTGATCAGACTCGCATGCAAAAACTTCAGATTTTTTTGGGAAGATGATATGTGCAGACCCATCGAAACTACTTAGTTTCGATATGTGCAGACCCATCAAAACTACTCAGTTTCGGTATGTGTAGACCTATCGAAACTACTCAGTTTCGATATGTGCAGACCCATCGAAACTACTCAGTTTCGATATATGCATACCCATCGAAACTACCATAGTTTCGATATGAGCCCACGATCCGAAGCTAAGATTACACCTAAGTTACTTATCGAAACTACCAGGTTTCGACATAGGCAACTTATCGAAACTACCAAGTTTTGACATAAGCAACCTAACGAAACTATTAAGTTTCGATATAAGCAAATCCATCGAAACTACTTGGTTTAAGCATAGTAATGTCTAGTGTCATCTAGGAGCACTACCTTACAAGTATGACTTTATTATACAGATCGTGAGTGACATTAGTGACGCTCAGTAGCCAGCTAAGAGTATTTCAGAAACTACTCATCAAGTGAGTTCTATGTGCCCCCTCTATGTTATATGCAAACCTTATTAAATGTTTTGGGGCTGAAGTGTATACACTAAATGAATGAATGATAAGAATGCCAATATGATCATACGTGTTACATGAAAGTAATGATGAACAAAGAATGGACCCAATAACTACAGGGAATGAAATGAAACTATGACATAACTTATAAGAATGAAATCTTGCTTTATATCCATATATATATTGCTTTCTATGAATGAATAAACGTTATGAATGGAACAATGATAACGGCTACCTCGGTAGACAGACGACCACTCGACTATTATGCAGCTAGAAATGAAAGTTTAGAAAGGTAGACTAAACAGGCCACTACGGTGGAGTAAGTCCCGAAATCGATGCACGACTGTATAATTAGTTCGGGTGGGAGACGGATACCTTAGGGCAGTCAGACAAATATGACGGACTACGACGGTAGGACGGTTGTAAGTATGACGAACTACTTCGGTAGGACGGTTGTAAGATAATGACGGACTACTTCGGTAGGACGGTTGTAAGATAATGAAGGACTACTTGGGTAGGACGGTTGTAAGATAATGACGGACTACTTCGGTAGGACGGTTGTAAGATAATGACGGACTACTTCGATAGGATGGTTGTAAGATAATGACGGACTACTTCGTTATGACGGTTGTATGATAATGACGGACGGACACTAGTTGTCGGACGGTTGTAAGTATGGTGGACTACGACGGTAGACCGCGACGTTTGTCTTTGTGACTCACGTTATCATTGATGGGCCGATCCCCCTTATGTGTAAGACCAGCAAAGGCACAAATAAATGCATCTACATATGTACCCACAAAGATTATAAATATGAAGGAAAGAATCGAAACGGAATATATATATACATGAATAGTTACGAAAAATTATGACAAGAATTAATGTTTATGCCTACTTGATTTAAACTAGAACTCACCAGCGTTAGCTGACTTTTAGTATACATTTCAGGTGACAAAAGGAAGGGTCGTGCGAAGGCGTGATGGTTACCCGGCATCAAGACTGACATCCCACTTTTATATATGTTAAGACAAATGTTATGTTTAATGTTAAGACATCCGCTGCTATGTTATGTTATTGAATGATGTATGCTTCCGCTGTGTTTGAATGTTTTTAATTAAAAGTTCAGTGATCAATGACTATGTTTATGAGTAAATCCAACAAGTGAGGCCTCCCGGGTTTGGGGCGTTACAGCATATTGAATGTACATAATCTGGCAAACACTCTCTTATTACAAACTTGAAACCTGTGAACTCACCAACCTCGTGTTGACACTTTTTCTTACATGTTTCTCAGGTCGCTTTGGCACAGGTTGCACAATTAGGACATGCATGGAGTCCTACTGTCATTTCTTTTATTTCAAACATAATAAACAGTTTACTTAATTATATTGATTGACGCTTGTCGCGTGTAACTACTTTAAATTTTATATTAACGTTTACGCTTCCGCATTAACTCTGAACTTTTATGTTATGACATTTTGAGTCCCATATAGTGTCGTTTGATGTAACTAATGACTGAGATCCTGGTGTGTCACCTTCCAAACGGTAAAACTTCGTTAGTTGAAATTTGGGGGTGTGACAGATTGGTATCAGAGCCATTGGTTATAGAGAACTAGGATCGCATACTAGACTATAACCTCACACATTAGTTACACGGCACAGACACTTATACCTGATACATATAGAACCTATACATACATTGCTGTGCAGGCATATTAATACCATCCGTATCACCCTCAGTTGGCAAGGGACACATCATTTGCATTGCATCATCATTCCCAGTGACGACAATCGGGGAATCACCAGAACATCATCCACTCACGTCCGAGGGCAGCGAGACGGAGCCTTCGGAGGAGTCACTTATATCACCATCACCTGTTGGGTATGGTGGGATTTCTCAGGTCCATGTTATGGACGACACTCAGCACTAAAGCATATCTCTGTGGGAATTGGGATAGTCGGAGGAGAGTCCCTCCTGTAACCACTAGCAACCATACGCCGAATGAAGGCAAACCGTTACACGCACTATTGCAGAATCTATTGACACGTAGATGTTATCACCTTCCCGAGCCATGGGCTCGCGTCTTTGGTCGATATTCTGTTGAGAATAGATTGACCATGATGATGAGAACGCCTTACTCATTGCATACTCAAACCATATCTTGACTCAGTTGAAAGGACGGCTACTGTGCTGCTTCCTATAACTTGTATTCATGAATTAGTTTCATTTCTCGAAGTCGCATTTCATGTACATGTTGGTTACATGTTCTCATTTACAATCCGCTGGATTGGACTCTCGTATTGTGTTTCAACTCGAGTGAATACTCGGATCAAACGATTCCTGACTACACATCCTGATATGAGTTCTGGTTGATCAACTTATAGTTGATGACTGAGCTTTTCGATGACTTATCATATCTGACAACACTCTGTACTCAGCAATACAAACTAAAAGACATTATGGCACAAGACGGTGAGAAACTAGGGTGAACATGCAAAGCAAATTATCATTACGGGTGCACACGTAATAGTAATTTGAGGTGCATGTAAGTCCTGGTGAAACCTAGTGTGTGGATAAATGGTCCTAATAAGTGATCTACAAACTTAAACTTCCACTGTCAGTAGAAGTTCTTGTAACCCGCTCAACGACTAGTTAGTATCGTTAAACTCGTCCAACAGTTGATAGACGCAACTATCAGGTTGAAGATGTTTACGGACACACAGAACTATCATTAATGGAATCCATCATGTTATTTTCACCCATGTAAGAGTCTTAGTGACCTTACGACTCTCATTCAAACTTGATTAGAGAAACAATCTCGATTGAAACTTTAATAGAACCTCATGGTAAACCCACCGACTCCAACTTTGTAAGCGGGAAATTGTGGAGTCCTTTCTAAGCTTACACGTTTTCCCTTACATTCCAAAAATAAATCTCATTCGACCCTATTGCCTTATCCGATGACTAATCCTTAGTCTAATACGAATCATACCAAGCATATTCAATCCTGTAAATGAATTTCTTTCTTCACGAAATGATTCTATTGATCCAATGACATTAGGAAACGAAGATTTAACCTAACCAACCATCAGTTGAATGCAATTACTTAAACATACATCCTATCTCTTATGCTACTGGAATCTATATCTCATTAGACTTTTCTTTCCTGCATGTGAACCTCTTCCCTTAGCCTAAGCATTGACTGACACTCGCTTTATAAGCGCGGGTTTCACTAGAAGTCTCAGTATGACTTTACAAATTCCATATTAGTGTGTCTTGCTCTAACTCTATTAAAAGCCAAGTATACTATTGAGATAGCAGACGGTAATATCCCTTATTGGTTGAGGGGGAGAACGATACGTTCCTTATTAGGAGGTGGATACCTTCTCTATTGAGACGTGTTTTGCCTGGGCGAGCAACTCGTCGGGTAAAAACAAAACCGTAAGTTCCTGGATGGGCAACCCATCGGGGGCAAAGCGAACAGTATCTTGGTACAGTTTGCTTGGGATGTTACACAGACGCTCAGAAAATCAAAACAACTCGCATTCTTGCAGATGTAAACTAGCATTGGTTAGTAATAAACTTGACATTGACCGTCTGCCAGTTACACTTGGCAGTTTCGACCTTATTGTCGGTATGAATTGGTTATCCAAGAACCAACCTGAGGCCATCTGTTGTGACAAAAATGTTTGCCTTCCTCTCCTTAGAGGGGAAATCCTTTCTTTCCAAGGCAAAAGGGAGTGGTGCAGTCGTTGGCATCATATCCTTTATAAAAGCACATAAATGTCTTCGAAAAGTTCATACTGCTAATTTTGGCTCTCGTCGCCGAGCAGTCATCCGAGGAGAAGAAAAATGGATGATATCCCAATCGTACGTAACTATCCGGAAGTATTTCCCAAGGAGTTGCCTAGTTTACCACCGCACCGTCAAGTTGAATTCCAAATTGATTTAGCACCCGGAACAACACCGATTGCTCGGGCACCTTACAGACTGGCACCCAGTGAATTACAAGAACTGTCCACTCAATTGCAAGATTTGCTGGATAAAGGTTTCATCCGACCTAGTTCATCACCGTAGGGAGCTCCGGTACTATTTGTCAAGAAGAAGGACGGAACTTTCCGTATGTGTATTGATTATCGGGAGCTGAACAAAGTCACAATCAAGAACCGCTACTCTTTACCCCGCATAGATGACCTCTTTGATCAACTCCAAGGATCAAGTTTCTATTCCAAGATAGATCTTAGGTCCGGTTACCATCAGTTAAGAGTCCGAGAAGAAGATATCTCAAAGACTGCATTTAGAACGAGGTACGGCCATTACGAATTTATGGTCATGCCTTTCGGGTTAACTAACGCACCTGCGGTATTCATGGATCTCATGAACCGTGTGTGTAAGCCTTACCTTGACCAATTCGTTATCGTTTTCATCGACGACATCCTCATTTATTCCAAGAACAAGGAAGAACATGAGGAACATCTACGCCTAATTTTGGGATTACTTAAGCGAGAGAAACTGTATGCTAAGTTTTCCAAGTGTGAATTTTGGATTCGGGAAGTTCAATTTCTAGGGCATGTGGTTAACGAGAAAGGAATACATGTCGACCCATCAAAGATAGAAGCCATCAAGAATTGGGCAGCACCGACGACTCCGACTGAGGTGCGACAATTTCTGGGATTGGCTGGATATTACCGTCGATTCATCGAAGGATTTTCCAAAATTTCTCAACCGCTCACTACTATAACTCAAAAGGGTAAAGCCTATAATTGGGGTGACAACCAAGAGTCAGCATTCCAACACCTCAAACAGAAACTTTACAGTGCACCTATTCTAGCTTTTCCGGAAGGAACCGATGATTTTGTAGTGTATTGTGATGCATCTATTCAAGGTCTGGGTTGTGTCTTAAAGCAACACGAAAAGGTAATCGCATACGCTTCACGACAACTAAAAGTCCACGAGAGAAACTACACCACTCATGATTTAGAGTTGGGAGCCGTGGTCTTCGCTCTTAAGATATGGAGGCATTACTTGTACGGTACCAATGCACCATCTACACCAATCACAAGAGTCTTCAGCACATCTTCGAGCAGAAAGAGTGGAACATGCGACAACGTCGTTGGGTCGAACTCTTAAACGATTATGACTGTGCGATCCGATATCACCCGGGTAAAGCTAATGTTGTAGCTGATGCCCTAAGTCGAAAAGAAACAAAGCCCAAACGAGTTCGAGCATTACATCTTACTATTCACTCCGGATTACCTAACAAAATCCGTAGTGCTCAACTCGAAGCCCTAAAAGAAGAAAATATACCGTTGGAAAGTACGCGTGGTCTAGAAGCACAGCTTGAAGTCAAAGCTGACGGTATTCGCTACTTTGCCGAGCGAATATGGGTTCCAGTATTCGGGAACCTAAGGGAACTAGTCATGAATGAGTCTCATAAATATCGTTACGCTATTCATCCAGGTTCCGACAAAATGTATCATGATCTAAATATACTATATTGGTGCCCGAAGATGAAAGCCGATATAGCCACCTATGTTAGTAAGTGTCTGACTTGCGCGAAGGTCAAGGTTGAATATCAAAAACCATCCGGTCTTCTGCAACAACCAGAAATTCCTATATGGAAATGGGAACAAATATCCATGGACTTCATCACCAAATTACCACGAACCCCTACTGGATGTGATACCATATGGGTAATTGTTGATCGATTAACAAAGTCCACTCACTTCTTAGCAATCAAAGAGACCGACAAAATGGATAAACTTACTCGTACTTACCTGAAAGAAATAGTCTCTCGGCACGGGGTGCCAATATCTATTATTTCGGATTGTGATGCACGATTCACTTCTCGTTTCTGGCAGTCGTTACATAAAGCCTTAGGCACGCGTCTAGATATGAGCACAGCATACCATCCTCAAACTGATGGCCAAACGGAACGTACAATCCAAACTCTGGAGGACATGCTACGAGCTTGTGTGATTGATTTCGGTAACACTTGGGAGTCTCACCTACCGTTGGTGGAGTTCTCCTACAACAACAGTTATCATACTAGCATCAAGGCAGCTCCATTTGAAGCACTTTATGGACGAAAATGCCGTTCTCCCATTTGTTGGACCGAGGTTGGAGATAGCCAACTCACAGGTCCTGAACTTGTATTTGAAACTTCCAAAAAGATCGTTCAAATTAGAAACCGTATGGCGGCAGCTCGTGATCGTCAAAAGAGCTATGCTGACAAGCGTCGTAAACCATTGGAGTTTCAAATAGGTGACATGGTCTTACTCAAAGTCTCACCTTGGAAAGGTGTCATTCGTTTCGGGAAACGAGGCAAGCTGAATCCTCGTTATGTTGGACCATTCAAAATAATGAAGAGAATCGGACCAGTAGCGTATCAACTGAAAGACTTAGTGGTGTGCACAACGTCTTTCACGTCTCAAATTTAAAGAAATGCCTGGCAGACGAATCACTTGCAGTTCCTCTTGAGGAACTACACATTGATGAACAGTTACGTTTCATCGAAGAACCTGTGGAAATTATGGATAGGGAAGTCAAAACGTTAAAGCACAGTAAAATCTCTATTGTCAGAGTTCATTGGAACTCGAAACGCGGACCGGAATTCACATGGGAGCGCGAAGATCAGATGATGCGCAAATATCCTAATCTATTCAAGCACTCCGCGTCAAATTCTTAAGGTACTATTTAATTTTCGGGACGAAAATTCTTTCAACTAGGGGATGATGTGACATCCCGGGAAATTTTTTATTTTATTAGTATTTAATTTTCGGGACGAAAATTCTTTCAACTAGGGGATGATGTGACAATCTGACTTTTCAAATTAACTCGGTTAAACTTCCCGTTAAATTTCTGTTAAGTTCTAACCCTGTTAACTCAATATCAAACTTTTAAGGATCAATTCTGCCATTTTCTTAATCCCAATCTCACATGAAATCGCAGGGACCAAATCTACAATTAAACCAAATTCGATTTGGTTGACTTTTGAAATCAACAGGATTGTTCTTAAATCAAATTCGAAGCCCATGATCATTCCCGTTGCAATCCGTAACCGTTATGCATTTGATTGTCATAATCGATCATCATTAAAACATTAATCACAGTAATGGAGTCGAATTAATACCAATTAATCTCATTATTGGATTTTAAAGCCGTAACCATCGGCCATGGTCGCGTTTACCTCAAATTCAATCACGATCTTCTCAATTGATCATCTGCACACCTCAGTCGAACAACTCAGAAGCGATCCCACACATCTATTTGGCTGGAATCGCTGTAGTGGTCACCGAGAACCGAAGTCGTCGCCGTCGGCATTCGTTTTAGTCGAATCCCATCAATCCGTCATCCAATCTGGTAATCACTGATACCTATAGTTTTTCTTTTTCATCTAGATTGAAAGCCCTATCATTATCAAGGCTTACATCATCGAATTCTGGATGAACCCGATTCTAGGGATCATACAATTGTGGTTTAATCGAACCCCTATCCAAACCCCTTTTCAATCAAATTAAATCCTTTCATTAGTTTTGCAATTCTCAGGAATATGAAAGCCCCATGGGTATTTTGTCAATTATCATCGTATTGATCACAATCCGTAACCCTGTTCATCTTCGAATTTGGGGGTTTCGATCCTAGGGTTAATCAAAATGAAATTAAACTATACCAATAGATTCGCAATACCCTAATTAGTAAAAGCCCTATGATTCCAAATATTTTTAATATAAGATTTGGTGAATTTGAATCCGTGTTCATAAAACTAGGGTTTTGGTTTTTGAAACTAGAATCAAAGGCTTTAAACTCGTTGTTTTTGCAATCAAAACCACCCACTGATTCGCCTATACTCGATTAGCAAAACCCCTATACTTTCTGGTTCGATCATGATCAGAATCTATGTATTTGGGATGAGGATCGATCGCGGATGGGTTTGGGAAGGGGGAACATTGGAAACTTTGATTAAAACCATTTCAAACCAATTTCGTTTGCGCCCCAGCGGGTGTGATGGTTGAGTCGTTGGGCATGTAGGGGAGAGACCCGGGTTCGAGTCTCTCCACCTGTTTTGTTTTTAAAAACATATTTGATTAATATTTAAATAGAAAAATCAAACCATATATTATTAGATTAATATATTATAATGTTTTAACCCGGAAAACAACCCGTAGGCTCGGGTTTGACTTTATAACATATAATTACTAATAATTCCACTTTTAAAATAATATATTTATATTATTTTCAACCCCGACTTCGTGTGAAATAATATATTAATATTGTTTTTGACTCGTAACTTCTATTACTAAATAATATATATTTATATTATTTCGCTTTGTTTAAATACCTCGTGTAATGTTTTAAACTATTCAATGACATAAATTGTTATATTATTTACCCACGTTTATTTGCTCAAATAAAAATAACATATTTATTATTTTTGCCACAATGATTAGTTATTAATCATACGAACCTAAAATAATATATTAAATTATATTATTTTCCTAACTTTTGTAATTGACTCGAACGTACGAATTTATTTATTTATATATTTATTATTCGTTATTAACGTTCGACGCGTAATGTAACTACCTTGATTATTATATTATGTTATATATATATATATATATCCGTAGACACGTTCGTCTACTCTTAAATCTTTAGAATGCGTTATGGCGTTCAATCTTCCGTGTCGTCGTCACAAATCCCAACTTGTCCCTAATCTATGTGTTTATAATTTTAGGGCATTCATAAGTCTTTTGAGACTTACACTCGTGGTTCCAACTTACCTCTAGGGTGAAACTACCTTCAACGCAAAGCAGGTGAGTTTCACGGCCCCTTTTTACTTGTTTTACTATTGGGGGAGAAACTTGTTTACACACAAACATATTTTACTTGTTTTACTGTTGAAGAGAAACAAACATGAACACCAACTATCATACTTTTACTTGTTTTCCCCGTGGGGGAGAAACATATAC
The DNA here is from genome assembly GCA_023525975.1 of Smallanthus sonchifolius. NCBI lineage: Eukaryota > Viridiplantae > Streptophyta > Magnoliopsida > Asterales > Asteraceae > Smallanthus > Smallanthus sonchifolius. Next base: position 48,328,804 of record CM042023.1, read on the forward strand.
GCAGACAAACATTATGTTACATGTTTTTCCCGTTGGGGGAGAAAACATGACACAACTATTTTAGTTTATTGTAATTCATATGTTATTACTGTTGCGGCTAAGCGTGACACACTATCACAGAAAGACCTCATCATACATCGAACCGTTAATATGGATCTTAGCGAGGTAATGTTTAGTAGTACTACTGGGTTTGACAAGCCCCACCCGCGTTAGTCGCGTTAACTCGATTGGAGGTCGAACGGGTGAAATGTTAGCCTACTCACATTTGCCAGAGTTGATAGACCTGGCAGGAGGCAATAAACAAACAGTCAGCTTCGGTTGTGAGCACTTTAGTAAGTCATGAACATAGGCTAGCTACCTATAGATATGCATACTGAATGTACATAATCTGGCAAACACTCTCTTATTACAAACTTGAAACCTGTGAACTCACCAACCTCGTGTTGACACTTTTTCTTACATGTTTCTCAGGTCGCTTTGGCACAGGTTGCACATTTAGGACATGCATGTAGTCCTACTGTCATTTCATTTATTTCAAACATAATAAACAGTTTACTTAATTATATTGATTTACGCTTGTCGCGTGTAACTACTTTAAATTTTATATTAACGTTTACGCTTCCGCATTAACTCTGAACTTTTATGTTATGACATTTCGAGTTCCATATAGTGTCGTTTGATGTAAATAATGACTGAGATCCTGGTGTGTCACCTTCCAAACGATAAAACTCCGTTAGTTGAAATTTAGGGGTGTGACACCTCAACCAGATCAGCAAGGAAAAGGTAAATGCTGAAACTGCCGGAGAAACAAAAAGCACCTTGTTGATGTTGAGCAAGTTGACTTTGTCGGAACAAATCGGCCGCAAAACAACCCCTACAACAACACTTACAATCCTAGATGGATGAACCATCCGAACTTCAGCTAGAACGATAACAACAATCAAGGACCATCTGGTTTTGGACAACAACAACAGTTTCAACATAGACAACCTCAACAATTTCAAGGAACCAACAAGCCAAGTAATGGGTTAAGCTTGGGGGACGCAGTAACTAAGTTGATTTCTACAACTGAAAGTCAAGCCTTCTTAGCAGATGCTCATCACAAACAATATGAGGAGAATTTTAGTCTTCACGAGGCGTAGTTTAGGACATAGAAAGCAACTCTCCAGTCCATTGAGGTACAACTCGGGAAAATAGCAAAACTTCTATCCGAAAGACAACCAGGATGTCTTGCAAGCAACACTGAACCTAATCCAAAAGCGAATGTTAGTGCTATCACTCTGAGAAACAGTAAGGTTTACCCATAACCACAAATGCCCAGAACCACTATGAGAAAACACTCTTTCTATCGTTCCGACAAAGAGAACTTACTAATCTCACATACCTTACCCAGGAAGGCTAGTGAAGCAAAGGACTGACGAATAATATGAGAAATTCAACAAGCTTTTAAGCCAGGTTCATTTCAATCTTCCTTTCCTAGATATAATATAACAAATGCCTAAGTACGGACGTTTCTTAAAGGATTTTCTCACTAACAAAAGAAACATGGAAGAAGCAGTTAAAAGAACTAATGAACGCGTCACTCTCTTTGAACGATGCCTTCCAAAGAAACTCTCTGATCCTGGAAACCATGTACCATTGGACCACTACCATTGAATTTCGCACTTGCCGATCTGGGAGCAAGTGTGAACGTAATGCCTTGCAACATGTTCAAAAGACTGAAGATTGGGAATCCGCAACCTGTCAATGCAACTATCTAGCTCGCGGATGGAACTATTAAATCACCTATGGGGGTTATTGAAAATTTACTTGTAAAAGTCGGCAAGTTTGTCTTCCCTGCCAACTTCATGGTGTTAGAAATGGGGCCCGACTACTCAGTTCCTTTGATTTTGGGTCGCCCATTCTTAGCCACTGCTAGAGCAACCATTGACATGAACGAAGGTATTCTAACACTTCATGTTGGAAAACAATTGGTAGCCTACAACATCGGGGGTAACAAATGTTTATCCAATGATCCCTTTGAAACTGCACAGTTCATAGGCACTAATATGGACTACCAACTTAAGAAAGCTAAAGAAATCAACAAAGGAAATAAACCTAATCTAGGCAAGGATCTCAACAACACTAATTAGATTGACAACTACTGGGACCAACAGCCAAAATTAACTAAGAAAAAGACTTGAAAGAAGGAATGGGAGATACGGGGGAGATCCAAAGCCCCTCCCTGAAGATAGACTGATGAAGCACGTACGGGTCTGGCCAAAGACCCTTAAATAAACGTGGCGCTTCGAGGAGGAAACCCGATGATCATGAATAAATTGAGAAGTTGGTGCATATGGTAAAACACATGGACCTCATGTTTGGTTTTCCAAGTTTAAGTTTCTCATACTTCAGCCTCCAGGTATGCCTTCTCGATGCTAGGACCTTAGTAGCTTAACTACTACCTGTTATTTTCCATTTCAGTTTTTATGTTTTTCTTTGTGTGTCAAGTAGCATAAAATCACCAAATAGTTTCTCTAATTCTTTGAGGAGTTCCACTCCACCTATACATGTTTGGACGCCGAAAAACCACATCAAATTTGTGAGAGATTTATTAGAAGTTTTTGGCGTAACATTGACGACAGTCTCAAGAATTGGCCATAGGTTATACAACGAATTGACCGGGGGAGACCCAGTTTCTTTTCCCTTAAAACTTCATGCATTTAAATTATTGCATAGCATTTCATTACATGCATTTGTACATTGAGGGCAATGCACAGTTTTAAGTGTGGGGTTGGGAATTTGAGTTTCAGGACAAACTTGTTTCCTCAAAGCAGTAAAACTAAACTCGTGATTTTCTACCCATTTTACTAAAACCTTACTTTAACCAAAAACTTATTTTCCTAAAAATTAAAAACCCTAAATATTTAAAAATTTTAAAACCCTAAAAATCTAAACCACTTTGAGTTCACGTTTAAATAAACTAAAAAGGAATAGATGGAAACATGACAAGTAGAAACAAATGGATATTATGCATACCGAATCACTAAACCCTATCCCATCCATTTTTCATGCGCGAATAATCTAAGCCTTTTCACAAGCATTATTATCATCATTATTCGCATGCTCTTTCATTTGGTATATTGAGTGTTTTTCAATCGGATTTTATGTATAATTAGAACTTGATGACTTATACATATCAAGACCATGAACTAGTAGTTGTATGGAAATGATTGAGACACCAAGGACTTTATTACCCTTATATATTATCCTTAAACCCTAAATACCAACAATATCAGCCTAGATAGCCCTTTGAGCCTTAGCCTTTTGTTTTCAATTACCTATTTATCCCTATACCAGCTTTTCGTAAACACCGCTTATTGGCTAATTGTCTTCAAGATGGAGAATTATTTGTATATCTTATGTCCTTATTTCAAGTTTGCAACCTTTAAGACAATTTGGAAAGGATCCGATTCACTTAAGGAATTGAAATACACAAAAAGAAGTGGATGTATTATGAAGAAACAACCGAACAATGTACAAGAAAGATATATGGAAAAATTATTTCAAGGAAATTGAGGAAAATGATTTATTAAAGAAATTAGTCTTGATGATATGTTCTTTCAAAAAAAAATTTGAGAAAGAAAAAAAAAGAAAGAGAAGTTGGTTTTACCTGTTAGACCTAAAAGAGATGGACATGCATTCTTTCGATTTCAATTTGTTTTCTTGTATTCATTTTGCAAAGCCTGAGTTACCGCCCGAACTCCGAGAGAAAGTTTTCAAAGCATCAAGTGATATAAGAAAATTGTGGCACAAGCAAGAACAACTACCACCATTCTACGACTTGTCAAAAAGCACCTCCAAAAAAAGAGCCAAAATATATGGCAAATGTGTGAAATGTGGCAACTGGAGCCACGATGGAAAATGCAGCAAGAATCAAACTTATTCCCAACATGAGTATACGCATCTGATCATTGTAGGTACTATTAGGTTACACGCCGAAAGAATCATACGGAAAGGCAGTAATGTGTACTACGCAGTGAGGGAAAAGTTGAACATGATAAGATATATCGTTCTTGGCAATCTGACCATAAACAAGCATTCGGATAAGTTATACCCTCATTTTCTGAGTACTGTAGAGGGACCCACTAGTGTTTTTCATCTTAAGCCATGAAGCCCTAGCTGTATGTTCCACGTTAGCTACAGCCTTTAAAACCCTTTAAAACCCTAAAGGCCAAAAAGATTTTCATTTTCACCCTTTATTTTCTTTTTAGCCACATTACAACCCTTTTACGTCCTCTTGATTGATGTATATTACTTAGTTTGTTGGTGGATAATTGATTTGCATACAAGCTTATGACCATTGCATAATTTTATTCGAACTTGAGTGTTTTGCTTAACTTAAATTATCCATATATATAACCCTAGAGTTGAGTGAACATTGTGAGGAGCGAAAGTTTATGCATAATTGAAGTTCTAGTAGTCTTGTCATGGATTCCATCATCCTAAAAATAGAAAAATACAAAAATACAAAAAGCGACTCATGAGTTATCCCGGAGTTTCCAAACGACATGGAACTCCCTTACCTTTTGTAAAGTTTTTAGTTATGATATGCCCTAAACTATACATGTTTTGCATGCATAATAATCCCCATATTGTGGTACTAATTGATTAATAACCTTGCAATTGATACTTAAAACGTTAATATTTCGTAATTATAGGTTATTCGGTCTCTTGGGATAAACAAAGCCAAAACCAATAAAAAACACCAAGGAATCAAGCTTCTAGAAGGATCATTCCCGAGTTTTGACCCCCAAGAAGTCTAAATTGGTCAACAACAAGTCAACTAGCAGCTAAAAGACGAAACAGTGAGTAGGCCGAGCAATGCACGGTCGTGCATTGCATTGCACGGTCGTGCAAACCCTAACTTGCTCCCCAAGGACCAGTACTCTGCCATTTGTACCCTGTTTGATTCCCAAGGTGTTTGCACGCTCGTGCATTGCTCATTTTGAGGCCTATAAATAGATGGCTTGAGTTCTTCATTCAAACACCCCAATACACATTACCACAACTCAAGAGAGTCTGTTTCTGTAGTTTAGAGTAGAGAAGCTCATCATCTTTTTCCGCAATAGGGGAGCCTACGAAACTCAGCGTTACGCTAGTTAGTATGGCCATGCGTGGCTAAACTCTTTGTATTGCTAGGGTGAAGATGAAGTTTGGTGTATGTTAATGTTTAACGTATTAATCTAATGGTATATTTATGTTCTTTAGTCATTTGTTCTTAAAACCAACTTCATGATGGATTTTTATTATTACTTGATTTTGTCTTTACACTTGTGAGTGTTGTTGATTTTAAAATGTAAGACCGTAAAACCTTTTTAATCAAACTTCTCTTGAAACTTGTACGTCTTTATACAAGCTGATTTTGATAGGCCAAGGCTTGGTTAATACTAATAAGACCGTACGTCTTTATACAAACTTGTTATGAAACCAAGAATTGGTGAACTCATGTTGGGAACGGTACGTCTTTATACATGGTCACATTGTTCCACCGCCTCCCGGTGAACAAAGTTTAATTACTTTCTCAATTAATAGTAAAGATATTTAAGTCTGATGTCTCAAACCAACTTGGAGATAGCATTCAAAGAATTGAGGGGAACGATATCCCTAACTAGGAATCCAACCATTTTATTTTAAAGAACATAATTTGAGACCCAAATGTTGTGATAATGAGGCTCTAGCGGTGTACCGTTCACACATTTGTATTAGTCATACCACCGAATTAGTCAACATAACATTATCATATACCAAGCGGATTCGAAGCCCAAAGCAATAATCTTCGTGACCTGATCATTCTCGAGATATTTACTTTCATGCTATTTACTATTCTTTTACACACTTCACGTACATTTTTACTTTTTTGTCATTTACTTTACCGTCATTTACTTTTATGTCATTTAGTTTTCGGCTTCACAAGCACACAAAACCCACTCACAAATTAAACCGGCTAAACGATAATAAAAGTTGTGTATTGGAACTCGACCGTGTCCATTGGTTCTATACTTGGTTCTTACCTGAACTATATTACGATGCGATAAGTACACTTGTCTATTGTGTGTGTTTAGTTTGAGTATTTATCATTTTATAAATTTCCCTGATGTGAAACCATTTCTAAAACAAATGTATATAAATATATATTTTGTACACTAAAAACATGCTATCAGACCTACGGGTGGAAGATTAATCTCATCTTACTTGTGTGGAAGGACCAGTGAGATGGGATAGGTTGTCCATTTTATACTGATGTGGAAGGACCAGTGGCCGGGAACGGTTGACCATTTATATATATAGCAAAAGCCCACATTTGTTGTAACTAGTGGGTGGGACGTGAGATTACTGATGATCAAATAATAACCATGTGGTAAAGATTCATGAACTCACCAACTTATGTTGATCTAGTTGCTTTTACTATTTTTAAAGGTTATTACAGGTGGAACCTTAAATGGCTATAGAGGATGGCATTCCAGGTAGAAAGGTGATAGACATGGATGTTTGTTGTATGGATGGTCAAATGATTAAAGACATGCATGGAAGCGCTATTAGTCCTGTGGTTTTGAGTTCCTTGACAGGTATTGATGTTTTCTTTTAACAGATGGTTTTTTTGTAATAGAGGTTTGGTCATGTTGTAAAACAATTTAGTTATTAAATAAATTATGGTTTGAGCTTCCGCTATGTGTTCTGTACCATGCGTCACGACTAACCAGTGCCTTGGACCAGGGTGTGACACGTTAGTATCAGAGCCTCTATTTAAGGGATTTAGGAACTAAGGTTTAGTATCTAAACATAAACTAGGGTTATGAGGATTAGCTGGAATGCCATAAGTTAAGCCATAAGTTGAGATGTTGACATTTTTATGAATATAAAGGGTAATACCAAGAAAACAGTTAATTAATTACATTTTTGGTCAAATGTTTTTAATTTCTGAATTTCTGGATTATTACTAGTTATACAAATTCTGATGGCATACATCTGTGTGTATGTACAAATGGCAGGCATGGGTAGAGGACGAGGAAGTGGTAGGGGTAGAAGCCCCAATCTCGGTCACACACCCACGTTAAAATGAATGCTGAACCAAACATGGAAACAAATACGAATGTTGAACCTGAGCATCATACGAAGGAAGTAATCATGACATAATCACAATTTCAAGGAGCGGTGGCATCTGAGGTCACCGTGATACTTAAAACATCCCGTAGCACAAAACAGTTATCTAACAGAGTAGTACTTCCAAGAGAGATGTTCCAAGGAAAGAACTATGAGTTTAGGAGAGATTTATACACCGCTCTTTCCATAAACAGAACATTCCGTTTATCAGATAACTACATACCAGTCAGAAGGTTGCCTTCTAGTTACTATGACTTTGATATCAAAAACACGCAGCGGAAGATTAAATCATAACATCTATTAACACCAAAACATTGTTTACATCATGTTTAACAAAAGTAACATCATTCGGGACTTATAGTTTCAGGCAAGCCCATCATCTGCATCGTTCATCAGTTCATTCTAGTCCTAGAAATGTCTCATCTATTGTCTACTTGTGATGCGTTCAAAAACATTTGATAAAACATGGGTCATCACAAAGCTGGCGAATTCATAAACTAAAATAGTTTATTAAAATGACACGCCAAAGTATCTTAAACACATTCTTGGGGTTCCACCCCCAAATTCATAGATAAATATGAACAAGCATTTAGTATATATATATATATAACAAAAGAGCGTTCCATGGGTCTTGTTGTTGAAGCACTTTTGTGTGATAGACACTCTGGATAGTGTCTTAGTTTATTGTACTTGTCTTGTATGTATTAGTCTTTGTATGTTAGTGTCTGTATGTATTAGTTATCGAGTTGTAATTTCTAATGTATGTTATTGTTGTATTATTTCTCTAAGTGTTTTGCGCTTAGCATGTGCGCAGGAATTACTTCCTGCGTACTTAGCAAGTACACAAGAATACTCTGCGTACTTGCTAAGTACGCATGAACAATTTGTCCTGCACACTTGTTAAGTACGCAGAGATCAGGTCTAGTATAAATAGAATAGGTTGATAGAAGTTATGTATGCAGACATTTTACACTCAGTATATTCTCTCTGTAACCCTTCAAGTTTATAATAGACGGAGTTTGAAAGTGATTTCGTTGTCGGTTTACTTTGTGTTGCTTGATTTTCCACCTTGTCATGGGCATTCCGCACCAGGTCCGACTAGTCACACACCCACACGTAACGATCCGAGACACCCGGGGACCTACAAGTGGTATCAGAGCATAGCTCTTGATTTCGAGTGTTGTGAGTGTGTTAGGAGCATCTTCTACACATCCTACAGAGATTTTGCAAGCAAAAGTGGGTGTTTTTGTTGATTTTTGTGATAAAATAGGGGTAACTCTTGAACACTATTTTAGAAGCAAAAATCACTCAAAAACCGACTTTTGTTGTGTATTTGAGTGTTTTGAGCATCAAAGGTTGGTTAGAAACGAGTTTCTGACCCTTTGGCTCATTTTGTTTGGTCATATCTTCGATTTCTTCTGTCTCCGGTGTGATTCCAGTGACCGGAAAAAGTTCGTGAGGGTTGGTGAAAAAGTGACATGCGTACTTACCTTATTTGGCAACAAGAACAGTCTTGCTGCGTACTTACCAAGTACGCAAGACCATATTTGCTGCGTACTTAATTGATCTCTTGCGTACTTATCATTTATTCCTGCGTACTTATCAAGTACGCAAGAGCAAATTCTAAATACGCAAGACTAGGTTTGCTAAGTGCGCAAGGCAAGAGTCAAGTGCGCAAGTTGTTTTGACTTTTTTGAATTTTGACTAAGTGTTACACTATAACAAATCTTCAGAACCTCGGTAACCTACTTAATTATGACAATGAAATTGGAACCCCACAGAAACCACCAAAGCTGCTTAATGTAAATGATTATTCAAATTAGAAAGCAAGCTTTGAACATTATAACTCATATACTGGTTCTTCACTTTGGATACCCATTCTAGAGGGTTATAAGCATCCCACATATACATATCTTGATGAGGATGTTCCCAAGCCTATCTCTAAACTTGATGAAGAAGAAAATAAAGTTTATGATAGAGAGAAGAAGGCACATGGATCTATTACTATGGCCTTGACCAGGTGTAGGTCCCCATGGCGCGTCTACGGATCGATCTTGTGATAAGACGTGACATTTACTCGAAGTGCGAAATCCAACGAGTCAACGTTTATACGCATAAAAGACAAAGCAAACAATCAAGTAAATAAACTTCTCAATTTGTATTCCAATCACAATGATGTTTTACAGACTCAATCTGATCTCTCTGGTTCGTTCTGGTTCGATCTCTGTATCGATATCTCTGACTGACTCTGTAAAACATACATATATATATAACTAACTGACCTGATATAAGAGAACTTATTAAGTTCGCCTCTAACAGCTTAAGCGAACTTAACAAGTTCGCCTCAGCTTGACCTAAGCGAACTTATTAAGTTCGCCTCTGATAGACCAGGCGAACTTAACAAGTTCGCCTCTAGGCTCACTTGTAAAACACTTAGACATTTAACATTTACGTAACAAAAAAATAAAGACATAAAATCTAATTATTACAAGCTTTTGTCATAACAATCTATGTCCTAACAGACTCCCCCTTGACAATAGATTTATCTTCAGTCTTTAGTCTTTATCTTGAGCTCTTCCAGTTATCCAGTAGTCTGCTGCCAGCATGCACACCATATCTTCTGCATATCTCCAAAACTCTTTTGTACTGTAGACCTTGTTCTCTCCAAACATCAGTGTACATTATCTCATTCTTTCGCAGTGTCCTCTGATCTTTCTTTGAAAAATTAATAAGATTCATTGCGTCATAGAAACACACAATGACCTTATTCTCTTTATCTTCAATCCTTGCTTCCCCAATATTAACATCAACATACCACCATTTCATATTCCCAAGAAAGTCTTGAGGAATCTTCTTTAATGGTATCTTGTGAATATCATGCACTGGTTTATACTTGTATCTCTAGGTCACTTTCCCAGTCTTTGGATCTGTGTTCTTCACTCTTTTTCCCTTTTGTGGTTTCAGCCGATCATACTTTCCTGAACTACCTTCTTTCTTAATCAGGTTTGCTATCACATCAGCCAAACCATTCTTCGATCTATTAATGAGTGGCTTTGAAGCTAGACCATTTATTTCACACCTCGGCAAAGTATTGAAATATTTGATCCTCGGCTTTAAGTATTGAACACCGTCAGATCGTTTGATTGCAAATAATTTTGATTCATCATCATAGAACCAACTTATGATCCTTCCTACACACTGCTCTTTATTCACATATTTCTCTTTCTGAGCAGGTTGTGCTGGAGACATGGGTAGCACCTTCATCCAACTGTTTACAACTTCTCTCCACTGTTCTCGTGTCATCCCTGTATCTCTATACATCACAGGTTCTTCATTAACCTTCGGAGACTCAGTATGAGTAGTTTCAGTTTCAGCATCTTTATTGGATTGAATATTTTCATCATCAGTATCCATCTTTGAATCAGCTGTATCATCAGGCAGTGTGACGTCTTCAATAGAGTCCATAGAATCTGTTACTCCTTCATAAGTGAATTCAGGAATAACATCATCCTGGATGAAATTATATGGCACTTTAAGACCGTCACATCCTTCATAAGTAACTCTATCTTTATCTTTCTCTATCTCAATCTCTACTATTTCTCCTTCTTCTATCTCATTATCCGACATATCATCTTCCATGTCATTGAATAAATCATCAATGTCATCAAGACAAGCAATTTTTTCAGCTTCCTCTTCTTCTGAATCTTGAAACAACTCCAATAACAAAATTTCTTCTTCATTAGTACAAGAAGTATCTGTCGTTGTTTCCTTCAAGTGATTGTGATGTCGACTCCCCCTGAACCCTAGATATAGGATTAGCGTTAGTGTATTGACGATCACCCTCAATATTTCTAGCAGGATCATTGTCTTCATCATCACGTCTTTGAATAGACTCTATGTGACAAGTATCAGGTATCCTCAACTCCCCCTGAGCGTCAAGATGCTGAACGAGTTTGGAAACTAATGCTTGCATGTCAGCAATCTGTTGAGCTTGAGTCTGAATCACCAGCTGCCGTTGTGAATCAGTAGACACAAGAGTGTTTACCTGGGTTTGTAGAGAAAGCACTTGAGATTCAAGGAAAGTAATCCTTTCAGAATCAGAAGGCTTTGACGGACCAGCTGTTGATTGTGGAATAGAAGGACTTGAAGTAGTAGGAATGACTGGAGGAACAGGAGAAATCACTGGAGATAGATCTTTAGATCTTGGAGGAGTAATTATCAAAGAAGCAACAAAATTAGCATCCTCGACTCCCTAAGAAGATTGTGCAGCAGCTATCAAAGCAGACATCAACTTTTGACGCGTAGGATCTGGATTAAAGTCACTATCAGTGTCAGTACTCTCATCGACCAAAGATCTTTTGCCAAGTACTGATCCGGAAGGAGGATCCCGAACAGACTTTCTTCTTGGTCGTCTGGCTTGAGATTTATTGCGTTTGCCAGCATTAGCCAGTGGAATTGTAGCCAACCGTTCATAATGACCTAGGGAAAAATCCCTAGAGTCATCAGAATCAGTGCTTTCATTCACAGATAATGTCGTATCACTTGAGCTGGAACTAGAATCATCATCGGTCACCACATTCCCTTCAGCTTCTGGAATTGGCGAGTTCACAGCATCATCAACGAAATCATCCATGTTCATTCCTAGATCTTGATTAGGAACATGAGCGACCTCTTCGTGAACTGGTTCATGAATAGGTATTTCAACTTCAGCTTGTGGAATAGGAACATGTTCAGGAATAGGAATTTGTGGTTGTACGGGAACTTGTACTTGAGGAACTGGTATCTGTTGTTGTTGAACTTGTTGTTGTGCGGGTTGTTGTGGTTGTTGTTGTTGTTGTTGTGGTTGTTGCTGTTGAACATTGACGCCTTGAGCTTGAGCAAGTTCATCAGGATGAAACCAGTTGTCATTCAATGGTGCAACATAATCAGGATTGATTAAGTGCCCAAACAAAGGAGTATTGACTGGAATCAATGCAGCATTCTGCTGTTTCACCTTCGTACAGTCGGTAAAGATACGTTTTGACATCGGAGTCAACGTTAATCTTATTGGATGTTGTGGAAGATCAGGAATAAAGTGATTGAGAATCATTTGAATAAAACGAGGATACATTAAGAATCCTTGACCTTCAGCTGGATTAATCTGCATGACCATCTCCCGATAGAAGTAAAGTGGAAAATTGAATCTCTTATTCCATGTTAAAGCCACCATAGCAGTTTGAAGAGCATCTTCAATCCATCGGTACCAGCTTTGCGAGGAGAGATGCATTGAATAATAACATGCATGAAATACCTCCATTCACCAACTAATCCACCTTTCCGTGCTTGGGTATCATTCTGTTTCCCACGATATCCCATCCGTTGAAAACAACCCATAATAAGAGTTCCAGGATAAGATAATGGATCTTCAGCATTTCCACCCAAATCAAGAGCAACACGTATCGTTTCTTCAGAAATGGCAATCTCGGTATTATTAACTGTGGCACGAAGAACATGAGGTTCAACGTCCGTATCTTGATGCACAGTGTCCCAAAATTGCTGTATGTACACGAGACTGATGTAAGGATCAGCAGATAGAGCAACGTGAAGACGTGATCTGTTCAAAAATCCTAAAATGCCTTGAAAATTCACAGCCTCGGACATGTTGAGATCTAACAATGCCACTTGATTTTGTTTATATTCAACACGTCGAGCCATCTGAAACATTTGGACAACAAACATATTAAAAAAAATAACGAGTACAAACAAAATAAAACAACAAAGAAAAACAAATTAAAAAATTAAAAAAAAAATATATTTCAAACAAAAAAAATTTTCAACAAAAATTCACAAGTCCAAATCCTCACTGTCCCCTAGGCGAACTTAATAAGTTCGCTTAGTAGTGCAAGAGGCGAACTTATTAAGTTCGCCTGACAAGTTCGCTTCGAACAAGTTCGCTTGGAACAAGTTTGCCTGAACTGTGACGTTTCAAATTCAAACACAGACAATCAAAATTCATCGAATCAAGATAATATCATGGAATAAGCATTGAATATCAGTCGAATATCAATTTATAACCAAATCTGATGATCAATTTTACAAGTTTGGTCAAAATTAGGTCAAAACTTGTCCGTAGAAACTATCGACGTAAAACCGAGAAGAAAAGTACCAAATTCTCTCAATTTATCGGATGAAATTCAACGAAATTACCTTGGTTGAATTCGCAATTCAATTTGGATTAAGACAGAAACGGTAAACAACTCCAACAATAACGTTTAAAAATTTTGGAAAAACTAGTCAAGTTCGCCTAAAACTGAGGAAGACGATGAACTGACAAGTTCGCCTGATCTAGATCCTTAAACCCATTAAGTTCGCTTAATTAGGCGAACTTGTTAAGTTCGCTTAACAAGCCTTCGGCGAACAAGATAAGTTCGCTTCACCCCTAAGTTCGCTTCACCTTGGATAATCAGATTAAGTTCGCTTCACTGTTTTAAGCGAACATATTAAGTTCGCTTCACTGTAAACAGGCGAACTTAATTGCTTTTCAACCTTTTTTCCTTGAACAAAAATTTTATCAACTTCAACCTGTCAAATCTTGAACTTCCATCAGCAACACATATTCGATCCAATCCCGAACAATTTTAATAAAAGTTTAGAATTTTCATGGAAAATAAAAAACAAAATCTTTTTGAGTTTTATCTATACAAACGGAATCACATATTTTTGGTTTTTATCTGTACAAACTGAAATCACATATTTTTGGTTTTTATCTGTACAAACTGAAATCACATATTTTTGGCTTTTAAACATCATGAGCAAGAAGATCATATCAGTATTCCATTAATTCATCACACATTTTATCAATAACAAAGGGTAACCTATAGTATGAGACCATTCAATTCAATTTTTGTGCACTTTGCATCTTTTTCATTTTGAAACTCATTCAATTTGAATAATATTTGAAATGATACGCGATAAATTTCAAAGTAAATAAGATCAGGTTATAAAATACTCTTTCATTTATACCGAATTTGAAATATAAAGCATGAATTCTTAAATTTGTCAATATTATATTATTTGAAACTATAAGCGTTTATTTTCCAAAATCATGTGATTTAGTACTATTTAGATGAAAAACATCGTGTACCCCACATATATGCCGAACAGAAAGTAAATGCACTATCTTCAAGACATATATAAGATTTTACTAAAGATTTTACTAAAGATTATCCGGATATTCAGAATGAGGAGACATCACTTAGCACATGAATAGCAGAATCCAAATTGGATTGTATAGGAATCAATGAGATTCAGAATCGAATGATTCAATGTTTTGGCTTATATGTGTGGAATCATAAGATTCAGGGACGTGGATCCAACTGTTATCTGGATTATGAATTCAATGGAATCAGTAAAGATGATTTATCAATAAGATCCAAGGGCTAGTATATGTTTGACAGATGTTGTCAAATACATATCTTGATTATACTTCAAATTGCATACTTTTCGGGACATGGGCACTGAAGCAAATCGAATGAATAGTTCTAAGGACATAACCTGAAACTGATCTCATAGGAAAATCTTTATTAAAAGCTTATATTCTCTATCTGATAATGATCTTTTACACACACACCCAGGCATATAATAGATTTAAATCACAGATGTAATCATATTATATTTAATTTTCACACTACTATTAGTTTTAAAACGCTTTTAGCCTATTGACAATTCAAGTTTCAAATTTTATACACAAATTTTAAAACAAATTATCAAGAATAGAGCATTCACAACACTATCATTTCTTATTTATGCAGACTTTGAAATTTAGATCAAATCAACTTATTTTAATCAATCATATATCAAGGTCTACTAAGGTCGTGTGAAATGAACTAATCACTGATGTACTATCATTTCTTCTGTAACCTCAAATGATGTCAAATTTTATATTTTTCAATTTGTTTTGACTTTTTATAAATTAAAATTTTTGACTGAAAATGTAAATGCAGAAATGTAATAAAGCAATAAAAGAACTTAAAAAAACAAAATTTTCCATGAAATTCTGATTTTGAAAAACTTTTATTCAGGATTGATCATTCCAATCATTTTAATTAGGAATTCAAACATGGTACGATCAAATGCCTTGGTAAACAAATCAACAAAATTATCTTCAGTGTGTACCTTGACCAGCTCAATCAACCTTTTCTCTGCATAATCACGTATAAAATGATATCGAATTTCGATGTGCTTAGTTTTACTATGTTTAACAGGATTATTAGTTATGGACATAGTAGCATTATTATCGATAAACATGGGGGTTCCTGTGAAATTCAAACTGTAATCTCTCAATTGCTGTTGTATCTACAGGATATGTGAACAACAACTTGCAGCAGCGATGTATTCTGCTTCACATGTTGAAATTGAGACTGTGGTTTGCTTTTTGCAATGCCAGGATACAAGTCGATTTCCTAAGAACTGGCAACCACCTGTTGTAGATTTCCTGTCCAGACAACAACCACCAAAATCAGAATCAGTATAAGCATTGAAATCAAAGTTAGAACCATGAGGATACAATAGCCCTAAACGTTGTTTTCCTTTTAAATACCAAAAGATTCTTTTCACAGCAATTAAGTGAGATTCTTTTGGCTTTGCCTGAAATCTGGAACAGATACACACGGCGAACATTATATCCGGCCTTGAAGCGGTTAAGTACATGAGGGATCAATTCATAGCTCTGTAAAGTCGACAATCCACATCTTTTCCATCTGGGTCAGAATTCAACTTATGATTGACCGGAATTAGAGTATCGTATGGGGTACAGTGCTCCATCTTGAACCGGCTCAAGATGTCTTTAACATACTTGGACTGATGAATAAAGAAACCATCTTCCTTTTGATTTACTTGTAAACCTAAGAAAAACGATAACTCTCCCATAGCAGACATTTCAAATTTCAACTTCATAACACCCTCAAAGTCTTTGCATAACCCTTCGTTTGTCGAGCCAAAAATAATATCATCCACATAAATATGTACCAGTAGGTAATCTCCCCCTGATTTCTTTATGAATAAGGTCGAGTCTATCTTTCCACGAACAAAGTCATTTGCCAAAAGATGTGTGGATAATGTTTCATACCACGCACGAGGAGCCTGATGAAGACCATAGAGAGCCTTATCAAGCTTGAAGACCATATTTGGATTCAGTGGATCTTCAAACCCCGGCGGCTGACACACATAGACTTCCTCCTTGACCTTTCCATATAAAAATGCACTCTTGACGTCTAATTGAAACACCTTAAAACCTTTAAAAGAAGCAAAAGCTAGAAACAGCCTTATAGCTTCGAGCCGTGCAACCGGCGCATAAACCTCGGTGTAATCAATTCCCTCTTGTTGATTGAAGCCCTGGACAACAAATCTTTCCTTGTTGCGTACCACGACACCTCGATCATCTTTCTTACATTTAAACACCCATTTTGTTCCTATCGGATACGCACCCTTCGGAAGATCAACAAGATTCCAAACCTTAAGTTTGTCAAATTGAGCAAGTTCTTCCTGCATAGCTTCTATCCAATTATTGTCATTTAAAGCCATCTCAACATTCTTGGGTTCAACCTGCGAAATAAAGCAAGAATGTGAGCAATCATCAAGAACACCATAATCTTTAATGCAAGTATACAAATAAGTATTGTCAACAAGAGAACGTGTTTTCACTCCATCCAGTAAATTTCCAATTATATTTGTCACCGGATGATCTTTGAGTTCCTTGATAGATGCGACCTCAGGAACCGGCAACACGTCAACTTGAGTAGATTCAGATTGATAAGAATAATCTTGAGTAATTGGAAATTCTGAGTCTAAATTTGTAGGAATCTCCCCCTGATCCTGTGTCGAAGGTAATGGATCATCACCCAACAACGGATCAGCAGAAGAATCTTGAAAAATAGCATTATCCTCCTCACTCTCTGAATCTTGTGGACGTGAACAAGAAGCAACATTAGGATCGGGAGCAAAAGTAGATGGAATCGATGAATTTGGAACTGCATTTGGTAGAAATCCATTGTGCTGTGCATCCTGACAAGAATCATAAAGAACAACAGCATCTTCATCAGAAATGTCAGAAGGTAAATGAAAAGACTTGAATAAGTTTTCATAATCAAATGCCCAATCAGGACCAATCGCCATTTGTGGTAAAGACCGATTAGAACAGTCAATGTGGAACCATTCTTCAACTTGGCGCGTCTCTTTGTTATAAACCCTCATGGTTGTCGAATTAGCCACATACCCCAGAAAAATCCCTTCAATAGCCTTCGCACTGAATTTTGTTTGGACATCTCGAACTTTCAATAGGGTGCAAGGATTACCAAAAGGTAGTAAATATTCCAGATTCGGCTTTCGATTATTCAGCAATTCATAGCAAGTCTTGTTATGTCGCTTGACAGTCAAGACCCTGTTCAAAACATGACACGCAGTATTCACAGCTTCAGCCTAAAAGGTGACTGGAAGCTTAGAATCTGCAAGCATCATACGAGCTGTTTCGACCAACGTCCTGTTCTTTCGTTCAGCGACACCATTTTGTTGAGGAACATATGGCGCACTGAATTCATGATGAATTCATTTTTGTAGACAGAATAAGCCCATTTTGCCATTGTCACTCTTGATTCTTCTGACTTTCAGATTGAATAAATTTTCCAAACCCAGGATTAAGTATTGCACCAATTCAGTGGTTTCAGCTTTAGAAGAAAGAAACTTAAACCATGAAAATCTGGAGTAATCATCAGTTACTACCAAGCAATACGATTTCCCACCTATGCTCCTGATACTGATAGGACCGAACAAATCCATATGCAGCAACTCCAAAGGAGTTACGATAGAATTCGTCGATTTAGATTTGTGAGATTTCCTTCTTTGCTTCCCCTTCTCGCATGGAATACAATCATCAGGAACTGAGAATTTCATTTTCGGAATACCAAGAACCAAATCATTCCTAACAATGTAGTTCATCTTACGGTAGTTAATGTGAGCTAGCTTCCTGTGCCACAATATTGAATCAGATTCCGACGCCTTGGAGAGTAAACATGTTGGAATTGAATCCGTTGTAGTGGCGACACTCATGTCAAGGACATACGTGTCATTTCTCCTCGGAGCCTTCATGAGAATCCATTCATCAGGAATCACAAAACCCGGTTTCAGAATATAGCATTCAGTATCGTTGAAATGGAACGAAAACTTCTTGTCACAGACTTGTGATACGCTTAAACGATTGTGTTCCAGCTGCTCAACATAATTCACCTTTTCAAATTTGACTTTGTCATTCTTTAACGTACCCTGGCCAGTTATGTACCCGCCTTTATTACCCGCAAAAGCGACATAACCTCCATCAATTTGTTTTACATCCTCAAGCAATCTAACATTCCCTGTCATATGTCGAGAACAACCACTATCCACATACCATGTTTTGTTGATAGTCCTCCTTGGTTGTCCCTACATAAACAACGAGAATCAGTTAGAAAGTGGAACCCAAACCATCATGGTCTTGGGTCGTCCAGATTGATCAAAATAAACAAATTCTTGTAATTTACAATCAATTTTATCATTCACTTTTGGAACAGAAGATTGACAATCAGACTTTTTCAAAGAAGAACCATTTTTATTATTTTGAAAAACATTATTTGATATATTATTGTCAGATTCAGATGTTTTCAAAATTTTCTTTAATTTTCCGTTTCTTCTTCTTCTTTGAGGTCTAGACAATTTAACCTCCTAAAAAGAATCTTTTGAAATCCCAACTTTTGGAATCTCAAGATTCTCTTTGGGTACAAAGGATTTAGCATTCAATGTATTCTGTTGTTTAAATCCAGGTGTTTTAACAAAAGATCGACCAGGCATATTTTTCTCCAAACTAGAAGACGACTTTCCCTCATCTTTTCTTTTCATAATCTTCACCACGTTCGGTTGTGAAGGAATAGTCTTCATTTTACACTGGTTCTTGTATGGACAATTGATCAAAATATGACCAGCCTCATTGCAATGAAAACACACTCTTCTTTCTTGATAATTTCTAAAATAAGAGGTTTTCTTTGAATTTGAGGATCCATCAGAAGAATAAGCTTCGGAGGAATGCCCAGAACAATTTATCGGCTTCTTTGAAACATAAGTCTGTTTTGACACCTTTGAAGAATTCACTTTTTGATAACCAGCCGCAACAAATCCACTTGACTGTAAGATTGGAGAAAGTTTAGTTGGAACCACTTTCACCTCTTCAGGTTCAGTCATAATGCATCTATCCCGGGTAACATTTTTAACAACAGTTGGGTCATCAATTTTCACTTCTTTTGGAATGCCCTCGACCTTCTTTTCATCAAACATCTCATCTTCAGAATCTGAATCATATACCATATCCTCCCCAGTTACCGGATTCACCTTTAACACAGTTTTTGGATCTATCTCCTCTTCATTTATGATCTCAGGTTCCACCACATAATTTGCATTAAACGGTGGAGGAATAAACCCAATACCAGCAACACGCTTAGTAAGATCAGCATTTGAGTTAAAATAATCCAAAACAACTGAAGAACTTTCAAATTGTTCCAACTTTCGATGAAGTTTGATCACCTCAGATTCTTTGTCAGATATTTCTTTATTCTTTTGGGCAACAACTTCATTACGTTTTTCGATTTCAGCATAAGCCATATCTAGATGATAACCCTGTTCTTTGTATTTCAGCCCAAGAGAATTTAAGTCTCTTTTCAAAGACTCAATTCTATCAATGCACAGCTTATCATTATCTTTCAGTTTCTGATTAACTGAATGCATTGATTTCATGTCACAAATCAAGTTTGTGTTATCATCCATGACCTTTTGTAGTTTATCTTTAACAGAAATGCAATTAGAACAGTAAATATGACAAACAGAGTCTTTTACCTTAGATGGATCAGACATGTCTGCCATGAATACTTTGGCAATTGGAATATTCTCTGAGTCAACACCAACTGAAGCATTTTCTGTAAGAACAATATCCTCCTCAGCAACCCCTGACACAGCATCAGAATCAATATTCTGCCCTTGTTCCTCCTCATCATCAACGCTTGGAACACTATCACCATCACACGAATCTTCACTGGAACTTTCATCATCAGTAGACTACTCTGGTTTTTCAGAATGAATTTCTGCAACAAAAGCTTGACTCACAGCACCCACCAAATCTTCCAGATGAATGCCCCAATCATAGTTTTCGTCGTTTTGAGCAACCAAAGCTGATGATGCAGATGCATGATTTGTATTACCAGAAGAACCATGTGACTGATTCCTATTATGCTGAAAGTTAGACTGCTTCTTTTGAGAATCAAATTCTACCTTCGGCTTCACACACTCCTTAGCAAAGTGACCATACTCTTGGCAGTTGTAACACCTAACTTTGCTCTTATCAAAACCCATACGCGATCGACTATTTGAACCAATATATTTTCTGCCAGTTCTCTTCAAGAAATCTTTAGCTTGTCGCATTAACATGGCCATATTCCATTGGATATTCATTTCTTCCAGATCAACAGGGTCAATCTGTCTGAAATCTTCTTCTATAACCTCAGGATCAAGTATTTTACCTCCAATGAAATTTTCATATGATGCCATGAATGAAGAAAACATAGCAAAATAATCATCAGCAACTTTCTGATTCACATGAGATCCAGATGATGTTGAAGCTGTAGTAGCAGAAAATCCAGAATGGCTTGAATGACCAGAATAAATTGGAACTCCAGAACACTGATCATTTGAAGACTCTTGAGCATCACCAGAAAAGAATGCCACTCCAGTACCAGATTTACCAGTAGATTTGGCAAAATACATTGAGGGATCCTGGATATGCTCCATATTAGTCTCTTTCTTCTTCATATTCATGTCATGTGACTGAATCTTCCCTAGAACTTCTTCAAGAGACATGGTTTTGTACTTAACATTTTCTTTGATCAAAACCGTATACACATCAAACATTGATGGTAAAGCCTCCAAGAATTTATCATTGATTTCCTCAGTCTCATATACCACAGATGCACTAGCCAGTTCACTAAGAAGATGATAGAATCTTGTAGCAAGATCATCCAAGGATTCGTTTTGAAAATGTTTAAAAACTAGGAACTGCTTCTTTAGTAACTCCTTTCTACTCTTCTTCACATCCAAACTCCCTTCACATCTTTTTTGTAATGCTTCCCACAATTATTGAGAAGACTTGAACTGTTTAAAACTGTGATATATTTCCTTTGGAAGAGACATCGAAATGCTAGCCATTGCTTTCTTTTCTCGATCAAATAACAACTTCTCTTCAGTAGTTAACGCTGATACCGGCTTCGGAACATCATCCTTTCCCATCCACGAATAAGTAGGATGCGTATATCCTTCCAAAATCGGAATCCACAAACTAGTATCGGTAAAAGATACGAACTGGTCAAACCGATCTTTCCAATTTGAATAATCAGCTAGATTCAACAACTTCGGAGGTTTTTGAGATCTACCGATCTCATTGTCATAATTGAACTTGTTTGTGACTTGAACCATATTTTCCATTTTTTAAAAAAAATTCTGAAAAATTTTCCAAGTGTTGAAATTCCTTTACCCTCAGGCGAAGATAATAAGTTCGCTTGCTAAGTCACTCAAGCGAACTTAATGAGAAGCGAACTTAATATGTTCGCTTAAATCAGAATTCAAAAATCTGATTAAGTTCGCCTAAAATAAGTTCGCTTAACCATGTGAGAAGCGAACTTGACAAGTTCGCCTGCACAGAATTCAGCAAGTTCGCTTGCCGTAACAGAATCTTGATCAAGAACTTCTTCAGACCACCGCCGCGAACCAAGAACTTTCAAAAATCATCATTAAACACTGAATTGAAGTAATTAAACAAAATTGGACCATAGGATTGTGTAATTTGTCAATTAGAAGCTTTCTATCGGATCAATTTCATCATAATCCTCTTCAAAAACTCCAAATCAGTTGAAAATCAGTCTTGAAAACTCCATTGAAATAAAAACTCAAAAATGATGAATTTGATGTCAATTTGCATATAAATTCGTCTAGAATCACGAGCAATAGCTCTGATAAGTTCGCTTCAACTTGACCTAAGCGAACTTATTAAGTTCGCCTATGATAGACCAGGCGAACTTAACAAGTTCGCCTCTAGACTCACTTGTAAAACACTTAGACATTTAACATTTACATAACAAAAACATAAAGACATAAAATCTAACTATTACAAGCTTTTGTCATAACAATCTATGTCCTAACACCAGGGAGTTATTCCATAGCTTTAGAGGATATGATAACTCCAAGGATCTCTGGAAGGCTTTGCAGAAGAGATTTGAGGGAAACAGCGACATCAAGAAGAGTAAGAGGGATCTTCTTAGGAAACAGTATGAGTGCTTCAGATATCTAGAGAATGAATCTATAGATGAGCTTATCTCTAGATTCTATCATCTGCAAACTGAGCTGAAAGCTTATGACCTGATCTATCCAAATGAGGATTTAGTTGAGAAATTTCTGGATGCCCTACCACCAAAATTTGAGATGTACACTACTTTGATGAGAGGGAACTCAAATTTTTATGAGATGACTATTGATGAAGCAATTGGAAAGGTTCAAGCACATGATATGAACCTAAAACGAAAAGAGAGCTCTGGGAGACCTCAAATACAAGACCCTTCTATGTATTTTGGGACGTCTTCCACAGCCAAGTCATCGGGTTCTGGAATTGCCTTTTTCTCAGGGAACTCTCATGAAGAGGATAACTCAAATGTCTATGGTGGTCATGTTTGCTATGCAGCATCTGGATCTGGTTCTGGTTCTGGATGTCATCACCAGAATTCCTCAAGAAACCCTTCTCCCACATCTTCAGCTAACCAATCAGCAATAGCCAAGATAGCTGAAGATCATGTGGCTTTATTCTCATCATGCATGCTTGCCTATGAGAACTTCATTGGCGGTAAGCTCACAGATCCTGAAACCATAGAAGAAGACTTCAATCAGGTGGATCCGGATGATATGGATATTCAATGGAATAAGGCCACGATCTTGAAGAGGGCAAAGCGTTTCCTGAACAGAACTGGCCGAAAGTTTATTGGTGGGCATTCAAATGCCAAAGTTTGGTTTTTACAAATCCAAGGCCAAGTGCTACAAGTGTCTGAACTTTGGACACTTTGCTCGTCAATGTCAGAAGGACAAAGCACCGGCCTCAGGATTCACAAAACCAAGCCAGGGAAACAACCAAGGAAACAATCAAGGGTACAACTCTAACAACCGCATTCAAAGTCAAGGTGGAACGTCCAATGCATTGGTGGCTCAACAAGACGAAAGATTTGATTGGGGTGTTCATAGGGAGGATGCCCTTATTGCACAAACACAAGTTGGTCTCATGGCTGAGATTATGGAGATGATGGAAGCAGAGGAAAGGGAAGCGTCTGTGGCTGATCAAGTAGAGTCTACAACTGCAGTTGCCCTCATGGCTATTAGAGAGGCATCATGTTCATCGAATGAGGTAGATTCTAATCCTTTTGCTGTCATTTCTTGTTCCAAATGTCTAAGCTTAAAGGTTGAAAATTCTAAGCTTCAAGACAATGTCGAACCCCTTCGTATTGCAGCGTTAAGCTACAAGGAAAATGAAAAACGTTACAAAGATTCAATTGAAACTTTATAGAAAGAAAAACGTGATTATTCACTTAAAATCAGCGATCAACAGTTTCATTTGGATGTTGCGTACAAGGGGTTAGAGAAAAGGAACAATGAGATCAACAAGCTGCAAAATGAGATCTTGCAGTTGAAAGGTAATATTGAGAATTTGAAAAATTCTCGTTTTGTGGTGGAACACTACGAGTCTGTAGTGAGACAAGTGAATGGCTTAGGGCTGGGTACTAATGCCATTCCTCCACCAGTTAGCGGGAAATTTGTCAACGGCTTAAATGACATTGATTTGTCTTGCCTTTATGAGTCCTCAAGTCAGGATGATTCCTCTAACAAGGATGATTCCTCAAGTAAGGCTGACTCTGCATCTATTGAAGAGTTCTTTACTGCTTCTGATGATGGGTCTAAGAACACCTGCCCTGAAGGAGTAGTCTCTGAGGAGTTGCTAGGTGAACAGAAAGTTAAGAAAAACATTATCACTGATAGTGATAATTGGATTTTGACTGAACCCGATATCATTGAATCAAATGAAAAATTAAAAGTGATGCTTTATGGGGGATATAAAAACATTAATCAAGTTAAGAAAGAAGCTTTTTCAACTCATTTTGGGCTTGGTTACCAAGAAAATTTGCAAAAATTTATAGTCCCAAAAACCAATCATCATCGGGTCAAACTACTGTTTACCAAACAACTTCTCCTGCTCATCATGCTAAGTCATATAATGCCAGATCTAAAGAGCCTTATAGGAGGACTTACAAAGAAAAGATAACTTGCTTTCACTGTGGTATGGTTGGTCACATTCTTGTGAACTGTCCTGCTAAGAACCAAGGGAAACGGCCAATTGTTTCACAACCGGCTATTATCCCTAAGTCACCACTAGTGAAGCATTCCAAAAGTCCAAAATCAAATGTGGTGAAACCACCAGTAAAACCTATGGAAAAGCCAAAGATCACATCTGAGGTTAAACCATCTGTTTCAAAAAAGGGAAAGCTACATGCTAAACCTAGTGCATCTACCTCTGGTAGTGCACCAACTAGTGAGAACCTGTGGTGAAACTCTCTAAGCCACAAAGGAGAAGAAGGAATAAGAGATTAAGAAAGCTGGAACAGTTGGCTGGAATTCAATCAGGTGGAGCTTCCACTAGTTCACCTGCTGTTGTTGAATCTAAGTCTACTGTTCTAGTTAAGAAAAAGAAGAGGTCCTGGAATAACAAATCCAAAACTTCTCAATCCCCTGGTCCCAATTCTTCTAAAGATTCATCCATTTTGGATAGTCACGACTGTGAATTAATTGAGGTTGTTTATTTTAAGAAAGACGGACTACCCAAGACCACTATGGCTTAGGTCTCCAAATCTAATTAATTTCTTGTGACTCGTGCAGGGAAATCCAAAGGGTACTATCTCTAATCATTGGTATGTAGATAGTGGATGCTCCCGGCACATGAAAGGTAACATGGCCCTGCTTCAAGATGTGAAACCATTCATAGACGGTTGTGTGGCCTTTGCTGGAGAGAAAGGCGGTAGTATCATGTGTCAACGCGTGATTTCAAATGGTTGTGTTAGCTTCGACAACGTCAACTATTGCGAGCATCTGAAGCATAACCTGTTGAGTGTCTCCTAGATGTGCGACAAGGAGTACACGGTTATGTTTGATAAGACTGAATGCATGATTCTCAAACCTGGTTTTGAGGTTCCTGAAGACTGGATTCTGATGCGAGCGCCAAGGACAAACGATACCTATCAGATTGATATGAGCGTGGCAACAACCACCTCATCAGTTGCTACTTGTTTGCTTACCAAAGCGACAGAGCTTGACTCTATTTTGTGGCTTAGGAAACTCGGACACATTTCTTATCGAAAAATGAATCATCTTTTCCGAAACGGTTTGGTAACCGGTGTTCCTAAGCTGAGATTTACCTTTGCAGATAACTGTATGCCTTGTAAAAAGGGTAAACAGCAACGGAAGTCTCACAAGCCCAAGCTCCAAAACTCCATCGATACCCCTTTGGAGCTATTACATATGGATCGGTTTGGCCCCATAATCAGGAGTATTGAAGGTAAGTCATACTGTCTGGTTGTAACTGATGATTTCTCACGTTTTTCTTGGGTGCATTTTTTAGGTACAAAGAACGAAACTGCTGACATTCTTCAGTACCTGATCATGAGCTTGGAACTCTTTGCAAGTTGAAGGTTAGAAGAATAGGGAGTGATAACGGAACTGAATTCAAGAATAGTTTGATGGAACTATTCTGTCTCAAGAAGGGGATCCGTCATGAATTTAGTGCCCCGTACACACCTCAGGAGAATGGAGTCGTAGAACGGAAGAACAGAACCTTGATTGAGACTGCAAGGACAATGCTATTAGATGCAAAGCTTCCTGTCACTTTCTGGGCGGAAGCAGTTAATACAGCTTGTCACGTCCTGGACAGAGTTCTAGTTGTGAAGAGGCACAACAAGACTTGCTATGAGTTGATCAATAATCGACCTCCCAATCTTGACTATCAAGTTCCTTTTGGTAGTCCCTGTTCCTTATTGCTACAATACAAAGACCGAAAGTCTAAGTTTCATGCAAAAGCGGAGGAATGCATGTTCTTAGGATATGTTGCCAACTCGCCTTGCAAGAGAGTGTACAATATAGGAACTTGTACTGTCGAGGAATGGTTTGAAGTGGATTGTAGTAAACACAGCATTCCACCAGAACCAACTGGTCCAGCTTGGTGTTTTGATTATAATGCGCTATTCAAATCTTTCAACCGTCCCGATTTGTCTGCAGATGATGTCGCAAATGTATATGAATTATTTGGTGGCAATGATGACTCCCGTTTCTCAACACGTGCTACTGTACCGATTGTAACTCCTGATTCCAATGCCGCATCTGCATCTGGAACTCATGAGAGTGATAACATTGAAGATGTTCATGTTGACGAAAATGACGCTCAAGCTAATCTTAGCACTCGTATAGGAAATGAAGCTCCAGCTGATCCAATCAACATTGAATCTTCTTCTTCTAGAACATAGGATATGGGGGAGTTAAGCACGAACCTCGATTCAGAAATTCAGGAACCAAATGTACCAGAGACGAGAGTGCATAAGAATCATCCAATTGACAAATTATTGGTGATCCTCATGCCGGTGTTCAAACTCGTCATAGAACCATTGCTGAGAACACTAGTCTATACTCTGAGATACTTGACACTGGTGTCATGGAAACATGTCTGCATGCTACATTTGTGTCCCAGTTAGAGCCGAAGAATGTGAAGGAGGCTCTCGCTGACAACTGCTGGATTGAGGCAATGCAAGAAGAACTGTCTCAATTCCAAAAGTTGCATGTGTGGGATTTGGTTAACTTGCCAAGAGGTGTACAACCAATTGGAACCAGATGGGTGTTCAAGTGCAAGACGGATGATCATCATGTTGTAGTGAAGAACAAAGCAAGGTTGGTTGTTCAGGGTTTTTATCAATAAGAGGGGCTTGGATTACACAGAAGTATATGCCCCAGTTGCTAGATTTGAGGCCATTCGACTGTTTCTGGCTTATGCCTCCTATGTCGGCTTCAAGGTCTATCAACTTGATATGAAGAGTGCTTTCCTATATGGAAAAGTTCATGAAGAGGTCTATGTCACTCAACCTCCCGGCTTTGAAGATCCGCATAATATCAATAAAGTGTATAAGCTCGACAAAGCACTTTATGGTCTTCATCAAGCACCTCGGGCATGGTGTGAGACATTATCAAAACATCTACTGTCAAATGATTTCGACCGTGGACAGATTCTTCATAAGGAAAGCAGGAGGTGATATTCTTATTGTACAAGTGTATGTCGATGACACTATCTTTGGGTCTACAAATGAAGAGATGTGTAGGGAATTCGAACAGGTGATGAAGTCCATGTTTGAGATGAGTAACATGGGTGAATTGTCGTTCTTCCTGGGTCTGCAAGTCAGTCAAAGAGAGGATGACATTTATCTGCATCAAACCAAGTATGTGCAGGACATCTTGTCAAAATACAAGATGAATGATAGCAGTACTTATGGCACACCTATCCCCGTCAATCATGGTCTACATCCAAACAAAGATGGAAAGGATGTGGATTGCAAATTGTACCATGGGATGATCGGATCTCTTATGTATCTCATAGCTTCAAGGACCGACATAATGTTTGCTGTATGCTTGTGCTCAAGGTTTCAGTCACAACCGAAGGAGTCTCATATGATAGCTGTCAAGAGGATTTTTAGATACTTGAAAGGGAAACCCCGATTGGGTCTTTGGTACTCAAAGCAGCAGTCAGTTGACTTCAAAGCCTATACTGATTCAGACTATGGCGGTTGTAACCTTGATAGAAAGTCAACTTCTGGTGGATTTCAATTCTTGGGAGATAGACTGGTTTCCTGGCAGTGTAAGAAGCAGATAATGGTTTCTGTCTCAACATGTGAAGCAGAGTACATTGGTGCAGCGAGCGGCTGTTCTCAAATATTGTGAATTCAACAGCAATTGAGAGACTACGGCTTAAACTTCATTGGAACTCCACTGTTTATTGACAACAATGCCACCATGTCCATCACAAACAACCCGGTGAAACATTTCAAAACTAAACATATTGAAATTCGCCATCATTTCATCCGTGATTGTGCTGAAAAGCTTCTCATTGAACTTGTAAAGGTTCACACGGATGACAACTTTGCTGACCTTTCACTAAGGCGTTTGATTGAACCCGTTTTGAGCATCTTGTCTACTTGATAGGAATGTTCAATCCAGAGTGAAAACTTGTTTTTCTTAAATCAATTCAATTCATGAAAGTTAAATTTTATTTCTTTTAAGTTTTCTATATAGTTCTTTTAATTTTCAAATATTTTACAAAAATCTAAACAAAATAGAAAATGGAGAAAATTTCAAAGTTATCTTGAGAAAAGAGGAAATGATAGTACATCAGTAATGATCTAAACGCCATAGACTGCTCATATGGGAAATGATTGCGTCATGCTTACTTGATTGTTTAAATTGTTATGTTTTTTAATCTGTTTATTTACAAGTAATTTGAATTGTCAGTAGGCTGTAGGCGTCTTTGAATCATTATTAGTGTGGAAACTAAATCTAGACTACAACTATGATTTGAACCCATGTATGCATGTGTGCGTGTGTAAAAGAATACAAAAAATATCATTATCAGATAAAGGATGTAAGACTTTAGCAAATATTTTCTTAAGAGACCAGTTTCGGGTTATGTCTTTAGCACAATTTATCGGTTCACTTCACTGCCCATACTCACAAGTATGCAATGGGAAGTTGGGCCAAGATATGTCTTAACATCAACCGTTAAGCTTATATTCACCCTTAAATCATACCTGATTCATTGAAATAAAATCCAGATAACAGTTGCATCACCTTACCTAAATCCTCAGACTCCATATCTATTAACCTGAATCATCATATGATATTCATAGCAGAAAATCCAATCTAACCAAGACATCTGAATCACTCGATTCTAAATCTTATGATTCTTGATTATCCTTATGGATTCTGCTTGATTTTTTTTGTGCTAAACGGTGTAACTTCATTCTGGAGATTTGAAAATCTTTGGGAAAATCTTAGATGCCTTGAGATAGTGCAAGTTACATTTCTGTACATATCAGTGGGGTACACGTTGTATATCTTAAAATTATTACCTTAACCGACAAGAACGTGATACAAAGATGCTTATGGTTTCAAATATCATAATATTGCCAACTTAAATTACTTGTTTATGTGCTTATTACGTATGAATAATTTGTAATCCATGACATGATCCCATATTCTTTGACGTTTATCTTGTATCGTTTTTGCTAGAGTTTAGCCTGATATGATCCTCTGCTCGTGTCTTTGAGCAAAAATAGTGTGTGTGTATATACTTGTATATCTCTATTCAGAAAAGAGCAAAAAGATTTTAAGTCCGTGTATAGTTCAATTCTAATAAAAAATGCTGAAAATTTTGTGTTTAACCTTCTTGAATTGACTTTGAATCCTTTTGATTGAATGTGCTTATCCTGTTGGTTATTTGACTTTGACTTCTTCATAATTTGAGTTGAAATTCGAGAAACACAAGGGTTTTTGCGTACTTGTACGCAAGACTTAAGTCATGCGTACTTGTTAAGTACGCAAGAGTTAAGCCTTACGCACTTGTTAAGTACGCAACACCCAAATGTGTTGGGTATATATACAGGACTTGGAATTTTTTCTGAGTTTATCTCATTCAAACTTGTTAGACACTGTTGTATACCCTCTGATCCTTTTTTACTCAAAATTTCGCGTGTTCCTAAACGGTTTTTCGTCCCGATTCTAGTTTCAACATCATCTAACTAACATTTGGTGAGAATCTAGGACCATTTCATCCATTAAATCTTGAGTTACGGACCGATTTGTGACTTTGAAAAACTATGGTTTTGAATCTTGATTTTGGACAATTTTTGGTTGTTTTTGTAACACATTATGATCAAAACATGTTTAGAATCAACAATCGAAACTTGATCATCACTTAGTCATCCATAACATTCCTTGATTTTGTTTTTGACTTACTGTTTGACCGTAGGTTCGCGTGGGTCAAACTTTAGGTCAAAAGTGACTAGTTTAGCGGCTCGTTGATGTTGATAGTGGTTCCATATGTCCTCATCATGTATTTCAACCTTGTGGTGACCCTAATCCACAACAATGCCTCTCCTCTTTTGAATTTTGGATTTTTGAAATTTGGCTAAGTGCAAGTTCTTGCGCATTTAACAAGTACGTAAGAAGTAATTCATGCGTACTTGCTAAGTACGCAAGAACTAATCCCTGCGTACATGCTAAGTACGTAGGAAGGACACTTGTGAAAAATTTCTAAGTCTGAAATTCAGTTCATTATGTAGCTGCTATATCCTGTCATGTCTGATCCATTCCAATGATGCTTCTTATTTTTATGGTGTTTATTGTTTGTTTTTGCAGTGATGGCTCGTGCATTCACCAGCGAATTCAATCTCCTGGCTCTTACACAGCCCGAGTGGAAGGGTGCTGCACTTCAATATAGGGAGATAATCGACTTCCTGAACCGATCAAAGATCAACTATGCCATATCTGCTGATCCTGTTGTCTCAAGACTGTATCTGGAGTAATTCTGGGATACTGCTGATAATGACTGTACAGTAAACCCAAACGTCATTAGGGCTACTGTAGCAGGTCATGACATTGCTATTTCTGAATATACCATCAGACGTGTGCTATAGTTTAGGGACTTATCCACTGATCCGGTGAGTTACCCTGACTACTTCGTTGATAGATGTGGGTACTTGATCAGTGGCATTACTTCGCTCACATCATGATCATGTGCCTGTCTGCTAGAAAGGCTGGAAAGGATGCCATGGGGCATGACCTGGAGGCTGCAATGGTTGCCCTCTCGCTTAACAAGGGTTATAACTTCTCGAAGTATATCTACAAGTCTATCACCAATCAGATCAATGCTGCTGATAGGTTTAGATTTCTATTATACCCTAGGTTCGTGCAGCTGTTGATTAATGATGTTGTACCGAATCTACCGGCGATTAGAGAGAGACTACAAGTCAAACGGGTGGACAAGAGAGTGTTTGCACAATTTATAAAGCCATGCAGTGTAGAACCTACCCCTGAGCACACTCCTCTCTTTGGCCACCTAATAAACGTAGCATATGTGGCTGCTGCTGACTTATGATGGTATAGTGCAGCGTCTAAGCCTGAACTCAATGAACATAGTGATGAACAGCAAGAAGAAGAGGAAGTTGAATCTGAAGATGATATGTCTGAAGATGAAGGGGACGAGGAACAAGTAGTTGGAGGTGCTGAAGATTCTGACTCAGAATCGACTGAGTCAGATTCATCTGATTCTGATGATGCACTATCCCAAGCACACCCAAGAAGACTGACAAAGGTGACCCTTCCCGAGTCATCTTATAAGAGAAAGCGACAATCGACTAGAAGTGAATACGAGCCCGATTCTGATTCGGACGTTGCTATACAAAGACGTAGGAGAGAAAGTATTAATATGCAACGGGGGATAGGCCGCAACATGCTATCCTTTGTGAGGTAGAAGTTAGTGCTCAGAGGCAAACACGTGTAACGACTCTAGTACTGATTCCACTTCTACCTCACCTTCACAACAACTTTACAGGTGACAGCGGAGGAGGCCACAGGTAACACCTGATGTGGCTATCACTGCTTTCACAAAGGAGGTTCCTGTTATAGTGTCCCTCCCTGTACCATTTGTCCAAGTGGTGGTGACAACTCCTATTCTAACCGAGTCAGTCACCATCACCCCTTCCACCACAATTGTAACCACTATCCAATCCACAATCCCTACTACTACCATTGAACCCATCAGGAAACCCTACAACTTTGGAGACTTTTCCCAGGGTTTTGACTTTGATACGATCTTCTCATCTCCACTCCATAATGTTGAAGCCTCTACATCCAGGAATCCTGATCCAAGTAATGCAAGGATAGACACTTTGGAAACATAAGTTACTGGTGTACTTGAAACTGTTCGGAAATCAAGGGAAGAATCTGAGGCTCAAAAAGCTCAGATAAATTCGTTGGTGGAAGAAGTTACTATTCTGAGAAGCCAGAGGACTAGGACTGAAGAGAAACTTATAAATGTGATGGCCCAGAATGAACTACTGATCAAAACAAACAATATGATTCTGGGACATAGGACGTCTTTAGAGGTACGGTTTGACATGCAGCGAAAAGAACATGAACCTGACCAAGAAACATGCTGCTCAGGGGGAGAGAGAAAAAGACTAGGAGAAGGCACCAAAATTTACCGGTGATGAGGTTTGTCATCCGGTTGATCTAACAAAGGATGATGATAAAGACAAGGATCCTGAAGTCGGTTCTAGTGGGAGTGAGCAACAAGCTTTGGCGATAGTGCTCATTTCTGATGTTCCAATGGATGAGGGGGAGTCGACTCACCAGGAAGGCGGTGATGCTTCAGGTGGCAATAAAGGAAATTCGGTGGCTGACGTTTTGAAAGATCTATCTGTCTACGTGTCGGATAATGGGATCTTATTCTTAGAGCCAGACTTTTCCAAAGAAGCACAGATCGAGGCTCTCTGCAATCTTGAAGAGGGAGAGATCGACTCTGGTGACGATTAGGATGAGGAAGATGATGATGTGGTAATCGAAGTTCCCAAGGGTGACGGGGAAGGAGAGTATGAATTTGAAGATGGAGAGATCTTTGAAGTTCCATCTTTTTAATCTCATCTTGACACTGGTTCAGTCGAGGTTGCTAGTACTGTTCAGGCGTCGACTGAAGCCTCCCCTGCCGACCCTACACCTGTGGATCCAGAGGCACAGAAAGACAAACATATGCCTGCAAGTTCATCGAAGGATCTGGCTCCTGTCTGTCAAAAGACTTCAATCATAGACAAACACAGAGCGACAGGGATGATCTTAGCTGTGAAGTTCGACGAGGATAAGAAGTTGTATGCAATCAAGCGAGCTGGGGAGTTTCAATACTTGAAACCAACTAGCGAAGCTTTCAACACCTTGCCAAGATACGACCTCGTGAACCTAGTAAACCGAGAGCTGCTAGGTCACTCAAATAACACAGTAGCGATGGGTTTGTGGCAGGTTCTACAGCGAAAGGTAAGATCTGAGAAATTCGAAATGTTTAAGCCTCAAGTGCCCAAGCGAGTCAGCGACAAGAACGCTAGACATCCTGTGACTAAGAAAAGCTTAAAGAAACTAGTATACAAGCCAGTGCTGTGTGAAACCAAGATTCCCATGAGCAAGTTATCTCAGGATATCCTCGGTAACATATGGTACTGGTACGTAGATCCTAAATCGAGAAAGGCAGTGGTGATTGGAAAGGTGTGGTTCGATAGTGGAAGCTTAGTGCCAAGGCAACTGATCAGAGTGTTTGATGAAGTCTGCTTCATAAACTTCTCTGTGAAAGATCTGGAGGCACTAGCTGACGAGTACTACATGTACACGGGCGAGTGGACAAAGTTCCTTGCTTCTAAATACGACAAGGTGATCAAGTTCTGCCTTGACTATAAGAAGAAGACGGAAGCTAAAGCTGGGGAGCAGTGAAGACCGAAGACAATCCAGAGCTGTTGTCAAGGGGGAGTTTGTTGAAGCACTTTGTGTGACAGACACTCTGGATAGTGTCTTAGTTTATTGTACTTGTCTTGTATGTATTAGTCTTTGTATGTTAGTGTATGTATGTAATAGTTATCGAGTTGTAATTTCTAATGTATGTTATTGTTGTATCATTTCTCTAAGTGTTTTGCGCACTTAGCATGTGCGCAGGAATTACTTCCTACGTACTTAGCAAGTACGCAAGAATACTCTGCGTACTTGCTAAGTACGCATGAACAATTTGTCTTACGCACTTGTTAAGTACGCAGAGATCAGGTCTAGTATAAATAGAATAAGTTGACAGAAGTTATGTACGCAAACATTTTACACTCAGTATATTCTCTCTGTAACCCTTCAAGTTTATAATAGACGGAGTTTGAAAGTGATTCCGTTGTCGGTTTACTTTGTGTTGCTTGATTCTCCACCTATTCATGGGCATTCCAC
This sequence comes from Smallanthus sonchifolius, assembly GCA_023525975.1. Lineage (NCBI taxonomy): Eukaryota > Viridiplantae > Streptophyta > Magnoliopsida > Asterales > Asteraceae > Smallanthus > Smallanthus sonchifolius. Next base: position 48,363,136 of record CM042023.1, read on the forward strand.
ACCCGGTCTGACTACTCACACACCCATACGTAATGATCCGAGACACATGGGGACCTACACTTCTCCATCATGCCTTTCCACTGGTCAACTGAAACACAATAAGCTCTTAGAATGCGTTATATATACACAATCGGTGCAATCATTTCAAGATAATCAAAATGTGTTCATAAATCAATCATGCCAGACAAGGTCATGATTGGGTTCATGCATCACAGTTTAAGAACTCACCTCGGTAGTATTTCGGCTTATCAATTCAGTAATATGATCAACACCCCGGACAGAGCTCCTATATATGTAATGATACTACTTAAGTACAAAATTCTATCACAGTAGGTCGGACCTTACCTCAGTACTATCTACGGCAATTTGGAGTGGAAATGTTGGAAACCGGACTCTCCTACGCGAACCGGGGCTCGGGATCGGAACACCAGAAGTTGTGTATATGTTTTGAGGTGTAATTTGTGTGAGAAAAGGTCTGAGATCAATCATCTATTTATAGGGAAAGATTTGGGTCCGTGACGGACCTTTACCAGGCGAGACTGTCGGCCACGCCATTTCTTGGCGGCTACGCACTTCCTAGCCAAGTAACGAACCATTACCGGGCCGTGACGGTCCGTCACGAGGCTGAGTCATCAGAAACATGTTAGAAACACTAAAACTGCCTCTGGTATTATGGCACAGACTGTCACCAAACCATGACGGTCCATCATTGCTGTAACGGACCGTTACCGTACCATGACGGTCCGTTACAAGGCAAATTTCCAAATTTCACTTTTTATCCTTGGATTTTGAATGCTCTCATTCTAGTCACTTACCTTTATAAAATTTGGCAATTTTAATCCTTTGTTTCTTTAGGAAATTTTCGGGGTGTTACAAATCTCCCTACTTTAAGAAATTTCGTCCTCGAAATTAAGACGTGAATAGATGAGGATATTTGGTTCTCATTTGTTCCTCTAATTCCCAAGTCTTGTCGGCTCCGATCCGACCTTTCCATTGAACCAAAACCATTGGTATTACTTTCTTTCTCAATTTCCGTTCCTGTGTATCCAGAATCTTAATCTTTTGTTGAGTAAAGTGAAGTTTGTCGTCCACATGCACATCGTCTAGTGAAATAGACTGAGTTAGATCATCTAAAAACTTGTGTAAGCAAGATACGTGGAATGTATTGTGGATCCCTTGTAGTGCTTCGGGTAGTTCCAACTTATAGGCCACTACTCTGATTCTTTCAATGATTTTGTAAGGTCCGATATATCTGGGTCCTAACTTTCCTCGTTTTCTGAACCTTACAACACATTTCGAAGGTGAAACCTTTTGAATTATATAGTCTCCAACTTGAAGTTCTAAAGGTCGAAGTCGTCTGTGAGCGTAACATTCCTGTCGATCTTGAGCAGCTTTCAACCGTTGCTTAATCTGGATTATCTTATCTTTTGTTTCCTGTATTACATCTGGTCTAGATAATTCATTGTCTCCTACTTCAGTACAACAGAACACAGTTCTGCACTTAGTACTTGAATGGTAACTGTTGTTGTAGGAGAATTCAATTAACGGCAGGTGATTATCCCAATTACCTCTGAAATCGATAACACATGCTCTTAGCATATCTTCCAGAGTTTGAATCGTACGTTCACTCTGTCCGTCTATCTATGGATGATATGCAGTACTTAGGGTAAGTCGACTTCCAAATTCATTCTAAAAACTCGTCCAGAATCTAGATGTGAACCGCCTATCTCTATCAGAAATAATAGACAGTGGTATGCCATGGTGGCTCACAATTTCATTGATATAGATCCTGGCTAATTTATCCATAGATTATGTTTCATTGATGGTTATAAAATGGGCTGACTTGGTCAGTGTATCAACCACGACCCATATTGCATTATACCCTTTTTGGGTTCTTGGTAGTTTGGTAACGAAATCTATTGTAATGTGATCCCATTTCCAGACAGGTATTTCCATTTGTTGTAACTGACCAACTGGCTTTTGGTGTTCAATCTTAACTTGAAAACAAGTCAAGCATTTGTCTATATACTGGGCATATGATCTCTTCATGTTAGGCCACCAGTTATGTGTCTTCAGATCTTTATACATCTTGTTTGCACCAGGATGCATGGAATATCTTGATTTATGTGCTTCATCTAACACTTTCTCTTGAATATCTCCAAGTCTTGGAATCCAGATTCTTTGATCGAATCTCATGATTCCATCATCTCCTTTAATAAGCAATTTTTTTTCCCAACCATACGTTCTTTCTTGATATTTTCTTTTTCTAAGGCTTTTGGTTGGATTTCCTTGATCTCTTCTAGTAAATCTAGCTTCAGATCTAAGCGCAGTGCTTTTACTTTAATCTATTGGCTTCGTTCTTTCCGACTTAAATCATCTGCTACTACATTAGCTTTCCCGGGATGGTATTTGATTTCACAGTCATAGTCATTGATGAGTTCCATCCACCTCCTTTGCCTCACATTTAAATCTTTCTTATTAAAAATATGTTGGAGGCTTTTGCGGTCTGAATATATCACGCATTTGGTACCATACAGATAGTGTCTCTAGATCTTTAGAGCAAACACTATGGCACCAAGTTCTAGATCATGCGTGGTATAGTTCTTCTCGTGAACCTTAAGTTGGCCTGATGCGTAGGAAATAACCTTATCTTGCTACATCAATACACAACCTAGCCCAGTTCGGGAAGCATCATAATAGATTACAAAATCATCGTTTCCTTCAGGTAGTGCTAGGATCGGTGCATGACTGAGTTTATCTTTAAGAGTGTTGAACGCTTTTTCTTGTTTTGTACCCCATTCAAACTTAGCTGCTTTTTGAGTTAGAGTAGTCAAAGGTGTAGCAATTTTAGAGAAATCATGAATGAATCTTATGTAGTAACCGGCTAATCCAAGAAAGCTTCTGATTTCTGTTGGAGTCTTTGGGGGCTTCCCACTTCATAACAGCTTCAATCTTACTTGGGTCCACTTGTATTCCATGCTCATTCACAATGTGCCGAAGAAATTGTACTTCTCGTTTCCAAAATTTGCATTTGGAAAACTTAGCGTACAATCTTTCTTTTCTCAAGGTTCCCAGAATAATTCTGAGGTGCTCAGTATGTCCCTCTTAACTCCGGGAATAGATAAGAATATCATCGATTGAAAATGATGACAAATTTATCAAGGAATGGTTTACAAACTCGGTTCACCAGGTCCATGAATGTTGCGGGAGCATTCGTTAGACCGAATGACATGACCAGGAATTCATAATGACCATATCGGGTCTTGAAAGCAGTCTTAGGTACATCCTCTTCTTGTACCTTTAATTGATGATATCCTGATCTAAGATTGATCTTTGAAAAGTACATGGCTCCTTGTAGCTAATCGAACAGATCATCTATTCTAGGCAATGGATATCTGTTTTTCACAGTCAGTTTGTTCAATTCTCAATAATCAATGCACATCCTCATGCTTCCGAATTTCTTCTTAACGGACAGTACTGGTGCTCCTCATGGTGAAGTGCTCGAGCGAATGAGCCCTTTGTCTAAGAGTTCTTGGATTTGCGTCATCAGTTCTTTATGTTCGGAAGGAGCTAATCGATAAAGAGATCTTGCAACAGGTTTAGCTCCAGGGATGAGTTCGATTCGGAATTTGATCTGACGATTAGGTGGAAGACCAGGTATATCTTCCGGAAAGACATCCGGGTGGTCACAGACTACGGGAATATTCACAATCTGTTCTTCGGGTTTAACGTTTAAAGCATGGAGTAAAAATATACCGTCTCCCTTAATCAATTCTTTCTTAGCTTTTGCTACAAAAATAATTTCAATCTTTTTAGTCTCACTATCACCCTGAATTATTAAACATTTTTATCTGGTTTCTTAATCCTGACCGTTTTCTGGTCACAATCAATCTGGGCTTGGTGTTGGTATAACCAATACATCCCCAGGATAACCTCATATTCATTCATGTTCATCGGCATTAATGTAACTAACACCTTATCGTCACCAAAATCGATGACACAATCAGGGTATAATTTGGTTATCCTAATATGTTCGCCACTTGCTGTTTCAACGACATAGGTATCAATATGCGGAATTGGTTTTATGCCTAAATAAGGGGTGAATGCACTTGAAATAAAACTTCTATTTGCCCCTATATCAAATAAAATCTTGGCGTAAATATTATTAACTAAGAAAGTACCTGCTACTTCCTTAGCTTTATTTTTCGGTTCATCTCCGCTTCCTAAGACGAACACTCGTCCTGTTCCCTTGTTATGACCACCCATCTTTGGTTTAAGTGTTTAGGACAAGAATTCATGTAGTGCCCTATCTCTCCACAGTTAAAACACTTAACATTTGGGCACTGGGTTGCCGGGTGACGAAATTTCTGGCAAGTCTAGCACTTTGTTCCCTGGGTGGTTCTATCAGGGTTGGAATTAAATCCTCCTCTTCTGGGAAATTTACTATTTCCCGGTTTAAACTTGTAAACAACCTCTTCATGTTTCCTCTTGTGATCAATCTTTGGTGGCTCTTGAGCTGCCACCTCTTCATACATCACCACACTCTTTTCAACAGCCAAATCTATCGTTTCGGGTGTGACTGATTTTACTAAGGTACGAACCATAGGAGGTAAGCCTTGAATATAACTGATATGTCCTAAATTATACATGTTTTGCATACATAATAATCCCCATATTATGGTACTAATTGATTAATAACCTTGCAATTGATACTTAAAACGTTAATATTTCACAATGCAGGTTATTTGGTATCCCAAAGATTAATAGAGCAAAAATCAGCTTAAAACATGAATAAATTAAGCTTTTGGAGGACCAAACCAAGCATTGACCCCCAAGAAGTCAAACTAGGTCAACACAAGTCAAACCAGCAACTAAAAGACAAAACTGGGCAACAGGAAGGGGATGTACGGCTGTGCGTCCCAATGCACGGACGTGCATTGCCCTGTCTTGCTCCCCAAGGTCCATTACACTATCATGTGTACCCTGTTTGATTCCTGAGGTGTTTGCACGGCCGTGCAATCCAATGCACGACCATGCATTACTCTCTGAGGCCTATAAATAGAAGTCTTGAGTTCTTCATTCCACACACCAATTCAAAAAAAAAGAACGCCCATCCAGACCACATTTGAGAGTTCATTTCGTAGTTAGAGTAGAGAGTAGTGAGCGGAGGGGCTCTTCCTTCTTGTTCTGCAATAGGGGAGCCTACGAAACTCAACGTTATGCTATGGCCATTCATGGCTAAACTCTTTGTATTGCTAGGGTGAAGATGAAGTTTGGTGTATGTTAATGTTTAACGTATTAATCCAACTGATGTGTTTATGTCTTTAACTATTCGTCCTTAAAACCACCATTTTGGTGGGCTTTTATTATTGTCTAAATCCGTCTTTATATTTGTGAGTGTTCTTGATTTTTAAAGTGTAAAACCTTTTTAATCAAACTTCTCTTGAATCTTGTATGTCTTTATACAAGTAGAGATTGATAAGCCAAGGCTTGGTTAACACTATTAAGACCGTACGTCTTTATACGAACTTATTATGCGACCAAGAATTGGTGAACTCATGTTGGGAACAGTACGTCTTTATACTTGGTTCCATTGTTACACCTCCTCTCGGTGAGCAAAATATAATCACCGATTTAACTTTAATACAAAGCATTTTACGTTCGATGTCTTAAACCAACCCGGAGATGACCATTCGAAGGGTTGAGGGTAATTGTTGTCCTTAACGGGAGGCACTACCACTTGTTAAAGCTTTTAATTTGCAAATCAAATGTCGTGAGGACGAGGCTCTAGCGGTGACCCGGGTCACACATTTGTAGTAGTCATATCACTGGATTAGTCAACTAAACATTATCACGTACCAAGAGGATTCGAAACCCAAAGCAATACTATTCGTAACCTCATCATTTCTGACCTATTTACTTTCATGTTATTTACTATTCTGTTCGTTACATTTCTTTTACACACTTCACGCACGTTTTTAATTTTCTGCTATTTACTTTACCGCCATTTACTTTTCTGTCGTTTACTTTCCTCTTCCACAGGCACACAAACTCACTCACAAATTAAACCGGCTAAACGTTAACGAAAGTCACGTATTAGAATTCGACTGTGTCCATTGGTTCGATACTTGGTTCTTACCTAAACTATATTACGCTGCGATAGGTACACTTGCCTATTGTGTGTGTTTTTAAGTTAAAGTACTTATCATTTTATAAATTTAAAACCTGACCTCATAAGACCAATCTAAAAATATATTTATTATATTTTTATATATTAAAACACTACGCATCAATAACATTTAACTCTTCTTGACTCCGAAGTAACCAAATGTGGCACCAACTTAGCCATTTCATTAAACTTGGTTATATACTCCTGATGAGTCCTGGTTCCGGCTTCGAACCGTAGAAATTCTGATTCAATCTTGTCCACGACATTTTGTGGATAGTATCTCTTTATAGTCAAAGACTTGAGATCCTCCCAAGTCATCCTATCAGTCACAACTTCTCCCTTCGTTTGCTTGACTGATTCCTACCAGTCAAGAGCTTCCTCTTCAAAAGAAAGTGTAGCAAACTTTACAGCTTGGTCCCCTCTGCACTCACTCATCTTTATCACCGCTTCCATAGAAGTGATCCATTGCAATGCTGCAATGCATCTCTCTTCCCATTGAAGGGTTTTGGGTGACAGTCGCTAAAATTCTTGTAATTGCATCCTTGGCCATGAATTCCTGTGCTCTGGTTTGTCATCCCGACTGTTTCATGGGTTCGAGTGGAACCTATGTTGTTTCCTACTGGAGTGGTATGAAAGGTATTTTCTGTTTGGGGGAATAGCACCGCTTGTCCCTTCATTCCGGTTTCCTCTATTGTTGTGATTGTCCCTTTTCCGAAGAGCATCATCAAGGATTCTGGGTAAATTTGTTTGAAGTACTCGGGTGACCTCAGATGCCACCTCTCTTTGGAATTGAACTTCAGTCATAAAGACTTCTTCCACAGGTTGCTTAGGTTCAGCATTCGTATTGACGTTTTCATTTGGATTAGTATTCATGTTTGTCGTGTCGCGTGTACGGGACCTAGTGTTGGGCATTCTACCCCTACCTCTGCCTTGTCCTCTACCACGTCCTGTCATTTATACCTACATACAGATGTATAACATCAGAATTCATAGAACTGGTCATAATTCAGAAATTAACAACATTTAGCCAAAAATGCCTTTAATTATCTGATTTCTAGGCATATCCTGTTATAGGTCGTACTGAATGTATATACCTAACTTATCATGAGTCATTCCAGACTAATCTCAGAGTCCTAGTTTAAGTCTAGACACTATTCCTGTCGTATCTAAATCCCTTAAACTGAGGCTCTGATACCAACTTGTCACACCCGTAACACACCAAAGTTATATAACTAGAGTAGTACCTCTAACAGAGATGTTCCCAGGAGAGAACGACAGGTCTAGGAGAGATTTATGCACCGCTCTTTCCTTAGACAGAATACTCTATTTGTCAGATAACTACATACCGGTCAGAAGGTTGTCTTCTAGTTATTGTGATGTTGATATCAAAAACACACAGCGGAAGATTAAATCATAACTTCTATTAACACCAAAACATTGTTTACATCATGTTTAACAAAACTTACATCATTCGTTCCTAACAAGGAATAAGTCATTCGGGACTTATAGTTTCAGGCGAGCCCATCATCTGGATCGTTCATCGGTTCATTCTAGTCCTGGAAATGCCTCATCTATTGTCTACCTGTGATGCGTTCAAAAACATTTGATAAAACATGGGTCAGCACAAAGCTGGTGAATTCATAAGCTAAAATACTTTATTAAAATGACCAGCCAAAATATCTTGAACACATTCATGGGGTTCCACCCCCAATGTCATAGATAACTATGAACAATCATTAAGTATATATATAACCAAAGATCGTTTCACGGGTCCTGTCCATCATGCCCTTCCACGGGTCAAGTGAAACACAATAAGCGCTTAGAATGAGTTATATATACAACATGTGCAATCGTTTCAAGCAACTCAAAATATTTTCATACATAAATCATGCCAGACAAAGTCATGATTGGGTTCATGCATCACAGTTTAAGAACTCACCTCTGCAGTATTTCGGCCTATCAATTCAGTAATAAGATCAACACCTTGGACAGAGGTCCTAGATATGTAATGATATTACTTAAGTACATAATTCTATCTTAAGTGTATAACAATAGCTTAACAGTAGGTCGAAACCTTGCCTCAGTACTATCTACGGCAATTTGGAGTCGAAATGCTAGAAACCGGACTATCGTACGCGAACCGGGGCTCGGGATCGGAACACCAGAAGTTGTGTGTGTGTTTTGAGGTGTAATTTTTGTGAGAAAAGGTCTGAGATCGATCATCTATTTATAGGGCAAGATTTGAGTCCATGACGGACAGTTACCGGGCGAGACGGTCCGTCACGCCATTTCTTTGCGGCTACGCACTTCCTAGCCATGTAACGGACCGTTACCAGGCCGTGACGGTCCGTCCTGAGGCTGAGTCAACAGACACGTGTCAGAAACCCTAAACCGTCTCTGGTATTACGGCACGGACCCTCACCAAACCATGACGGTCCGTCATGGCCATAACACACCGTTACCATACCATGACGGTCTGTTACAGGAATAATTTCCAAATTTTCACTTTTGATCCTTGGATTTTGAATGTTCTCATTCTAGTCCCTGATCTTTATAAAATTTGGCAATTTTAATCCTTTATTTCTTTAGGAAATTTTCAGGGTGTTACAAAACAACTCTACCTGGAATCCTTGAAAGAGCTTTCCAGAGGAGAATGGGTTCAAACAATCAAGGACTAGGAAATAGGAATGAAGAAGCAAGTAGTGCAAACCCAAGAACAAAAGATACCCTCCACATTAACCGTGTAAGAAACAATATTGGTACTACTCAAACTGTGTGGATAAAAAATCAAGCCACGGGAAGAAATAATCAAGGATGTACTTATAAGAATTTCAGTGATTGCCATCCTAAACCATTCAACGGGAAGAAGAATGCCCTTGCAGCCATGTAGTGGATAAAATCAATGGAGGCCGTGATTAAGATGAGTGAATGCAGAGCTGATCAAGCAGTGAAAATTGCTACACATTTATTCGAGGAAGAAGCACTTGACTGGTGGGAGTCAGTCATGCATAACAAAGGAGAGGAATATACTGACAAAATGAAGTGGGATGATCAGAAAGCACTAGTGATTAAAATGTATTATCCACATAATGTAGTGGACAAGATTGGGACAGAATTTCATCGATAAGAAGCTGGAACACACCACTAAATTTAATGAGATGGCCAAGTTAGTGCCACACTTGATGACTCTTGAATCCCAAAGGATTAAGTGTTATGTGCAGGTTTTACCACCAATAATATGCCATAAGTGCCAACAAGTAGGGCACATTGCAAAAAATTGCCCAAACATCAAATGTCATAATTGTAATGATATGGGGCATTATAAGTATAATTTTCTAAAGGCATCTCAAGCAAAAAACAGTGATAGATCCAAAGGACGCATATTTATCTTAGGAGGAAGAAAGGAAGGAGAATAATAGGTACGTCTCCTATTGAATAATATAAAAGAATGTTAATTAGCTATGTAAATATAAATTATATGTTTATCATTGAGAGTAGATTAAGATAAGAATTTTGTCCTTAACCAAGGTATTAGAACAAGAATATATGATTAAAGGAGATAGTATCCTTAACCCTAAGTATGATCATTTGGTTGAGAAAACAATCCAAATTTCGAGGACGAAATTTGCAAAAGGAGGGGAGATTTGTAACACCTCAAAAATTTTCCAAGGACTAAAGTTGTCAATATTTCATGGTTAATGGGCTAAAAGAGGTAAGTCCCTAAAGTTGAATTACTGAAATTAAAATTAAATAAAAGCCTAAGGGATTAATATGGATATAATCGAAACTACAGGGACCAAAAGTAAAATTTCTGAAAATTAGGTGGTAGCGGACCGCTACCCAGGTGCGTAACGGTCCGCTACGTTGGGAGGAAGGCTACAATGATGACATGCCATGTGTCGAGTGACTAACGAAAGAGGTCTTACGCGTGTAAACCCTATGGCGAACCGGTATCCAGACCTTAACGGTCCGCTACGGGTATGGCAGAGGCCTATAAATTGAACCCACTTTCTCGGCCATTTCAACACAACACACACACACACACTACTACACCATTCCATACACACACTTAAGACCTTAGGTGCACTTTCGAAAGCCGGTTAGTGTACGTAAGTGAGAATTCGACACCAAACGTAGTAGATAGTTCTGAGGTAAGCTTTATCCGACCCTTGTAAGATTTGGTTATTTACCATTATGTTAAAGTACGTTTTAATTAAGAAAAGCCGATATTATTAGCATATTGTTTCAGGTTATTATTGCAGTTAAAAGTAAGATGAGGTGCTGTGCAGGTGAGTTCCTATGAATTGAAATGTGTATTTGATTACACATTTGTTATTTGAAATATTCTTATAAGTAATGCCCTATTCCAAGTAAAAAAAATACATAGTAAGTACTTTATACGTTCTAAAGATGGGACCTACGGGTGGAACATTTATCTCATCTTACTGGTGTGGAAGGACCAGTGAGATGGGATTGGTTGTCAATTTTATACTTGTGTGGAAGGACCAATGGCCGGGAACGGTTGACCAGTTATATATATAACAAAAGCCCACAGTAGTTGTAACTAGTTGGTGGGACGTGAGATTACTGATGATCAAATAATAACCATGTGGTAAAGATTCATGAACTCACCAACTTATGTTGACCCAGTTGCTTTTACTAAAGGTTATTAAAGGTGGAACCTTAGATGGATCTAGATGATGGCATTCCAGGTAGAAAGGTGATAGACATGGATGTTTGTTGTTTAGATGGTCAGATGATTAAAGGCATGCATGGAAGAGCTATAAGTCATGTGGTTTTGAGTTCCTTGACAGGAATTGACGTTTTGATGTAACAGATGGTTCGTTTGTAATTTAGGTTTGGACATGTTGTAAAACAATTTGGTTATTAAACAAATTATGGTTATAGCTTTCGATGTGTGTTATGTACCATGCGTCACGACTATCCAGTGCCTGGGACCGGGGTGTGACAAGTTGGTATCATAGTCTCCATTTAAAGGATTTAGGTACTAAGGTTTAGTATCTAAACTTAAACTAGGGTACTGAGGATTAGCTTGAATGCCATCAGATAAGCCATAGGTTGAGATGTTGACATTTTAATGAATATAAAGGGTAATACCGAGAAAACAAATAATTAATTACATTTTTGGCCAAATGTTTTTAATTTCTGGATTATTACTAGTTATACGAATTCTGTTGGCATACATATGTGTGTAGGTACAAATGACAGGCAGAGGTAGAGGACGAGGAAGTAGTAGGGGTAGAAGGCCCAATACTAGGTCACATACCCACGATACAACGAATGCTGAACCAAACATGGAATCCATTACGAATGTTGAACCTGAGCATCATACGGAGGAAGTAATCATGATAGAATCATAATTCCAAGGAGCGGTGGCATCTGAGGTCACCAAGATACTTCAAACAACCCTACCTAGAATCCTTGACGATGATTTCTAGAGGAGAATGGGTTCAAACAATCAAGGACTTGGAAATATGAATGAAGAAGCAAGTGGTACAAACCCAAGAACAGAAGATACCCTCCACACTAACCATGTAGGAAACAATATTGGTACTACTCAAACTGTTGGGATAACAAATCAAGGCCCAGGAGGAAATAATCAAGGATGCACTTATAAAACTTTTAGTGATTTCCACCCTAAACCATTCAACGGAAACAAGAATGCCATTGTAGCCATGCAATGGATAACTTCTATGGAGGTCGTGATTAAGATGACTGAATGCAAAGTTGATCAAGCGGTGAAATTTGTAGCACATTTATTTGAGGAAGAAGCACTTGACTGGTGGGAGTTAGTCATGCAGAACAAAGGAGAGGAATATACTGACAGAATGAAGTGGGAGGATCTGAAAGCACTGGTGATTAAACAGTACTGTCCATGGAATGCAGTGGACAAGATTGAGATAGAATTTCATCGATTTGAAGATGGAACCCTTACTCACCAGGAATACACCACTAAATTTAATGAGATGGCCAAGTTAGTGCCACATTTGGTGACTCCTGAATCCCGAAGGATTAAGTGTTATGTGAAAGGTTTACCACCAAAAGTCCGTACCTTAGTAAAGACAACTGCACCTGAAACCATATATTCGGCAGTAGAACTTAGTGCAGAATGTATGATGAGATAGAAGCTCAAGATTCATCAAAAGTGGACAACAAAAGATGTCAAGAAAAGATAGTATATGAGCCTTCAAATAACAAGATTCCTAGAAGCGAAGAAGATAACCTAGGAAGAGGTGCACACGAAATTATATGCCATAGGTGCCAACAAGTAAGGCACATTGCAAAATATTGCCCAAACGTCAAATGTCATAATTGTAATGATATGGGGCATTATAGGTATAATTGTCCAAAGGCACCTCAAGCAAAAACCAGTGGTGGATTTAAAGGACGCATATTTAAGAAAGGAAGGAGAAGAATAGGTACGTCTTCTATAAAATAATATAAAAGAATGTTAATTAGCTATGTAAATATAAATTACATGTTTATCATTGAGAGTAGATTAAGATAGGAATTTTGTCCTTAGCCATCATATTAGAAAAGAATATATGATTAAAGGAGACAGTATCCTTAACCCTAAGTATGATCATTCGGTTGAGAAAACAATCCAAATTTCGAGTACGAAATTTGCAAAAGGAGGGGAAATTTGTAACACCTCAAAAATTTTCCAAGGACTAAAGTTTTCAATATTACATGGTTTAGGGGCTAAAACAGGTAAGTCCCCAAAGTAGAAGGACTGAAAATATAATCAAATAAAAGCCTAAGGGATTAATATGGATATAATCCAAACTACACGGACCAAAAGTAAAATTTCTGAAAATTGGGTGATAGCGGACCGCTACCCAGGTGCGTAACGGTCCGCTGCTTGGGGAGGAAGGCTGCAGAGATGACACGTCACATGTCGAGTGACTAACGAATGAGGTATGACGCGTGTAAACCCTATGGCGGACCGCTATCTAGACCTTAATGGTCCTCTACGCATCTGGCAGAGGCTTATAAATTGAATCCACTTACTCGACCATTTCAATACAACACACATACACACTACTACACCATTCCATACACACACTTAAGACTTGAGGTGCACTTTCCAAAGCCGGTTCGTATACATAAGTGAGAGGTCGACACCAAACATAGTAGATAGTTTTGAGGTAAGCTTTATCCAACCCTTGTATGATTTGGTTATTTACCATTATGTTAAAGTACGTTTTAATTAAGAAAGGTCGATAATATTAGGATATTTTTTTAGGTTATTATTGCAGTTAAAAATAAGACGAGGTTCTGTACAGGCGAGTTCCTCTGAATTGAAATGTGTATTTGATTACACAGTTGTTATTTGAAATAGTTTGATAAGTAATGCCCTATTCCACGTATATATAACACGTAGTAAGTACTTTATACGTTCTGAAAGGAGATGGGACCTACGGGAGGAACATTTATCTCATCTTACTGGTATGGAAGGACTAGTGAGATGGGATTGGTTGTCCATTTTATACTGGTGTAGAAGGACCAGTGGCCGGGAATGGTTGACCAGTTATATATATAACAAAAGCCCACGGTCGTTGTAACTAGTGGGTGGGACGTGAGATTACTAATAATCGAATAATAACCATGTGGTAAAGATTCATGAACTCACTAACTTATGTTGACTCAGTTGATTTTACTATTTTTAAGGGTTATGTAACACCTAGATTTTCAAACCAATTTAAACATTTTAAAACACGCGGAATTTAGGTTATAGTTACTCCCATTTGTGAAACAATATCAAGTTATTATCAAAATCAAACAACGACATATTTAGACTTTCAACAACTTTACAAAACAAGTTTTAAACAACTCCTCCCACCGAGGTTATTTAACAACGATCACCGAAGTATTCATGAGAAACTAATTGACCCGAATCATGACCGGAGGCTAGAACGGAGCTTTCCCTACATAAGAACACCCAAACAAATCACCATTATTAATGATAACCAACCCTTAAGGCCACCACCAGCTTAACACCTTAGACTTGACCTGAAAACGACATTTCCACTTTTTACCGGCGCAAATTAGCGGAATTTCAGCACAATTTGTGCTGGCTACAGGTATGCCAGCGCAATATGCTCTAGTTTCAGCACAACATGCTCTCGGTACAGATCGACAATGCCAAATTTCAGTTTTAAGGCCATTCCTACCCTCCCGACTCGACCCCTACTCGTTTTAAGCAACCAATAACTTTTCGTGAATGTCTTAGACACCTAAGAACCCTACCATGTTTCCTTGTTAGGTTCTAAAGACCTCAAAACACCACAAAAGACTATGTGAAGTTCAAGACCTCAATTAACTTCCGTGTAAGGTTCTTAGACTTCAGATACTACCAAATGAATTATGAAGTTCATGACCTCAAATAATTATTTTGTGAGGTTCTTAGAATTCAACTCCTCTATATGAGGTTCAAAATACCTCAAACGCCACAACACAACCTTGTGAAGTTCACGACCTCAATTTACTTTCGTGTGAGATTCTTAAACTTCAAGCAACAATGAAATTAGTGAAGTTCAAAGACTTCAAGCTACATTGACATATGTGAGGTTCATGACCTCAATTCCACCAATTGCATTTTACTTTGACTCTTACTACATATTAGTCACATTACACCAAATCACCACATTTACATATTAGTTTGACTCATACCACACTAAGTGAAATTACACCAAGATACCACATCTAGTTTGACTATAAACCACATAAGTCAAATACACCAATATATCACATCTAGTTTGACTATACACCACATAAGTCAATTACACAAAGTTGTCACATTCTACTTTTTAGTTTGACTATATATCACATAGTCAACTACAACAATTTATCATATTCTACATTTTAGTTTAACTATATAGTCAGCTACACCAATTTCAAACTACATTATGCATACAAGTTTGACTTTTACCACTTAAGTCAATTTTACACTAACACACCATATAAGTTTATTAACTTCATTCATCAATCAATAAGGCGAGGTTCTAAGACCTCAAACACCACGCACCCACCCTTGCATATTATCGCCATATGCAATTTCCTTAATTTTCAACTGTAGGATCGAGATATTATAAGATGGTTCTGTTTAGTTGATATTGGCGGAAACAATAACAACTATACAATGCAACAAGTAACAAAGATAATACTGATAAATGCAAATTGTATTACTCTTCAATGTTTTCAAGTTATAGAGAAAAGACTCTAAAATCACACTTATAAATGAAGAGAAACAATACATATCAAGAAACTTAGAATCAAGACAGACCCTTGATTCTAAAGATCAGATCAAACACAAACCGTTGATCTTGTACAGATGAAAAGCTACACTACAATTGGTTTACAACAAAAAGACAACTGCAGCAAAAAGACAACCACAGAACAAAAGTCTTCTTAGGAATCTTTGCAGGATTGATCAGAAGTAGGAGCATTGTCTTTTATCATCTGCACCAATAAAATTCCATCTGCTGATAGGTGTGTCAGTGTTGCAGCAGGAGATGTCAGTAGTAAAGTCAAAGCTGTTGATGATTTGCCTTTCAGCAGCATCAAGGTTAGATGTTGCTGAGAATCTTATCAGCAACAACTTTGGACTTCAGCAGATAAAGTCTATCCACAGCATAGTTGGTGATCAGCAGCAAAATTAACTATCTGCAGTATAAGCAATTATCCTTAACAACTTTCATCAGTGGCAAAATTCTAGAGTCAGCAGCATCCATACTTAGAGAATTTTTTAGCCATCAGTCTTTATTTCTACAAACTCCCCCTAGACTGATGCTACCAAAATTTTTACTGCCTTTGATCATAAAGCTTCTACATGTTCAGGATGATCCTGGCAATCTCATAGCCCCTTGGGTCCTTGTTGGGATTATCAATAGGAACTTCAGATAAGGATTTAATGTCCCTCCTTGGCATGCTGAAGATAGCCTTTTTAGAACACCTAATCTTATTTCCTTTGACATTAATCAGGGTATATTCATCTTTATCAGCATTGTAGGACCACTGGACAAGAGGATAGTGGGCATGGATAGGTTTGGCATCAATGACAACCTCTTTGCTAGGATTGAAATGATGTCTTATCACTAGCTAGAGGTGTATCCCACTATCATTGTCAGGCTCTTCTTCTTCACCCAACTCAAGGATTCTTTGTAGATCTGAATCTGGTAGTTGCATCACCTCATCAACAGATGTATATGATTGATCTTTTCTTTTCTTTCTCTCCTCTGAACACTTAATACCACCAATCTTGGACACTGTAGAACCATAAAACAATCTTTCTTGAATCAGTGGGCTGGTTGGAGGTTTTGGTTTCTTTTCAGGAGGCTGCTGTTAAGAGGGAGCTGGGTGAGATACTTTGAACACTGTGGGAGTGATTGAGGGAAGTCTAGGAGAGGGAACATGTTGGAGAGAATGAAAATGGACCAAGGATTCTGTTCTGGGCTTCTTTCTTTTTCTTTCTTCTACAGTTGTACTAGCCCTCTTGGTTTGATTTGTGATCTTAAGTCTATCATCTTCTTCCCTTTTCACTTTTCTGTAGAGGGATTGAAGGTTCATGAAACTCATGGGACCTAACCTCTTTCCACTCTCACCTCTTGCCTTGAGAAAGTCAAACATGACCTTTCTCTCTTCATGTGATCTTTTATTGAAAGCAATGGCTTTTCTATACTTTTCCCTAGCCTTTTCTTCTTCTTCTGCCCTCTTTTTTCTAGCTAGCTCTCCTGGTTGACCTATGTAAGCTCTGTAGAGCTCTTTATTTAATAACTTCTTAATGTAGTCTCCATCCTCACCTTGATTAGTTAGGGCCTCAATCCACTCACTTCTCATCTATTTTTGCCAGTTGAGAGTCTTTTATTTTGAATTTTTCCTCTTCTGCTTTCTATTTCTCTATTTCTTCATCTTCTCTGGCACACTATTTCAGTATCTTTAGTGCCAAAGCTTCATCTTCATCAATTTGTGAAGGTACAGGAACTTGGACTTTTGTGGCATCAAGAGATCTTGCAAGTCTGTTGATTTGCTGCTCTCTGAATAGCATGGCTGCTTTTCTCTCTTGATCATCTGTTTCATTTCTTCTTCTCTATCTCTTCTTATTCTTTCTTTTTATCTTTTCTCTTCTTCAATTTTCTTTTCTTCTTCTTCAGTCATGATTCCCTTTCCCTTGTTTTGGTTGGATGCCTTTGCTTCTACTTCATTGACCACAATAGTAGATGAGGATGTTGCTATTAAGGCCTCAACATAGGCTTCATTGGCAATTTGTAGAATAGGCTGGGGATGAGCATCCTTTTCTTCATCACTCGGCACTGAATCCCAAGCCTCTATTATCTTCATACTAGTACCAAGGTCATCTTGGGGGAGAGGGGGCAGGTGAGGTTGAAGTAGATTCTTCTAGAGCTATCCATCCACAATTTTGTAAGAAAGTCCTAATGATAAGCATCATTTCCTGACTTTTTGGTGAATTAACTGCATAAATTTGTGATCTTAGCTCAAAGACTTTGAATAGGAAGTCATGATTTAGCAGCAGAACTTCTTGGATGTTGTTGAGCTCAATAGTTGATCCATCACTCAAAAGAAATTTTATTCCTGAAGGAACAGTGTTGGACCATCCATAAATTTCAAGACCTCTGACCATTTCATTGTATAAGTATCTCCTTAGGTTTAGAACTTTGTCTTCAGTCAGAGCTCTGCAATTTACTAATTCCAGTCTTTGACTTTCTCTTCCTTGTGCTGCACTTGAGGATTCTGCTTCTTCTTCCTCAAGGCAGTGGAGTACAACCTACTTTGCTACTTGTAGAAATCTCTCAAAACAAGGCATGTTATCTTCCATAAAGTCATGAAAGCAGTCAATAGCAAGCCTAGCAGAGAGATCTTTGGATGTGTTGATGCACTCAGTAGTGTGCAAAGCTAGCATGTTAAGGACATTCAAGTTATTCCACTCAAGTTCTGCTGGTCCTGAGAACTCCCATCCTATCCAAAATCTTCCATCATACCCCCATGAGAGAATTGAATCAAACTCCAAGTAATCTGTTGTTAAGGGGGTATTGGGGGGATATGACTTGCCTTGAAAGATTGGAAACATTCAAGTAATTTAACTTCTGGGATTGCTTTTTCTTCTTCTTTCTCTGTCTCCATCTCCTCAGGGAACACTTCCTCTTCTTCCCTGGAAAATATCTTTCACTCCTCAGAGAACACTTCCTCTTCATCTCTGGTATCCATAATTTCTTGAACTTGAACGAAGGAAGGCTTGAATATGGTTCATTGAAATTCTTCCTCTTCTCTTAACCATCATTCCAGGCTATTCTCAGATGAGTTATATTCAAAGCTTTCCTACCCCTTTTTGGTGGCATCAGTGAGCAAAGCTAAATTAGTTTGACTGCCCACTGATACAAGGGAAGGAGAAGCTGAACTGGTACATTTGTGACCCTCATTCATAGAAACTTGGTGCCTCAATTGAGACACTTCAGCCTCTAGCATGGCAACTCTTGCCGTCAATTCCAAATTTATTTGTTTCAGTCTGTCCTCATCCAGAGATGTGGAATCCTTGGAACTATATGGGGACTTTGGCCTAGCCTCTGCCTCCCTATCACCCTTATTTTCTGGGCTCCTGGGATTCCTCTCAGTGAAGAAAGTTTTAAGAGAAACATTCTCACTGTGAGTTGCCGTGGTTGGGGTCATAATGATGTTGTCATTGTCCTCCTGGTCAACTGATGGACCAGAAGTAGTGACGGGCCCTTCCACATTCACTCTATCATGACTCCCAGAGTGAACCTTCGAAGGTGATGAACTTGGGCTGGGTACTTTGGCAGCCAAGTCAATCAGTACCTTTGTGATAGTGGCAGTTGGAGAAGGTACATCATCTTGACTAGGTGTCTCTGCACTTAAGTTCAAAGAAGAAACAAAATGTATGGGATCAGAGGGGTTCTCTATGGACTCAGGATGTAGTCCTGATCCTAATAGGGATCCTACCAAGGAAGTCTCCCTAGTGATGTGGTTGCCCCTTATGATATTCTCATCAGAGTGTTGTGACTCTGGATGAGGGCTTTCAGGTTTGGATTAGGCCTGTGAGCCAAGAATAGAAGGGTTCTTCTTTCTCTTCTTTTTCTTTCTTTGATAACGTACCTCAACTCGGGCCTTGTGTTCCAGTTGGGGTTGAAGTGCAGGGGTGACTTTTTGTTGTACATGTGTACCCTCAGTAAGTTGCACATGGGTTCGATCAAGGGATACAGAGTGTGTAATTTCAGGCTGTGAAATGCAGGGTGTAGGATCAGTATCAGCTGGGACTGCTGAACTGTCACCCTGGGTACTTTGTATGGTCATCATTGTAGGTAACAATAGAACATTGACCCTTGAGAACTTTTCAGAAACAGTTCTCATGCTTTTGAAAATATTATTTTTGTGCGACCCAACCATGTAGATTCTTACAGATTTAGATAAATTCTTTAGTTCACCATTAAAAACTTCCTATAAGAATCTGGGGTACATATAAAAAGCTTGTTTTGCCCCTTCCTGAAGGTTATATCTGAAACCTTCAAAAATTAAGTGAGAGAAGTTAAAGGACAAGCCATTTAACATCCCATGGACTGCAGATGCAAGTCCATAATTCAATTGATGCCAGTCACTCCTCTTTTGGGATATGTATTGAAGAAGAGTGTGGCACAAGTACTTCCATGGTGGACCCAGCAAATCTTTCTCTATCGTGTACTCCTTTTGATTGCCAGTATACCCAATGGATACAAATGTTCTCATGTAGTTAGCCTGGGGATACGAGTTTGCACTACCTACATCCTGAAGCTTGAGATGTTTTCTAAGTGTTTCTTCAGTGACAATGATGTCCTTGCCTCTACTTTGGTTTTGATTTGGTGAATCCCCTCTTCAGTGGAGTATAAGGCGGAGTTCTAGAAATCTTCCATACGGGATATGTAAATAGTGGGGTTGACTGTTAGGGAAAAATGTATCTTTGATCGACATAAGAAGTAAGTCATGTCATCAAAACCTTAGGATTTCTTTCCCTTCACCAAGTATGCCACGAGGTGGTATGTTGAAAATTTATCATCAGGGTTGTTGATATCAGGGTTTGCCATTTTGATGATGAGTGGAGGGAAGTTGGAGCTTTTGAAAGCTGGTTATGAGAGAAGAAAGCTTTGAATGTAAGAATACGGGAAAGAAGAAGCAGAGGGTTAGGTTGGAATTGAATGTGAAGTGGTGAAAGTGGGAATTTGATTTTGTTATAATGGAAAGGTTGAAGAGCTTGAGCAGCGGTCACTTGTACCGTACAAGAGAAGTAGCGTAGGTACAATGTCTACAGTACCCCTGCTATTTTACTGTTTTACAGCCGTACTGCACTATAGCAGTCATGGTAAAAACTGACAGTGAGAATTTTACAGTGGGTAAAAGTTAATTTGAACCATTTTTACCCATCTGCAGCAAAATTGATTGATGCTGATGGTTATATCTATCAGCAGCAAACTTAGTTGCTGCTGATGGATATAATGGTCCGCAACAAAAGGTATTGCTGCTGATTGCCTAAAAGATATCCGCAACAGATTTGTTCCTGCTGATGGCATAAAGTAATCAGCAGCAAAAACTTTTGCTACAGATGATTAAACCTATCAGCAAGAGTGATGTTTGATGCTAACAGATAAAGTTATCACAATGATAAAATTATTTTTGGATTAAGAAGGATTTCATAAAAAACAACAAGAAAAACAGACACATGTTTATTTATTTATTTTATTGTAGAGAAAGATTTTATTCAAAGTTCATCATACCAATGGATTCAACTAGATATTTAAATCTAGCTTCATCAAAGGCTTTAATGAATAAGTCAGCATATTGCTCATTGGTATGAACTTTGGTTAAAATAATTCTCTTCTTCTGAGCTTGATCTCTGATAAAATGATACCTGATGTCAATGTGTTTTGTCTTGGAGTGCTGCACATGATTGTTAGTGATGAGATAACACTCTTGTTGTCAATGTGAATGGAGGTTGCCATGAATTTCACTCTATAGTCCAACATCTGATTTTGAATCCATATCACTTGAGCACAACAACTTGAAGCTGCAATGTATTCTGCTTCTACTGTTGATGTTGACACACATGTCTGCTTCTTGCATTGCCAAGAGATAAGTCTCCCTCCTAGAAATTGACATCCTCCTAATGTGGACTTTTTGTCCAAGTTGCAGCCTCCATGGTCACTGTCAGTGTATGTATACAGATTGAATTTTTCATTTTTGGAATACCATAGTCCCAGTTTTGGAGCTCTTTTCAGATACCTAAAAATTCACTTGACAACTTGGAGATGTGAAGTCTTTGGAGCTACTTAAAATCTTACACATACACATACTGAAAACATGATATCTGGTCTGGATACAGTTAGATACATGAGTGATCCAATCATTACCCTGTATTGATGTTGATCAGTGTCTTGACCATTTTTGTTTGGGGACAATTGATGGTTCACTTGAATGGTGGTCCTTGCAGCAGTGCAATCAGCTAACTTAAATCTTTCCAGAATGCTTTTGACATATTTGGATTGGGTGATGAAGATTCCATTTTGAACTTGTTTGACTTGGAGACCCAAGAAGAAGTTTAATTCACCCGTTGAACTCATTTCAAACTTTGAATGCATGAGGGTCTAAAAGTCTTTGCACAATTTCTTCTTTGTTGATCCAAAGATGATGTCATCTACATAGATTTGCACTAGTAGAATCTCTC
The DNA here is from genome assembly GCA_023525975.1 of Smallanthus sonchifolius. Taxonomy (NCBI): domain Eukaryota; kingdom Viridiplantae; phylum Streptophyta; class Magnoliopsida; order Asterales; family Asteraceae; genus Smallanthus; species Smallanthus sonchifolius. The sequence goes on from CM042023.1 coordinate 48,385,050, forward strand.
CCCCTTTATCTTTGATAAACAAAGTCTGATCAATAGCTCCTCTTCTGAAATTGTTGCTGAGTAGATTTCCTGATAGTGTTTCATACCAGGCTCTTAGGGCTTGATGTAACCCATATAGAGCTCTGTCTAGTTTAAACACTTTGTCAGGATGTGAAGGATTTACAAAGCCAAGAGGTTGTATAACATAGACTTCCTCACCAATCTTCCCATAGAGAAAATCACTATTTACATCCATCTGATAAACAGTGAAGCTCTTGGATGCAGCATGTGCTAAGAAGATTTTGATTGCCTCCATCCTGGCAACAGGTGCAAATACTTCATCATAGTCAATTCCCTCTTCCTGAGTGTAGCCTTGAGCTACAAGTCTAGCTTTGTTCTTGATTACAATGCCTCTTTCATCTTCTTTGTTTCTGAACACCCTCCTTGTGCCAATAGCAGATTGTCCTGGTGGCAGATCAGCTAGCTTCCACACCTCTTGCCTCTGAAATTGCAGCAGTTCTTCTTGCATTGCTTCATTCCAGTTGTTGTGTTGCAGGGCTTCATCTACCTTCTTTGGTTCAACTTGAGATAAGAAGTAGGTGTAAAGACATATATTTGCTTCATGGGATTTTCTTCTTGTCTGAACTCCTTTTCGAACAGGACCAATGACGTTTTCTAGAGGATGTTCTTTGTTGATTCTTTAAGCTGGTACAACCTCAATCTGTATGCCTTAGTCAAGGTTGCTTTGGTCTGATCAGGATCATTTTTAGTGGTGTTTGCAGAGGTATACTTAACAACATCAGAAGTAGTACCCTCATCTGCAGCAGTGGCCTCTATGTCAGCTGCAGAATGATCAATGGTGTCATTTGGATTGTCAGGTTCAGAAATGCTGTTGCTTGTGAGATTTGAGCTACTTGTTCTTGATTCACTTGCTTCAATGGCATCTGCTATAGAAGGAGGATCAATGGAAGGTATTTTGAACCTTATAGAAGGACCATTGAATTCCATTCTATAGTCATATTCTGATGAGCTGGCTTTTTCTTGTGAAGATTCCATGTTTGAGAAGATGAGAGGTTCAAATAATTGAGAAAAGGAATCTATATCAAACAACCAATCTGGTCCTTTTCCTTGTTCACATGGAACATGCTCACGGCATTCTACCTTCGCAGGTTCTTCAATGATCCGAGTTCTAGTATTGTATACTCTGTAGGCTTTGGATTGAGAAGAATAACCCACAAAGTATCCTTCATCAAATTTTACACCAAATTTTGGGAGAGTTCCTTGTGTGATGAGAATGGTGCATGAACAACCAAAAGATTTGAGAAAACCAATGTAAGGAACTCTGCTGAACCACAGCTCATAGGGTGTTTTGTTGTGAGGTTTGACAATGAGAACTCTGTTTTGCACATAGCAGGTTGTACTCACTTCTTCAGCCTAGAATGTAAGAGCCAGCTTTGAGTCAGTTAGCATGGATCTAGAAGACACAATTAGAGTTCTATTCCTTCTCTCAACAACTCCATTTTGCTGAGGAGTTCTTGGAGCACTGTACTGTCTTTGAATACCTTTACCTTCACAAAAAAATAGTTCAATGTTTGATTTTTAAACTCTGTCCCTTGATCACACCTTATTATCTTAACCTTTTGATTGCTTTGATTCTCAACCTTAAGAATGAAGGATTTGAGAATCTCAGCAGTTTCATCTTTAGTTCTCAAGAAATATACCCATGAGAATTTGGTATAGTCATAAGTTATCACCAGACAGTATGACTTCTTGCCCATAGACATGACATTTGTAGGACCAAAAAGATCCATGTGTAGCAATTGTAGTTGAGTGTCATTTGAGTTGATTGTCTTGGGCTTATGAGAACTTTTGCGTTGCTTCCCCTTTAGACATGCTATGTAGTGATCTTCAAGTTGGAATTGTTTATCAGGTAGCCCTCTGACTAAATTTCCTCTTACCAACTTCTTGATGGTTTTGACATTTACATGGCTCAATCTCCTATGCCATAGAGCAGATTCATCAACTGATGCTTTGGATAGAAAATAAGATACACTGCCAGATGGTGTAATCTTGTTAATATCAAGCACATAGAGATCGTCTTTTCTTTGAGTAGTTAACAATATCTTCTTAGGAGGGGGTTTGCTTAACCCAGGGGATAGCACAAAACATTCTTCATATGTGAAAAGCATCTAATGCTTTTGATCACAGATTTGTGATACACTCATGAGATTGAATTTCAATTCCTTCACAAAATTCACCTTCTCTATACTCATTCTTTCATTAGACACAGTTCCTTGTTCAGTGATGGTCCCTCCCTTTGAATTACCCCCAAACGCAACATATCCACCATAGAAATTTCTGAAGTCTGATAGGATGGACCTATTGCCATTCGTGTGCCTGGAACAACCACTTTCTACAACCCAGGTGTTATCCATGTTACCTGGTTGTTCCTGCACATGAGATAGTTCTAGTTAGAAAGTGGGACCTAAGAACCTATAGACTTGGGTTTGACATGTGACTCAAGAGCATTAAAGTCATTAGTGATGGGTTGGCATTCAATGGATCCAATGAAAATGCTTTGATTTGATGAGTGTTTTGGCTTTGCTTACCATGTTTGAATGACTTTTGCTTTTCCTTTAAAATTCTCAACAACAAATATTGCTTTTGCTGCTGATGGTTTTACATTGTTAGCAGTGCAAGAGATTACTGCTGATTTCTTTGATGTGCTCTTGTTCTTGCTTGGTTTAGACTGATCAGCTGCTGATGGTATTACTTGTTAAGTGGCTGCTGACTTCTCATTCTTCTTCTTCCTGTTGAAGATGGGTTTTGCGGTTGGGGTTCTTTTATAGATAGGTTTTTGTCTATCAGGAATGATCTTGACTGTTGCAGCTGGTGTTTTGAGTAGAGCAAGTTGATTAAAAGGATTGAATTTACAATCTGCAGCAAAGTGGTGTGATTCAACACAAATGACGCAGGATTGTTGTTTTGTTTTGGGTTTTGTACCGGCAGCCTTCCTTGTTGGAGACATAGACTTCTAGAACTGGTTGGTTCTTGCTTCATAGCTTCTCACCTTCTTGTTTTTGTTGGTCTTTTCAAATGCTTGTTGCTTTAGATTTCTTTGTTGCTGAAGATAGTAGAAGTAGGTACTTGTTGTATGCTTGTATTTTCCACATACAAAACATGATTTTGTAATTTTGTCTCTCTTAAAATACACATAGTCCTTTCTTTTGAACATATCCTTGAAGTTCCGTGGATGATTCTTGTTATGTTCAAAAGTAGCTTCTTCTAGGGTTTTCTGAACATGTGGCTTTCTTTCTTTAGGTGAATAACAGATGTCAAACACTTTCTTTTGAGAGTTGGTGGCTTTTGAGGATTGTCCTTTTTCAATGATCAGCTTTCTTCCTTGAGTAGGATAGCTAATCTTGATCCGTTGGGTAGGTTTTACCACTGGAATTGATGGAATGAAGGCACTTGGAAAGTTGGTTTGAATTGTCTTTCCAGTTTTGGTGGTTTTCATGATTACTTCATTGGTTGGAAGTAAAGGAGAATCAATGTTTTCTGAGGAGTCTGAGCATGTGGAATCAGACTCTGTGGAGGTGGTGCATTTTTGTACAGAAATGTTTTCTTTGGTGGGATCAAGGCTTAGGTTTGAGGTGTCAAGATTTTTAAGGTTGAAGTTTGGTTCATGAATGGCTACATAGTCACTAGGTGGTGGGACAGATTTGTGGCTTTTAGCTTCATATCCATGACCAGCAGTCACCTTTTCATGAATTTGAGCATGTAATAATCATTGCAACTTTTTAGATGCAAATTCATATTTGTCAACATTAACCTTTTGATCCGCCAATTCTGCTCTTGTAGCTTTCAACATAACTAATAGATCATCAATCTGAGTTTCAAGATTAGTTTGCTAATGTTTTAATGATGAAATTTCTTTCTTAAGGCAATTAATCTTTTCTTTGTAATTGTTTTCAACCTTTTTAATTTCAGATTTCATTTAATAAAACTCTTCATTTTGATCTATTAAGTTTTGTTTATTCTTTCTATAACCCAGAACTTTTTCAATACAAGCTTGTGAGCAAAGATGTTCATATACCTGAGGAGGAATCTCTGTGGTATCAGCCATGAGAGCTTGGTTTGTAGCAGATATTTCTTCACATTGAAAGCTCTGGTCAAAGTCAGTTGTCTAGCCTGTTGAGTTGCACAAGCAGCAGTTTGAGCAGGTTGAGTGTTTTGACCTGCTTGACCTTGTTGAGCTTGTCTTGGTTATGCAGCTGATGGATTTGTCTTTGGAGCCTTGCATTCTCTAGAAAAATGACCAAGTTGACTGAAGTTGTAGCATCTTAATTTACTTTTGTCCAAGCAAACTCTTGTATTTGGACTGTTGCTTGGAATGGGTCTTCCAGATCTTGAACAAAACCTTTTTGCTCTGAGTGACAACAAGGCATGAGAATGTTGTATATCCATTTATTCTAAATCATCTGGATGAAAGTACTCCAGATCTTCCTTGATAAAAGACATGTTGCTTGGGGTGTCAGAAATAAAGGCAGCAGGGTTTTGAGAGGGTGCTTCAAGAAGGAATGGAGAATTGTTCACTTGAGAGTTGGGTGTTTGTGGATGTGTGACAACGGGAGGGTAATAGTTTCTTGTACTTTGTGGTGTATGGTCAGAGTGAAGTGCTGAGGAGGTGGTAGAAGATGATGATGGTGCAGATGGATAAACTGATTTTCTATCTCTTGCTTGAATCATTTCCATCTCATAAGTTTTGAGCATGCCAAATAACTCTGTCATGGATAGAGTTTTCAGATTTGCAGTTCTTCTAATTGACACTATATAGATTGTCCAGCAGTTTGGAAGAGATCTGATGAACTTTTTGAGAATATCTTCGTTTTCCAGCTTGACCTTGGCACACTGCAGCTCACCAACAAGATAGGTATACCTGTTGTATTGTGTTGTAAGAGACTCACCATCCTTGTACACAAAGTTTTCATACTACTACTTGAGTATGTCTCTTCTATTTTCTTTCACTTCATTAGATCCAGCAAACATCTTCTCAAGAGCTCCCCATAGGTCTTTAGCAGTCTTGCATTCCTTGAAGTTGTGAAACACTTCATTAGGTAGACACATTTGGATGGCTCCTACAGCTTTAAAATCCACCTCCATCTTCTTGATGTCTTCTTCAGAGTATTTTGAGGGTTCTTTTGGAACAGATGGACCTATAGAATTAGTAGAGGCCACCATTGGTACATAAGGACCATCAATTATGGATCTCCACATTCCATACTCTTGATAGCAGAAGAAACTTTCCATCTTGTTCTTCCACATATCATAATCTTCACCAAACACCAGCCTTGGAGGTCTGTGAAGGCTTCAAATGTCATCAAAACCAGTATTCTGTTCCATACTGTGAGTAGATGATATGCAACTAAGAGATAACATAAACAGAACCCGGAAGTGATCAACCAAATGTTAGTTCGCTTAATCTGAGAGCCAAAGCTCTGATACCACTTGTAGGATCGAGATATTACAAGATGGTTATGTTTAGTTGATATTGGCTGAAACAATAACAACAATACAATGCAACAAGGAACAAAGATAATACTGATAAATGCAACTTGTATTACTCTTCAATGTTTTCAAGTTACAGAGAGAAGACTCTAAAAGCACGCTTACAAATGAAGAGAAACAATACATATAAAGAAACTTAGAATCAAGACAGACCCTTGATTGTAAGGATCAGATCAAACACAATCCGTTGATCTTGTACAGATGAAAAGCTACACTACAATTGGTTTACAACAAAAAGACAACTGTAGCAAAAAGACAACTACAAAACAAAAGTCTTCTTAGGAATCTTTGCGGGATTGATCAGAAGTAGGAGCATTGTCTTTTTTCATCTGCACAAATAACATTCCATCTGCTGATAGGTGTGTCAGTGTTGCAACATGAGATGTCAGTAGTAAATTCAAAGCTGATGATTTGCCTTTCCGCGGCATCAAGGTTAGATGCTGCTGAGAAGCCTATCAGCAGCAACTTTGGACTTCAGCAGATAAAGTCTATCCACAGCATAGTTGGTGATCAGCAGCAAAATTAACTACAGCAGCATAAGCACTTATCCTTTGCAACTTTCATCAGTGGCAAAATTGTAGAGTCAGCAACATCCATACTTAGAGAATTTTGTAGCCATCAGTCTTTACTTCTACATCAACATACAATTAAACATATATAAGATATTTGAACAACCAACATGAGATCAAATATGTGTAATTACCACTACCTATCATTACTAAGTAAGCGCAAAGCACTTACCTTTTGCTAAATATGATCCCGCTTGATCCTCCAAACTAGCTTCCTTACTACTTGATCACCTATACAACGCATTTACAATTAGTAATCCATTGATCACCAATTGGCACCTGATGTGCTCTAAATTATACATATATTTCACATCATTTGCATCCCATTTATTGTCAATTTCTCTATACATTGATCGAATTTTTCGCACATTTAGCTTCTATTTGAATCTCAGGGGACTCTTGGTTTAAAAGGAACAATAAAGCAAATAAGCACCGAAAAATGAAGAAACTAGGCAACTCAGGAGATCAAGCATGTGCCGTGCCCCACCAGGCACGCCCCCATGCCCCCGTATGCAGAAAAGACAGAAGCCTTCCAGCAAAGCACGGGCCGTGCCCCACCAAGCACGCCCCGTGGTCAACTTAGAATTGTACCAGTGTACTTTTGTCCCCCGACCAGGTGTAACACGGGGCCGTGCCCCACTAAGCACGCCCCCGTGCCCAGTACATGTTCAGTATGTTCGTGACAGAAAACAAAACGGTTACACTGTAGCCCCAGCATGGGGCCGTGCCTCATGAGGCACGGGCAGTGCCCTATTGCTCAGACAGTATAAATAGAGCTTCTTGGTTCATTTTTGAAAAGGAGATCTCTTGGAGAAATTTCACTCACAAAAACACACGGGAACCAGGCTTGGGAGACCTTTTGGAAGCTTAAGAAGGTACATTCCATCATCAAATTCCACTTAGAAGATCACTACACCACTCCACTTGGAAACTTTAGTTATATCTTTGATCCTATTATGATTTGCATGTACTCCAATTGTGTTGTTGTTGTTGTTTGCAAGAGCTAAACATCTTTACAATCATCTTAGTTTGAAGAAGCTTAATTAATTATGTTGAACTTATGACTATGGCTAAAATATTATGTTAATGTAATGATAATCTTGTGTTAATTTATTGATGGAGTTGCATGTCTAAATGTTTATGAATCAACTAAAGGTTTATAAATGAGAAATTATATTGTGTTGGAAAACCTATAAGACTACCATTTATTTATAACTTTATTATCTTTTGGTATGATGTTATAGCTAAGAATTATGAATGAATCTTTGAAACCTTTATTGTGAAATAAATATTAAGACATGCAAACCCGTTAATCGTGTTTGAAAAAACTAAGAGAAATGTTGTGATTTTTCTTGAACAATAGTTATGTTAATTGAAGTATTGATAACTCAAGCTTAAAATTTATGTGACTTTAGTCTAGAATTTCATAAGTTAAGAAGTTACACCATTTTATCTGATTAAACTAATCTTAAGTGGGCAACATGTAATTTACTCATAAATATATTTCATAATGACTATGGGATTAAAAAACCTTAACAGGATTCTAATTCAACTGCTTCAGAGAACATTAACATAATTACAAACTTTAGCCATATAATTTGTTTTGACATAATTAAATAACCGGATTCTAAACTAAGATGATTGTCTCACCAAAACATTTATCACTTTTAATCTTTGCAATTTTCTCAAAAAAAAAATAACTACTTTTATTTCAGAAAAAATGTTTACTAAAAAGAAATTGGAACAACAAATATTTTCCTATTCAATCAAACAAATTAAAAGCTTGGATCAAGACCTTAAACTGTGTCCATGGATTGACATCCGGTTCTTATCAATACTATATTGCCGCCCGACAGGTACACTTGCCTTCGTGTGTGTGGTTTAGTTTAGGTGAACACCAATTTTAAAACCAACATTTGTGTGAAAAATTCTTATCAAAAATATATATACTTCACGCACATCATGTTTTTGGCGCCGTTGCCGGGGACACGGTTTCAACAGATAATCCAAATTTTTAATTCGTAAATACTAGTGAATATATTTTCTATGCTAAGCCATCCCTTGACGGTTACGAGTCTAGTGTCACCCAACTAGCAGTTACAGCAAACAATTTCGAAATAAAATCAAGCATCATTCACCTGGGGGAAACCTCTGCTCAATTTAACGGTCTACTAGACGAGGATTCTAACGCTCATATCGCTCGCTTCTTACGAATCTGTGTGACTTTTAAAATCCATAACTGTTCTGACGACGTTGATAGACTTAGGCTCTTTCCATTTTTGCTCTGTGGCCGTGCCATGGAATGGTTTGATGCACTGCCACCTAGCACCATCACAACCTGGGCCGAAATGGTCGAGCAATTCCTATTGAAATACTTTCCACCCGATAAAACTGCCAAGTTAAGATCGAGTATCACCGGTTTTCGTCAGGATGATGATGAATCACTACACACGGCTTGGGAAAGGTACAAAATCCTTATAAGAAGATGCGCACATCACGGGCTAGATCTATGGTTGCAATGTTAGACGTTCTATGATGCTATTTCAAGAGCACACAAGAAAGCCATTGACCAGTGTGCCGCAGGAGACTTCGGAGGAGCAACCCCAACTGAAACATTCCAAGCATTGGAAAAGGCCGCCACTAAGAGCTTTGCTTACAATCCTCCGACAGCCAGACCCACCCAAAAAGGCATACACCACGTTGACTCTGACACTTTGGTTGCAGCACAATTAGAAGCACTTACCAAAAAGTTTGAGCAAATGCAAACTGAACTCAAGAAAGCACAGCTTCGTTGTGACACATGCGGAAAACAGCACAAAACCAGTGAATGTCAACAAGCAATGGTAGTAGAAGAGGTTGACTATGTAGGAGGGCAGAACAACTCTTATGGAAACAATTATAATTCTAACTGGAGAAACAACTCAAACTTCAGAGAGGGGGGTAATAATCAACAACCCCCAGGACTTAATAGGAGACCAGCCTTCCAGCAACAACATGCACCTTTTCCACCAAAACAGCCATACCAAGGCCCAAGCAGCAACAATTAACCAACCGGAGAACCTAGCATTGAAAGTCTATTAAAACAACTCCTGGCTAGAACACAAACATCCAACAAATTGGTTGAGCAGCAGAACCAGAGAAACGAAGATCGTTTCCAAAAGCATGAAGTAGAAATGCAAAGTCAAAAAGCATCCATGCAGACCATTGAGAATCAAGTAGGACAAATGACACAACTTCTCTCAGAACGGCAGCAAGGGATCCTTCCCAGCAACACTGTAACCAATCCTAATGCACATGTGAAAGCTATTACGCTTAGGAGTGGTAAGACCAATGAAGAAGGACCAGCTCTTGTTCCAGAACCGGACGTAGTAGAAAAAGAATCTCCAATCAGAATACGTGAGATTACAAATCCAGCTGTTGAGAAACAAAACAAGGAGCCAGTTCGAGCATATGTCCCGCTGCTTCCATATCTAGGACGCCTGAAAAAGGAGAAGCTGGAGAAAGAATATGGGAAATTCTTGGGACTTTTCAAGCAATTTCATGTGAATCTTCCTTTTATCGAAGCTCTTGCTCAAATGCCAAATTATGCAAAGTTTCTCAAATGGGTTCTGACAAACAAAAGGAAACTCGAGGAATTGTCACATGTAATACTCAATGAAGAATGCTCAGTTGTCTTACAAAACAAACTTCCAAAAAAAATGACTGACCCAGTGAGTTTCACCATCCCTTATCTAATAGGAGATCTCTCAGTCAGCAATGCCCTGGCTGACCTAGGAGCAAGCATTAACCTCATGCCATATGCAGTTTTCAAGAAACTGAAATTGGGGGAACCCAAACCAACTCGTATGAGCATCCAGTTGGCTGATCGTTCAGTAAAATATCCTCGAGGCATAGTGGAAAACATGTTAGTCAAAATAGACAAGTTCGTTTTTCCTGTCGATTTTGTAATCCTGGACATGGATGAGGACAAAAACATTCATCTCATTTTGGGACGACCCTTTTTGGCTACAGCCAAAGCCCTCATAGACGTGTGCACAGGAAAACTCACCTTGAGAGTAAACAATGAGGAAATCACCTTCGATGTTAGGCAATCAATGAAACATCCTCAGCATCATGATGACTCCCTTTATTTCATTGATGTTTGTGATTCCATAGTCAGTTGTCATCTTCGCAAAAGTAGAGAAGAAGAAGCATGCAACACACAGTTAATTGAGGAAACCCTTCTTGATAACAGTTGCGTGGAGGAAGAAGTTCTGAACATAGAAAGTCAAGAGAGTTCTAGCTCTCCGCCAGCATCTGAGGTCATTGATCGAAACTCAGAACCCAAGGCCAAACCCTCTGTCGAGGAACCGCCTCTTCTGGATCTAAAAGAGCTTCCATAACTTCTCGAATACGCCTTCTTGGAAGAAAAATCTTAGCTTCCGGTAATTATCTCGGCTAGTTTAACAGGTAACGAGAAGGCTAAACTGCTTAAGGTTCTCAAGGCACATAAAAAAGCTGTAGCATGGAAAATTATGGATATCAAAGGAATCAACCCATCCTTTTGCACCCGTAAGATTTTAATGGAAGATTATTTTAAGCCAGTCGTCCAACACCAAACACGATTGAATCCTAGCATGCTAGAAGTTGTGAAGAAGGGAGTCATAAAGCTGCTAAATGCCGGATTAATTTACCCCATTTCTGACTCACCATGGGTAAGTCCTATGAAAAATAAGGGAGGAATGACAGTGGTAGCAAATGAAAAAATGAGCTCATTCCTTCTCGTACTGTGACCAGATGGAGGGTTTGTATCGTTTACTGAAAGTTAAATAATGCCTCCAGAAATGATCATTTTCCACTTCCCTTCATAAATCAAATGTTAGAAAGACTTTCCGGGAGAACATACTATTGTTTCTTGGACGGTTTCTCTGGATATTTTCAAATTTCCATCGCTCCTGAGGATCAAGAAAAGACAACCTTCACGTGCCCTTATGGAACATTCGCTTAACGACGCATGCCCTTTGGTTTATGAAATGCACCAACAACATTTCAACGGTGCATGGTCGCAATCTTGCATGACATGATCGAAGACACAATCGAAGTATTCATGGACGACTTTTCAATTTTCGGTAACTCTTTTGAGCATTGTTTGCGTAATCTAGAGAAAATGTTGGCCAGATGCGAGGATGTCAACCTTTTCTAAGTTGGGAAAAATGCCACTTCATGGTAACAGAAGGTATAGTGCTAGGACATAAAATTTCACAAGCAGGACTAGAAGTTGATAGCTCTAAAATTGACAATATCTCAAAGCTCCCACCTCCGACTTCCGTGAAATCAATAAGGAGTTTTCTAGGTCACGCCGGTTTCTACCGACGCTTCATCAAGGACTTTTCAAAAATAGCTCGTCCTATGACCCAACTCCTAGAAAAAGATGCCATCTTTGTATTCTCTAATGAGTGCCTTAAGGCATTCGAACTGCTCAAAGAAAAACTTGTCAATGCCCCCATTATGGCAGCCCCCGATTGGACTTTGCCATTTGAATTAATGTGTGATGCGAGCAATTTTGCAGTACGAGCTGTCTTGTGACAGCGAAAGGAAAAACATTTCCATCCAATCTATTATGCAAGCTAAACATTGAACAAAGCCCAAGAAAACTACACCACCACCGAGAAAGAACTCTTAGCGGTAGTTTTCGCGTTCGATATGTTTCGTTCATACCTCATTCTTTCCAAAACCATCGTTTACACGGATCATTCAGCACTTCTCTGCTTATTGAATAAACAAGATGCAAAGCCCAGATTGATCCGATGGATACTTTTGTTGCAAGAATTCGATATCGAGATTTGCGATAAAAGGAGAGCAAAGAACGTTGCAGCAGACCATCTCATACGTCTTGAATGTCCAGCCCCAGCAGAAAATATGAAGGTGGACATCAATGACAACTTTCCACATGAATTTTTGATGAGCAATGATACAGTCATTGAAGAACACCCTTGGTTCGCTGATTTTGCAAACTACCTTGCAAGCGGAGTCATGTAAAAAGGATTAACATATCAGCAGAAAAAGAAATTCCTCGCAGATGTTAAGCATTATTTTTTGGAAGACCCATACCTGTTTAGAATTGGAGCCGACCAACTCGTCCGAATATGTGTATTCGGAGAAGAATCACAACAAATCCTAAAGGATTGCCATGAAGGCCCAACCGATGGACATAATGGAGTTAGCTTGACGGCAAAGAAGGTATTTGACTCCGGATTCTTCTGGCCTACAATCTTCAAGGATGCTCAAACCATGGTACAATCATGCTTGCCAGAGGGCAAGTAACATCTCCTCAAGAAATGAGATGCCCCAAAGACCTATCCAGGTCTGTGAGATCTTTGACGTCTGGGGAATTGATTTTATGGGACCATTTCTCATGTCCTTTGGGAACCGATACATCCTCGTAGTAGTTGATTATGTTTCAAAATGGTTAGAGGCTCAAGCACTGCCCACTAACGATATCAGGACAGTAGTCAAATTCCTAAAGAGACTGTTTCACGATTCGGTGCACCAAAAGCTCTCATTTGTGATAGGGGAACACATTTCTGTACCGCACAGTTAGAAAAAGCTTTATCGTGTTACGACGTTCATCACCGGTTTGCTACACCATACCACCCACAAACAAGCGGTCAAGTGGAAGTAACAAATCAAGGTATCAAAAGAATTCTAGAGAAGATCGTCGGTCATAATCGAAAGGATTGGTCCGAAAGACTCAACGATGCATTGTGGGCATTTCGTACGGCATACAAAACCCCCATCGGAATCACCCCATTCAAGTTAGTCTATGGGAAAGCATGTCATCATCCTGTGGAGCTGGAACATAAAGCATATTGGGCATTGAAAACTACTAATCTTGACCTGGCACAAGCCGGGCAAAACAGGTTCGTTCAAATCAACGAGCTTGAGGAACTACGCTATCAAGCTTATGAAAACTCCAGACTCTACAAAGACAAAACGAAGAGGTTGCATGACTCTCGTCTAAAGGAGCACAAACAATTCCGGGCGGGAGATCGTGTCTTACTTTATAATTCCCGCCTTTGTTTATTTCCTGGGAAATTAAAATCTCGATGGTCCGGACCATACACCGTGAAAGAAGTTTTCCCACACAGAGCAATTAAAGTTGAACATAATGAAGGGAGAAGTTTTAAGGTCAACGGTCATCGTTTGAAACTCTATGTTCAAGAACAATCGGAAACAATCTCGGAGGTCATCAACCTCCACCCCAAGGGCACCTAACTAAGGGGAGGGTCTAGCCAAAGACCCTCAATTAAACATTTCCATCTTGTAAATAGCTTTAATTTTAACTGTTTTCAAAAATTTGAGTCTGGTAGGTGAAGCACGCCCCCGTGCTTGGGCAGGTACGACCCCGTGTCTGCCCAAAAATCTTTGCCACGATCTTCGCTGAGTTCGTACTTGCTACAGTTCTGTTACCTGCGTATCAGTATGTCAGCACGGGTCCTGCCTCACCAGGCACGCCCTGTGCCTCCCCGTCTGATCTCTCTATAAATTCAAATGCTTTATCTTTGTTTCAATCACAACCAAAATGAAGGTACCTACGAGAGAGAGTACATCTGAATGGAACCCGGTGAGGAGGCCAAGGACCGAGACTCGTGAGCCATCAACCACGGAAGTAATCCTCAAGCTGAAAGAACTTCTCAAGGAGTTGACTAATATGAATGTGCTTGCTGAGATGCGCTTGCTACAACTTTGTGGGTAAGTGGAACAAATGAAGGAGGAGTTACTCTCACTCAACCATCAACTTACGGATCTCTGCAACCACACCTCCCAATACCCGATGCCCATGCTCCCGCATGAGATGTGTTGGTGGAATTAAAAATTTCAAACAGTGCATCGGAGCATGGGCCATGCCCCACCAGACACACCCCCATGTCCGACAGTTTCTGCAGCTTTACCTCTTTCCTAAAAATATCATCTTTCAACATCATTCCATTTTAACAATTTCAAACGAACCCTCTCGGTTCCTACCACCAAACACCTCAAATCCACCATTCTCATCAAGAGTTCACTCAATCCTTCCACCAAGGTATGTTTAGATCGTTGGGTTTTGTATATTTAGGGTTTTTATTTCAATTTTCGGGTGATTCTTGTCCTAAACCGGTTTTCACCCATTTCTTGAGTCATTTCTCTTGAATCCATAGTTTGTAGGATTTTAATTCTTAGTTTTAGTTTTTGTTTTACAACATTCGGGTTTGATTTGGGTTTCTCACCCGGATTGACCCATTTGTTTTATTTTTGTCTTCACTCTTGGTTAACATTGTCGTTTGGCAAAAAGTTCCTTAACACCCAAAACAGAAAATCAAGGGTTTGTGTAGACGGACACGTGCACGGATTCGAATCCCCGATTCTACCCTTTCTAGTGCAGCACGGGTCGTGCCTCACCAGGCACGCCCCCGTGTTCGACCACGACCAGACCTGTTGTGTTTCAGTTAACAATTGCCAGCTCCGACAGTCAAGCACGGGCCGTGCCCCACCAGGCACGCCCCCATGCTCAGCCCTATGATCAGATTCGATTATGGTTTAAAATTGTTTAATTTGTTTAGACTGATTTGCTAATTAATATCTCATGAACCTGGCACATCCGTTCCTTGTTTTCAACAACCAAAATGAGGCTTGGTGTCGAGAGAGATTGCGCACACTTCACCGACGGGACGAAGAATCACATCTTCGAGTTTGCTATAACACCTTGGACACCGTCGAACAAAGGGGACGATTTCTCAATCTTGTCACCCCTCTATGGCGACGTGTGTTTGAAAATGATCGTGATTCCATAACAGAACTCACAATGGAATATTTGGCAACTTTCAACTTCCAGTAAACCAATCTGGATTATTGGGATGAAAATGTTGTATCTTTTCGGTTAGGAGGAACTTGGCATAGCACCTCGATTGCACTATTTGGGATTGCTCTAGGAATCTACACTAAGGAAGAAATTTATGAACCCAGCTTTTCAGCATCAAATCATAGTTTTCCCGACGAGGAAGACAGGCATCATCCCAAATATGGAAGTACTAGGACGGCCTCTGGAACGAAGTCAGTACTGGGGGTACAATGCTAGCCGAACCAAAAGCAGTAAACTCAAAGATCCTCTGCTTCATTACATTAACCGTTTGCTCAGTCACTCGGCCACCCGGCGTTGTCAAAGCGAAGGGGTGGTCAATCTCAGGGACTTATATGTCCTTTACTATTTGGTGAAGCGTGAGCCTTGCAACATCGCATACTTTTTCTGTCGTCTTTTCGCAACTAACTCCACAGCCGGGGTAAATACCCCAATGTTTGGCGGCGGCTGGATTGTGCAACTCTACGAGTACAATGATGAACCAACTCATGGCACCGAAGGACCATCTCCAAGATTGCTAGATATATCCATCTGTGCCAGCATGGGCATGATTACCTACTTTCCTGATGGGTGGGCATGTTTTCAGGATTCTAGAGGACAAATTTGGGATCCCGAGGACCCAGAGCGAGTTATCATGGACCTTGACATTCAGCACTCTACCCACCATCAGCACACTCCCCATTATCAGCATCACCGTGACACCGGAACATCATCTTCCCATGCCACTGGATTTCCATCCATGATGGACCTCTATGAATCTATCCAGACAGCCAACACTTATGCCCGCCGTTCTTTCAAGATTTGTGAATCCACTTCTGGGCGAGTCGACAATTTATCTGACATGGTTGATTTGATTGGGGAAGATGTTTCCTACATGAGGCGCAGGATGAACAGGAACTGGGGTGAGGAAAACCTCGACCCATGAGGGTTAGTTGGCCAAGATCCCGTGGGTGAAGTATTTTTGTCACAGTGAAATATGTGTTCTTCGGCTATGTTTTTATTTTCTTTTATTTTGTGTGTTTAAGTACTATCCGGCACTAGCTGATCCATGCCATTTTAAACTATCTACCTTTGTCTGTTTGTAGGATGTTACTTTTCTGAATTTTAAATTTAGTACTAATAATTTTGTGTGACCACAATGGATTCATGCTTTTTAGGCCGCTGTGAGTATTAATCACAAGCTTTGGATACACCATCTTTCAGGGGAGTCCTTCTGTCCCTTTACATCTTTTATGCTTTACCATTGTTTAGATACCATGTACATTGAGGACAATGTAAGCTTCAAGTGTAGGGAGGGGCGTTTCACCATGTTTAGCACTTGAACTTTGTTCACCTAAGTCTTAAAAAGAACTCCATTTGGCACCAGTACACTTCAACTTTTCTGCAAACTTCAAGAAAGAAATGCATTTTTCTAACATAAGTTTTTAAACAAACCACTGAGTAAAAATGACACAAATCATTCCAAGGCATGACAAGTTATACTCAAATAATAGACACGCATAGATTTTGCACTTTTACCCAAATCCATCCATTTCCGTGAGCATATTTTTGAGCCATTACAGCTTTCATTTGAAACAATTATGCTTTTGTCCTTTTCGGAATATTGAGAGTATCATATGATTTGTGCAAATTAGAACTTGTTTTGGGCATACGAGGCAAAACCATAAAGGAGATTATTGCATGGCAATGATTTAGGCATTAGGACACCCTCCTTATTACCCAATCATCCATTGACAACCAAAAACACCTAATTAGCCGCATCGAACCCATTTTCAGCCTACCTTCACCAACAACCCGTTACCTTTGTTGATAAGGACTAGACTTCAAAAAAAATGCATCCTTTTGATTTCAATTTACTTTTATGTCTTCATTTTGCAAAACCGGGACTTCCCCCGGAAATTCGAGAACATCTCTTTGTTCTAATGTTTGAATCAAGAAAAAGTTGGAGAAAAATGGAACAAAATCCACCATTTTGTGGGACTTCAAAGAGTGCCATGAAAATAAGAGCAAAAAGATATGAAAGGTGCCTTAAATGTGGAAATTGGTCTCATGATGGAAAATGTAGTAAAAACCAAACAACCTCCCAGCACGAATATACAGAGTTAATCAGGTTGGGTACTATTAGGCTCCAAGCCTAACGAACCCTTAGGAAGGATAGCTATGTGTACCTCAAAGTCAAAGAGGAAGTAAGGTTTCTATAGATGAGATTCGGTCTTTACAATCTGACCTTAAAAGAGTCCTCGAGTTAGTAATACCCCTTCTAACCCGAGCATTGTAGATGGATTTATAGTCTTAAGATTTACTTTACCCTTTCTTTGCAGTCAAATAAGCCAAAGTCAAGCCCTAAGTACCAAACCACCTTCCAAAAATCACCCTTAGCCAACCTATAACCCAAAAGACCTTTTGATTCATGCAAAAGTTTCCTATAAATTGGTGGAGTTTCGATCTCTTAACAAGCATATAACTTAGCACTTCTCATATTGATAATGGAGTGTTATATACATACACCATTACATGTATGACTACAAATATTTAGCCGAGTATGTGTGAACATTATGAGTAATGCTAAAGTGTTGCTTGTCTATAACTTCATAAAACAAACCATTGCCTCAAGGATATCACTTCATAAGATCTTTTTGCTCGATTGACACTTGTTTGCTTGTGTTCCTTCTTTAAAGAAGGAAAATCATTTCTTGCTTAAAGTTTGTTTGAATTTCCTTTTGTAATTGCCATTTGAAGTAAACTATTCAAAGTATTGCTTGAGGACAAGCAAGGTTCAAGTGTAGGGAGGTTTGATGTGCTCTAAATTATACATATATTTCACATCATTTGCATCCCATTTATTGTCAGTTTCTCTATACATTGATCGAATTTGTCGCTCATTTAGCTTCTATCTGAATCTCGGGGGACTCTTGGTTTAAAAGGAACAATGAAGCAAATAAGCGTTGAAAAATGAAGAAATTGGGCAAATCAGGAGATTAAGCATGGGTTGTGCCCCACCAGGCACGCCCCCGTGCCCCCTCATGCAGAAAAGACAGAAGCCTTCCAGCCAAGCACGGGTCGTGCCCCACCAGGAACGCCCCCGTGGTCAACTTAGAATTGTACCAATGTACTTTTGTCCCCTAACAAGGTGTAACACGGGGCCGTGCCCCATCAAGCATGCCCCCGTGCCCAGTACATGTTCAGTACATTCATGACAGAAAATTAAACAGTTACACTGTTGTCCCAGCACGGGCCGTGCCCCATTTCTCATACAGTATAAATAGAGCTTCTTGGTTCATTTTTTAAAAGGAGATCTCTTGGAGAAATTTCACTCACAAAAACACTTGAGAACCAGGCTTGGGAAATCATTTGGAGGCTTAGGAAGGTCCATTCCCTCATCAAATTCCACTTAGAAGACCACTACACCACTCCACTTGGAAACTTTGGTTATATCTTTGATCCTATTATGATTTGCATGTACTCCAATTGTGTTGTTGTTGTTGTTTGCAAGCGCACTATGAGTTAAACATCTTTTCAATCATCATAGTTTGAAGAAGCTTAATTAATTATGTTGAACGTATGACTATGGCTAAAATATTATGTTAATGTAATGATAATCTTGTGTTAATTTCTTGATGGAGTTGCATGTCTAAATGTTTATCAATCAACTAAAGGTTTATAAATGAGAAATTATATTGTGTTGGAAAACCTATAAGACTACCATTTATTTATAACTTTACTATCTTTTGGTATGATGTTGAAGCTAAGAATTAGGAATGAATCTTTGAAACCTTTATTGTGAAATAAATATTAAGACATGCAAACCCGTTAATCGTGTTTGGAAAAACTAAGAGAAATGTTATGATTTTTCTAGAACAATAGTTATGTTAATTGAAGTATTGATAACTCAAGCTTAAAATTTATATGACTTTGGTCTAGAATTTCATAAGTTAAGAAGTTTCACCACTTTGGTCTAGAGAACATTAACATAATTACAAACTTTGGCCATATAATTTGTTTTGACATAATTAAATAAGCGAATTCAAAACTAAGATGATTGTCTCACCAAAACATTTATCACTTTTAATCTTTGCAATTTCTCAAAAAAAAATTAACTACTATTATTTCAGAAAAAAGTTTACCAAAAATAAATTGGAACAACAAATATTTTCCTATTCAATCAAACAAATTAAAAGCTTGGATCAAGACGTTAAACTGTGTCCATGGATTGACATCCAGTTCTTACCAATATTATATTGCCGCCCGACAGGTACACTTTCCTTCGTGTGTGTGGTTTAGTTTAGGTGTAGACCAATTTTAAAACCGACATTTGTGTAAAAAATTCTTATCAAAAATATGTATACTTCACGCACATCAGCACCTAACCCACATTTATAATATAAAGATCAAGATTCTAACTTAGTTTAATTAACATGACCTTAATCAAACCCCCAACACCAAATATCACTTTTCAACCCAATGACCCGTTTGACCCATTATAGTCAAACTTCTAATTTACCAATTTACCATTTCCAATTAAAGTCTAACACCCACCCTAGACCTTATGGATTACACCCATTTTGACTCGTTAAGGTTTTTCACCCAATATCCACAATTTCAACCAATTTGTGAATCATCAATTCAATTGAGTTTCATACTTGAAAATGTGTTTATGTTACACTATAAACACTTACCCATACTCAATTCACCATTTAATCACCTTCAATTACAAAACCCCCAATTTGGGTCTCAAGAACCCTAATTTTGAAATTAACAAATTAGATGTTAATAACCTCTAATCAACATTAGACAAGCTAGATAACAAGTTATTTCAAGTTATCTTTCATCAAATCAACCCAAAGCAGCCCCAATTCCATTTTTCTCCAAAAACTTCAAGAACACCAATAATGGTGGAATTAGGAATTGACACAAAACATACTTGATGTTTGGAAGGAGAGGATTACACCAAAACCAACCGAAATCACATGCATCTTCATGATTTGATGATCTCGGCCACTTCTCCTTGTTCCTCTTTCAAACTTGCGACACACACACTAACACCATTGTGTGTGTCACCATTCTTAATCCCCACCCAAATCAAATTTGTGAGAATTACAAAAACCAGCCCCTACAGTTGTAAATTTGACCCCTTGCACCAAAGTTAGGCATTTCCACCTTTTTGTAATTTACCTCCAACTTTCATAAATAACATTCACACCCCATAATATGATTGCCATATTATTTTTATAAACCTAAAAATTGGTTCGTTACATGTTATTACAGGTAGAACCTTAGATGGCTATAGAGGATGGCATTCCAGGTAGAAAGGTGATAGACATGGATGTTTGTTGTTTGGATTGTCAGTTGATTAAAGGCATGCATGAAAGAGCTATAAGCCATGTGGTTTTAAGTTCCTTAACAGGAATTGAAGTTTTGTTGTAACAGATGGTTTGCTTGTAATAGAGGTTTGGCCATGTTGTAAAACAATTTAGTTATTAAATAAATTATGGTTCGAGTTTTCGCTGTGTGTTCTGTACCATGCGTCACGACTAACCAGTGCCTGGGACTGGGGATTGACAAGTTGGTATCATAGCCTCCGTTTAAGGGATTTTGGTACTAAGGTTTAGTATCTAAACTTAAACTAGGGTTCTGAGGATTAGCTGGAATGCCATAAGATAAGCCATAGGTTGAGATGTTGACATTTTTATGAATATATTGGGTAATGCCGAGAAAACAGATGATTAATTACATTTTTGGCCAAATGTTATTAATTTCTGAATTTCTGGATTATTACTAGTTATACGAATTTTGATGTCATACATCTGTGTGTAGGTATAAATGGCAGGTAGAGGTAGAGGACGAGGAAGTTGTAGGGGTAGAAGGCCCAATACTAGGTCACACACCCACGATACAACGAATGCTGAACCAAACATGGAAACAAATGCGAATGTTGAACATGAGCATCATATGGAGGAAGTAAAATTCCAAGGAGCGGTGGCATCTGAGGTCACCAAGATACATCAAACAACCCTACATGGAATCCTTGATAATGCTTTCCCTAGGAGAATGAAACGAAAAAGAAAGTGGTGCAAACCCAAGAACAAAAGATACCATCCAAAATAACCTTGTAGGAAACAATATTGGTACTACTCAAACTATTGGGATAACAAATCAAGGCACGGGTGGAAATAATCAAGGATGTACTTATAAGAATTTCAGTGATTGCCACCCTAAACCATTCAACGGCAAGAAGAATGTCATTGCAGTAATGCATTGGATAACTTCCATGGAAGCCGTGATTAAGATGAGTGAATGCAGAGCTGATCAAGCAGTGAAATTTGCTGCACATTCATTCGAGGAAGAACCACTTGACTGGTGGGAGTCAGACATGCATACCAAAGGAGAGGAATATACTGACAGAATGAAGTGAGAGGATCTGAAAGCACTAGTGATTAAAAGGTACTGTCCACAGAATGTAGTGGACAAGATTGAGACAAAATTTCATCGATATAAAACTGGAACCCTTACTCACCGGGAATACTCCACTAAATTTAATGAGATGGCCAAGTTAGTGCCACACTTGGTGACTCCTGAATCCTGAAGGATTAAGTGTTATGTGCAGGGATTACCACCAAAAGTTTGTACCTTAGTAAAGATAACCGCACCTGAAACCATATATTTGGCAATAGAACTTAGTGCGGTAATGTATGATGAGATAGAGGCTCAAGAGTCTTCAAAGGTGGTCAACAAAAGAGGTCATGAAAAGATAGCATATGAGCCTGCAAATAACAAAATTCCAAGAAGTGAATAAGATGACCTGGGAAGAGGTGCATAAGAAATTATATGCCATAGGTGCCAACAAGTAGGGCACATTGAAAAATATTTCCCAAACATCAAATGTCATAATTGTAATGATATGGGGCATTATAAGTATAAGTGTCCAAAGGCACCTCAAGCAAAAACCGATGGTGGATCCAAAGGACACATATTTATCTTTGAAGGAAGAAAGGAAGGAGGAGAATAGGTACGTCTCCTATAGAATAATATAAAAGAATTTTACTTAGCTATGTAAATATAAATTATATGTTTTGCATTGAGAGTAGATTAAGATAAGAATTTTGTCCTTAACCGAGGTATTAGAAAAGAATATATGATTAAAGGAGGTAGTATCATTAACCCTAAGTATGATCATTCGGTTGAGAAAAAATCCAAATTTCGAGTACGAAATTTCCAAAAGGAGGGGAGATTTGTAACACCTAAAAAATTTTCAAAGGACTAAAGTTGTCAATATTTCATGATTCAGGGGCGAAAACAGGTAAGTCCCCAAAGTAGAAGGACTGAAAATATAATTAAATAAAAGCCAAAGGGATTAATATGGAAACAATCCAAACTACGGGGACCAAAGGAAAAAATTTATGAAAATTTAGCGCTAGCGGACAACTACCTAGGTGCATAACGGTCTGCTACGTGGGGAGGAAGGCTGCAATGATGGCATGCCACGTGTCGAGTGACTAACGGATGAGGTCTGACGCGTGTAAACCCTATGGCAGACCGCTATCCAGACCTTAACGGTTCGCTACGGGTCTGGCAGAGGCCTATAAATTGAACCCACTTGCTCGGCCATTTCAACACAACAAACACACACACACTACTACACCATTCCATACACACACTTAAGACCTGAGGTGCACTTTCGAAAGCCGGTTCATATACGTAAGTGAGAATTCGACACCAAATGCAGAAGATAGTTTTTAGGTAAGCTTTATCCGACCCTTGTAAGATTTGGTTATTTACCATTAAGTTAAAGTACGTTTTAATTAAGAAAGGTCGATATTAATAGGATATTGTTCGAGGTTATTATTGCAGTTAAAATAAGCCGAGGTGCTGTCTAGGTGAGTTCCTCTTACTTGAAATGTGTGTTTGATTACACAGTTGTTATTTGAAATAGTCTGATAAGTAATGCCCTATTCCAAGTATATATAACACATAGTAAGTACTTTACACGTTCTGAAAGTATATGGGACCTACGGGTGGAACATTTATCTCATCTTACTTGTGTGGAAGGATGATATCCCTAAATTATACATATTTTGCATGCATAATAATCCCCATATTATGGTACTAATTGAACAAAAGCCTTGCAATTGATACTTAAAATGTTTATATTTCACAGTTGAATATTAAACGGTGTCCTGAGATAAACAAAGCAAAAACCACTCAAAAACATAAAGAAATCAAGCTTTTAGAAGGATCATTCCCGTTGACCACCCAAGAAGTCAACCAAGCTCAACAAAATTCAAACAAGTAGCAAAAAGACAAAAATGGGAGCTGTGGAGGGATGCACGGCTGTGTATCCCAATGCACGGGTGAAGATGAAGTTTCAGCAATCTTAGAGTAGTAGTAGAGTAGAGAGGCTCTTCCGCTTTGTACGCAATAGGGGAGCCTACGAAGCTCAGCATTATGCTAGTTCGTATAGCCATTCATGGCTAAACCCTTTGTATTGCTTGGCTGAAGATAAATTTTGGTGTATGTTAATGTTTAACTTATTAATCTAATGGTATGTCTATGTTCTTTAGTCATTCGTTCTCAAAACCATCTTCAAGATGGACTTTTTATTATTACTTGATTTAGTCTTTACACTTGTGAGTGTTCTTGATTTTAAAGTGTAAGACTGTAAAACCTTTTTGATAAATCTTCTCTTGAAACTTGTACGTCTTTATACAAGCTGATTTTGATAAGCCAAAGCTTGGTTAATATTAATAAGATCGTATGTCTTTATATGAGGTTGTTATGAAACCAAGTGTTGGTGAACTCACGTTGGGAACGATACGTCTTTATACATGGTCACATTGTTGCACCACCTCCCAATGAACAAAGTCTAATCACTCTTTTAAAAAGAATAAAAAGTGTTGTTGGTTTGATGTCTCAAACTAACTCGGCGATAGGGTCAAAGAGTTGAGGGTAACGATGTCACTAGCTGGGAGTCCTACCATTTTATTCTAAAGAACATAATTCGTGAACCAAATGTTGTGAGAATAAGGCTCTAGCGGTGTACCATTCACACATTTGTATTAGTCACACCATCGGACTAGTTAACATAACATTATCATATACCAAGTGGATTCAAAGCCCAAAGCAATACTCGTTGTGATTTGATTATTCTCGAGCTATTTACTTTCATGTTATTTACTATTATGTTATTTACATTTCTGTTACACACCTAACGCACGTTTTTACTTTTCTGTCATTTACTTTACCGTCATTTACTTTTCTGTCAGTTACTTTTCTGCTTCACAAGCACACAAAACCCACTCACTAATTAAACCGGCAAAACGATAACAAACGTTGAGTATTGGAACTCGACCGTGTCCATTGGTTCGATACTTGGTTCTTACCTAAACTATATTACATTATGATAGGTACACTTGCCTATTGTGTGTTTTAAGTTTGAGTATTTATCATTTTATAAATTTAAAAACCTAATCTCGTGAAACCATCTCTAAATATATTAGTGTATAATATATAACAAAAACAAACACATGACACGCCATCAAAGGACAAGTGAGATGGGATAGGTTGTCCATTTTATACTGGTGTGGAAAAACCGGTGGCCGGGAACGGTTGGCCAGTTATATATATAACAAAAGCCCATAACCGTTGAACTAGTGGATGGGACGTGTGATTAGTGATGATCAAATAATAAACATGTGGTAAAGATTTATGAACTCACCAACTTACGTTGACCCAGTTGCTTTTAAAGGTGGAACCTTAGATGGCTATAGAGGATGGCATTCCAGGTAGAAAGGTGATAGACATGGATGTTTGTAGTTTAGATGGTCAGATGATTAAATGCATGCATGGAAGAGTTATAAGTCCTCTGGCTTTGAGTTCCTTGACAGGAATTGACGTTTTGTTGTAACAGATGATATGTTTGTAATAGAAGTTTGGTAATGTTGTAAAATAATTTAGTTATTAAATAAATTATAGTTTTAGCTTTAGAAGTGTGTTCTGTACCATGCGTCACGACTAACCAGTGCCTGGAAACGGGGTGTGACAAGTTGGTATCATAGCCTCCGTTTAAGGGATTTTGGTACTGAGGTTTAGTATCTAAACTTAAACTAGGGTTCTGAGGATTAGCTGGAATGCCATAGGATAAGCCATAGGTTGAGATGTTGACATTTTTATGAATATAACGGGTAATACCGAGAAAACAGATAATTAATTCCATTTTTGGACAAATGTTATTAATTTCTGAATTTCTGGATTATTACTAGTTATACGAATTCTGATGGCATACATCTGTGTGTAGGTACAAATGGCAGACAGAGGTAGAGGACGGGGAAGTGGTACGGGTAGAAGGCCCAATACTAGGTCACATACCCACAATACAACGAATGTTGAACCATGATGTCGCAGGAACGGTCTATAAAAATAAACTATATTAAACATAACCTAGACACTCTAGTAATACTCTAGAAATCCTATAAACTAGACCACAATGACAGGCAAGTGGACCTATCAATCATAGTACAGCCTAATGGAAGTCCGGATATCGAACCCACGAGACACTAGTGGCAACTAATCTAGACTCTGACTCAACTAACTAGACTGATTTAAAGGGGGGAATTGTCGTTATTCTAATTCTAACAAATTAAAGAGAACTAATTAACAAGAACCAACTATCAAGCAAAGTATCTAGACGGACTCAAGAATAGGGAAAATACTACCCAGGCTAAGAATCCTACTTATGAAACTTGGATTTCTCTCGGTTAAGGAAACTATGATGGAACCAGGATCTATGAATACTACACCCTTAGACCACCTATAGGATCCCTGATCATTCTCAAGGTGTGACCTAGAAGGAAAACATAAGGGGTGTGTGACGCTCACTGGTTGGTTGGATCACCTTTCAGTCTCTCCAACAATACTAAAGTACCCAAAAGACAGATTACCTTTCAGTCTCACTATCTCAGTACATTCAAGGAATGTAAGGGGTAACTTGAAGACTCTCGATAAGACACGAGAATGCAAAGGATACTAGGAGACCTAGGGAAAACCTATTTTTAGAATCTTTACACCTAAAACCCTAACACCAAAGAGAACCTGACTATTTCTCACCTTTCAACTATCGAAGTAGGTAGAACATCTATATAATCTAAACTCTCAAACACTGTTCCTATGGATGATAATATCAAAAACCCATAATCAAATCACAAACACACAGTAGGTGACCTAATCATGCATCTATAACTGAAGGATATTCAACAAGATAAATGTGGAACAATACTTGATCATAAATCAGACATAAACATGTATACACATCAGATCAATCATAAACAAGTTCTTTACTTCAACATTAAACCATCAACAAGAATCCAAAAGCCGAATAAGATCCCATAATCACAAAGTAATCATCAAAACCTAGGTAGTTATAGTATCTAGCCAACAATCATAATCAAAAACAGAAAAAAGTCTCAAAATTCATAATCATAATGCAAGATAGATAAATCAAAGAACAAAAGATGAAGATCATAAACCGAATAAGTGTTATCCAATCGATCTAGGCTTCAATAGCTTCAATCCTTGATCCCCTCTGACTTCTCCACTCCAAAATCGCCTCTAATACTGATACTTGACGGCTGAAACTCGACAATTATCCTTTTAAACAATCAAAATGGGCCAAAAAGCCCGTATCTGGGGTTTCTCGCATACCGCGAGGGGTTCTGGTTGGTCCTTCGCGTACCGCCAAAGACAAAATAGTCGTGATGGTTTCCTGGTTCCTCGCGTACCGCATTAAAATGTGGGTCTCCCTTCACGTACCACGAGAACTAACCTAGTTTTTGTACTTAGCTCGTCGAGATACCCCAAATCCATATATTATGGGCCCCGTAACTCTTTTTTTAGCCCGAGATATGCAGATGGCCAGTGTATATTAACATCTTATAATACTTGTTGTGTTCTACTTGTTAACTAGCGTGATGACATTAGATTCTTTGTTCTTCTAGGATGAAACGGTAGGACGTCATGGTGGAACACGTGGTGGTGGCCGTATCGGACATCACGGTAGGACACCCGTTAATCGATGGCAGACTATGGGTGACGGGTCCGTCGATGCAATGATGTGGAATAAGCTAAAAGAGTTTGTAATAAAAAATTTCTGCCCGAGAAATGAGAACATATTGGCAACACTACAAAACTTGAGTTTATTAAACAAAAGGTGATTTTGAAAAAACCTAAGGTTCTTCATTCTCAAACCCCAAAAGAAGTTCATGTTGGTGAATCTTCTTCAGGTTCAGCTTGTCATGTGAAGGCTCCTTATATGAGACAGTATCAGTAGAAGAGATCTTGCTTTCATTGTGTCATTGTTGGTCACATCTTGATAAACTATCCATACAAAGCCGAAGGGAAACGACATGTGTTTCCAGAAGGAGCAAGACCATCTGTCAAGCCTTTTGTTAAACCTGTGGTTACCCCAAATACACAAGTTTCTGGAACACAGCATGTGAAAAAGGTGGTGGTAAAACATATTAAGGTTAAACCGCGTGTTTCACCTAAGAGTAATTCACAAACTGAGGTTAAACTCTCTAAACCTCATAAACGAAGACGAAACAGATGATTGAGAAAAATGTTAGCACAACAAGATGTTTCAAACAAACCAGAAACTTCCCATTTTCATGAACAACGGGATATTTGGAATTCTAAAGCTAAAGTTTATGTTTCTGATTCGTCGACAGAATCTCCCAAAATCGACGAGAGATTCAATTGTGAATTAAGAGAAGTCGATTATTTTGATGTTAATTGAAGACCCAAGACCACCATGGCTTTGGTCTCCCGTACTGATTAATTGCTTTATTGTTTGTGCAGAGGCAACCAAGGAGGACTACTCACAATACTTGGTATGTAGATAGTGGTTGTTCTCGGCATATGACGGGAAATGTTTCCCTGTTGGAGGATGTCAAGAAAATTGAAGGTGGTTATTGTCACACCCCGACCGATGGCGGAATCATCGAGGCGGACAATGAAATGATTGTTCAAAAGCACATGATAGCTAAAAGGTTGCATAATTCATTAATTAAATTTAAAGACAACAAGATCCAAATACGATACATTCCAAATAACATAGTCTAATTCAAAACATTGATTTATTTAACTAGGTCCATCGTTCTTAAGTGGAGAAACCTTCGGCAAGTAGTCACATATCCAAACCTGAAACATTATTTAAATCAAGTGTCAACTAAAAAGTTGGTGAGTACATAGGTTTAGTAATTCCGGTCAATAGTAGTTGTAAATCGTTTTGCAACTCATTGTTTACCTTGTTAAACATAGTATATATGATGTATCATTTATTTAATCACAATTCAAACCGAGTTTGACGCGCTTGAACAGAGCACAACAGCTAAGTCCGGTATGTTTGAATATAGTTACCCACTATATCTGATATGTTTGAATATAACACGCGGTTATATCCGAGTATGCAGTAATAAACACCCTAACCGGGTGGGTTGGTTAGGCACAATAGATCTATCAATATTACAGTTGGTTGTCTTGTGTTTTAAATGTATGTACATCCAAAGAATAAGCATATAGTCTCATGTATAACACGTACAAACAATGTGAGTAGCATGTATAATGTTTCACCCCAAAACGTATAAAAATGTAAAATAGGGGCTATGTAACTCACCTTGCAAGCGGGTATTTTTTCACGCGTGTAGGTGATAAGTATTTGGAAGCCTAAGTACGTTGATACCCTATGTAGATAAATGGGTATTATTGTATGTTTACATGTGCGTATTAGTATTTAATTGTGTATAGGTTTATAATAGCATTTCTTAGTGTTATTTGCATAAAAGTTGGTCCAGATTTACTTGAAATTACTGATTTGATCGAAACTGTTTTATAGTTGTGACAGGTATCGAAACTGTGTTCAATCGAAACTACTAGTTTCGATTGACCATTTATAAGTGATACACAGGCTGTCGAAACTACCATCTATCGAAACTACTAGTTTCGATTGATCATTTATAAGTGATACACAGGCTGTCGAAACTACCATCTATCGAAACTACTAGTTTCGATTGATCATTTATAAGTGATACACAGGCTGTCGAAACTACCATCTATCGAAACTACTAGTTTCGATTGATCATTTACTCAATCGAAACTAAGTAGTTTCGATGGCCCAGACTTTAGAAAAATAGTTTGTCCGGTAATCGATGGTTTGGAGTCGTGACTTCGATTGGTTCATCTTGTCTTATGATAACAGAAGGTAAAGAAACGAAGTCGAGGATTCTTACGTGGTCGCAAAGAAGCTGGACGGCAGAGTCTTAAGTCCGAGAATGTCCAGAATGAGAATCGAGTCTCTAGGTGGGATTAGCCTCTACAACCTTGGTCACAGCTTCACACAGAGATAGCGATTGTAATGGTGCCTTCAATTTGGAGTGAAATTGGGTGGAAGAGGGGTAGCGAGCTCGAGCAGGGCCGACCATGGCTATTTATAGCCGAGCTTGATTTCCATATAAAAACGTGCAATTGGGCACGTTCCGACACTAGTCTGGACGAGACGAAACTAACCAGACATTCAACACGCGTGGAGGTGGTCTGTCGGGCGCGAATTCGAACGTGGGTTTCTCGGTTACCAACAGGATCAGACGATCCTTATGTTGGGGAGACCAATTGGTCGGGGGTCTTGTTCGCGTGGGGAAGATGAGGTCGGGGAGACCAAATTCGGCTGTCGAGGTGTAGGGGACAGTCGTGTCGAGGAGTCGCCGGAGAAAAGCTCGGACCGTCGGTCAATGGGGAAGACGGTCGGAAACGCGAATCAGAAGTTAGCAAAACCAGTCCCTGGAGTTTGTTTTTGATTTAAAATAGTCCCTGAGAGTTATTACAAATTGGTCCCTGTGGTTTGATTTGTCCAGAAACAGCCCCTTAACAGATTTTTTTCTTAAACCCCTTTTTGTTTCATTATTTTCCAAAAACAACCTCTCAACTTTTATAAAAATAATTTCTTTAATTTCTTTTAATTTCAAATATATTTTATAAACTTATCTTATTATCATTATAACTAATTTTTATAAAAGTTATTTATCTTATTTAATTAGGTCATTTTATTAAATATGAAACTTTTAAATTTAGATTTTTTTTTTTATATAAAATTTTATGTAAGTTTTAAAGCTTGTAAAATTTTAATTAATTCAAATCCGTAAAAATAAAAATACAAACACTTGTATTTTATTTAATTTGAGAATGATTACACGATAAACATTTTACAAGTGCGCGAATGAAAATCCGAAATGTCACAGTCTCCACATGTTAAAGGAATTTCGCCCTGAAATTCAACTAGCGGGGGCTATGAAAAAGATGCGGATATTTGGTTCTCATTTGGTCTTCCCGTTCCCAAGTGAACTCGGGTCCACGTTTAGACTCCCAACGGACCTTGATAATGGGGATGCGGCTACGCTTGAGTTTCTTGACTTCTCGGTCCATGATTTCCACGGGTTTCTCAACAAAGTGCATTTTCTCGTCAATGCGCACTTCATCAAGAGGGATGTGGAGATTCTCGTCGGCTAGGCACTTTTTCAAATTAGATACATGAAAAGTCTGATGAACGTTCCTGAGTTCTGAAGGAAGATCAAGTTTGTAGGCCACTTTTCCTACCCTTTCGAGTATCTTGAATGGACCCACATATCGAGGTGCGAGTTTTCCTTTCTTTCCAAATCGGACTACGCATTTCCAAGGTGATACCTTTAGAAGAACCATATCCCCAACTTGGAATTCCAAGGGTTTTCGTCGGTTATCGGCATAGCTCTTTTGCCGACTCCTTGCTACTCGAATGTTGTCACGAATAAGAGAGATTTTATCGGTGGTCTCTTGGATAAGCTCGGTACCGGTGATTTGTGCTTCACCAATTTCGTTCCAACAAATCGGTGAACGACATTTTCGTCTATAAAGAGCTTCAAACGGTGCCATGTTAATACTTGTGTGGTAGATGTTGTTGTAGGAAAATTCGATCAGTGGTAGGTGAGAATTCCAATTGCCACCAAAGTCAATGACACAAGCTCTAAGCATATCCTCGAGAGTTTGGATTGTTCGCTCGGTTTGTCCATCAGCTTGAGGATGGTAAGCCGTACTTAGATCCAAACGAGTACCAAGCGCAGATTGTAATGATTGCCAAAATTGGGAAGTAAAAGGCGAATCACGATCGGAGATGATGTTCAAAGGGATTCCGTGACAACTTACGATCTCATCAATGTAGATCCGAGCCAATTTCTCAACTCGATAGTCCTCACGAATAGGCAAGAAGTGAGCAGACTTTGTAAGTCGGTCGATCATAACCCAGATACTATCGTGTCCACTAGTAGTGCGTGGAAGTTTGGTTATGAAGTCCATAGCAAGGTTCTCCCACTTCCACATGGGAATTTCTGGTTGTTCGAGGAGTCCAGAAGGCTTTTGGTGTTCGGCCTTCACTTTAGAACAAGTTAAGCATTTTGCCACAAAGAGGGCAATATCCTTTTTCATGCCGGGCCACCAATATTGCTGACGAAGACCCATGTACATCTTATCAGCTCCGGGATGTACCGAATATCGAGTTTTGTGGGACTCGTTCATTAAAAATATACGAAGGTCGTCGCGATCGGGAACCCAGATACGGTCCAAGTAATACAATAAGCCGTTGACTTTGGTTTCTAGTGAGAGTTCTACACCACATGCCATCTCTTGATACATGTTTCCTTCGGTAACCGAGGTGTGTTATGCTTGAAGGATACGGGCTTGGATATTGTTATGAATACAAACACTATGAAGCATGATACGTTCTTTACGACTCAAGGCGTCGGCTACAACATTTGCCTTGCTGGGGTGGTAGCGAATCTCGCAGTCGTAATCGTTAAGAAGTTCAACCCATCTTCGTTGCCTCATATTAAGCTCTTTTTGATTGAAAATATGTTGGAGACTTTTGTGGTCGGTGAAATCCACGCATTTGGTGCCATATAGATAGTGTCTCCAAATTTTCAAGGCGAAAATGACAGCACCAAGCTCGAGATCATGGGTCGTATAGTTCTTCTCATGGAATTTGAGTTGACGTGATGCGTATGCAATTACTTGACCTCGTTGCATAAGAACACAACCAAGACCTTGGTTGGATGCATCACAATAAACGACAAAGTCGTCATTACCACTAGGAAGAGTTAGAATAGGAGCATTGCAGAGCTTGTGCTTTAGAGTTTGAAAGCTTCCTCTTGCTTGGGTCCCCACTCGTAGTGCTTACCTTTGTGAGTCAAGGCAGTGAGCGGGACCGCAATCTTAGAGAAATTTGAGATGAAACGACGATAGTAACCTGCTAGTCCAAGGAATGAACGAATCTCGGTAGGAGTCTTAGGAGTACTCCAATTCTTTACCGCTTCAATTTTTGCCGGGTCCACATGAATCCCTTTATCATTGACTATGTGTCCCAAAAATTGAACCTCCTTTAGCCAGAATTCACACTTGGAGAACTTGGCGTATAGTTGTTCTTTCTTCAAGAGCTCTAAAATCAAACGAAGATGTTGTTCATGCTCCGCTTTCGTTTTAGAATAGATGAGAATGTCGTCGATGAAAACGATCACGAACTTGTCCAAATAAGGTTTGCATACACGGTTCATGAGATCTATGAAAACCGCAGGTGCATTAGTCAAGCCAAATGGCATGACCATGAACTCGTAGTGACCATATCTAGTTCGAAAGGCAGTCTTTGGAATGTCTTCATCGAGAACACGAAGTTGATGGTATCCGGAACGAAGGTCAATCTTGGAGAAACATGTTGAACCTTGAAGTTGATCGAAAAGATCGTCGATACGGGGTAAAGGATAACGGTTCTTGATTGTAAGCTTGTTGAATTCACGATAATCAATGCACATTCGAAACGATCCATCCTTTTTCTTTACGAACAGCACGGGAGCACCTCAAGGTGAATGGCTCGGGCGGATGAATCCTTTATATGAGAGTTCTTGTAATTGACTTGCGAGCTCTTGCATCTCGGAAGGTGCAAGACGATAGGGAGCTTTTGCCATGGGAGTTGCTCCGGGCACAAGGTCAATACGAAACTCTACTTGTCTAGGAGGAGGAAGACCGGGTAAATCCTCGGGGAATACCTCAGGAAAGTCTCGAATGATCGGAATATCTTGCAATTTCTTACCCTTGTCTTTCGTGTCAACCACGTGGGCCAAGAAAGCAACGTACTTTTTCCGCAAGTACTTTTGTGCTAATGTTCAAGACATGAGTTGAAGACCACGACACGGTTTTTCACCGAAAATAACTAACGTGTCACCCGAAGGGAGAGGTATACGAATGCACTTTTCGTAGCAAATAACCTCGGCATGGTGCTTGGATAACCAGTCCATGCCAATTATAATATCGAAGCTTCCCAATTGCATTGGAAGGAGATCAACGGAGAACACATGATCATTAAGCTCTAGATTGCAGTTGCGGATAACAGAATTTATAGTAATAGATTTTTCGTTTGCTATCTCCACGGAATATGAATTGTCAAGTTTCGTTCTTTGTTTAGCAAGTCGAGATTCAAAGGTAAGAGACACAAAACTCCTATCGGCACCGGTATCAAATAAAATGGATGCATAATGATTGTTTACGAGAAACGTACCGTTTATCACGTCGTTGTTTGCTTGAGCCTCATTAGCGTTTATATTAAACGCTCGTCCTTGAGGACCACCTTGATGATGAATTTTTGGGCATCGGTCACGGAAATGGTTTGGGTCCCCACATTCGTAACATGCCCGACCATTGAGAGGTGCCGGATAGATTGGGCGGTTGGCTGGAGCAGCTTGATGGACGGGAGGACGAGTACGGAAAGTAGTGACCACGTGTCCATATCGTCCGCAACTTGAACACAATCAGCATGGTAGGTTGGCAGGATGATGGTACTTGCAGGTCTGGCATTGGGGATTCGGGCCCTGATAAGTTTTCGGGTTTTGACCCAAAGGGGCCGCTTGAATAGCAGGCACAGCGGGAGTTACAGCTGCGAAGTTTCGACCCTTTCGTTTCTTGTTGCGGTTAGAAGACTCGGGTTTTACATCTTTGACGGCCGCAAGAGTAGAAACAACCTTCTTGGAACCCTTTCTTGTTAAGGTTCCGGCTTTGACATGGTTGTCGGATAGTGTAGCAGATAGACGGATAGCAGCTTCAAGTGTAGGAGGATTGCTTCCTAGCACAGCATCTTGAATTTGCATAGGCAGGCCGCCTATGTATTTTTCAATCCCCCGAGCAAGGGGAGTGATCATATGAGGCACCAGCAGACTTAGCTCTTGAAACCGGGTGGTGTAGGCCAGATTATCCCCACTGTCTTGGGCAAGATTCCAAAACTCAGCCTCGAGCTTCCTCATTTCATTCCGAGGACAGAATTCATCAGTCATGGCCTTCTTCAGATCATCCCATGATAAGGATGTAGCAACCTCAGCACCACGAATGCGTTTCTCACCGTTCCACCAGGTGAGGGCTCTCTTTTGGAGTACACTTGTGGCATAACGAACCCGAAGATTATCGGGACAGTCGTTGTTTAGGAATGTGCTTTCCATGCTTTCAAACCATTGAAGTAGGCCGGTAGCACCTTTAGTCCCCAAGAATTTTGTAGGATTGCACGAGTTAAAGTGTTTAAACGTGCAGTGAGGCGGGTTGGTACCACCGTTCCCTTGGATGTTGTGAGACCCGTCACTGTTGTTATTTGCTTGGGTCATTTGCCCTACCAGCTGGGCAAGAAGAGTAGCAAGATCCGGGTTGGAAGTGCTAGAGTTTGCACGTCGAGGAGGCATTCTAACACCATAAGAAAAGACAATGATATTTTAGATAAGATGGATATATATGAGTTATAGCGGAAAATAATGTAAGCAGAAAAACGGGATTCATCATGACGCGTGCCAGTGCATGTGTATTTATTCAAAGTTGATGGGGGGAAGCTAAGCCATCTATTCCGGATAGAACATGATGTTATAGATCATTATTCGTGTAATAGGAATTGCCGAGACTTGCATGCACTACAAATCGTTATTACGTGTGCACCCGTGATAATGATTTGCTATGCATGTTCGTCTAGTTCTTCCTATCTTGCTATAATGTCCCCAAATTTTGAGTTTAAGTTCGGATCGTATCCTTACGAATACATTGACTTATCAACGTTAAATAATTCCTCAAAACTTTCAAAGAGACATGCTTTAGCCTATAGGTAAACACTCACTTCAGGAATTCCCAGGAAAGCATACGGGTCCGTTTATTTGGATTTATACGAAATGCTTTCCTAGACAAAAAACCCAATGTACAGGTGTCACCCTTCCAGATTGCACGTGTCCTTTACTGGTCTCAAGGAATTAAGTCGTTTGACGAGATAAGATTTTGATAGACTTGAGAGTCTATGAGTATAAAATGTGTAGGACATGTTGCAATTAATACGGATTAGGAAGGAGTATGGATAAGGATGGGTAGTGTATTTGTTTGCATAAGTTTGTTTGTCAAATATGTATGTAAAGTATGTATCATGTATCAAAGTCTTGTATGTATGTGTATAAGTCTCATGTACCAAACTCGGGAAAATTCAAATAATACCTAACTACGAATAATTCACATAGAAATTTATCATTTAGCGCATAACACATAAAAGGGAGTCCTAGGGTTATAGTCTAGGTCATTGTGTCTAATAACCTAATTCCCTATAACCATGGCTCTGATACCAATCTGTCACACCCCGACCGATGGCGGAATCATCGAGGCGGACAATGAAATGATTGTTCAAAAGCACATGATAGCTAAAAGGTTGCATAATTCATTAATTAAATTTAAAGACAACAAGATCCAAATACGATGCATTCCAAATAACCTATTCTAGTTCAAAACATTGATTTATTTAACTAGGTCCATCATTCTTAAGTGGAGAAACCTTCGGCAAGTAGTCACATATCCAAACCTGAAACATTATTTAAATCAAGTGTCAACTAAAAAGTTGGTGAGTACATAGGTTTAGTAATTCCAGTCAATAGTAGTTGTAAATCGTTTTGCAACTCATTGTTTACCTTGTTAAACATAGTATATATGATGTATCATTTATTTAATAACAATTCAAACCGAGTTTGACGCGCTTGAACAGAGCACAACAGCTAAGTCTGGTATGTTTGAATATAGTTACCCACTATATCCGATATGTTTGAATATAACACGCGGTTATATCCGAGTATGCAGTAATAAACACCCTAACCGGGTGGGCTGGTCAGGCACAATAGATCTATCAATATTACAGTTAGTTGTCTTGTGTTTTAAATGTATGTACATCCAAAGAATAAGCATATAGTCTCATGTATAACACGTACAAACAATGTGAGTAGCATGTATAATGTTTCACCCCAAAACGTATAAAAATGTAAAATAGGGGCTATGTAACTCACCTTGCAAGCGGGTATTTTTCCACGCGTGTAGGTGATAAGTATGTGGAAGCCTAAGTACGTTGATACCCTATGTAGATAAATGGGTATTATTGTATGTTTACATGTGCGTATTAGTATTTAATTGTGTATAGGTTTATAATAGCATTTCTCAGTGTTATTTGCATAAAAGTTGGTCCAGATTTACTTGAAATTACTGATTTGATCGAAACTGTTTTATAGATGTGACAGGTATCGAAACTGTGTTCAATCGAAACTACTAGTTTCGATTGACCATTTATAAGTGATACACAGGCTGTCGAAACTACCATCTATCGAAACTACTAGTTTCGATTGATCATTTATAAGTGATACACAGGCTGTCGAAACTACCATCTATCGAAACTACTAGTTTCGATTGATCATTTATAAGTGATACACAGGCTGTCGAAACTACCATCTATCGAAACTACTAGTTTCGATTGATCATTTACTCAATCGAAACTAAGTAGTTTCGATGGCCCAGACTTTAGAAAAATAGTTTATCCGGTAATCGATGGTTTGGAGTCGTGACTTCGATTGGTTCAGCTTGTCTTATGATAACAGAAGGTAAAGAAATGAAGTCGAGGATTCTTACGTGGTCGCAAAGGGGCTGGACGGCAGAGTCTTAAGTCCGAGAATGTCCAGAATGAGAATCGAGTCTCTGGGTGGGATTAGCCTCTACAACCTTGGTCACAGCTTCACACAGAGATGGCAATTGTAATGGTGCCTTCAATTTGGAGTGAAATTGGGTGGAAGAGGGGTAGCGAGCTCGAGCAGGGCCGACCATGGCTATTTATAGCCGAGCTTGATTTCCATGTTAAAACGTGCAATTGGGCACGTTCCGACACTAGTCTGGACAAGACGAAACTAACCAGACATTCAACACGCGTGGAGGTGGTCTGTCGGGCGCGAATTCGAACGTGGGTTTCTCGGCCACCAACAGGATCAGACGATCCTTATGTTGGGGAGACCAATTGGTCGGGGGTCTTGTTCGCGTGGGGAAGACGAGGTCGGGGAGACCAAATTCGGCTGTCGAGGTGTAGGGGACAGTCGTGTCGAGGAGTCGCCGGAGAAAAGCTCGGACCGTCGGTCAATGGGGAAGACGGTCGGAAACGCGAATCAGAAGTTGGCAAAACCAGTCCCTGGAGTTTGTTTTTGATTTAAAATAGTCCCTGAGAGTTATTACAAATTGGTCCCTGTGGTTTGATTTGTCCAGAAATAGCCCCTTAACAGATTTTGTCTTAAAGCCCTTTTTGTTTCATTATTTTCCAAAAACAACCCCTCAACTTTTACAACAATAATTTCTTTAATTTCTTTTAATTTCAAATATATTTTATAAACTTATCTTATTATCATTATAACTAATTTTTATAAAAGTTATTTATCTTATTTAATTAGGTCGTTTTATTAAATATGAAACTTTTAAATTTAGATTTTTTTTTATATAAAATTTTATGTAAGTTTTAAAGCTTGTAAAATTTTAATTAATTCAAATCCGTAAAAATAAAAATAAAAACACTTGTATTTTATTTAATTTGAGAATGATTACACGATAAACATTTTACAAGTGCGCGAATGAAAATCCGAAATGTCACTGTTATGCTGCATTTGCTGGTAAAAAGGGTGGCTACATAGGCCAAGGGATGTTGAGAATTGGGAGTTTGAAGTTTGAGAAAGTCAACTATGTGGAACAATTGGAGCACAATCTTCTGAGTGTTTCGCAAGTGTGCGACAAGAAGTTCTCGTTTCATTTCAATGATTCTAAATGTTTGGTTTTCAAACATGGTTTTGTGATTCCTGTGGAATGGATATTGATGCGAGCACCGCGGAAGAACGACACGTATGTTTTACACATGAGTTTTACTTCTACAGCGGATTTTGTTTCGACGTGTCTTCTGTCCAAGGCTTCTGAATCTGACTCGATCTTTTGGCATCGCAAAATGGCGCATATTAATTTCCGAAAGATGAATTATCTGGTGAAGAACGGTTTAATTACTGGTGTGCCTATGTTGAGTTTTTCTGTGCATGATGATTGTATTCTATGCAGAAAGGGGAAGCAACACAGGAAGTCTCATAAGCCCAAGTCCTCTAATTCAATCAATACAGCGTTGGAATTATTACACATGGACTTGTTTGGTCCAATCAGCATCAAAAGCATTAGTGGGAAATCTTACTACTTCGTAGTAACAGTTGATCATTTTCGCTTCTAGTGGGTAAAATTTTTGGCTTCAAATGATGAAACTACAGAGACTGTTCAATATCTTATTTTGGGTCTTGAAAGTTTATGTAAACAGAAAGTTCGGAGAATTTGGAGCGACAACGGCACTGAGTTCAATAACAGAGTTATGGGTTTATTTTGTATTCAGAAAGGGATCCATCATGAATTCAGTGTGTCGTACGTTCCACAGCAGAATGGCGCCTCAGAACGGAAAAATAGGACTTTGGTTGAAACTACGAGAACGATGTTAGTTGATTCAAAGTTTTCGATTACTTTTTGGGCCGAAGCGGTGAATACAGCATGTCATGTTCTGAATCGAGTCCTGACTGTGTCGTGGCACAACAAAACTTGTTATGAGTTGTTGAACAATCGAAAGCCCAATCTTGATTATTTGTTACCATTTGGCAATCCATGTACTTTGTTGAAAACTCGTGACCTTCGGACCAAGTTTTGTGAAAAGGCTGTAGAAGTGATTTTTCTTGGATACGTCGCCAATTCATTTAACAAACGAGTTTATAACAAAGAATCTTGACAAATTGAGGAATGGTTTCACATTGATTGTAGTAATCATAGTATTCCTCAGACTGCCAAAGGACCTGCATGGGGTTTTGATTATGATGCACTCTTCAAGTCTTTCAATATTCTCCCGGATTTATTTGCTAAAGAATTTGAGATGTTATACCAAAGTTGAAGTGGTGACAATGTTTCAAGTTTTACACCAAGATCAGTGGTTCCACAATCCATGCCAACTGTCGACCCGAATGTTGCATCATCTTAGGGAACACATCATGAATCTGATAGTGAAGATGTAGAGATTGTATTCCAGGATTCAAACAATGATCCTCATAATATTCTTGACGACCCGTCTTCATCTACTCAGGTTGCGGGGGAGATTCCTACTAATCTTGATGCTGATATTCCATAGACCAGGATACACAAAAACCATCCAATTGAGAACATCATTGGGAATTTACAAGATGGAGTTCAAACTCGAACTCGTTCTATTTATGAGAATACTTGTTTGTATACTAGCATTAGAAACACTGGTATCATTGACGATTGTTTGTATTCTTGTTCCATTTCCCAGGTTGAACCGAAAAATGTTGGTATGGATTTGCAAGACAATAGCTGGATTGAGGCCATGCAAGAGAAATTGGCTCAGTTTGACAAGCTACATGTGTGAGACCTGGTTGACTTACCTCAAGGAGCTTACCCCATTGGAACTAAATGGGTCTTTGAATGCAAGAAGGATGATCGAGGTGTGATTGTGAGGACTAAGGCAAGATTGGTTGTTCAAGGTTTTAACTAGCAAGAAGGAATTGATTATACTTAGGTCTAGGCATCAGTTTCATGGTTGGAGGCGATTCGCTTATTTTAGCATTCTCTTCTTACAAAGGCTTCAAATTTTTTCAGCTAGATATTAAGAGTGCTTTTCTTTATGGAAAAGTGAAAGAGGAAGTGTATGTTTGTCAACCTTCGGGTTTTAAAGATCCGAAGTATCCTCAAAGAATGTTCAAACTGGATAAGGCTTTATACGGTCTTCATCAAGATCCGAGGGCATGGCACGAGACATTGTCTCAACATCTTTTGGATAATGGTTTCGAACGTGTGCAGATAGACAGAACTTTATTCATTAGAAAAGAAGGGGGAGAATTCCTGTTAGTGTAGATATACGTTCATGACATTATTTTCGGGTCTACGAATGAGAAGCTTTGTAAAGAATTTGAGGCAGTGATGAAATCAAAGTTCGAAATGAGTGCGATGGGGGGAGTTATCGTTCTTTTTGGGACTTCAAGTCAATCAGAAAGAAGATGGCTTTTTCATTCATCAAACGAAATATGTCAATGATATTTTGAGCCGATTCAAAATGGAAGACTGTTCACCTTATGACACTCCAATTCCTGTTAACCACAAGTTAAATCCCAATCTTGAAGGAAAGGATGTTGACAGTAGGTTATATACAGCCATGATAGGATCACTGATGTAGCTCATAGCTTCGTGACCTGACATTATGTTTGTTTATGCTCAAGATTTCAATCGCGTCCAAAGGATTTACAACTAATTGCAGTGAAGCATATATTTCGGTACCTGAAAGGAGTCGCATCTGATTTTAATTTCATTGCATATACAGATTCTAACTTTGGCGGTTGTTGTCTAGATAAGAAATCTACATTAGGAGGATGCCAGATTCTAGGAAATTGTCTAGTTTCGTGGCAGTGTAAGAAACAAACCACATAGTCCATCTCAACATGCGAGGCAGAATACATTGCTGCTTCAAGTTGCTATTCCCAAATTCGTTGGATTCAACAACAACTTCGGGACTACGGTTTGAATTATACGTGTACTCCTATGTTTATTGATAATAATGCTACCATGCCGATAACTAATAATCTTGTGAAGCACTCTAAGACCAAACATATTGAAATTTGACACCACTTCATAAGGGTTTGTGCTGAAAAGAAATTGATTGAACTGGTTAAAATTGACACTGAAGATAATCTTGCTGACCTCTTTACAAAAGCATTTGATCGATCCAGATTTGAATTTTTAATCAAAATGATTGGCATGCTAAATCCCGAGAAAAATTATTTTCAAAATATTTTCACGGAATTTTTTTTTATTTTTTTATTTCAGTTAATGTTTTAGTTTTACTTTTACTGTCTTTCATGTTTTTCATTTTGTTTCAAAAAGTTGTTTATCAAATCCAAACAAACGTGAAAAAGATAAAATTGACGTCATTTGAAGTTAGAGAAGAAATAAGAGTACATCAGTAGATTATCTTACACACATGACCATAATCTGACCTTTTGGTAGTTTATGTGATTCAATTTATCTGTTATATATGTTTTGATCTATACTTTTTAGACTCCACGAATGGGAAATGATTGCGTCATGACTACTTGTGTTTGAAAAGATTATAAGATAACTTTAATTTTCAATAACTGCATGTACTTTGAATTGTCAGTAGGCAATAAGCGTTTTTGGACCATTAGTAGTGTGAAAACATAATTACTTATGTGACAACTGTGATTTGATCCCATATTGTGTTAGTTTTGTGAGTTTAAAAGTTCACTATCAGATAAGGAATGTAAGATTTTGGCTAGTATTATCCTATAAGACCAGTTGCGGGTTATGTCTTCAGCAAAATTTTATTCGGTTCACTCCATTGACAATGTTCGTCAACCATGTGATTGGAGTTGAACTAAAATATGTCTTTGACAACATCTGTCAAGCATATACTTTCCCCTTTGAATCAATCATTCTGATTCCATATCCATTACCCTGAATCATCATGATTCTCACTGAGATGTATATCAAAGCCAAGACATTGAATTAATCGATTCCGAATTAAAATGATTCCTGATAATCCTTATGAATTATGTTTGATTTTTTTTATGCTAAATGATGTCTCCTTATTCTAGATATTGAGATAAGTGCATTTACTTAATGTTGGCATAATCGTGAGGTACACGTTGTATTTCATACTAAATGGTACCTTAACTCACAAGAACATGGGACAAAGATGCTTGTAGTTTCAAATCTTATAATATTGACAACTTAAATTGATATGTTGTATATTGCAAATTTGGAATGTGAATAAATAGTATATCATGACCTGATCCCATTTTCTTTGAAGTTTATCGAGTATCATTACATGAAGTTTGATAGTCTTGAGAAAATTGATAGTTTAAATAACACTTATGTGTTTGATTACATGATCATTGGTTCCTAACTTAACTCAAAATTTTAGCTGCAGTTACAAAACATGTCCTAATAAGGCTTGAATGAATTGTCATAGGATATCATTAGACTTTATAAGGATTGTTTTCCAAAATGTGTGTTTGATATATCATATATATTGATATGATCTCCTTGCTCATGTTGTTCGATAAAAATATGTGATTTCGTACTTTACGTTTTTTTATTATTTTATCTTGTATTACTTTCTACTGAGAAAATCCAAAAAGATTTTACATTTTGTTTACTTTACTTTGTTTAAAAAAATTCAATCAAAAAGATTTTTGGTATGTTTTAATATAAAGTTCGAAAAGCCAAAAATATTTTCTTTTCATTTTAGCTCGTATATTTGAAAAATCTAAAAAGATTTTATTTTTTGAATTAAATGAGAATTTATTTTCAAATACTTGGGAATTTTATTGAAAAGGTTGGAATTTGAGGAAAAGTCGGAAAGCTGGAATTTCAAAACTATGAGAGGTATCCGGTTTGTGTCATTTCAAATATGTCTTTAGAAAAATTTACTTTAACGTGATAGTTATAAATTATTTTAAGTTAATTTTTAAAATATTTTTTTCAGCTGGGTATTATTTTTTATTTAGTTGATAAATTCATATTAAATTCATTTGGTTAATGATATAATAACTATTTATAATTAAATAATAAGTATCCATAATTAGACTTATATTAAATATTTAAAAATATATTATTTTAAATTCATTATTTAATAAGAGAGAGAAGCGGTAAAATAATACTGGGGATACATTAGAAAGTGACACGTGTGTCCCTAAGATTTTTATTTATATAAAGATTATAGACTTGTATATATTTACACAAATAAACACACCTATAAATGTACACACATATCCTTGTTACAGGAATCACACACTTGTATCCTTATACCCATAAGTAACATTAGAACATTGAAGGTAAACACATAATATCATAACGAAAATCTCCAAAAAAAAATTGTTAGCGCATATCTGGGGAAAACCCGAATTGAAAACTGTTTATTCGGGACACATGGAATAAGAAATTTCAGTAAGGCGGTTCTTTTAATTACAAAACTTGATTGACTTTTGAATGTTAGCCCACTTATTCTTCAACGTCTAATTAAGGATGATTATTCTATGCATTTGCAAATAAAGTTAACAATAAAAGTTATCTATATGAATACTTATCTTGAAGATAAAAGCCTGAAAACATTGGTCAGGTCATCATTCAAAAGCACTATGTTTGAAACAAAAAGTTTGTGAGTCAATTTTAAGGAAATCTATCTATTTTCCAAGAAATAAGGCTAGTTTTATCAACATCTTAATTTTATTGGGTTCGTCCTAATACTTGAGTAAAAACCACTGGTCATAACAAACTTAGCCACATCCAGTAGCGGAACTAGGGGGGTCAGAGGGGTCCGTTGACCCTCCGGCTTGTTGCACTTGTGTTTTCTAAAAATAAATAAGATAAGAAATTTATAATCATTTCAAATATTTTCGAACCTAATAGAAATGTTTACCTTTCTTAACCACTAATTAAGAACAGAACCATGTCAATCACGTCACTTAGAGAAAAACAGAACTTCTAACACAAGTTGAATTCAATCATTTTTCTCTAAAACAACTTCTAAAATAAGTTGTATTCCCAAACATAAAATACAAGGCGGCTCGATTGTTCTTGACTTTACAGACTCGATATATATACATACTGAATCGACACCACAAGCACAACCGCTTCATGAAACGGTGCTTCCGTTTGCAACTGTATAACTCCATTTGCTGAACTGCTACCGCTTCTGTTTGACACAACCCTTGCGGCTGTTTGACTTTGTGTCCAGCAAACAACCAGACAATCTAATAACATATTAAACAATCGATTGGGCTTTACATACCCAATACAGACTTGGACCTTTAAACTAGACCTGAGCTTTATTCTAATTTGAGTTTACAGACCAAAAACATAAAATATAACTTTGACCCATTAAGCTAAAATAATAAAACATTAAAAGATCAAAAGATTAATAATCCAATATTCCCTCCTAAGCTTTTGATCTTTAAATTCCTGATTCTTCAATTGTTATCTTCAACAAGAACCACATCTTTGTCCTCTACTTGGACAAAGTCTTTTTCTTCAAAATTCTACATATTGACTTCATTGTCTTCACCATTCATCTTGTCTTTCACTTGCCCATGAATCATGCTCACTCTTTCTTTCTTGAATTTAGATTAACCAATTGAACTTGACTATTTATTGTTGATCTTATTCTTTTTTGTCTTTTGTGTAATACCACTCCAAAAAATCCAAATAACTCATGTATATGATTTTTAAATTTTCACTTAGCTCCTATGGTAAACATGTAAGGTCCCAAACCCGGGAAGCCTCACGTATTTGATTTACTCATTCACAATTAGTTCTTAAACTTCAAATAA
Organism: Smallanthus sonchifolius; assembly: GCA_023525975.1. Classification (NCBI taxonomy): domain Eukaryota; kingdom Viridiplantae; phylum Streptophyta; class Magnoliopsida; order Asterales; family Asteraceae; genus Smallanthus; species Smallanthus sonchifolius. The sequence continues at coordinate 48,429,836 of CM042023.1, forward strand.
CATAAAGCAGTGGAATAAACGTCATTACATTGTTTGCAAAATAGCAACAAATTAAAACTTTATCTTTAACCATTCAACATTCAAACAGAACATAAGGGATGCTAGTCACATATAGTCGGGTAACTCCTCGGGTAGCCAAGCAATATCCATTCAGCATTCCTCTAACCTTAACCTGACATGCATACTAAAAGTCAGCTAACGCTGGTGAGTTTAAGTTTTCATTCATTTATAAGAAAATGGTTTACCGTTCATTCATTCATTAGGGTTTTATCATTCATATTTAAAACAGGGCTTAACATTCATTTCCATTCATACATACGTTCAAACATTCATTCATAAAACATTTACCATTCCATTCAAGTCATACAATAAATATGTAAATCTGTTTTACCATCCATTCCGTCATTTAGTATTGTATCGCCTCTAAGGCTATCATGCACGAAGATCGACAATACAATACATTCCGTCCATATCATATTATACTGCCCCTAAGGCTATCATACACGAAGACCGACAATACAATATCATTCGTGGGTCACGTTAACCTTGAGTGACCGTCGTCACAACACTCCAGATTATACAACCAATAAACCACTGATAGGCGACAAAGACACTACCTCTGTTGTACTTATGGAAAAAAATATGCCATAAGGCTGGAAATTATATTCCCAGACTTCATTCGTCAATTTCATTCATTCGGTAGATTAGATTTGTAATGACTTCCATAAAACATTTGCCCGTTTTCTCTTCATGAAACATCCATTCGTTTATAAAACCCTTTCCATTCATTACAAAACCATTTATAAACATTCCATTTCATAACATTTCCTTTCATAAACACTCGTTTCATAAACAATTCTCGTTTCAAACATCGTTCATTTAGAAAACATTCATTTCATAAACATTTCGTAAGCATTCATTTATCATAAACCTTTCATATGAGTATGCATGTCACCATAAAAACAAGTAAATAGGGAATCTTAACTCACCTAACTTTTAAGAAGTAATCTCACTCGTCAACGAACTTCGGGCTACACGGAAATGCTAATCAATCTAACCAAACCTCATGAACGAGATATGTCACTACATGGTTATCCAAGTCTTTAGATCGAAAACTCCTTTATCCGAAAACCTTTTCGGCTGAAATCTTTTTCGGTCGAAATTGTAACATCCGTGACTTTTGCATGTAATATTTTATTTCATTTTTGTACAATAATAACATTTATTGTTATACTTGTACTTTACATCGTGCCATATCAATTTTCAAACGTATTACGACTCGGAGTTTCAGATTTTAAACTCTTATTTTCCATTTTCTTTATATATTATATATATGTATATGTATATATTTTGGTTAAATTAAATAAATTAATTATAAACTTTAAGTTTTATAAAAAATAAGATTTTATTGTTATAAAAGAAAAATGTTAATAAGGAAATAAATAATATATAAGTCTTATTTAAATAAGTTAGATAAATGAACCTTGAATCACTTTTATTTTGTTGAACCCTCACTTTAGCATTTTGAATCCCCCTTTTCTTATGTTGAACCCTGGATATGGAAAATCGTTGGGTTGACTTGTAAAAGTCAAAACCCACAAACGATCCCGTAATTCCTCTGAATCCGCAATCAAAATCATTCCTTTTTGAATCCTAAACATTCACGATCTTTTATTGAACGCGTATCAAGCCTCAATTTGATTAATTAGAGCCGGATTTGTGGGATTTAGAAAACCGGTTGGTATGTCACGAAAATCGGTTGAAACCTGTCAAATTAGTGGTGTAATCCCACAAATCCCGGCAATTAAACATTGTAAACGCATATTTCACCACCCTATATATATCCCTACCATCAAACACTCGAATTAGCCTAAAAAATCTGCTTTCTCGGCCCCTCCCTGTTCGCGATCGGCAGTAAAGAAGGAGGAACTCATTGTTCGTGAAATCAAGCCAATTCAGGTGAGGATTTTACCCCCTTGGTCGAATTTACTTCTTGTTATGAAAGCCCGTTGAAATAATCGAGATTCATGGGTTGATTTGGATATTAGGGTTTATTCAATTGGGGGATATGGAGAAGATAGGGTCTGGACCTCTTTGTTAAAATTAGGAATTCCTAAGGCTTGATGCCCAGACTAGCCGGTTAAATCACCCCACTCTTACAGCCCTTTTCATTTGTTCTAGTCCTTTCAGGCCCCTTTTTTTCCCTTCTTTTATTTGTTTTGATTTCACCTACTTCTCTCACACACACACTTATATAATTATAAATAAACCTACTTTTTTTTATAAATTTTCAAGAGATTAATAATTATCACCCCTTTATAAATAAAAGTGTGTACTTATATATATATTTAAATTTTGTGCCTACAAAACTTTTTTTATTACCGCCTAACGGATCACGAATGGCTCTTGGGAACGTCATTAACTTTATTTTCGTTACCACTAAATAAATATATGTCGAACCCTATTATATAACCTTTAAAACTTTAATTGCATTATTTATAGTATAAAATTTTAATGATTGTTTTATTAGAGTATGTATCTTAGTTAAGTAATTAGTAGATATTAAACAAATAATCTTAATATTTAGGCTTTCATAAATAATAAAATTACAAATCGCTTAACTAAATTATTTATTCCAAAATTATATCTTTGTGCATATTGTTATCTTATAATATTTCAAATGATAATAGCTTAATTTTATTCACTTTTGTCATCATCTTAATTATACAAGGGTAGTATTAAACTATGAGAGATTTATTTGATATTTAACACCAAGTTTGTTTTTATAAATTTATAAAACATTATTTCATATATTATTCACCTTATTTATTTGGTATCGTTAAAAAATCCGAATCTTAAATATTCTCTCGTTCGCTCATTCGTTCCAAATCCTAAAGTCCCAACTCGTTCCGTCTCTATTCCTTTTAATCATTCCTATATATTAAATTACATATCTTATTTATTTAGGGCGTCGTTAAATCGGTTCACCCGTTCTCCCATTCTAGTTCAAGTTTAAAATTCAATATCAATGTGAGATTCATAGCCCCCTTTTTCCTTTTACGTTTGGGGTGAAACCCGTACATATGGCTTGATAATTCAAACTTTCTATTTAAACAAATTCTTAAACAAGTAATTTCAATATGTGCTTGATACTTGAACACTAAATGATAACGTTGCAATCATTAATTTGTTTACAAGCCTAATGTAGTACTAGTATGGCCATATGGGGGAAACCGACATAACAACGGCACAATCTTGGGATTGTGGATGCAATAACATTTCAACGGCACAATCTTTGGGATTGTGGATGCAATAAAATCTCAACGGCACAATCTTTGGGATTGTGGATGCAATTAACATGTCAACGGAAAAATATTTGGGATTGTGGATGCAAATAACATAAAGGCTTGATTGCAATAAATTTTGTGTTGATATGTTTGCATATTTGATTGAACTTGTATTGAATTTGTGTATCTCTTCATGCCAACTTATTTCAATAACTTATAAAACTTATGCTTCTCACCAACTTTATGTTGACCCATTTTACTCTACATGTTTAAGGGAATGAATAGTTGATGATGAAGGATCACATAGGAAAGCTCTTGGACTTAGTTAATAAATTGAAAAAATATTCTCTTCTGATGTTTGTTTGTTGATTTGAAACAAGTGTTGACATTAATTTATGAAATTTATTTATTTATGTGATGCCTTAGTTACAAACTTTATACCATGTGCTGTGAACTATATGTGTGACACCTCGCGTTTCCGCCTTGGCGAGGTGTGACAGATTGGTATCAGAGCCTTGTTTGTAGAGAATTAGGCTTAGAAAGACCTAGACTATAACCTAAGACTCCCTTACACTTTCATATAACTTTATCTGATTTATGTGCTAACCTTATTTCTTTTTAACCATGTCATCCTACTCAGCCAATGTATCCCATAACACATATGTCCACTCAGATCTTTCTCCACCCACTTACCACTCAAGAAAAGGAATCTTGTTCGAGAAGATGGATCCCACTCTAGGCCTCAAAGCCCAATTCATGATGTTCTCATCATAACCATGGGTTCAAGTGATAGGTGTTAGTGGTATATGATGGCTAGAAGAGTGGGTATTGGTCCATAAATGGTTCTAACTAAGGAAATATTTGGTACTTAAGTGTGTCCCTTGTGACCCACCTCTCTTTCCTGGGAATCTTTTCATGGTTGCACTGCTTATAGGTCAAGTATACTTCTAACATGTTTTATGAGAACTCGGTGTTATGACTAGTCAAATTTTAATTTCATAAAAACATTTGTACCCAACACTAAGCATTATATAATGTCACTTATACTATTTATATGTCCTTCTCTAACCCAACTCATGATATTTGTCTTCATAGAATGCCTCCTCTCCATGATCCCAACGACTCCACTAACTCTGGATCCAGTGATACCGCACTAACTGCTCCGACTATGGATACCATCGCGATAGCTACACTCTTAACTCAACAACTCGATGCTTTGTTACCTGACATGGTCACTCAAATCACAAAACTATGAAGGAGACTGGAGGAAGCACATGCACTTACAAGCACTTCAACTTGTGCAACCTGCTCAAGTACAGTGGTTCTGAGGGTGCCACCGGTTTACTCCAATGGTTTGAAAGCATGGAAGCCACCCTGATCATGAGTGAGTGCATTGACAACTTGAAGGTGAAGTATGCTACGAGTGCCTTCCAAAAGAGGGCGCTTACTTGGTGGAATTCCGAGAAACGTACTCGGGGAATGACTGCTGCTTTGGCCTTGACATGGGATCAACTTAAGGAACTCATGGTTGAGGAATTCTGCTCGAAGAATGAGATGAAGAAACTTGTAGTGGAACTGTGGGATATGGTTCAAGAGAGTGGTGAAAACTAAGCTTATAACCACCGTTTTCATGAATTGAGCACCTTGGTCCTTCACATGGTCACCCCGCTGAGCCGCCAAAGTGACCGTTACATTGGTGGCCTACCTCACCAAGTAGGGGTACCGTCATGGGCAGCAATCCTGCTACTCTCGAAACTGCCATCCGTCTAGCCGCGTCCCTCACGGACGACCTTGTCAAAGAAGGAATTTTAACCCAAAAAGTGGTAAGAAGGCTCGGGTTGAAGAAACTAAGGAACCCGAACACCAGGTCAAGAAACAAAAAGTGGTAGAGAATTTCACCATGGTAACCCCTGCTGCTCCAATTACCTAAGTAGCACCAACTCGAACCCAAGTTTCCACGAAGAAACCTTATGGCGGGACATCCCCTTTATGTGCTAAATGTCAATATCATCATCATGCTACCTACCCCTGCTGCATATGTACTAAGTGTGGTATAGGGGGTCACCTGGCGGATAGTTTTCGTGTGACTGGTACTACTTCTACCATAACTCCCGCAATTACAAATGGTAGAGCTTGCTATGCGTGCGGTGCCACCAACCACCTCAGAAACCATTGCCCCAAGCTGAACCCTACCAACAATCAAGCTTCTCAAAGTTGATTTTTGTCTTAAGAGCACTTGGAAACCGCCGAGATCCAGTTATCTAGGATAACGCAGACTCCACTATTTAAGTTTTGGATGAAATTCCCTTAACTAGGGGAGACTTGTTAACCCTGATTCTTTCATTGTGTTTTGTTCACTACTTGGATTTATCTCAGTTTTATGTTTATCTATCTTATTCTATGAATTGTTATCTCAATTTTAATACTTTAGTGTAATTTCATTTTATGAAATGTTATATGTGAATGCCACTACTCACACACCAATTCAACTTTACAAGCATAAATTACTGTTGTCATGTTATCATCAAGGTTACCAAACTTGCTATTTGTATTTTTGAGCAACACACTACCTAACGTGATTACTCGAGCAATGACTAAACACCTTCGATATCTTTGAGCATAGGTAAATATTTACCTTTGATAATCCAATCTAATGGACGTTGTAGAAGGATAAGAGAAACTAAGGTGATCATGCAAAGTAAGCAATTATTACGGATGCACGCATAATAAAGGTTTGCAGTGCATGAGAATCCTAGCAAATCCTATCCTGTAAGCAATAGTCATTATCTCTATGAACATTTGATTTCAACCCCAAATCTCTGGAACGTCAATCTCAACTGTGGGATTGAAGATGGTTACTAAATCAATAAACTTGTAACATCCCAAAAATAATTAAACGAATAAATATAGCGAGACCGGCGAGTTAGTCGGAATATTTAAACAAAAGGGAGCGGGCTTGGGCTCGGCTCCAATGGGCCGAGGGAAGCCCAGTTATATAAGAGGCAGGGCAGCCCTCTTCTCTGCTCATTTCCCATTCACGCAACTTTTAGAGAGAGAAAGGAGAGCTCGGGTCTAGAGAGAGAAGGTTGACGGATCGTCCCAGAATTGAGGGAACACGTTACTGCCAAGCTCGTGAGAAGAACCTCCGGATCAGAATCTCGATACAGGTAATAATCTTGCTTAAATCTGAGATTTTGTTCGTTTTTGGGATTTTCGGGTTTTGGCTAAAAAGGCAACGATTTGCGGATGGAACTTAAAAATGAGCTTAGGTATAGCATCTAGAATGAAAACCGAACGTTTTGATCTAAGAAAAGTTGAGATACTGACTCGATCAGACTCGCATGCAAAAGCTTCGGATTTCGGGAAGACAATCTGTGCAGACCCCATCGAAACTACTAGTTTCGATATGTGCAGGTCCATCGAAACTACAAAAAAAGGCAACGATTTTGCGGATGGAACTTAAAAATGAGCTTAGGTAAAGCATCTAGAATGAAAACCGAACGTTTTGATCTAAGAAAAGTTGAGATACTGACTCGATCAGACTCGCATGCAAAAGCTTCGGATTTCGGGAAGACAATCTGTGCAGACCCCATCGAAACTACTAGTTTCGATATGTGCAGGTCTATCGAAACTACAAGTTTCGATATGTGCAGGTCTATCGAAACTACAAGTTTCGATATGTGCAGGTCTATCGAAACTACGAGTTTCGATATGTGCAGGTCCATCGAAACTACCTAGTTTCGATATGTGCAAACCCATCGAAACTACCTAGTTTCGATATGTGTAGATCCATCGAAACTATCAAGTTTCGGTATAAGCAAATCTATCGAAACTACTAGGTTTAAGCATAGGGATGTCTAGTGTCATCTAGGATCACTACCTTACATGTATGGCTTTATTATAGCAGATCGTGAGTGACATTAGTGACGCCCAGTAGCCAGCTAAGAGTATTTTAGAAACTGCTTATCTGGTGAGTTCTAGAAGCCCTATTTTAAATGTTTTATATAATGTTTTCGGGCTGGTGTGCATACATATGAAATGATGTTTTATGAAACTATGTTATGAAATGAGATGATTTAGAATGAACGGTTTATGGAAAGAAAGTTTTATGAACGGAATGTTTACGAACGAATGTTTATAAAGAAATGGTTTAAAGTAAAGGTAAAGGGTTTCGAAAGTGAACGAAAGGTTTTATGAAAAGAAAAGAAAAAGGGCAAAGGTTTTAAAGAAGTCATTACAAATCTAATCTGTCGAATGAAGGGAATTGACGAATGAAGTCTGGGAATGAGATTCCCAGCCTTGTGGTAGATTATGGACATCGAGCCATAGTTACCATAAGAACAACGGGGGCAGTGTCTTAGTGGCCTGCCAATGGTTTGATGTTGTACAACTGGTATGGAGTAACGACGGTTACTCAGGGGTTAACGTGACCCTATGCGAGGTTAAATTATGATCCGACGATGTTATGGCTGAGAGTCATAATCGTCGATGGAAGTTGTCGGTCTATGGACAAGAGAGCCATAGGGGCAACTGAATGGGTATTGTCGGTCCTCGAGCAGTTAGCCTTGGGGGCAATACCAGGAAGGGAATTGACGGAATGTTGTGGCAACGACGGTAATACGTAACGGTTGACCACGACATGCAGGGTTCATTCGGGGACACAGAGACGCGTAACGATACAGATTTTAGATAGTAATGTATGACTTAAATGAATGTTAAATGTTTTAAACAAATGATCCGTTCAATGTGTTTAAATGTGTGAAGGTTTATGAATGAAAGGCCCTGTTTTCTTATACGTGATTTTAAACCTTAATGAATGTTTTGAATGACGAACCATTTCTTAAATCAAACGAAAACTAGAACTCACCAGCGTAGCTGACTTTTTAGTGTGCACATTCAGGTTAAGGCAGGTTATGAGGATGGACCGTGATGCTTGGCTAGCGAGAGGAGTTACCCGGCTGACTATGAAGACTGGCATCCTGTTATGTTTTAGTTATGATGTATTTACGTTTTAAACAATGTTTACGCTTCCGCAAGTATGAACAATGTAATAGTTATGATTTAATGAAGTATTTTCCGCTGCGTTCTTTGATATTCATGTTTAAGAACTGTTTGTGAATGAGTAAATCCAACAAGTGAGGCCTCCCGGGTTTGGGGCCTTACAAGTTGGTATCAGAGCAATAGTTTGAGAGATTCGGACACTCCCAGTGTCTGAACTTAAACTTTGAATGGGACCGAAAGCGGATGCCAGTACGGGTAACTCGAGCCATAGCATCAGGTATGAAAAGTAGAGTATGTGTATGTAGTATGCCTTAGAAAGGGGTAGGAAAAGACTTGTGTTCTGATGGAATCACAAAGGTGGTCAAATAGAAATCGAAAGGTAGTGTAATGGTTAATTGCAGATGGCCAGTGTATATTAACATCTTACAGTACTTATTGAATTTTATTTGTTAACTTGCGTGATGACATTGGATTTCTTGTCTTATAGAACGAAATGGCGAGGAGAGGAAACGGAAGGCGTGGTGGCCGTAACGGTGGTCGTACCGGCGGTCGGAATGGTGGGCGTGGCAGGATCCCTACGCGCCAAGAGTATAGTGAAGAAGGAAGTGTTCACACTGAACCGGCGGTTAGTGTGCATGAAACTGAACAGACACTGGTAGAAGAACAACCTTTCACTTTTGAACCAGAAGTGAGAGCAGCTATAGCTCGAGAGTTCACGGAATTGATGAAGACTTCTCTGCCAGGTCTGTTGGCAGAAGCATTGAAGCAGGTCAATGGGGAAGGTGGGTCTAACCCAACGGTTGATACCCCGAACACTGAGGCAATCAACGCACCGCCTGCTCGCGGGTGCGACTATAAGTCATTTAAAGCATGTGACCCACCAGTCCTGACTGGAAAGAAAGACGCGGTAGCTACGTTTGACTGGATAATCCGTATGGAGGCTGCCATCCGTCTCAGCGAATGCCGAGCGGATCAAGTTGTGAAATTTGCTGCTAACTCCTTAAGAGAGGAAGCATCCCATTGGTGGGAAGGTGTACGTCAAGCAAAAGGGAGCGAGATTGTGGATGCGATGATGTGGGCTGACTTGAAAACTTTGGTGATCAAAAATTTCTACCCAAGGAACGAGATTGAGAAGGTAGAGAGGGAATTTCTAGGTTTGAAGGCCGGGAACATGACGCACCGGCAATACACAACCCGATTCAATGAACTGGCACGTCTGGTGCCACACCTCGTCACTACTGAAGAGAGAAAGATTGCCTGCTATATTCAAGGGTTGCCGGACCAGGTCCGCACCTATGTTAAGGCAAACGCCCCTACTACCTATGATTCGACAGTAGAGCTAAGTGGCGTGGTATTTGATGACCTGGCGCTGAATGTCATTGCCATTGAAGAGCCCAAGAAAAAGTTGAGTTTTCCCGCTAAACGATCGGGTGGGAAGTTGTTTGGGGCTCGGGACAAGCAGGCCAGGGTAGGCGAGACGACAGTCTGTGGGAAATGTGGAGTAAGACATGCGGGTGAATGCCGGTTAGGATCGAATCTGTGCTTTAAATGCGGCAAGACCGGACATTACTGCCGTTAATGCACGCAAGGCTACAAATGCTTCAATTGTGGGGAAAATGGTCACATGAGTCGGGAATGCCCGAAACCGAGAATGGGTGAAGCCGGGAAAGGGAAAGGCCCGGAAAGGAAAGAAGAAAGGCCCCGAGCAAAGACTCGTGCGTACGCACTGACGCAAGAACAAGCCAGGGCAGACCCCGATGTGGCGTCAGGTACGTTCATCCTTGACAACACTATTTTTTCTGTGCTATTTGATTCGGGTGCCAGTAAGAGTTTTATATCTGCGACTTTCTGTAAACAAGTGAAGTACACTGTTAGTAAGCTAGAAAGGGCCTTTAGCGTAGAAACCGCTGAGGGTAGGACCGCGAGAGTAACCGATGTAGTTGACAACTCCACGATAAAGATAGAAGGTCATAGATTCCCTGTCAGATTGTTTGTTATGGTTTTGGGAGGGTTTGACGTTGTGTTGGGTATGGATTGGTTAACTGCCAATGAAGCACAAATCATATGTAAACGAAAGATAATCCAACTCAAAGCTCCGGATGGTAGCAAAGTCGAGGTCTTTGGAGATCGTGACGCCCCGATGCCAAATGTCATCTCGATGATTAAGGCAACAAATTACTTGAGGCGCGGATGCGAGGCTTATCTGGTGTACGTAATTGACAAGTGTAAGGAAGTGAAAGAACTAGACGATGTACCCGTGGTACGCGAGTACCCGGAGGTGTTTCCAGAGGATTTGCCTGGGATACCACCCGATAGAGAAATTGAGTTCCGAATTGACTTAATACCAGATGCCCAGCCCGTGGCTAAGGCTCCATATCGACTAGCACCAGTAGAGATTAAGGAACTAATGACGCAACTAGACGAGTTACTTGAGAAAGGATTTATACGACCGAGCATCTCACATTGGGGTGCTCCGGTGTTGTTTGTGCAGAAGAAAGACGGTTCGATGAGAATGTGTATTGATTATCGCGAGTTGAACAAACGTACTGTGAAGAACAAGTACCCGTTACCAAGGATCGACGACCTGTTCGATCAATTGCAAGGCGCAAGTTGGTTCTCAAAGATCGACCTTTGATCAGGGTACCATCAGTTGAAGGTGAGGGAAGAAGACATACCGAAAACGGCATTTCGCACACGTTATGGACATTTTGAGTTTCGTGTAATGTCTTTTGGATTGACGAACGCCCCCGCAGCATTCATGGATTTGATGAATAGAGTTTGTCGACCAATGCTGGATCGATCGGTGATCGTGTTCATCGATGATATCCTCATCTACTCCAAGAATGAGGGTGATCACGCGTGTCACTTGAAGGAAGTATTGGAAGCTCTGAAGAAGGAAAAGTTGTATACTAAGTTCTCCAAATGCGCGTTCTGGCTTAGGGAAGTCCAATTCCTAGGTCACGTCATTAACCCGAACGGCATTATGGTTGACCCAGCAAAGATAGTGACGGTAAAGGAATGGAATATTCCTAAGACGCCAACTGAAATCCGCAGTTTCTTGGGATTGGCAGGCTACTATCGGAGATTCATCCAGGATTTCTCGAAAATAGCTTCGCCATTGACGAAGTTGACTCGGAAGGAGGTAAAGTACGAATGGGGTTCGACCCAGGATGAGGCGTTTAAGAAGTTGAAGGAAAAGCTAACTCAAGCTCCAGTCTTGGCCCTTCCCGAGGGCAATGAAGACTTAGTGGTATACTCTGACGCTTCGGGTCAGGGATTGGGATGCGTATTGATGCAACGCGGGAGAGTGATCGCGTACGCGTCACGGCAGTTGAAAGTTCATGAAACTAATTATCCGACTCATGATTTGGAACTTGCTGCTGTCGTATTTGCATTGAAAATCTGGAGTCACTACCTTTATGGGGTGAAGTTTACTATTTACTCCGACCATAAAAGTTTGAAGTACTTCTTTGAACAAAAGGAACTTAATATGAGACAGAGGCGATGGTTGGAACAGTTGAAAGACTATGACTGAGATCATGTACCATCCTGGAAAGGCAAACGTGGTGGCTGACGCTCTAAGCCGAAAGGATGTACCTACTCCTATTAGAGTGAAAGCTTGCCAGTTGGTTGTAACATCGGATGTGATGAGAGAAATTGAAAAGGCTCAAGATGAGGCGCTTAAGGAGGAAAACATGAAGAAGGAAAGGATGGTTGGCCAACAGGACAAGTTGGAATATAACACCCTTGGTGCTAGGACACGTTTTGGACGGGTATGGATACCTATGAGTGGCGAGCTTAGAACCAAAATCTTGGATGAGGCTCATAAGTCTCGTTACTCTATCCATCCCGGTACCAATAAAATGTACCAAGATCTGAGGAAGGAATACTGGTGGCCCGGAATGAAACATGAAGTGACAAAGTATGTAAGCAAGTGCTTGACTTGCTCACAAGTAAAGGCCGAGCACCAGAAACCGTATGGAAAGATTCAACCGCTTGATATACCAGAATGGAAGTGGGAACACATTACCATGGACTTCATAACCAAGCTACATCGCACAGCTAAAGGTCATGACACCATCTGGGTAATTGTGGACCGATTAACAAAGAGTGCTCATTTCCTACCTATTCGCGAGACGTTCTCGTCGGAAAGGTTAGCGAAAGTATTTATTAACGAAGTAGTGGCACGGCATGGGATGCCTTTGATGATAGTATCCGACCGGGACACGCGATTCACATCGAGGTTCTGGAAAAGATTTTACGAGGAGATGGGCACGAGACTTAATATCAGTACGGCATACCACCCGCAAACGGATGGTCAATCCGAAAGGACCATTCAGACATTGGAGGATATGCGTCGTGCTTGTATTATCGACTTCGGTGGCAGTTGGGACAGTCATCTGCCGTTAGCCGAATTTTCCTACAACAATAGTTATCACACCACGATAGGCATGCCGCCTTACGAAATGTTGTATGGGAGAAAATGCAGAACCCCGGTTTGTTGGGGCGAGATTGGACAGAAGGAATTAGGGAGTCTGGAAGTAATAAGGGAAACGTCGGAAAGGTTTGATCAAGTCAAAACACGAATGAAGGCCGCACAAGATCGTCAAAAATCCTACGCGGATAAACGACGAAGGCCTATTGAGTTCAGCGTTGGGGATCGAGTAATGTTGAAGGTATCGCCCTGGAAGGGGATCATACGATTCAGGAAGAGAGGAAAGTTAAGTCCGAGGTTTGTCGGACCGTTCAGGATAATGGCACGGGTTGGTGAAGTCGCTTATCGGTTAGAGTTGCCTGATGAGTTAAGTGGAATTCATCCTACCTTCCATGTATCACACTTGCGAAAGTGTTTGGCGGATGAATCGGCTCACGTACCACTTACTGACATCGAGGTAGACAATAGCCTTAACTACATTGAAGAACTCGTGGCCATCCTAGATCGAAAGGAGAGACGTTTACGTAATAAAGTAATCCAATTGGTTAAAGTCCAATGGAAACATCGAAAAGGATCGGAAGCCACTTGGGAAACGGAGACAGAAATGAGGGAGTCGTACCCTCAACTATTTGACTTATGTTAGGTTTCGGGGACGAAACCTATTGTAAGGGGGGTAGACTTGTAACATCCCAAAAATAATTAAACGAATAAATATAGCGAGACCGGCGAGTTAGTCGGAATATTTAAACAAAAGAGAGCGGGCTTGGGCTCGGCTCCAATGGGCCGAGGGAAGCCCAGTTATATAAGAGGCAGGGCAGCCCTCTTCTCTGCTCATTTCCCATTCACGCAACTTTTAGAGAGAGAAAGGAGAGCTCGGGTCTAGAGAGAGAAGGTTGACGGATCGTCCCGGAATTGAGGGTACACGTTACTGCCAAGCTCGTGAGAAGAACCTCCGGATCAGAATCTCGATACAGGTAATAATCTTGCCTAAATCTGAGATTTTGTTCGTTTTTGGGATTTTCGGGTTTTGGCTAAAAAGGCAACGATTTTGCGGATGGAACTTAAAAATGAGCTTAGGTATATCATCTAGAATGAAAACCGAACGTTTTGATCTAAGAAAAGTTGAGATACTGACTCGATCAGACTCGCATGCAAAAGCTTCGGATTTCGGGAAGACAATCTGTGCAGACCCCATCGAAACTACTAGTTTCGATATGCGCAGGTCCATCGAAACTACAAGTTTCGATATGTGCAGGTCTATCGAAACTACAAGTTTCGATATGTGCAGGTCTATCGAAACTACGAGTTTCGATATGTGCAGGTCCATCGAAACTACCTAGTTTCGATATGTGCAAACCCATCGAAACTACCTACTTTCGATATGTGCAGATCCATCGAAACTATCAAGTTTCAGTATAAGCAAATCTATCGAAACTACTAGGTTTAAGCATAGGGATGTCTAGTGTCATCTAGGATCACTACCTTACATGTATGGCTTTATTATAGCAGATCGTGAGTGACATTAGTGACGCCCAGTAGCCAGCTAAGAGTATTTCAGAAACTGCTTATCTGGTGAGTTCTAGAAGCCCTATTTTAAATGTTTTATATAATGTTTTCGGGCTGGTGTGCATACATATGAAATGATGTTTTATGAAAAGATGTTTTATGAAACTATGTTATGAAATGAGATGATTTAGAATGAACGGTTTATGGAAAGAAAGTTTTATGAACGGAATGTTTACGAACGAATTTTTATAAAGAAATGGTTTAAAGTAAAGGTAAAGGGTTTCGAAAGTGAACGAAAGGTTTTATGAAAAGAAAAGAAAAAGAGCAAAGGTTTTAAAGAAGTCATTACAAATCTAATCTGTCGAATGAAGGGAATTGACAAATGAAGTCTGGGAATGAGATTCCCAGCCTTGTGGTAGATTATGGACATCGAGCCATAGTTACCATAAGAACAACGGGGGCAGTGTCTTAGTGGCCTGCTAATGGTTTGATGTTGTACAACTGGTATGGAGTAACGACGGTTACTCAGGGGTTAACGTGACCCTATGCGAGGTTAAATTATGATCCGACGATGTTATGGCTGAGAGTCATAATCGTCGATGGAAGTTGTCGGTCTATGGACAAGAGAGCCATAGGGGCAACTGAATGGGTATTGTCGGTCCTCGTGCAGTTAGCCTTGGGGCAATACCAGGAAGGGAATTGACGGAATGTTGTGGCAACGACGGTAATACGTAACGGTTGACCACGACATGCAGGGTTCCTTCGGGGACACAGAGACGCGTAACGATACAGATTTTAGATAGTAATGTATGACTTAAATGAATGTTAAATATACGTAACGGTTGACCACGACATGCAGGGTTCCTTCGAGGATGGACCGTGATGCTTGGCTAGCGAGAGGAGTTACCCGGCTGACTATGAAGACTGGCATCCTGTTATGTTTTAGTTATGATGTATTTACGTTTTAAACAATGTTTACGCTTCGCAAGTATGAACAATGTAATAGTTATGATTTAATGAAGTATTTTCCGCTGCGTTCTTTGATATTCATGTTTAAGCACTATTTGTGAATGAGTAAATCCAACAAGTGAGGCCTCCCGGGTTTGGGGCCTTACAAAACTTCCTTTAAGTTCAAATCTCATTCGTATTCCTCTACAATGAAGCACACGTATCCTCACCTCTTTCCTGTTTCAGTAGCCTCTACTAGTTGAATTTCGGGTACGAAATTCCCTCAACTTAAGGATACTGTAACATCCGTGACTTTTGCATGTAATATTTTATTTCATTTTTGTGCAATAATAACATTTATTATTATACTCGTACTTTACATCGTGCCATATCAATTTTCAAACGTATAACGACTCGGAGTTTAAGATTTTTAACTCTTATTATCCATTTCTTTATTATTATATATATATATATATGTATATGTATATATTTTGGTTAAATTAAATAAATTATTTATAAACTTTAAGTTTTATAAAAAATGAGATTTTATTGTTACAAAAGAAAAATGTTAATAAGGAAATAAATAATATATAAGTCTTATTTTAAATAAGTTAGATAAATGGACCTTGAACCACTTTTATTTTGTTAAACCCTCACTTTAGCATTTTGAACCTCCCCCCCCCCCTTTCTTGTGTTGAACCCTGGATATGAAAAATCATTGGGTTAACTTGTAAAAGTCAAAACCCACAAACAATCCCTTAATTCCGCTGAATCCGCAATCAAAATCATTCCTTTTTGAATCCTAAACGTTCACGATAGTTTATTGAACGCGTATCAAGCCTCAATTTGATTAATTAGAGCCGGATTGGTGGGATTTAGAAAACCATTTCGTATGTCACGAAAATCGGTTGAAAGCTGCCAAATTAGTAGTGTAATCCCACAAATCCCGGTAATTAACCAGTTTAAACGCGTATTTCACCACCCTATATATATCCCTACCATCTAACACTCGAATCAGCCTCAAAAATCTACTCTCTCGACCCCTCCCTGTTCGCGATCGGCCGTAAGGAAGGAGGAACTCATTGTTCGTGAAATCAAGCCAATTCAGGTGAGGATTTTATCCCCTTTGGTCGAATTTACTTCTTGTTACGAACCCCTTGAAATAATCAAGATTCATGGGTTGATTTGGGTTTATTCAATTCGGGGATTTGGGGAAGTAGGTCCCTGGACCTCTTTGTTAAAAATTAAGAATTCCTAATTCCTTCAAGGCATGATGCAGAGACTAACCAGTTAAATCACACCACTCTTACAGCCCTGGTCACGGGTTCTACTCCCGACAGGTCCCTTTTTTCCCTTCTTTTATTTGTTTTGATTCCACCTATTTCTCACACACACACACACTTATATAATTATAAATAAAGCTAATATTTTTATAAATTTTCAAGAGATTAATAATTATCACCCCTTTATAAATAAAAGTGTGTACTTTTATATATATATATATATATATATATTTAAATTTTGTGCCTACAAAACGTTTTTATTACCGCCTAACGAATCACGAATGGCTTTTGGGAACGTTATTAACTTTATTTTCGTTACCACTAAATAAATATATGTCGAACCCTATTATATAACCTTTAAAACTATAAGTTGATCGTATCATTTAAACAAAAAGAATTTATATATATACATATCTAATTATATATATATATATATATATATATATATATATATATATATATATATATATATTATTTAAACCTTTAAAACTTTAATTGCATTATTTATAGTATAAAATTTTAATGATTGTTTTATTAGAGTATTTATCTTAGTTAAGTAATTAGTAGATATTAAACAAATAATCTTACTATTTAGGCTTTCATAAATAATAAAATTACAAATCGCTTAACTAAATTATTTATTCCAAAATTATATCTTTGTGCATATTATTATCTTATATTATTTCAAATGATAATAGCTTAATTTTATTCACTTTTGTCATAATCTTAATTATACATGGGTAGTATTAAGCTATGGGAGATTTATTTGATATTTAAAACAAAGTTTGTTTTTATAAATTTATAAAACATTATTTCATATATTATTCACCTTATTTATTTGGTATGATTAAAAAATTCGAATCTTAAATATTCTCTCGTTCGCTCATTCGTTTCAAATCCTAAAGTCCCAACTCGTTCCGTCTTTATTCCTTTTAATCATTCCTATATATTAACTTACATATCTTATTTATTTAGGGCGTCGTTAAACCGGTTCACCCGTTCTCCCATTCTAGTTTAAGTTTAAGACTCAATATCAAGACAAGATTCATAGCCCCCTTTTTCCTTTTACTTTTGGGGTGAAACATGTACACATGGCTTGATAATTCAAACTTTCTATTTAAACAAATTCTTAAACAAGTAATTTCAATATGTGCTTGATACTTGAACACTAAATGATAACATTGCAATCATTAACTTGTTTACAAGCCTAAGGTAGTACTAGAATGACCATATGGGGGAAACCGACATAACAACGACACAATCTTGGGATTGTGGATGCAATAACATTTCAATGGCATAATGCAACAAAATTTCAACGGCATAATCGTTGGGATTGTGGATGCAAGTAACATGTCAACGGCACACTCTTTGGGATTGTGGATGCAAATAACATAAAGGGTTGATTGCAATAAATTTTGTGTTGATATGTTTGCACATTTGATTGAACTTGTATTGAATTTGTATATCTTTTTATGTCAACTTATTTCAATAACTTATAAAACCTATGCTTCTCACCAACTTTATGTTGACCCATTTTACTCTACATGTTTTAGGGAATGAATAGTTGATGATGAAGGATCACATAGGAAAGCTCTTGTACTTAGTTAATAAATTGAACAATATTCTCTTCTGATGTGTGTTTGTTGATTTGAAACAAGTGTTGACATTAATTTATGAAATTTAATAATTTATGTGATGACTTAGTTAAATACTTTATACCATGTGCGCTAAACTATATGTGTGACACCTCCCGTTTCTGCCTTGGCTGGGTGTGACAGAAATTCCTTTTCAGTTGACTTCGTTTTCGACCGAAAACCATTTCTTCCTAAACATCATTCATCCGAAATTTGTTTCGTCCGAAAACATTTTCGTCCGAGTTAGCTTTTCGTTTGAAAAGCACAGTTCCTATTTCGTCTGAAATACTTTTCGGTTGAAAAGTCAATTTCGGTCCATTCATGGAATTTTCGGACGATTCATACGTTCTTGGCCAAGATTCATAGTTTTTTATTCAATTCTCTAACTTTTTACATCCAAAAAACTTGTCTACCTTCCATGAAGCTAGATCTACACTTTTTGGGCCAAGTTACACGTAAAATGCCCGAATTTATTGAAAACCCATTATAAACCCTAAAACCCATTTTCAACTAAAAATAGAGATATGAGCTCGGTTTGTACCTAGAATTCGCTTGATTCTTCTTCTTTAACTTTCAGAAACGTTCCAGCAATAATCCCAATCGACAGGAAGGTCTCGGGTGTGGATTTTCGAAGCTTTCTCTCTCTAGCCTCTCTCTAGAAAGTGGGGTGAAGATGATGGGTGAAGATGATGGATGAAGATGAAGATGGAGGGTGTGGGTTTTAGTCCCCCTTCCTCCCCCTCACCTCCCGATCTTTATTTCATTCGTTTGAACCCCCCTTATTATCTTTTATTACTTATTTTCGGGATGTTACAAGTCTACCACCCTTACAATAGGTTTCGTCCTCGAAACCTGCCATAAATCAAACAGTTGGGGGTATGACTACCTCATCTCTGTCTCAATTTCCCACATGGCTTTCGTTCCCTTTCCATTTTTCTATTGAACCTTAACTAGCTGGATAACCTTATTACATAATCTTTTCTCCTTCCAGTCGAAAATGGCTACGGGTTCCTCGATTTAGTTTAGACGGTTATCAACCTCGATGTCCAATAATGGCACGTGCATGGTCTAATCAACCAGACACTTTCATAAGTGCAACACGTGGAAAGTAGGATGAATCCCACTTAGCTCATCGGCTAGTTCCAACCTGTATTCCACTTCTCCAACCCGTGCCAAAATTTTGAACGGTCCGACAAACCTCAGACTTAACTTTCCCCGTTTTCGAAAACGAATTATCCCTTTCCAAGGAGATACTTTTAACAGTACCATATCTCCCACCTGGAATTCGAGGGACCTTTGCCTCTTATCAGCGTAAGACTTATGTCTGTCTTGCACAACTTTCATATGAGCTTTGATCTGATCAAATTTATCAGATGTAGCCTTAACCACTTCAAGGCTCCCAAATTCCTTCTGTCCAATCTCTCCCCCAACAAACCGGTGTTCAAAACCGTCGTCCGTACAACATCTCGAAAGGAGGCATGCCTATGGTCTAGTGATAGCTGTTGTTATAGGAGAATTCTGCCAAGGGTAGGTGACTATCCTAACTGCCACCAAAGTTGATAATACACGAACGAAGCATATCCTCGAGGTTCTGGATGGTCCTTTCAGACTGAGCATCCGTTTGGGGATGATACACCATGCTAATGTTTAATCGGGTACCCATTTCATCGTGAAACCTCTTCCAAAATCTCGACGTGAACCGCGTGTCCTTGTCGGAAACAATAGACATCGGTACCTCGTCGCACGCTACAACTTCATTAATGAACACCTCTGCCAAACGTTTAGAAGAATATGTATCTCGAATAGGCAGGAAGTGCGCGCTCTTCGTCAATCGGTCCACAATCACCTAGATGGTGTCATAGCCTTTAGCTGTACGAGGTAGCTTGGTTATGAAGTCCATCAAGATGTGCTCCCACTTCCATTCCTGTATCTCCAATGGTTGGATCTTACCGCAAGGTTTCTCGTGTTCGGCCTTTACTTGCGAGCAAGTCAGACATTTTCTCACATAAACGACTATTTCATTCTTCATGCCAGGCTACCAGTAATCCTTCCTCATGTCCTGATACATTTTTTGTGGATCCTGGATGTATAGAATAGCGAGACTTATGGGCTTCATCGAGGATCTTAGCACTAAGTTCGCCCTCCTTGGGTATCCAGATTCGACTAAACCTAGTACGTACACCGAGAGTGTTGAATTCAAGTGATTCTTGTTGGCCAACCATTTGTTCTTTCTTTTTGTGTTCCGGTTTCAATGCCTCAACTTGAGCCTTCTCAATCTCCGTGATAACATCCGGCGTTACCACCAGCTGGCAAGCTTTCACCCTAATAGGAGTTGGCATGTCCTTCCGGCTTATAGCGTCAGCCACCACGTTTTCTTTTCCCGGATGGTATATGATTTCACAATCATAATCCTTTAAGAGTTCTAACCATCGCCTCTGCCTCATATTCAGTTCCTTCTATTCGAAGAAGTACTTCAAACTTTTGTGGTCGAAGTATATGGTAAACTTTACTCCGTAGAGGTAGTGCCTCTAGATTTTTAATGCAAATACAACGGCAGCAAGTTCTAAATCATGGGTCGGGTAATTGACTTCATAAACTTGTAGTTGTTGTGACGCGTACGCAATCACCCTCCCACGTTGCATCAATACACACCCCAATCCCTGACTAGAAGCGTCAGAGTAAACTACCAAGTCCTCATTGCCCTCAGGTAGGTCCAAGACTAGAGCTTGAGTTATCTTTTCTTTCAGTTCCTTAAAAGCCTCTTCCTGAGTTGGACCCCATTCGTACTTGATTTCCTTTCGTGTTAACTTTTTCAAGGGCGAAGCTATTTTCGAGAAATCCTAAATGAATCTCTGGTAGTAGCCCGCTAATCCCAAGAAACTTCGGATTTTAGTTGGCGTCTTAGGGAGATCCCAATCCGTCACCGTGTCTATCTTTGCTGGGTCAACCATAATGCCATTCGGGTTAATAACGTGACCTAGGAATTGGACTTCCCTAAGCAAGAACGCGCATTTGGAGAACTTAGAGTATAACTTCTCCTTCTTCTGGTCTTCCAACACCTCCTTCAAGTGACATGCATGATCCCCCTCACTCTTATAGTAGATGAGGATATCATCACTGAACACTATTACCGATCGATCCAACATCGGTCGACATACCCTATTCATCAAATCTATGAACGTTGCTAGGGCTTTTGTCAATCCGAAGGACAACATGCGGAATTCGAAATGACCATATCGCGTACGAAACGCAGCTTTTGGTATGTCCTCATATCTTACCTTCAACTGATGATACCCGGACCGAAGGTCGATTTTAGAAAACCAACTTGCGCCTTGCAATTGATTACAAAAATTATCAATCCTTGGTAAAGGGTACTTGTTCTTCACGTTACGCTTATTCAACTCCCGGTAGTCAATACACATCTTCATAGAACTATCCTTCTTTTTCACAAACAGCACCAAGGCACCCTAGGGTGAGATGCTCGGTCTGATAAATCACTTCTCGAATAACTCGTCTAATTGGGCCATTAGCTCTTTCATCTCCACTGGTGCTAGTCGATATGGAGCCTTGGCCACAGGCTACGCATCTGGTATCAAATCAATTTGGAACACAATCTCCCGGTTGGGCGGTACTCTAGGCAAGTCCTCTGGAAACACCTCGGGATACTCGCACACCAGGGGCATGTCGTCTAGTTTCTTCACTTCCTTGCAGATGTCAATTACGTATACCAGGTAGGCCTCGCATCCGCGTGTCAGGTAATCTTTCGCCTTAATCATCGAGATGACGTTTGGCATCGGAACATCTCGATCTCCATAAACCTCGACATCGCTACCATCTGGAGCCTTGAGTCGAATCACCTTTCTCTTACACATAATTTGTGCTTCATTGGCAGTTAACCAATCCATACCCAATATGACATCAAACCCTCCCAAAACCATGACAAACATACTAACAGGGAACCTATGGCCCTCTATCTTTACAGTGGAATTGTCAACTGCTACTTCACTCTTGTGGTCTTACCCTCAGTGGTTTCTACACAAAAGCCCCTTTCTATTTTACTAACTGCGTATTTTACCCGTTTACCCAAGGCAACTGATATAAAACTTCTACTGGCACCCGAATCAAATAATACAGAAATGAAGGTGTTGTCTACGATGACCGTACCTGACACCACGTCTGGGTTCCTCTAGCTTCCTCCTAATTCAGGGCATACACCGTGGTTTGTGCCCTTGGCCTTTTGACCTCCTTTCCTTTTCTAGCACCCTTCGGTTTCTAACAATCTCTGCTCACATGTCTCGTTCCATCACAGTTGAAACATTTCGGGATACCTTGACATTCTCGGGCAAAATGTCCCGATTATTTGAAGCACAGGTTTGATCCCAACCTACACTCGCCCGAGTGTTCCTTTCCACACTTTCCACAAATTGTTGTCTCACGCACTCTAGCTTTCTTATCGGGAGCCCCAACAGTTTCCCAACAGTTCGCTTGCCAGGCAAGGTCAGTTTCTTTTTAGGATCCTCGATGGCGGCATCATTCAATGCTAGATCGTCATACACCATGCCGCTCAGTTCCACTATCGAATCAAAAGTGCTGGGAGTGTTCACTTTAACAAACGTGCGAACCTTGTCCGGTAGCCCCTGGATATAACAAGCAATATTTCATTCCTGGATATAACAAGTAATTTCCATCTTTGCAACTCACCTCTAACTTCTATTTTATTTAGCTACACCCCTTATAAAATGAAAACGTATAATAATAATAACCAAAGTGTTGGTTCCTTACAATCAATCTAACCAAACAATCATGAACGAGATATGTCACTACATGGTTAACCAAGTCTTTTGATCGAAAACTCCCTTGTTCGAAAACCTTTTCGGCCGGAATCTTTTTCGGTCGAAATCTATTTTGGTCGAAATCATTTTCGACCGTAAACCATTTCTTCCAAAACATCATTCATCCAAAATCTGTTTCATCCGAAAACGTTTTCGTCTGAGCTAGCTTTTCGTTCGAAAAGCACAGTTCCTATTTCGTCCAAAATACTTTTCAGTCGAAAAGTCAATTTCGGTCCATTCATGGACTTTTCGGACTATTCATACGTTCTTGGCCAAGATTCATCGTTTTTTATTCAATTCTCTAACTTTTTACGTCCAAAACACTTGTCTACCTTCCACGAAGCTAGATCTACACTTTTTGGGCCAAGTTACACGTAAAAATCCCGACTTTATGTTGAAAACCCATTATAAACCCTAAAACCCATTTTCAACTAAAAATAGAGATTTGAGCTCGGTTTGTACTTGGAATTCGCTTGATTTTTCTTCTCTAACCTTCAGAAACTTTCCAGCAATGATCTCAATCGGCAGGAAGGTCTTGTGTGCGGATTTTACCAAACAATCTAATTCATCTAATGATTTTGGAACAAAATTATGTAAAAACATACTTGGATGACACTTGAAGCACTTAACTTTTGTAGACTTCTTTGCCATATTCTTCTCACACGCATCAGAATCCAAACAACGCTTCTCTAATCCGATCGTAATTCATCTCCGAGCAACACTCCTTTGATCCCTCATGGATCCAATTCTACTCGACTGCTCAAACCATACCCTCCGGGATCCTTCACACATAATAGAACCACGCATCGCGATCTCTATCACTTCATTGTTTAAAAACGAACCAATCTTCGTCTCTTTCTCATTCACTCGAATCCCTAGTTCACTTTTTAAGGCCTCTGCCTCTCCAACAACCCTCTTCGCTGCAACTTTCTTGTTCCATCCAGATTTATAAAGCCTCATGATCCTTCTCTTCGAATCCAAACCCAAGTTTGAAGGACCCGACATGTTCCCTTCTGGCCTTACTCTCAATCGTTCATCTCATGATCTTCTCTCACTGGGAACACCGTCTTCTTCTGGACGACTTGATTTTGAATCCA
This sequence comes from Smallanthus sonchifolius, assembly GCA_023525975.1. Lineage (NCBI taxonomy): Eukaryota > Viridiplantae > Streptophyta > Magnoliopsida > Asterales > Asteraceae > Smallanthus > Smallanthus sonchifolius. The sequence goes on from CM042023.1 coordinate 48,453,859, forward strand.
ATTAACCATGTGATTTGAGCCCTCTGGCTCTGATTCAACTATAGACAATCTTTCTCCAAGACATTAACTTGAATCACACAAATACACAACACGAATCTGATTGAAACAAACAAGAATACGAGAATTGATTGCACCCCAAATAACTTATATTCCCAAACAGAAAATACAAGGCAACTCGATTGTTCTTGACTTTACAGACTCGATATATATACATATTGAATCGACATCACAAGCACAACCGCTTCATGAAACGGTGCTTTCGTTGGCTGATATATATACAAGGCGACTCGATTGTTCTCCAAGACATATAACTCCGTTTGCTGAACTACTACCGCTTCTGTTTGACACAACCCTTGCAGCTGTTTGACTGTGTGTCCAGCATATGACCAGAAAACCTAATAACATACTAAACAATCGATTGGGTTGTACATACTCAATACAGACCTGGACCTTTAAACTAGACTTGGGCTTCATTCAAATTTGAGTTTACAGCCCAAAAACATAAAACATAACTTTGTGTAACATCCCGAAAATAATAAAAGATAAATAGACGGGGTTTTGGAATAAAAGAAATAAACATCGAGGGTCGATCGGGACTAAAGGTGAAAAAAGGGAAAAGGGGAGGGGGAAGGGTCCTTAAACCCTAGCCGCCCCTCACCCAAGGTCATTCCACCATTTCAGCCTCAAAATTATAGAGAGAGGGAGAGATCCTAGAGAGAGAAAGTGCCTGTTTCGAGCCAAGATCGCTACACCACCTTCCTCCTTCGTTTGCTTAAAGCTTCTCCAAAGAATTCGATGGATTTAAGTTAAGTTTCGAGCAAAATCTGAGCTTTTAGTTTCAAATGGGTTTTTGAGTATCTTCATGAAAAAGTCAGGTTTTTATGGATGGATTGGGTAATGGACCCTGGTTTCGGACTCACGAGTTAGAAACGAACGTTTCTAACATAAACAGTTCGGATCTTGGATGTTCTGGAAGGTTAGCCACCATTTTCAGCCTGAAACTCCAAAATTCTGCCGAAGAAGACAACTAGGCGAAACTGGCTAGTTTTGCCTGGATGCACCAGTTTTGCCCACCATAGTTTCACCTAGCCAACATAGTTTCGCCTAAGCTAGTTTCACCCGAGAGGCAAGACTTTCGCCTGAGTTCTCAGTTTCGCCTGAGAGGCAACACTTTCGCCTGAAGGGCTACCATGTTTTGCTTAAACGTATGAAGGTATGGAATTAATGATACATTATTATCAGTTCAGATAGTGAGTGACGATTATTGGACTAGTTCCAGCTACACATAGGATAGCTCGACTGGTGAGTTTCTATTGCCCATTTTCTTATGCTTTTGGGCTGATGTGCATACTCAACATATAAACATTAGATTTATGAAAAAGATTTAGAAAGATAAAGATATATTTTATAAACATACATCTTTGAATGAAAAGAGAAATAAAGACAAAGTAAAAAAGATAGAGTCCTTAAAACGAATGTTTTAAATAAAGTATTGTTACACAGAGAAAGAATAATGAATAGAGTTATGGGTACTGTAGTGCCTGACAAATGAGATAAATACTATACTGTTTAGTTATGTGATAATGTGTACTAACTGAATGTAAATGTCACAGCGTGAATGTTATGCGCTAGACAGAGTAAATGAAATGTTATCTGAATGTCATGTTATAGACAAAGTCGATGAAATGTTATGTGAACGTTTATGTGATAGACAGAGCGAATGAAATGCTATGCTAATGTAAAGAAATAACAGATGAGACTTGTACAAGCAAATGGAAGAATCTTGTTTTTCTAATAAGCACAGAGACATAGGAGACTTGCCGACGGGCAAGCAAACAGAGGAGCCTTTCCTTTGGGCAAGCATACAAAGGAGACTTGCCTTCGGGCAAGCAAAGCATGGAGTCTTGCTTCGTGCAAGCACAGAGGAACCTTGTCTTTAGGCAATGGATCAAATGTATATGATAGAATGAATGTATGTGTATGTCCAGTTTTTATATACAAGTGAAAAAAAGTATGATAGAGACAGAGTGGGACACCCTAAATGGCTTCCCTAGAATAAGGTTTTAACAAATGATAGTAATGAAACGATTTTCGTAGTTTATGATATTAACAGAGTTTTGAAGTACATAGTATGTTTTGTTAAAACTTAACAAAGATACAGCTTGTTTTATTAATATAACTAAGCTACCAAAAGAGATACAGAGTTTACATATAACAAAGTAAAGATAGAACTCACCAGCGTTAGCTGACTTTTAGTATGCATGTCAGGTAAACAAGAATGGTAGATTAAAGGAGCTGTGAGTGCTCGATGGCATGGATTGGATGGTTGCTTGATCTGAAGACTGACATTCACATGGCTATAGTTTGTGTTTAAACAATGAATGTTAAATGTTTTAAATTTGTATGAATTATGGTATGTCAAGACTTCCGCTGTAATGTTTGAATGGTTTGAAGTTTAAGAACTATGTTTAAGCTTATGTGTGCCAACTATGAGAGGTACCCGGTTTGGGTCCTTTCACTTTGACCCATTAAGCTAAAATAATAAAACATTAAAAGATCAAAAGATTAATAATCCAATAAACCCAAGATCTTCTATAGATGCTTTAATAAAAATACGAACATTCTCCTGTATCATTGTCACAACTCGACGAGGGGGCTAGGTGTGATGATCAAATACCAAAACAAAACACATCGGTAATATTGTGACATATATTTCATCAATTTCAAGAGTCCATACTAAGTCAAAATTTACATTTACAAAATATATATGTCCTTTATATACTAATTAGAAATAAAATAAAGTGATGGGTTCTATCTTCCCATCAAATCTTTCTCGGGTGAAGTCTATGGCTCGACACAAGTCTTTTAAGAGAGGTCATATATCTTCAAGCAAGCTCGTGTCTAATTTGCTAATTTCCAAATCTCGAGAAATGTACATAAATACATGCTTAAAAATAATGTGCCAACTAAACATTTGGTGAGTTCATGAGTTTAGGTAATAGATCATGTATATAAAAAATGTCTATAGTAAGGTGCAAAATTAAACAAGTTCACATTCAACCATATGTCCACAACCCGTGAACAAGTTAAAAGGATGGTGTTGCAATCTCCAGTCTCGTCTCCTCCCTCCTTAAATCACGCTTAGTGAAGCACACAAACCCTAATATGAGTTCACATGCTCTATCAAATAATTAATTGAATAACGAATCAAACGAGGTATAGATTGGGTCACTTACTTGTGAAATTGATGGTGGAATCCTTAGAACAACTCTCGTGATTGAGATCCTCCCTTGGTCACGATCGCATGGCAGAAACAGAAAGATAATCTATTTTGGCCGATTAGGGTTGCGTGGGTGGGTGTTGGGGGATGGGGGGGTTTCAAGCCCGAATCATTCACTTAGCCCCCTCAACTTCTTGGAAAAGAAAAAAAGGTCCTCAAGTTTCATTCCTTCTACCAATTGGTCCCCAAATTTATATGATTTGGCCATTCCCTTATTACCAAAGTGTACATACTTTACAATGGATGAATTATCGGAAAACGAGGCATTACACAAAACAAACATACCCAGTAAATCCCACTAATAGCAAGCTATTGGGAGGGTATATGGAGGGTGAGATGGGGTCAAACCTTTCCTCTATCACAAAGGATAGAAAGGCTGCTTCCGGTGAGAACCCGACTCCAAAAATCATCTTTTTTGTAAGCAGTATATAGCATATAACATACATTTTCAATTGTATATAAACTTTTTTATTATAAAATTCATATAATATTACATTATTTTATATAAAATTGGATCTAGATATGGCCATACTAAAATCATATATGAATTCATTTACCTAAGACAAATATGTGCCCAAAAAGAACCCAAATCGATCATGAATTTGTCTAATTATATGGTGGATAAAATCTTACAATCAATAGTAAATCCATGTATCCAACCCTCATGTCCCATCAAATCATTACATATGAAACATAAAAAAACCCTAGAATCGAAAATTAGAAATATAATTAACAAAGGCTCCCAGACGCAGTAAATCCATAAACATTAATCAATGTTGAAAAGCCTATAAGATCTCAAATAATGAAAGATTTGCATTGGTGTAATTGATGATCTAGTAGGATGAAACAAACGAACCCTAGATAAAATACAAAATCATCGTACAAGCGACTCTAATTCCAATACTCAAATGTAGAAATTAGAGTCTAGATTGACGAAATCAGCAAGATCACGACAACATATTAGAACAAATTCCAATCTAAACGCAAACTTACATACCATCACCGGTAACTCGTTGAACAATGGAGCTCAGGTCATTAGCTTTCGAAGAATTGCTTGAATTTATTGGAATCGAAAGAGTTCCAAGAGCGAGAAAGATCAATTGAAAAGCAAAGATTGCCAGCGATTGATAATGACGATTTCCGTGAGGAACCCTGAGGTTGTAATCTCCCTTTCGGCCCCATTCCTGAAACACAGATGGCAAGCGAACCCAAGAATTATGCTCGATGATAAGGATACGAGTCTGAAAGTGGAGGGAAAAGAGAAAATGTAATTAAGTTGAGAAATTGGATTAAGAATATACCTTTTAATGTATGTGTTACAGGAAGAAGAGTGGGCGAACGTGGGGGAGGAAGTAAAATTGACGGTAACCGTCCTGTTTTAAAAGAAACTACCTACTTTAAAGGGCCAGGATTTAGTCTGAGTCTGATCTAACGATCAATAACAACTTTAACAACGGTTACACTCACATCTATTAATAGTATATATACATTGGGGCCAGATAGCTCCTTCTATCTCTCATTTCTGCAAGACGCAACACGAAGAACACCATTTTATAGATTTAAATCGGGAAAGAGATCACAACCCCTCAGTGAACAAGAGAATTCCTGATTTGGTAAGTTTATGCTCCCCATTTCATATCATTTGTTAAATTACAGAAAATAGATTTATGCCCTAATTTAGAAAATCAACAAGTTAATCGTATGAATATGATCCATTAATATGTTATATCTTTGATATTTGTATTCGTTTCATGTATTTGAATTTGATTTCTTCTCTGGAATCAATTGTATTTGACATAACCTTATTGTTTTAATGTCGTTAAATTCATAGATTGTGAGTAACGAGTTTGTTGTCGAGATTTCATTCACCAATGCATAATTTTGATTTCTGATTTGTTTATATCTGCTCATGTAGCAATTAGCTTAGCTGCATTTTTTTCATTCATGGCAGGCTTAAAACAAAATTAGATTTGAAGGTTAGCTTCTGCAATCATATTTTATCTTAAAATATTATTTTATAATTCATAATTCTTCATCAGTAACTATTTAATATTTTCTTTATTCAACCCGTATAATAAAAAAAATAAACAAACACATACACACACACACACATATATATATATATATATATATATATATATATATATATATATATATATATATGTATATATATATATAAGGTGAGGTTCAAATGATAAACAATATTTATGTGATAACCATGATAACTACTCTCAAACATAGTGTTAAGTATATGTAACAATTATCATTTTGTTAGTGTTACATATATGTAAACACTGTGTGTCACGTATATGTAACATTACTTGGTACGTATATGTAAGACTTGTCATTTTCGTATTTATGTTCAAGATAATTAAATACTCTTTTACCAATTAAAAGATAAAAATAATTTATAAATTGTGTGTTTGTTTGAGAGTGGTTATCACGGTTATCACATAAAAAACTGATTATTATTTGAACCCTTCCATATATATATATATATATATATATATATATATATATATATACATATATATACATACATACTAGGTTAAAATTCCGTGTATGACACAGTTTGAATAAATATAATATTTTATATTAAGTAATAAAAAATTTATTTTTTTAAAACTCGTGTTTTACACGGGTTGAACAAACCCGTGGAATACAATATAATCTGCTAACACATACACTCGTCAAAATATGTCAAGAGATTTATTTATTAATATAATATATAGATTAGTATTTTAAAAAATATATTATTATTAAAAGATATAAGTGTATTTAATAAAAGAGAGATGCAAGAAAAAATGATGAGAATGAATATAGAGGTGACACGTGGCATAAAAAACTTTTATTTATTATATTATATTATATATATATATATATGAGTAAAGTGTCATTTTTGTCCGTGTGGTTTGACCATTTTAGCCACTTTCATGTAAAAACTTTTTTTTTTTATCTTTTTCTTCCCTGACTTTTCAAAATCTAGGCATTTTCATCCCTGTGGTTTGGCCATTTTAGACACTTTAATCCAAAAAGTTTGTAACGGAGGTAGTCAGGTGGATGAAATTGGGTAGATTTTGAAAAGCCAGGGACGAAACAGCTAAAAAAAATATTTTGGATGAAAGTGGCTAAAATGACCAAACCAAATGGACAAAAATAACACTTTACTCTCTCTCTATATTTAGGGTAAGGATCATTTCAAAACTCAAAAACCAAAAAACAATTTTTTACCACATATTTATTTTAATCATATTTTGATCTCATTTCTTAAAAGTAAACATTGTATTAATTATAAAAAAAATATCTTGCTAAAATTTGGTTTATTGTCTTTTACCTTTAAAGTTGGTTTTCATTTAATCGTTTTCCAATATATATATATATATATATATATATATATATATATATATATATATATATATATATATATATATATATGTATATGTATATATATATGACACGATTCCACTAAAAAGTGGTTTTTCGCTAAAAAATAATAAAAAGTTGGTCAAACGAACTCCGTTTGAGCTAATTCAAGCGTTGTTGGAACTGTCTTATCGAACCCTAACCCGGACCAAAAACCTAAATCCCCCTCCACCCGCACCCCCATAAACCTAAACCCCCGTCCAACCTTACCCCGAAAAGCCTAAAACCACCACCCACCCCCCAAAACCTAAACCCCCCACCCCCCTCAAAAACCTAAACCCACCCCCAAAATCCTAAAACCCCACCCCTAAAAAAACCTAAACCATAAAATCTAAACCCTAAAAGCTAAACCATAATACTAAAACCATAAAATTCAAACGTAAAATCTAAACCTTAAAAGCTAAACCCTAAAATCTAAAATGGTAGAGTTCGACGAGACGGTTCCGACGCCTCTGAACATGCTCAATCGGAGTTCGTTTGATATCGTTTTTAAGGTTTTTGTCATTTTTTAGATTTATTAGCGAAAACTACTTTTTATTTGAATCTCCCCTATATATATATATATATATATATATACACTAGGTTAGAAAATCCGTGTATTACACGTACTAAATAAAGAAAAAATTAAATAGTAATTAGTAATGATGATTTTGAAATTATAAAACGATTGAACAATTTAATTGACGATGAACAAAATTTTGAATTAAAAAATTTATAGATAAAAATTGAAACGAATTATTAATCTAGTTGTATAAAATAATGAAGTTTATTAAAATGTAAAACACAGTCTTGATAATATTAATATATCCATAATACATTTTTTTTCCGAAATTAATATGTAACGTCAGAAATTATAACTATTCATAATTAATTTCATATTAAATTGTAAGGCCTACACCCGGGAGATCTCACTTGTTGGTTTTACTAATAAACATAGTCATCAAACACTGAACTTTAATTTAAACATTCATACATAGCAGAAGCGTACAATCATTCAATTGCATAACAGCGGAAGTCTTATCATTTAAAAAGAAAATATTGTCTTAACACATAGCCAAATGATCAGGATGTCAGTTTTGTGCCAGGTAGCCCTCACGCCTTTGCCCGTTATGTCCTTTTGCTACCTGAAGTGCATACTAAAAGTCAGCTAACACTGATGAGCTCTAGTTTAAAGCAAGTAGGTATAAACATCATTTCATTATCATTTATTTAAAAGTATATATATACACACACACATTAACATCTCACTTGTCTTCATTTAACATTCATTGGTGTGTACATAGGTGTATATATATACACCTTTGCATTCTTTGAACATTCATTGGTCTTACACATAAAGGTGTTCAGGTCATCATTGATTACATAAGTCACAAAGACAGACTCTTCGTCCTACCGTCGTAGTCCGTCATTCTTTTACCGCCCGGGAAGCCTTCGGTCGTCCGTCATTTTCTTTTACCATCCTACCGTCTTAGTCTATCATATCGCCCATTTTCCCTAAGCCAACCGTTTCCCAAACGAACTATCTATGTAGTCGTGCTTCTATTAAGGGCCTCCGTCTACCGTAGTAGTCCGTATTTAGTCTACCTTTCTAGTCTTTAACATACCGTCTGCATAATAGTTGTATGGTCGTCCGTTTACCGTAGTAGCCGTCATCATCGTACCGTCCTACCGAATTAGTCTGTAATTTCGTCCATAACGTTTTTGTACATTCATAACATGCAATATATATAGATATAAAAGCAATATTTCATTTATTTACGTTATGTCATTCATTCATTTCATTCTTAGTAAACATTCGTTTCATTCTTTATTCATAATTTACTTTCATATAACACGTATGGTCATATTAGCATTCATAACATTCATTCATTTCATGTATAAACTTCAGCCCCAAAACATTAAAATCATTTGCACGTAACACATAGGAGGCACATAGAACTCACCTGATGAGCGGGTTCCTGAAGTATAATAGCTGTTCAGTGAGCGTCACTAAAGTCACACACAATCTGTATAATCAAGTCATACAAGATAAGATAATGAACCTATATGACACTAGACGTTTTTTACATTTAGGGTTTAACGAACTTAGATAAGTTCGCCATCTCTGGCTTAAAAGAACATGGCAAGTTTGCCCTTAATATCTTAGGCGAACATATTAAGTTCACCACTTAGGCATTAGGCGAAGATGTAGCAAGTTCGCTATATTGTCCTTAAGCGAACATGGTAGATTCGCCCCTTTGATTCGTAGGCAAACATATGGTAAGTTCGTCATCCTTGATTTAGCGAACATGATTTAGCGAACCTATCAAGTTCGCCTAAACGCGTCCAAGCGAACATAGTAAGTTCGCCTGCACGATCATCTCCCCCATCTAGAAACCCTAGATTTGGTCAGTCGATTCAACTCGCTCAAGCTTCTAACTTTTTACGATCAAAACGTTCCATTCCTATTTATGAGCCCTTTCTCGTAAAAGATTGACCTTTTCTTGTTTCTAACCCGAAACTTAAAAAGTTATAAAAACCCATATTCGAGCTAGAGGGTTACCTGTTTGGGTCTGATTTATGTTGTTATACGTTGCTGTGATACCGAGCGCTGATTCCCGAGCTTTTGAGGGTCGTTGCTTTGCTTTCTCTTTCTAGTGGGATCTCCCTCACTCTCTCTCTCTTTATGCCGTTGATGAATAATTCTGCTAACTTCTCAGACGAGAAAGCCTCACGTATCGGTAAGAAGTGAATACTTTTCGTCAAGCGGTTAATGATCACCCAAATGGTATCATTGCCCTTAGTTGTTTGTTGTAGCTTGGTAATGAAGGCCATCGTGATCTCCCCCCATTTCCGTTCTGGTATTGGCAAAGGTTGAATTTTACCGCATGGTTTCTGGTGCTCGGCTTTATCTAGTGAACAAGTCAGGCACTTGCTTACATATTCGGTCACATCATTCTTCATGTCGGACACCAGTATTCTTTTTTCAAGTCCTGATACATTTTGTTCGTCCCGGGGTGGATAGAGTAGCGAGACTTATGGGCCTCATCAAGGATTTTGGCTCTAAGATCACCAATCTTGGGTATCCACATCCAGTCAAACCGAGTTCGTACCCCATACGCATTAGTTCCCAGCTTTGCTTGTTGACCTGTTATTCTTTCCCGTTTCACATTCCTTTCTAATAGAGCCTCCCCTTGTACCTTTGCAATTTCAGTCATCAGATCTGGTGTTATAATCAGCTGGCATGCTTTAATCCGGATAGGTGTCGACTCTTCCTTTCGACTCAAGCCGTCAGCCACTACGTTTGCCTTGCATGGGTGATATAATATCTCACAGTTGTAATCCTTTAGTAGTTCCAACCACCTTCTTTGTCTCATGTTTAACTCCTTTTGCTCGAAGAAATACTTCAGGCTTTTATGATCGGACTAAATGGTACACTTAACTCCGTACAGGTAGTGCCTCTAAATCTTTAATGTGAAAACTATTGCCGCCAACTCTAGATTGTGATTCGGGTAGTTAACTTTGTGCGCCTTAAACTGTCGTGAGGCGTAAGCGATTACCTTTCCTCGTTGCATCAGTACACAACCCAATCCCTGACCCGAAGCGTCAGAGTAAACTACCAAGTCTTCGTTTCCCTCGGGTAAGGTCAATACTAGAGCTTGGGTTAGCCGTGTCTTTAATTCATCAAATGCGTTGTTTTGGGATGGTCCCCATTCGAACATTATCTCTTTACGCGTTAACTTCGTTAGTGGCGAGGCTATCCTTCAGAAATTCTAAATGAACCTTCGATAATAACCTGCCAATCCTAGAAAGCTTCGTATCTCCATCGGTGTTTTCGGGACTTTCCATTCCTTCACTATTACGATATTTTCAGGATCTACCATAATGTTTAACATCCAGGAAATTCAAGAACTAAGTGAATCGGGTTATTAGTTGAAGCGAGCCTCTTTCAAATAGCATGAGCTATGTGGCTTTCACGTAAAGCTCGGATTACCTAACTTTGAGGACCCGATTAGTCGTTATCTTTAAAAGTCCGGATGACGAATGCACTTGTTGTATTAGGAGGGCATGAAACGTAACTAGAAGGTGGTATATAAATCACCTAAGTCGCAAACCCTAAGCCATTTGGCTAGGCATGCGCATGACGCGAGCAAAGGGAAGCGGAGGAGAGGGGGCGGCCGGGAAATCAGTTTCACGGGAGCCCTTAGCGGAGGGATTCCCACAAAAGAAAGGTAATACTCGTCTACGTTATTTTTACGTGTTTGTTTGCATGTTAGGTTCGAAGAACCCGATTAGGGTTTGGAGTTTTAGTATTGCTCAAGCCGAAGGCAACGACATGGGGTGAAGGTGGCCGGCGACGGAGTGTTAGGGGCGTGTGGTGGTGGCCGTTAATGGTGGTGACCATGGTGTGGTCGGTTTTTGAGAGGAGGGAGAGACAGGGGGTGTGGTGAGACATGAAAGGGAGACGTGGGGATGATGGTACTCGACGGTGAGGTGTTGGGTCGACGGAAGGGATGACGGGGAAGGCTGTTGTGGTGGTGCTTCACGGCGGCGGACGGTGGGGGTGATGATTGGTGTTGTATCTGGTTAGGATTAGGCACGGCGACGAGATCATTGGTGGTGCTTGATAGTGTCACGCATGGGAGGTACACAGTTGGTGGTTCGTGGTGGTGATATACGATGGTGGGGGTTCATGGAGACGAGCAAAAAGGAAGGTGCAATCAGGTACACCTGATTAGGGTTATGGCTAAACGAGGAGGATGACGAACACGACGGCGGGTCGGCTAGAGTTTCACAAAGTATGCATGCAATAAGGACCTAACATGGGTTCATACACTCTCATGGTTAGGCTTTTACGTGCATGGCTTGCGTATGAGTATGAGACCCGGTTCATGTACGTGTACTCTTGTGGAGTTATAGTTTGCATGGCCAAGAACGTGCATGCATGCGGTTCAAAACGAGTCTAGGGTGACCCGATTTAAGCAGACACGTGGATTAGGGTTTTGCATGGATGATAGGGTTGTGCGGATGAGACGAGTATCGGGAACATTTATGTTTTTACGTAGTGACACATGTCTAGGACGTACTCTGACTGTGTGATCATATGTTGGCAGGTTCGGGTTCGTACGAGGAGATCGTTGCATTACTAGAATTGGACCTTTGTAACTGTGAGTTTCTAATCCCATACTCTTTAAACGTTTTAATGTTTTTGGGGCTATCGTACATACTTGCAAGAGGTGTTTGTTATATTAAATGAATTAAGAGTTTTTGTATAACCCGAGGTGTTTTATACACTAAACCTTTCATTAATTATTCGGAGAGTCTACGAGGTGTTAGTGTAATTATGGGAGTTGGGGTTATGATAGTTATTGGCGTGCGTGTCATGTTATGAGTTAATTGGGGTGAGTCAGGAATTGAGTTAAACCTGTGAAGGTTATATAAGGAGAGTTAGCATGGGAACCCATATGTGGATCATTGACGAGTCATGTAAATGCTAGTAGACTGTTGTGGCATATGTGCTTGATGTTGTGTGTTTTGTGTCGTTGTCCTTGTGGCACGACAGATATTGTGTTTGCATCATTGCCTTTTTTACTCAGCAAACAGGATTATGGAGGACTAAGTCCTTCGAGAGGTCACCAAAGGTGACAATGTCCAATAGGAAAGTGATGAGCTCGAGGTGTGTCGAACGCTCTGACGAGGGTGCAGTGATGAGGTATGTGTTTGTGTGCATATATGTATGTGTTGAACTGCATACAAGCATTGAGTTATAATTATTGTGTATTAGATGATATTGATGTGGTGAGTAGATGTTATTAATGTGGTGTGTAGAGTCAGACTGACCGTTGTGTCTGGATAAGGACATTATGTTATATTTGTCATGTCAGTTGACTTGTGAGAGTCTGGGTTAGGGGTGCTAAGTCGGTGTCTAGAGGTTGGTTGAGATAACCAATGTTTGGTTGATATGTGTGGTAAATTCTGAGTTATCAGAGTGATAAGCACGATCCATGTCAGAGAGACTTACCGAGTTAAATTGGCGGGGTGAGTCTGGGGTGGTGAATCTTTTGGGATATCATAAAATAACTGGGGTTATCTAAATGATGATAATTTATAAAATTATTTTATAAGGACCGGAGGGTCTTGAGTGGAGATAAACATTAATTGTAACGAGTTGGCTTTTGTTTAAATTAAACTATTAGAACTCACTCAGCGTAGCTGACTTTCTTTATACGTTAGATTGTATTGCAGGTGAGCTTTGGGGTCAGCGTATCTTGGCTTGGGAGCGGTGCTACTCGGATTGGTGTGCAGGCATTCGTGAGGTAAACTTAATGACGATAACGACATTAATAATAATTATTATTTTAGAAAGACTTTCACTATAGTTTTGATTTACTAAACAAGTATTTTAAAGAAAATACCTAGTGATGAGAACCAATTGTAGGATGCCCGGGTTGGGGTATTACATAATTTCGTTTGGTTTTATAACATGACTTAGGAATTGGAATTCCCTAAGCCAGAACGTGCACTTAGAAAATTTCGCGTATAACTTTTCCTGCTTCAAAACTTCCAATACTTCTCAAAGGTGATAATGGTGATCACCTTCGTTTTTTGAATAGATGAGAATGTCATCTATGAAGACTATCACTGGCCGATCCAACATTGATCGGCACACGCTATTCATTAAATTCATAAATGCCGCAAGGGCATTGATTAGACCGAATGACATGACGAGGAACTCGAAATGTCCATAGCTCGTGCGAAACGTAGTGTTCGGTACATCTTCTTCTCTTACTTTCAATTGATGGTATACCGATCTACGCCTTGTAATTGGTCAAAAAGATCGTCTATTCTCGGTAGCGGGTATTTATTCTTAACTACTCGTTTGTTCAGTTCCCGGTAGTTGATGCACATGCGCATGCTACTATCTTTCTTCTTTACGAAAAGTACCGGAGCGCCCCATGGTGAGATGCTCGGCCTAATGAATCCCTTCTCAGTGAGTTCTTCTAGTTGAGACATTAATTCTTTCATTTCTAACGGAGCCAATCGGTAGGGTGCTTTGGCAATGGGCTGAGCTCCTGGCAGTAAGTCAATTTGAAATTATATTTCATGATCGGGTGGCACGCCATGTAGGTCCTCTAGGAACACTTCTGGAAAGTTGCACACCACGGGTACATCTTTGAGTTCTTTCGTTTTCATTTTATAATGAATAACATATGCCAGATAAGCTTTTCAACCACGCCTCATGTAACTTTCGGCCTTAATCATCGAGATGATATTCAGCATCGTGCAATTCCAATCCCCATAAACCGTGATCGGGCTGCCGTCAGTAGCTTTGAGATGGATCATTTTCCGTTAACATACAATTTGTTCTAAGTTGGCAGCTAGCCAATCCATGCCCAATACTATATCGAATCCTCCTAGGGTCAGAAGGAATAATCTGGAAGGAAACTTTTGGCCCTTTATTTCTATCATGCAATCATCGGTCATCTGGAATACTACTGAGTTTCTACCAACTACAATTTCTACACTAAAGGCCTTTACACTGTTGCTAATTGTGCAGTCTAGTTTGCGGCTAAATGTAGTGGATATAAAACTTTTACTAATACAATAATCAAATAAAATTGCAGCATTTTCATCATTAACTAGGAACGTACCTGACACAACATCAGGGTTCCTTCTGGCTTCTTCTTCTATCAGAGCATAGGCTCGGGTCCTAGCCTTGGGTTGTTCCTGCTCTTTCCCTTTTCCAGAACTGGATTGCCCCTTCTTCCTGCAATCCTTTGTCAGGTGTCCAAACAGTCCACAACCTTGGCACTTGGTGGCTCTCAAGCAATCTTGGGAATAGTGCCCTGCCCTCCCACATTTGAAGCACATGGTGGAGCTAGCTCGACACCTTCCTAGATGTTTCTTCCCACATTTCTTGCAAGTTTCATACTCCTATGTTTTCGGCTTCTTAACCTCAGCTGCATAGCTTCCCTTTCCTGTTCCCCTAGACGAGTTCTCCCATTTCCTCTTCGGTGCTTCTGGTGCCGGGTCCTCATTGGCATAATCATCAAAGACGATTCCACTCAGATTCACTTTCGACTCGAAGGTCGAGGGTAGATTAGCTTTAACATGGATTCGGACCCTTTGAGACAGGCCCTTAACATAATATTTGATCAATCTCTCCTCAGTCTCTTCCAAATGAGGTACCGGTTAGGCTAATTCATTGTATATGGATGTATACTGATGGTGAGTCATGTTTCCAGCCTTGAAGTTCAAGAACTCATTCTCCACTCTATCAATTTCATTCTGAGGACAGAACTTCTTGATCATCAGTACTTTCAAGTCCTCCCATGTCATTCTTTTCAGGGCATTTGGCGACTTGGACCTCTGAATAGTTCTCCACCAACTCAGTGCCTCATTGGTGAATGAGTGAGCAACAAACTTAACCGCCTGGTCAGCTCGGCATTCACTAATGCTAATCACTCCATTCATTCTATCGATCCATTCAAACTTGTCTACATAGTCCTTCTTCCCATTGAACTTGGGCGGGTCATAGTCTTTAAAGCTTTTGTAGGTGCATCCCCGATGAGTCAGTCCTACATTCACCTCATCCCCGTCACTGTTATAAACCTTCTCTTCAGGGTTTTCTTCTTCCTTGTAGAATCAAAGACTGATGGATTCTAAATTATTCTAAGTACAAATGCTGCTGATAGGCTTATCAGCAGCATTCAACACATGTTGCTGTTGATAGGCTTGTCAGCAACATTCAGCACTTGTTGTTGCTGATAGGCTTATCAGCAGCATCATTCTCATTCTTGCTGCTGATAGCTATGTTCCTTGAAGACAAATCGTTGCAGCTGACTATCCATACCAAGCGTCACTGAAAACTTTCTGCAAAAGCAACTGACACACTTGTAGGATCGTGAGATTACAAGGTGATTCTATTCTGGTTGATATTGGCGGAAACAATAACAACTACACAAATGTAATCGAACAGACAGAAAGAATACTAGTAAGATCACTGTTGTATTAAGCTTAGTGAATAAACGATTACAGATGAAAACTCTGAGAAGAAGCACATTCAAGCACACTCAAGCACTCTTACTATGAAGTGTTTACACAGTATTTATAGTAACTCAGAATCAAGACAAACCCTTGATTCTGAGGATCAGATCGAACACAGACCGTTGATCTTGTTTATTAATCTAAATTATACGCAAAGGCTAATCTAGATAACTTTATTGAAGCGTCTTCTTAGGCATCATTGTTTGCATGCTTGGAGACGCGCAACAAGGTCCTTTATTGGTTGCACCACTGAGGTTCCTTCTGCTTAGAGTGTGGCAGTTGCTTTTGCAGAAAGTTGTCAGAGACGCTTGGCATGGATAGTCAGCTGCAACGTTTGGTCTTCAGTGAATAAAGCTATCAGCAGCAAAGTTGAGAATACTGCTGCTGATAAGCCCATCAGCAGCAACTTGTGTTGAAGGCTGCTGATAAGCCTATCAGCAGCAACAAGTGTTGACTGCTGCTGATAAGCCTATCAGCAGCAATTGTACTTAGAATAATTTGGTAGCAATCAGTCTTTGGTTCTACAAACTCCCCCTAGACTGATGCAACCAAAATTCTTCTAATCACTTTGCTGCTGAAGCTTTTGCATGTGTCTGACTATCCTTTCAACCTCATATCCTCTTGGATCCTTGCTGGGATTGTTCAGTGGAAGTTCAGACAGAGTCTTGATGTCTTTGGGTTGCATTTTGAAGATTGCTTTGCTTGAACATCTCATCTGCTGCTTCTTGGCATCAGTTAGTGTGAACTCATCCAAGTCAGCATTGTAGGACCAAGATACAAATGGAGAGTGGGACTTGAGTGGTTTGATATCCATGACCACATCTTTGCTAGGGTTGAAGTAATGTCTGATTGCTAGCATAAGATGTTTCCCTCTCTCATTTGCAGGATCATGAGCTTCACCCAGCTCCAAAATTCTTCTTAGGTCTGAATCTGGTAGTTGCAGAACCTCATCAACAGACCTGTATGTAGATCTTCTTCTTTCAGTTCTCCCCCTGAAGATCTCAAACCTTTGACCCTGTGGATTGTAGACCCATTCAACAATGTCTCTTGAGTCTTCAGGTTTAGATGAGGATTTTGATTTCTTCAAGGGAGGCTGTTGATGAGTGGGAGCTGGGTGGGATGATTTGGACTTGTTGGGTGGAGGAGTGGAAGGTTTGGGGAGGAGAGTGGAAGGATGATGGACTGAGGAAGAGGTAGGTGAGGGAGAAGGCTTGGGTTTCTTTGTCTTTGGTTTTTCTTCTTCTTTGATAAGTACCCTTTTCTTGGAGCCTTTCTTCCCTAGTCTTTCTTCCTCATCCTTTTTAACCTTGAAGTAGAGGGCTTGCAGGTTCATGAAATTCATTGGACCTAGCCTCCTTCCACTGTCTCCTCTAGCCTTAAGGAAGTCAATCATGACCTTCCTTTCTTCATGGGTTCTTTTATTCAGTGCAATGGTCTTCTTGGACTGTAGCTTGGCTTTTTCTTCTTCTTCAGCCTTTTTCTTGCTAGCCAATTGACCCTGCTGACCCATGAAGGCTCTGTAAATCTCTTTGTTTGAAAGTTTCTCAAGGTAGTCTGCATCCTCACCTTGAGAGATCAGAGCTTCAGTCCACTCTTCTCTTAATTCTTTTGCTAATTTAGAATCAGTGATTCTAAACTTAGCATCTTCCTTCTTCTTCTTTTCATTCTCTTCTTCTTCTTCCTTGGCAAACTTTTCCTGCAGCTGTCTGGCAAGTTTTTCATCTTCCTCAACTTGAGACCCTGCATGGATTTTAACTTTCATCTCATCCAGCTGTTTGGCATACAGCTGGATTGTTTGTTGTCTTAGGAGTAAGGCTGTCTTTCTTTCTTGATGCTTCGTTTGATAAGCCATCTCTTCAGCCATCTCTTCTTCTTCTCTCTTTCTTCTCCTTTCTTCTTTCTCCTTCTTTTCTTTTAGCAATCTCTCTTCATCCTCTTTAGTCATAGTACCCTTTCCTTTATCAAAATTGGATGCCTCTGCTCTGGCTTCACTGATCACAGCAACAGTTGATTGTGGAACTGTTGGAATCTCAGCCTCGGCTTCATCGGCATCTTCGGAGATTGACAAGGAAAGCACATTTGGTTGGTTGGTTTGGGACTCATGATCTGTTATCTCTCTTAGTTGATCCTTAATTGATGATCTTAACCCATAGGCTGCAGAATTAATGTCAACTCTGGGAGAAGATGAGTTGGAGTCAGTGTCAGAGTTTGACACAGACTCATACCCCTCAATCCAACCTTCATTTACAAGATGGGCTCTGACAGTTTGCATCATTCCCTGACTCTCTGATGAATTGATGTTGCAGATGTTGAATCTTAGTTGGTAGATCTTTAGTAGAAAGTCTGAGGGTAGCTGAAGAATGTCCCTGGTGTTGATGGTGAGAGAGGTGCTGTTGCTTAGAAGAAGATTATGGTCAAAGGACTTATTGCTAGACCATCCAACCACATCTAAGTCCTTGACCATTGTCTTGTACAGGAGTCTTTTCAGGCTCAGAACTTCTTCTTCATTGAGAAGACTGCTCCTTGTGATTTGAAGATTGTTGGGAGACAGTCTTCTTTCTGCAGCCTGAGATGACTCAGGAGACTCTACCCGTTTTAGTTCTTTTATTAGTCTTATGAAGTTGGGTAGGTTGTCCTCCATCAAGTCATAGAACAAGTCAATGGAAAGGTCTGCTGAGAGGTCTGATGAGTTGTTGATGCAGATGAGATCATATAGGTCAAGGATTTCAAATGGATGAATTAAATCCCAGTCTAGCTCTTCTACTCCGCTAAACTCCCGACCTATCCAAAACCTCTCAGTTTTCCCATCGTACCCCCAAGCTAGTATAATATCAAACTCTAGCTGTGTGGATGTCAGTGGGAAGTGGGGGGCAGATGTATGACTTATGATGGCTGCTGCTTGTGGAAGGATGCTGAATGATGCATTCAACACATGTTGCTGTTGATAGGCTTGTCAGCAACATTCAGCACTTGTTGTTGCTGATAGGCTTATCAGCAGCATCATTCTCATTCTTGCTGCTGATAGCTATGTTCCTTGAAGACAAATCGTTGCAGCTGACTATCCATACCAAGCGTCACTGAAAACTTTCTGCAAAAGCAACTGACACACTCAAAGCAGAAGGAACTTCAATGGCACAACCAATAAAACTCAGCAATGCTCTTCTCCAGACATGCAAGCAATGATGCATAAAGAAGACGCTTCAATAAAGTTATCTAGTTTAGCTTTAACGTGTAAAATTAGCTTTTGTATAAAAAGATCAACAGTCAGTGGTCGATCTGATCCTTAGAATCAAGGGTCTGTCTTGATTCTAAGTTAGTATAAATACTGTGTAAACACTTCATTGTGTGTGTGCTTCTTCACAGAGTTTTCATTTGTAATCGTTTATTCACAAAGCTTAATACAAAAGTGTTCTTATCAGTATTCTTTCTGTTTACTCGATTGTAATTGTGTAGTTGTTATTGTTTCCGCCAATCTCAACTAAGAACAGAACCATCTTGTAATTTCACGATCCTACAAGTGGTATCAGAGCTTTGGCTCAAATTAAACAAACTAACACTTGTTTAATCACTTCTGGTTCTATTCTAAACTCTTTTTGTTTATCAAGTCACCCAAAACCACGAAAAAAAAATGGCACAAAGCAATGGTTTTGAAGACATCGGCAGCATCAACCGACCACCAAGATTGGTGTCTGGAGAAGACTACGACATGTGGAAAAATCGCATGGAAAGTTTTTTCTGCTATCAGGAGTACGGAATGTGGAAATCCATCAGGGATGGACCCTACATTCCCATGGTGGCATCTGCTGACTCCGGAGGACCATCAGTTCCAAAGGATCCCTCCAAGTACTCGGATGAAGATATAAAAAAGATGGAGGTGGACTTCAAGGCACTAGGAGCTATCCAAATGTGCCTTCCAAATGAAGTTTTTCATAACCTCAGAAGTCACAAAATCGCCAAAGAGCTCTGGGAGGCTCTTGAGAAGATGTTTGCTGGCTCAGAAGAAGTCAAAGAAAACAGAAGGGACATCCTGAAGCAGCAGTACGAAAACTTCGTATGGAAGGAAGGTGAGTCCTTAACTGTTTTATATAATAGATTTACTTATCTTGTAGGTGAGCTGCAGTGCTCAAAGGTGAACCTGGAGAATGAGGATATTCTCAAAAAGTTCATCAGGTCTTTACCTAGCTGCTGGACACTCTACAAGGTGTCCATTAGAAGAACTGAGAATATGAAGACTCTCCAAATGATTGAGCTCTTCGGTATGCTGAAGACTTATGAGCTAGAGATGATTCAGGCAAAAGAACGAAGTTCAAGCTACCAAACAGCTTCAACATCCACCACCACGTATTCTGCTCTTCACTCTGAGTACTCAGGTCCTAGTACTAGCAACTACTATCCTCCCATAGTCACACATCCTCAAACCCCTACCTCTAAAACAAACACATCACCATTTCTTCTTGAAGCTCCTTCTAAATCCTCATCCACTGTTGCTTTTGTTTCTGAAAACTCAAGCAACATGTACTTTATCAAGGAGGATCTTGAGTGCTTCCATCCAGATGATCTAGAAGAAATGGATATACAGCACTCGTATGCCATGCTCTCTATAAGAGCAAAAAAGTTCTACTCTAGAACTGGAAGACCCATTCCAAGCAACAACTCCAACACCAGAGTTGGCTTGGATAAAAGCAAATTGAAATGTTACAACTGTAACCAACTGGGTCATTTTGCTAGAGAATGCAAGGCACCTAGGACAAACCCAGCAGCTCACCAAGCCCAACCAAGACATCAACAGCAACAAGCTACTCCTCCAGCTCAAACTGCAGCTTGTGCAGCTGTTGGAACATCTGACTTTGACTGGAGCTTCCAGTATGAAGATCTGCCTACTAACAACCAAGCTCTTATGGCAGACACAACTGAGATACCGCCTCAGGTATATGAATATCTGTAGAACCAAAGACTGATTGCTACCAAATTATTCTAAGTACAATTGCTGCTGATAGGCTTATCAGCAGCAGTCAACACTTGTTGCTGCTGATAGGCTTATCAGCAGCCTTCAACACAAGTTGCTGCTGATGGGCTTATCAGCAGCAGTATTCTCAACTTTGCTGCTGATAGCTTTATTCACTGAAGACCAAACGTTGCAGCTGACTATCCATGCCAAGCGTCTCTGACAACTTTCTGCAAAAGCAACTGCCACACTCTAAGCAGAAGGAACCTCAGTGGTGCAACCAATAAAGGACCTTGTTGCGCGTCTCCAAGCATGCAAACAATGATGCCTAAGAAGACGCTTCAATAAAGTTATCTAGATTAGCCTTTGCGTATAATTTAGATTAATAAACAAGATCAACGGTCTGTGTTCGATCTGATCCTCAGAATCAAGGGTTTGTCTTGATTCTGAGTTACTATAAATACTGTGTAAACACTTCATAGTAAGAGTGCTTGAGTGTGCTTGAATGTGCTTCTTCTCAGAGTTTTCATCTGTAATCGTTTATTCACTAAGCTTAATACAACAGTGATCTTACTAGTATTCTTTCTGTCTGTTCGATTACATTTGTGTAGTTGTTATTGTTTCCGCCAATATCAACCAGAATAGAATCACCTTGTAATCTCACGATCCTACAAGTGGTATCAGAGCTTTGGCTCAAGATTAAACAATTTAACACTTGTTTAATCACTTTCTGATTCTATTCAAAACTCTATTCTTGATCAAGTCACATCAAAACAAAATGGCACAAAGCAACGGGCTTGAAGACATCCTGAAGCAGCAATACGAAAACTTTGTCTGCAATGAAGGTGAGTCACTAACCAGAGTGTATAACAGGTACATTTACTTGGTAGGAGAGCTGCAGTGCTCTAAGGTGAAACTGGAGAATGAAGACATTCTCAAAAGGTTCATCAGATCTCTTCCTAGTTGCTGGACACTTTACACAGTGTCAATAAGAAGAACGGAGAATCTGAAGACTATGCAGATGACCGAGCTCTTTTGCATGCTAAAAGCCTATGAATTAGAAATAATTCAAGCCAAAGAAAGAAGCTCAAGCCATCAATCAGCCTCTTCCAGCACCTCTCCCGCGCTTCACTCTGACCACTCAGGTCCTAGTTCAAGCGACTACTATCCTACCAGACAAGCACACCAAGCTCAGCCAAGACACCAACAACAGCAACAAGTCAATCCTCCAGCACAAACTGCAGCCCGTGCAAAAGTTGGAACTACTAACTTTGACTGGAGCTTCCAGCCTGAGGATCTTTCTGCCAACAATCAAGCTCTCATGGCAGACACATTAGAGGTATCCTCTCTAACTTCAGACACATCAGAGGTACCACCAAAGGTATATGAAAATCTATGTACTCAAGAGTGCATTGATAAAGTCCTTGGATATAGGAAACATAACCAGAAGCTCATAGATCAAAATGAAGAATTTCACCAAATGAAATCTGATTTTAAAAGGGTTGAAAATAGTTACAAGGAAAAGAATGATTGTTTAAAGAAAGAAATTTCATCATTAAAACATGAACAAACAAACCTTGAAACTCAAATTGATGATATTCTGGTTAAGTTAAAAGCTGCAAGGGATGAATTGGCAGACCAAAAGGTCCATGTGGAAAAATATGAATTTGCATCCAAAAAGCTGCAAAGACTTTTGGATATTCAAATCCATGAAAATGTAAAAACTGGTTTGGGATATCATGCCAACCAGTATAAAACCGTCGCACCTCCTGCTGATTATGTTGCCATATACGAACCAAGCTTCAATGTTGAACATCTTGACACTGCAAACCAAAATCTTGATCCTTCAACGGATGAACCCTTCGTTGAAGAATGCACTACCTCATCGGAATCTGAGTCAACCTACTTAGACCATGATGAAACCAGTTCATCCTCATCTGAAGCTATTCTGAATAGAGTGGCAGTTCCTGCTGTTCTTCCAGCTGTTCCAGCCCCTGTACCATTCAAACAGATCAAGATCAGCTATCCTCCAGGTGGAAGAAAGCTAAAAAGTGCAAAGGAACAGACATCAGGACCTACAGACCCCAACCCTCAGTCAAAGCCGATCCCAAAAAGGAAGGTATTTGATATACGTCGTAAGCCTGAAGAAAAAGTTCCATATGTTCAAAAGACCCTAGAAGAAGCCACTTTTGAACATAACAAAGCTCATCCATGGAACTTCAAGGATCTGTTCCAAAGAAAGGACTATGTGTACTTTCAAAGGGACAAAACAGCTCTATCTTGCCTTGTTTGTGGCAGATATAATCACACTGCCAGCACTTGCTTTCATTATCTGGAATACCAACGAAACTCAAAGCAACATGCCTTTGAAAAGACCAAAAAAAATAAACAGGTGAGAAGCTATGATGCAAAGGCAACAAAGTTCAGGGAGTCTCTATCTCCTCCAAGAGTGAAGGTTCCTAAGCCCAAACAAACCTGTATCATTTGTGGTGAATCAGACCACTTTGCTGCCAAATGCAGGTTTAATCCATTCAACCAGTTTGCAAAGTGCTCATCTAGGTTTACTCCAACAGCAGTGAACAAAACTGCTGCTGATCCTAAAAAGGCTAGAAAATCTAAGGTTAAGCCTTCAGTAGCAAAAATATCCACTGCTGACAAAGGGAAATCAAAGGCAAAGCCTTCAGCAGCCAAAATTCCTGTTGCTGCTCCAGTAAAGCCATCAGCAGCAACAAAATCTGCTGCTGATAAGTCAGAATCTTCAGCAACAAAAACTGCTGCTGATAGAATAAAGAAAACTGGAAAACCACCAATAATGCAATGGAAAGCCAAATCATCAGATACAACGTCGGATGCTGAAAAGACCAAGAAAGCTGGAAAACCACCAATTCAACAATGGAAGGTAAAGAATACACTAAGTATTGTCATCGGTTAAGATGGATGCATCTGTCTTCTGTTGTAAATATGTATGTCTATTGTTGTAAATAAAAGTTAGTATCAGCAGCACTTTTTCACTGCTGACAGGTTTACTCTTCAGCAGCAAAGCCTTTGCCACTGATCTCTTTAAGTTATCAGCAGGAACAAGTTTCCTGCGGATAGCTTTAAGGCGGTCAGCAGCAACATCTTTGCTGCGGATGAATACATCCATCAGCAGCTACCAAATCTGCTGCTGAAAGAATTAACTATCCGCAGCAACCAAGTTTGCAGCGGATAGCTCACCATCAGCAGCAACCAAGTTTGCTGCTGATGGGTAAAACAAGTCTACATTAACTTTTACCCACGGTAAAAACTACTCTCAGTCTTTACCATGACTGCTCGAGTGTTTTACAGCTGTAACAGTGAAAAGTAAAAAGGGTTGTACTGTACAAGAAAATTTGCTTTTTCCCTCGTCTGCCGTTATATCAAAATCCCAAACGTCCCCACAACCTCTTCATATTCAATTTCAAACCTAACTTCCATCACTTTCTCTCCCGTCCCCACAGCATTCCAAGCCCTCCATACTTAACCACCATTCAAACACCCTTCCCTCTTCCCTCCAAATCCATAACAATGGCAGGCGCGGACATAAACAACCCCAACGACAAGTTTTCCCCATATCACAACCTAACTGCATACCTAATCAAGGGCAAGAAATCCGAAGGATTCGATGATATGATCGACTTCCTTTGTCGGTCCAAAATCCGCCATGCCCTAACAGTCAACCCAACCATCTACACTTCCCACATGGAAAATTTTTGGAGCTCAGCCGTGTATTCCACTGAACAGGGCACTCCTCAAATCAAAGGCACAGTAGACGGCAAGGAGATAATCATCACTGAAGCCAAGCTCCGCCAACACCTCAAGCTTCAGGATGAAGGGGACGCCATCTCTTACCCAAGAGACGTATACATGAGGACCTTTGTATCCATAGGGTACACTGGAAATCAAACAGAGTATACAATAGAGAAGGCACTCATGGGTCCCAAATGGAAGTATCTCTGCCACACTCTTCTCCAATGCATATCCCAGAAGAGGAGTGGCTGGAACCAACTTAGCTCCGGACTTGCGTCGGCAGTTCACGGTATGATAACAGGGGCAGGTTTCAATTTTTCCCACCTCATTCTTGAAGGTTTGAGATACAACCTTCAAGAAGGGGTGAAAGCACAGTTCTTCATGTACCCAAGATTCTTGCAGGAAGTGTTCAATATTGAGCACCAAGATCTTTCAAAAACTGCAAGAATCTACTCAATACTGGGACATAAGAACAACATTTTTCAGAGCATGAGAACAGTTTCATCAAAGTTCTCAGGGGCCGATGTTCCATTGTTATCTACAATGTTGAACACGCAAAGTGCCCAGGGTGACAGTTCAGCAAACCCAGCTGATACTGATCCCACACCCTCCTCCTCACTGCCACAAATTCAAACTACTGTTTCCCTTGATCGAACCCCTGTGCATTCTACTGAGGATGCACAGGCACATACATCACTCTCCCACAGTTTGATTGCTCAACTGGAACACAGGGCCCCAGTTGCAGCCAAGTATACAAGAAAGAGGGGCAAGAGAACTCCTTCTTCTCTTGCCTCCAAGGCCCAAACCCAAGCCAACATCCCTCACTCAGAATCACAACATTCTAGTGAGAATATCATAAGGGAATGCCACATTGTTAGAGAGACTCCTTCGGAAGTCTCTCTATTAGGATTAGGATCACTTCCCGGATCCATAGATCAGCCCTTTGAGCCATTCCTATCTTCCTTGAACTTAAGTGTTGAGGAACCTGACCAAAGTGATGTACCTTCTCCAACTACCACTATTCAGGAGGTACTGATTGGTCTTGCTTCCAAAACACCCAACCCAAGTTCTTCACCCTTGGAGGTCCACTCTGGGAGTATTGTAAGAGTGGATGTGGACGAGGCTGTCACTACTGCTGGTCCATCAACTGACCAGGAGGACAGTGACAACATCATTAAGACCTCAACCACGGCAACTCATGGTGAGGGTGTTTCCTTGGAAACTCCCTTCACTGAGAGGAATCCCAGGCGCCAAGAAACCATGGGTGATGGGGATGCTGAGGCTAGGCCTACGGCCCCATCTAGGTCCAAGGATTCCACAACTGTGGATGAGGACAGACTGAAACTTCATAACTTGGAATTGACGGCCAGGGTGGCTATGCTAGAGGCTGAAATGTCCAAACTAAGACACCAAGTCGCTATGCATGCAGCCCATAAATGCCCAACTCTAGCCACTCCCTCTCTTGTATCAGTAGGCACCCAAACGGATGCTTACCTGTCTGCTGATGCAACCAAAAAGGGGGAGATGGTTTCTATGGAAGAAGATACAGACAGTCTGGACGACTGGATTCAAGAGCAGTTTGTTCTTCAAAGCTCACAATACAAGCCAGCTTTTGTCCAAGTTCATGACTTGCCAGCCCCAGATAACGAAGACGAAGAGATATCTGAAGACTGGCAGTTGGTCGTCAGGGCTGTCGATGAAATGCTGAATGATGCTGAAGACACAGAACAAACAAATGCATCATTCAGCATCCTTCCACAAGCAGCAGCCATCATAAGTCATACATCTGCCCCCCACTTCCCACTGACATCCACACAGCTAGAGTTTGATATTATACTAGCTTGGGGGTACGATGGGAAAACTGAGAGGTTTTGGATAGGTCGGGAGTTTAGCGGAGTAGAAGAGCTAGACTGGGATTTAATTCATCCATTTGAAATCCTTGACCTATATGATCTCATCTGCATCAACAACTCATCAGACCTCTCAGCAGACCTTTCCATTGACTTGTTCTATGACTTGATGGAGGACAACCTACCCAACTTCATAAGACTAATAAAAGAACTAAAACGGGTAGAGTCTCCTGAGTCATCTCAGGCTGCAGAAAGAAGACTGTCTCCCAACAATCTTCAAATCACAAGGAGCAGTCTTCTCAATGAAGAAGAAGTTCTGAGCCTGAAAAGACTCCTGTACAAGACAATGGTCAAGGACTTAGATGTGGTTGGATGGTCTAGCAATAAGTCCTTTGACCATAATCTTCTTCTAAGCAACAGCACCTCTCTCACCATCAACACCAGGGACATTCTTCAGCTACCCTCAGACTTTCTACTAAAGATCTACCAACTAAGATTCAACATCTGCAACATCAATTCATCAGAGAGTCAGGGAATGATGCAAACTGTCAGAGCCCATCTTGTAAATGAAGGTTGGATTGAGGGGTATGAGTCTGTGTCAAACTCTGACACTGACTCCAACTCATCTTCTCCCAGAGTTGACATTAATTCTGCAGCCTATGGGTTAAGATCATCAATTAAGGATCAACTAAGAGAGATAACAGATCATGAGTCCCAAACCAACCAACCAAATGTGCTTTCCTTGTCAATCTCCGAAGATGCCGATGAAGCCGAGGCTGAGATTCCAACAGTTCCACAATCAACTGTTGCTGTGATCAGTGAAGCCAGAGCAGAGGCATCCAATTTTGATAAAGGAAAGGGTACTATGACTAAAGAGGATGAAGAGAGATTGCTAAAAGAAAAGAAGGAGAAAGAAGAAAGGAGAAGAAAGAGAGAAGAAGAAGAGATGGCTGAAGAGATGGCTTATCAAACGAAGCATCAAGAAAGAAAGACAGCCTTACTCCTAAGACAACAAACAATCCAGCTGTATGCCAAACAGCTGGATGAGATGAAAGTTAAAATCCATGCAGGGTCTCAAGTTGAGGAAGATGAAAAACTTGCCAGACAGCTGCAGGAAAAGTTTGCCAAGGAAGAAGAAGAAGAGAATGAAAAGAAGAAGAAGGAAGATGCTAAGTTTAGAATCACTGATTCTAAATTAGCAAAAGAATTAAGAGAAGAGTGGACTGAAGCTCTGATCTCTCAAGGTGAGGATGCAGACTACCTTGAGAAACTTTCAAACAAAGAGATTTACAGAGCCTTCATGGGTCAGCAGGGTCAATTGGCTAGCAAGAAAAAGGCTGAAGAAGAAGAAAAAGCCAAGCTACAGTCCAAGAAGACCATTGCACTGAATAAAAGAACCCATGAAGAAAGGAAGGTCATGATTGACTTCCTTAAGGCTAGAGGAGACAGTGGAAGGAGGCTAGGTCCAATGAATTTCATGAACCTGCAAGCCCTCTACTTCAAGGTTAAAAAGGATGAGGAAGAAAGACTAGGGAAGAAAGGCTCCAAGAAAAGGGTACTTATCAAAGAAGAAGAAAAACCAAAGACAAAGAAACCCAAGCCTTCTCCCTCACCTACCTCTTCCTCAGTCCATCATCCTTCCACTCTCCTCCCCAAACCTTCCACTCCTCCACCCAACAAGTCCAAATCATCCCACCCAGCTCCCACTCATCAACAGCCTCCCTTGAAGAAATCAAAATCCTCATCTAAACCTGAAGACTCAAGAGACATTGTTGAATGGGTCTACAATCCACAGGGTCAAAGGTTTGAGATCTTCAGGGGGAGAACTGAAAGAAGAAGATCTACATACAGGTCTGTTGATGAGGTTCTGCAACTACCAGATTCAGACCTAAGAAGAATTTTGGAGCTGGGTGAAGCTCATGATCCTGCAAATGAGAGAGGGAAACATCTTATGCTAGCAATCAGACATTACTTCAACCCTAGCAAAGATGTGGTCATGGATATCAAACCACTCAAGTCCCACTCTCCATTTGTATCTTGGTCCTACAATGCTGACTTGGATGAGTTCACACTAACTGATGCCAAGAAGCAGCAGATGAGATGTTCAAGCAAAGCAATCTTCAAAATGCAACCCAAAGACATCAAGACTCTGTCTGAACTTCCACTGAACAATCCCAGCAAGGATCCAAGAGGATATGAGGTTGAAAGGATAGTCAGACACATGCAAAAGCTTCAGCAGCAAAGTGATTAGAAGAATTTTGGTTGCATCAGTCTAGGGGGAGTTTGTAGAACCAAAGACTGATTGCTACCAAATTATTCTAAGTACAATTGCTGCTGATAGGCTTATCAGCAGCAGTCAACACTTGTTGCTGCTGATAGGCTTATCAGCAGCCTTCAACACAAGTTGCTGCTGATGGGCTTATCAGCAGCAGTATTCTCAACTTTGCTGCTGATAGCTTTATTCACTGAAGACCAAACGTTGCAGCTGACTATCCATGCCAAGCGTCTCTGACAACTTTCTGCAAAAGCAACTGCCACACTCTAAGCAGAAGGAACCTCAGTGGTGCAACCAATAAAGGACCTTGTTGCGCGTCTCCAAGCATGCAAACAATGATGCCTAAGAAGACGCTTCAATAAAGTTATCTAGATTAGCCTTTGCGTATAATTTAGATTAATAAACAAGATCAACAGTCTGTGTTCGATCTGATCCTCAGAATCAAGGGTTTGTCTTGATTCTGAGTTACTATAAATACTGTGTAAACACTTCATAGTAAGAGTGCTTGAGTGTGCTTGAATGTGCTTCTTCTCAGAGTTTTCATCTGTAATCGTTTATTCACTAAGCTTAATACAACAGTGATCTTACTAGTATTCTTTCTGTCTGTTCGATTACATTTGTGTAGTTGTTATTGTTTCCGCCAATATCAACCAGAATAGAATCACCTTGTAATCTCACGATCCTACAATATCTATGTTCCCAAGCCTGTATTGATAAGGTTTTAGGCTACAGAAAGCATAATCAAAACCTAATAGATCAAAATGAAGAGTTTCATCAAATGAAATCTGAATTCAAAAAGGTTGAAGACAGTTACAAAGAAAAAATTAACTGCCTAAAGAAAGAGATTTCATCATTACAACATGAACAAACCAATCTTGAAACTCAGATTGATGATCTTCTTGTCAAATTAAAAGCTACCAGAGCAGAATTAGCATAGCAGAAAGTTCACATTGACAAATATGAATTTGCATCCAAAAAGATGCAAAGACTTCTGAATGCTCAAATTCATGATAAGGTAAAAACTGGTGTGGGGTATCATGCTGAACAATATCAAGCCGTTGCACCTCCTGCTGACTACGTTGCCATCCATGAACCAAGCTTTAATCTGAAAAATCTTGATATGGCAAACAGAAATCTTGATCCTTCTAAGGATGAACCATTGGTACACGAATGCACTACCTCATCAGAGTCTGATTCAACTTACTCAGACTCCACTGAAACAAGTGAAGCTTCATCGCCTCCTACCCCTCAAGTCACTCTGACTAAAGATGAAGTCCATTCAGCTCAAGTACAAGCCATTTCAGTACCAGTTCCTACACCATTCAAACAAATCAAAGTTAGCTATCCTCCAGAAGGTAGGAAGCTAAATACTGAAAAGGGCCAGTCATCATCTTCAGTCTAGCCAAGGAAGGTGGTTGACATATGTCATGCACCTGGAAAAAGGGTTCCATATGTTCAAAAAACATTGGAAGAAGCTACTTTTGAGCACAACAAAGCTCACCCTTGGAATTTCAAACACCTTTTCAAAAGAAAGGAGTATGTATATCTTTCAAAGGATAAAATGGCAAAATCATGTTTTGTCTGTGGAAAATATAACCACACTGCCAGCACCTGTTTCTACTACATTCAACAGCAAAGAAACCTCAAGAAACATGCTTTTGAGAAGACAAAGAAGAACAAACAGGTAAGAGGTTTTGAAGCTAAGACAACTCAATCCAGAAAATCTCTTTCTCCACTAAGGGAACAGTTGTCAAAACCAAAACAATCTTGCATCATTTGTGGAGAATCAGGCCACTTTGCTGCAAATTGTAAGTCAAATCCTTTCAATCAGATTCTTCTTCCAACCCCAGTTATACAAAAATCTATAGGCAAGGTGAAGAAGGATAAGCATACATCTGTCTCTAAGCCATCAGCAGCCAAAATAACTGCTGCTGATCGAGTAAAGACCAAGCAACCAAAAGGAAGGCCTTCAGCAGCAACAAAGTCTGCAGCTGCTCAAGTAAAACCATCAGCAGCAGTAAAACAATCAGCAACAACAAAATCTGTTGCTGATAAGCCTAAATCCTCAGATACAACATCTGCTGCTGAAAGGACAAAGAGAGCTGGAAAACCACCAATTCAATAATGGAAGGTAAAGAAACCACCAAGCATCATCATCGGTTCAGTTGAGTGCGTCTATCCTTTGGTGTAAATATGTCTGTCTTATGTTGTAAATAAAAGTTATATCTTAGCAGCATCCTTTTGGCTGCTGACAGGTCTAATTTTCAGCAGCAAAGAATTTGCCCCTGACTGCTTGAACTTATCAGAAGGAACAAGTTTCCTGCAGATAGTTTTAAGGATGTCAGCAGCAACATCCTTGCTGCAGATCATTGCATCTATCAGCAGCAATTAAGTCTGCTGCTAACAAACTTAACCTTCCGCAGCAACCAAGCTTGCAGCGGACAGGCTTATCCATCCGCAGCAACCAAGTTTGCTGCTGATGGGTAAATTTAAGTCCAAATTAACTTTTACCCGCTGTAAAAGAAATTAACGTCAGCCTTTACCATGACTGTCTCGGTGCATTACAGCTGTAACAATAAAAGTTAAATAAGGTTGTGATGTACAAGTCGTTTTGCTTTTTCTCTCATCTGTCGTTATAAGACCAAATCAAATTTTCTTTACCACCTCCTCACATTCAATTCAACCCTAACCAACTATCACTTTCACCCTAAGTCCCCACCACATTCAAAATCTCTCCATATTCTCCATACTCTCAAGTCTCCACCATACTCAAACCATATTCAAATCATCCCTCCAGAATCAAACGGCTATGGCAGATATCGACAACCCAGATGACAAGTTTTCCACATACCATAACCTAACATCATACCTTACCAAAGGAAAGAAATCCGATGGTTTTGACGATATGATCGATTTCTTATGTCGATCAAAGATCTACTTTGCACTCACCACCAACCCTACCATATATATCCCTCACATGGAGGATTTCTGGAGTACCGTCGTCTACTCAACCGAACAGGGGATTTCCCAAATCAAAGCTAAAGTAGACGGCAAGCATATCACCATCTCAGAAGCTACACTCAGAAAACATCTTACGCTTCAAGATGAGGGAGCAGCCATCTCATACTCGAAGGACGAATACATGAGGACCTTTGTCTCCATTGGATACACTGGAAATCAAACCGAGTATACGATCGAGAAGGCGCTGATGGGCCCTCCATGGAAGTATCTCTGCCACACTCTTCTCCAATGCATATCTCAGAAGAGGAGTGGATGGCATCAGGTGAGCTCTGCACTGGCCTCCGCCTTCCATGGTATGGTCACTAACCAAGGCTTCAACTTTGCACATCTCATTTTTGAGGGTTTGTGATATAACCTTCAAGAGGGTGCAAAGCAGCAATTTTTCATGTACCCAAGATTCCTGCAGGAAGTTTTCAATCAAGAACTAAAAGAACTTTCAAAACCTGCAAGAATCTACATCATGTTGGGTCATAAAAATAACATTTTTCAAATCATGAGGACTATTTTCAAAAAGTTCTCAGGGGTCAACGTTCCATTGTTATCTACAATGCTGAATGTACAAAGTACCCCGGGTGACAGTTCAGCAATCCCAGCTGATACTGATCCCACACCCTCCACCTCACATCCTGAACAACAGTCTGCATCCACCATTCGAATCCCTGTGCATACTACTGAGGATGTACATGCACAAAAATTACTTACACCACTTTTGGATGTTTTTGTTCAACCAGAACACAGGGCCCCGGTTGCAACAACATATACTAGAAAAAGGGGCAAGAGAACTCCTTCTTCTCTTGCCTCCAAGGCCCAAACCCAACCTAACAGCCCTCACTCAGAATCACAACATTCTGGTGAGAATATCATAAGGGAAAGCACATTATTAGGGAGACTCCTTCGGATGCCTCTCTATTAGGATCAGGATCACTTCCCGGATCCGTAGAACAGCCCCGTGAGCCCTTCCTTTCTCTTATGAACTTAAGTGTTGAGGAACCTGATCAAGATGATGTACCTTCTCCAACTACCACTATCTCGGAGGTATTGATTGATCTTTCTTCCAACACACCCAACCCAATTTCCTCTACCCTGAAGGTCCACTCTAGGAGTTATGAAAGAGTGGATGTGGAAGAGGCTGTCACTACTGCTGGTCCATCAAATGACCAGGAGGACAGTGACAACATTGTTAAGACCTCAACCACGGCAACTCACTGTGAGGATGTTTCCTTAGAAACTCCCTTCACTGAGAGGAATCCCAGGTGCCAAGAAACCATGGGTGATGGGGATGAAGAGGCTAGGCCTAAGGCCCCATCTGGGTCCAAGGATTCCACAACTGTGGATGACGACAGACTGAAACTTCATAATTTGGAATTGACGGCCAGGGTGGCTATGCTAGAGGCTGAAGTGTCCAAACTAAGACACCAAGTCTCTATACATGAAGCCCATCAATGCCCAACTTTAACTACTCCCTCTCTTGTTTCAGTAGGCATCCAAACTGGTGCTTACTTGTCTACTGATGCAACCAAAAAGGGGGAGATGATCTCAATGGAGGAAGACACAGACAGTCTTGACGACTGGATTCAAGAGCAGGTTGTAATTCAAAGCTCACTATTCAAGCCGGCTTTTGTACAAATTCATGACTTGCCAGTCTCAGATAACGAAGAAGAAGTAACATCTGAAGACTGGAAGTTGGTCATCAGGGCTGTTGATGAAATGCTTAATGATGCTGAAGACACAGAACAAACAAATACATCATTCAGCATCCTTCCTGTAGCAGCAGCCATCATAAGTCAATCCACTACCCCCCAACTGTTTCAAACTACATAAAAGCTAGAATTTGACTCCATCCTAGCTTGGGGGTATGATGGATCAGCTGAGAGATTTTGGATTGGATGGGAGTTTAGTGGAGTAGAAGAATTAAACTGGAACTCTCTCAATGCCCTCCAAGTCCTACAACTGTATTTAACTAACTACATCAGCACTTCATCAGATCTCTCAGCAGAACTTGCCATTGGCAGGTTCCATGACTTGATGGAGGATAATCTACCCCACTTCGAAAGACTAATACAAAAAGCACAACGGGTACCTTATCCTGAATCTTCGGCAGCAGCAGTAAGAAGACTGACTCCTAGAAGACTTGACATTATAAGGAGCAGTCTTCTCACTAAAGAAGAAATTTGCTGCTTAAGAAGATTTCTGTACTCCGTCATGGTCAAAGACTTAGATGTGCTGGGATGGACAAGCACTAAATCTCTTGACCACACCTTCATACTAAGCAACGGTTCCTCTCTCACCATCAACACCAGGAACATCTTGTCACTTCCTACAGACTTTCTCAACAAGATCTTTCAACTCAGGGCAAATATCTGCAATGTCAACTCACTTGAAAGCCAGGCAATGATAGCTACTGTCAGAGCCAAACTTGAACACGTAGGAAGAATTACTGAGGAAGTATATGTGTCAAACTCTAACACTGATACTGACTCGCCTTCTCCTCGAGTAGACATCTGTGCTGCAGCATATGAGTCAAGATCAACAATCAAAGAAATGCTGAAAGAAGTCACAGGTCCTGAGTGAAAATCGGATGAAGCCATTGACCTTCCATTATTCACCTCTCAATCTGCCAATGAAGCTGAGGCTGAGATCCCAATAGCAGCACCATCATCTGCTGCTGTAGTCAGTGAAGCCGAAGCAGAGGCATCCAATATAAACAAGGGAAAGGGAATCATGACAGATGAAAATGAAGAGAGATTGCTAAAAGAGAAAAGAGAGAGGGAAGAGAAGAGAAGAAGAAGGGGAGATGGCTGACAATAAAAAGGCTCAAGAAAAAAAAACAGCCATTCTCCTCAGAGAACAAACCATCCAGATGTATGCTAGGCAGCTGGATGAACTGAAAAGAAAGATTCCTACAGTTGACCAGATTTAAGAAGATACAGCTCTTGCTCTTCAACTGCAGGAACAATTTGACAGAGAAGAAGAAGAATTGGAGAAGAAGAAGAAAGAAGAAGCTAAGTTCAGAATAACCGATTCTGAACTAGCCAAAGAAATGAGGGAGGAGTGGGTAAAGGCTCTAGTTTCTCAAGGTGAGGATGTAGACTACCTTGAGAAACTATCAAATAAAGAAGTCTACAGAGCCTTCATGGGTCAGCAAGGTCAATTGGCAAAGAAGAAACAGGCCGAAGAAGAAGAAAAAGCCAAACAACAGTCCAAGAAGACCATTGCCTTTAATAAACGGACCCATGAAGAAAGGAAGGTCATGACTGACTTCCTTAAGGCTAGAGGAGAGAGTGGACAGAGGCTAGGTCTCATGAACTTCATGAACCTGCAAGCTCTCTACTTCAAAGTCAAGAAGGATGAGGAAGAAAGATTGGGGAAGAATGGATCCAAGAAAAGGGTACCTATTCAGGAAGAAAAAGAAACAAAAGCAAAGAAACCCAAGCCTTCTCCCTTATCTACCTCTTCCTCAGTCCAACAACCTTCCACTCTCCTCCCTAAACCCTCCACTCCTCCACCCAAAAAGTCCAAACCATCCCACCCAGCTCCCACTCATCAACAGCCTCCCTTAAAGAAATCCAAACCAACACCTAAACCAGAAGACTCAAGAGACATAGTTGACTGGGTCTATAATCCACAGGATCAAAGGTTTGAGATCTTCAGGGGGAGAAATGAAAGAAGAAGATCTATCTACAGATCTGTTAATGAAGTTCTGCAATTGCCAGATTCAGATCTTGACAGAATTTTAGAGCTGGGTGAAGCTCATGAGCCTGCAAATGAGGGTGGGAAACTTCTTGTGCTAGCCATCAAACACTACTTCAACCCTAGCAAAGATGTGATCATTGACATCAAACCACTCAAGTCCCACTCTCCATTTGTAAGTTGGTCCTATAATGCTGATTTGGATGAGTTCACTTTAACTGATGTAAGGAAGCAGAAGATGATATGTTCAAGCAAAACAATCTACAAAATGCCACACAAAGACATCAAGACTCTGTCTACACTTCCACTAAACAATCCCAGCAA
Organism: Smallanthus sonchifolius; assembly: GCA_023525975.1. Lineage (NCBI taxonomy): Eukaryota > Viridiplantae > Streptophyta > Magnoliopsida > Asterales > Asteraceae > Smallanthus > Smallanthus sonchifolius. The sequence goes on from CM042023.1 coordinate 48,489,462, forward strand.
GGATCCAAGAGGCTTTGAAGTTGAAAGGATAGTCAGCCACATGCAAAAGCTTCAGCAGCAAAGTGATTAGAAAAATTTTGGTCGCATCAGTCTAGGGGGAGTTTGTAGAATCAAAGACTGATGGCTTCTATATTATTATAAGTACAAATGCTGCTGATAGGCTTATCAGCAGCATTCAACACATGTTGATGCTGATAGGCTTATCAGCAGCATTCAACACATGTTGCTGTTGATAGGCTTATCAGCAACATTCAACACTTGTTGCTGCTGATAGGCTTATCAGCAGCATCATTCTCATTCTTGCTGCTGATAGCTATGTTCCTTGAAGACAAATCGTTGCAGCTGACTATCCATACCAAGCGTCACTGACAACTTTTTGCAAAAGCAACTGACACACTCAAAGCAGAAGGAACCTCAATGGCACAATCAATAAAACTCAGCAATGCTCTTCTCCAGACATGCAAGCAATGATGCATAAAGAAGATGCTTCAATAAAGTTTGCTAGTTTAGCTTTAACGTGTAAAATTAGCTTTTGTATAAAAGATCAACGGTCTGTGTTCGATCTGATCCTTAGAATCAAGGGTCTGTCTTGATTCTAAGTTAGTATAAATACTGTGTAAACACTTCATTGTGTGTGTGCTTCTTCATAGAGTTTTCATTTGTAATCGTTTATTCACAAAGCTTAATACAAAAGTGTTCTTATCAGTATTCTTTATGTTTACTCAATTGTAATTGTGTAGTTGTTATTGTTTCCGCCAATCTCAACTAAGAACAGAACCATCTTGTAACTTCACGATCCTATATTCCTCCTGTTTGCTTTTCTTTAGTGCCTCAGTCAATAAGCCAGGTAGTACGTCTTTCAAAGTGAGTACAACCTCTCGGGCATTGGAATCCCTAACCTCGGGTTCCAGTTGAAGAGGTCCTTCATTGCCATTTCCTGGTGGATTCACGTTGGTCTCGTGCACGCTATCCTCATGATCCACGTGCACATTTTCTTCCTCGTTACGTGCTTGGTTTAATGGTGTCCTACCGCGTCGCCCAGTACGACGGCCACGCCGTCCAGTTCCTCCCTTACCAGCGATAGTTCCTAAATTCCTGATAAGTAAAGGGAAAACACCAATGCCTTTCCCTTAGATCATAGTTTGGAATAGTACGAGAAAGGTAAATTGTTAATTACAGTGACCGGTTTGTGATTAATTGTTGGAACCTAGTAGTCCATTGAAACCAAAATACTCATGTTTTGTTGTTTTTGTATAAGTGTAGAGTTTTCGAACGAGAAAGTTTTCAAACGAGAAAGTTTTCAGACGAAAACTTTACCTTTATATAGAAGTTAGTTTTGAACTTATAATTAGACTTGTCATTTGCAGTTGTATTAGAGCTAATTCAAAGAGATTAGTGATAAAGCTTGTATTTTGTGTTCATATTGATTGTAATCTTCTTTCTATCAATCAAGAAGCATTTGTTGATAATCATATCGTGTTCATATGGCGTTTATTACATATTTGGTGATCTGATTATTTGTTGTTTGATCTCGAGATTGTTGTAGTTAGTTTCCGTCATTCTATAACTGGTTTATTTGGATTGAGAGCTTGAATTTGAGTCGATCACAGGGTTTCACAAGTGGTATCAGAGCTTTTGGTTGAAGCTCATAGTTTTTCAAGCTTTTTCATCAATTTGAGATCGATTTAGCATGGATTTTCTCGTCATTTTCAAGTTTTCTAGGTTATTTTTGATGGAGATGAAGTTAGAGATTGTTTTGGAGGCTTGATTTTACATCTGATTAGTTGCAGGTCAGATTTGGAGTTCTTGAGTAAGAAGCGTCCGAAAACTCTATTGAAATGTCCGAAAACTTTTTTCGTCCGAAAAAGTTTTGGATCAAGCAGCTTGTCCGAAATCTCTGTCAGAAATCTCATTTTGTGGAAATCGTTTTCGTGCTAAAACTTCGTCCAAAAAAATTTTCGTACGAAATCTTGTGTCAGAAATCTTCAGTGTTGGATTTCTTTTTTGTATGAAATCTTCTTCCGAAAAAGTTTTCAATCAAAGTTTTCGCGAAAACTTTGGAGTTTGAAATTTTTTCTGGATTTTCGAAGATTTTAGTTTGGTATTCTAAGATGGCTGGGAAAGCTAAAGATTTTGAGAGGAGTCAGGTCGGAAAAGCACCACCTATGCAACAATATGTTGCTGATTTCTCTAATTGGAAGGTCCAGATGAAGTCTTATTTTCGATTTACTTAGCATCCTTTGTGGGATTCCATTGTTAAAGGACTACATATTCCCAAGATGGCTAATGTTGATGGTATTGTTCCTATTGCTGACCCGGATTGGTATAATGATGATGATAGAAGATTGGTAGAAAGGCATAATCGAGCAATTGGAGCCATCATTCTAGCACTTCCTATGGAGTTATATCTTAATTTTGAGCAGCATGAAACAACTCAAGGATTGTGGAATGCTTTATGTCTGAGATTTGAAGGAAATGCAACATTGCAAGAAAGTAGGACCGATTTGTTACTAAAACAGTACAATATGTTTAATTACAACAAAGGAGAAACCCTCAGTGAACAAGTTACTCGTTTCACTACTTTGGTAAACAAGCTAAGGAAGATTGGTGTTGAGATAAAAGAGTATGAAATATGTAAGAATCTATTGGATTCATTGCCTAAAAACTGGAGCATTCCTTGTATGTTGATAAAGAGTACTACCCCTGATTTCAAGAACAAAAGTCTTGCTGATATTATTTGTATCTTGGAATCATATGAGTTGGAGAGTAAGAAAAGGGAAATGAATAATCCAAGCAAGTCTCATACTTCAAGCTCTAGTAATGCAGCATTATTTTCTGGAAACGTTCAAAGTGGTGAAGGTAGTTCTAAAGCTGAGGAAGATGGGTGTTGAGATAAAAGAGTATGAAATATGTAAGAAGCTATTAGATTCATTGCCTAAAAACTGGAGCATTCCTTCTATGTTGATAAAGAGTACTACCCCTGATTTCAAGAACAAAAGTTTTGATGATATTATTTGAATCTTGGAATCATATGAGTTGGAGAGTAAGAAAAGGGAAATGAATAATCCAAGCAAGTCTCATACTTCAAGCTCTAGTAATGCAACATTATTTTCTAGAAATGTTCAAAGTGGTGAAGGTAGTTCTAAAGCTGAGGAAATAAAGCGTTGTTGTGGAGCTGGATGCTATGGTTCAGAGAAGAACAAGGGTTCACAAGCAAAGACTAGTACTGGTCATATTCTAGAGGACCAAATAGCACTTTTTTGGAGCTTTCATGAGTAGCTATGACATGTTTATCACTGGAAAACTTCAACTTGCAGTGCTTGATGTTGAATACATGATGCAAATTAATCCTGATGACTTAGAATATATGGATTTGTAGTGGCAGATGGCCATGATCCCTATGAGAGCAAAGAAATACTTCAACGAACAGGGAAGTACAAGTGCAGTTCGTTAAGAAAGTGGGATTCGATAAAGCTAAACTTCATTGTTATAACTGTCAACAGCTGGGGCATTTTGCCAAGGAATGTGAAAAAAATGATTGAAAACCTTTTCGAACAAACAACAACTAACTGTTCATTGACATCTTGAAATTTGCTTTGCTTTTCAGGTTCAAAACTCTTCACAACAGCAATGACATTGACATCTATGTATTCTAAGTTAAGGAATCTACTCTAAGCTATAGGCATTAACCTTGTTACTTACTTACTATGTTCGCGTTGGCTACATGTACTTACATCCTTGCGTTGGTCCCAATATCAGCTTGAGTCCAGACATTTAGGGATGCCTGAATCTCTCAACTATTGCTCGGATACCAACTTGTAAGGCCTACACCCGGGATACCTCACTTGTTAGATTTACTCATAAACATAGTCATCAAACACTAAACTTTAATTTAAATATTCATACGTAGCGGAAGCGTACGACCATTCAATTACATAACAGCGGAAGTCTTATCATTTAAAAAGAAAACATTGTCTTAACACATAGCCAAATAATCAGAATGTCAGTCTTGTGCCAGGTAGCCCTCACGCCTTTGCCCGTTCTTTCCTTTTGCTACCTGAAGTGCATACTAAAAGTCAGCTAACGCTGGTGAGTTCTAGTTTAAAGCAAGTAGGTATAAACATCATTTCATTATCATTTCTTTAAAAGTGTGTGTATATATACACACACACATTAACATCTCACTTGCTTTCATTTAACATTCATTGGTGGGTACATACGTATATATACACACATTTGCATTCTTTGAACATTCATTGGTCTTACACATAACGGTGATAAGCCCGTCACTGATTACGTAAGTCACAAAGACAGAAGCTTCGTCCTACCGTCGTAGTCGTCATTCTTTTACCGTCCGGCAAACCTTTGGTCGTCCATAATTTTCTTTTACCGTCTGGCAAACCTTCGGTCGTCCGTTATTTTCTTTTACCGTCCTACCGTCGTAGTCTGTCATATCACCCGTTTTCCCTAAGGCAACCGTTTCCCAAACGAACTATCTATGCATCCGTGCTTCGATTAAGGGCCTCAATCTACCATAGTAGTTCGTATTTTGTCCACCTTTATAGACATTAACATACCGACTGCATAATAGTCGTATGGTCGTCCGTCTACCGTAGTAGCCGTCATCATCGTACCGTCCTACCGAAGTAGTCCGTAATTCCGTCCATAACGTTTTGTACATTCATAACATGCAATATATATAAATATAAAGCAGGATTTCATTCATTTACTTTATGTCATTCATTCATTGCATTCTTTGTAAACATTCGTTTCATTCTTTGTTCATCATTTACTTTCATATAACACGTATGGTCATATTAGCATTCATAACATTCATTCATTTCATGTATAGACTTCAGCCCTAAAACATTTAAAATCATTTGCACGTAACACATAGGGGGCACATAGAACTCACATGATGAGCGGGTTACTGAAGTATAATAGATGTTCAGTGAGCGTCACTAAAATCACACACAGTCTGTATAATCAAGTCATACAAGATAAGATAATGAACCTATATGACACTAGAAGTTTTCTACATTTAGGGTTTAGCGAACTTAGATAAGTTCGCCATCTCTGGCTTAAGCGAACATGGCAAGTTCGCCCTTAATTTCTTAGTCGAACATATTAACTTCGCCACTTAGGCATTAGGCGAAGATGTAGCAAGTTTGCTATATTGGCCTTAAGCGAACATCGTAGATTCGCCCCTTTAATTCTTAGGCGAACATATGGTAAGTTCGCCATCCTTGATTTGGCGAACATGATTTAGCGAACCTATCAAGTTCGCCTAAACGGTTCCAGGCGAACATATTAAGTTCGCCTGCGCGGTCATCTTCCCCACCTAGAAACCCTAGATTTGGGCTTAGATCAAAACGTTCAAACCCTAGAAACTCGCTCAAGCTTCTAACTTTTTACGTTCAAAACGTTCCATTCCTATTCATGAGCTTAGATCTATGATTGACCTTTTCTCGTTTTTAACCCAAAACCTGAAAAAGTTATAAAAACTTAGATTCGAGCTAGAGGGTTACCTGTTTGGGTCTGATTTATGTTGTTATGTGTTGCTGTGACACCGAACGCTAATTCCCGTGCTTTTGAGGGCCGTTTCTTTGCTTTCTCTCTCTAGCGGGATCTCCTTCTCTCTCTCTCTAAAAGTGGCGCAAGAATGGGGAAATAAGGAATGGGTTGAAGCTGATGAGATTAGAGGGGTTTCCCCTTGCTTTCGGTCCAATGGACCGGCCCATGGCCAAGCCTTTCACCTTTCATCCAACTTATGACAGTTATTCCTGTTCCTCGTTACGTTATCCAACTTATGGCAGTTATTCCTGTTCCTCGTTACGTTTATTCATGTTTACTTATTTATGGATGTTACATAAATTTATACAGTTAGTGATATAATAACTATATATAATTAAATTTATATTAAATATCTAAAAATATATTCTTTCAATATCATTGTTATTTAGTAGGAGAAAGAAGCTGTAAAATAACGTTGAGAAGTTATCAGAGAGTGACACGTCTCCCCTCATTTAATAGGAGAGAGAGAGGCGGAAAAATAAGGGTGAGAAGGCACCAGAGAGTGACATGTGTTCTCTTAGTTACTAATTTATTATAATAACTAGGTTAGAACCCCGTGTATTACATAGGTTGAATAAATAAAATATTCAATAGTTAGTAATAAAGATTTAGAAATTATAATCAAGAAAAAGAATCTTAGGAAGATTAAATAGTTGGTAATAAAGATTTCAAAAATATTAAAGGAATTAAAAATAAGCTAGCGTAACCAGTTACCTATTTATTAAGTATATAATATTGTATAAGAATTGTAGGATGACATTGTAAAAGTGTTAAAATATATTCGCTTCCAAAACAAAAGAAATACAATATGTATGGTAATAATAAATAATTATTATTGGAGATAAATTTGATGACAAAATAATTAATTAATGAGAAACAAAATTAGGTTTGTAGATAAAAGTTAGAACTAATTATTAATCTAGTTAAAATAACATAATTGATTAAAATGAAAAAAAAAACAGTTTTGCTAATATAATAACTATCTATAATACAAATTTATTTTTTAAAAATTAATAACTAACGTCAGAAATTATTACTATTCATAACTAATTTCATATTAAATTAATTTAGTTAATGATATAATAAATATATATAATTACATTTATAATAAATAACTAGGTTAGTACCCGTGTACTACTCGTTTGATGAAAAAACTTGCATCATTCATAAGTGTCTAAAATAATTTCATAAATAAAAAAATAATAATTTACAAAAGGAAAAAATATAATTACAATTACAAAAATTTGTATATACTGCTTAGAGCATCCGGTATACCGGATTTTTCATTGGTATGATCCCAAGTGGCAAGAGAAATCACAGCGTGATCCCCCTGCTACACCATCCCCTACTCACGTAATACTAGGGCGTGATATGTGTGCATAGTTTTTATCATGGTGAGAGGAATAGAATTGTAGTCGTTGAACGGCTACCTTTCAAACAATTAAAAAAAAGTTTTTTTATTTAATTTATATTATCGCATCTCCTATATAAACACAAAAAACCTACATTTTAATCACACAAATCTTTATACTACTCAAATACTTCCTCTATTTTAAAACGTCTTCTTCAAGCGACGAAGCCCGGCAAATGACGTTCGGTGCTTTCACATCGGCAACGGTTATGTGGTGGCAAGAAGCGGAATCGTCTTCAAGGCCATTAAAACGAAGTGCACGTCTCAACCGTGATCGGGCGGCTGCTAACTCACTCTTACTCAAAGATTACTTTGACGAAGGGTGTCTGTACGGGGAGAAGCAATTTAATACCCGGTTTCGAATGAGCCAAAATTTATTTTTAAGAATTAATAATGATCTCGAGAGAGATATGCCTTGGTTCCGTCAACGTGTTGACGCGAGAGGTCGGGTTGGTTTTACCTCCATTCAAAAGTGTATGGCCGCGATTCGTCAAATGGCGTATGGCACCGCTAGTGATTCGTTTGACGATTACTTAAAGATGTCCGAACGAATGATCAGGTCATGTATTTACAAGTTTTCTAAAGCTATAATTCTATTGTACGGTAAGAGATATTTATGTGAATCATCGGCTAGCGACATTCAAAAATTATATGTTGAACATGAAGCTAAACACGGATTTGACGGGATGCTCGGTAGCGTCGATTGCACACATTGGGATTGGAAAAATTTCCCCAATGCATGGCGAGGTCAGTTTGCACGCGGGGATCATCTTTGTTCTAGTATTATGCTAGAAGTTGTCGCCTCAAATGACCTATGGTTTTCACATGCATTATTTGGCGTTGCCGGTTCGAAAAATTACATTAATGTTCTTAATCAATCGCCTATATTCGACGATATGATCAATGCAACCATACCCGACTCATCGTTTGAACTTAGAGGAACGCATTACAAGCGTGGGTATTATCTAGCCAATGGAATATATCCATAATATGCTATAATTGTCAAGTCTCTTACGTGTCCAGAAGGTATTAAACATAATAACTATAAAAAAAGCTCACGAGGCGGCAAGAAAAGATATCGAACGAGCATTCGGTCTCTTCAAGAATAAGGGGCATATTATCGAACAGTCGACTCGATATTAGGAACATTATGTATGCTTGTGTGATTTTGTATAATATGATTTTAGAGGACCAAAGAGTGACAGTTTGTCAATATAACCCAAATGAGGAGGTGCCTACGCACAAAGAAATTGATGAAAATCAAAAGCGAGTAAACCGACAAGAAAAACGCAATTGAGAAATTCACAACGCACTAAAGATGGACTTGATTGAGTATCTTTACGAAAGTTCAAATCATTAGGTTATTTATCTTTTTTTAATTTTATATTAGTGGTTTTTTATTTTTTTTAGTAATGTATTTTTTTACTTAGGGCTTAGATTTGGGCTTAGATCAAAACGTTCAAACCCTAGAAACTCGCTCAAGCTTCTAATTTTTTACGTTCAAAACGTTCCATTCCTATTCATGAGCTTAGATCTATGATTTGTTTTAAGTTTCATACGTAAAAGCTTGACCTTTTCTCGTTTTTAACCCAAAAAGGTTATAAAAACTTAGATTTGAGCTAGAGGGTTACATGTTTGGGTCTGATTTATGTTGTTATACGTTTCTGTGATACCGAGCGCTGATTCCCTAGCTTTTGAGGGCCATTTCTTTGCTTTATCTATCTAGCGGGATCTCCTTCTCTCTCCCTCTCTCTCTAAAAGTGGCGCAAGAATGGGGAAATAAGGAGATGGGTTGAAGCTGATGAGATTAGAGGGGTTTGATGTGTTGCAAAGCACACATGCATTTCCCTTGTATTTTGTAGCATTTTCGTATAATTTTATAGTTGTTTGCAGTCATTTATAGATTGTACTTAGTTATGTTATGTTTTGTAGGTATTTCGGAAAGAATTGGAGCTTAAACGATCAAGACCTGTGAAGAAACGAGCACACGAGAACCCGGGATGTGGACGGAAAAAGTCAGAAAAGAGTCAAAACTTCAAAGGGGCCCATAATATATCGATTTGGAGTATTTCGATGAGAAGAATACAAAAATCCAATAATCTCTCGCGGTACGCGAGAGATGGAGGCATTTTTCTCGTGGTACGCGAGGGACCAGAATTCCTGCGCGACTGTTTTGGCTATGGAGGTACACGAGGGATTTGTCCTCTGGGTCTCGCGGTACGCGAGAGGTCCCAAGAAGACGAATTTTGACCTAATTTAAAGAATTAAAGGTCTAGGACTCTCCCATTCTTAATTTTATCGATTTTTAGCCGTACGGAGGTTTTTGAGGCGATTTTGGGAGTTTGGAGAGCAAGAGATGTGAAAAGCTTGAATCTTTGGATCCGGGTTTGTTGTAATTAGCTTGTTCGGTTTCCAGATTTCATCTTTGTGTCTTTGATTGAATTGTTGAACCATGATTATGTTTGATTCTTTTGTTTCGACTGTTTTAGACATGATCCTCGGCTAAAACTCTTATACTACCTAGGTCACATGATGAATATTTGCTAAAGTTATGATTTTTATTGGTTTTTGGATTCGAATGATGGTTTAATGATTTTGTAAACAATCATAGTTTGATTATTCTGATGATATTGCATGCTTTAATTCTGATTGTGTGATTGATTTCAATTCCGTGCGTTGTTTATAGATTTCTTCTAGTTTGAACAGCGTTGCTAACTCATAGATCTTAGGGTTTGTGATCGTTTGTGTGGTTTGCTAGACATAGTAGCCATAGGAGTTGTGATTGACTGCTGATTAGAATTGAGTGTTCTTCCTAGTTCAATAGTCGAGAGGTGAGAAGTAGTTGTTGTAGAAATAAAGACTGATGGCTACAAAATTCTCTAAGTACAAATGCTGCTGATCTCAAAGATTGATGCGGATCGACAAAGTTGCAGCTGATAGGCTTTATCCACTGCTGACCAAAGCTGCAGCTGATAAGTCTTATCAGCTGCTGACCAAAGTTGCAGCTGATAGGCCTTATCTGCTGCTGACCAAAGTTGCAGCTGATAGGCCTTATCCACTGAAGATCAAAGTTGCAGCTGATAGCCTTTTCACTGAAGATCAAACGTTGCAGCTGACTGTTATTGATAAAGCAACCAATACCACTGACAACTTTCTGCTGTTACACTGACACACTCCACGCAGAAAGAATGTCATTGGCACAAGACAATAAAAGACAACGACGCTCTCCTTTTGAGTATTCAAGCAATGATGCAAAGAAGACGTTTGAATAAAGTTAACCTTTGTAGTTATTATTATTGTCTGTATATGTAGAATAGCTTCAATACAAGATCAACGGTCTGTGTTAGATCTGATCCTTAGAATGAAGGGTCTGTCTTGATTCTAAGTTACTATATAAGTAGTACTTAGATTCATTGTAAAAGTACTTTTTGCTTAAGAGTTTTCTCTGTAATCTTGTAACACTTGAAGCTTAATACAAATTGCATTTATCAGTATTCTTCTTGTCTACTTGTTTACTTTGCTTAAGTTGTGATTGTTTTCACCAATCTCAACTGGAATAGAACCAACTTGTATTTACCGATCCAACAAGTGAATGATTAAACAAATGTGAGTTTGTTTAATCTGTGAGCCAAAGCTCTGATTCCACTTATCTATCTCTTTGCTAAAGTCACTCATTGTATAAAAATCAAAATGGCACAAAACAATGGATTTGAAGACATTGGAAACATCTCCAGACCACCAAGACTGGTGTCTAGAGAAGACTATGATATGTGGAAGAACAGGATGGAAAGTTTCTTCTGCTATCAAGAATATGGGATGTGGAAATCCATTAAAAATGGACCATACATACCCATGGTGGCCTCAGCTGATTCTGGAGGTACACTGGTTCCCAAAGAATCCTCCAAGTACTCTGATGAAGACATCAAGAAAATGGAGGTAGACTTCATAGCCTTGGGGGCCATTCAAATGTGCTTACCAAATGAAGTTTTTCACAACTTCAGAGGTTACAAAACTGCTAAGGAGCTATGGGAGGCTCTTGAGAAGATGTTTGCTGGCTCAGAGGAAGTCAAAGAAAACAGAAGGGACATCCTGAAGCAGCAGTACGAAAACTTTGTCCGAAAGGAAGGTGAGTCCCTAACTGTTTTATATAACAGATTTACTTATCTTGTAGGTGAGCTGCAGTGCTCAAAGGTGAAGCTGGAGAATGAAGATATTCTCAAAAGGTTCATCAGGTCTTTACCTAGCTGTTGGACACTCTACATAGTGTCTATTAGAAGAACTGAGAATCTGAAGACTCTCCAAATGACTGAGCTCTTCGGTATGCTGAAAACCTATGAGCTAGAGATGATTCAGCCAAAAGAACGAAGCTCAAGCTATCAAAATGCCTCAACATCCACCACCACCTCTGCCCTCCACTCTAACCACTCAGGTGCTAGTTCTAGCAACTACTATCCTCCCATTGTCACCCATCCACAAACTCCAACCTCTCAAACAATCACCTCACCATTTCTCCTAGAAGCTCCTCCTCAAACCTCAACCTCTGCTGCTTTTGTTTTTGAAAACTCAAGCAACAAGTCCTTTATCAAGGAGGATCTGGAATGCTTCCATCCAGATGACTTAGAAGAAATGGACATACAGCACTCGTATGCCATGCTCTCTATAAGAGCAAAAAGGTTCTACTCAAGAACTGGATGACCCATTCCAAGCAATAACTCCAACACCAGAGTTGGATTGGATAAAAGCAAACTAAGATTTTACAACTGTAACCAACTGGGTCACTTTGCTAGAGAATGCATGGCACCAAGAGCCAATCCAGCTACTCCTTAATCAAGACAAGCTCACCAAGCCCAACCCAGACAACAACAGCAACAAGCTACTCCTCCAGTTCAAACTGCAGCTTGTGCAACTGTTGGAACTTCTGACTTCGACTGGAGCTTCCAGTATGAAGATCTGCCTGCCAACAACCAAGCTCTTATGGCAGACACAACTGAGATACCACCTCAGGTATATGAACATCTATGTTCCCAAGCTTGTATTGATAAGGTGTTAGGCTACAGAAAGCATAATCAAATCCTTATAGATCAAAATGAAGAGTTTCATCAAATGAAATCTGAATTCATAAAGGTAGTAAACAGTTATAAAGAAAAGATTAACTACCTAAAGAAAGAGATTTCATTACTAAAACATGAACAAGGCAATCTTGAAAATCAGATTGATGATCTACTGGCTTGATTAAAAGCTACCAGAGCAGAATTGGCATAACAAAAAGTTCATGTTGATAAATATGAATTTGCATCTAAAAAGCTACAAAGACTTTTAGATGCTCAAATTCATGAAAAGGTAAAAACTAGTCTGGGGTATCATGGTGAACAATACCAAGCCGTTGGACCTCCTGCTGACTACGTTGTCATCCATGAACCAAGCTTCAATCTCTCAAACCTTGAAACGGCCAACCCAGATCTTGATCCCTCAAGGCATGAACCGTTGGTACAAGAGTGCACTACCTCGTCAGATTCTGAGTCAACTTGTTCAGAGTCCACTAAAGCTGAGGAGGCCTCATCAACAGCTTAAGTACCAGCGCCGCCTGTCTTGGAAGTCATTCAAACAAGTGCTCCAGTTCCTTTCATTCCCTCAGTACAAGTACCAGCTTCAGTACAAGTACCAGCTGCTCCAGTTCCTATGCCTTTCAGCCAAATCAAAATCAGCTATCCTCCAGAAGGAAGAAAACTAACTGTTGAAAAGGGACAGTCCTCAACTTCCATCAACTCCAAGCCTCAAAGGAAGGTGTTTGACATATGTCATGCTCCTGGAAAAAGAGTTCCATATGTTCAAAAGACATTGGAAGAAGCCACTTTTGAGCACAACAAAGCTCACTCTTAGAACTTCAAAGACCTTTTCAAAAGAAAGGATTATGTTTATCTTTCAAGGGACAAACTGGCTAAATCATGATTTGTCTGTGGCAAATACAATCACACTGCCAGCACCTGCTTCTACTACCTTCAGCAGTAGAGGAATCAACAACAAAGAGTTCAAAAACCACATGCTTTTGAGAAAACAAATAAAAGCAAACAGGTTAGAAGCTTTTAAGCAAAGGCAACTCAATTCCGAAACTCTCCTTCTCCACCAAGGAAGCAGCTGCCAAAATCTCAACAAACTTGCATCATCTGTGGTTAATCAGACCACTTTGCTGCAAATTGTTAATTTAACCCTTTCAACCAAATCCTTCATCAAGCCCCTCAAAGACAAAAGGTAAAGAAGGATCAACATACATCGGTTGTTAAACCATCAGCAGCCAGAAAAAGTGTTGGTAATCAAGTGAAGCACAAGCAACCTAAAGACAAGCCTTCAGCAGCAACCAAATTTACTACTGCTCAAGAAAAACCATCAGCAGCAACAACATCTGCTGCTGATAAGCTTAAGTCATCAGCAACAAAATCTGCTGTTGAGAAGCCAAAGCCATCAGCAGCAACAAAACCTGCTGCTGATAAGCTAAAGTCCCCAGCAGCAAAATCTGCTGCTGTTAAAGAACATCCATCAGTAGCCAAACCAAAATCAGCTGCTGACAGAGAAAAGAGAACTGGAAGACCATCTCCTCAACAATGGAAAGCCAAGATCCTAGTTTCTATCACTCCAAGAATCATCATTGGCTCTGTTGAATGCACACATGATGAATCTAACATTCCAAGAACCCTTTTCTTCAAGGATGTAAGCTCTTGGACTCCTCCCACTAACTAGATCTCTATCATGTGAAGGGACAGCCAGGTCACGAGAATAACACCTAGGTGGTAGACAGTGGTTGTTCCAAGCACATGACAGGCAACATATCCATCCTCTCCAACTTCAGACAATTCAATGAAGGATATGTTGCCTTTGGAAGTGACTCAAAGGGAGGATCCATTACTGGACAAGGAACTGTGTCCAACGAAAGAATGAGCATTGATAAGGTCAACTATGTCAAAGAATTGGACTTCAATCTCATGAGTGTTTCCCAGGTCTGTGATCAAAAGCATTGGATGCTCTTCATAGATAAAGAATGCTTTGTACTGTCTCCAGGCTTATCCAAACCTCCTCCAGAAAAGATTTTATTAACTACTCAGAGAAAAGAAAATCTCTATGTACTGGGCATGAATGAAGTCACTCCATCTGGTAGTGTTTCCTGTTTTCTGTCAAAAGCCTCAGTTGATGAATCAGCTCTTTGGCACAGGAGATTAAGTCATGTTAATATCAAAACTATTAACAAACTGGTGAAGGATAATCTTGTCAGTGGGCTTCCTGACAAAGAATTCTAGCTAGAAGACCACTGCATTGCTTGCTTAAAGGGGAAGCAACACAAGAGTTCTCACAAGCCCAAGACCTTGAATACAAATGACACTCCACTACAGCTGCTGCATATGGATCTCTTTGGTCCTACAAATGTCATGTCAATGGGCAAGAAGTCATACTGTCTGGTGATAACTGATGACTACACCAGATTCTCATGGGTATACTTCTTGAGAACTAAAGATGAAACTGATAAAATTCTTAAATCCTACATTCTTAGGGTAGAGAATCAAAGCAATCAAAAGGTGAAGATCATAAGGTGTGATCAGGGCACAGAGTTCAAGAACCACACTTTGAACTGTTTCTGTGAAAGCAAGGGGATAGAAAGACAATAAAGTGCTCCAAGAACTCATTAACAAAATGGAGCTGCTGAAAGGAAAAATAGAACTCTAATTGAGTCAGCAAGATCTATGTTGGCTGACTCAAAACTGCCTCTCACATTCTGGGCAGAAGCAGTTAGTATAGCTTGCTATGTGCAAAATAGAGTTCTCATTGTCAAGCCCCTCAACAAGACACCTTATGAACTTTAGTTTCAAAGAGTTCCCTACATTGGGTTTCTAAAGCCTTTTGGGTGTCCATGCACCATTCTCATCACACATGGGGTTCTTCCTAAGTTTGGTGCCAAATCTGATGAAGGATATTTTGTGGGCTATTCATCTCAATTAAAGGCCTACAGAGTATTCAATTCAAGAACAAGAATTATGGAAGAATCAGCAAATGTGGAATGTAGAGAACACATTGTCTGTGAGCAGGGAAAAGGCCCAAACTGGCTCTTTGACATAGACTCCTTCTCCTAAATATTTGAGCCTCTCATCTTCTCAAATATGGAGTCTACCTCTACACAAAAACCTACCTCCACTGACTACAGACTGGATTTTCCCAAATCTTCTATCAGTCTCAGAAGACCATCCATTGATCCTCCATCAGTTGTGGAAGCAATTGAAGTAAGTGAAGCCGGAACAAGACTCCCCAATGTCACCAGCAGCAGCCTGTCTGAAACTGAAAATTTAGATGAAGACTCTTCGGTAAATGTTGTAGATGTTGTTGATGCTATTGCTGAAAATATTGATGTGGTTGCTGATGTTGAAGACTCTTCCACCATGAATGAAGAGACCCCTGATCAAAATCAAAGCAATCTAGAGCAAGGGATACAACTGGAGGTAAAACAGCACAGAGGATCCACAAAGAACATCCTCAAGAAAATATTAATGGCCAAGTCCACCAAGGAGTTCTCTCAAGAAGCAAATCTCACGAGGCCAATATATGCTTGTTTTCATGTTTTCTATCTAAGGTGGAACCCAAGAAGATAGATGAAGCACTGAAACACAGCAGCTGGATTGAGGCAATGCAGGAAGAGTTGCTGCAATTCAAGAGTGTTGATCTTCCACCAGGTCAATATGCTATTGGCACACGATGGGTTTTCAGGAACAAGAAAGATGAGAGAGGCATTGTAGTCAAGAACAAAGCCAGACTTGTAGAACAAAGCCAGACTTGTAGCTCAAGGCTACAGTTAGGAAGAAGGAATTGACTATGATGAAGTCTTTGCTCCTGTTGCCATGCTGGAGGCCATCAGAATCTTCCTGGCATATGCTACATCCAAGAATTTCACTGTCTATAAATAGATGTAAAGAGTCCCTTTATGTATGGGAAGATTAGTGAGGAAGTATACGTCAAACAGCCTCCAGGCTTTGTAGATCCTGCACATCCTACTCAAGTATTCAAACTAGATAAAGCTCTGTATGGATTACATCAAGCACCAAGAGCCTAGTATGAAACTTTGTCAGGATATCTACTAAGCAACAACTTCAGAAGAGGTGCTATTGACCAGACCTTGTATATCAAAGATGAAGGGGGAGAAATCTTACTAGTTCAAATCTATGTTGATGATATCATCTTTGGATCAACAAGGAAAAAGCTGTGCAAAGACTTTGAGATTCTGATGCACTCAAAGTTTGAAATGAGTTCAATGGGTGAACTAAATTTCTTTTTGGGTCTACAAGTCAAACAAGTCCCAAATGGAATCTTCATCAGCCAATCCAAATATGTAAAGAGCATTTTGGAAAGATTCAAGATGGCTGACTGCTCTGCTGCAAGAACCCCTATGCAAGTGCACCATCAGCTGACTCCAGACAAAGATGGCCAAGACACTGATCAACATCAGTACCGTGCAATGATAGGGTCTCTCATGTATCTCACTGCCTCAAGGCCAGATATCATGTTTGCAGTATGTCTCTGTGCAAGATTTCAAGCAGCTCCAAAGGTTTCACATCTTCAAGCTGTCAAGAGAATTATTAGATACCTAAAGGGAGCCCCAAGACTTGGGCTTTGGTACCCTAAAAATGACAAGTTCAATCTGTATGCATACACTGATAGTGATTATGGGAGATGCAACTTGGACAAAAAGTCCACATCAGGGGGATGTCAGTTTCTGGGAGGGAGACTGATTTCATGGCAGTGCAAGAAGCAAAATGTGTTTCAACTTCTACAGCTAAAGCAGAATACATTGCAGCTTCAAGTTGCTGTGCACAAGTCTTCTGGATACAAAATCAAATGTTGGATTATGGGATGACTTTCATGGCAACTCCAATTCATATTGACAACATGAGTGCTATATCAATCACAAATAATCCGGTGCAGCACTCCAAGACAAAGCACATTGACATCATGTATCATTTCATAAGAGATCAAGCTGAGAAAAAGAGGATTAGTTTAACCAAGTTCATACCAATGAGTAATATGCTGATTTGTTTATAAAACCTTTTGATGAAGCTAGATTTAGATATTTAGTTGAATCCATTGGTATGATGAACTTTGATTAAAATCTATCTCTAAAATTCTGTTTTAAAATGTGTTTTGTATTTTGTTGTAAATAAAAGTTATGAGTCAGCAGCATTTTTGTCCTTCAGCTGCTGACAGGTTTAATCTTCAACAGCAAAGGATTTGTCACTGACTGCTTTAAGTTATCAACAGCAACATCCTTGCTACAGATCATTGAATCCATCAGCAGCAATTGAGTTTGCTGCTGACAGACTTAACCTTCCGCAGCAACCAAGCTTGCAGCGGACAGGCTTATCCATCCACAGCAACCAAGTTTGCTGCTGATGGGTAAATTTAAGTCCAAATTAACTTTTACCCGCTTTAAAAATTAACGTCAGTCTTCACCGTGACTGCCTCGGTGTATTACAGCTGTAACAGTAAAAAGTGAATAAGGTTGTACTGTACAAGTCATTTTGCTTTTTCCCTCCTCTGCCGTTATAAGAACAAATCAAATTTCCTTACCACCTCTTCACATTCAATTTCACCCTAAACCCACATTACTTTCTCTTAAGTCCCCACCACATTCAAAGCCTTCCATATTCTTAAACCTTCCCTCCAAAATCAAACAACAATGGCAGACATCAATAACCCTGATGATAAGTTCTCCCCATACCACAACCTTACAGCATACTTAACCAAGGGAAAGAAATCTGAAGGATTCAATGATATGATCGACTTCCTATGCCGATCAAAGATCCATTTTGCCCTCACAACCAACCCTACCATATATATCCCTCATATGGAGGATTTCTGGAATACCGTCGTCTACTCTACCGAACAGGGGATTCCCCAAATAAAAGCCAAGGTAGACGGCAAGTACATCATCATCTCTGAAGCTACCCTCCGAAAACATTTTAAGCTTCAGGATGAGGGAGCAGCCATCTCATACTCAAAGGACGATAGGGTACACTGGAAATCAAAATGAGTATACAATCGAGAAGGCGTTGATGGGCCCCCCATGGAAGTATCTCTGCCACACTCTTCTCCAATGCATATCTCAGAAGAGAAGTGGATGGCATCAAGTGAGCTCCGCACTTGCCTCCTCTTTTCATGGTATGATTACTGGCCTAGGTTTCAACTTTGCACACCTCATCTTTGAGGGTTTGAGATATAACCTTCAAGAGGGTGCAAAGCAACAATTTTTTATGTACCCAAGATTCTTGCAGGAGGTTTTCAACCAGGAACTAAAAGAACTCTCAAAACCTGCAAAAATCTACATCATGTTGGGATATAAAAATAATATTTTTCAAAGTATGAGAACTGTTTCCAAAAAGTTCTCAAGGGTCAATGTTCCATTGTTATCAACAATGCTGAACATACAAAGTACCCCGGGTGACAGTTCAGCAATCCCAGTTGATACTGATCCTACACCCTCCACATCACATCCTGAAAAACAATCTGCTTCCACCATTCGAACCCCTGTGTATACTACTAAGGATGCACAGGTACAAAAATCACTTTCATCTGTTTTGGATGTTATCGTTCAATTGGAACAAAGGGCCCCAGTTGCAACGACATACACCAAAAAAAGGAGCAAGAAGAATCATTCTCTTCTTGTCTCAAAGGCCCAAACCCAACCTCTAAGCCCTCATTCAGAATCCTAAAATTCTGATGAGAATACCAAAAGGGATAGCCACAACACTAGAGAGACTTCCTTGGAAGCCTCTCTATTAGGATCAGGATCACATCCCGGATCCATAGAGCAACCCCCTGAGCGATTCCATTATTTCTCTTCTCTGAACCTAAGTGCAGAGGCACCTGGTCAAGATGATATACCTTCTCCAACAACCACTATATCGGACGTATTGATTGACTTGGCTGCTGGTGCACCCAACCCAGGTTCATCACCCAAGAAGGTTCACTCTGGTAGTATTGATAGAGTGAATGTGGAAAGGGCTATCACTACTCCTGGTACATCAACTGCCCAGGAGGACAGTGATAACATAGTTAAGACCCTAACCACGGCAACTCATAGTGAGGATGTTTCCTGTGAAACGCTCTTCACTGAGAGGAATCCCAGGCGCCAAGAAAACCAGGGTGATGGGGATGCAGAGGCTAGGCCTAAGGCCCCATCTAGCTCCAAGGATTCCACAACTATGGATGAGGATAGACTGAAACTTCATAACTTGGAATTGACGGCCAGGGTGGCAATGATAAAGGCTGAAGTGTCCAAACTAAGACACCAAGTCTTTATGCATGAAGCCCATCAATGCCCAATTATGCCTACTCCCTCTCTTGTATCAGTGGGAACTCAAACAGATACATCCCTTTTCACTGATGCAACCAAAAAAAGGGAGGTGGTTACTAAGGAAGATGATGCTAACAGCCTCGAAGAATGGATACAAGAGCAGACTGTGTTTCAAAGTTACCTATAAAAACCTGCTTTTGTTCAAATCCATGACTTGCCAGACTCAGTAGATGAAGAGGAAGATGTCACTAAGGATTGGAAGTTAGTCGTCCAAGCTGTTGATGAGGTGCTACAAGAATAAACTCTCCATGAAGACATACCTCCATCATTCAGCATTCTTCCTGAAGCTGCAACCATAATAAGTCATTCATCTACCCCCAACTCTTCCTAATTTCAAAGAAGCTAAAATTTGACTCAATTCTAGCTTGGGGTATGATGGAATAGCTGAGAGATTCTGGATTAGATGGGAGTTTAGTGGAGTAGAAGAGCTAAACTGGAACTCTCTTAATGCCCTCCAAGTTCTCAATATGTATCTGACAAAATGCATCAACACTTCATCAGATCTCTCAGCAGAACTTGCAATCAGCAGGTTCTATGAATTAATGGAGGATAACATGCCCTGGTTTGAAAGACTACTAAAAGAAGCAAACAGGGTGGCTTATCCTGAATCTTCATCAGCAGCAGAATAAAGACTGGCTCCGAGAAGACTTGACATAATTAGGAGCAGTGCTTTAACTGAAGAAGAGGTTATCTGCTGGAGAAGATTCATGTACAACATAATGGCCAGGGATGTGGAAGTGCAAGGATGGATAAGCACTGACTCCCATGACTTCACCTTCTTCCTGAGCAATGGATCTTCTCTCTCAATCAACATCAAAGAGATCTTGCTCCTACCTTCAGCCTTCCTGCAAAAGGTCTTTGAGCTCAGATCACTCATCTTCAATGTCAAATCCTTAGAAAGTCAAGAAATGATCAAAATCATCAAGGCTTCTCTTTATAAGGAGGAATCTGGATCTGACTCAGACCTATCCTTTCTCTCTTCTCCAACAGTCAGACTGAACACAGAAGAAGAATCAAAAAGAATAGACGAGGAAAAGATGAAAGAAGCATGGAAATAAGTGACAGGTATGGAATGGAAAGAAGATGAAGACAGTTCCCTTCCCTTGTCCATTCCCCAAAATGCCAATGAAGCCGAAGCTGAGATCCCAACAGCATCTACTACATCTGCTGTTGTGGTCCATGAAGCTGAAGCAGAGGCATCCAACAAAGATAAGGGAAAGGGACTAATGACCAAAGAAGATGAAGAAAGAATTGAGAAGGAGAAGAAAGAAAAGGAGGATAGAAGAAGAAGAAGAAGAGAAGAAGAGGAGATGGCTGAACTAAAGAAAGCTCAAGACAGAAAAACAGTCATTCTCCTCAGAGAACAACAGATCCAGCTGTATGCAAAACAGATGGATGATCTGAATGTAAAAATTCATTCAGTTTATCAAATTGAAGAAGATGAAGCTCTTGCTCTTCAACTACAGGAGCAATTCAACAAAGAAGAAGAAGAGATAGAGAAGAAGAAGAAGAAGAAGAAGGAAGAGGCTAAGTTCAGAATAACTTATTCTGAACTAGCCAAAGAAATGAGAGAGGAGTGGGTAAAGGCTCTGGTTTCTCAAGGTGAGGATGAAGACTACCTTGAGAAACTATCAAATAAAGAAATCTATAGAGCCTTCATGGGTCAGCAGGGTCAATTGGAAAACAAGAGAAAGGCTGAAGAAGAAGAAAAAGCCAAACAAAAGTCCAAGAAGACCATTGCCTTTAACCAAAGATCCCATGAAGAAAGGAAGATCATGATTGACTTCCTTAAGGCTAGAGGAGAGAGTGGAAAGAGGCTGGGTCCCATGAACTTCATGAACCTGCAGGCCCTCTACCTTAAAGTCAAGAAGGATGAGGAAGAAAGAATAGGGAAGAAAGGCTCCAAGAAGAGGGTAATCATTCAAGAAGAAGAAAGGAAAACAAAGAAACCTAAGCCTTCTCCCTCACCCAACACTTACTCAATCCAACAACCTTCCACTCTCCATCCTAGACCTCCCCCCTCTCCACCCTCAAAGTCCAAATCCTCACACCCAGCTCCTACTCATCAACAACCTCCAAAAAAGAAAAACAAACCTACTTCCAAACCAGAAGACTCAAGAGAAATAGTCATCTGGTCATACAGCTCTCAAGACCAATGGTTTAAAGTTTTCAGGGGGATGACATAAGTTAAAAGATCAATTTATACATCTGTTGATGAGGTACTACAGCTTCCAGATTCTGATCTAAGAAGAATGATGGAGCTGGGTGAAGCCAATGAGCCCGTGAATGAAGATGGGAGACATCTGATGCTGGTAATCAAACATCACTTCAACCCCAGCAGAGATGAAATCCTTGAGTTCAATACTCGAGAGGTGAGAAGTAGTTGTTGTATAAATAAAGACAGATGGCTACAAAATTCTCTAAGTACAAATGCTGCTGATCTCAAAGATTGCTACGGATCGACAAAGTTGCAGCTGATAGGCTTTATCCGCTGCTGACCAAAGCTGTAACTGATAAGTCTTATCAGCTGCTGACCAAAGTTGCAGCTGATAGGCCTTATCTGCTGCTGACCAAAGTTGCAGCTGATAGGCCTTATCCACTGAAGATCAAAGTTGCAGCTGATAGCCTTTTCACTGAAGATCAAACGTTGCATCTGACTGTTCTTGATAAAGCAACCAATACCATTGACAACTTTCTGATGTTACGCTGACACACTCCACGCAGAAATAATGTCATTGGCACAAGACAATAAAAGACAACGACGCTCTCCTTTTGAGTATTCAAGCAATGATGCAAAGAAGACGTTTGAATAAATTTAACCTTTGTAGTTATTATTATTGTCTGTATATGTAGAATAGCTTCAATACAAGATCAACGGTATGTGTTAGATCTGATCCTTAGAATCAAGGGTCTGTCTTGATTCTAAGTTAATATATAAGTAGTACTTAGATTCATTGTAAAAGTACTTTTTGCTTAAGAGTTTTCTCCGTAATCTTCACAACCAAAAGTGGTGAAGATTCTGAAAAGAAAAGATGAGGGAAAGTCGTCTTCTAGTTTGGAGAAAAATATGCCTGGTCGATCTTTTGTTAAATCCTCTGGATTTAAACAACAGAATAAATTGAATGCTAAATCTTTCGTATGCAAAGAGAAGCTTGAGATTCCTAATGTTGGAATTTCAAAAGATCCTCATCAGGAAGTTAAACTGTCTAGACCTCAAAGGAGAAGAAGAAACAGAAAATTAAAGAAAATTTTGGAAACATCTGAATCTGACAATAATATATCAAATAATGTTTTTCAAAATAATAAAAATGGATCTTCTTTGAAAAATTCTGATTGTCAAACTTCTGTTCCAAAAGTGAATGATAAGGTTGATTGCAAATTACAAGAAGTTGTTTATTTTGATCAAACTCGACGACCCAAGACCACGATGGCTTGGGTTCCTATTTCTAACTGATTCTCGTTGTTTATGTAGGGACAACCAAGGAGGACTATCAACAATACATGGTATGTGGATGGTGGTTGCTCTCGACATATGACAGGGAATGTTAGATTGCTTGAGGATGTAAAACAAATTGATGGTGGTTATGTCGCCTTTGCGGGTAATAAAGGCGGGTACTTAACTGGACAGGGAACGTTAAAAAATGACAAAGTCAAATTTGAAAAGGTGAATTATGTTGAGCAGCTGGAACACAATCTTTTAAGCGTATCACAAGTCTGTGACAAGAAGTTTTAGTTTCATTTCAATGATACTGAATGCTATATTCTGAAACCGGGCTTTGTGATTCCTGATGAATGGATTCTCATGAAGGCTCTGAGGAGAAATGACACGTATGTCCTTGACATGAGTGTTGCCACTACAACGGATTCAATTCCAACATGTTTACTCTCCAAGGCGTCGGAATCTGATTCAATATTGTGGCACAGGAAGCTAGCTCACATTAACTTTAGGAAGATGAACTACATTGTTAGGAATGATCTTGTTCTTGGTATTCTGAAGATGAAATTCTCAGTTCCTGATGATTGTATTCCTTGCAAGAAGGGGAAGCAAAGAAATAAATCTCACAAAACTAAATCGACGAATTCTATCGTAACTCCTTTGGAGTTGCTGCATATGGATTTGTTCAGTCATATCAGTATCAGGAGCATTGGTGGGAAATCGTATTGCTTGGTAGTAACTGATGATTACTCCAGATTTTCATGGGTTAAGTTTCTTTCTTCTAAAGCTGAAACCACTGAGTTGGTGCAATACTTAATCCTGGGTTTGGAGAATTTATTCAATCTGAAAGTCAGACGAATCAGGAGTGACAATGGCAGCGAATTTAAGAATAGCAAAATGGGCTTATTCTGTCTTCAAAAAGGAATTCATCATGAATTCAGTGCGCCATATGTTCCTCAACAAAACGGTGTCGCTGAACGAAAGAACAGGACGTTGGTCGAAACGGCTCGCACGATGCTTGCAGATTCTAAGCCTCCAGTCACCTTTTGGGCTGAAACTGTGAATACTGCTTGTCACGTTTTGAACAGGGTCTTGACCGTCAAGCGACATAACAAGTCTTGCTATGAATTGCTGAATAATCGAAAGCCGAATCTGGATTATTTACTACCTTTTGGTAATCCTTGCACCCTAATGAAAGTTCGAGATGTATCAACAAAATTTAGTGCGAAGCCTATTGAAGGGATTTTTCTAGGGTATGTGGCTAATTCAACAACCAAGAGGGTTTATAACAAAGAGACGCGCCAAGTTGAAGAATGGTTCCATATTGACTGTTCAAATCGGTCTTTACCACAAATGGCGATTGGTCCGGATTGGGCATTTGATTATGAAAACTTATTCAAGTCTTTTCATTTACCTTCTGATATTTCTGATGAAGATGCTAATGTTCTTTATGATTCTTGTCAGGATGCACAGCACAATGGATTTCTACCAAATGCAGTTCCAAATTCATCGATTCCATCTACTTCTGCTCCCGATCCTAATATTGCTTCTTGTTCAGGTCCACAAGATTCAGAGAGTGGGGAGGATAATGTTATTTTTCAAGATTCTTCTGCTGATCCGTTATTGGGTGATGATTCATTACCTTCGACACAGGCTCAGGGGGAGATTCCTACAAATTTAGACTCGGAAATTCCAATTAATCAAGATTATTCTTATCAATCTGACTCTACTCCAGTTGACGTGTTGCCGGTTCCTGAGGTTGCATCCATCTAGGAACTCAAAGATCATCCGGTGACGAATATAATTGAAAATTTACAAGATGGAGTGAAAACACGTTCTCTTGTTGACAATACTTGTTTGTATACTTGCATTAAAGATTCTGGTGTTCTTGATGATTGCTCACATTCATGCTTATTTCGCAGGTTGAACCCAAGAATGTTGAGATGGCTTTAAATGACAACAATTGGATAGAAGCTGTGCAGGAAGAACTTGCTCAATTTCACAAACTTAAGGTTTGGAATCTTGTTGCTCTTCCGAAAGGTGCGTATCCGATAGGAACAAAATGGGTATTTAAATGTAAGAAAGACGATCGAGGTGTCGTGGTACGCAACAAGGCAAGATTAGTTGTCCAGGGCTTCAATCAACAAGAAGGAATTGATTACACCGAGGTTTATGCGCCGGTTGCGAGGCTCGAAGCTATAAGGCTGTTTCTAGCTTTTGCTTCATTTAAAGGTTTTAAGGTGCTTCAATTAGACGTCAAAAGTGCGTTTTTATATGGAAATGTCAAGGAGGAAGTATATGTTTGTCAGCCGCCGGGGTTTGAAGATCCACTGAATCCGAATATGGTTTTCAAGCTTGATAAGGCTCTCTATGGTCTTCATCAGGCTCCTCATGCGTGGTATGAAACATTATCCACACATCTTTTGGCAAATGACTTTGTTCGTGGAAAGATAGACTCGACCTTATTCATAAAGAAATCAGGGGGAGATTACCTACTGGTGCAGATTTATGTGGATGATATTATTTTTGGCTCGACAAACGAAGGGTTATGCAAAGACTTTGAGGGTGTTATGAAGTCGAAATTTGAAATGTCTGCTATGGGAGAGTTATCGTTTTTCTTAGGTTTACAAGTAAATCAAAAGGAAGATGGTTTTCTTTATTCATCAGTCCAAGTATGTCAAAGACATCTTGAGCTGGTTCAAGATGGAGGACTGTACCCCATATGATACTCTAATTCCGGTCAATCATAAGTTGAATTCTGACCCGGAAGGAAAGGATGTGGATTGTCGACTTTACAGAGCTATGATTGGATCCCTCATGTACTTAACTGCTTCAAGGCTGGATATAATGTTCGTCGTGTGCATCTGTTCCAGATTTCAGGCAAAGCCAAAAGAATCTCACTTAATCGCTGTGAAAAGAATCTTTCGGTATTTAAAAGGAAAACAACGTTTGGGGCTATGGTATCCTCATGGTTCTAACTTTGATTTCAATGCTTATACTGATTCTGATTTTGGTGGTTGTTGTCTGGACAGGAAATCTACAACAGGTGGTTGCCAGTTCTTAGGTAATCGACTTGTGTCCTGGCAATGCAAAAAGCAAACCACAGTCTCGATTTCTACATGCGAAGCAGAATATATCGCTGCTGCGAGTTGTTGTTCACAGATCTTGTGGATACAACAGCATTTGAGAGATTACGGTTTGAATTTCACAGGAACCCCCATGCTTATCGACAATAATGCTACTATGTCCATAACTAATAATCCTGTTAAACATAGTAAAACTAAGCACATCGAAATTCGATATCATTTTATAAGTGATTGTGCAGAGAAAAGGTTGATTGAGCTGGTCAAAGTACATACTGAAGATAATATTGTTGATTTGTTTATCAAGGCATTTGATCGTACCAGGTTTGAATTCTTAATTAAAATGATTGGTATGATCAATACCGTATAAAAGTTTTTCAAAATCAGAATTTCATGGAAAATTTTGTTTTCTTTAAGTTCTTTTATTGCTTTATTACATTTCTGCATTTACATTTTCAGTCAAAAAGTTTAATTTATAAAAAGTCAAAACAAATTGAAAAATATAAAATTTGACATCATTTGAGGTTAGAGAAGAAATGATAGTACATCAGTGATTAGTTCATTTCACACGACCTTAGTAGACCTTGATATATGATTGATTAAAATAAGTTGATTTGATCTAAATTTCAAAGTCTGTATAAATGAGAAATGATAGTGTTGTGAATGCTTTACTCTTGATAAATTTTTTTCAAATTTGTGTATGAGGTTTGAAACTTAAATTGTCAATAGACAAAAAGCGTTTTGAAACTAATAGTAGTGTGAAAATTAAATATAATATGATTACATCTGTGATTTAAATCCATTATATGCCTGGGTGTGTGTGTAAAAGATCATTATCAGATAACGAATATATGGTTATAAAGAATTTCATGAGACCAATATCGAATTATATCTTTAGCACAAATCTATTTCAGTTCACTTCACTGCCCATGCCCCAAAAAACATGCAAGGTGTTGTTGAACTAAGATATGCTTTCAAAATCTGTTGAAACATATATTCGCCCTTGGATCAGTTAGATACATCATCTAGTCTGACTCCATTGAATTTCATCCAGATAATAGTTGGATCCTCATACCTGAATCTATTGATTCTCATTATTCAGCCAATCCATTAGAATCTTCTGATTCTTAATCATCATGATTCTTATATCCTTTGGGATCTAATTCTATTCTTGTGCTAAAAGAGATAATTTCATCTTGGAAATTGATCTAATCTTACCATTAACTATATATGTCTTGAAGATAGTACAATTTATATTTCTGTTTGGCATATATGTGGGGTACACGATGTTTTTCATCTAAATGGTACTAAATCACATGAATTTGGAAAATAAATGCTTATAGTTTCAAATCATATAATATTGACAAATTTAAGAATTCATGCTTTATATTTCAAATTCGGTATAAATAAAAGAGCATTTTATAACCTGATCTTATTTACTTTGAAATTTATCGCGTATCATTTCAAATATTATTCAAACTGAATGAGTTTCAAAATGAAAAAGATGCAAAGTGCACAAAACTGAGTTGAATTGTTTCATACTATAGGTTACCCTTTGTTATTGTTGAAATGTGTGATGAATTAATCAGATACTGATATGATCTTCTTGCTCATGATGATCATTTAAAAATATGTAATTTCAGTTTATTCAGATAAAAATTCAAAAATATGTGTTTCTGTTTGTACAGATAAAATCCTAAAATATGTGATTCCGTTTGTATAGATAAAACTCAAAAAGATTTTGATTTTTATTTTCCATAAAAATTCTAAACTTTTATTAAAATTGTTCGGGATTGAATCGAATATGTGTTGCTGAGTGAAGTTCAAGATTTGACAGGTTGAAGTTGATAAATTTTTTGTTCAAGGCAAAAAGGTTGAAAAGCTATTAAGTTCGCCTGTGTACAGTGCAGCGAACTTAACAGTGAAGCGAACTTAATCTGATTGTCTATGGTGAAACGAACTTATCATGTTCGCCGAAGGCTTGTTTAGCGAACTTAACAAGTTCGCCTAATTAAGCGAACTTAATGGATTTAAGGATCTAGAACAAGCGAACTTATCAGTTCATCGTCTTCTTCATTTTCGGCGAACTTAACTGCAAATTTTAAGAATTTTCAAATCTGTGTTGTGAGGATTGTTTACCGGTTGTATCATATTCCATATTGAATTGCAAACTCAACGAAGGTAATTTCATTGAATTTCATCCGTTAAATTGTGAGAATTTGGTCATTTTCATCTCGGTTTTCGTCGAAAATTTAAAAGGATGGTTTTTGACTGGATTTATAAAATTGATCATCCTATTTGGTTGTTAATTGATATTCGACTGATATTCATTGCTTATTCCATGATTTCATCTCAATTTGTTGATTTTTGATCGACTGTGTTTGAATTTGAATCGTCATAGGTTCAGGCGAACTTGTCAGGCGAACTTAATAACTTCGCCTCTTACACTACTAAGCGAACTTATTAAGTTCGCCTAGGGGTCAGGGAAGATTTGGACTTGTCAAATTTTTTTTTGTTCAATTTTTTTTTTTTTTAAACTTTTTTATTTTGTTTTGTTGAGTGTTCGTGTTTGTTATTTTTGCTAATATGTTTGTTGTCCAACTTTTTCAGATGGCTCGACGTGTCGAATATAAACATAATCAAGTGGCATTGTTAGATCCTAACATGTCCGAGGCTGTGAATTTTCAAGGCATTATAGGATTTTTGAACAGATCACGTCTTCACGTTGCTTTATCTGTTGATCCTTACATAAGTCCCGTGTACATACAACAATTTTGGGACACAGTATATCAAGATACGGACGTTGAACCTCATGTTCTTCGTGCTACTGTTAATAATACCGAGATTGCCATTTCTGAAGAGACGATTCGTGCTGCTCTTGATTTGGGTGGAAATGCTGAAGATCCATTATCTTATCCAGGCACTCTTATTCTGGGTTGTTTTCAAAGAATGGGATATAGTGGGAAACAGAATGATACCCAAGCACGTAAAGGTGGCTTAGTCGGTGAATGGAGGTATTTCATGCATGTGATTATTCAATGCATTTCTCCTCGCAAAGCTGGTACAGATGGCTTGAAGATGGCTCTTCAAACTGCTATGGTGGCTTTAACATTGAATAAGCGATTCAATTTTCCACTTTACTTCTATCGGGAGATGGTCATGCAGATTAATCCAGCTGAAGGTCAAGGATTCTTGATGTATCCTCGCATTATTCAAATGATTCTCAATCACCTTATTCCGGATCTTCCACAACATCCAATAAGATTAACTTTGACTCCCATGTCAAAGTGTATCTTTACCGATTGCACTAAGGTGAAACAGCAGAATGCTGCATTGATACCAGTCAATACTCCATTATTTGGTCACTTAATCAATCCTGATTATGTTGCACCACCTAATGACAACTGGTTTCATCCTGATGAAATTGGTCAAGCTCAAGGCTTCAATGTTCAACAACAACAACAGCAACAACCACAACAACCAGCACAACAACAAGTTCCATAACAACATATACTAGTTCAACAAGTACAAGTTCCCGTACAACCACAAATTTCTATTCCTGAACAAGTTCCTATTCCACAAGCTGAGGTTGAAATACCTATTCATGAACCTGTTCAAGAGGTGGTCGTTCATGCACATGAACATGATTTAGGAATGAACATGGATGATTTCGTTGATGACGCTGTGAACTCGCCCATTCAAGAAGCTGAAGGGAATGTGGTGACTGATGATGAATCTAGTTCAAGCTCAAGTGATACGATATTACCTGTTAATGAAAGCACCGATTCTGATGAATC
The DNA here is from genome assembly GCA_023525975.1 of Smallanthus sonchifolius. Taxonomy (NCBI): domain Eukaryota; kingdom Viridiplantae; phylum Streptophyta; class Magnoliopsida; order Asterales; family Asteraceae; genus Smallanthus; species Smallanthus sonchifolius. Next base: position 48,519,148 of record CM042023.1, read on the forward strand.
TAGGGATTTTTCCTCGGATCATTCTGAACGGTTAGCTGCTATTCCACTGGCCAATGCTGGAAAACGCATTAAATCTCAAGCCAGACGACCAAGAAGAAAGTCTGTTCGGGATCCTCCTTCCAGTTCAGTACATGGAAAAAGATCCTTGGTTGATGAGAGTAATGAGTCTGATAGTGACTTTACTCCAGATCCTAAGACTCAAAAGTTAATGTCTGCTTTGATTGCTGCTGCACAATCTTCACAGGGAGTCAAGGATGCTAATTTTGTTGCTTCATTGATAATTACTCCTCCAAGATCAAAAGCTACATCTCCAGTGACTACTCCTGTTCCTCCAGTCATTCCTACTACTTCAAGTCCTTCTATTCCACAATCGTCAGCTGGTCCGTCAAAGCCTTCTGATTCTGAAAGGATTACTTTCCTTGAATATCAAGTGCTTTCTCTACAAACCCAAGTAAACACTCTTGTGTCTACTGATTCACAACGGCAGCTGGTGATTTAGACTCAAGCTCAACAGATTGCTGACATGCAAGCATTAGTGTCCAAACTCGTTCAGTGTCTTGACGCTCAGGGGGAGTTGAGGATACCTGATACTTGTCACACAGAGTCTATTCAAAGACATGATGATGAAGACAATGATCCTGCTGGAAATATTGAGGGTGATCGTCAATACACTGACGCTAATCCTATATCTAGGGTTCAGGGGGAGTCGACATCACAATCACTTGATGGAAACAAAGATACTTCTGGTACTAATGAAGAAGAAATTCTATTATTGGAGTTCTTTCAAGATTCAGAAGAAGAGGAAGCTGAAAAGATTGCATGTCTTGATGACATTGATGATTTATTCAATGACATGGAAGATGATATGTCGGATAATGAGATAGAAGAAGGATAAATAGTAGAGATTGAGATAGAGGAAGATAAAGATAGTGTTACTTATGAAGGCTGTGATGGTCTTAAAGTGTCGTATAACTTCATCCAGGATGATGTTATTCCTGAATTCACTCATGAAGGAGTAACAGATTCTATGGACTCTGTTGAAGACATCACACTGCCTGAAGACACTGTTGATTCAAAGATAGATACTGATGATGAGACTATTCAATCCAATAAAGATGCTGAAACTGAAACTACTCACACTGAGTCTCCGAAGGTTAATGAAGAACCTGTGATGTACAGAGATACAGGGATGACAAGAGAATAGTGGAGAGAAGTTGTAAATAGTTGGATGAAGGTGCTACCCAAGTCTCCAGCACAACCTGCTCAGAAAGAGAAATATGTGAATAAAGAGCAGTGTGTAGGAAGGATCATAAGTTGGTTCTATGATGATGAATCAAAATTATTTGCAATTAAACGATCTGATGGTGTTCAATACTTAAATCCGAGGATCAAGTATTTCAATACCTTGCCAAGGTATGAAATAAATGGTCTAGCTTCAAAACCACTCATTAATAGATCGAAGAATGGTTTGGCTGATGTGATAGCAAACTTGATCAAGAAAGAAGGTAGTTCAGGAAAGTATGATCGGCTGAAACCACAAAAGGGAAAGAGAGTGAAGAACATAAATCCAAAGACTGGGAAAGTGACCTGGAGATACAAGTATAAACCAGTGCGTGCTATTCACAAGATAACGTTAAAGAAGATTCCTCAAGATTTTCTTGGGAATATGAAATGGTGGTATGTTGATGTTAATACTGGTGAAGCTAAGATTGAAGATAAATACAATAAGGTCATTGTATGTTTCTATGATGCAATGAATCTTATCAATTTCTCAAAGAAAGATCAGAGGACGTTGCGAAAGAATGAAATAATGTTCACTGATGTTTGGAGAGAACAAGGTCTACAGTACAAAAGAGTTTTGGAGATATGCAGAAGATATGGAGTGCATGCTGGCAGCAGACTACCGGATAACTGGAAGAGTTCAAGATAAAGACTAAAGACTGAAGATCAAGCTGTTGTCAAGGGGGAGTCTGTTAGGACATAGTTTGTAATGACAAAAGCTTGTAATAGTTAGATTTTATGTCTTTATGTTTTTGTAATGTAAATGTCAAATGTCACTAAGTGTTTTACAAGTATAGCCTAGAGGCGAACTTGTTAAGTTCGCCTGGTCTATCAGAGGTGAACTTAATAAGTTCGCTTAGTTCTAACTGAGGCGAACTTGTTAAGTTCGCTTAAGCTGTTAGAGGCGAACTTAATAAGTTCGCTTATATCAGGTCAGTTGGTTATATATATGTGTGTTTACAGAGTCAGTGATAACAAACTAGGGAGATCAGATCAGAGAAGTCCGATTGAGTCTGTAAACATCATTGTGATTTGAAATACGAATTAAGAAGGTTATTTACTTGCTTGTTTGAATTGTCTTTTATGCGTATAAACGTTGACTCGTTGGATTCCGCACTCCGAGTAAACGTCACGTCTTATCACGAGATCGATCCGTAGACGCGCCTTGAGGACCTACATCTTGTAACACTTGAAGCTTAATACAAATTGCATTTATCAGTATTCTTCTTGTCTACTTGTTTACTTTGCTTAAGTTGTGATTGTTTCCGCCAATCTCAACTGGAATAGAACCATCTTGTATTTACCGATCCAACAGTTGTCTAGTCTTCGTCTTTAGGAATCTGAGTGTTAACAGTCTGAGAGGACGTTAGTGTTAGGTGTCTAGTGATTGTTGCTAGTTCAAATCATAACTGTTATCCTGAGATTACCCCGTGCATTCCTTGAATGTATCATGGATAGTGAGACTGAAAGGTGATGGTACATTATCATTTGTTGGAAATACCCGAGAGGTGATCTAACCATCCGGTGAGTTTATTACACTTTAGGTAGCTTAGTCGGTGACACCCTGAGAGTGATTAGGGATCCACTAGGTAGTCTTTAGTTGTCATACTTAGAAACCCAAATCCATCTTAGTTTCCAGAACCGGTAGAAGTTGTACTTTGCAAGTAGGATTCCGACCTAGGTGGTATTCTTCCCATCTTCTGATTTCACCTTATTACTTTGTCTTGATAGTTGAGTCGACCTTTGTTTATTGCATTCATTAGTTTAATTCAGTAGTGTAGTAAACCCCCCTCCCATCAATCAATCTTTAGTCCGAGTCAGAGTCTAGTATAGTTATAGCACGGTCACTCATGTCACTCAATTTCATGGCCTTGAGGATGAGGATGCATGCGGACATCTGTCCCGCTTCGCGCGGATATGTGATACCTTCAACATCACGGGTGTGTCTAAGGACGCTATCTACTTGCGTCTTTTCCCATTCTCGCTCTCTGGTCTCGCATCTACTTGGCTTGATACCCTTCCTGACAACTCTATTACCACTTGGGAGGACCTTCAAGCCAAGTTCTTCAAGAAGTACTATCCACCTTCCAGGGACGCTCGCCTTTGGGATCAAATTCATTCGTTTCGGATGGATCCTGACGAGCCTTATCACATGGCCTGGGAGCGGTTCAACACGTTATTGAGCCGATGTCCCCAGCATGGTCTTTTCGACAGGACGATAGTGGAGAAATTTTACAATGGTCTCACCTTCGAGAAGCAGAAAATGTTCAACACAGCTGCGGGAGGCCATATCATGGATAAACTTGAACCAGACGAGTGTGAGGACATGTTCGAGAGCTTCGCTCTAGCGGGGCAACAGCAGCCATCTATTATGACTTCCATTCCTAATGCTAGGATACCCGCCTCTTCTCCTAGAGGTGTGCATCAGGTCACTCCTGAGACTAGCGTGGCTGCTGCACTTGCAACGATGACAAACGAGATCAAGGAGTTGAAGCTTAGTGCTCAAAGGTGTGAGGTGTGTAGGGGAGGCCATGACACAAGAGATTTCCCCGTCAATCATCAGGAGCAGGTAAGCTTTGCTGGAAACCAGAACCAGAACCGAGCGTACAACAACTACAACAATACCTATGGCTAGGGATGGAGATCTGGAAATAACCCGCCTGGGTTTAATGGCCGCCAGCATCCGTATGGAGGAACTGAAGCAGGAGCGAGTTCGGGAAGCAGTGTCAACATGAGGAAGATAGAGGAGATGATAGAGAATCAGACAAAGATGCTTGCCCACTTAGTCCAGCAGGATAGGGACGCTAATCAAAGACTGGATGCCCATGACACGTTATTGAAGAATCAACAGTCGGCCTTCCAGGAATTGCAACGCATGGTAGCAGACATCGCGAAGAGCCTAGAGGAGAGGCAAGTTGAAGCATCTGCGGCATATAAGAGATCTAACGCTTCCGTGATGGCCGTGTCGATCATGAGTCGAGGAGAAGAGGAAGCTTCCCATGGTGCTGACTATGGCATCCCGTCGGTTGAAGAGGTGAAGAAGGTGGATTGGAGAGCTCGATTTGCTGAGATCGATGCTAGGATGTTAGAGGAGCCCGACTTGAATGTTGTTTCGACAAGGAGCAGGAGAGTAGAGGAGAAAGAGAGCCCACCGGTAGAAGAAGAAGAGCCGGTGGATGAGGAGATAGAGATGGAGAAGCCCGTTGAGAAGGCGGAGGAGAAGAAGAAGGTGGTGGATATGAAGTCCCCCGAGGTTGACTTGAGTCGTGTTCCCTATCCAGCGCGCTTGCTGCTACATAAACACGCTAGGGAATATGGTCACTTCCTTGATATGTTCAAACAACTCAAGGTCAATCTCCCCTTTATAGAGGCCCTCCACCATATGCCAAAGTATGGAAAGTTCCTCAAAGATCTTCTTTCCAATAAGAAGAAGCTAGAGGGGATCTCTGAAGTCTCACTTAGTGAGCAATGTTCTGCTGTGGTTAAGAACAAACTGCCAGAGAAACTGGCAGCTTCGGGACGTTTCACGATCCCGTGTCTGCTTAGCGGTTTGCTCTTAAACCACGCGTTGGCTGACCTGGGTGCTAGCGTCAATCTGATGCCTTATTCTATCTATAACCAGCTAGACCTAGGTGAACCGTAGCCTACGCGCTTGAGTATTTCCTTGGCTGACCGCTCAGTTAAGTATCCATAGGGGGATTGAGGAGAATCTGTTAGTGAAAGTCGGAAAATTTGTCTTCCCCGTGGATTTCGTCATCCTGGACATGGAGGTGGATGACAAAGTCCCACTCATCCTAGGACGCCTGTTCCTACGTACCGCCAAGGCAATGATCTATGTCTTTGACGGGAAACTCCCACTTCGTGTAGGGGATGAGTCGATTACTTTTGATGCAACGAAGTCTATGAGGGATGTTGGCGAGCATAGTCACTCTGTGTGCATGCTTGATACCTTCATGGACTACCATCGGGACTCTAATCCAGTAGAGGATGTTGTTGAGGGAGATGGAGGAGAAATGATTGAGGACCCGTCAGATTGGTTAGCTGAATTTGAAAGTAATTTGATAGGGTCCGCGTTTTTAGGTGTTGATAGTGATGACTGCAGTTTGAGTGAGATATTAGCACAAGTTGGGTCATTAATCTATGAGACGCTAGTGGTGGAGAGTTTAGAGGATCATAATGATCCGGGCGAGAGGTTAGAGGCTACACCTTTAGTGATGTCACATATTTAGCCTTTAACCTGTACTTGTGTGCGTGCTGAGGGGAGAGAGACCGAGTCATCCCCTAAGTCTAGGTCGCCCCGTAAGAGAACCTGTGGTTTGATAGAGTCATCTGATTTAGGGAGAGTGAAAACCCCAAGTGTGGGGATGTTTAGGGGTGACAGTTTGCTGAAGTACTTGAACCATGTGATCTTTGGACCTGGTAGATTTAAGTTGTGGTGGAAAGACTGGATTGATGCATACGATATACATTTAAAGTTTCATATAAATAGGAGCTTGATGAGGTTTTGGAGAATCGGTAGACCGCATAGGATGGAGGCGGTACCGGTTAGGATCAAGTAGATGCCTCCTGATAGGTTTATTTGAGTCTCGGGTAAGTGCCTGGGATGTAGAGTTTGTGTGCATTACTTGGTTTGAGTCCATGTCATTTTATGTGTTTTTCGGTGTATGTTTTGTTTGTGTCATGTTTTGCAGGGATTCGCGCTTGATTCGGTGAGAAATATTATCGAGAATGAAGTTCCAGGTATTTTTACATGTTTTTTTATGCTTGGAATAGGTTTTTAAGGAATTTGGGTGAAACAAAATTTTTAATGATCAAAAATTTTCTAAGTATAAAAGTTGGAAAAATTTCAAAACTTTCTGTCAGCAACAAGTCCCCGCGGTACACGAAGCATTTGGGAAGTCCCCTCGCGGTACGCGAAGGACAAACCAAGTAGCCGGCTTAATTTCTGCCTCCTCACGGTACGCGAGGAGTGTTGCTGATTCTCTCGCGGTACGCGGGGCAATGCTTGTTTCACCCTTCTTCCTTGTTTTCCCATGGTTTCGTTCACCGTTCACATCCACTATTATCCACTATCATTCACACCTCCATCCACTATCATTCACACCTCTAACCTCTATCCACCATCCATTATCACCACCATCATCACTACTACATCATCCACCATCTACCATAATCTTCATTCATAATACAACCACACACCTTCCACCACCCTCATTCATAATTCATATCGTTCATCATCCATTCACACCACGACCATGGGAGAACTTGAAACCGTTTGTGACCGATGACCGACCTTGTTGTGGCATTCATGTCTATGTGTTTGTCACCCATTGAGTATGCTTTTCTGCATATATCTATCTATCTTGTGTCTTTGATTTTTAGTGAGTCAGTTTGAGTCAGTCGAGTCTTTATTTTAATTTGAGTCAGTTTAATGCTGCGGGTTTGTTGTGAGGTTTATTTTACAGGTTTTATCATTCCGCCCGTACTCAATCTCCATTCGGGCGGGATTTATCATCACTTATATGAAGTTTGTAAAGGCAGCCCGGCAGTCTGTGTAACCGCGACCGAAATGTTATACGGTGCACACAAGGATGAACGAAGCTGGAAACATTCGAGAGCATATACTTTACCAGCTAAGCCGCTTCCTTTTTTAGTTTAATATTTTTATTTTTAGTTGTGTTTTGCTTCACATTGAGGACAATGTTTGTTTCAAGTGTGGGGATGGGACTGCGTCTAGTGAGTCTAGTTTGTCTAGGTTTGTTTTCTTTTATAAAAATTGAAAAATTTGAAAAAATGTCATTTGAAATCAAAATTTTTGCATATACTTGGAAAATGATAGTACAACTGGATCTTGTTTGGGTTTAAATGATTAAATAATTGAAAACGTGTCTAAATTGTGATGTTTTGGTAGACCTAGCCAGCTAGTAAAGCTTAAATATCCTGTTTGTGTTGTTTAGCAATTAATTGGATTTAAAATCATGATATCTTATGAGTATTTATCTTAGGGTGTCGGTAATACTGAAACTGTCAATATAGGGTGATAGGTACCACCGCTCTCTTTTTATGAGAATAAATCTGAGTTTGGTGGCGCCCGCATCCATAAATTCTATAATTCATGAGCTTATTTGTTAGAAGTATGAGTTTTGCTTATGTGTTACCCTCCGGGATGACCACTTGGAGAAAACGCCTCTAAGTGATTCTTATGTGCTTTATTGATATGAGCTACAGACATTTGTTATCTTCCGGGATAATGACTTGGTTAAAACGCCTCTAGATGAAGTTTAATTTGATTATTAATGCTCATTATCATCCATTCATCCATGATTTCATCTGATTTCTGAAACCTGTAAATTTTAGTTTAACATGGTAGGGTAAATCTATATGGTTTAATCCGTGCCTAAACATGACCGTGAGACGGGATTAGGTAGAGCTGTAACTGTTAAGTGTGAGTCACATAGATTGATTGATATGCTTGGTAATGTAATATTAGAACACGTAACGGGCGCTTGAAAGTTGGTGCTTCGATTTAATCGGATAGAAATACTAATTATTGTTTTTTAATGCGTGAGTATGTTTTGCTAATTGGTAATTGATGAGTTGTTAAGTTAGATCTTAGTTCTGATTCCATTGTAGACTTTTTCGAGGACGAAAAAAGGTTAAGTGTGGGGATGTTTGATGTGTTGCAAAGCACACATGCATTTCCCTTGTATTTCGTAGCGTTTTCTTATAGTTTTATAGTTGTTTTGAGTCATTTATAGCTTGTACTTAGTTATGTTATGTTTTATAGGTATTTCGGGAAGAATTGGAGCTTAAACGATCAAGACCTGTGAAGAAACGAGCACACGAGAACCCGGGATGAGGACAGAAAAAGTCAAGAAAGAGTCAAGACTTCAAAGGGCCCCATAATATATCGATTTGGAGTATTTCGATGAGAAGAATACAAACATCCAGTAATCTCTCGCGGTACGCGAGAGATGGAGGCATTTTTCTCGCGGTTCACGAGGGACCAAAATTCCTGCGCGACTGTTTTGGCTCTGGAGGTATGCGAGAGATTTGTCCTCTGGGTCTCGCGGTATGCGAGGGGCCTCAGGAAGACGAATTTTGACCTAATTTAAATGATTAAAGGTCTATGACTCTCCCATTCTTAATCTTATCGATTTTTAGCCGTCCAGGGAGGTTTTTGAAGTGATTTTGGGAGTTTTGAGAGCAAGAGAGGTGAAAAGCTTGAATCTTTGGATTCGGGTTCATTGTAATTAGCTTGTTCGGTTTCAAGATTTCATCTTTGTGTCTTTGATTGAATTGTTGAACTATGATTATGTTTGATTCTTTTGTTTCGAATGTTTTAGACATGATCCTAGGCTAAAACTCTTATACTAACTAGGTCACATGATGAATATTTGCTAAAGTTATGATTTTTATCGGTTTTTGGATTCGAATGATGGTTTAATGATTTTGTAAACAATCTTAGTTTGATTATTGTGATGATATTGCATGCTTTAATTCTGATTGTGTGATTGATTTCAATTCCGTGCGTTGTTTGTAGATGTCTTCTAGTTTGAACAGCATTGCTAAGTCATAGATCTTAGGGGTTTGTGATCGTTTGTGTGGTTTGCTAGACATAGTAGCCATAGGAGTTGTGATTGACTGCTGATTAGAATTAAGTGTTCTTCCTAGTTCAATACCGAGAGGTGAGAAGTAGTTGTTTAGTCTTCGTCATTAGGAATCCGAGTGTTAACAGTCTGAGAGGACGTTAGTGTTAGGTGTCTAGTGATTGTTGCTAGTTCAAATCATAATTGTTATCCTGAGATTACCCCGTGCATTCCTTGAATGTATTGTGGACAGTGAGACTGAAAGGTGATGGTACATTATCATTTGTTGGAAATACCCGAGAGGTGATCTAACCATCTGGTGAGTTTAGTAAACTTTAGGTAGCTTAGTTGGTGACACCATGAGAGTGATTAGGGATCTACTAGGTAGTCTTTAGTTGTCATCCTTAGAAACCCACATCCATCTTAGTTTCCAGAACGGGTAGAAGTTGTACTTTGTAGGTAGGATTCCGACCTTGGTGGTATTATTCCCATCTTCTGATTTCACCTTATTACTTTGTCTTGATAGTTGAGTTGACCTTTGTTTATTGCATTCACAAGTTTAATTCAGTAGTGTAGTAAACACCCCCCCCCCATCATTCAATCTTTAGTCAGAGTCTAGTATAGTTATAGTAGTGTCTCTAAGGTTCGATAATCCGGTTTACCGTTAAGCTATGCTACACTCGATAGGTTCACTTGCATGTCAGTGCGGTTTAGTTCATAGGTACTCCATCTTATTACTTAGGAGTCTACGTTAGTTTTTGTTAGTTTTTATATAGACCGTCTGGACGACATCAGGGTTTCCCCTTGCTTTCGGGCCCATGTGCCGGCCCATGGCCAAGCCCTTCACCTTTCATCCAACTTATGGTACTAATTCTCGTTCCTCGTGAGCTTTTTTATAATTATTATGTTTAATATCTTCTGGACACGTAAGAGACTTGACAACTGTAGCATATTATGGATGTATTCCATTGGCTAGATAATACCCACACTTGTAATGCGTTCCTCTAAGTTGAAACGATAAGTCGGGTATGGTTGCATTGATCATATCGTCGAATATAGACGATTGATTAAGAACATTAATTTCATTTTTCGAACCGGCAATGCCAAAGATTGCATGCCAAAACCTATATTATTTGGCGTTGCTGGTTCGAAAAATGACATTAATGTTCTTAATCAATCGTCTATATTCGACGATATGATCAATGCAACCATACCCGACTCATCGTTTGAACTTAGAGGAACGCATTACAAGCGTGGGTATTATCTAGTCAATGGAATATATTCATAATATGCTACACTTGTCAAGTCTCTTACGTGTCCACAATGTATTAAACATAATAATTATAAAAAAGCTCATGAGGCGGCAAGAAAAGATATCGAACGAGCGTTGTCTCTTGAAGTATAAGGTGCATATTATCGAACAGTCGGCTCGATCTTGGTCTCAAAACAAAATTAGAAACATTATGTATGCTTTTGTGATTTTGCATAATATGATTTTAGAGTATCAAGGAGTGACAGTTTTTCAATATAACCCAAATGAGGAGGTGGCTACGCGCGAAGAAATTGATGAAAATCAAAAGCTAATAAATCGACAAGAAATACGCAATTGAGAAATTAATAACGCACTAAAGGCGGACTTGATTGAGTATCTTTATGAAATTTCAAATCATTAGGTTATTTATCTTTTTTTTTTAATTTTATATTAGTGGTTTTTTATTTTTTAGTAATGTAAATTTTTTTAGTAATTTGAACTACATACTTTTTTTTATTAATGAAATATTATTTAGGTTTAATTTTATTATGGTTTATATTTAAATGAATATTTAAAAAAAACATTTAATGATTACACCACCTCAATCACTTGAGTATTTAGTATTTCCCTTGTCAAGTGATAAATTATGTGATAATTGAAGGAAGTGATGTGACGCCACGTGACGTGCAATTTTCCATCACTTGGCATTCTTATTACTCGAGTATACTCATTGCTCTTACATAATTTAAAGGCTTGATTTTATTTAGGGTTATTTAAGAAATGGGCCAGATTTTTTGGTAAGGCCAAATTAAAAAATATATTTACAAATCTAATCTAAAAATATTTCCTAAAAGAATATAACCCATTTTTAATAGATTTCTCTTAAAAAAATGTAATCATATTCGTAATGATGTTTTTATATTAATCAAAATAATCATATTATATAATTAATATTTGTAAACCGATATATTAAATTTTAGAGAAAAAAAACACTTTTCGTATAAGGATTTAAAATGGTTATCAAATAAAAGAGATATAAAATGATTATAATTTATATGTTTTCTAGATCCGATTTATATTTAAATTTTGAATTTTGAAACAATCTTAATAAGTTGAGTTAATTACTAGTCCCTAACGTTTAACCATTTTAACTAGTTGAGTCTCTTATATTTAAAATCGTCGCTTTAAATCCTGAATTTTCATTTTTACATCTATTTGAGTCCAAATAGCTAACGTCGTTAGATTTAACAGTTAACTTTCTTTTTAAATGATCAAAATACCATCAATCAATCAAATGATTAAAATACTCTCCCTACTCTCTCTCTCTCTCTCTCTCAACCTCCCACACATCGTTCTTCCTTCCCAATTCACGGCCACTCCCACCTGTGTGCTCCACTAACACTCGACATCCACGTCTGTTGCTTCTACCCAGCCCCATCCACGTCGGGTGTTATTTCGTGGTCACCGAAAAACGGCTTTGTGTCGGAATCAATAGCAGTAGTGAACAGATAAAATAGGTTTAAGGTCGAGTGCCGAAATTACCCCGACTTTCAACAGCTCTCACAGCCTAACGCCTTTCGATCTTCACTGTCATCATCAGTATGGCCTACACCGTTAGACTCCATGTTCGTCGACGCAACAGTCGCCTTCAATCATCATTCCGACAACAACGCTTCTCCTGTATCGGTAAGTTCAGGCAAGGGCGGTGGCGGTAGGGTGAATAATAGCAATAATAATCAGGCATCGGCGGTTGATGCCCTAGGTTCGGGTATGAGGGGGTTGAATTTCGAGGAGACGAGGGATGATGAGGGTTATTAGTATTCAAAGGGGGATTTTATGGAACACGCGTGTAGGTATTGTGGAGTGCAGAATCCAACGTGTGTTGTGAGGTGTAACGTGCCGTCGTGTCGAAAATGGTTCTGTAGGTCCAGGGGAAATACTTCTAGTTCTCACATTGTTGAGCATTTGGTAAGCCTTAATTTTAGTTGTTTCATTGTTGTGTTCTGCATCAAATTGATTATTATTATAGGTTTCCTATTGAAGTCACATATATTGGTATATGTTTGTTTTTATGTTAGGGCTAAACTGTCTTCATAAAGACTGTCATTTGGGAGAGACGATTTTGGAGTGTTACAATTGTGGATGTCGAAATGTATTCATTTTAGGATTTATTTCAGCCAAGATAGAAAATGTGGTTGTTCTTTTTTGTAGGGAGCCTTTCCTTAATCTGAATTCTGTGAAAGATTGGGCGGTGGTGGTGAAAAGAGAGAGGGTAGAATATATAACGTTTTTTAACTATTTGAGTCCCTGAGGGTATTTTGATCATTTCAAAAAAAAAGTTAACTGTTAAAACTAACGACGTTAGCCTTTTGAATTCAAATAGATGCAAAAATGAAAAGTCAGGGTTCAGAGCGATGATTTTAAACATAAGGTACTCAACTAGTTAAAATGGTCAAACGTCAAGAACTCAAATGGTAATTAACTCTAATAAGTTTGTTATTAAATTTGATATGAAATATGGATAGGATTGTCATCTTAAAAGATTTAAGACCACTTTCTAATTTCCAATGTTTTCAGAACCAGACCGGACAACGAACTGGACGTCTTAGAGGTTCACTGGTCGGACCGGATTCAAGAACCGGATGACGCAATAAATAATATAAATATTCATAAAAATATATAGAAAAATATAAAAATTCCAAATACTACATATACAACCATTTAAACAATTTTGAGTCAAGGACGAGGGTTGTAAGTCTGTATGAATTTTAATTCTTTTGAATCTTCAATTTTAATTTTGATTAGGGTTTTGAAGGACCTGTGGCAGCGTATAAGTTAAAAGGAAAGAGCCAAATTGAGTTAAAATTGTAAATAGAAGTAAATAGGAGGACTATAGGATAAAAAAGATAAAAAAATAGTAAAAATTTTATTTTTTTTTAAATTAAACTACCCGGTTCGACCACCGGTTCGCGGTTCGACCGCGGGCGGTTCAACCAGCAAACGGTCTTAGAGCATGTAACCGAACCGGTGGAGGTTCCGGTTCCCGGTCCAACCGGTCGGTCCGGTCCGGTTTTCAAAAGATTGCTAATTTCTTCTCCATGATCTATTTTTTAACATATTACAATCTTCTTTAATAGTGGGCCATCTAATGGTGATAGTGGAATTTGAATGTGGACCATGTAGCTTCCACGTGTCCGCATGAAGAAAATAATAAGTTTGATGGAGAAAATTCTGATGGGCCTCGAGATTCTAGCGGGCTGGATAAACAAGTTAATAACTCAATTGTGGAATATGTACCACAAAATATTAGGCCAATTACTTTAAAGAATCATGTTAGAGTTGTAGCTTATGTTAAAAAATAACACATTAAGAGGCAGATCTAATTTTAGTAAGGTAGCACTGGAATCTTGAAAATTAAAATTTACATAATATAAATAAAATTAAACAAATAAAATAACGTAATTTATGATTTCACATATTTCATCATAAATAAGGAACTGAAATAAAAACAGAAAATTATAAATTATCTAATCTATTTAAAAGGCAACTTCTTAGTTACGGTACAACAATATTTTTATCTGTTTTATATTACCTTTTCCAAAAGTTAATCAAACTTTGATGTTGGTGTCGTGATTTGGCGCTATGCTTTATGTCCGGTTCAGATTGTAAGTTCGAAACTTATAGCTATCAAACCTTTTTTTTCTATGTTCTTTTTTTATTATCTTTTTTCTTTTTATTACTTATTCTTAATTGTTAGGCACAATGTGAGCAGGCCCGGCTCAAAGGGAGGGGAAGGTGGGCCACAGATCCATGCCCGGTCTTTCGAGAGGCCTAAAGTTTTTAAAAATTTTGTATATGTTTTAAATAGTATATTTAGTTTATACATCAATTTTGTATACATTAAAGTTTCCTTAGTGCAATTGAAAATATCATTGCAAGTAAATGTAAAGGTCACAGGTTCAAGTCTTGACAACATCACTATTTATTTTTCATGTGTCATGTTTCTTCTTTTCTCTTCTTTTTTTTTCTCTAAAAGGTTGTCCCACAAAAACCCATAATTGTTTAAACTATCAAACCAAAACAAAAAAAGACACAAAAATGTATATATTTAAACCCATTACATATAAAAAAATTATTGAGGCCCGTTTTTTTATTACTTGTACCGGGCCCAAAACTTTTCGAGGATTCTCGGGGCCGGCCCTGAATGTGAGAGACAATACATTTTTATATCTATGGTTCGATCTCAAAAACCAATCCGCCTCAAATTCGTACGTTACTTTTACGTACTTAAGTACGTCAAAACATTTTTTTCGTTTGGTTTTTTTCTTTGTTTTTTTACATCTTCTTTCAGATTTAAACGAGTAGCCATAACCTTATATGTTTTTTTATGTACCAAACTGTATTTCTTTTGTAACCGTTTCAACCGTTTAAGATCCGCCTCAACCGTTTAAGATCCGCTTCACGCCGCGGAGCATGGGAATTCGAGTTAGGATACGTTTCGACGCCGCCTCAACGCGCGGCGGGTAAAAGTCCTAGTTTATCTTTAAACCGTATTTAAAAGTAAGGGACGGATTATAATTAAATTATCAAATTACATACTTTGTCCACGAAAACCACCAAATTCCGAAACACACATAAAAACACAAAAATAATAGAAATGGCACAATAAAGATGTGGCTTATGTCAGAAACCGAAATCTTCCTCCTCCTCCTTCGCCTTCAGCAACAGCTTGATTCTTAACAGAAGCGTTGTCTCCACTCATCCTATGGAACAAAAGTTTTAAAAAAAGATTTGATAATGATAATAAATTAATAATAAAAATCAAATTGGAAAAAGTTAAGGATAATAGATGAATTACCAGCTTATTCGTCCAAGTTGCTTAATTTCATCCTTATCAGTTTCTTGGCCGCTAGCCTTTAGGTAGTGTTTGGTATACATGAATGACTGGTGGAATGGAATGGGTCATTGCGATGGAATGAAAAAAATTTTGTTTGGTAGTCACATAGCAATGGAATGAACCATTACATAAGAAATGTGATTCCTTCACTTTTAATAATTTTCATTCTTTAAGGTATGATTTTTTTTTTTCCATTCCTTTAAGTAATTGAATGACTTTGTTTAATTAATGACCCAAATCATGGTCCGACCCATGAACTGACCCATGACCCAACCCGTAACCGAATCATGACCCGACCCACGAACCAACCCCTTGACCAAACCCATGACCTGACCCATGCCCAAACCCATGCCCGAACCCATGCCCCGACCCATGACCCGACACATGACCCATGAACCGAGCCATGACACGACCCATGACCCGACACATGACCCGACACATGAACCGACCATGAACCGACACATGACCCGACCTATACCCTAACCCGTCACAGAACCTTGACCCGTCCCATGACCTGATCCATGCGCTAACCCATGACCCCGCCATTGAACCGAACCATGACCCAACACAACCGACCAATGACATGTCCCATGACCCAAACCATGAACCGACCCGACCCATGACCCGACCCACGACCTGACACACGACCCGGCCCATGACCCGACTCATGCCCCGACCCATGACCCGGGTATTTTCTTGGAGTATTTTTGTCATTTTTAATGAATTGTATTACATTCATTCGCATTTTACTGTCTAGAAAACAACATAAAATAATGATTCATTTCATTCAAATAGGTTAACCAAACAGAATAATGAAATGGTAATGGTATATTTCATTCCCTTGTCCATTCCATTCCTTCGTCTATTTCATTACCCCATACCAAACAGACCCTTAGTGACAGCCGTAGAATATTGGAACGATCACCTTTGGCCAAAAACAAAAAAAAAATAGTAAAAAGGGTAAATTAATAAAAAAAAAAAAGAACACAATTAATGATAATAGAAGTCAAAGATTGACATTAGCATTACACCTTTAGACTCCTAAAACGATCACCTAATGTAGAAAGACCATTAAGAATGGATCATTATAGATAATCCGTTGTTTTTGAATGTTTGAAAAAAGGGTGCTTCATAAGATTCTCGGAAGAGGGGCGTTCTTTTTGGTGTTTCACTAAGCAAGCAGCAACCATATATTTAGAAGACTAAAAAAAAATTAAAATAAAAGTTGAGCTTCCCAAATTATATACTTGAAATATTAAAAAAGTACATTATCACCCATAAATACAAATACTCGCATGTTTCAGTCAATTAATAGGCCATTTTTGTAAATATAAAGTTTAGGCATAACAGGTTAAAATCTTAACACACCTATTATTCTTTACTTTTGCATAGAAGTCCACTTGTTATGCTTTCCCATCACAACTTCCCAAGCCTCTTTCTGAATAAATTTAAAAAAAAAAAAGAATAAAAGGGATCAGACAAATCAAATAGTAACACCAATAGTATCATTTAATAGTATTCATACTTGGAACCTAAGACGGTGTTGAAAGTCAATCCAGTTACTGGTGAGGACATGGTATATGAGGATGACAGTGATGATAAATGCTTTGATGAAGCCAGAGTTGAGAGTATTCCTAAGGAAGTAAAGATTGAAGAAGAAAAAGTAGTGAAGCAAGTTACACGTGATCGATGCATTTTGACAGAACCTGATGAGCCTGGGCAAGCAAAACCAGTTTTGGGTAACATGTTTTTATCAAATTTGGTGATATCAATACTGAAATTCCAAAAATTTCAAACAAGACCACACTGGATTTTATAAAAAAGAAAGTGAATTTGGAGAAATCTGAGCCTGCTCATACTCAAACTTCTGGGTTTTTTTTTTGTCAAAAGAATACAGGTTTTCATGTTGGTGAATCGTCTGGTAGTTCGACTAGTCCAAGGAAAGTTCCTTATATTAGACAATATAAAGAGAGACGTGCTTGTTTTCATTGCAACGAGATTGGACATATTCTGATAAACTGTCCTTATAAGCCTGCTCATGCTCTGATACCACTTGCAGATTCTAGCGGGGTGTGACGGATCTCTAGACTCGCGGTACGACACGATGATGACATGCGGAATCCATGATCAACGTACAACGTGTAAAGCAATCAACACAATAGGTAAATAAACTTTCTTTGTATTTCCACTTAAACACTGTTTACAAGCTCTCTGTTCTTGCACTCCTCTAACTCAAACATGTCTGTTCTTGCACTCCTCTAACTCAAACATGTAAACACATATTTATAGGAAAACACAAAAACCAGGTGAACTTAACAAGTTTGCCACTCAAGATCCTTAGGCGAACTTGACAAGTTCACCTATCAAGTTCGCCTCCCTAAGAACCTTAGAAGAACTTGACACGTTCGCTAACTTACAACACATAATTTTAGCGACAGTTACAAAACATGTCCTAAAACCACTGAACTTCAGATCTGTTCCTAACCAATGCCTTTATGACTGGCAGTTACGCGACATCGGTTGACAGTGATTAAAGAACAGTCATTGGTAAACGAAAGTTCTAGTATGTATCTCAGGTTAGAGGATACTAAATGAGTATACCAATATCAAAACATCTTATGATTAAAATCCATGAAGATGATTTGAAGCGAGTTACATCCAACGTCATCCGTGATGAGGTCTGTGAAATTGGAAGTCAACTACTTGAGTCTAAGTTCAGAATAGTCTTAATTCAGAGTCGTTCCCACGATTCTGACCGAATACAGATAATAAATAATACAAGATTCATGGATTACAGTTATAGGATTCAAAGTTGTATTTAACCAGTAAATCAAATTGAATTCAAAAGTATAACTATTTAAATGTTTGTACATCCAAATACTAAATCAAAACACATCGCTAGCAAATTTAAGACTGATAGCATTTCTGTGCTAATCATGCTTCTCCTGAGTCATCGGCTTAGTGAACGGGTCCGATAGGTTTTGATCTGTGTTTACTTTGCTTATCATGATGTCTCCACATTCCATAATTTCTCGTATATAGTGAAACTTTCTTAGAATGTGCTTGGCCTTGTGATGAGATCTGGGCTCTTTGGCTTGAGCAATAGCACATGTGTTATCGCAAAACATCTTGATTGGTTTCCGAATGCTTGGAACCACATCGAGGTCGGTTATGAATTTCTTCATCCAAGTAACTTCCTTTGCATCATCTGATGCAACTATATACTCAGATTCGGTGGTTGAATCTGCCACCACACTCTGCCTGGAGCTTTTCCAGGAGATAGCTCCTCCGTTTAGAGTGAATACGAAACCTGATTGTGAGCGAGAGTCATATCTGTCACTTTGGAAGCTAGCGTCAGTGTAACATATTACAGTGAGCTCCTCTTTCACTCCTCCAAATATTAAGAACATTTCTTTAGTCCTTCTCAAATACTTCAGAATGTTCTTGACTGCAGTCTAATGGGCAATGCTAGGACTTTGCTGAAAACGACTGGTCATGGTTAAAGAATACGAGATGTCAAGTACATAACATAGCATACATGATAGCACCAATCGTCGACGCATATGGAATCGCTTCCATACGCTTAGTTTCAATGTCCGTTGAAGGAGATTGCGATTTGTTCAATACAGTGCCTTCAGTCATAGGAACACCTCCTTTCTTGGAGTTTTCCATTTTAAAGCATGCCATCACTTTGTCTATGTATGTTCTTTGACTTAGCCCTAGAAGTCGCTTAGATCTATCCATGTAGATCTTGATTCCTAGAATGTAAGTTGCTTCTCCAAGATCTTTCATTGCAAAACAAGTTCCAAACCAGTGTTTAACTTCGTTAAGCATAAGGATGTTGTTTCTAATGATAAGTATATCACCCACATAAAAGATGAGGAATGATATAGTCCTCCCACTAGCCTTTTTGTAAACACAAGGCTCATCTTCATTTTTACAAACCCAAACTCTTTGATCCTTTGGTCAAAATGAAGATTCCAGCTTCGAGATGCTTGTTTGAGTCCAAAAATGGACTGATTCAGTTTACACACCCTATTAGGATATTTTGGATCAACAAACCCGTCAAGTTGTACCATATAGACATCTTTAGGGAGATGCCCATTAAGGAAAGCGGTTTTAACGTCCATTTTTCATATCTCGTAATCATAGTACGCGGCTATGGCAAATAATATCGTGATCGATTTGATCATAGCAACGAGCGAGAAGGTTTCATCATAGTCAATACCTTGAGTTTGAGTGAAACCCTTTGCAACTAGCCTATGTATATTTCCATGCATATCGGTTTTTCTCTTGAAAATCCATTTGCTCCCTACTGCCCGAGATTCGGGGGTAGCTCAACCAAGTCCCAGACTTGATTGTCACGCATAGATTACATCTCAGCGTTCATGGCTTCCAGCCATTGTGTAGATTCAGGATCTGAAATAGCAGATTTATAGTTAGTAGGTTCGTCATTAGACCTGGCTACCAATAGGACTTCGTACCCTCAAGATGCCATAGGTATCTGTTAGGTTCTTTGCGAGTCCTAACACTTCTGCGAATGCTTGCGTTTATGATTGATTCATCAGCAACAACTTCTTGTTGTTCAGACGCTCCGACTTCATCAGCGGTTGTCTGTGGTTCTCGAATTTCTTCAAGATCCACGATATTATTTCCAGTTCCTCGTTCAAGAATTTCTTTCTCGAGGAAGTGTCCATTCCTTTTGATGGAAATAACATTTGCATCAGGATGGTAGAAATAATATCCACTTCTGTTATAGTATCCGGCGAAAACAACCTTTTCGCCTCTAGGATCGAGCTTGTCATCAGAATCGTTGTTGACATATGCATCACATCCCCATACTCCAAGGTAAGACAGATTGGGTTTAGACCCATCCATATCTCATATGGAGTTTTGTTTACCTTCTTAGTCGGTGCCAAATTAACAATGCGGGCGACGGTCATAAGAGCATAACTCCAAAATGAGTGAGGCAAGTTTGTTCTACAAATTATCGATCGAACCATATGAAGTAGGGTTCGATTTCTCCTCTCGCTCACACCATTAAGTTGGGGTGTGCCAGGTGGAGTGGGATGTGAAACTATTCCACGCTCCTTGAGATGATTAATGAACTATGTGCCGAGATATTCACCACCTCGATCCGATCGAAGTGTCTTTATCGTTTTACCGAGTTGGTTTTCCACTTTATTTTGAAACTCTTTGAACTTTTCAAAAGTTTCATGCTTGTGTTTCATAAGATAGACATAAGCATATCGACTATAATCGTCGATTAATGAAACGAAGTATCTTTCATGATTTATAGACATGGTTCTGAAAGGACCACATACATCAGTGTGTATGAGTCCTAGCAGATCCTTGGCTTGTTCATCATTGCCTGTGAAGGATCCCTTAGTGAGTTTTTCCAGCTAAGCAAGATTTGCAGACTTCAAAGGAGTCCTGTCCGGTGGATTCTAGGATCCCTTCGGATTGGAGCCTTCTCATGCGGGCCTTGCTTATATGACTAAGTCTACAGTGCCATAGAAATGTATCATTGATGCTATATTTGATACGTTTAGAAAGATTGTATATGTTATTATTTATTTGAACATCAACCTCATAAATGTCGTTTCAAGGTTTAGCCTCAAAGTAGAAAATATCATTCAAGTAAGCAGAAATAGAAATTCCATTGAAAACGTACTTAAATCCTTGTTCAAACAATAAAGAAACCGAAATAATGTTTCTGGTTAAACCAGGTGCAAACAAACAATTATTCAAGATAATTACAAAGCCAGGAGGACATGAAAGATAAAATGTTCCAGTTGCAAGAACTGGTACTGTCTTCCCATCACCAACGATAAGTTCCATGTTGCCTTGTTTCAGCTTCTTCCACTTTTCAGGCTCCTACAATACATTAACGATGTGATAAGCACATCCAGTATCAAATACCCATGTGTCGTTAGAGATAGTAAAAAGTTCAATAACATAAATAGAAATACCTAAAGAGTTACCTTCACCATTGGCTCTCTTCGATCTCAGCTTAGCTAGATATTCAGGGCAGTTACGTTTCCAGTGCTCCATCTTGTTGCATTCAAAGCACTGACGCTCCTCAGGAGGGGGTGGTTTGGGTTTTACAACTTGCTTGTTATTGTTGGTAGCAGGCTTGGCAGCAACATTAACTTTATTTTTGCCTTTGCTGTTATAACCCCTTTTCTTGGGTTTGGGCTTTTTAACACCAGTAGACCTGACCATTAACACTTGATTAGTGTTACTTGGAACATTCATCTCGGCCGTCTTCAACATACCGTCAGGCACAGTCTTAACCCATCCGTTCATATTGAAATTCATTATGAACTAGTCATAGGAGTTACGGAGAGAGTTCAAGATGAAGTCTGCTGCCATTTTATCCTGCACGGGATATCCAAGTTTGTTCATTTGGTCGATGTAGCCTTTCATCTTAAGCACATGAGTGCTGACAGAGGTGCCCTCTTACATTCGGCAGTTTAAGAGCTGCTTCATGGTGTCGTAGCGCTCTTGACGGGCTTGTTTTACAAACATGCCTTTAAGCTGCGCTATTATGTCGTAGGCATCTATGTCTTCCATGTTCTTCTGGAGATCATGAGACATAGTGGCTTGCATACGACCGACTACCTCAATAGCATCCTCGTTATGCTTTTCCCAGACCTTACGAGCAACGGCCATGTTGTTCTCGGGCTCGTTAGGAACATGGCCATCTAGGACATAGAGCTTCTTTTCCATCTTGAGAACTATTCTCAAATTGCAATGTCAATCAAGAAAGTTGGTTTTATTGAGTTTTTCATTCTCAAGTAAAGACTTAAGAGAGAAGGAGGAGTTTTTCTTTTCAGTAGACATCTGTTGAATAAGCAAAAGAATAAGTATTAATTAGTATTTTGGATGTATTAATTCTTATATTAATGACCCATGGCATAAATAGAATAAGAATAGAGAATCTGATTATATTAGTTAGTAATGGAGGTTGTGGCACACAACATTAGTAAGTGTATTAGGCAGACTGACAATAATTGCCAACTGTGAAAAGGCACAATTCTCGAGTATGAGGCCGCTAAGACAACTCTTGTCTATGCATTGATACGTTTAGGCTCATCTATGCCCACTTTTAGTCTCCATACAGCTGGGGCATGTACAAGAGAGAAAAGTAATAGTCGCCTTAGTACAGGTACATGTGGAAGGGCCGGATGTGTCAACGAAACCCTTGCACTTTGGAGGGATATACTACGCACCAAGTGAGGTGATGTGGCTCCAAACACTGGTGTTTCGCGTTATGCCCCAGATGTTCCTTATAGTAGAATGGCATAGACTATTGATATTAAATATGGGATTTAATAAAGCACTTTGAATTGTTGATTAATCGCCAGAGATGGCTTAGAACCAATCGTTCATTATCTAATAGATCTTTCCGTTCTAATACTCTATCCGAGAGTTATCAGTATTTATCAAATCTATAGAGTCCTATTATTGTATAAGCTGTTGTCATCAATGTATTTCTTTTGCACATTGTTTAGTTAGTTTATTTACTTGTATTTTCATTTTAATGTAATTTCCTATTTTATTTCTAAGTCTGGGCCATCAAAACTACTTGGTTTCGATAGATAGTTTAGTTTCGACAGGCTTATCTCTTTTGTAAATGCTTCACCGAAACTAGTAGTTTCGGTAAGCATAGTTTCGATGCCTGTCAACTTGCTATAAATAGCCTAGTTTGAGAATTTCTAGGGCATGGATAGCGGCTATAACCTTGAATTTCTCTCTTTCACATTTTTCTGAATCAATACACATTTGGAGTTAATTCATCTGTTGTTCTTACAATTTCATATCTTATTTGTGTTGATTCCTGTGTGGTTTTGCCTGTTTATCTTCACCAATTCTGTTTCTACCATTTGTTTCACCACCATACACACATATTCCGCCTGTGTGTGTAATCGATTTGTTGAGTGATTTCCAATTGAAATCTGGACCTACAATTGGTATCAGAGCTTTATGCTCTTGATTTCTGAGTATATTTAGGTTATTTTGATCGATTTTAGGTGCTTTTCGGCATATTATTGAAGTTTTTCTACATCGGAGTTTTGGAAGTACTGTTTCATCGATTTTCGGTTGTCTGTGTACGGGTTTTAAAGTTTAAAGGTTATTTTCGTGATCTGGAGTATTATAGGAAGCTTTTTGCTGGATTGGATTGTTGTTTCTTCGCTATTGATTATTGAAGCTGTTATTCAATGGAGGTTTTCTGAAACTTGGGGAAGAAGACATCAAAACTATTGGGAGACAAATTCTGCTTTTAGTTGGTCATCGAAACTTCTTGTCTGTACTATTGTCTGGAGAAGGTATCATCGAAACTAGTTATTTGTCCTGTTATATCGAAACTAACCTTTGCAGATTGATCACCTGAAACTTCTGCACTATCGAAACTAGTTTCAAACGAAACTTGTAGTTTCTACAGAGTTTGCTGGATTTTCTGCTAAGTCTTCTTCATCGAAACTTGTTGTTTCTGGATTCTGTTTCTTCTATCAAAACTAGAAGTTTCGGGCAAGCCTTGTTCTATCGAAACTAGGAGTTTCGATCAGCTTTTTCTCTATCGAAACTAGTTGTTTCGATCATCTCAGTTCACCCGAAACTAGCTTCTGTTTGTTCTTTTAACTTCTCTGAGGTATGGCATCTTCAAGCACAATGAATATGGAGAAAACAAACCACCTGTCTTGGTGTCCACTAGAGACTTTGATGATTGGACCAAGAAGATGAAGACTTTCTTTAAGTTCCATGACCATACTCTGTTGCAGTCAATCACTGATGGTCCACACAAGCCAGTTACTACCACTGTAGATGTTCAACGTCCCAAGCTTGTGTCTGAATATGTTGAAAATGATATTGCCTTAATTGCTAGAGATAACAAGACTTATGGATCTATTGTTATGGCTCTTCCTATGGATGTGTTCCACATATTTGCTGAGTATACAACTGCCAAAGATCTTTGGGTTGCTTTATGTACCAGGTATGAGGGAAGTGCTGAGGTTAGAGAAAGCAAGAGGGATTTGATCAAGAAGCAATATGAAATGTTTAGCAGTGTCCCTGGAGAACCCATGTCTGAACTGATCAACCGATTCTCAAGCATTGTCTCTAAGTTGAAGGTTTTGGGAACTGAGTATCCCACTGTTGAGTTAAACAAGAATATGCTTGATTCACTACCCGAGGAATGGAATATGTGTCGGATTATGATCAAGAAAATTGAAAAACTAAGTGACTTGTCACAGCAAGAAATCTTCAGCATTCTAGAGTCTTATGAGTTGGAGTTAAAGAAGGGTGCAGTCACTCCAACTAATCAGTCTAGAAACACAACTCTTCTTGCGGGTCAAGGTTCCTCCACTTCATCGAGCAAAACTACAATGGCTTATTTTCAAACTGATGTCCCACCTTCGATTTCTGGAGTTCAGCCTACTACTTCATCCAACTCTCAGAAGCCAACCACTATGATTCCTAATGAGTATCTACCTATCATGACTGCCTTTATGTCATGCTATGATGCACTGATTTCTGGAAACCTGACACCGGTCAGCTTTCAACCCGATGACTTGGAGCAGATCAACTCGGATGATTTGGAAAAGATGGATATTGATTGGTGTATGGCTATGCTGACTCTGAGAGCCAAAAGATTCATCAAAAGGACTAGGATGGATAGATTCAAGCAAGGAAAGACTCTAGGGTTTGATATAAAAAAGGTGAGATGCTACAACTATAACCAGCTGGGTCATTTTGCAAGGAACTGCAATGAGCCATCATCAAAGGAACAACATGAGAAGAAGAATTCATCTGGAAAACATGCTGCCATCTCTCCCAAATCCACTACAACTTCCAGCTCAACAGCTCTGGTCTGTCAAGCTGATGGACACTATCATTTGAGAGATCAAGAAATGGGAAGCAGCTGACAAGGCACTGATGGCAGACATTGAAGAAAAGGAGAAATGTGTGATGATTGAACCAGCTAAGGATCTCACTATCGTACCAGCTGAGGTAATGTTTAGACTTTGCAGTGCTAAATCTTGTTTAAATGAGATTCAGAAATATAGATTCATCAACCAGGCTTTGGTCGATGAACGAGATCATATAAAGGTGATGTATGATTCTGTGGCTAAAAATGTGAAACTTTACTTAAAGAAAATTCATGATATTTCTAGAGAAAACCGATCTTTGATTGTACAACTTACTACACAAAAGAATAATAATCAAATTTTAACTAAAAGACTTCAAAAGGCTGAAAAAGCAAATTTTCAGTTAAACACATGGGTATAGATCAGAAAATTCTTTTTGGAATCATTGACAACCAAATTCACAAAAAGGTCACAGAAGGCATTGGGTATAACTCTCACCCTCCTCCATATTCCAAGTCTGGAAGATTTGCTGATATCACAGTTCCTCATGTTCCCACACCTTTTGTTTGCAATTTATCTGCTGATGATTATATCCAAACTTCAGATTCTGACAGTTTTGCTTCCTGTTCAGAGTCAGATTGTGTAGGTTCCGGAGACGATTGTGATGAGAGTTCTAGTAAAGGAAATGTTTTAAATGAACTTGAGTTGGATGAATGTAATAATATGTCCGTGTCAAAACCAGATATTTGTGAACACATTGAAAATTTGTATTTTGGTTCTATGCCTTCTGAGCATGACAGTTTGAGAAATGCTATTTCTAAGTTTAAGAATGCTTTGCCTTTTGTTCCTAAATCTGTAAATACTATGAGTTGTATTGCAAACTTTAAAAGTGCAGGAGTTGTTGTGACTGATATTCCACAAGAAACAATGATCAATCTGGAATTTTTCAGATTAAAGGAAGATTAAAGTCTTCAAGAAAGAAATATTGAAGAAAGAGTTGCCTCTAGTTCTGATGTCTCAACATCACAATCATCTTCATCATCCTGTGATGACAACTATCAGGCTAAGCCAACATGTGATAAAGTTTGTTTTAGTTGTGGGGAATCTAATCAAGTTTTTAAGACATGTAAATTGTCTACATATCATTTCAAAGAAGAAGACGTACCATCTGTTATTCAAAATTCAGTTGATGGTGTTTCAAATGTTTTGTCTAAATCACAACATAAGAGAACTTTGTGACGTAAAAGGATTAAAAACGCTAAAAATTGGTCGAAAAGGATTTGGAAAATTAAGAATAATGATCTTTTTGAGAACACATTAAAGGAGGATTCTGACTATAACTTCCGAAATGCATCTTGTAAAATTAAGAAGTTCCAAGTTAGCAATGGCTTAGGTACAAATGTCTAAATGATTCATTTCGTGTAGGGACAATTGAGGAGGACTGGAGACAATATCTGGCATGTCGACAGTGGTTGTTCAAGACATATGACTGGTCATTTTTCTTTATTGCAAGATTATCATCCAATGGACGAAGATTTTGTCGCCTTTGCAGGCAATCCAAGAGGTGGAAATATTGAAGGTCAAGGAACTGTGTCTAACGGTGTAAATAGCTTGGAGAATGTCAATTTCGTCCCACAGCTGAAGTACAATCTGATGAGTGTGTCCCAGATTTGTGATAAAGACTTTTGTGCCCTCTTCAACTCCAAGGAATGTTTGATTCTGAAGCCTGGAGTGGTTATTCCCGAAGATCTAATCCTCATGCGTGCTCCTCGAAGATTCAATACTTACAGTCTGGATATGAATAACCCATCAAGAATCGAATCCTGCTTTCTTTCGAAAGCTTCAGAGGATGAGTCCTTTCTTTGGCACAAGTGATTAGGACATGTGAATTTCAAGAAAATGAACCGCCTTGTTAGAGGAAACCTTGTCACCGGTTTGCCTTTGAAATATTTCTCACCCATGGAACATTGTCTCTCTTGTTCCAAGGGCAAGCAGGACAAATCTTCTCACAAACCCAAAACCACTAATTCCATTGACTCTCCCCTTCAATTGCTTCACATGGATCTTTTCGGTCCTGTGAGTGTCATGAGTTATGGAAGGAAATCTTACTGTTTGGTGATAACCGATGACTTCTCTCGGTTTACTTGGGTATTCTTCCTGGCAAAGAAAGATGAGACGCTAGAGACTCTAAAGATTCATCTGCTTCAAATCGAGAACATGTTCAATTTAAGTGTGAAGACTATTCACAGTGATCATGGTGCAGAGTTCAAGAATGCCATTCTAGATTCTTTATGTGAAAGTAAGGGTATCTCTCGAAAATTCAGTACACCTCGCACTCCACAACAAAATGGTGTAGCTGAACGAAGAAATCGCACGTTGATAGAAGCAACAAGAACTATGATCGTTGATTCTAAACTTCCTGTCACGTTTTGGGCCGAGGCAGTCAATACCGCATGTTTTGTGCAAAATAGAGTTCTCATCACCAAAAGCTGCAACAAGACTCCTTATGAAATTATGTACAAGTGCAAGCCTGTTATTGATTTCTTCAGGAAATTTGGGTGTGTTTGCACAATGCTGAATACTTCTGATCAGATGAACAAGTTTGAAGCCAAAGCGGATGATTGCTATTTCGTGGGCTATTCCTCTAACCAAAGAGCTTTTCGTGTTTACAACAAGAGACGAAGGATTGTGCTGGAGTCTATTGATATCAGCTGGCATGAAAGCAATCATACGGACGCTGGGGACGATCCTGATTGGATTTTTGATGTCGATTCTTTGTTTAAATCATTTAATCTTCCTAATTACACTAACATATCTGTCTTAGCTAATCCTCTTATGTCTATGAATATCCTAGGTACCTCTTCTGCTACAACTTCAAGCTCCTCTTCATCAAGTCAGCATATAGATGATCCTCCTATTATAGCTAATACCGAATCCACTCAGGATTCTTCGGATTTTGTGGCAACAAGTGAAACTGTTGAGGAAGAAACTCCTCAAATAGTGGATGTTGCTCCACAATCATCTACTAAAGGTCCTATCAATGAGGAATCTGTTATTCCTGACATCAACGTTACCAATATGGAGGACCACTTGGAAGAGGATGAGATTCCACAGTTGAGAATTCACAAGGATCATCCTACAGACAACATCATTGGTCCACTCAATGTGGGAGTCCGAACTCGTAGTGTCACCGAAGCAATGAATGACGGTCTCTTCACTTGCTTCATATCTCAAGTTGAACATAAGAATATCAAAGCTGTTTTGCTTGAGAATAGTTGCGTAGAGGCCATGCAGGAAGAATTGCAGCAGTTCAGTAAGTTACATATGTGGAATCTGGTAGACCTTTCAAAGAACAAATTTCCAATCGACACTCGTTGGGTATTTCGTAACAAAAAGGACGAAGGGGGAATCGTGATTCGAAACAAAGCCCGCTTGGTGGTTCATGGGTTTTATCAAGAAGAAGGAATTGACTTTGAGGATGTCTTTGCACCAATGGCTCGCTTGAAAGCCATCAGAATGTTTCTCGCATACACAGCCTATATGGACTTCACAGTTCATCAGATGGATGTCAAAAGCACATTTCTGTATAGAAAACTTCAAAAGGAAGTTTATGTCAAGCAGCCACCGGGTTTCATTGATCCAAGCTATCCTGATAGATTTTACAAACTTGACAAGGCATTGTACAGTCTTCATCAAGCACCTCGTGCGTGGTATGAGACGTTATCTACGCATCTGCTTGATAATGGTTTCACACGAGGGGCAATTGACCAAACTTTGTTCAAACGAAAGGATGGTGCGGATACCATTTTGGTGCAAATCTACGTTGATGATATCATTTTTGGATCCACAAATCCTCGGTTATGTAAAGAGTTCGAAGAAGTGACGCGTTCTAAGTTTGAAATGAGCTCTATGGGAGTAATGAAGTTCTTTCTTGGTTTGCATGTTGATAAGTCTGAGTCAGGAATTCTTATCCATCAAGAGAAGTATGTCAAAGAAATTCTGACCAAGTTCAAAATGACTGAGTCTCATCCTTACAAGACTCCTGTGGAAGTTCGACACTGTCTGTCTCCTGATTTGGATGGTGAAAGCGTTGATCAGCACCTCTATCACTCTATGATAGGATTTTTCTATATCTCACTGCTAGCAGACCAGACATCATGTTTGTAGTGTGCTTGTGTGCACGCTTTCAGGCTAATCCTAAACTCTCTCATTTAATTGCTGTCAAACGTATTTTAAGATATTTGAAGTACAAGCCAAAACTTGGGCTTTGGTATCCCAAAAATAACTTGTTTGATCTTTTGGCTTATTCAGATTCAGACTATGGGGGATGCAACTTAGACTGAAAGTCCACTTCTGGGGGTTGTCAGTTCCTTGGTAACCGCCTCGTCTCCTGGCAATGTAAGAAACAAACCACCGTTTCCCAATTCACAGCCGAAGCCGAATACATTGCCGCAACCCTTTGTTGTTCCCAAGTAAGGTGGATCCACCATCAAATGCTTGATTACGGGATCACCTTCCATGAAACTCCCATCCTGTGTGATAACACCGCTGTTACCCATATCACCAAAAATCTTGTTCAGCATTCTAAAACCAAACACATTGAGATCAAACACCACTTCATCCGTGATTGTGTCGAAAAGAAACACATCAAATTTGTTGAAGTTAAAACCGACAAGCAAACCGCCGACATCTTTACAAAAGCATTTGATTCTGCCAGATTTGAGAAATTGGTGGAAATGCTCGGCATGATTAACTTTCAGTAACCTTTGTGCATATTATCTTTTCTATTTAAACTTGTTAATCGGGAAGATTTCCAAAAATATTTTATTTTTCTGTATAGTTTTTTTCTTTATTTACCTTTAAAAGCAAAATTTTTGGGGGAGAAATTGGAATGTGCAGTTAGAAAGAAAAAGATTTGCTTTGTTTAGTCAAAAAGAAAAGAAATTTTTTGTTTTGTGCTTAAGAAAAACTCACTGTAAGTATCATCTTTTGTTTGAGGAAAATCGGATCCAACCTTGTGAGAAATGATAGAGTCTGATCACACTTCTTGAACATGGAATGGACCATAAGCGATAGTGCTTAATGAGGTATAGCCGATAGGCCCGACATACAGTTATAACTCTTTAGTAGTGTGAAAATCTAATTCTCTATCATACACATGTGTTTGAACCCATTTTTGAAACATCTAAACCATTTTAAAGCTAAGAAAACCGATTCAATCAATTATAGGCTTACGTTTTGGATTCTGATTCATGCGCCAGGTGACCGTCAAAGTAACGAGAGTTACCGCCGATGACCCCGTCTGTTTTTCCTACGCAAAGATCTCGGGAGTTCAGCTTTTTCCCATCCACTTGGATTATTTGACTCCGTCTGTTTTGCTTACATAAAGATCTTGGGTGTTCAAACTTTTCCTATCCGCTTGGATAATTTTACGACTTTTTCTGTTTTGTTTACGCAAAGATCTAGAATGTTCGTACCTTTTAATATCCACTTGAGTATTTTTCATTTTACAACTTCTTATATCTAGTTGGATTTTATTTTACTTTTGGCTGTAATTTTGACTTACCAAGATGGTACCCTGGTTAACCTGTAAGAGATGATTAGATGAATGCGTGTATTTCTTGAGGATTGATAGGCTTTCAAAATCATTTTATTTCAAAATGTGGAGTACGTCGTGTTTCATGCTCAAATGGTACCTCTTAATCACATGAAAACATTGTACACGCAAATGTTTGGATTTATCTTGCACAAATATCGGCTATCTCTAAGGATTCACAGTAGCTGAGTGCAAAATGAAGTGTTTCAAGGGTTTGACCAGACATGATCTCATGTTGGATCTTTTCCAAGGCTAAGTATTTATATCTTTTATTGTTTTTACTTTTATTTTTCTATATAAATTTCTTAATCTTCCTTATTAGCTTGTTTAAATTTTGTACATATGAGTGTTTTTTCTTTTGTTTATGATCAAGTATCTTCTGTCACCCGAAACAACATTCCACCGAAACTACTCAAACCGCCCGAAACTTCCACCCACCCAAAACTACCTTTGTCTATCGAAACTAGTAGTTTCGACAGGGGGCATTTTGGTCTTTTGTCAAGCTCAAATTAAATGTCTTCATAATCAGGTTTCTTCCATGCCAAGTTCACTTGAACTCTCCGAACCTTTCACACCTTCATCTTCACACACAAAATCTCTCAATACGGTCTAGGTTTGCGAAATCAGGGTTTCTCATATGATTCCCCTGTCGTCTTCGTCATCAGGTACTGATTTCTATTCATATGTGTGCGTTTTTACAAAATGTCGGACCTAGGGTTTCATTTCTGAGAGTTTTACGACTAAATCTTCATAATCTTGGTCGTTTTGTGTTCAAATCTTGGTTATAAACTCACCATTGTTGATATCTAATTCTTCTATGTTTAATTTTGCAGATTACTTCAAAAAACTCTTGGTAAGAAGGAGTTTCGACACCTCACAGGATTCCTTTACCCTTCTTTTATTTTTGTTTACATTTTGATAATCTGTTTATATTTGTATATAGTTTTAACTTAGCCTTTTCTGTTCAGGGTATGAAATTTGTTCAGGTTTTGGTTATCGAAACTAGTTGTTTCGATAAAAGGGTGTTTTCTTTTGATTTTAAAATATGTTTTTTTTTGGAATTTGAACAGGTTTCTATCGAAACTAGTTGTTTCGATACCCAAGCTTGCCCGAAACTAAGTAGTTTCGATTAGAGTTTCTTGCCCGAAACTAGTAGTTTCGATAGAGCTTCTCTGAAATTTTCTAAGTGTTGGACTGATGTTTGATAAAAAAAATTTCTGACAGACATGGATCTTCTATTTGTGAAGAAGCACAATATATGTGCCTTTCTTAATGCTGCTGATCCCAAGAGTGAGGGATTTGTACCTGTGCTTAATTTTCTAGCTAACTCTAATGTGAGCTTTGCTATAAGTGACAACTTGCCTATTTTTGAAGCCACAATCAGGCAATTCTAGGCCACTGCTGAAAGAGTATCTATCAACAATGTGGAGCACATAAAAGCAACTGTGTACAACCAAGAAGTTCTATTTTTTGAGGCCACCATAAGAGAGGTACTGCAGTTTGGTGATAATCATGAAGCCCCTGTGGAATTTCCTAGTTTCTACATCAGAGAATGTTTCAGAAGAATGGGTCACCCAGATGAGTTCAAAAGTGGGCAGATCACAAAGACATTCCTCGCCCCTCACTGGAGGTATATTGTTCATGTGTTCATTCACTGCATCTCAATCAGAAAAGGTGGATTTGACTCGGCCAATGCCATGGTGGCATCTGCTATTCTTGGCTTGATCAAAGGGAGGAATTATAATTTTTCTGGGTTGGTATTCAAACAACTTATAGAGAATCTCACTGGAAGAGTAAGAGACAAATTTCTCATGTACCCAAGATTTCTACAAATGATAATTAACCACATTCTACCAAATCTTCAACATGAAGGACCTGTTCTTGTTCTTGATCATATGATAGCCAAGACCCTCAGTTATATGAAGAGTTCTAGTTCAAGATCGAACAGGATGGTTGTGGACATTCCACTCTTTAGGCATGTGATTGGAGAAGTAGAACCTGTAGTCCCTGATATCGATCCTGATGAAGTCATTAAATCATCATCATCTGAAGAAGAAGAAGAAGAAGCAGAACAGGGTCAAGGGAACCAAGAGCCGGATGTTGAAGCTGAACAACACATAGAGCAAGATGTTGAACAGCCTATCTTGGAAGCTCCTTTCATTGATCAATTGATAGAGAATCTTGAGCCTGTAATTGAAGAACAACCTGCTATAAACATAGAAGCTGAAGAAAATGTTAATGATGAAGTTCAGGAAAGTGTTGAAGCTGAAGATGATTCTAGTGAAACTTTGGATGAAGGTATCTATTGCACAAAATATGATTAATCTGACTATGATTCTGAAGATGAGGAACAGACTGAATCTCCTACATCCTCCTCCAAGAGACGAGCTGATTCTGAGTCTGATTATGAACAAGAAGAACCCCTGGCCAAGAAAACTAAAACAGGACTGGAGTCCTTAACCTCTTCTTTAGAGTCTCTATTTGATATTCCAGAACACTTAACCCCTTCTAACTTACCTTATCATATTCCACCACCTTCACCACAACTATATCTACCACATACACCTGTTCCTACACCTCCTGCATCCCCTGTCCCTGATCCATCACCATCTGTCCCATGAGTTAAAACCCTGAGCCTGGAGGTAAAAAGGTTACAAGAAACCATAACAAAACAAGATGAAGTGATTGAAAATCTGAAGACTGGACTGAGAGAATGCAAGGAAGAAGTGAAAGATCTAAGGCTGGAAGTTGGCGGCTTACATACCCAACTTGATGATCAGCAAACCCAACAGAAGATAATCTCTCAGCAACAACAAGATTTTAAAGCCTTATCTGATACTGTTGAACAAATCAAGGCTTCATTGATTAAATCTTCTCAACAGGAAACCCCTTCCACAGCTCAGGGGGAGACCACTTCTGCTGGTGGACCCTCTTTCCCTGCCTTTGTGTCAAATCCTCAGTCCGCATTAACAATCTTCACTGGCCAAGCTGCCAAGACAAAGGATGTTATGGAAGTCAAGATAGAAGAAACCGGGTATGATCTTCCATCAGTTAGTGAACGGGAGAGCTGCTAGCGAGAGAAGAAAAGGAAAAGAATCAAGTGCTGATGTGGTTATCTTGATGAAGAAGAGATTGGGTCAGATCATGAGCTGAATGCTCTTCTTGATGAGATTGATAAATTTGGATTTAATGATGATTATCTAGAGATTTTAGATACAGAAGATCTGCACGAAGAAAAGGTCAGATACTACACAGAGGAAGGAGAAGATATCCAAGCACTCTCTAACGATGATCAAGATGAAGCCAGTGTTAAAGTTGATCCGGTACACACTGAACCAACCCCCATTCAACCAACTCAAACAACTAACACTGAATCCACCCCAACTGAACCAATCAATGCTCCTAACCAAAACTGTACTATCCTGATCCTAAAAGGCCTTGGATGAGGAAGTTACATGTCGAGGAGCCTCCCAAATATTATGAATGGTTCGCGGAGTACCAAGAACTGAAATGACCCCCCGTGGGATGGAAATATGACAATGAAAGGAGCTTATACATAGTCAGGAGATACAAGGGAGGAGTAGAACACTTCAAAACTTCTCATGAGTTCAGCTCACTCCCTAGATATGATCTTAAGGAACTTGCCAAATTACCCCTACAGAACCCTGGAAAAGTAAATGAGGCACGTAACTTTGAACAGTACCTTAAACAACAAGCCCTCCATGACTTCAGGTCAATGAAGACCACTCTTCCAAAGAGAATTATATCAAAAACTAGGATTCATCCAAGAACACAAAAGCCCTGGGTAAGCCTTCGGTACAAGCCTGCTGAAACTGTCAAATCTATAGTTCTGCCACGATCAGTACCTGTACCGCTACAAAATTTCAGAAAATGGTTTTACAACTCAACCATCGGAAGTATTGTGATCGAGTGTGAAGGCAAGGAAGATATTGTGATCTTTGAGCCTATGGAGCTTCTAAAGTTTCAACCTGAAGATCTTGAAGTTTTGTTCAAAAACCCCATCAAGCTCTTTCATGGAGATGATGAAGCTGATGCTAAGGCATATCAGAGAGTGGTATCGTTGAATGTCAAGCCACTTTTCCAGAAACCAAGTCAAGAGTCTTATTATTGTATAAGCTGTTGTCATCAATGTATTTCTTTTGAACATTGTTTAGTTAGTTTATTTACTTGTATTTTCATTTTAATGTAATTTACTTCTTTATTTCTAATTCTGGGCCATCGAAACTACTTAGTTTCGATTGAGGTTTGTTCAATCGAAACTAGTAGTTTCGATAGATAGTTTAGTTTCGACAGGCTTATATCTTTTGTAAATTCTTCATCGAAACTAGTAGTTTCAGTAAGTATAGTTTCGATGTCTGTCAACTTGCTATAAATAACCTAGTTTGAGAATTTCTAGGGTGTGGATAGCGGCTGTAACTCTGAAATTCTCTCTTTCGCATTTTTCTGAATCAATACACATTTGGAGTTAATTCATCTGTTGTTCTTACAATTTCATATCTTATTTGTGTTGATTCCTGTGTGGTTTTGCCTGTTTATCTTCACCAATTTTGTTTCTACCCTCTGTTTCACCACCATACACACAGATTCCGCCTGTGTGTGTTTGTAATCGATCTGTTGTGTGATTTTCGATTGAAATATGGACCTACAAAATCTGTTTATATCTAACGGAACACTATTGGATCAAATGACAAAGGCATTGTTGAGAAAAAGATGGCTTTTCCTGGATGAAATGCAAATTAGATTCATGGAACAGGAGAAGGATTTCCCATTCCTTAGCCGGAAAGATATGTGGCCATGAAAGGCGAAGGAAGGCTGGAATGCCAACATGCGTCTATTATTGAATTCACCCGACCCGATAGTACCCGTTTGGGGAACTTCCAGTGCCAAATTAACTGAATGGGTAAGTCGCCAATCCCTAAAACAGACTATGTAATGCTATGTAATGTACTTTATCTGCTGGGTTACGGGCGGTCATTTTACTAGAGGTTTATAACCTACCCTTGTGTGATTCCTGTTGAAGCATATACTCGAGGGGTGGGTGCAGGGCGGATGATTTGAAATTTTAAAGCAGACTCCCCGAGAAGATGACTAAGATTTCGTGATCCGCTGTCGAACTTATTCCAAGAGAGCTCGGATTGAATCGATATTGCTATCCGAGCTCTCTTATTGAATTGCTCATTCAATGAGCATTCTCAATATTATGCCTTGAAGAGGACTTGAACCTCCACGCTCTTTAGCACGAGATTTTGAGTCTCGCGTGTCTACCATTTCACCACCAAGGCATCTTGAAAGTGAATCGTATTCCATGAATATGATATCTATCTAGTGTGATGTATGGAATAGTGGAGTGTTGGAGTATTTCTATGGATCGGTCATGTCATATAGGCCCGAATTGGACATCCAATTGCTTCGATTTGAATGATCCGGAGAATGTCTTATATAGATATCCAATATATCAAAAAGATGGACAATCAAACCTATTTCTCGATTCAATAGAAGCCCAAAGAGGTGAATAGGGTCCCAAATAACGAGAGATATGTAAAAAGCAGGTCCGATTACGCCTATACCTAATCCTAAATGTAATGTAACAACGTAGGGATCCATATGTAAACATAGTATCTATTTAGATACGCTCAAATGACCCCTTCTCACAATGAGAATGTATATAACTTAGTATTTTACCGAATAGGGTTAAACACAACGAGTGATAAATCATACGTGTGTTGTAAAAGCCAGTTTTACTACATTAGATCATGACAATATTGATGAACCATTTCATCTCTCAGGACACTTAATTTTAAATAACCTATTAAAACTAAGTTTGTCGCGATGTAATTAACCAATTAAAAGTTAATAGTTTAAAAGAACTATTAAGTTATGAGTTTTGAAAATTTAAAATTAGTTTAAATTACAAAACTCTATTGGTTATTATTTAATTTAAAACAAACTGTTTGTTTTATTATAAAATCATTTAGAAGTTGCAAAATAAAAAGTTTAGAACTTGTTATTAAGCTGATTGTGAAAAAATTTGGTATTAGGTCGGTATGTTATAACATTTATAAGATTAAAAGCAACCAAAATAGCAAAATAAAAATATGTAAATCATATGGCCAAGAAAAATTGTTTGATATTGCTAGAGCCTATTAGCAAGACCAAACTAAGTCACGAGGTCATAACACACAAACAACCACAAGGATGGACTTCATGCATGCTTCTAGTTGTCTCGTGTGACTCCCACTAAATCCAAGATTCTTGTCTTTGTCTTCAGTTTTGTCTTCGGGTCTTCGTTACAATATTTATACAAATATACATATTAAAAAATAAAACCCTAATCTATTACAAATTTGAGCCAACAAAGTGGGCCAAAACCATAAAACCAAAATCGAAATAAAAGTACAAACACAAGAATAATGGTCGGGCCAGATTTACATATTCAACACATTCAAAAATAAACCAGGTAATCTATTGGTCAAATAAAATAAATGAAACTTTGACCAAACAATATGTTGCCCTAAAATAAACTTAGATCAGAAACTTTAAACGAGTTAAAGTTTGTGATCTACAACCGATTAAAAGGACCGGATCCGATTCGTATGTTGTAACCTGGGTCTGATACCACTATTGGGTATTTCAGTGGTGATCAGTTAAAAATTAATCAGGTCCGTACATAAATTCCAACATAAATAGTACAAGTGTCTCACAGTTTCTCATCATATTATTGTTTATGAAATGAACGCACTTTATATATATATCATTGTATAACAAAATTTTACATAATACGACTGTTTGATGCTGTGAGTCTCTTATGAGGGTTTATACATGCCAAAATAGACGGCTTTTGCTTTTTAGATTTAACCCCAAAGATGAAAGAGCGTAAGGGAACATGCGGGCGATTTGGTGACTGCGGTTGCTTCTGATCAGAAAGACTAAACTCATCTTCTAACTGTTTTAGAGTCTTTTCTGTTTCAACTTGTAGTGCAGTAACATGGTTCAAACCCGCCTCAAGTTCTTGGTTAACTTTAGTGTTTTCTTGTTGCATGTTTGATACTTCACCTTGAAACTTTGCAGCTTGATGTGTATTAAACTTGATTTCATCCTCTTCAACACCTTCCCTCAAAGCTCGTTTTATATCCTCCTGGATGTCGAATAATGATGAGAATCTTCTTTGTAGTTCGTTCTTCAGTAACGTGCTTTGATCTATCCAGATTGTTAGTTCGGTTTGTATCTCTTTAAGGTGTTTGAATATCGCGTTGATTTCTGATCTTATGCTTGATTTCCCATCACTTTGTTTAGCTTTCACTTTTACAATTTCTTGTTGTAGATCTTCTACTTCTGTTTTGAACTTTTGTACTTGATGGAATGTTGAGCTGAATCTTAACCAGAAGTCAAGATTCTCGTCAAGTATTGCATCGATATCGGTTCTTAGTTTTGCTTCAATCTCAGAAACAGGTTCGGGTTTGG
This sequence comes from Smallanthus sonchifolius, assembly GCA_023525975.1. Lineage (NCBI taxonomy): Eukaryota > Viridiplantae > Streptophyta > Magnoliopsida > Asterales > Asteraceae > Smallanthus > Smallanthus sonchifolius. The sequence continues at coordinate 48,557,117 of CM042023.1, forward strand.
TCGACTTCCTCGTTTGTTACTTCTTCTTTATCAACTTCTTGAAGAATTTTGAGTTTTTGTTTCATTTGTTGGATTTCATTGTCTCGTTTCTCAAACAGTGTTTTCAAGTCTAGTAATTGCGTTTTCATTTCGCCGACAATTTCTTGGTTCTTCTGCTCTTCATCAGCGATTTCTTTCTTCGCGGTCTTGTACTTCCTCAAGATTGTAGTATACTCTTGTAAAAGAACCTTTTCTTTATCATCTAAACCACCCAACAACAGTTCTTTCCAATTCGTCTCATTCGTTGCTTCTTCATCCTGTTTTTTAGGTTTAAGAACATGATCATCATCATTCGTGAAGTTTATTTGTTTTTCTTCCACGCGTTTTGTTGTTAGCTTGATCTCTCCACCATTTATGGAAGGTTCGCTAAGTTTGAAGTCTTCATTCATGTTACAAATGTTTTCAAACAAATGATGAACATTGCAATGTGCTTCAGTGAAGTGCATCTTGAGGCTGTTATTTTGGTTCTCAATGTTCATCTCTAACTCTTGTACTCCATCCAGTTTTTTCTCCATGTCCTTGAAAGTTTTTGCCAAATAGGTCCTACACCTATCGAATTAGCTTTATCTTCTTCCATATTCTGAATTTGTATATGAAGATCATCGGTTTCTGTCCTTAACCTGTCGATAAGCGTACTTTGCGATGAAACCAATGTTTCTAAGCTAATCACCGTGTTCACAAGCTTGTCAATCTTATCCGCCATTTCTGTAACCGTTAAAGGTTTGTTTGAAAGCCCCTCGAGGGTTACTTTGATCTTTGCTTGTAACTCGTTCTCCTCGCTTTCATTTGTGTTTCTTGAATCTTTTTCATGTTTATGTTCATCATTGTCGTCGTCGTCATCATGATCCCTAAATTGTAGGTACTCGTGTTTAAACGACTCAAGTCTCTGCTTTGCATTTTGGACCCTCGCGTGCTCCAATCTTGCTTCTTGGCTTGACTTCTCGTGTTTCGCTTGTAACTTAGCCAGACTCTCTTCACACGACTTCAATGCTGCCTCGGCCATTATAGCATGAGCATCATCGTCCTCGATCCATTTGACTACCTTAAACTCGTCTTCTAAGTCACAAACTCTTTGTTGCATTTCAATGATCTTGTTCTCAATTTTGGAGAACTTTGCAAGCCCGGATTCATACGAGCTCTTGGTGAACTCCTTCACCGTTTGCATAGAAAGAATATCTTTTTGAAGCTTATCGATCTCTTCGACCGCCTCTTCTTTTGTTAAACCCGATTTCATAAAACCGTTGGAGTGGTTATCTGCTTTGGTTGTCTTCTTGACTGGGCTTTTCTTTGGGCCATTGGTTAGGAAGGTCTTGATAGTTTCCGGGACCTTTGGGGCCTTGGGTGGATCTGGGGCTGGGCCTATGTTTTTAGTCATTTTGGGCCTGTTATTATCGTTATTGTCATCATCCTCGTAATCCGTGTCGTATGGAAGTTGATCCGGGAAAACCGTGGCGATGGTGGTGTTGGCCTTTTGCAAATCGGTAGAGAGTTTGTCGTATCTTTCGGCTAATGCTCGATAAGCACGAACACTCTCCTCAATGAAGGCTATGAGCTCGGGCCGATGCTTGTAGTACATTTCGGCCCTCTTGGCGAATGAATCGCCATCTTTTTGAACGAGGTTCATAGCGTTGGCAACCTTCTCTTCCATATCTACAAACCCCACAACATTTTTGTAAATGAAATTTATATTTTGACTGAAATTTGAATTCAATATTTTCAATCTAAATCTGTTTCAGAGTCTCAAACAAAATTTAATTCTGGTCTTTTTCATGAAAAACCAACAATAATAAGCTAAATACTCGATGGTTGATGGGGTCGAACAATTATAAATAATTGATTTTGATTTGTATGCATATACTTATATGAAATTTATTCCATTCTATTATTATGGGATACAAAATGTTTAATAAAATTTTCATAAGCTGTTTCTTCTTAAATATTTATAAATTATCATCCCATATTGATTAACAAAGAAAAAGAAATATATACTTCAAAGAGTTAAAAAAAACAAATAAAAAAATAAATCTGAGATTAACTGTAACTTCAGAGGATTGTATATGCCACTCTTAAACATCATTACTCTAACATATCCTTAAGAGTATATTTGTCTATGCAATTATCTATTTATTTTTATATTTAGGTTTAGCTTTTAATTTGATACATATTCTAAGATTAAGATTCATATACTGTAAATAAAAATTTTAATAAAGATGAAAAATAGTTATAAAATTTAATAAATTTTATTAATTAAACATTAATAATTTATTCAATTACAAAGCATGACTAAATATTATATAAGTGAACATAGTATAAAATATAGCAATCTATTTAAAACAAATTATTTGATAAATTTCATTGTTATAAGAATTTAACACTTGACTTCATTAATAAATATTACTAAAGTTAAACATTATAACTAATTTTATTAAATAAAATAAAAATAAGAGTAAAATGCAATTTGCATCCCTGTGGTTTATGCTCGTTGACACTTTGCAACCATATTTTAAAAGAAGTGCAATTTACCACTCTATGGTTTATTTTCTCTTTCTTTTTGCGTCCCTCCGTCAATAATCCGTCCGTATCTCCGTTAATGAGAAGGGTAATATAGTACTTTTCCCCCTAATACCTCTGTATATTTTTTTGTAACCCTAAATCAACCTTTTACTCTCATTTGTGACCCTGTGGTTTTGTTAGTCGCTTGTTCTTTATGGAGGAAATTGTTCAAGAATCATCGTTTGTTCGATTATGGAGGATGCGTGATGGTGATGAGGAATTCGAACCAAACCCAGAATCACGTAAGTTTAATTTGATTTTCCTAATTATGTGTTTAAAAAATTATGCCTGATGAAATTATCGTTGAAGTTTACTCTTGATTTAATCTGATTTTCGTAATTTTCTTTCAGAAGACACAAGAACTATGTTTACCTTGAAGTTTTTTCATGGAGGTCAGTTTTCAAACCATCCGGGTATGGAATACGTAAATGGTAAGACAACATTCTTTGATAATGTTGATATTGATGGTTTTGGAATGAGAATGTTGGAAGAAATGGTTAAGGGCCTCGGATATCCTAGTGATATGGTTTTTTACTACCATTTTAAGGCACCTCGTGTGTGTTTGGATTTGGGTCTTAAGTGTTTAAGTAATGACAGTGATTTTGAAAAGTTGTTTGCTCATGTACGAAGAGGAAATACTGTGATTGAAATATATGTTGAACATTGGAATTCACGCATGTTTGTTAAGTCAATAGTAGATGGTGTGGAACCAAATCCTATACTTGCAATTGAAAATGGTCCAGTGCCATCTATTATTAGAGAGGAAGACCAAAATGAAGATAGTGAAGATGAGGATAGTGAGGACGAAGATGATCCAAATTATATTACAGACGAAGATAATCAGGTGGAGGATGTAGAAGTGGGTATGCAGAACTTTAAGGCTAATGTTGATTTTGATGTTGATGGTGATGAAGATGAAGATGGTGTTGGTCATCAGGATTTTGAGCTTTATGGTGAGCATGACAGTTATGTTGACTTTGAAAACTTTGACAGTAATAATGACTCTAATGATGAGAATTTCACATTATTAAGAAAGGTATCAAGGAGGATTAGGAGAAAAAGAAAACTTAATAGGGTTTAATCTTAATCACCATGTCCATTCTATATAGGTCAGTTAATAGAAGATAAGGAAAAGTTGAATGATATGGTTAAACATTTTGCACTTGAATCAAGAAGGCAACTTTATGTTCTGAAAAATGAAAGGTTAAGGTATAGGTTAATGTGTTTGGGTACAAATCCGAGTTTGGATGCTGATGAAGGAACACAAGGGCAAAATAGGAAAATCCTCCAAATGGGAGTAGGTGGGTCGTCCACTAGTGTTAAACCCAAGAAAGTTAGTAAAAGAAATACAAAACCCACTTGCCCCTACGCAATCCAGATCTCAAGACCCACTACCGATGATTTTTGGTGTGTGAAGAAATAAATAAATAAAATATCTTACATCTGAGATTAAAAAAAATCATACATCTGAGATTAACTGTAAAAAATATTACAAAAGAAAATATATACTTCAAAGAGTTAAAATAAATAAATAAATAAAAAATCTTACATCTCAGATTAACTGTAACTTCAGAGAATTGTCTATGCCACTCTTAAACATCATTACTCTAACATGATATCCTTAAGAGTATATTTGTCTATGCAATTACCTATTTATTTTTATATTTAAGTTTAGCTTTTAATATTTGATACATATTCTAAGATTAAGTTTCATATACTGTAAATAAAATTTTTAATAAAGATGATAAATAGTTATAAAATGTAATAAATTTTATTAATTAAACATTAATAATTTATTAAATTACAAAGCATGACTAAATATTATATAAGTGAACATAGTATAAAATATAGCAATCTATTTAAAATAAATTATTTGATAAATTTCATTGTTATAAGAATTTAACACTTTACTTCATTAATAAATATTACTAAAAGTTAAACATTATAACTAATTTTATTAAATAAAATAAAAATAAAGTAAACTTCGCTTTTATCCTCTGTGGTTTGATCAAAATAATGTTTTTGTTACATTAGTTTTAATTTGACTTTTTTGCTCATTGTAGTATATAATCTGTCTTAATTAACTCTAACTCACTAACACCAACCAATTTTTCTATTAACTTTATGTGAAAAGACTAAAATGCCCTTAAGATAAAATAGTTAAACATATTAAAACTAAAAATGTTTATTATATATAAATACGAACCATCAGTCATCATCCTCATCTTCCAAGATCGCACCACCACTGACCACCAGCCACCACCAGTTGTTTAATCAAACAACAACATCATCATCACCAAATCAAACGTTGCACAAAAATTTCAACCCAAATATGTAGAAGAATTCATAGAAACTCAGATATGTTAATAATCAAAAGAAAGAGAACAAACTGCCATGGCTGCAAAAAAAAGAACAAACCGTCATAGCTTTCGCGGTAACCTCAGATCTGGAAGTCGCAACCCCCTTCTTTCCGGCCAGAATCCCCTTCAAAACCATCAAGCACCGCTGCTGATAGCCTTAGATCTAGAAGTGGCAACCCCCTCACCTCTCTTATCTCTTACCTAAATCTTGTCCCGAAAATCATCTCGACTCTGTTGGTCTTCAACCCCCCATGTTATGACGATCGTTGCCCTCCGATCGATCCCCAATATTACAGAAGGAGATGATTTTCGGGGTGGGTCGATCTCAACAACAGGTGGAGGTCATCGTGTGGGTCGATCTACACAACAGGTGTTGGCCGGTGGTCGGTGGTGGTGCAATCTTGGAGATGAAGATGATGACTATTGTGAGTTATAATTACCATTTCATAAAGATGGTAAAATTAGTGGATCAATTGATGTGTTAATATATTTAACTATTTTAGACTAAGGACACTTTGATCTTTTCACATAAAGTTAATAGAAAATTGGATGATGTTAAGGAGTTAAAGTAAATTGAGACATATTACATGTAAAAAGGTTAAATTAAAACTAATTAACCAAAAGAGTTATTTTAACCAAATCACATGGGATAAAAACAAAGTTTACTCATAAAAATATGTATGCACACATGAAAGATTCGCTAACTTTTCTATGTAACATACTACCTTTTTAACGATAGAACTAATAAATAAAGCAAATACCAAAACTGCCCTCCACCAACTAACTTAATAACTACCCACCAACTAATTTAGGCCTCCTAGAAACTAATGTGCTTCTTTTTTGATACACACCGGATTTAATATGATATAAAAATAATTTTAAGTAAAGAATTATAAAAACCTTATACGCAATGCAAATATGATATAGATAATTATATTATTATATAACCATTTTATATAACACAGTTAAAATGTGTTTATCCATGTACTCATCGTAATTCTCTACTTCAAACTAATTAATGGTAATATATATAGGGAATGGTTCAAAAACTAACCAACTTTTTATATGATAACCGTGCTAACCACTATAAAACAATCACATAATTTATAAATTATTTTTTCTTTTAATTATTAAAATAGTATTTAATTATCTTGAATAAATATTTTGAACGTAAATACGAAAATGATGAGTCTTACGTATACGTACCAAATAATGTTACATATACGTGACACATAGTGTTTACATATATATAACATTAACATAATGATAATTGTTACATATACGTAACACTATGTTTGATAGTGGTTATCATATAAATATTTGTTAGCATTTGAACCTCACCCTATATATATATAGAGAGAGTTGGGTTAAACTAAGAAAGAGATTTTTCCTAAAAAGTACATGTTTAGGCATGGTGTTCGTTCATTTTACACATGGTGTTTTTAAAATTTTAAATATGTTCACAAAAATAAAACATAAAAACCATGCCTAAAATGAATAACGTCATGCCTAAACATGTAATTTTTAGACAAAATCTCCTTTTTAGTATAACCCACCCTATATATATATATATAGGGGTGAATTCACTAAAAAACTCATTTTTATGAGAAAACCAAAAATCTGCTCATTAAAGGTATTGCATATGTGTAGTACACCCAAAAACCTAACCCCCACCCAAAAACCTAAACCCACCCCACCCACGCCCCCCCAAAAACCTAAACCCCCTACCCCTAAAAACCCAAATCCCCCACCCACCCCCCCTAAAAAAAAACCTAACCTAAACCCAAAAGCAAATCCTACTACACATATGTAGTAGGGGGCTGATATATATTTTTTTAAAGAGGACGACGTGGGGAACAAGATCTATGAAGCGGTTTTTTAGTTTTTGATTTATATTTTGAGTTATGATTTTTTTATTATTTTTTTTACCTTCAATAAATAGTTTTTTGTTTTGTCATGAATAATGAGTTTTCTTATGATTCTTCCCCTATTAATATATATATATATATATATATATTTATATATATATATATATATATATGAGTAAATTACAGATATCGTCCTTTATGTTTATACTTTTTTTTCAGATTGAGTCCTTTAACAAAAAAATTATCAGATATCATCCTTTACGTTTAAAACCCTTGCACCCCATATCCTTTACCCCAAACGACGTTAACTTTTATAGTTAAAACCCCTCACGTGGCCCCCACGTGAGGGCAAAAGAGTCTTTAACAATATGTGTGTATATATATATGTATATATATATATATATATATAAACAAACACAATTCTCTCTCTAAACCCTAGTTATCAGAATGGAACCACCACCACCTACCCCCTGCAACACCCGCCGGAATAACGAGCACCTCCGGTGACTTCATCTTCTCCGGTGACACTTCTATACTCGCCGGAAAAGCAAGACCGGTTTGGTTTGCTAGAGAGAGACGATGGAGTATTCATTTCGCCGGAAAAAGAGTGTGGTTTGCTCAAATCTATAGAAAAAAAACTAAAGAGAGAGACGATGGAGGTGGTGGCTGGCGGAGGGGCGACAAGCAAGGTGGCGGCTTGTGTACGGGGGCCTGATTCAGGCAAAGTGGGGGAGGGGGTTGCTGGTTCAACCGATACCAACAAAAGGGCTTCTGATTAATCGATTTCTTGTTAAACAAATTGATCGAACGAAAGCGGTTGTGTGATTTGGAAGTTTGGAGATCTAGATCCACCTTCGCCTCCGAATCAGATCATTTTTCCTCTATGGAGGTGGATTTGGACGGGTAAAACTTAAAAGCCTCACGTATCCCCTTTTCTATTCATTTTTCATTAATTTCGTGTTTTGAACTCCAGTTTGTTGTTATAGTATAACGAAATCTTGGGCAAAGGAGCTTCGAAGACGGTGTATGTAGTTTTCCTCGTTTAATTTGGGGATTTAGGGTTTTTTAGGTGTGAATTACGGTGTGATTTGGTTTTTGCAGTTTTAGGGTTTTTGATGAGTATGAAGGGATAGATTTGGCTTTGAATCAGGTGAAATTGTATGATTTTCTTCAAAGTCCTGAAGATCTAGAGAGGTTGTATGGTGAAATTCATTTGTTGAAATTCATCTGTGTGTGTAAGAGAGAGAGTGTAATTAATAAATTATTTAATTAAATGAGTAAAATTACAAAAGTACCCTCATGTGCCTTGCACATGACTAAACTTAACTGAGAAATTTAACTGGGTTAGGGCTAAAGGACGTAACGTGCAAGGGTTTTAAACGTAAAGGATGATACCTGATAATTTTTTTGCTAAAGGACTCAATCTGAAAAAAGTTATAAACATAAAGAATGATTTCTGTAATTTACTGTATATATATATTGCATTCGTTTACTATAGTTTGTTTGATTTACTTTTCCCATATCCAATTTTATGTCTAGATCCTATCATTCTTACAGAAAGGTAATATCATTAAAGCCCCATAAGAAATGTCCAAACACAAACAATAACCAAGTATATATAACTATAAAGAGTTGAACGATACGGTAAAGTCTTCTTTATAAATGACATAAACGAGTTTAGAAAATAAAAGAAAGATGGTTAATTAGGTACCTTGAAGGCTTTGCTCGAGCCATTTTGACTGCTTGGTTCGAATGTGGCTAGCCCACCACCACGAATATGCATTGCTTGCCGCCCTCTGTAACATCTCCTATCACCTCGTCTTCTTTCCTCTTTCTCTCTTGGTTTTGTTGTCCCGATTGACCTGTTAGTTTTTTATCACAGGAAACACGCAAACGTGTTCTTTGCTAATCGCGTGTGATCGATGAACTTGGTTCGAAAGATAATGAATATAAGTAGATGGAGAAAAGAAGAAGGAAAAGATAAGAGAGATGTGTTTAGTTAGAATGTGGAGTTTGGTGTTTTTGAGCTGGAAAGGAAGAAAAGTGGTGGTGGGGATGAAACTAGTCGTACAAAAGAAAAGCAATAATATATTATGAGGCTTAGTCGCCTCAATAAGTGCATGACCTTCGGCACTAAGTTTTCTGCCTTGCTTCAATTTGCAAACATTTAATTAACATTAATCTCTCAAATTAATTTCTATAATAATATGAAGTATTATTATTAGAGTTATTTATTTCTATGCTTTATTATTGTGGCACGACATTTTAGTTAAAATGATCGGAAATGAAACTAATAAAATGACAAATCAATAAGTAAATTAGTAGGCCAGTGGTAAGAGTTAAAGACTATTTGGAGAAGACCAGGGATTAAATCCTGACATGGAATAGATTATGAATTGGCGTAGTTTAGAAGTAGGAATTGAATACATGGGGGTGTGAATCGCCATTCAAAAAAAGAAGTAAAATGGGGTGATTAGGATATTTGTGGTAAAATCTTAACAAATTGCTAATTATCAAATAAGGAAATACGTATGTATGGCAATTAAGTAAAATGGGCTTTTAGGCGGTGGTGACTACCATCTTTCCTTTCTTTTCTGGTTTTCTAATTTTAAAACATCTATCACGTTTAGATAAATGTATGACAAGTAAGGGGACTAGGAGTCGTGAGCGGGTAGGAGGCGGGTACATCGCGCAAGCCTAGCGGTTTCAGCGGGTAGAGGCAAGCGGGTACCCTCAGCAGGTAAAAAAACCCGTTCAAATCATGCAATCTAGCCGTTAGAATATTTTATGTGTGTGTATATTTATTTATACAATGGAACACCGCCGCATAGATAGTTTAGTTATACTACTTTCTATATGTGTGTATTTATTTATACATATTGTTTTATTTAAATTAATAACATTTAACATATAATTTTATATGTAAAGAGATAGAGAGATTTATGTTGGTATCAAATAATTTCAAACTTCATGTACCATTCGTCATTCGATATTAAATCAGATACTTGAACCTAATTATCTTAATCTATACATATCGAAAATAAAATGATTTATTCACAAACTGTTATTTAAATAAAAATATAAAATTAAATAATATAAGAAAAACCAATATAAACAATAATCCCATTTTAACGTAAACCGTATACACTAAACCTCATTGAGTGTAATATCATAATATAAAAAGTTTGTATAAACATTCATAGCTCCAAAACTAACATTTTAAAAGAATAAATAGATTACGTATAAATTAAATATTGTATTTCTTATAAGGAAACATGTAAATTTTAAAAATATATATATCTTAACAAAAGGGGAAAATCTTTTAAGAACATGTGTTGCACTTTGGTAGTACAGCTTGGCATTCATGTCATAGCTCCAAAACTAACATTTTAAAAGAATAAAGCAATTTCTTTATGCATTTCCACTTTAGCTCTGTTGTACTCCGATGGCCTTGAAAAGGGAATTTGATAGCATGTAAACGGTAGGCATATAAATATGACTTTAGTTTTCTTGATTTCCATTTGTAAATTAAATCTCAATCACCCTATTTTAGGGTAGACTTCTCTAAACTTTACATGGTATCGAGCTGGTTCCTCCCTCTCTTCCTTGCCTCCTAAGCCGTAACCTAATTGGTCATCTTCTTCTGTTCGATTTTTTTTTCCGGCAAACTACAAGCAATCGATTATGGCCTCTCCCTCTTCTACTCTGGATGGAACTCTTCCAATGGCCACTGTCATGCATATAATTACCGTTAAGCTTTCTTCCTCTAACTATCTATTATGGAAGAATCAAATGATCCCTCTCCTTGCTTATCAAAAATTGCTTTCCCATATTGATGGCTCTTCTCTGTGTCATTCTTCTACAACAGAAAAGGAGGGCAAGGAAGTTCCTAATCCTACCTACTATTTATGGTGTGAATCTGGTCAACGTACAATTATTATTCTTCACTCTTCTCTGATCGAAGAAGCTGTAGCAGAGATTCTAGGGCGCGCTACTGCTCGTGCCATCTGGACAACATTAGAGGCTGCTTACAGTAACTCATCGGTAGAGCGTGTTCAAACCTTATGTGATCAGTTACGCCAAACTACAAAAGGTAATGCTACTGTTTCTGAGTATGCTAGAAAATTCAAAACTATTTGTGATCAGTTAGCAGCTATTGGGCAATCCGTTGAAGCTATGGATAAAAATCATTGGTTTTTATGTGGACTTGGTGCTTCTTTTGAAACTTTTTCCACTGCTATTAGGGCTGCAAAACCCTCTCCTATGTTTCAAGATCTTGTTGCCTAGGCTGAATCCCATGAAATATTTATGCGTTCATTACATGGCAACAATCCCACACCACAAGAAGATTTCTCGGCCCAGTTTTCTCGGTCCTCCCATGCTCCTCGTGGTCGGGGACGTACTTCTGGTTACACTCGTGGGGGCTATACATGTGGTATAGGTCGTGCTCATAGGCCTCCTCATTGTCAGTTATGTAGAAATGATGGACACTATGCAAATAATTGTCCTAGTTTAGCCTCTTCTTCTTCTCAGGCTATGTCTCCGGATGTAAATCTTGCCCAGGCATTTCATGCACAATGCCATGTTAATTCAAATGCTCTAGATTGGTATGTCGATTTTGGTGCAACTGCTCATATGACACCATCTCAAAATCATGTCACTAATGCCACTCCGTATAATGGAAATGCTTCAGTCACTTTTGGAAATGGTAATTCCTTACCTATTTCACATACGGGTACCTCTACGGTTCATAACACTATTAAATTACATGATGTATTGGTCATTACTAATTTGAGAAAGAATACTCTGTCAATTAGTAAATTCACCCAAGACAACCCGATTGATGTACTGTTTTCTTATCCACTTTTTACTATTCAGGACAGAATAATGGGGAAGCCCGGCGCAAGAAAAATGTGAAAATGGGCTCTATGTTCTTCATGATGGTCCTCAAGCATTTGTGGTAGTTTCTACTAGTACTAATCAGGAATCTTATGATGTTTGGCATAACCAATTAGGGCATGTTACTTTTGACATTATTTCAGTTTGAAATAAGTTAGGCTATTTGTCGGTTACTTCGATTCTAACTAAGCGTACTGTTTGTGTTTCATGTCAACTGTCCAAGGCACATAAATTGGCTTTTGAATTAAATGAAAAACGCCCTTTGCATCCTTTGGATTTGGTTCATTTTGATCTATGGGTTCCTACACCTGTGCTTTCTGTGGAAGGTTATAATTATTATGTTGTGTTTATGGATGATTATTCTCGTTTATCTTGGTTTTATCCGTTGAAAACAAAGAGTGGATTTTATCATGTTTTGTCAGCTTTCATGAACTTAGTACTAACTCAATTCTCATGAAAGATCAAGGTTTTTCAAAGTGACAGTGGTACGGAGTTTGTTAATCATACCGTTAGAATTTTTTTTGAAGATAGTGGTACTTTTCATCGTTTTTCGTGTCCGTACACCGCTCCTCAAAACGGGTAAGCAAAACGCAAGCACCGTCATATAGTTGAAATAAGTTTGGCCATTATGTTCAATGCTCATGTTCCGATACCTTACTGGGTTGATGCTTTCAGTTCGGCCACTTATCATCAATCGTTTACCAACTAAACTTTTGAATGATAAGTCGCCATTTGAACTCCTATTCTCCTCCAAACCGAACTATAACAACTTCAAAACTTATAGATATCAAGTTTTTCCTTATTTGCGTGATTATTCGGCCCACAAGCTTGCTCCTCGTAATCTTCCGTGAACTTTTATCGGGTATAGCTCTCAATATAACGGTTACTAATGTTTGGATCCTGTAATCTCGAGGATTTATGTCACCCGACATGCTCGGTTTGTTTAAAATTCCTTCCCTTTTTCGGGCACTGTTTCTGTTAGGGGTCATTTTTATCACTAGGGATCCTGGGCCTTCGACATTCTTCAGTATCCTGACAGGTTTCGATATACTTAACACTTATAATACTAACCGTTGTATTCTCCTTCTATCTTGATTTATATTCACAGGTAACATGTATAGACTTAGTCTATCCTTCTAGGATAGTTAGTTATACTCTTTTTTGTATTTAATCAGCAGTTGGATCTAATAGGAAATACATCTACACACACTTGGCAATACACAACACTCGTAAGCAACTCTGTAACACCTAGATTTCGATCGATTACTGCTCTCTTTGTACTCATTTTTAAGGTTTTAATAAAAGACTAGAAGGAAACTGACTTTCAGTCACTTCCCGAGATTTTATGTCGGCAATCCTTAGGGATTAAGGGATTTACTCGTACATCATCGTGTCAAACTTTACATTTACATTCATTGTTTCACATTTTGATCAAGCACACTACCTTACATACTAAGTTTGGTTACAAAATTAGTCTTTATAATTTTTACCCAAAACAATTTGGCGCCCACCGTGGGGCAAGTGGTGCTTTTAATCCTAAAATCTTTATTTAAATTTGCTTTCAATCACTATTTTTCCAAATTTATTGCGAAAATGTCGTCCTAATCCAAGTTAATTTCTTCTTCTATTCTATCTTCAAGCTCTGGGTTGACCAACCCTCTTCCTCCTCCTCCGTCATTGCATAAAAAGAATGACAACATGCCTAAGAAAACAATTTCTACTGGTTTTTTGGGATCTGGGATACCTGCCGTAGGACCTGTGCTTGTTTCAAACAATGACATCCTTAATCTATTCTCAGAAGTGAAGCAACAAATGAAATAGCAAGAAACTACTAATCAGACGTGGTTTAGGGAGCTTGAAAGGATAAGAGAATCGAAGAAAATGGTGGAGATGACAACCCCACTACAACCAAGGATCCTGAACTTAGACTTTGCAGAATTCTCAGGAAATCATAGGGAGACATCATCCCCATGCAGACTGGAACCAATGCAGTTGGTCCAACTCCAGATGTTAGAATCACTGCAAACCGGGATCTTGGGATCACCCCAGGATCCTCACATTGGTAACACTTTTAATCAGTTTCTAAATACAAACGAACTTATGCAGGATACAGGATCAGTCCAGTCATGGTCAAAGAACCGAAGAAGCTGAGGGATATGATCTCCAGCGTACCGGGTGTAGTCCAACCAATACCGGAAGTATCCTCGACCACTCATAGGATCTCCAGATTTGAACCTCCAATATGTTATGCAGAGATCCCAAAACGCTTCCAAACTCCCAACATGAAGTTATATGATGGAACTACAGATCCTGAAGAGCATGTCGCCCAATACAGGGAGAGAATGGAAATCAATCCCATTCCCTTAGATTTAAAGGATGCTTGCTTATGCAAGGGCTTCGGGTCCACTTTGACAGGATCAGCTTTGAAATGGCTGCTAAACGTTCCTCCTTATTTAATAACTTCATTTGCTCACTTAGTTAATTTGTTCAATAACCAATTTTCTTACAGCAGAACATTTGAAAGACTAACAAGTGATTTGTATAGGGTAACCCAGAATGACGGAGAATCCCTTTGGGATTATGTTAGAAAGTTCGGCCGGGAATACCTGGATATCCCAAACCTTGACATTGCTACAGCGGTCCAAGCATTCAAAATGGGACGGAAGAAGGATTCCCCGTTCTATGAAGACCTTGTTATGAATCCTTGCAGGAATCTTGACGAAGTCAGGAATCGAGCGCTAAGGTTCATAAGGCTCGAAGATGACAAAAGGATCCAAGAAAGGATGGATGCTCCAATCAGATACAATCAACCCAACCGAAAGACTGAATCTGCACCTTACAAACCTTACAGATCCAAGCCTTACTCCAAACCTGACAATCACAAAGTCAATGCCGTAGAGGATGATGGGTATGAAGAACAGTGACACAACATGTTTAATGTTTGCTATGTACGATCTCAGTGAGAAGGCTAGGTGGCATCGGATGAACGAAAAGAGCTCGGGATGGAAAGATAAGTCCAAATGGTGCGCATACCATGAGGATTTCAGCCATGTGACTGAAGACTGCATTGCTTTGCGGAAGGAGATAAGCTACCTCCTGAGTAAAGGCCATCTCAAAGAATTCTTGGGCAGAAGAAAGGAAAAGCCAAGGATTATGACATGATCCCACAGAGAGCAACATCCCTACCGCCAGATGCCAAGGTAATAAGTTCATATTTGGTGGTTCTGACATATGTGGTACTTCTTATTCCACAGCAAAAAGAAACGCTAAGGAAGCAAAAGATGGAAAAAAGGAGATAGACCTACCAAAACGTCAACCTTAACCGAAAATAAAGTGATCTCTTTTAATGAGGAAGACAGAGATAACGTGCAGGATCCTTATCATGACGGTTTGGTGATCACTCTATACATAGCCAACCACTTTATTCGTAGGATCCTAATTGACGGAGGAAGTTCAGTAAACATCATACAACTTGAAGTTCTAAAAAGGATGGGGATCCCTGATTCCAAAATTATCTTGAAATCTTCAGTGTTGGTGGGATTCAGTGGAGAGGTTAAGAACACAGTTGGAGAAATAAAGCTACCAATATACATCGAGGTGGTAAACTCTATACAAAAATTTTGTGTCATTGATTCTCTATCTTAATATTATTCTAGGGAGACCATGGATACATGACATGAAAGCAGTACCCTCAACATATCACCAATGTGTCAAAATGCCAACCCCTTAGGGAGTAGTAAGGATCAACAGCGATCAACAGGAAGCTAAAGACTATTATACGTCCTCAATGAAAGCTTCTACAAATACAAGACAAGCATAGCAATTAAAGAAGCGAGCTAGGGATATTCTAGAAGCTAAAGAGTAGGATGTCAAGGAGGTATCCCTGGACGTTGATGACCTAGATATCAAAGTACTTGTTGGAACCAATATCCCTAAGTATATTGGGAAAGATCTCATGGAATTCCTGAAAGGTAGAAAATCAACTTTACTTTTGGAAATATGAAGATATGATAGGTATATCTAAAAACATTATAACTCACAAACTTGGAATTGATAACAGTTTCAGGCCAATACATCAAAAGAGAAGGAAATTTGCTCCTGGAAGGAACGTTATTATCCAAGAAGAGGTGGAGAGACTCCTCAAATCCGGAATAATCAGGGAAGTAAAATTCCCAAGATGGTTGGCGAACGTGGTGGTAGTACAGAAGAAGAATGGGACGTGGAGAGTCTGCGTGGATTACATAGACCTTAACAAGGCGTGCCCTTAGGATCCCTTCCCATTTCCACACATAAACTCAATGGTTGATGGTACATCGGGTCACGAAATCCTGACTTTTATGGACGCTTCTTTAGGATTTCAGCAGATCCAAATGGAACCATCATATCAGGAAGATACAACATTCACGACCCCAACATGTATTTACTGTTCTATAGCTATGCCATTTGGTCTTAAAAATGCAGGTGCCACGTATCAGAGACTAGTCAACATGATGTTCAAAGACAAGCCGGGGGACACCATGGAGGTCTATATAGATGATATGATGGTAAAGTCAAAGAAAGCCGAGGATCATTTTAGGGATCTTAAAGACGCGTTCGATATCCTGGACCAGTATAAAATGAAGCTGAATCCTTCAAAATGCCACTTTGGTGTGGGGGCAGGAAAGTTCTTGGGATACATGGTAACAAAGAGAGAGATAGAAGCTAGTCCAAAGCAGATTAAAGCAATCTTCAATCTGAAATCCCCAACAAATACCAATGATGTCCAGAGACTAACCGGAAGGGTGGCGGCACTCAACCGATTCATTTCAAGATCCTCAGAAAGATGCAAGTAATTCTATGACATCTTAAAGAAGAACAAGCGATTTGAATGGGAAGAAAAGCACGAACAAGCGCTCCAAGAATTGAAGGAGTACTTATCTTCAGCACCTCTACTAATGAAGCCAGAGGATGATGAAGCATTATCCCTATACTTGGCAGTATCCCGAAACGTTGTGAGTGCTGTATTGGTCAAGGATCATGAGGGACAGCAGCATCCCGTCTACTATGTAAGTAAAAGCTTATTAGCCGCGGAGACCAGGTATTCTCATTTGGAAAAATTAATTTTAGCTTTAATAATGGCATCTACCAAGCTTAGAAACTACTTTGAAATGCATATTATTCATGTTAAAACTAATTATCCTATTAAGTGTGTTTTAAGAAGACCAGAGATGTCAGGTAGGATGGCAAAATGGTCCGTTAAACTCAGTGCTTACGATCTAGTGTATGAGCCCAGAACAACAATAAAGTCAAAGACACTTGCAGACTTTGTGGCTGATTTCAGTAATGATATCCAGTATGAAGCGGATCTTGAAGTCCAATAATTGGAAGAAACCAGGGATAAGTGGACATTCTTCACTGATGGTGCGTCTAATGTAAGGGGAACAGGTCTAGGCGTCATACTGAAATCGCCGCAGGGGGACATAATACCCCAATCAATCAGTTGTGAATTTCAAGCCACAAACAATGAAGCAGAATATGAAGCACTGATAGTTTAAGGTATCTCCAGGTATATATGGATTCATTGTTACTCGCTAACCACTTTAACGGTTCTTATGTAGTTAAGGGTGAGAAACTAGCCCAGTATCTTGAAATAGTCAAGAATTTGGCAAAAGAATTCGATATTTTTAATATAACACAGGTACCTATAGAAAATTATGCAGAGGCTGATGCCTTAGCAAATCTTGGATTAGCTCTTAAACTACCGTTGGATGTGAAGATTCCAATTATACACATCATGAACCCTGCGATCAGTATAACATACGGCAATTGTAATGAAGTGTTAGATATAGAAGAGTTTGAAATCCAAGATCCTGACAAAGATCAAGAATCCTGGATCCTGCCTATTAAAAAATATTTGAAGGATGGTGAGATCCCGAGTAACGAAAAGAATCACAAAGCTTTTCGTATGAAGGTAACTCGCTTTATTATTATACACGATATTTTGTGTAGAAAATCTGTTGTAGGTCCATACTTGAGATGCTTAGAGGATCCTGAAGCACAAGAAGTATTGAAAGACATACATGAGGGATACTGTGGTATTCACATTAGGGGCAGAGCATTATTCTCAGGAATCCTGAGAACAGGGTATTACTGGTCAACTATGAGAAAAGATGTTGTGACATATGCTCGAAAATGTGATGCTTGCCAAAGACACAGCAATGTTCCTCATCAACCAGCTGAACCTTTGTATCCTATCATTTCCCCATTGCCATTCATTAAATGGGGGATGTACATAGTTGGTAAACTACCCAAAGCACCAGGAGGAAAAGTATTCATGCTAGCAATGACATATTACTTCTCCAAATGGAGAGAAGTAGAAGCTT
Source organism: Smallanthus sonchifolius (assembly GCA_023525975.1). Taxonomy (NCBI): domain Eukaryota; kingdom Viridiplantae; phylum Streptophyta; class Magnoliopsida; order Asterales; family Asteraceae; genus Smallanthus; species Smallanthus sonchifolius. The sequence goes on from CM042023.1 coordinate 48,575,198, forward strand.
TTGTTCAAGTCAGAGAAAAGGAAGTAATTTCCTTCATAAAGCACAATATCCTGACGAGATTCGGGATCCCGGCAGAGATAGTGTGTGATAATGGATCTCAATTCATTGGCAAAAGAACGACGAATTTCTGTGCTAGTTGGGGGATAAAGATGATAACCTCCACCCCCGTACATCCTCAGGCCAACGGAAAAGAAGAATCCAGTAACAAGATCATCGTGAACAACCTCAAAAAGAGACTGGATGCCAAGAAGGGAAGATGGGCTAAGGAATTACCTTTTGTCCTTTAGGCAGATAGAACAACTGTGAAGAAGGCAACGGGTCAAACTCCATTCTCATTAGTATTCGCAACAGAAACTGTAGTCCCCACTGAGATGGTGATCCCTATGGCAAGATCCAGCCTTCAAAATCCTAAAACCAACAATGAAGCCCTATCACAGGATCTTGATAATGTGGATGAGCTCAGAGATCTCGCCAAAGTTTGTATTGTAGCTTATCAATAAAGGATAGCAAAATCTTACAACAAGAATATAAAGATCAGAAGATTCCAAGTAGGTGACCTAGTATTGAGAAAAACATTTCAGAATACTATTAATCCCAACGAGGGAAAGCTTGCACCAAAATGGTAAGGTCCATATTTGATAGACTCAGAAGCAGGCAAGGGAGCCTACTGGTTAGCTAATGAAAGGTGAGATCCTGCCAAGATCCTGGAATGCTATCCATCTTAAAGCGTATTTCATGTAAGTTAGAATTCAAATTCTAACTAAGACTGGTATGTCTTCTATCCCTAATCATTTTTATCTTTATTATTTTTTTTTTATCAAAATACTAACTTGAGCGTCGGAGGGGTGTTAGCCAGGCTAACACCCACCTTCACCAAGGTTTAATGTTTTGCAGGGAGGATCCCCAAGGATCCTTACAAAAGTATTAGAGACTGACCATCTCTCTAAGTTTAAGGTATTCCAAATCTCTTCAAAGGTTTAAGGTCTACACCTTTCTACGAATTGAGTTTAAACACTTTGCTTGGATGCACGATATCCAAGTACAGTTCCAGGTCCATGTAACAGTGGCTGATAATTTCATCACCGTTGGCTATATCTTGGACCTCATGAATTTAACAGACGTGTTATTCACCGGGTTTTTCCCAAGCATTTGACACTTACGTGTTAAACTAAGGTTTTGGCATTTTCATGTCACTACGATCACAAGGTACAACCCACGAATATGAACATAAGTATTGGCTTGTCCCAAGTATTTAACACTATTGTGTTAGCTCAAGAATTGGCTTGTCCCAAGTATTTAACACTTACGTGTTAACCCAAGTTTCTGGCTTGTCCTAAGTATTTAGCATTAATAAGCTAACTCAAGATCCTAACACTCAAGCCGATTGGGGACACCCCTAAGAATCCTAAGGTATGACTACTAAGCAAACGATTTGTTTGACAGCTATGCACATGGGACAGTTAAAAGCTATCATACTTTGAGTCCATTTGGACTCCCTATCGCTATCTGGTATGTATATCTACCCATCCTGATTCTCAATAAAGGTATTTACTTAAAATTACTTGTTAATTTTCAATTTTGGGTATACTCGATATATCTGATGACTAAAGCATGATATGTTTGTAACTGGTATTCTTCAAACTATTCATCAGAAATAAAAGTATGTTTTCCTATATCTGATAAAGACCTAAGATGTTATTTACAGGTTTTTATTAAGAATCTGGTATCCCAAATAGATACGTAAACCTATTTTTCTAAGTATCATAAGGCTAACATGCCTGAAGATCCTGATTTTCTAAAAACATGTCAAGGCATACCAAACACATAACAATCATATCGTATAGTCATAAGCTATTTACAAATATTAGAAGTGTAGGAGATTCGATGATTCGGGCTTCATAAAAAACCTGGACCCATCCACCCGAATCAAGAACCACTAGTCAAAAGCTAAAATTGTCCATCCCGAATCCGGGATCCCCAAACACAAAAGTAAATTGTTTTTAGACAGCAACCAACATGAACAATCAAATTTAAAAACCACAAAGTCCAGGGCTCTGGCCTAGGTATCATTACCATCATTACCCTAGTTAGCTTGTTTCTCAACATCCCCGGCTCCAACGTTCTCAGCAACCTTGCTTGTCTCCACCGCTTCACCACCAAGCTTAGCCAGAGAAGTGCGCCATCTCTGAAGATCCCAGGTTGCAAGGTCAAAACCCTCCATGGTAGCCTGCTCCGCCATCTGAATCCTAGATTGAAGGATAGCCATAGCAACTGATTTCTTGGCATCGTCCATAGTATCTTGCACTTTCTGCTCATACTAGGTCGTGGTCTCTTGCAGCTTCTCCTTCAGAATCTGGATCTCATTCTCCATGTAATTGGACTTGGTGGCAGAGATTTTCTTCATGTCTTCGACCTTCTCTAGGGCCTCCTCGGCATTTTTCTCCGTCGTAGCCAAGTTGACGCTCAGCTTCTCATGACCCTGCAAGATTCGGATACATTAAGAATTTCAGGATCCTAACATTAAAATAGGGATACCTTAAATTACTTACCATACTCAGCAAAGATTGCAACTTCTTGACAGTCTCAGTGGAATCCATGCCCTCAAAGATCTCAAGATCTACCACGTCCGCCGTCTTCCTCTTCTTACTCCCTGAAGCTTTGGACCGGAGTAGTGGAACATGGGATTTGATTGTTGCAGGCGTAGAACCCTCTTTCTTGATGACAGTGGCTCCAGATAGAAGGCTATCGAGATCAGACAAGGCAAATTGAGAGTTCGATTTCGGGATCTCTACAGAAGATTAAAGCAAATCGGGATCATAGTATACAATATTACATATATGAGTTATTCTATACGTGAAGACATCTTGGACTCAGAATGATGTGTGTCGAAGCTGGCTTAATTGATGACTGACTCTACATGAAAAGATCTCTCCATAGCAGGAACTAACTCAGCGAACTTCGGAGCTACACGAAAAATAATAATCATCATAAACAGGTTAGAAATACTAAAAATTGCAGGTATTCTGACTATTTCCTACCCTTTTTAACCCATTGGAGTGGCAAAAGTTTCCCATCCGGAATAGAGTCTCGCCTCACAAAGAAGAATTTACCCCTCCAGTTGGTATCATTTTGTGTAGCTTTAAGGACCAAAGGTGTGCAACCAGACTTAACATGGAAAAAAATTCGGGAGGATCTGTGGGTTCTCAAGTTATACACGCTAGCTATTTCGGGGATTCCGATGGTAAGAGAATGAAGACGATTCAGATGTTCTAGGGTATGCAAGATTCTCCAAGCCATGGGCATGACTTGAGAATAACTCAGAGCGGTAACTTTGAAAAATTTGGAAATCAAGGGTGGAAATGGATTAGTGAGACCAAGAGTGAAAGGATAAGCTAAGAAACAGACCAAAGTCGGTGACGTAAAATTAGCCCTGTCCTTCGGGTCAAAAGCCCTAAATATGGTTTTTTTAGGAAAAACGTTTGAAGTTCGTAAAAGCTTAATATCCTGGTTAGTGAAGGTGCACTTCTCCTGATCGGGATTTATAAGAAACCCTTGGTTAGAAAAGTCCTCCACTGACTCGACAGCAGCTGAAGCTTGCGAGCGGGTTAGTTGTTTTTTACCCATTTGCAGAGTAAGAGATTATTGCAAAAGAAAATCAAGATCAAGAGAAAGGTTTTTACCTTTTCTGCAACTTCAAAGTGAAGAAGACGGTGAATTATAATGAGAGAGAAAGAAGGATAATTATAGCCTACTCGAGATAACGACTATTCCTCATTGAAACTCAGGAAAAGTACTATCGCAACCTTATCAATGTACCATTTGAATTTTGAAAAATTTACAGATGTCGATCTGTTAAATTTGGGGACAATTGTTAGAGGTCATTTTTATGACTGAGGATCCTGGGTGTCACACCCCCAAATTCTACTAATGGAGTTTTACCGTTTGGCGTGTGACAAACCAGGATCTCAGACAGCAGTTACATCAAACGACACTATATGGGACTTAAAATGTCATAACATAAAAGTTTAGAGTTAATGCGGAAGCGTTTAAACCAGAAAGTAAATGCGCAAAACAATGCGTCAAAGTTTAGTTTAATAAAAGTAAGTGAATTGTTTTAACGGTTTGCATATGAGTGAAACGATAGTAGGAATCCATGCATGTCCTAGTTGTGCAACCTGTGCCTTAGCGACCTGAGAAAACATGTACGAAAAGTGTCAACACAAGGTTGGTGAGTTCACAGGTTTCAATAACAAAGTAAAGCGTTTGCAGATTATGTACATTCCAATATGCATATCTATAGGTAGCTAACCTACGTTCCTGTCTTGCTAAAGCGTTCGTAACCGAAGCTGACATGAGTTTGTTTGTTTGCCTTCAGTCAGGTCTATCAACTCTGACTAATGTGATTAGGCTAATATTTCACTCATTCGACCTCCAATAGAGTTAGCGCGACTAACTCGGGTGGGGCTTGTCAAGAACCAGTAGTACTACTAAACATTACCACGCTAAGATCCATATTAACAGTACGATGTGAGTGTGAGGACATTCAATGATAGTTTCAATACGCTTAGCCCCAACAGTGATATCATATGAAGTACCATAATCAAAATAGTTTGCGTCATGTTTTCTCCCCCAACGGGAAAAACATGTAAAATGATGTTTGTTTGCATACCTGTTTCTCCCCCACGGGAAAACAAGTAAACGTATGATGGTTTGAATACATGTTTCTCCCCCAACAGGAAAAACGAGTAAAAAGGGGGCCGTGAAACTCACCTGAGTTGTGTAAGAGCAGTATATAACACCACACAAGGATTCAAGTAGGAAACACAAGAGTTTGCATGTGAAGTGCTTACATATGCCATAAAATTATAAGCATAATAGTTAGGGATACAATGGGGTTTTGTGACGGCGACACGGAAGATTTGAATGTCCTAAAATATTCGTAGGATCAACGAGTAGACGAACGTGTCCACGGGAATAGAGATTTCTTAATATAATAAATATTAAGATAAATACGTTTCATGTCAAACTGTGATTCCCTCAGATATGCTGATATTCAAAGATAAAGTCCTCAATCACTCTCTGAATTGGCGGAATCAATTCAGAGATCAAATCCACACCAAAATGAACAAATCAAAGATGAGCAATCTCAATACTATCAATCACACCAAATGCATATTTCATGATGATTAACTTCGTTAATCAAGTAATGTAATCAAGTATTAACAGCAGAAACACACAAAGATCCTTTTGATTAAATTGTAAAATTCATAGTACAAAATGAGAAAGTTACTTGAAATACAAAAGACACAATTATTTATACTAGAGAGTTTTCGGTCGAAATCTTCTTGATCGAAAAATGTTTTCAACCGAAAACATTTTTTGACCGAAAACATAAAGTTTTTGACCGAAAACTCTGAAGTTATACTTCTAAAACCTAATTGATTTCTATGGACTATTAGGTTCCAACAATCTCCCCCTAGTCCACAGAACATCAATTCTTCAAAAGTTGTCTTTTGCAGGCTTGGTTTTGACTTTAACACGTAGCTTCTTAGTATCCAGAGCAGCAAGTCTCTTCTTGATCACTTCAGCTTCATGTATTCTTGACAAACATCGAGCCACGACTCTCATATACAACTTTGCTTCAGTTTTAATCTTCGTGCTCATATCACATCTAATAGGATTCTTGTACAAAATCTTTAGATCATCATCAGAAAAGCTAAACAAATCCACTGGATCAAAAACTCTGACTTCTGGTAAATGATCCTGTATAATCACAGCTTCATGTGTTTTGCTATCATACACCCACTTCTTGAAGATTTTAATAAATGTCTCTTTACGTGCTGGAATGTAAACAGTTGAAAATGTATCAGCAGGCTTCACAATGTATCTAAACCTTATTTTGCCGTCTTTATCATTTCTTTTCAACTTTCTGCATTCAGGCACCTGTGGTTTGAACTTTTCAAATTTAGCTTTTCCACAGTCTCTCTTTAAAAATTCTTCAAAATTAGCAGCAAATGAATTGTTCAATAGATTGATCATCTTCAGGTGACCTAGCTCTCGAATATCCCTGTATGGCAATGTGTTTAACTTTGAACTTCTATCAAAATACTGGATATTCCCATCACACCTCTTTATTACATACATATTCTTTTCAGCATCATACATCCATGCTAATATTTCACCAGTTAACGCTTGTTCTGGACTCTTTATTGTCTGTGTAAGCTTTTCTACAATGGATGGCTTCTCAGTCACTGTCCACCAAGTACTCTTGTCAATCTTTGAAGTCTTTGGCCTTTTAGATGGTGATTCAATATCTTCAGGAACAGTAAATGGCTCTCTTTCATCTATAAGCTTATCCAATTTACCAATCACTGAACCATCTTCTTCAACATACGTATGTTGTTGTTCATATTCATACTTTTTGTATTCAGTGTTGGTTGGAGTTTCTTGTTTAGCATCTTCAACTGTTTTTCCACTTCCACCAACACCACCAGTACCACCACTATTATCATCGTCATCTGAAGAATTGTTATCATCTTTTCTTTCACCAGTGATCACTACTTCTTCATCATCTTCTTCTTCTTCCTGCTCCGTCTCTTCCTGGTTCTCATCAATTTTCTCCAATCCTTCACCTTCATCATTGAGAAGCATATCAACATCAAATAACATGTTATCTTCATACATAGTTGCTTCAAAAACTGGATTTTGAACTTGTTCACTAGTAGAAGGAATTGGTTCAGTGGTTGTTGGACTATGAACCTCTTCAACATTCTCTGCTAGGTTTGTACCAATTTGAACACTCGTAAGAGCTATTAAATCCTGTACCATCTTTTGAAGTTGATCATGGAGTATAAGAATGTGAATAAAGAAATCAGGATTGAAAGCTCGGTGGGAGGAAACAAGATTAAAGTAACTGAGCAAGTGATTAGAGAGGTGCTGAACTTCAGAGACGCAGCTGATTTTCCTTACAAAATCAATCACATTGCAATCTCAGGGATAATTCTGAGTATGGGATATGAAGGAACATTTCTAAGAAGACAGGTGACCAAAACTATGTTTGCAAAACAATGGAGATACCTTGTCCATGTATTAATTCATTGCATGAGTCCCAGAACATCTGCTTTTGATCAAATAGGTGAAATATTCAGCAGAGCGTTGGTGTGTCTGGCAACTCATAGAAGATTCAATTTTTCAAGAATGATATTCGAGGCAATGATTAGTAACTTCGTGGGACCAAGGCAAAACTACAAGTTTCTAATGTACCCAAGATTTGTACAAATGATTATTAATACACTACTGCCGAATCTGGAAAACGATGGTGTTGAACTGCCTTTGGATTCAATGAAAGAAGTAATCTTCAGCAGCATGAATAATGTGAGGAAGACAAGCAAACTTAGTGGTACTGTGACACCACTATTTCCTAATATGCTTGAAGAAAATCCTGATCCAGATTTTACTATTGAAGATGAAATCAATGACTTAATGGTAGAAGATATAGAAGATGGAGTTGATAGTGACAACGAAGAAACTGACCAAGTGCATAATAATGATCAGGGAAATGATAATGATCAAGGTCATGGTGGTGGTCAAGTAAATGTTATTCAACAGGAAGGTCAAGTTAAAGTTGAAGAACATGAAATAATTTTTGAAGAAAATAGAGTTTCTGAAGTAAATGAAGAAGTTACTGAACCATTACTGAGTCACAAAGAAGAATTTATTGCTAAAGCTGACGATGTCTTAAGTGTGAACACTGAAGTGTTAGAAATTAATGATGAACAACTAATTTCCACATCAACAACCCCATCAAAGAAAAGAAAAGAACTTGAACAAAGAAAGACCGTACCTTCTAGACCTCCTTCGTCTAAGGGTATTGTATTTACTGATCCAGAATTACAGAAGAAAAAGAAAACTACAACAAGACTTGATAAAGGCAAGGGTAAAGCTAAAGAGGTACCAGAGAAGCATAAGTCCAAAAGATCTAGAGGTTATGAGTTGGTTGATGAAGAGTTTCTTAACTATGCAACCAGGGAAACTGCAGATGTTGTTAGTCAATTGAAGACTCAGATCTCAAACTTGCAAAGTAGAGAAGCTACTAATTCTAGAGAGATCAGAGAGTTGAAAATTGAAAGTACTAAACAAAAGGGTGTAATAGCTCAACAGAAGCAACATATTGATCAACTTCAGAAGATGGTACAGGATTTAATAGCTCTAAAAGTCTTAACCAAGTAAAGAAAGAGGCTTTTTCAGCTCACTATGGGCTTGGGTATAAACAAAATTTGGAAAAATATTATACTCCCAAAAACCAAACTGGTAAGGTTCAGACTAATGTTCATAAACCAACTCCTCCTTCTCATAATGCTGAGTTATCTAAGGCCAGATCTAAGGAGCCTTATAAGAGAACTTATGTAGACAAGAGGAACTGTTTTCACTGTGGCTTGGTTGGTCCCTCGGGTGTGGCGGATTGTCACATGCAAGTGGGTCTACTAGTCGGACCGGGTGCGGAATGCCATTGACTAGGTGGAGAGTCTAGCTAAACAAAGTAAAATGACAAGATAAAACACTTTAAACGTTCTTTGTATTATAAACACTTGAAGGTTACAGAGAAAAGCACTGAGGTTACAATCTGCGTATTTGCTACTGTGACTGCGTACTTAACTTCTGTCAACCTATCCTACTTATACCTGACCTGATGCCTGCGCACTTAGCAAGTGCGCAGGGCAAAATGCTCTTGCGTACTTAACAAGTACGCAAAGGTATTCTTACGTACTTGCTAAGTACGCAGGAGCTTTCTCTTGCACACATGTAAGTGCGCAAAACACTTAGTAAGAAATGCAACATTCAATATGTAAAAGTAAATACAACTCGATAAACTAATACATAAAGACTCTTACATACAAAGACAATTACAGACATGAAAATACAAACTAAGACTCTATCCAGAGTGTTGTCACAGGAAAGTGCTTCAACAATTCTTGACTTGGTTAGAAATCGCACAATTTCTTAATAACCCCGTGCTTTCTTTGTACTCGTTGTTAAACATGCACAGATGTTGTGCTTAGGCTCAAATTTTAATCTGTTCATGTCTATAACAAGAAAAAACAAGTTAGATAATTTCTGAAAAAAATCTTTTAACTTTTGACATTTCAATCGAAAACCTCATTATATATACAACCTTTTTCGATTGAAAACAAAAAACCATTTCTGAAAATTACCTTGAACATTTCGATCGGAAACTTTTCAGAATTTTACCTTTTCGATCGAAAACTTCTAGTACTTTACTTTTTCGATTAAAACAAACATTTGAATTTTATCATTACAACTTTTCGATCAAAAACTTTCATTTATAGAGAAAAACTAAACATTTTCTTTTCAATTAAAAACTAATGAACCAAAAACCACTTCTTTTCAATCGAAAACTTTCAATAATAAATCAATTAACTTTTTGATCGAAAACACTTTTCGATCTATTCAAATTACTTTTCGATCCATTCATCTAAGATTTCGGGCAATTCAAATATTCAAAAATTCAAACGTAAACTAAGGCTTTGGATCTAACCTATCAACCTCTATGAATCACGAGAACATACCTGGATGATCGAAAAACACTGAGAATCTAGATGATGTCACGATCAACCACTTTTTTCGTACGAAACTTCAACACTTGTAAAACACGATGAATTTTGAAGCAGTACGGTCTTGAGAAAATACGAGTGGGAAAAATCTTTTCAATCAAAAAATTTGAATATATAGACTTTTCAAATCTTGACCGAAAACTTCAGCCATGACTTTTCGATCGAAAACTGTTTCAGATGATATATTTTCGGTCAAGAGATTTCGACCGAAAACTCCAAACATGATAAATTTTGAAAATTTTCAAACTAATCTTTTTTTCTTTTTTATATATTTTTATTTATTTATTTAAGTCCATTTTGACATCATTAAGACCTGTTCCAGAACTTTATTTTTCACACATACACACAAAACAAAAAACAAAAAACAAAAAACTTTAAACATAAAATCCGGATCATAACAACTATTTTATTCACAGACATTTTCTTTTGATGAACTGAAATGACATAGGATCATAAATGTATATTGTCTTAACTACACTGCATATCAAATCAAGATCTAAACAGTTCAACCTTGATTGCCAGTATTGTTATCCACATAAACTCATGCATCACGTTTTAGCAAATACCGTGTGACATTTAAGGTTATATTAATCAATACAGTGTGTACCCCACAATCGAGATGGAATGAACTTAGAATTAACACAAAATTTAACTAGATCATGATCCAATCTCCAGCATGAAGGTAGCGTTCTTAGCATAGGAAAAATAATCCAAGTGGATTTGATTGGAATCATATTGATTCAGAATCATTTTGATTTATTGTCTTGGTTTCTGAGATAGTACATAATCATATTGATTCATATGAGATGTGAAGAATCATGAATGATTCGGGTATGCGGATATCCGTAAGATATTGGATATGTCAATTGAAATCACGAATGATTCAAAGGGCGAAACAGACTGACTTCCTGGTTTCCATCCAAGATTTTCACCAGAACCATCAGTTGTATAAAGGTGTTTAACTCTAAATCATATATTTGACGTATATGGTCAATAGAGAAAACAAATTGTGCTAAGAACTCATCAAGATCCTGGTCTCACGGTATGACTGGATTCACTTTGCATTCGAATGATGAAAGTACCGATATTCGTTGTGGGTAAAACACAAAGATTGCGATTTAGTTAATCACATAAATATCGCCTAATTTACATATGCAGAGCCTACCAGCATATCAAAAATTATAACTGATGTCACCATCATATCCAATTCATGCATAAGCTCAGCACACACTTGTACTATCATTTCCTATATACGTCATTCAGACACACAAATTTTCTTTTATTTTATTCTCCCCCTAAAATTGTGATGTGATTTTATTTACTAATTATATCACTTATGAGAACAAACATTCATTAAGCTAACACACATATAAAGCGTACACAACACAATTTTAACACTTAAAAGAAAATCTTTTTGAGGAACATATTTCTAAGGTCTTTCAGTTCAAAAATGGACTATTTATTATTAAAAAAAAACTTTTTATTTATTTATTTATTTATTATTTTTTTAAAAAAGAAATCATCCCCAACATCTCAACCAAAGAGTTAAACCGATCCGTTGAAAAAGCTTTTGTAAAAATATCGGTTTTTTTCTCTAAGGTATCGACATGGATCACTTTAATCAGCCCATTCTCAAAACAGTCATGAATGAAATGTAACCTGATCGCAATGTGCTTTGTTTTGGAATGCTGAATGGGATTTTTTACTATTCCGAGCACTGCCTCGTTGTCACAATAAATCGAAGTTTCCAGGAAATTTACTCCAAAATCTAGCATTTGATGTTGAATCCAGATAACTTGTGAACAACAGCTTGAGGCGGCAGTATACTCAGCTTCAGCAGTTGATGTGGATACATTCGTTTGTTTCTTACACTGCCAAGACACCAGTCTCTCCCCCAAAAATTGACATCCACCTGAAGTTGACTTCCTGTCCAAATTACAACCTCCATAATCGCTGTCAGTGTAAGCAAAGAAAATTAAATTCAGAATCAGAAGGATACCATAAACCTAAATTTACTCGACCCTTAAGATATCAGAAAATTCGTTTAACAGCTGATTCATGAGATTCTTTTGGAGCTGGCTGATATCTGGCACAAGAGCAAATAGCAAACATGATATCTGGTCGACTTGCAGTCAAATACATCAACGAGCCAATCATTGACCTGTACATCTTTTGATTTACTTCAACTCCAGACACATCGACAGTTAAAGGTTCATGAGGAGCAATTGGTGTTGAAGCTGATTTGCAATCAGTCATTTTGAATTTTGTAAGAATATCTTTCACATATTTGGCCTGATGAATAAGAATTCCTGATTCAGACTGCTCAACTTGTAACCCCAGAAAGAACTACATTTTTCCCATCAAGCTCACTTAAAAGTTTAATTTCATAACTTGTTCAAATTCTATGTAAAGAGCTTCATTTGTTGATCCATAGATAATATCATCGACATAAACCTGTACAATTAACAAATCAACATCATATTTTTCAGGAATAAGGTCTTGTCAATTGTTCCACGAACGAAGCCATTTGATGTAAGATGTATTGACAAGGTTTCATACCACGCACGAGGCGCTTGATGTAACCTGTACAGTGCTTTATCAAGCTTATACACTTGAAATGGATGAGCTGGATCTTCAAAACCTAGTGGTTGATTCACGTAAACTTCTTCCTTTACCACCCCATACAGAAAAGCTGTTTTTACATCCATTTGATATACAGTAAATTTCTTGTACGATGCGTAAGCCAAAAAGATTCGTATGGCTTCAATTCGTGCAACAAAAGCAAAGACAATATCATAATCTAGTCCTTCCTCTTTATAAAAACCTTGTACAACCAAACGAGCTTTTTTCCGAACTACAATCCCACGATCATCCTTTTTGTTTCTGAAGAACCACTTCGTTCCAATTGGATATTTTCCCTTAGGTAAGTCCACAAGATGCCACACATTTAACTTCTTAAACTGAAGCAATTCTTCTTGCATAGTTTCAGTCCAACTTGGATCTTGTAAAGCAACAATAACATTCTTTGGTTCCTCTTGAGATGAGAAACATGAGTACAAACAAACATTTATATTTCCAGTTTGACTTCTTGTCTTTACTCCATCTTCATTAGATCCAATAATATTCTCAATTGGTTGAGCAAAATGGGTTTGATTATTTTGAATATGCTCAACTTCCACAGATTCTGGCATGTTTGTATCATTCAACTCTAGTAATTGATTATTTGAATCTTCAACACTAGAAGAACTTGTTTGAATTACATCCTCAGTCTGATCATTTACAGGATCCAACTGAACTTCATTAACTGCTGGTTCATCATTTGTACTTGGAATTTATTGTACTTCAAAATCAACATTAGTGACAGAGTTATCAACAAGATCTTATTGTGTTTGAGTTGATGTAGTAACATTCTCAGACATCTCATTTTGAATCATCAGATTCTGTGGTCCAACCAAAAACTTTCCAACAGATACATCACTACTTGTAGAAGACTCAGTTATAGTACCCGAAGTACTTGCTTCATTAGAATCCATTTGAAGTTGTTAATCAAAAGTTTTGAAGATTACTTCAACATCAAAGAACCAGTCAGGTCCATTTTGATCTGTAGAAGTATTTAGTTCTTGCCACTCCACATAAAACGATTCTTGAACAATTTTGGTTCTTTTGTTGTACACTCTATAAGCTTTTTGATATGAAGAATAACCCAAAAAATAGCATTCATCACCGACAGCTGCAAATTTTGGCAATGAATCCTGTGTATTCAACAATGTACAAGAACAACCAAATGCTCTGAAGAACTTGTTATATGGCTTTCGTTTATAGAATAGTTCATACGAAGTATTTGTAAGTTGCTTCACCATAAGAACTCTGTTTAAAACATAACATGTAGTGTTTACTGCTTCAGCCCATAAGATAATGGGCAACTTGGAATCGACAAGCATTGTTCGAGCGACTTCTATTAAAGTTCTGTTCTTCCTTTCAGCTACTCCATTCTGTTGTGGTGTTCTTGCAGCACTATACTGATGTGTTATTCCTTTTTCTACACAAAACGAACTTATCAGTTTATTTTTAAATTCTGTTCCATTGTAACTGCGAATGATTGAAACTTTGCTATCACAGATACTTTCTATTCGTTTGACAAAATCAATAATTGTTTCAGATGTTTCATCCTTTGTTGCAAGGAAAAACACCCATGAAAATCTTGAAAAATCATCTGTGATAACAAGACAATATGACTTTTTCGCAATGCTTTTAACTCGAACTGGACCAAACAAATCCATATGAATAAGAAATAAAGGTCTAGTAAAAGTTGTTATGGTTTTTCTTGGATGGGACTTCTTGTGTTGTTTTCCCTTTGCACATGACATGCAATTTTCTTCAATTATGAACTCTTTCTTTGGCAATCCTCGCATCAAATCTTTATGCACCAAGTTATTCATGTTCTTTAAATTCACATGACCCATTCTTCGATGCCACAAATAAGATTCTGAACCAGTTGCCTTTGATAATAAACAGGAAACATTTACTGGTGTAGTATGATCGTTCATGTCAACCACATATGTGTTGAATTTCCTTGGAGCACGCATCAGAATCATTTCTTCTGGAATAACCAATCCAGGCTTTAAGAACAAGCATTCCTTTGTAGTAAAGTGAACTGGTATGTATTTATCACAAACTTGAGAACACTTAGTAAATTGAATTCCAATTGAGACACAAAATTTACTTTTTCTAATGTTATGAGTTCATTCGACACTGTTCCTTGACCAGTTTTTTTTCCTCCCTTTTTATCTCTAGTAAATGCAACAAAACCTCCATCAAAAGTTCAAAAATTTTCCAGGAATTTTTCTTTGTCCAGTCATGTGCCTTGAGCAACCGCTATCAACATGCCAAGCATTATTAATAGTCCTCCCGGTTAAACTCTGCACATTCAAGACAAAATTAATGATAAACAGGTACCCAAATCATCTTTGACCCGAGCTGACTTTTACCTTTTACAGTCTTAACATATTTAACATCTTGTTCTTTCAATTTTATCAATTTTATATTTTTCTTTATTCCAACCATATGTGAAGATTGTTCATTTTTAACTTTCCAAACATAACCAACATTTTTCACATATTTCATAGTAATTTTTTCTTTAGCAAAATAGATTGGTTGGTTAAATTTTTTCACATATTGTGAACCTTTTGGGACACGTTTATCCCCAAACTTTGGTAGCACATAATCACGGCAAACACTAGAATATAAAGCATGATAATTTATGGAAAGCAAGTAATCACGACTGTATCTTTGTATCACTTCGGACTCTGACACACTGTCGTTCTCAGACGCTCGCTTGAAATGCCGAATAACGTTGCTTTTAACTTTCGCTTTGTTCTTTGTGAACCTTGACTCACTAGAGTTGTGTTTGCAATTTCTCGTAAAATGACCAACCTGACCACACACAAAAGCAATTGTAGCTCTTAGGCTTTGACTTTGACTTTGACTTTGAACACTCGTCTACTTCACTCTTTAGGCCACAACTTTTCTTTCTTAGTTGGTCTTTGACATCAATGGTTTTGCCTTTGACACACCAAGACTTTCTTTGGACATTTATTGGTATACTCACTTTAACTTTGACAACTTTATTGTTCTATGTCTCACTTGTAAGAGTATGATTCTCTGGTGCTATGACATTACTTTTCTTTGGTCTCTCATTTGACAAATCATACTCTTGAATCAGAGGACTTCCAAACTCATCTAAGACCACATCACCAACTAGACTAAAGAGTTTATTAAGTGGGACATAATCTCTAGCTGTATGCACCACTTTATCAAAGAAAGTAGATGTTGATGACACTTCAGACACACAATCAAACTCAACACAACCGTTAGTAGAACATGCCGAAACATAAGAATTATCAGAATCAGAAGCATTAATATTTTTTGCATCAGTATTTAAACTAGAAATTGAAATAAATTTATCTAGATTACAGGCAACATCTAGATACTGTTACAGTCCCTAATAAACTCCCTATTGCACTGTTTATTGAAAGCTGAAAAACTTTTCACTCCATCAAGTTCATTTTCATCATCAACACACCCTGAGTTTATATCTGCCCTAATATACATATCATGAAAGTTAGAATTTCCGACATTCATCAACTCATTCGATTCATGCGGTTCAGGAAAAGGTACAAAATTCTCAGGATGTGGAACCTTGTTGTAACCCAACCCGTCTTTGATATAATCAGTTCTCTGTTTTCTCACACATTCATCAAAGACATTTTGTTGCATCTTCCACTTTGAAACAATTACCCTTTCTTTTATTAAATCAGTTTCAAATTTGATAAGTTTTTCTGAAAGATCTTTGATTAAAACGTCCTTTTTATCCAAATATTCTTTAAATGTTACATTATCTTTCAATAATGCTTTAATTTTTCTTGTAAAATTTACTTCATTTTGTTTCAATTATTTGTTTACTCTTTCTAGTTTATCATTTTCAGCAATCAGAAACGTGTTTGCTGCATGATAGTTTTGCATTCGATCTACACACAATGAAGAACATATATCAAATTTATTTTCAGAATTTACCTCATTCTCAGATGAAGTTTCATCAGAAACAGCAGCTTTGCCCTTTTCTTTAGAATCGGTTTTGAGCACACAGTCATTGGCAATATCAGCTGGTTTCATTGAATCTTCAATTTCAGCCATCAAGGCTTCATCCATTTCATCCTCAGCATCTTCGATCTCATCCTCCCATTCACAATTACACAGCTGTTTGGACATGAGTGCAGTTGGAGCCTTCTTTGACTTATTAGATTCGTCAATCATTTCCACCAGCTTAGCCCCGCTTCCCTCAACCTTCTTTTTCTTGTCCTTGGTACACTCACGAGCGAAGTGACCAAACTGTTGATAATTGTAGCACCTGAGTTTAGCTTTGCAAAAAACAACCTTTTACCAAACTTCAACTTATCCTTCCCGACCTTCTGCAAATACTTTTTAGCCCTTACAGCTATCATGGCCATCTGCCATTGCAAGTCCATATATTCCAAGTCATTAGGATTAATCTTAACAAGATCTTCTACATCATGCAAGACAGGTTGTAACTTTCCTGTCACCAGTGTATCATAACTGCTCATAAAAGCTCCAAACAAAGCAATCTGATCTTCAGGGATTTGTCCAGATGACTTGACTTTCTCACCAGAGGAGTGTTCACAACAACCTTTATTTTTCTCAGGTTTTGTTCCACTATTTCCTTCACTACTTCCAGAAAATAATGTTGCATTTGTTGAACTTGGGTTATTTTGTTTATCTTTGTTGTTCAGTTCTCTCTTCTTTGCATCCAATTCATAAGACTCGAGTAAACAGATAATATCATCAAGTGTTTTACTCTTCAGATCTAGAGTTGTGTTCTTGATTAGCATACAAGGTATGCTCCAGCAATCTGGCAGTGAGTCTAACAACTTCTTTCCTAGTTCATACTCTTCAAATTTTACTCCCACTTTTCTCAACATGTTGATCATGGTTGTAAACCTAGTCACCTGGTCACTGAGAGTCTCATTCTTTTTATAACTAAACATGTTATATTGCTTCAGTAGAAGATCGGTTCAGCTTTCCTGAAGAGCTACATTACCTTGAAATCTTAAGCACAAAGCATTCCACAGACCCTGAGCAGTTTCAAGTTGCTCAAAATTCAAATACAACTCAATCGAAAGTGCTAGAATAATATAACATAATACTCTGTTGTCCCTTTCGATTAACTTCTTATCTTCCTCTGAATAAAGATCAGGATCAGCAATCGAAACTAACCCATCAGCATTTACAATTTTAGGAATGTGAGGACCTTTTACAATTGATTCCCAAAGTGTGTGTTCAGTAAACTTGAAATAATCCTTCATCATTATCTTCCAATTTGAAAATTCTGATATTGATTTCAGCATCAGTGGTGATTTCCCAATAACCCTCTCAGTATCGTATACTTTTCCAGCCATTCTTTACTTGTAATTTGAAACTTGGTCTAAATCAGAAAAATTTCCAACTTATAACTTTTCGGTCGAAAACTTAGTACAATACTTTTCAATCGAAAAGTCAGAATATTTCGAACAAATGAAATTTCAGACAATACGTTTCGAACGAAATCCTTTTCGATTTCTTCAAACAGAGTTTTCGGCTACTTCAAACAAACTTTTCGGACAATTCAACAGAAGAACACTTGAATTGACCAAAAACTTTCTGTGATGATCCGAGTAAAGAATCAAGTCTTCAAACTTGATGCAAACTTCATCTCCATCAAAACTAGCTTCAAATCAGCAACAATGGCACCCAAATTACTTCAATTTGATCATATTTGACTTAAAATCTTCTTGAATACCAAGAGCTATTAACCAACATCTCTGATACCACTTGTGAGTCCCTCAGATCTGCTGATATTCAAGGATAAAGTCTTCAATCACTCTCTGAATTGGCGGAATCAATTCAGAGATCAAATCCACACCAAAATGAACAAATCAAAGATGAGCAATCTCAATACTATCAATCACACCAAATGCATATTTCATGATGATTATCTTCGTTAATCATGTAATGTAATCAAGTATTAACAACAAAAACACACAAAGATCCTTTTGATTAAATTGTAAAATTCACAGTATAAAATGAGAAAGTTACTTGAAATACAAAAGACACAATTATTTATACTAGAGAGTTTTTGATCGAAATCTTCTTGATCGAAAAATGTTTTCGACCAAAAACATTTTCTGACCGAAAACGTAAAGTTTTCGGCCGAAAACTATGAAGTTATACTTCTAAAACCTAATTGATTTCTATGGACTATTAGGTTCCAACACAAACGAATAATAATTTAAAAGTACACATACCCGTGTGTTTGTACCATTTAAAAGTGGTCTAAGAAAATAATATAATTTAATATATTATTTTAAGTTCACAGAATTAAATAAATAATCATTCTCGTGGCAAAAATATAAATATATTATTTTTAATCGAGGATAAATAACGTGAGTAAATAATATAAACATAATTATATTATTTAAGAATTTGAAACATTTCATAGGGTTTATAAACGTGGCAAAAATAATATAAATATTATTTATAATTGGAGTCACGGGTTGAAAATAATGTAAATACATTATTTATTTGGAGTCGTTGTTTGAAAATAATATAAATATATTATTTTAAAAGGTGGGGAAAATAATATGAAAATGGGTTATAAAATCAAACCCGAGCCTACAGATGTTTTATGGGTTTAAAACACTTTAATATATTATTATAATAACATAGGAATTAGTTTTTATAAAACAAATCCATTAAAAAGTCCTCAAAAAAAATAATTGCAAGGGACCGGTTTCAAATCCGGGTCTCCTACGTATAAGCAATCCGACTTAACCAAACCTGCCCGCTAGGGAATCGCAATAGAGATGGGGTTGAAATGATTTTATCAAACATCAATCCCGTGTTCAATCCCGTCATCGGTGTGGTGGAAGACCATGCACTTTTGCGCTCTCATGAAGGATATGGTGCCTATGACTTCACCTATCTTTTTGTCTTGGGTAGTAAGGGTTTCTCCACTCGGAAGAGGAAAAGGCGAACAATTTCCTCATGAAAGATTACCTCGGCTTAGTTCTTAGATAACCAATCCATACCATCAATTATGTCGAAGTTGCCAAGTGCAATTGTCGTGAGGTCAATGTCAAGCTTATGACCAGTCAATACTTGCTTCTATAGTGTACTAAATATCCAATAAATTTGAAGTACGACTTTACTCATAGAAAATTTATGAGTTCACAACAAGGCTTCTAGTGGGGTCCAACGCCTATAAGGTAAGCATCGGTCAACGCAAAGGCTAAGAGAAGAGGTTCACATGAAGGAAAGATTTTAATGAGATATAGATATCAGGAGTACAAGGGGTAGGTTGTCTGTTTAAGTAATTGCATTCAACTGATGGTCAGTTAGATGAGACCCTCGTTTGCTAAAGTCATTGGCATAACTGGGTATGTTAGGGTATAGATCAAATTAGACTCAGGATTAGTCACAGGATGAAGTAATAGGGTCAAATGGAATCTATTGTTGGAGTGTAAGGAATAACGTGTTAGTTTCTAAAGAATCTCTCAAATTTCACTTGCATACTTGGAGTCGGTGGGTTAACCATGAGGTTCTTCTAGAGTTTTACTCTGTGTGGTTCCATTGACCAAGTCTGAATGAGAGTTGTAAGGTCACTAAGACTCTTACATGAGCGAAAATAACACGATGGATTCCATTAATGATGGCTCAGTGTGTCCGTAAATGCCTTCAACCTGATAGTAGCGTCTATCAACTGTTGAATAGGTTTAACTATACCAATTTGTCGTTGAGTAGGTTACAAGGATTTCTACTGACAATGGGAACATAAGTCTGTAAAGCACATAGCAGGACCATTTATCTACACACTAGGTTTCACCAGGACTTACATGCACCTCAAATTATTATTATGTGTGCACCCGTAATGATAATTTGCTTTGCATGCTCACCCTAGTTTTCCCTGTCCTGTGTCAAAATGTCCTTTAGTTTGTATTGTCGAGTACAAAGTGTTGTCAGATATGATAAGTCATTGAGAGGCTTAGTTATCAACCACAAGTTGATCAACTAGAACTCATATCAGGATGAGTAGTCAGGAATCGTTTGATCCGAGTATTCACTCTAGTTGAACTACACTACGATGGTCCAATCCAGCGGATTGTAGATGAGATTATGCACGCAAAATGCGACTTCGAGAAGTGAAACTAGTTCATGGATATGTGTTACTGGAAGAGGCAAAGTAGCCGTCCTTCCAACTGAGTCATGATGGGGTTTGGGTATGCAATGTACAAGGCGTTCTCAACCTTTTGGTTAATCTTTCTTCAACAGAATATCGACCAAAGCGTGAGCCCACGGCTCGGTAAAGTGATGACATCTACGTTTCAATGGATTCTGCAATGATGCGTGCAACAGTCTTCCTTCACACGACGTATTGGTGCTAGTGGGTACAGTAGGGACTCGCCTCCGACGATCCCAGCTCCCATAGAGACATGTGCTAGTTCTGTGTGTCGTCCCTAACACGAACTTGAGAAGGCCCACCATTTATGATTGTGTCATGGATAGGTTCAAACCGGTGTCTTCCTCGGATCTGGTGGTGTAACAAGGGTGCAGATGATGGTGGTGTGAGTGACTCCTCCGAAGGCTCCGTCTCGCTACCCTCGGACAGGAGTGGATGTTGTTCTGATGATTCCCCGAGTGTCGCCACTAGGAATGATGATGTAATGCGAATGACTTGCCCCTCGTCAGCAGAGGGTGAGTTGGTTGATGTCAACATGCTTGTAATGCAATGTATGTGTAGATGCTACGTGTAGCATGCATGAGTGTCCGTGTCATGTAACTAATGTGTGTGGGTTATAGTCTAGTATGCAGTCCTAGTTCTCTATAACCAATGGCCCTGATACCAATCTGTTACACCCCCAAATTCCACTAACGGAGTTTTACCGTTTGGCGTGTGACAAACCAGGATCTCAGACATCAGTTACATCAAACGACACTATATGGGACTTAAAATGTCATAACATAAAAGTTCAGAGTTAATTCGGAAGCGTTTAAACCAGAAAGTAAGTGCGCAAAACAATGCGCCAAAGTTTAGTTTAATAAAAGTAAGTGAATTGTTTTAACGGTTTGCATATGAGTGAAATGATAGTAGGACTCCATGTATGTCCTAGTTGTGCAACCTGTGCCTTAGCGACCAGAGAAAACATGTATGAAAAGTGTCAACACAAGGTTGGTGAGTTCACAGGTTTCAATAACAAAGTAAAGCGTTTGCAGATTATGTACATTCCAATATGCATATCTATAGGTAGCTAACCTACGTTCCTGTCTTGCTAAAGTGTTCGTAACCGAAGTTGACATGAGTTTGTTTGTTTGCCTCCAGTCAGGTCTATCAACTCTGACTAATGTGATTAGGCTAATATTTCACCCGTTCGACCTTCAATCGAGTTAGCGTGACTAACGCGGGTAAGGCTTGTCAAGCACCAGTAGTACTACTAAACATTACCACGCTAAGATCCATATTAACGGTACGATGTGAGTGTGAGGAATTTCAATGATAGTTGCATTACGGTTAGCCCCAACAGTGATATCATATGAAGTACCATAATCAAAATAGTTTGCATCATGTTTTCTCCCCCAACGGGAAAAACATGTAAAATGATGTTAGTTTGCGTACCTGTTTCTCCCCCATGGGAAAACAAGTAAAAGTATGATGGTTTGTAAGTATGATGGTTTGTGTACATGTTTCTCCCCCAACAGGAAAAACGAGTAAAAAGGGGGCCGTGAAACTCACCTGAGTTGTGTACGAGTAGTAGATAGCACCACACAAGGATGCAAGTAGGAAACACAAGAGTTTGCATGTGAACTGCTTACGTATGCCCTAAAATTATAAGCATAATAGTTAGGGATACAATGGGGTTTTGTGACGACGACACGAAAGATTTGAATGTCCTAAAGTATTCGTAGGATCAACGAGTAGACGAACGTGTCCACGGGAATAGAGATTTCTTAATATAATAAATATTAAGATAAATACGTTTCCTGTCAAACGAATAATAATTTAAAAGTACAAGTACCCGTGTGTTTGTACCATTTAAAAGTGGTATAAGAAAATAATATATGTTAAGATATTATTTTAAGTTCGCAGAATTAAATAAATAATCATTCTCGTGGCAAAAATAATGAATATATTATTTTTAATCGAGGGTAAATAACGCAGGTAAATAATATAAACATAATTATATTATTTAAGAATTTGAAACATTTCATAGGGTTTATAAACATGGCAAAAATAATATAAATATTATTTATAATTGGAGTCACGGGTTGAAAATAATGTAAATACATTATTTATTTATAGTCGTGGTTTGAAAATAATATAAATATATTATTTTAAAAGGTGGGAAAAATAAT
Source organism: Smallanthus sonchifolius (assembly GCA_023525975.1). Classification (NCBI taxonomy): domain Eukaryota; kingdom Viridiplantae; phylum Streptophyta; class Magnoliopsida; order Asterales; family Asteraceae; genus Smallanthus; species Smallanthus sonchifolius. The sequence goes on from CM042023.1 coordinate 48,597,790, forward strand.
ATGAAAATGGGTTATAAAATCAAACCCGAGCCTACGGATGTTTTACGGGTTCAAAACACTTTAATATATTATTATAATAATATAAGAATTAGTTTTTTATAAAAAAAATCCAACAAAAAGTCCTAAAAAAAAATTATTGCAAGAGACCGGTTTCGAACCCGGGTCTCCTGCGTATAAGCAATCCGACTTAACCAATCCTGCCCGCTAGGGATCGTAATAGAGATGGGTTTGAAATGATTTTATCAAACAGCAATCCTGTGTTCATAAACAATCCGACTTAACCAATCCTGATAATAGCATTGATTGAATTCATAGGGCTTTTAAAGGGTGTGGGATTGCGAACCTGATCATACTATTTAATTTGATTTAGACAAGGTCTAGGGTAGAGATTGATCAAACCGGTTTCACATGAACCCTAGAATGTGGTTCATGTTAATTCCGATAATTTAAGCCCCAATTGATATAGGGCTTTTTGTTCTACAAGTGAAAACGAATCCGAGGAGGGGTTTGGTTACCAGAATTGAGTTCTACTCGGTGGTTCCCGACTAAAACACGGACGCGGTACAGTGGGTTGGGCTCCGACGCCTCCTGCTACGTCTCCGGTGGACTTGGCCTGTGAAGAAGCTCTAGAGAGGTTCGTCTAATGTGTGTAGGCGTTCAATTGATGGAATAACATACGAATTCAAGCTAAATTGGTAGTGGTCGATGAAGGCGTCGACAGTTATGGGTCTAATACCCATAATTGGGTTTAATTTGACAATGATGATGATTAATTCAGTAGTTATGACCGTTAAAGTCATAATTCGTGTAATTTCAGTTACTATTTCAACAGAAATCGGATAAGGCTTGCGAATTGGATCAATGTGGTTGCGGGTTTGACTCAGAAAAGTCAACATAAGCAGGATTCAATGATTTTGACTTTGAGAAGTCAACTGAATGGGTTTTGGAACTTGACAGCTTCAGTCCCTGTAGTTTTATGTGAATTAGAGTTTCAGAGTTTGTCAAAATTAGTCCCTAAAGTTTGAATTGAGTTTAGAACTTGTTAGTTTGACCTCAAAAGTCCACAAGAAAACAACTATAGATAAAATACAAGTTTAGTCCCTCTAATTTTCTATATACAAGTTTGAATAGACAAGATTGGTCCCTGGGGTTTGAGATTTGGTTAATTAGGTTAACTTTTAACTAGATTTGGTTAACGGTGTTAACCCTAAATTGCCAGATGTCACACTGGGCCTTCGACATTCTTCAGTATCCTGACATGTTTCGGTATTGTAGGCACACTCATCTCTCCTATGGATCAAACTCGAGACATGACGTAACAAGAACACGGAGTGCGAAATCCAACCGTGTCGATGACAGTGTATATGAGACAACTCTAACAAAGAGAATCACACACAATTTAAATAATCACTCTTTCAATAGCACGAGAACATAGAGTTTACAGAATGTCAGTTTTCCAAAAGCTCTCTAAACTAAACAAGTAAACACATATTTATAGACAAGTGTTCTGCCACAGGCGAACTTAACAAGTTCGCCTAAACTAGGCCTAGGCGAACTTATTAAGTTCCTATTGCAGAACTTAACTAAAACATTACAAAGTCAAAGACATATAAGATCTAAACTATTACAAGGCCTATTGTCACACTTCTATGTCCTAACAGACTCCCCCTTGACAATAGCTTGATCATTTGTCTTCATGCTGAGCTCTTCCACTTCTCCGGTAAATTGCTACATGCGTATACTCCATGTTTCACACAGATCTCCAACACACGTTTATATTGTAATCCATGTTCACGCCATTCACTTGTAAACATAATCTCCTTTCTTTTCAGCATCAGTTGGTCTTTCTTTGAAAAGTTTATAAAGTTCATAGCATCATAGAAATAAGCTATGACCTTATTATCTTGATCTTCAATCCTTGCTTCTCCTGTGTTCACATCCACATACCACCACTTCATATTACCCAGACAATCTTGTGGTATTTTCTTCAAATGTATCTTCTTCACTACCTTGAATGGTTTGAACTTGTAATTCCAAATCATCTTACCAGTTTTAGAGTCAACACTCTTTATTCTCTTTCCCTTTTGTGGTTTAAGCTTTTCATACTTTCCAGAACCACCTTCCATTCTTATCAATTTTGCAATCGCATCAGCAATACCATGCTTAGATCTATTAATTAAACACTTTGTTGCCAGACCATTCATTTCACACCTTGGTAAAGTATTGAAGTACCTTAGTCTTGGCTTCAAATATTGTACACCATCAGATCTCTTCAAAGCAAAAAGATTAGTTTATTCCTCAAAGAACCAACTTATAATCCTCCCAACACATCTATCTTTGTTCACATATGGTGACGATGAAACAGGTAATACTTTCTTCCAACTCTTTACCAACTCTAGTCATTTCTCTTTGGCCATGCATGTATCCCTATTCATCACATGCTCTTCAGTTGTCTTAGTTTGAGCAGTCTCAGAACAAGAATCAGTCTTTGTAACATCTTCAGTAGAGTCCATAGAATCAGTTATTCCATCAAAAAAGTGACGTCAGGAATATTATCATCTTGGATGAAATCAAAAGGCACATTAAGACCATCATAACCTTCATACATCAACCTTGTTGTATGTTTAGTAATCTCCAATTCTACTATCTCTGCTTCTTCTATCTATGAGTTTTTCATTTCGTCTTCTAAATCATCAAACAATTCATCTAGACCATCTAAACAGTCTATCTTTTTAGCTTCATCAAGATCAGAATTTTCTCTAAAGAATTCTAGAAGCAACACCTCTTCATTTTGTCCTGTATTTTTATCACCAGCAGAAGCTTCAACTTGATTTGAAGTAGACTCCCCCTGAAACTGAGGTATCGGAGCAATGTCAGAGTATTGACGGTCACCCTGGTTCCCAATGGGATCATTATCTTCATTGTCATTTCTTTGAACTGCCTCTATATGACAAACATCTTTAACCACTACATGCATCTCCCCCTGAGCGTCAATACGCTCTATTAATTGTGAAACAGGAATCTGCATTTTAGATATTTGTTTTCTTTGAGACCAAAGAACTTGTTCTCTCTGAAAATCATTTTCCCTTAATACATCCACTTGACCTTGAAGACCCACAACTTGGGCTTCTAGGCACGAGACTTTGCCTTGTAGAGCAGCAATCTTAGCATCCTTTGAGGAACTAGACGGACCAGCATGTGAAGAAGTATGAGGAGGAATTGGAGTAGGAGTAACTTGTGGAGAAGTAGTCTGAGACGGTTGTGGTGATATAATCAGTGATTCCACAAAATCCACATCATCAGCTACCTGAGTATGAGCAGCAACTATAGAAGCAGATATTAGCTTCTTTGATTTTGGAGAATTGATATACTCGGAATCAGATGACGAGTCATCCCGTAATGTTCTTTTACCAAGTAATGCACCAGGAGGAGGACCCCGAGCAGACTTGCGTCTTGGTTTCTTGACTTTTCTTGTACTTACAGACTTCATTCTGTTTTTAGCATTTGCAACCGGAATGTTAGCCAGTCTGTTGATGTGTGTTTTATATGTAGATAAAAATATAAATATATATATCCCCGGAAACGACACCAAAAACATCATGGCGTGTTTTTAGTAGTGACAAATATATTCTATTTAGAGTTACACAAAATCAGGTTTTAAATTTATAAATTAAAATGATAATTACTTTAACTAAATACACACACAATAGGCAAGTGTACCTATCGCAGCGTAGTATAGTATGGGTAAGAAACAAGTATCAAACCATGGACACGGATCTCGTACTCAACCCTCGCTATTTTCTTACTAGGATAATAAGTTGGAAAATGGGTTTTTGCTTTAGAAGGAAAATAAAAGGTTAAGAAATGTAATTAGAAGTATTATCACGTTTAAGGTGTTACTCTAGTTGTTATCCCTTGTTAATTAATACTATATTTAAAGTAAGGTTGGTCATAGTTACTAGTACTAACCCTTTCGATAGGGGAGTCAGTATTTCGTAACGAAATAGTGGATACGGTCGGCCAAATGTTCCTTAATGAATATAACGGACCCTAAACGGGGTCTCATGTCCGTCGATATCTCACAATTCATTATTCGGACTAATATTATCCCTGTGACTGACGTACGTCTGGTCTTGTAACTTCTTCTGGTAAGTCGGAATGCACGACTTCCTCCAAAGGTACTTTATGAATGCTCGGACCTAACAAATTATATTCTTAAATAGTTGTCTTTACCTATAATAATATTTTAAATAAATAAGACTTTCCTTCTCATGATCAAACCCCATGGCTCCCGCTAGAAGTCCTCTACAAGCCGATACGAGAGAAGTAAAGAAGTACCGACACAAACCGCCATTCTGGTTAGGGCTCAAATGGTCTGCTGAATACATAAACCTCCAATCAACCCATAATATTAAATCTATACTAACTGGCCATGCTAGCACCAAGATTTGTATATAGACCGTACAAACATCGAATAAGCTTCCCGAACAAGAAGTCTTGCTTAAGTAACTCACAAGATTTAAGATTATTAGATTGATTTAAAGATCACTTATTCTTGTCTTTTTAAGATAAATCATAGTACAGAATTTAAAAAGATAACATACTAAAAAGACTTCATTAATTAATTAAAGTTCAACCAACTCAAGCAATACAAGAGAACTAGCGATGAATGACCATACAAGTGACTCCACTAACCCTTAGATAATGTGTGGAAGTATTCCAACACCAAGGGAAAGCGGGTATAGAATGCCTGTTGTCTTTCTCGAACGAGAAGAATTGCTTCATATTACAAGACTTTAAAAAGGAAATAAACAAAGAAAAGCTAAACAGACCAAAACAGAGAGAGTTCCTGCTCTTTGCAGACCACTAAGGCCTTCACACCTCTTCGTAATGGACATTACAAGACTAAAAACATAAAATAAACAAAGGAAAAGCTAAAAACGAACCGAAACCGAGAGAGCTTTGGCCCTAGCAGAGCACTAGGGCCTCTATACCCCTCAAGTTTGGACACTCAATTGAGAGACTTGAGGTGCTGGAGGGGGAGCGGGCGCGCCCTCCTTAGGCGCGGGCACGCCCATAGCTGGCAGAATCTTCTTCTTCCTTCTTGCTTGGAGCCTACGTTTTTTACTTTCTTTGAATCTTCTAGAAGGATCCATGGGTCCAAAAGGGTCATGGATCATTCATGGATAGTACCCATGGGTACTTGAGCTATCCATGGGTCTTGGATAGGTGTAAGAGTGCTCCACAAGTGCCTTTGACTTTCATTGACTTTACTTTAACTTGCATTGACTTTGATGATTTCTTGATAATTCTTTAGAGATGTTCGACTTTCTAAGGCATAATAATCTCCCAATTGACTTGGAAATGGTACGTAGCCTTGTGGATTTGCTAAGGCTCCGCAAGGTCTTCGATTCTTCGGTTTTTCCTTCGGTTTTGACTATTTTTGCTTCATTTCTTTCGAAAGCTCCCGAAAGCCTACAATTATCACAAAGGAACGATTTAGACAATAATTCCAATGTATAATGTCCATAAAGCACCAATAATGGGAATGAATATGCATGTAAAACATGTATAATTTACGTCATATCATAATACCCCACACTTAAACTTTGTTTGTCCTCAAGCAAACTCATGCATGATTATACCCATCGAATTAAAGTGTTGATAAAATGTTAATCCAAAGCTTTCGTCCCAAATGGTTAAATGAATTTTATCTAAAGCAATTATGAGATGTTTACCTTTCGAGTGTTTCTCCACAATAGGGTAGTAAGCCTAACATACTTGATGGAACTATGATTGTGCACAAAATTACAGTCTCACAAATGTTCACTCGACACTCGGGTTAAATATATGGATATGGTATGTCAAGGAAAACACTCAATGCTACAATTAATGCTTGCATAATTATAGGCTTGTATAGAAATCAAATCTCCACCAATTGACATAAAATATGTGCATAAATCAAGAGGGCTTTGTAAAGGGTTGTAATGATTGGATAGGGTTTGGGTAGGAAGTATTTGGGAAGAGTGGCTAAATGTTAAAAATCCGAGTCTTGGCTGATTGGGCTATGAACAAAAGAGCTTTTGATAAACTTAGATTAGGATGTTGTAGCTAATCTAAGGACTCTTTTAAGGTCAGATCTTCAAGACCGAATCTCCTTCTTTAAGAACGTCACTTCCTCCTTGTTTTTGAAAGACACATTACTATCTTTTCTTGTGGATCGTTCGGCTTTTATCCTAATAGCAACCATCTTGATCAGTTTTGTATACTCAAATTAAGAGTAAGTTTGATTCTTTCTTCAATTTTCTTCATGAGATCATTCAATAATTTTGGGCAGTTGTTATATCTTTTTACCCTTCTATTTTCTTTCTTCATATATATCTTTTTTAAAATTTTTAACACCAATTTCACAACTTGGACATTTGTCGTAGCTTTTTGCCCTACTTTTCTTCATTCGTTCATAAACACTTGTCTTCATAATTACGTACTTGAAACGGATAGATGTCCATAAGTCAATGCCAATATGACCAGTACCGGATTTTTAACGGAAAAAGGGTTAGAAATAAAAAGGCTAAATTTGGCTAAGTGGGTGTAAAGTGTGGGTTTTGAAACGAAAAAGGTTTAGGCTCAAAGGGGCTAACTAGGGGATAATGTTTAGGGTAGGTAAAAGAAAAGGCTAAAGAGAATGGGTTAATCCTAATGTCTCAATCATTTTTATGCATTATTTTAGTCTATGATCTTGAAATGTATAGTTTACATAAGTTCTAACATGCAAAGCAATAATTAGCAAACACTCTATCAAACGAAACGAGCATTTGAAATATGTAATAATCAACGATGTCAAAAACTTGATGTGTTTTGTGATAATGCTCGAATAAGCTCTGATTTTCACATGAAACGAAGGATAGGGGTATAAAAGTAAAAATGTTCATAAACTTATTTTTTCTTTTTGTTGTGCTTACTAATCTTCCCTATTTGTTTCCTTGATTTGCTTCAACGGTATTTCAAATTGTTGTTTTTATAAGCCCGCTTATGCCAAATGATTTTTAAGACTTTTGCTTTTAGATTATTTAAGAAGTCGTCGTGCTTAAAGATTATTTTTGAAAATGTTTTAACACTTCTATATTTTAATTCAATAGATTGGGTAGTTGTTAATCATGCGTTTGTAATACTTGGGATAAAATTAGCCAGCCAATTTATCAGTGGGGTTCCACCCCACACTTAGTTTCTGACAATATGAATGTATGCAATATGATATGTGTCATGAATAACAAGAGTGTGGTGAAACTAATACTCCACTGATGAGACGTCACCACCATGCATGTGGTCGATTCCCACCATCGCCTAAAATGTATTTCCCACCACGAACCAAAACTTGCCTTTACCTATTTATTCAAAGCTCAAGACACAACTAATTACTCAAAATAAAAAGAACATTAAACTAATATTCGCCAACTAGGGCGGCCGAAAGTGGTGGTGGTGGCGCCATATCAACGGTTATCTACGTAACCGGTAAAAAACCATGAGTGTCAATGTATCCAAATCATCCAACAAGTGTTTGGGGGTAAGGGTTTTAAGAAAATGAAAATTCTGCCCCAATTCAACACCTGACTGCGTGGAGCCCAATCCACGGTCGTGCATTGCCCCTGTCTGACCAAATTTGACTTTTTTGTTTTTTTTATTTAGAGAAAATAAGGAAGAAAATAAAACTTAAACACGTAAAAACCGTCCGAAAGCGTTACGCCTAAAAAGAAAATTTTTGCTTTCGAATGGCGGTACTTATGTTTATTTATTTTTCTTAACAAAAATTTTGTGGTTGCGATTCAATGAAAATTCTTGCAAAGATAGATTAGTTAACACAACCACCAAAATAAAAATGAAAATAAAGAGAAAATATAAATAGTCAGTCCAACGGCTTAGATCTTTCGTAGAATTACCGTGTCCCCGGCAACGGCGCTAAAAACTTGATGTGTGTTTTATATGTAGATAAAAATATAAATATATATCCCCGGAAACGACGCCAAAAACATGATGGCGTGTTTTAGTAGTGATAAATATTTTCTATTTAGAGCTACACAAAATCAGGTTTTAAATTTATAAATTAAAATGATAATTACTTTAACTAAATACACACACAATAGGTAAGTATACCTATCGCAGCGTAGTATAGTATGGGTAAGAACAAAGTATCGAACCATGGACACGGATCCCGTACTCAACCCTCGCTATTGTCTAACTAGGATAATAAGTTTGAAAATGGGTTTTGATTTAGAAGGAAAATAAAAGGTTAAGAAATGTAATTAGAAATATTATCACATTTAAGGTGTTACTCTAGTGTTTATCCCTTGTTAATTAATCCTATATTTAAAGTAAGGTTGGTCATAGTTACTAGTACTAACCCTTTCGATAGGGGAGTCAGTATTTCGTAACTGAACAGTGGATATGGTCGGCCAACTTTTCCTTAATGAATATAACGGATCCTAAATGGGGTCTCATGTCCGTCGGTATCTCACAATTCATTATTCGGACTAATTTTATCCTTGTGATTGACGTACGTCTGGTCTTGTAACTTCGTCCGGTAAGTCGGAATGCACAACTTCCTCCAAAGGTACTTTATGAACGCTCGGACCTAACAAATTATGTTTTTAAATAGTTGTCTATACTTATAATATTATTTTAAAAAAATGAGACTTTCCTTCAAGATTAAACCCCATGGCTCCCGCTAGAAGTCCTCTGCAAGCCGATACGAGAGAAGTAAAGAAATACAGACACAAACCGCTGAATACCCAAACCTCCAATCAACCAATAATATTAAATCTATACTAACTGGCCATGCTAGCACCAAGATTTGTATATAGGCCTTACAAACATCGAATAAGCTTCTCGAACAAGAAGTCTTGCTTAAGTAACTCACAAGATTTAAAATTATTAGATTGATTTAAAGATCACTTATTCTTTTCTTTTTAAGATAAATCATAGTAAAGCCTTTAAAAACATAACATATTAAAAAGACTTCATTAATTAATTAAAGCTCAACCAACTCGAGCAATACAAGAGAACTAGCCATGAATGACCATACAAGTGACTCCACTAACCCTTAGATAGTGTGTGGAAGTATTCCAACACCAAGGGTGAGCGCGTATAGAACGCCTCTTGTCTTACTCGAACGAGAAGAATTGCTTCATATTACAAAACTTTAAAAAGGAAATAAACAAAGAAAAGCTAAACGGACCAAAACCGAGAGAGTTTCGGCTCTTAGCAGAGCACTAAGGCCTTCACACCTCTTGGTAATGGACATTACAAGACTAAAAACATAAAATAAACAAAGTAAAAGCTAAAACAGACCAAAATCAAGAGAGCTACGGCCCTAGCAGAGCACTAGGGCCTCTATACCCCTTAAGTTTGGACACTCAATTGAGAGACTTGAGCTTGCTATTTATAGGCAAAGGTGCAAGAGGGGGCGCGGGCATGCCCTCTTTAGGCGCGGGCACGCCCATAGCTGGCAGAATCTTCTTCTTCCTTCTTGCTTGGAGCCAACGGTTTTTACTTTCTTTGACTCTTCTAGAAGGATCTATGGGTCCAAAACGATCATGGATCATCCATGGATAGTACCCATGGGTACTTGGGCTATCCATGGGTCTTGGATAGGTGTAAGAGTGCTCCATAAGTGCCTTTGACTTTCATTGACTTGACTTTGACTTGCATTGACTTTGATGATTTCTTGATAATTCTTTGGAGATGTTCGACTTTCTAAGGCCTAATTATCTCCGAATTGAATTGGGAAATGGTACATAGTGTTGAAGCATTTTCCTGTGACAAACACTCTGGATAGAGTCTTAGTTTGTATTTTCTTGTTTGTAATTGTCTTTGTATGTAAGAGTCTTTATGTATTAGTTTATCGAGTTGTATTTACTTTTACATATTGAATGTTGCAAAATTCTCTAAGTGTTTTGCGTACTTGTAAGTGCGCAGGAGAAAGCTCCTGCGTACTTAGCAAGTACGCAAGAGTAACTTTGCGTACTTGCTAAGTATGCAAGAGCATTTTGCCCTGCGCACTTGCTAATTGCGCAGGCATCAGGTCTTGTATAAATAGGATAGGTTGACAGAAGTTAAGTACGCATACATAACAGCAAATACGCAAATTGTAATCTCAGTGCTTCTCTCTGTAACCTTCAAGTGTTTATAATACAAAGAACGTTTAAAGTGTTTTCTCTTATCGGTTTACTTTGTTTAGTTTGACTCTCCGCCTAGTCACGGGTATTCCGCACCCGGTCCGACTAGTAGACCCACTTGCATGTGACGATCCGCCACACCCGAGGGACCTACAAGTGGTATCAGAGCTTTGCTCCTGATTTCGAGTGTTGTGAGTGAGTTTAGAGAGTTTCTACTGAGTTTTTACAAGCAAAAAGAGGTATTTTTGTTGATTTTTGTGATAAAATAGGGGTAGCTCTTGAGCACTATTTTAGAAGCAAAAATCACTTAAAAAAACTGATTTTTGTTGTGTATTTGAGTGTTTTGAGCATCAAAGGTTGGTTAGAAACAAGTTTCTGACCCTTTGGCTCATTTGCATTGATCATCAGTCCAACTTTTACCATCTCCGGCGATTTTCAGGTGACCGGAATAGTTAGGTGAAAGTTGCTGAAAAGGTGTTGTGCGTACTTACCATTTCTGGCAAAAAGTACAGTTCTGCTGCGTACTTGCTAAATACGCAAGACTAACCTCCTGCGTACTTACAAGTGCGCAAGACTGATTTTCTACGAACTTAAGTTATATCCTACATACTTATCATTTACTCCTGCGTACTTATCAAGTACGCAAGAGCAAATCTAAATAAGCAAGACCATTTCTCAAGTGCGCAAGGCCAAAAATCAAGTGCGCAACTGTGTCTGATTTTTATGAAATTTGACTAAGTGTTCACTATGTCGAATTTTCAGAATTTGGGAAACCTGTTAAACTATGATAATGAGATCGGTACACCACTGAAACCGCCAAAGTTGCTGAACGTGAACGATTATTCTAATTGGAAAGCACGTTTTGAGCACTACATTTCTTATACCGACTCATCGCTATGGATACCAATCCTTGAGGGACATAAGCATCCCACACTCATCTATCTTGATGAAACCATGCCCAAACCTATCTCTAAGCTTTCTGACGAAGAAAAGAAAGCTTATGATCGTGAAAAGAAGGCACTTGGTTCGATCACTTGGCATTAACTCGGGAATTGTTCCACAGTTTCCGAGGGTATGAAAATTCCAAGGATCTTTGGAAAGCTTTACAGAAAAGATTCGAAGAAAACAGTGATATCAAGAAGAGTAAGCGGGATCTTCTCAGGAAGCAGTATGAGTGCTTCAGATTTTTAGAGAACGAATATTTAGATGACCTCATCTCTAGATTCTATCATCTACATACTGAGTTGAAGGCTTTTGAACTCAGGTATCCAGATGAAGAGATGGTGGAAAAGTTTTTGGATGCTTTACCACCCAAATTTGAGATGTACACAACCCTGATGAGGGAAAATCCTAAATTCTATGAGTTGACAGTAGAGGAGGCAATAGGAAATGTTCAAGCTCATGACATGAACCTAAAAAGAAAGGAGAGCTCAGGAAGGCCTCAGAAACAAGGCCCTTCTATGTATCATGGGACGACTTCTACATCTAAGTCATCGGGCTCTGGAATTGCCCTTTTCACTGGAAACTCTATAGATGAAGACCACTCAAATGGTTGTGGTGGTCATGCATGCTATGCAACTGGATCAGGGTTGGGGTCTCATCATCAAAATACCTCAAGAAATCCTCATGCTACGTCTTCAGCTAACCAATCAGCTATAACCAGAATAGCTGAAGATCATGTTGCACTATTCTCATCTTGTATGCTTGCGTATGAGAATTTCATTGGTGGCAAGCTTACGGATCCCGAGACGATTGAAGAAGATTTTAATCAAGTGGATCCTGATGACATGGAGGACATGGATATTCAATGGAATATGGCCATGCTATTGAGGAGAGCCAAGCATTTCCTGAATAGAACAGGAAGAAAGTTTATTGGAGGGCATCCTAATGCCAAGGTCGGGTTTGACAAATCAAAGGCCAAATGCTATAAGTGTCTAAATTTTGGACCCTTTGCTCGTGAGTGTCAAAAAGACAGAGCACCGGCCTCTGGTTTTACCCGACCCAGCCAAGGAAACAACCATGGCCACAACAACTCAAACCACCACAATCAAAGCCAAGCTGGAACGTCCAATGCACTGGTAGCCCAACAGGATGAAAGCTTTGATTGGGGTGTTCATCTTGAGGATGCCATCATCGCACAAACCCAGGTTGGTCTCATGGCTGAGATCATGGAGATGATGGAAGCGGAGAAAAGGGAAGCTTCTATGGCTGACCTAGAAGAGTCTACTGCTGCTACAGAGGAAGAGAAGGAAGCTGAAGAAAAGGAAGCTTCTGTAGCTGAGAAAGAGGAATCGACTACTGCTGTTGCTCTCATGGCCATTGGAGAAGCAACAAGTTCATCGTCTGAGGTAGACTCTAACCCTTTCTCTGTTATTTCATGTTCTAAATGTCTAGGGCTAAAACTTGAAAATTCTAGGCTCCAAGACAAAATCGAACCCCTAAGTATGGCAGCTCCAAACTATAAAGAAAACGAAAAACGTTTTAAAGATTCTATTGAAACGTTGAAAAAAGAAAAGTGTGAATATTCTCTAAAAATAAGTGATCAACAGCTTCACTTAGATGTTGCATACAGGGGGTTGGAAAAATGAAACAATGAAATCAACAAACTGCAAAATGAGATCTTGCAGTTAAAATATACTAATGAGAAGTTGAAAAACTCTCGCTTTGTGGTGGAACACTACGAATATGTAGTGAGACAAATGAATGGGTTAGGGCTGGGTACTAATGCCATTCCTCCACCAGTGAGCGGGAAGTTTGTCAATAGCTTAATAGACATTGATCTCACTTGTCTAGATGAGTCCTCTGATAAGGATGATTCCCCTAAAAAGGATGAATCCTCAAGTAAGGCTAACTTCACATCTAGTGAGGAGTTCGTTACTGCTTCTGAAGACGGGTCGGTTAACTCTTGCCATGAAGGAGTAGTATCTGAGGAGTTGTTGACTGAACAGAAAGTAAAGAAAAACGTTATCACTAATGGTGATAATTGCATTTTAACTGAACCCAATATAATTGAAACAAATGATAATCTAAAGGTAATGCTTTATGGGGGTTATAAAAGTCTTAACCAAGCAAAGAAAGAAGCTTTTTCAGCTCATTATGGGCTTGGGTATAAAGAAAATTTAGAAAAATATTATACTCCCAAAAACCAAACTGGAAAGGTTCAGACTCCTGTTCATAAACCAGCTCCTCCTGCTCATAATGCTGGGTTATCTAAGGCCAGATCTAATGAGCCTTACAAGAGAACTTATGTAGACAAGAGGAATTGTTTTCAATGTGGCATGGTTGGTCACATTCTTGTGAACTGTCCTTCTAAGAACCAAGAGAAACGGCCTGTTGTTTCACAACCAACTGTTATCCCCAGGTCACCATCGGTGAAACCTCCCAAACATCCAAATCAAAATGTCGTGAAACCACCAGTCAAACCGATGGTAAAGCCTAAGATCAAATCTGAAGCTAAACCATCTGTTTCAAGAAAGGTAACGCAACCTGCTGTACCTTGTGTATCTACCTCTGGTAGTACACGTACTGGTGAGAAACCTGTGGTGAGACTTTCTAAGCCACATAGAAGAAGAAGGAACAAGAGGTTGAGAAAGGTTGAACAGCTGACTTCAGTTCATTCAGGTGAAGCTTCCACAAGTTCACCTGCTGTAGTTGAACCAAAGTCTCCTATTTCGGTTAAGAAACAGAAGAGATCCTGGACTGCCAAATCCAAAACTTCTCAATATCCTAAACCTAATTCTTTAAAAGATTCATCTGTTTTGAACAGTCATCACGACTGTGAGTTAAAGGAATTAGTTTATTTTGAAAAGGATGGATGACCCAAGACCACAATGGCTTGGGTCTCCAAATCTAAGTAATTCTTTTGTTACTCGTGCAGGGACGTTCAAAGGGTACTATCTCTAACCGATGGTATGTAGATAGTGGATGCTCTCGGCACATGACAGGAAACATGGCCTTGCTTCAAGATGTTAAACCATTCAGAGGCGGCTATGTGGCCTTTGCCGGAGAAAAGGGCGGCCGCATCACGTGTCAAGGCGTGGTTTCGAACGGTTGTGTCAGCTTTGACAATGTCAACTTCTGTGACCTGTTGAGTGTCTCCCAAATGTGTGATAAGGAGTACTCGGTGATGTTTGACAAGTCAGAATGCCTGATTCTCAAACCTGGTTTTGATGTTCCCGAAGACTGGATCCTGATGAGAGCGCCAAGAACAAACGACACCTATCAGATCGATATGAGCATGGCAACAACCACCTCATCAGTTGCTACCTGTTTGCTTACCAAAGCGACAGAGCTTGACTCTATCTTGTGGCATAGGAAACTCGGACATATTTCGTATCGTAAAATGAATCATCTTGTCCGAAACGGGTTGGTAACCGGGGTTCCTAAGCTGAGATTTACCGTTACAGATGACTGTATACCTTGTAAAAAGGGCAAACAGCAATGGAAGTCTCACAAGCCCAAGCTCCAAAACTCTATTGATACCCCTTTGGAGCTATTACACATGGATCTGTTTGGCCCCATAAGTATCAGGAGTATTGGAGGTAAGTCGTTCTGTCTAGTAGTAACTGACGATTTCTCACGTTTTTCATGGGTGCATTTTTTAGGTACTAAAGATGAGACTGCTGATATTCTTCAATACTTGATCCTGAGCTTGGAATCTCTTTACAAGCTAAAATTTAGAAGAATAAGGAGTGACAACGGAACTGAGTTCAAGAATAATTTGATGGAGCTTTTCTGTCACAAGAAAGGGATCCGTCACGAATTCAGCGCGCCGTACACGCCTCAGCAGAATGGAGTTGCTGAATGGAAGAACAGAACACTGATTGGGACTGCAAGGACTATGCTGTCGGATGCTAAGCTACCTGTCACTTTCTAGGCAGAAGCCGTCAATACAGCTTGTCACGTCTTAAACAGAGTTCTGATTGTGAAGAGGCACAACAAGACTTGTTACGAGTTGATCAACAATCGACTTCCCAATCTTGCTTACCTAGTTCCTTTTGGTAGTCCTTGTTCCTTGTTGCTACAGTACAAGACCGCCAGTCTAAGTTTCATGCAAAAGCGGTGGAAGGCATCTTCTTAGGATACGTTGCCAACTTGCCTTGCAAGAGAGTGTACAACATAGGAACTCGTACTGTCGAGGAATGGTTCGAAGTGGATTGTAGTAAACACAACATTCCACCCGAACCAACAGGTCCAGCTTGGGGTTTTTGATTATGATGCGCTATTCAAGTCATTCAATCTTCCTGATCTATCAGCAGTTGACGCCGAAAATGTTTATGAATTATTGGGTGGCGACAATGACTCCAGCTTCTCTACTCGTGCTACTATACTGATTGTAACTCCTGATTCCAATGTTGCATCTGCATCTGGAACTCATGACAGTGACAACAGTGAAGATGTTCTTGTCGTTGGAGATGACGCTCAAGCCAATCCTAACACAACTGTAGGAAATGAAGCTCCAGCTGATACAATTAACATTGAATCTTCTTCTTCTGGAACACAGGAAATGGGGGAGTTAAGCACGAATCTAGATTCAAAAATTCAGGAACCGATTGTACCGGAAACAAGAGTGCATAGGAATCATCCTATCGACAACATTATTGGCGATCCTTATGTCGGTGTTCAGACTCGTCATCGAACCATCACTGAGAACACCAGTCTTTACATAGAGATACTTGACACTGGTGTCATGGAAACATGTTTGCATGCTGCATTCGTGTCCCAGTTAGAGCCGAAGAATGTGAAGGAGGCTCTCACTGACAACTGCTGGATTGAGGCGATGCAAGATGAATTGTCTCAATTCCAAAAGTTGCACGTGTGGGATCTGGTTGACTTGCCAAAAGTCTTTCAGCCAATTGGAACGAGATGGGTGTTTCAATGCAATACGGATGATCGTCATGTTGTTGTGAAGAACAAAGCAAGATTGGTTGTTCAGGGCTTTTATCAGCAAGAGGGCTTAGATTACACGGAAGTATATGCCCAAGTTGCTAGAATTGAGGCCATTCGACTGTTCTTGGCTTATGCCACATATGTCGGCTTCAAGGTCTATCAACTTGATGTGAAAAGTGCTTTCCTTTATGGTACAGTTCATGAAGAGGTCTATGTCACTCAACCTCCCGGCTTTGAAGATCCGCATAATATCAATAAAGTGTATAAGCTCGACAAAGCACTTTATGGTCTTCATCAAGCACCGCGGGCATGGTATGAGACATTATATAAGCAGTTACTGTCTAATAGTTTCGACCGTGGACAGATTGACTCGACTCTCTTCATTAGGAAAGCAGGAGGTGACATTCTTCTTGTACAAGTATACCTCGACGACATTATTTTTGGATCTACCAATGAAGGGATGTGTAGGGAATTCGAGCAGGTGATGAAGTCCAAGTTTGAAATGAGTAACATGGGTGAATTGTCATTCTTCCTGGGTCTGCAAGTCAGTCAAAGAGATGATAGCATTTATCTACATCAAACTAAGTACGTGCAAGACATCTTGTCAAAATACAAGATGAATGATAGCAGTACTTATGGCACACCTATCCCAGTCAATCATGGTCTGCATCCTGACAAAGATGGAAAGGATGTAGATAGCAGATTGTACCGTGGGATGATCGGATTACTTATGTATCTCACAGCTTCAAGACCCGATATAATGTTTGCTGTGTGCTTGTGGTCAAGGTTTCAGTCTCAACCGAAGGAGTCACATATGATAGCCGTGAAGAGAATTTTCAGATACCTGAAAGGGAAACCCCGATTAGGTCTTTGGTACTCTAAGCAGCAGTCATTCGACTTCAAAGCCTACATAGATTCAGATTATGGCTGTTGTAACCTTGACAGAAAGTCAACTTCTGGTGGATGTCAATTCTTAGGAGATAGACTGGTCTCCTGGCAGTGCAAGAAGCAGTCAACGGTTTCTGTCTCAACTTGTGAAGCAGAATATATTGCTGCGGCGAGCGATTGTTCTCAGATATTGTGGATTCAGCAGCAATTGAGAGACTACGGCTTAAACTTCACTGGAACTCCTTTATTCATTGACAACAATGCCATCATGTCCATCAAAAACAACCCGGCGAAACATTCCAAAACTAAACATATAGAAATTCGCCATCATTTCGTCCGTGATTGTGCTGAAAAGCATTTAATTGAACTTGTAAAAGTTCACACGGATGACAATCTTGCTGGCATTTTCACAAAGGCATTTGATCGATCCCGTTTTGAGCATCTTGTCAACTTGATAGGAATGTTCAATCCTGAGTGAAAATTAATTTTTCTTAAATCAATTCAATTCATGGAAGTTAAATTTTATTTCTTTTAAATTTTCTGTATAATTCTTTTAATTTTCAAAATATTTTACAAAATAAAAAAAAAATAGAAAATAAAGAAATTTTCAAAGTTAACTTGAGAAAAGAGGAAATGATAGTACATCAGAAATGATCTAAACGTCACAGACTGCTCATATGGGAAATGATTGCGTCATGCTTACTTAAATGTTTAAATTATTGTGTTTTTAATCTGCTTATTTACAAGTAATTTGAATTGTCAGTAGGCTGTATGCGTCTTTGAATCACTAGTAGTGTAGAAACTAAATCTAAATTACAACTGTGATTTGAACCCATGTTTGCAAGTGTGTGTGCATAAAAGAATAGAAAAGATCATTATCAGATAAAGGATGTTAGATTTTGGCAATAATTTTCTTTTGAGATCAGTTTCGGGTTATGTCATTAGCACAATTAATGCGGTTCATCTCACTGCCCATACTCACAAGTATGCAAGGAGAGATTGAATCAAGACATGTCTCTACATTAACCGTTGAGCACGTATTCACCCTTGAATCACTCCTGATTCATTGAAATCAAATCCAGATAAAAGTTGGATCCCCTTACCTTATTCAAACACCATATATATTATCCTGAATCATCATACCGATATTCAATGAAGAAAATCAAATGAAACCAAGACAAATGAATCACTCGATTCTGAATCTTATGATTCCTGATAATCCTTATGGATTCTGCTTGATTTTTCCGGTGCTAATAAATGTAACTTCATTCTGAAAATTTAGAAAATCATTGGGAAAATCTTAGATGCCTTGAGATAGTGCAATTTACATTATTGTAGCATATCAGTGGGGTACACATTGTATATCGTATAATTAATACCTTAATACACAAGAACGTGATACAAAGATGCTTATAGTTTCAAATCTTATAATATTGTCAACTTGAATTACTTGTTTACGTGCTTATTACGTATGAATAAATAGTAATCCATGACATGATCACATATTCTTTGATGTTTATATTGTATCATTTTTTGCTAAAAGATAGCCTGATATGATCCTCTGCTCGTGTCTTTGATCAAAACTAGTTTGTGTGAATACTTGTATATGTCTATGAGAAAAGATCAAAAAGATTTTAAGTTTATGCATAGTTCAATTTTATTCAGAAAAGCCAAAAAATATTTATGTTTAACCTTCCTGAATTGTATTGAATCCTCCTGATTGAATATTTTTTATCTTGTTTGTTATTTGACTTGAAAAACATCATAAATTTGAGTTGAAAGTTTACGCACTTAAGGTTTTGTGCGTACTTGTAAGTGCGCATGAAGTAAGCCCTGCGTACTTAACAAGTACGCAAGATGTAACATCCCAAAAATAATAAAACGAATAAATATAGCGAGACCGGTGACTTAGTCGGAAAATTTAAACAAAAAGGAACGGGCTTGGGCTCGACTTCAATGGGCCGAGGGAAGCCCAGGCATATAAAAGGCAAGGCAGCCCTCTTCTCTGCTCATTTCCCCACTCACGCAAGTTCTAGAGAGAGAGAAGAGAGCTCGGGTCTAGAGAGAGAAAGTGATGGATCGACTCGGGAATTCAGGAGAACGTTGCTGCTGTGCTCGTGATCATCTCCTCCGAATCACAAATCCAATCCAGGTAAGCGTTCGATCATAATCTGAGTTTTTATGATTTTTAGGATTTTTGGGTTTTGGCTAAAAAGGTAACGATTTTGCGGATGAAACTTGAAAATGAGCTTAGGTATAGCATCTAGAATGAAAACCGAACGTTTTGATCTAAGAAAAATCGAGATATTGGCATTATCAGATTCGCATGCAGAAACTTCAGATTTTTGGGGAAGATGGTTTGTGCAGACCCATCGAAACTACTTAGTTTCGATATGTGCAGACCCATCGAAACTACACAGTTTCGATATATATATACAGACCCATCGAAACTACCATAGTTTCGATATATATATACATGCAGACCTATCGAAACTACCATAGTTTCGATATGAGTCCACGATCTGAAGCTAAGATTACACCTAAGTTACTTATCGAAACTACCAAGTTTCGACATAAGCAACCTATCAAAACTACCAAGTTTCGACATAAGCAACCTATCGAAACTACCAAGTTTCGACATAAGCAACCTATCGAAACTAACAAGTTTCGACATAAGCAACCTATCGAAACTATCAAGTTTCGACATAAGCAAATCCATCAAAACTACTAGGTTCAAGCATAGTAATGTCTAGTGTCATCTAGGAGCACTACCTTACGTGTATGACTTTATTATACAGATTGTGAGTGACATTAGTGGCGCTCAGTAACCAGCTAAGTGTATTTCAGAAACTACTCATCAGGTGAGTTCTATGTGCCCCCTTCTATGTTATGTGCAAACCTTATTAAATGTTTTGGGGCTGAAATGTATACATTAAATGAATAAATGATATGAATGCTAACGTGATCATACGTGATGTTTTAATATATATTTTATATATATATAAGAGAATGAACTATGAACAAAGAATGAAACGTATGTTTACAAAGAATGAAGGAAAGAATGGCATAACGTAAATACACGAAATCTTGCTTTATAATTATTTATATTGCATGTTATGAATGTAAGTATACGTTATGGACGGAAATGAAGCTAACGGCTACTTCTGTAGACGGACGACCACGTGACTATTTTGCAACCGGGAAAGATACGTTCCTAGCAAGCTAGGACGTACAAAAAGCATAAAATGGCGGTCGAAGTAAATGCTAAAATAGTATAACGGTTGCATAAACAATAGTTCGCGTGGGAAACGGATGCCTTAGGGCAGATGGGCGATTATGACGGACTACGATGGTAGGACGGTAAAGAAGGACGGCTGAAGGTTGGCCGGACCAAAGTTAAGACGGACGGTTTCTAGGACCGGACGAGTAAATGGGCTACGACGGTAGCTCAAGGGCGTATGTCTTTGTGATATACGTACCGTAAGATGGGTTGATCACCCTTATGTGTATGACCAATGAATGTTAAGGAAAGAAAAGGTGAATACATATCTATGTAATCACATAAGAATGAAGAAAGAAAAGTAAAAGCTATGAATACGTATTTGTAGAAATGTATGTATATAATTATGTATACTTATAAAGAAAAGAATGATTGTACTTAATAGTTTTAAACTAGAAGTCACCAGCGTTAGCTGACTTTTAGTATACATTTCAGGTACAGAAAGGAAGGGTCGTGCGAAGGCGTGAAGGTTACCCGGCACAAGATTGGCATCCCATATGTTAAGACAAATGTTATGTACTTAATTTTAAAGGCTTCCGCTGTTATGTCATGACATGTTACGTTATGTAATGAATGAATTCGAATGTTTAAAATTTAAGCTCAGTAATTATGACTATGTTTATGAGTAAACCCAACAAGTAAGGTCACCCGGGAAAAAGGGGCCTTACAAGTTGGTATCAGAGCAATAGTTTGAGAGATTCAGACATCCCTAAATGTCTGGACTCAAACTGATTATGGGACCAACGCACGGATGTCAGTCATGGGTAACCAACGCCAACGCCAGCACGATAAGTTAGTATTGAAGTTAATGCACTTGGATAAGAATAGATACCTTAACTTAGAACAAATAGATGTCAATGTCACAACCGACTTGAAGAGTTTTGAACCCGAAAAGCAATGTAAATTAGTAATCACAAACCGGTCACTGTAATTAATAATTTACCTTGCTCGTACTGTTCCAAACTATGATCTGAGGAAAATGACATTGATGTATTCCCTTTTCATATCAGAAATTTCTAGAAAACTATGGCAAGTAGAGGAAGAACTGCACGCCAAGGCGGCCATAAGGGCCGAGTAGGTAGACCGCCAATGAACCAAAGACAAGAGAAAGAAGAAAGCATGCACGTGAAATACACCGAGAGAGTGCATGACACTAATGTGACCCCACCGGGAGGTGACAATGAAGGGGCACTACCATTGGAACCCGAACTTAGGGATGCTATTGCCCGTGAGGTTGTACTGACACTGAAGAGCATATTGCCTGGTCTGTTACCCGAGACACATAAAAGGAAATGGGAAAACGCGTCTAAGGGAACTGGAAAGGGGAACTATATAGTTGAGGCTAAGAAGCCAAGAAGTGAAGAATACGAAGCTTGTAAGAAATGTTTGAGGAAACACTAAGGCGAGTGCCTAGTTGGTTCCACCGTCTGTTATAGGTGTGGGAAGGTGGGGCACTATTCTCGCGAATGTTTAAGAGACACTAAATGCCAAGGTTGTGGACTATTTGGACATCTAACCAAGAATTGCAAGAGAACCAGACAATCTGGTTCAGGAAAAGAAAAGGAACAACCGAAGGCGAGGACTCGAGCCTACGCCCTGACCGATGAGGAAGCAAGGGGAAACCCTGATGATGTGTCAGGTACGTTCCTAGTAAATGATGAACATGTAGCTATTTTATTTGACTCTGGTGCTGGTAAAAGCTATATATCCAATGCATCTAGTCGTAAACTAGATTGCACTATCAACATCATAATAAAGGCCTTTAGCATACAAACTGCCGTTGGTAAAAAATCGGCAGTATTCCAAGTAACAGAGGATTGCATCATAGAAATAGAGGGTCATAAGTTTCCTTTTTGATTATTCCTTCTCACCTTAGGAGGATTCGATATAGTATTGGGTATGGATTGGCTAGCTGCCAACGAAGCTCAAATCTTATGTAAACGTAAGAGGATACACCTCAAAGCTCCTAGCGGCAGTCCAATTACAGTTTATGAGGATTGGAATTGCACGATGCCGAACATCATCTCGATGATCAAGGCCAAAAGTTACATGAGGCGCGGTTGCGAAGCTTATTTGGCATATGTTATTGATGATAGAATGAAAACGAATGAACTCAAGAATTTGCCCATGGTGTGCAACTTTCCGGAAGTATTCCCTGAGAATCTACCTGAGTTACCACCCGATCGAGAAATAGAATTTCAAATTGACTTATTGCCAGGAGCTGAGCCCGTTGCCAAAGCCCCCTACCGATTGGCTCCGTCAGAAATGAAAGAATTGATGTCTCAACTAGAGGAACTAATAGAAAAAGGATTTATTAGACCGAGCATCTCACTGTGGGGCGCTCCGTTACTATTTGTAAAGAAGAAGGACGGCAGCATGCGCATGTGCATTGACTACCGCGAGTTGAACAAGAGGACAGTAAAGAACAAATACCCACTGCCTAGAATAGACGACCTTTTTGATCAACTCCAAGGTGCGAGTTGGTTCTCAAAGATCGATCTTAGGTCGGGTTACCATCAGTTGAAAGTAAGGGAAGAAGACGTAACAAAGACCGCGTTTCGCACACTTTATGGGCATTATGAGTTTCTCGTGATGTCTTTTGGATTGACCAACGCACAAGCAACGTTTATGGATTTGATGAATAGAGTATGTCGACCCATGTTGGATCGCTCAGTGATAGTTTTCATTGATGACATACTAGTTTATTCGAAGAACGAGGGTGATCACCACTATCACATAAGAGAGGTCTTGGAAGTGTTAAAGCATGAAAGGTTGTACGCAAAATTCTCCAAATGCGCGTTCTGGCTTAGGGAAGTCCAATTCCTAGGTCATGTAATAAACTCAAACGGAATCATGGTGGATCCTGCAAAGATCGAGACAGTAAATGAATGGAACGTCCCAAAGACACCAACAGAGATACGAAGTTTTCTGGGATTGGCAGGCTACTATCGAAGATTCATTCAAGATTTTTCGAGAATAGCCTTGCCACTTACTAAGTTGACACGGAAGGAAGTGAAGTATGAATGGGGTCAAACCCAAAACAACGCGTTTGAAGAACTTAAGGCACGACTAACCCAAGCTCCAGTCTTGACTCTACCGGAGGGAAATGAGGACTTGGTAGTCTACACTGACGCTTCGGGGCAGGGATTAGGTTGCGTACTTATGCAACGAGGAAAGTTAATTGCTTACGCTTCGCGACAACTAAAGATTCACGAGATTAACTACCCAACTCATGATCTGGAGTTAGCGGCAGTAGTTTTCGCATTAAAAATATGGAGGCACTATCTGTACTGATTTAAATGCACCATCTACTCCGATCATAAAAGCCTGAAGTACTTTTTCGGACAAAAGGAATTAAACATGAGGCAAAGGAGGTGGTTAGAGCTACTGAAGGACTATGACTGTGAGATACTGTACCATCCAGGCAAAGCAAACGTGGTGGCTGACGCTTTAAGCAGAAAGGAAGAATCGGAACCTATACAGATCAAAACGTGTCAGCTGATTATAACACCAGATTTGATGAGTGAAATATCAAAGGCACAAGACGAAGCGCTATTAGAAAGAAATATAAGGCGAGAAAGAATAGTAGGACAACAAGGGAATTTGGATACAAATGCTTACGGTGTACGAACTAGGTTTGGTCGGATGTGGATACCTAAGATTGGCGAGCTTAGAGCCAAAATACTCGATGAGGCCCATAAGTCTCGCTATTCTATCCACCCCGGGACAAACAAAATGTATCAAGACTTGAAGAAAGAGTATTGGTGGCCTGGCTTGAAGAATGATGTGACCGAGTACGTGAACAAGTGCCTAACGTGTTCACTAGTCAAGGCCGAGCACCAGAAACCATGCGGTAAAATGCAACCTTTACCAATACCGGAATGGAAGTGGGAGGTGATCATGATGGACTTCCTTACCAAGCTACCGCGAACAACTAAAGGCAATGATACCATTTGGGTGATCGTCGACCGCTTGACGAAAAGTGCTCACTTCTTGCCAATACGTGAGACTTCTTCGTCAGAAAGACTAGTAGAAATATTTATCAAGGAAGTTGTGAGCAGACATGGTATGCCCCTGTCGATTGTGTCCGACAGGGATACTAGATTCATGTCAAGGTTTTGGAAGAAATTCAACGAAGCAATGGGCACTAGACTGAACATCAGCACCGCTTACCACCCCCAAACCGATGGACAATCTGAAAGGACTATTCAGACCTTGGAGGACATGCTCCGGGCCTGTATCATTGACTTCGGTGGGAGCTGGGACAGCCATCTACCATTGGCAGAATTCTCATATAACAACAGCTATCACTCGACTATTGGCATGCCGCCATTTGAAATGTTGTATGGGAGGAAATGTAGGACCCCGGTTTGCTGGGGGGAAATTGGACAGAAGGATTTTGCAAGTCTCGAAGTGGTCAAAGCTACTTCCGAGAAATTTGATCAAATCAAGGCTTGAATGAAAGCCGCAAAAGACAGACAGAAATCATACGCGGATAAGAGAAGAAGGGAGTTAGAGTTTCAATTAGGGGACATGGTACTGTTAAAGGTATCACCATGGAAAGGAATCATCCAATTCAGAAAGCGTGGCAAACTAAGTCCAAGGTTTGTCGGACCTTTCAAGATTTTAGCGAGAGTGGGTCAAGTTGCTTACAGACTTAACCTACCCGTCGAGCTTAGCGAAATACACCATACGTTCCACGTGTCGCACCTACGCAAGTGCCTAGCTGACGACACAGCTCACATACCTTACGACGAGATCGAAGTGGATAACAGTCTAAATTATATAGAGGAACCGATAGCCATTATTGACCAAGCTGAGAAACGACTACGCAATAAGTCAATCCCATTAGTAAAAGTGCAATGGAAACACAGAAAGGGTTCAGAAGCTACTTGGGAAAAAGAAGACGAAATGAGAGGACTATATCCCCAGCTGTTTAACGATTAGCAAGTTTCGAGGACGAAACCTTTCTAAGGAGGGTAGACTTGTAACATACCAAAAATAATAAAACAAATAAATATAGCGAGACCGGTGACTTAGTCGGAATATTTAAACAAAAGGGAGCGGGCTTGGGCTCGACTTTAATGGGCCGAGTGAAGCCCAAGCATATAAGAGGCTAGGCAGCCCTCTTCTCTGCTCATTTCCCCACTCACGCAAGTTCTAGAGAGAGAGAAGAGAGCTCGGGTCTAGAGAGAGAAAGTGACGGATCGACTCGGGAATTCAGGAGAACGTTGCTGCTGTGCTCGTGATCATCTCCTTCGAATCACAAATCCAATCCAGGTAAGCGTTCGACTATAATTTGAGTTTTTATGATTTTTAGGATTTTCGGGTTTTGGCTAAAAAGGTAACGATTTTGCGGATGAAACTTGAAAATGAGCTTAGGTATAGCATCTAGAATAAAAACCGAACGTTTTGATCTAAGAAAAATCAAGATATTGGCACGATCAGATTCGCATGCAGAAACTTCAGATTTTTGGGGAAGATGGTTTGTGCAGACCCATCGAAACTACTTAGTTTCGATATGTGCAGACCCATCAAAACTACACAGTTTCGATATATATACAGACCCATCGAAACTACCATAGTTTCGATATATATATATATATATATATATATATATATATGCAGACCTATCGAAACTACCATAGTTTCGATATGAGTCCACGATCTGAAGCTAAGATTACACCTAAGGTACTTATCGAAACTACCAAGTTTCGACATAAGCAACCTATCGAAACTACCAAGTTTCGACATAAGCAACCTATCGAAACTACCAAGTTTCGACATAAGCAACCTATCGAAACTATCAAGTTTCGACATAAGCAAATCCATCGAAACTACTAGGTTCAAACATAGTAATGTCTAGTGTCATCTAGGAGCACTACCTTACGTGTATGACTTTATTATACAGATTGTGAGTGACATTAGTGACGCTCAGTAACCAGCTAAGTGTATCTCAGAAACTACTCATCAGGTGAGTTCTATGTGCCCCCTTCTATGTTATGTGCAAACCTTATTAAATGTTTTGGGGCTGAAATGTATACACTAAATGAATAAATGATATGAATGCTAATGTGGTCATACGTGATGTATTAATATATATTATATATATATATATATATATATAAGAGAATGAACTACGAACAAAGAATGAAACGTATGTTTACAAAGAATGAAGGAAAGAATGGCATAACGTAAATAAACAAAATCTTGCATTATAATTATTTATATTGCATGTTATGAATGTAAGTATACATTATGGACGGAAACGAAGCTAACGGCTACCTCTGTAGACGGACGACCACGTGACTATTTTGCAACCGGGAAAGATACGTTCCTAGCAAGCTAGGACGTACAAAAAGCATAAAAGGGCGGTCGAAGTAAATGCTAAAATAGTATAACGGTTGCATAAACAATAGTTCGTGTGGGAAACGGATGCCTTAGGGCAGACGGGCGATTATGACGGACTACGATGGTAGGACGGTAAAGAAGGACGGCTGAAGGTTGGCCGGACCAAAGTTAAGACGGACAGTTTCTAGGACCGGACGAGTAAATGGGCTACGACGGTAGATCAAGGGAGTATGTCTTTGTGATATACGTACCGTAAGATGGGTTGATCACCCTTATGTGTATGACCAATGAATGTTAAGGAAAGAAAAAGGTGAATACATATCTATGTAATCACATAAGAATGAAGAAAGAAAAGTAAAAGCTATGAATACGTATTTGTAGAAATGTATGTATATAATTATGTATACTTATAAAGAAAAGAATGATCGTACTTAATAGTTTTAAACTAGAACTCACCAGCGTTAGCTGACTTTTAGTATACATTTCAGGTACAG
Source organism: Smallanthus sonchifolius (assembly GCA_023525975.1). NCBI lineage: Eukaryota > Viridiplantae > Streptophyta > Magnoliopsida > Asterales > Asteraceae > Smallanthus > Smallanthus sonchifolius. The sequence continues at coordinate 48,624,864 of CM042023.1, forward strand.
AAAGGAAGGGTCGTGCGAAGGCGTGAAGGTTACCCGGCACAAGACTGGCATCCCATATTTATATATGTTAAGACAAATGTTATGTACTTAATTTTAAAGGCTTCCGCTGTTATGTCATGACATGTTACGTTATGTAATGAATGAATTCGAATGTTTTAAATTTAAGCTCAGTAATTATGACTATGTTTATGAGTAAATCCAACAAGTAAGGTCACCCAGGAAAAAGGGGCCTTACAAGTTGGTATCAGAGCAATAGTTTGAGAGATTCAGACATCCCTAAATGTCTGGATTCAAACTGATTATGGGACCAACGAACGAATGTCAGTCATGGGTGACCAACGCCAATGCCAGCACGATAAGTAAGTATTGAAGTTAATGCACTTGGATAAGAATAGATACCTTAACTTAGAACAGATAGATGTCAATGTCACAACCGACTTGAAGAGTTTTGAACCCGAAAAGCAATGTAAATTAGTAATCACAAACCGGTCACTGTAATTAATAATTTACCTTGCTCGTACTGTTCCAAACTATGATCTGGGGAAAATGACATTGATGTATTCCCTTTTTATATCAGAAATATCTAGAAAACTATGGCAAGTAGAGGAAGAACTGCACGCCAAGGCGGCCATACGGGCCGAGTAGGTAGACCGCCAATGAACCAAAGACAAGAGAAAGAAGAAATCATGCACGTGAAATACACCGAGAGAGTTCATGACACTAATGTGACCCCACCGGGAGGTGACAATGAAGGGGCACTACGATTGGAACCCGAACTTAGGGATGCTATTGTCCGTGAGGTTGTACTGACACTGAAGAGCATATTGTCTGGTCTGTTACCCGAGACACATAAAAGGAAATGGGAAAACTCGTCTAAGGGAACTGGAAAGGGGAACTATATAGCTGAGGCTAAGAATCCAAGAACTGAAGAATACGAAGCTTGTAAGAAATGTTTGAGGAAACACCAAGGCGAGTGCCTAGTTGGTTCCACCGTCTGTTATAGGTGTGGGAAGGCGGGGCACTATTCTCGCTAATGTTTATGAGACACTAAATGCCAAGGTTGTGGACTATTTGGACATCTAACCAAGAATTGCAGGAGAGCCAGACAATCTGGTTCGGGAAAAGAAAAGGAACAACCGAAGGCGAGGACTCGAGCCTACGCCCTGACCGAGGAGGAAGCAAGGGGAAACCCTGATGATGTGTCAGGTACGTTCCTAGTAAATGATGAACATGTAGCTATTTTATTTGACTCTGGTGCTGGTAAAAGCTTTATATCCAATGCATCTAGTCGTAAACTAGATTGCACTATCAACATCATAGTAAAGGCCTTTAGCGTACAAACTGCCGTTGGTAAAAATTCGGCAGTATTCCAAGTAACAGAGGATTGCATCATAGAAATAGAGGGTCATAAGTTTCCTTCTAGATTATTCCTTCTCACCTTAGGAGGATTCGATATAGTATTGGGTATGGATTGGCTAGCTGCCAACGAACCTCAAATCATATGTAAACGTAAGAGGATACACCTCAAAGCTCCTAGCGGCAGTCTAATTACGGTTTATGAGGATTGGAATTGCACGATGCCGAACATCATCTCGATGATCAAGGCCAAAAGTTACATGAGGCGCGGTTGCGAAGCTTATTTGGCATATGTTATTGATGATAGAATGAAAACAAATGAACTCTAGAATGTGCCCATGGTGTGCAACTTTCCGGAAGTATTCCCTGAGGATCTACCTGAGTTACCACCCGATCGAGAAATAGAATTTCAAATTGACTTATTGCCAGGAGCTGAGCCCGTTGCCAAAGCCCCCTACCGATTGGCTCCGTCAGAAATGAAAGAATTGATGTCTCAACTAGAGGAACTAACAGAAAAAGGATTTATTAGACCGAGCATCTCACTGTGGGGCGCTCTGATACTATTTGTAAAGAAGAAAGACGGCAGCATACGCATGTGCATTGACTACCGCGAGTTGAACAAGAGGACAGTAAAGAACAAATACCCACTGCCTAGAATAGACGACCTTTTTGATCAACTGCAAGGTGCGAGTTGGTTCTCAAAGATCGATCTTAGGTCGGGTTACCATCAGTTGAAAGTAAGGGAAGAAGACGTACCAAAGACCGCGTTTCGCACGCGTTATGGGCATTATGAGTTTCTCGTGATGTCTTTCGGATTGACCAACGCACAAGCAACGTTTATGGATTTGATGAATAGAGTATGTCGACCCATGTTGGATCGCTCAGTGATAGTTTTCATTGATGACATACTAGTTTATTCGAAGAACGAGGGTGATCACCACTGTCACATAAGAGAGGTCTTGGAAGTGTTAAAGCAGGAAAGGTTGTACGCAAAATTCTCCAAATGCGCGTTCTGGCTTAGGGAAGTCCAATTCCTAGGTCATGTAATAAACTCAAACGGAATCATGGTGGATCCTGCAAAGATCGAGACAGTAAAGGAATGGAACGTCCCAAAGACACCAACAGAGATACGAAGTTTTCTGGGATTGGCAGGCTACTATCGAAGATTCATTCAAGATTTTTCGAGAATAGCCTTGCCACTTACTAAGTTGACACGGAAGGAAGTGAAGTATGAATGGGGTCAAACCCAAAACAACGCGTTTGAAGAACTTAAGGCACGACTAACCCAAGCTCCAGTCTTGACTCTACCGGAGGGAAATGAGGACTTGGTAGTCTACACTGACGCTTCGGGGCAGGGATTAGGTTGCGTACTTATGCAACGAGGAAAGGTAATTGCTTACGCTTCGCGACAACTAAAGATTCACGAGGTTAACTACCCAACTCACGATCTAGAGTTAGCGGCAGTAGTTTTCGCATAAAAAATAGGGAGGCACTATCTGTACGGAGTTAAATGCACCATCTACTCCGATCATAAAAGCCTGAAGTACTTTTTCGGACAAAAGGAATTAAACATGAAGCAAAGGAGGTGGTTAGAGCTACTGAAGGACTATGACTGTGAGATACTGTACCATCCAGGCAAAGCAAACGTGGTAGCTGACGCTTTAAGCAGAAAGAAAGAATCGGAACCTATACAGATCAAAGCGTGTCAACTGATTATAACACCAGATTTGATGAGTGAAATATCAAAGGTACAAGACGAAGCGCTATTAGAAAGAAATATAAGGCGAGAAAGAATTGTAGGACAACAAGGGAATTTGGATACAAATGCTTAAGGTACGAACTAGGTTTGGTCGGATGTGGATACCTAGGATTGGCGAGCTTAGAGCCAAAATACTCGATGAGGCCCATAAGTCTCGCTATTCTATCCACCCCGGGACAAACAAAATGTATCAAGACTTGAAGAAAGAGTACTGGTGGCCTGGCATGAAGAATGATGTGACCGAGTACGTGAACAAGTGCCTAACGTGTTCACTAGTCAAGGCCGAGCACCAGAAACCATGCGGTAAAATGAAACTTTTACCACTACCGGAATGGAAGTGGGAGGAGATCACGATGGACTTCATTACCAAGCTACCGTGAACAGCTAAAGGCAATGATACCATTTGGGTGATCGTCGACCTCTTGACGAAAAGTGCTCACTTCTTGCCAATACGTGAGACTTCTTCGTCAGAAAGACTAGCAGAAATATTTATCAAGGAAGTTGTGAGCAGACATGGTATCCCGCTGTCGATTGTGTCCGACAGGGATACTAGATTCACGTCAAGGTTTTGGAAGAAATTCAACAGAAGCAATGGGCACTAGACTGAACATCAGCACCGCTTACCACCCCCAAACCGGTGGACAATCTGAAAGGACTATTCAGACCTTGGAGGACATGCTCCGGGCCTGTATCATTGACTTCGGTGGGAGTTGGGACAGCCATCTACCATTGGCAGAATTCTCATATAACAACAGCTATCACTCGACTATTGGCATGCCGCCATTTGAAATGTTGTATGGGAGGAAATGTAGGACCCCGGTTTGCTGGGGGGAAATTGGACAGAAGGATTTTGCGAGTCTCGAAGTGGTCAAAGCTACTTCCGAGAAATTTGATCAAATCAAGGCTCGAATGAAAGCCGCAAAAGACAGACAGAAATCATACGCGGATAAGAGAAGAAGGGAGTTAGAGTTTCAAGTAGGGGACATGGTACTGTTAAAGGTATCACCATGGAAAGGAATCATCCGATTCTGAAAGTGCGGCAAACTAAGTCCAAGGTTTGTCGGACCTTTCAAGATTTTAGCGAGAGTGGGTCAAGTTGCTTACAGACTCGACCTACCCGTCGAGCTTAGAGAAATACACCCTACGTTCCACGTGTCGCACCTACACAAGTGCCTAGCTGACGACACAACTCAGATACCTTATGACGAGATCGAAGTGGATAACAGTCTAAATTATATAGAGGAACCGATAGCCATTATTGACCAAGCTGAGAAACGACTACGCAATAAGTCAATCCCATTAGTAAAAGTACAAAGGAAACACAGAAAGGTTCAGAAGCTACTTGGGAAAAAGAAGACGAAATGAGAGGACTATATCCCCAGCTGTTTAACGATTAGCAGGTTTCGAGGACGAAACCTATCTAAGGAGGGTATACTTGTAACATCCCAAAAATAATAAAACGAATAAATATAGCGAGACCGGTGACTTAGTCGGAATATTTAATCAAAAGGGAGCGGGCTTGGGCTCAACTTCAATGGGCCGAGGGAAGCCCAGGCATATAAGAGGCAAGGCAGCCATCTTCTCTGCTCATTTCCCCACTCACGCAAGTTCTAGAGAGAGAGAAGAGAGCTCGGGTCTAGAGAGAGAAAGTGACGGATCGACTCGGGAATTCAGGAGAACGTTGCTACTGTGCTCGTGATCATCTCCTCTGAATCAGAAATCCAATCCAGGTAAGCGTCCGATCATAATCTGAGTTTTTATGATTTTTAGGATTTTCGGGTTTTGGCTAAAAAGGTAACGATTTTGAGGATGAAACTTGAAAATGAGCTTAGGTATAGCATCTAGAATGAAAACCGAACGTTTTGATCTAAGAAAAATCGAGATATTGGCACGATTAGATTCGCATGCAGAAACTTCAGATTTTTGGGGAAGATGGTTTGTGCAGACCCATCGAAACTACTTAGTTTCGATATGTGCAGACCCATCGAAACTACACAGTTTCAATATATATACAGACCCATCGAAACTACCATAGTTTCGATATATATATATATATATATATATATGCAGACCTATCGAAACTACCATAGTTTCGATATGAGTCCACGATTTGAAGCTAAGATTACACCTAAGTTACTTATCGAAACTACCAAGTTTCGACATAAGCAACCTATCGAAACTACCAAGTTTCGACATAAGCAACCTATCGAAACTACCAAGTTTTGACATAAGCAACCTATCGAAACTATCAAGTTTCGACATAAGCAAATCCATCGAAACTACTAGGTTCAAGCATAGTAATGTCTAGTGTCATCTAGGAGCACTACCTTACGTGTATGACTTTATTATACAGATTGTGAGTGACATTAGTGACGCTCAGTAACCAGCTAAGTGTATCTCAGAAACTACTCATCAGGTGAGTTCTATGTGCCCCCTTCTATGTTATGTGCAAACCTTATTAAATGTTTTGGGGCTGAAATGTGTACACTAAATGAATAAATGATATGAATGCTAATGTGATCATACATGATGTATTAATATATATTTTATATATATATATAAGAGAATGAACTATGAACAAAGAATGAAACGTATGTTTACAAAGAATAAAGGAAAGAATGGCATAACGTAAATAAACGAAATCTTGCTTTATAATTATTTATATTGCATGTTATGAATGTAAGTATACGTTATGGACGGAAACGAAGCTAACGGTTACTTGTGTAGAAGGACGACCACGTGACTATTTTGCAACCGGGAAAGATACGTTCCTAGCAAGCTAGGACATACAAAAAGCATAAAAGTGCGGTCGAAGTAAATGCTAAAATAGTATAACAGTTGCATAAACAATAGTTCGCGTGGGAAACGGATGCCTTAGGGCAGACGGGCGATTATGACGGAATACGACGGTAGGACAGTAAAGAAGGCCGGCTGAAGGTTGGCCGGACCAAAGTTAAGACGGACGGTTTCTAGGACCGGTCGAGTAAATGGGCTACGACGGTAGCTCAAGGGCGTATGTCTTTGTGATATACGTACCGTAAGATGGGTTGATCACCCTTATGTGTATGACCAATGACTGTTAAGGAAAGAAAAGGTGAATACATATCTATGTAATCACATAAGAATGAAGAAAGAAAAGTAAAAGCTATGAATACGTATTTGTAGAAATGTATGTATATAATTATGTATACTTATAAAGAAAAGAATGATCGTACTTAATAGTTTTAAACTAGAACTCACCAGCGTTAGCTGACTTTTAGTATACATTTCTGGTATAGAAAGGAAGGGTCGTGCGAAGGCGTGAAGGTTACCCGGCACAAGACTGGCATCCCATATTTATGTATGTTAAGATAAATGTTATGTACTTAATTTTAAAGACTTCCGCTGTTATGTCATGACATGTTACGTTATGTAATGAATGAATTCGAATGTTTTAAATTTAAGCTCAGTAATTATGACTATGTTTATGAGTAAATCCAACAAGTAAGGTCACCCGGGAAAAAGGGGCCTTACACAAGAGTTAAGTCCTGCATACTTGCAGGTACGCAGGAGTTAAAGCTTGCGCACTTAGCAAGTACGCAAGAGTTAAAGCGTGCGCACTTGCCAAGTACGCACGACCTTTTGGCGTGGGGTATAAATATGGGACTTAGAAATTTTTCAGAATTTCATATCATTTAAACCGGTTCACATTCCCTCCGACTTTCACTCAAAGACTCAAGTGTTCCTAATCCGATTTTTCGTCCCTTACAAGTTTCATCATCTCATAACATCGATTTGGTGAGATTCTAGGCTTAATCCATCCATGAATTCGTGACTTTGGACCGATTCACTGACTTAGAAAATCTAGGTTCATTCTGTGGTTTTTAGGGCAAATTTTGGGTTGTTTGGGTAAATTCTTATCATTAAAAATTGATTAGAAACAATAATCGACCCTTAATCGTCTTTTTTAGTCTTTGATTTTGTCCATGTGGTTGAATTTGAACCGAAAGTGGTTCGTTCAACTATTAGGTCAAAACCGGTCAAGTTTAGCAGGTATTTGGTGTTGTTGTTGGTCCCATAGGCTAGAATCATCGATTCCGACCTAGTGGCGACCCAATACAACCCGATTTTTGAACATCAGTTGAATTTCAAACTTTTGAAATTTTCACCAAGTGTAGTTCTTGCGCACTTAGCAAGTACGCAAGAAGTAATTCTTGCGTACTTGTTAAGTACGCAAGAGGAAAATCCTGCGTACTTGCTAAGTACGCAGGACCAACACTTGGCAAAAAATTCTAAGTCTGAAATTTCAGTTCAAAGAGTAACTGCTATACTGAGTCGTGTTTATCCATTTCCAATGATACGTGTTGTTCTGATTCTGTTTTCTGTGTGTTTTTGCAGATCATGGCTCGGGCGTTTACTAACAAATTCAACTTGTTAGCTAACACTGAACCAGAATGGAAGGGTGCAGCACTGCAGTACAGAGACATAGTTGATTTCTTGAACCGTTCAAGAATCAGCTACGCCATTTCTGCTGACCCGATCGTGTCAAGACCCTATCTCGAGCGGTTTTAGGAGACTGCAGAGCACGATTGCAAGGTAACCCCCAACGTTATAAGGGCTACCGTTGATGGTCATGCTATCGCTTTCTCTGAAGATACTATAAGAAGGGTCCACGTCATGTGCGAGGGACTATGCTTCATACAAGAAGATGTGGGTGTTAGACCAATGGAGATACTTCGCCCACGTCATGATCATGTGCATCTCATCAAGGAAAGCTGGTAAAGATGCCATGGGTCATGACCTTGCAGCAGCCATGGTCGGCCTTTCTCTCAATAAGGGCTACAACTTCTCCCGCTACATCTTCAAATCCATCAATGAACAGATCAACACAGTGGAGAGGTTTAGGTTCTTATTATACCCTTGGTTTGTGCAACTTCTGATTAATGACGCATTGCCAAACCTACCTGCTATAGGGGAGAGACTACAAGTAAAGAGAGTGGACAAAAGAGTATTCGCACAATTCCTAAAGCCAGGCAGTGTAGATCCTACCCCTGTGCGAACTCTTTGGCCCCCTCATCAATGAAGCATATGTGGCACCAGGTGACTGGAGATGGTACAGTCACGACTCGGAGCCTGAATTGAGTGAACACTCCGACGAACAACAGCAACAACAAGCGGAGGAAGTGGACAGTGATGATGGATCGTCTGATGATGGAGACGACGAAGGAGGAAATGATGGTGATGAGGGATCCGACTCAGAAGAGACAGAGTCAGATTCTTCTGATTCCGATGATGCACCGTCACAGGTACACCCGAGGAGAACGGCTAAGGTAACCCTACCTGAGTCGTCCTCCAAGAGAAAGCGACAGTCTTCTAGTAGCGAATACGAGCCAGACTCTGACTCTGACGCTGCTATACAAAGACAAAGACGGGAAAGCATTCACAAGAACAGGGGCGATAGGCAACAGCCTGCTATCCCCAGTGAGGTGGAGGCTCAACAACAAGTACAAGTTTCAACCGTTAGTCCTGATTCAGCCTCCACCCCACCTTCACAGCAATTGTATCGTAGGAGGAGGAGGCCACAAGTGCAACGTGAAGTGGCCGTCACTATTATCACAGAGGTGATTCCTGTGATAGTGACCCTCCCTCCCACAACTGTTCAGGTGGTTACTCCAATTCTCACGGAGTCAGTCACCATTACCCCTACAACACTCATCACATTCTCAATCCCAACCACCACCACTGAGCCTTTAAGTCAACCCTTCAATTATGGAGATTTCACACAAGGGTTTGACTTCGATACCATATTCTCCTCCCCTATTCACAATGTCGAGGCGTCATCATCCAGACATCCTGATCCAAATGATGCAAGGATAGATGTTCTGGAAACCCAAGTTGCTGAACTACTGGAGACTATTCAGAAATCAAAGGAGGAGGCTGACGCTCAAAAAACACAGATCAATTCTTTGGTAGACGAAGTTAGAATCCTTCATAGCCAGAGAACGGGGACTGATGAAAGATTGAAGAACGTCATGGCCTAGAACGAGCTCCTAATCAAGACGAATGAAATTATTCTGGGTCACAGGACGTCCTTGGAGCTGAGGTTTGATACTCAAAGGAAGGAGCATGAGCTGATGGTCAAACTAATTGCTGACCTGACCAAGAAGCTTGATGCTCAGGGGGTGAAAGAGAAAGAAAAGGAGAAAGAGAAAGAAAAAGAAAAAGAGGACTACTGGTGATGAGGCGTGTCATCCTGTCGACTTGACTAAGGATGATGACAAGGACAAGGATCCTGAAGCCGGTCCTAGTGGAGGTGAGCACCAAGCTTTAGCAATCGTGCCCATCTCTGCTATTCCAATGGATCAGGGGGAGTCTACTCATCAAGAGGGTGGTGATACCTCTGGCGGTGGTGGTGGTGGTGATAAAGGAAAGTCAGTGGCTGAAGTGCTTAAGGACTTATCTGATGATGAGATCCTATATCTAGAGCATGACTACTCCAAAGAAGCACAGATCGATGCTCTCTTTAATCTAGAAGAAGGAGAGATCGACTCTGGTGACGATTGGGATGATGATGAAGACGTTGTGATTGAAATTCCCAAGGGTGACGGGGAAGGAGAGTACGAGTTAGAGGATGGAGAGATCTTTGAATTTCCATCCTTCAAAGCTCCGCTCGATACAGGTTCAGTCGAGCATGCTGGTAATGTGGAAGCCTCGACTGAAGCCTCCCCAGTTGACCCTGCACCTGTGGACCAAGAGGAACCGAAAGAAACAAACATGCCTTCTACTTCATCAAAGGGTCCAGCTCCAGTGTGGCAAAAGACGTCTATAATAGACAAACACGGAGCAACAAGGATGATCTTGGCTGTAAGGTTCGAGGAGGATAAGCAGCTGTTCACAATCAAACGATTTGGCGGGGTTCAATACTTGAAACCCACCTGTGAAGCGTTCAACTCCTTACCCAAATACGACCTTGTGAACCTAGCAAACCGAGAGTTGCTGGGTCATTCCAATCACGCAGTGGTGATGGGTTTGTGGATGGTTCTGCAGCGGGAAGCAAGATCTGGGAAATTCAAGATGTTCAAGCCTCAAGTGCCCAAGAGAGTCAAGGATAAGCACACTATACATCTGGTGACTAAGAAGCACTTAAAGAAATTGGTATACAAGCCAGTGCGATGTGAAACTAAGATTCCCCTGAGCAAGTTGTCTCAGGATATTCTTGGTGACATGTGGTACTGGTACGTAGATCCAAAGACTGGTGAGGCTGTGATCATGGGAAAGGTACGTTCAGACAGTGGAAACATAGTGCCAAAGGAACCGATCAGAATATTTGATGAAGTCTGCTTCATCAACTTTTCTGTGAAAGATCTAGAGGCACTAGCAGACAGATATTGTGTCTACACTGATGAATGGACAAAGCTCCTTGCTTCTAAATATGACAAGGTGATTAAGTTCTTCCTTGATTACAAGAAGAAGATGGAAGCTAAAGATCAAGTGCTGAGAAGACTGAAGAATGAAGACTGAAGATTATCCAGAGCTGTTGTCATGGGGAGTTTGTTGAAGCATTTTCCTGTGACAAACACTCTGGATAGAGTCTTAGTTTGTATTTTCTTGTTTGTAATTGTCTTTGTATGTAAGAGTCTTTATGTATTAGTTTATCGAGTTGTATTTACTTTTACATATTGAATGTTGCAAAATTCTCTAAGTGTTTTGTGCACTTGTAAGTGCGCAGGAGAAAGCTTCTGCGTACTTAGCAAGTACACAAGAGTAACTTTGCGTACTTGCTAAGTACGCAAGAGCATTTTGCCCTGCGCTCTTGCTAAGTGCGCAGGCATCAGGTCTTGTATAAATAGGATAGGTTGACAGAAGTTAAGTACACAGACATAACAGCAAATACACAAATTGTAATCTCAGTGCTTCTCTCTGTAACCTTCAAGTGTTTATAATACAAAGAACGTTTAAAGTGTTTTCTCTTGTCGGTTTACTTTGTTTAGTTTGACTCTCCGCCTAGTCACGGGTATTCCGCACCCGGTCTGACTAGTAGACCCACTTGCATGTGACAATCCGCCACACCTGAGGGACCTACACGTAGCCTTGGGGATTTTGCTAAGGCTCCGTAAGGTCTTCGATTCTTTGGTTTTTCCTTCGGTTTTGGCTGTTTTTGCTTCATTTCTTCCGAAAGCTCCCTAAAACCTACAATTTTCACAAAGGAACGATTTAGACAATAATTCCAATGTATAATGTCCATAAAGCACCAATAATGGGAATGAATATGCATGTAAAACATGTATAATTTACGTCATATCATCTGTCATAATGATCTGAGCTGAAATCTTTTGTAGCTTCCGAATCAGTATCAACCTCATTATCATTAGCAGGTTCAGAAGAACTCGTGCTAGTATCATTGACATTTCCCTCTTGATCCTATGGAGGAGAGTGAAGTTATTCTACCTCAATGTTATGCATGTTCTCCTCATGTTGTTCATCATGAGCATCAGCTTGAACCTCATCATGAACCTCCACATTTGGTTCTATTACATTCTCTTGAGCTTCATCTTGAACTGGTTCTTGAACTTGTTGTTGTCGTACTTGAGGTTGCTGTTGCTGCTGCTGTTGTTGTTGTTGTTCTTCTTCTTCTTCTTCCGGATTAATCCAATTATCATGAGGTGGTGCAACATAATCAGGATTAATTATGTGCCCAAATAATGGTGTAGGAACTGGGATCAATGCCGGATTCTGCTGCTTAATATTGGTACAATCAGAAAAAATCCTCTTTGTCATTGGGGTGAGAGTAAGACGATGTTGTAGCTGAGGTAGGTTTGGAATGAGATGATTCAAGATCATTTGAATGAACCTAGGGTACATCAGAAAGCCTTGACCTTCTGGTGGTGTATTTTGTGCAGCGATCTCCTTATAGAAATAATGTGCAAAGTTGAAACCTTTGTTAAGAGTAAGAGCCACCATGGCTGATTGCAAAGAAGTCTTCAACCCGTCAAACCCAGCTTTCCTCGGTGATAAACACTGAATAAGTACATGCATAAAGTACCTCCATTGACCCACTAAGCCACCTTTCCGTGCTTGAGTATCGTTAGCTCTTCCCCTGTAACCCATCCTTTGAAAATATCCCATAATCAATTGAGACGGTAACCCCAACGGTTCTTCATTATTACCTCCAAGATGCAGAGCTTGTCAGATAGTGTCAACAAATATTGCAACTTTAGTGTTATTGAAAGTAGCTCTAATCACATTTGGATCAACAGTGCAATCATGTTGTGCTGTATCCCAAAATTGTTGAATATAATTCAGGCTAATGTAGGGATTTGCAGATAACACAACACTGATTCTTGATCTATTCAGAAAATTTATAATCTCACGGTAGTTAACAGCATCAGACATATTTGGATCCAATAAAACCACCTAGTTATGCTTATATTCCACTCTACGATCCATCTGTACATTGCAATGATGAAATAGCAAAGTCACAAACATATTAAATTTTTTTTTTTAAATTTAAACAAAATTATTTTTGCTAAGTCACAAAACACTACTTCACACTGAGGCAAACTTAATAAGTTTGCTTAGAGTTGCAAGAGGCAAACTTATTAAGTTCGCCTGAGCAAGTTCGCTCCAAGCACTTAACCAGATCATAAATCCTAAATCTGTCTAATCGATGAAATTCGAGGCAAAAAGCCATCCAAATAGTTACTAAACCCACTGATACAACACAATACACTTTCTGTTTCACTATCAAGCCACAATACACCTCTATATTTGATAAACCAGATACGATGCAATAAAACCTATTTTCAGATCTTAAACATGATGTATATGAATAATTTAACTGTTAAAAGATCTTGAATCTTCCTTGATTTGAAGCGCAAACACTTTAATAACAAAAGTTTAACACACAACAACAGATTTTTCAACCACAGAAGATAATCAGAACAAGTTCGCTCAAAACATGCACAAGTTCGCTTTATAAGTTCGCTCAGCTTTGAAATTGGGTAAAAGAACAAGTTCGCCTGAACATATATATACTCAGTTACTAAGTTCGCTTACCAGGCGAACTTGGTAAGTTCGCTTACTAGGCGAACTTGATAAGTTCACTTAATCTCAAACACTTAGAGAATTTTTGAAATTTCATCCTTTTGAAGCTTCAACTTTCAAACACCGATTCTTTTTGTCTTCCACCTGGAACATGTATCCGATCCAATCCCGAACATAAAAAAAGTTGAGATTTTCATGGAAGCCCAAAAGAAAATCTTTTTGGATTTTTTGAAAGTAATTGAAACTAATGAAATTTAAACTAATAAACGAGACTAAAAAGCACATATTTTTGGATTTTATCTATACAAACAAAAACACATATTTTTTTTCAAACACCATGAGTAAGAAGATCATATCAGTGAATGAGAAACCAGTCACACAATCTAATTAGATCTATGGGTAACCTATGATACATCTTCTCATATTTCACAGTTGAATATCTTTCAAACCTTTCAGATCATATTCTTTTCAAGTTTTACACTTAGCCTTTGAAATGATACGCGATAAATCTCAAAGTAAACAAGATCAGATCATAAAATGCTCAAATATTCACACCGAATTTGCAATATAAAGCATGTAAATCTAGGTTGTCAATATTATAGAATTTTAAACTACAAGCGTTTTTCATCCATGTTCTTGTGATTTAAGGTACCAGTTTGATGAACAACAACGTGTACCCCACATATATGCCAACATAAATATAAATTTTCACTTTCTTCAAGACATATGAAACTTATGCAAAGATAATATCAATCTCCAGGATGAAACTATCTCAATTACCACAGGAAAAGAAACATATCCCGAAGTATATTAGGAATAAGAATGATTCAATTTCTTGGTTTTGGATGTATATCATGATTGAGTGTAACAGAAGATCTCTTCAGTAGAATGAAGAATTAAAGAATCGATAGATTCAATAATATAGGGTAATGTAGTCCAACTGTTATCCGGATATTCAATGGAATCAAGATATTGATCCAAGGGCGAGTATATGTTCTATCAGATGTTAACATCACATTGCATGTTTTTCGGGGCATGGGCAGTGAAGTGAACTAAAAAGTTGTGCTAATCAATATAGTTCGGTACTGGTCTCATGAAACACTTTAAGCCTCATATTCTGTATCTGATAATGATCTTTTAACACACACACCCATGCATAAAATGGGTTCAAATCACAGTTGTTATCAAGAATCATTATGTTTTCACACTACTAATGGTTCAAAAACGCTTCTAGTCTACTGACAATCTAAATTACATACACATATCCAAATTATTCATAAAATAGATTTTCAAGATTAGAGCATTTATGACACTATCATTTCTTGTTCATGCAGAATTTGAAATTTAGATCAAATCAACAAAAACACAAACACAAATTATCATGACATATCAACAGGTCATCTATGGTCATGTGTGATAGATTTTCAACTGATGTATTATCGTTTCTTCTCTAACTTCAAATGATGCCGAATTTTATCTTTTTCATTTGTTTGGAAATTTTATAAATAACAACTTTTTAACTAGAAAATAAAGTGCAGAAATGTAATAAAGCAATAAATGAAAATAAAAGAATCTTCCATGAAAATTATTTTTGAAAACCTTTTATTCAGGATTGATCATACCAATCTTTTTTACTAGAAATTCGAACCTAGTTCGATCAAATGCCTTGGTGAAAAGATCAGCAAAATTGTCATCGGTGTGTACCTTCACCAGCTCAATCAACCTCTTATCTGCACAATCACGAATAAAATGATATTTTATTTCAATGTGCTTAGTTTTATTGTGCTTAACAGGATTATTAGTTATGGTCATTGTGACATTGTAATCTATGAACATAGGGGTGTACGTAAAATTTAAACCATAGTCTCTTAATTTTTGCTGGATCCACAAAATTTGGGAACAACAACTTGAAATTGCGATGTATTCTGCTTCACATGTTGATATGGAAATTGTGGTTTGCTTTTTACACTGCCATGAAACAAGCCGATTACCCAGAAATTGGCAACCTCCTATCGTAGATTTCTTGTCCAAACAACAACCTCTGAAATCTGAGTTAGTATAAGCATTAAATCCAAAATTAGAACCATGCGAAAACCATAATCCTAATCTCGGTTTCCCTTTCAGGTAAAAATGTGGAAAATACTTTTGACTGCAATCAGATAAGATTCCTTTGGTTTTGCTTGAAATTTTGAACAGAGACACACGAAAAACATTATATCTGGTCTTGATACGGTTAAGTACATGAGAGATCCAATCATTTCCCTATACAAGCGGTTGTCAATATCCTTTCCTTCCGGATCTGGATTCATCTTGTGATTTACAGGAATTGGAGTATCATATGGGGTACAGTCTTCCATCTTGAACCAGCTCAAGATGTCTTTCACGTACTTATACTAATGAATAAAGAAACCATCCTCTTTTTTATTGACTTGCAATCCTAAAAAGAACGATAACTCTCCCATAGCGAACATTTCAAACTTCAATTTCATAACACTCTCAAACTCTTTGCATAACTCTTCGTTTGTTGAACCAAATATAATATCATCCACGTAGATCTGAACCATCAGATAATCACCCCCTGCTTTCTTGATGAACAAGGTTGAATCAATTTGACCACGATCGAAACCATTATCCAAGAGATGCTGCGACAACGTTTCATACCACACACGAGGTGCTTGATGTAGACCATAAAGAGCCTTATCTAGCTTGAAAACTCTTGAGGGATACCATGGATCCTTAAACCCCGGTGGTTGACACATATACACTTCTTCTTTAACCTTCCCATACAAGAAAGCACTTTTGACGTCCAATTGATATACCTTAAATCCTTTAAACGACGCAAATGCTAGAAACAAACGAATTGCTTCCAAACGTGCAACAAGTGCGTACACCTCAATATAATATATACCTTCTTGTTGATTGAACCCTTGAACTATTAATCTTGCTTTGTTCCTCACTACGACACCACGTCATCCTTTTCACACTTAAAAACCCATTTGGTGCTGATTGGATACATGCCCTTTGAAAGATCAACCAAATTCCACACCTTTAGCTTATCAAACTGTGCAAGATCTTCTTGCATTGCTTCAATCCAATTGTTATCTTGTAACGCCATCTCCACATTTTTTGGTTTGATCTGAGAAATAAAAAAAGAATATAAGCAAACATCAAGTACTCCAGTATCCCTAATGCTAAAATATAAACAAGTATTTTCAGATAAAGAACGAGTTTGAACTCCATCCAGCAAATTCCCAATGATATTTGTCACCGGATGATCTTTCAATTCTTTTATGGAGGCCACCTCTGGAACATGTAGAACATCAACTTGAGTAGTTTCCTTTTGAGAAAGAACATTTTGATTAACTGGTATCACAGACTCCATATTTGAAGAAATCTCCCCCTGAACATGTGGAGAAGAGGACAAATCATCAACAATTAACGGATCAGCCAAAGAATCCTGAAAAATTACTTCATCATCTTCACTCTCAGACTCGTGAATTCCCGAAGTAGATGGTACATTCGGATCAGGGTTAGATGAGGAAGAAACAGATAATGGAACCGTTGATCTTAGTAGAAAACCGTAATCTTGGTCACCATGACAAGACTCATATAACAATGCAACTTCTTCAGCAGATAAATTAGAAGTAAAATTAAAAGACTTGAATAAGCTATCATAATCAAATGCCCACTCTGGACCAACCTCCTTCTTGGGAATAGATCGATTAGAACAATCGATATTGAACCATTCTTCGATCTGTCGTGTTTCCTTGTTATACACTCGTTTATATAACGAATTGGCAACATAGCCCAAAAAGATTCTTTCGATCGCCTTTTCGCTAAACTTGATAGAAACATCCCGGACCTTCAGAAGAGTACACGGATTCCCAAAAGGAAGAATATAATTCAGATTAGGCTTTCGATTGTTTAAAAATTCATAACAAGTCTTGTTGTGATGCTTCACATCCAGAACACGATTCAGGACATGGCATGCCGTATTCACAGCTTCGGCCTAAAAAGTAACCGGTAGCTTACAATCAGCCAACATTGTTCTTGCTGCCTCAATCAGAGTTTTGTTCTTTCGCTCAGCAACACCATTTTGTTGAGGAACATATGGCGCACTAAACTCATGATGAATTCCCTTTTGTAAGCAAAAGAAACCCATCTTGCTATTCTTGAACTCGCTGCCATTTTCACTTCTAATACGCCTGACTTTCTGCTTAAAAAGATTTTCCAAACCAAGAATCAAGTATTGAACTATCTCAGTTGTTTCAGCCTTGGTTGCTATGAACTTGACCCAAGAGAATCTGGAAAAATCATCTGTTATCACCAAACAATACGATTTTCCTCCAATGCTACGAATACTTATCGGCCCAAACAAATCCATATGAAGTAACTCTAGAGGAGTAACAATAGAATTTTGTTTCTTCGGTTTATGGGACTTTCTTTGTTGCTTCCCCTTCTTGCAAGGAACACAGTCATTAGGCACAGAAAATTTCATTTTTGGAATACTAGTAACCAAATCATTCTTCACTAAGTAATTCATTTTTCTAAAGTTAATATGAGCTAGGTTCTGATGCCAAAGAATAGAGTCAGATTCAGATGCTTTCGAGAGTAAACATGTAGGAATCGAATCTATTGTTGTAGCAACAATCATGTCCAAGACATATGTGTCATTTCTTCTCGGAGCCTTCATCAGAATCCATTCTTCATGTATCACAAATCCCGGATTCAAAATGTAACATTCAGAATCATTGAAATGAAAAGCAAACTTCTTGTCACACACTTGGGCTACACTAAGGAGATTGTGCTTGAGTTGCTCTACATAATTGACTTTCTCAAACTTCACCTTTTAAATCTTTAGCGTTCATTGACCTGTTATGTACCCGCCTTTATTCCCAGCAAAGGCGACATAACCACCATCAATTTTAGTAACATCTTCAATCAAACGAATATTTCCTGTCATATGTCGGGAGCAACCACTATCCACATACCAAGTATTGTTGATAGTCCTCCTTAGTTAACCCTACACAAACAAATGAAATCAGTTAGAAAAAGGGACCCAAGCCATTGTGGTCTTGGGTCTACCATTAGCATCAAAATAAACAACTTCAAGCTATTCACAATCTCTATTATCATCCACCCTTGGTGATTTAAGCAAATTAGAATCAGACATTCTAGATTTTGAAACATTCTTTTTCTTATCAAAATTTGATTGATTTAGAAATTCAGATCCAAATTTATCAGTTTCTAAAAGTTTTCTTAACCGTCCGCTCCTTCTTCGCCTTTGATGTCTTGAAAGTTTGACCTCAGGTTGTGAATTCTTTGTGAATCCAACTTTAGGATTCTCATCAAACTTATGAAAAAAAAAACATTTTTTCTAACACCGGGTTGGACAAACTCTGGTTTAGAACCGACAGATCTATCATGAACATGTTGTGTCATCTCTTTCTTAAACCCAGAAGGTTTAGTAACATGCTGCTTAGGAAAATTTTCCTTGACATATTGTTTCATCACATTATAAGACGTAAGCTTTCCCACATTCGGTCTTTGCAGAATCTTTACTACTCTTGATTAACCATGAACAACAGCTGGTGTAACTTTCTCTTAAATAAGAAAATTCTTCTCTTTGTTTTTGTAAGGACAATATAACACTATATGTCCCACTTCATTACAATGAAAGCAAACTCTCTTATCCTTGTATTCTCTGATATAAGGAACCCTTGTTGAAGTTGAGGAACTTCCTGATGAATAACCTTCTGTAGAATTAACATCACTACCTCCTTGTTTCTTTGGAACATACATCTTTCTAGAGGATTCACCAACAAAAGTCTTTGAAACTTGAGGCTGGACAACTTTGGTTTTTGCCACATTCACCTTCTGTTTAATGAAATCATTTGTTGATTTATTTTCAAATTTTGAAACCTCCTTCTTGATATCACCAGCACTTATAAAACCACTGTTAGATAAAATTGGTGAAATACTTGGTTGTTCAGCTTCATTGGGCTCTGTAAGAATACATCGATCTCTTGTGACTTGTTTTACCGCTTTTGGTTCATCAATCTACACATCTTTAGAAACACCATCAATTTTCTTAGCGTCAAATATCTCATCATCACTATCAGAATCATAGACCATTTCTGCTCCCGTGACTGGATTAATCTTCAAAACTGTCTTTGGATCAATATCTTCTTCAGTAATGATCTCTGGTTCTACAACATAGTTTCCGTTAAATGGTGGAGGAGCAAATCCAATTCCAGTTGTTCCCTTAATAGGATCAGCATTGTCATTGAAATAACCCAACAATAGTGATGAATTTCCAAAGCTTTCCAGTTTTCTATGTAATCTGAACACCTCTGCTTCTTTATCTGAAATTTCTTTGTTTTTCTCAACAACAATTTCATTTCTCTTTTCAATCTCAGCATAGGCCATATCCAAACGATATGCCTTTGATGGATCAGACATGTCAGCCATGAAGACTTTAGTAGTTGGAATCTCTTCAGTCATCTCAGGTACTCTTTTAGTCAACAAAATCTCATATTCAGATACACTTGTTGTGGACACATTATCTTCAGAATGAACTTCATCAGCACTTTCAGTATTATTTTCTTCATAAATTTCTTCTGCAGTGAAACTCTCAGAAGATTCATCATTATGACTTTCTACTTTACTCACTGAACTTTCTTCATCACTTGAATTATCATCCTCGGATGTCTCATCAGTATGAATTTCTGCCATGAAAGCTTGACTCACAACACCAACTAAATCCTCTAAATGAATTCCCCAGTCATAGTTATCACCTCCTTGAGTAACCAAAGCAGATGATGTTGAAACATTTGTTGAACTTCAAGAACTGCCAGATCCTTGTTGTTGATTTTTGTTGTTTTGATAATTGTTCTTCTTTTGAGAATCAAATTTAACCTTTGGTTGTTACATTCCTTAGCAAAGTGACCATATTCTTAACAGTTGTAACATCGAACCTTTGTTTTATCAAAACCCATTCTTGTTCTGCTGTTTGATCCGATGTACATTCTTCCGGTTTTTTTAAGAAAATCCTTTGCTTGCCTCATCAACATTGCCATATTCCATTGAATATTCATCTCTTCTAAATCAACAGGATCAATTTGACGATAGTCTTCTTCAATTGCTTCTGGATCATGAATCTTCCCTCCGATAAAGTTTTCATATGAAGCAACAAAAGATTAAAACATTGCCATATAATCTTCAGCTACTCTCTGACTCACATGTTGTGATTTAGATGGTTGTGATCCAGATGAAGGAATAGATGTATTTGCAGAAAAACCCATTGTCCAGAAACATTTTCATGTGAATTATCCTAACCATCTCCAGAAAACAATGCAACTCCAGATCCAGATTTTCCAGATGTTTTAGCAAAGTACATTGAAGGATCTTGAATGTGTTCCATATTAGTTTTCTTCTTCTTCAAATTTAAGTCATGAGATTGTATCTTTCCCAACACATCTTCAAGAGACATAGTTTTGTATTTCTCATTCTCTTTGATTAGAACAGAATACACATCAAACTGGGACGGTAAAGCTTCCAAGAACTTGTCATTTATCTCTTCAGGTTCATAAACAACCTTGACACTTGCTAACTCACTCAGTAAATTATAAAATCTTGTTGCTAGATCATCCAGCGATTCATTCTGAAAATGTTTGAATACCAAGAATTGCTTTTTCAATAACTCATTTCGACTTTTCTTCACATCCAGACTTCCTTCACATCATTTTTGTAAAGCTTCCCATAACTGATTGGAAGATTTAAACTGTTTGAAGCTGTGATAAATCACTTTTGGTAATGACATAGAAATGCTCGCCATTGCCTTCTTTTCACGATCAAATAACAGTTTTTCTTCAATTGTTAATGCAGATACAGGCTTAGGAACATTATCACTATCCATCCATGAATAAGTCGGATGAGTATATCCTTCCAGAATAGGAATCCATAAACTAGTATCAGTGAATGACACGAACTGATCAAAACGATCCTTCCAGTTTGAACAATCAGCAAGACTAAGCAGCTTTGGTGGTTTCTGAGAAGTATCAATCTCATTGTCATAGTTGAACATGTTTGTAACCTGCACCATGTTAGCCATAACAACAAATACACGAGTATCACAAGTAAAAACAAAGGTTTCGAACAAAAATACCCTGAGGCGAACTTGATAAGTTTGCTTCACACTCTTCAAGTGAACTTGATCCAAGAGAAGTTGATAAGTTCGCTTAATCAAGAATTTGCACTAAGTTCGCCTAATAAGTTCGCCTGTAACTGACTTCTTGATTAAGTTCGCCTGTTTCAGCTGAACAAACTCACTCTTCAGCCAAAACACGAACCAGAACCTCCAAAAATCATCATAACTTGCTGAATTGATGGAATTTGATGAAATTGAACCGTAGGATTGGCTATTTTATGAAATAGAACACTTTTAATGGAACAATTTCTTCAAAAACACCTCCAAATTGATGAATTCAGATCCAAAAGCCTCTCAAGAACTTGAAATCTCCATGAATATGAAAAATATGCAAAAGTCAATCGTTTTTGTGTCAAATCATATACAATTCGTCACAAATCAATCACTAAATCACGAGCAATAGCTCTGATACCACTTGTAGGTCCACTCATCTCTCCTATGGATCAAACTCGAGACATGACGTAACAAGAACACGTAGTGTGGAATCCAACCATGTCGATGATAGTGTATATGAGACAACTCTAACAAAGACAATCACACACAATGTAAATAATCACTCTTTCAATAGCACCAGAACATAGATTTTACAGAATGTCAGTTTTCCAAAAGCTCTCTAAAATTGAACAAGTAAACACATATTTATAGACAAGTGTTCTGCCACAGGAGAACTTAACAAGTTCGCCTAAACTAGGCCTAGGCAAACTTATTAAGTTCGCCTACTGCAGAACTTAACTAAAACATTACAAAATCAAAGACATATAAGATCTAAACAATTACAAGGACTATTGCCACACTTCTATGTCCTAAAAGGTATCGTTAACACTTATAATACTAACTGTTGTATCCTCCTTCTATCTTGATTTATATTTGTAGGTAGCACGTATAGACTTAGTATCTCCTGAAGACTCGCTCAATACAACATGGACCACGTGTGGAATATGCGTGAAGATGCTTATAACGGTCACATTTTAATACCTAGTCTAGCCGAGATTCTCAGATAGTTAGTTATACTCTTTTTGTATTTAATTAGCTGTTGGAACGAATAGCAAACACATCTACACACACTTGGCAATACACAACACTCGCAAGAAACTTTGTAACACCTAGATTTCGATCGATTATTGCTCTCTTTGTACTCATTTTTAAGGTTTTAATAAAAGACTAGGAGGCAAGTGACTTTTAGTCACTTCCCGAGGTTTTATGCCAGCAATCCTTAGGTATTAAGGGTTTTCCTCATACATCATTGTGTCAAACTTTACACTTACATTCATTGTTTCACATTTTGATCAAGCATACTACCTCACATACTAAGTTTGGTTACAAAATTAGTCTTTATAGTTTTTACGCAAAACAGTTTCCATGGTAAATTTATCCGACTTGATGGTTTCATCTTTTCTTGAAGACTTTGCTACATTTTCTCCATTTACACCATCAAATGAGCATTCTATTTTCCCATATTTCCAACCGATTGGGCCTAAGAACCCTCCACCAACCTCGGCTTTAGATTGCACCTCTTGTTCTATTGGCCTGCAGTCGTCTGCTGGCCCTTGGCCCAGTACAGATGCAAGTCCATAGCAAATTAGGCCCTCTGAAACTACTACAGCCCCTATCGCTACACCCTCTTCAGCCCAACCTGAAGTTGCACAACCTGAAGTCACTACAGCCCCTACCGTTACCCCTTCTTCAGCCCAATATGCTACTCCATAGCCATTTCAACCTCCTGTTGTTGAATTGTCCTCGCTTCACCCTATGCAAACTCGTTCGAAGGATGGCATTTTTAAAACAAAACACTGTGTCGATCTTTCTCATGTTGATGCTCATCCGTCGTTCTCGACTCTCTTTACGGATCATTATCCCAAAGGTTTTAAATCGGCAGCTAAACATCCAAAATGGATGATTGCCATGCATGAAGAAATGGCTGCACTTCGTCAGAATGACACTTGGGTCCTTGTCCCTAGACCTAAAAATGCAAATATCGTTGGTTCCAAATGGGTTTATCGTACAAAATATAATTATGATGGTACCGTCGAGCGGTTCAAAGCATGTCTCGTTACGCAGGATTCACACAAATTCCTGGCTTGGTTTATTCACACAAATTCCTGGCTTGGTTTATACCAACTAGATGTGAAAAATGCCTTTTTGCATGGGTATTTAGGAGAAACGGTATTTATGGAGCAGCCACCAAGATTCGTTGATTCTAATTTTCCTTCTCATGTATGTCACCTTAAGAAGGCTTTATATGGTCTCAAGCAAGCATCGTGTGCTTGTTTTTAGCGTCTCAGTACTTTTCTGCTTCAAAATAGTTTCATTTGCAGTCTTGCTGACACATCTCCTTTTATCTTCAAACGAGACTCGTGCATCATGTATCTCATGGTTTATGTTGATGATTTAATCTTAAATGGAAATCAAGAAGGTACCATTCGTTCGTTTATTTCTCGTTTGAATCAGAAATTTGCAGTCAAGGATTTGGGAAATCTGAACTTTTTTTTGGGTCTTGAAGTACTTTACACGAATGACGGTTTGTTTTTAAGTCAATCGAAGTATGCTCCTGACATTTTCCACACCTCTTTGAACCGAATAAAACTCTTACAGTCGATGGTCCCTTATTTTCAGATCCCACACTATATCGATAGCTTGTTGGAGCACTTTAGGACTTAACTATCACTCGACCTGATCTCTCGTATGTAATAAATCAAGTAAGTTAATTTCAGAAAGCTCCAACAATTACTCATTTTCAATGTATCAAGAGGTTTCTTCGGTATGTCAAAGGCACTCTTTCATTTGGGCTTACTTTTACCAACTACTCATTTTGGGATACTCTGATGTTGATTGGGCTCGTTGTATTGACCAACGATGATCCACGTACGGTTACTCGGTTTTTCTTGTGGTAATCTTGTTTCTTGGAGTGCAAAGAAACAACTTACCATCTCTCGTTCTAGTTGTGAATCTGAGTATAGGGCTATGGCAAATACTGCTGTAGAGATAGTTTGGATCACTCAACTCCTATGTGAGCTTCATGCTTTGCCCCCGAATCTTCCAACTTTATTGTGTGATAATTCTAGTGCCTTATTCTTAACCCAGAATCCCGTTTCTTACAAACGAGCTAAACATATTGATTTGGACTATCTTTTTGATGTGCGTGTAGATATAGTATATTATATATATATAGATATTGGTTTCATGAGATCAGATTTTAAATTTATAGTTTAGGCAAGTGTACCTATCGCATCGTAATATAGTTTAGGTAAGAACCAAGTATCGAACCAATGGACAAGGTCGAGTTCCATTACTCAACTTTTGTTATCGTTTAGCCGATTTAATTAGTGAGTGGGTTTTGTGTGCTTGTGAAGCAGAAAAGTAAATGATAGAAAAGAAAATGACGGTAAAGTAAATGACAGAAAAGTAAAAATGTGCGGGAAGTGTGAAACAGAAATGTAAATAGCAGAATAGTAAGTAGCAAAAAAGTAAATATCTCAAAGATGATCAGGTTACGAAGAGTATTGCTTTGGGCTTTGAATCCGCTTGGTATATGATAATGTTAAGTTGACTACTCCAGTGGTATGACTACTACAAATGTGTGAACGGTACACCGCTAGAGCCTCATTCTCACAACATTTGGTTCACAAATTATACTCTTTAATAATAAAATGGTAACGATTCCCGCTAGGGACAACGTTACCCTCAACTCTTTGAATGCTATCTCCAAGTTGGTTTAAGACATCGAACTTAAATGCTTGAGTATTATTAGTAAAAGAGTGATTAGACTTTGTTCGTCGGGAGGCGGTGCAACAATGGGACCATGTACAAAGACGTACCGTTCCCAACGTGAGTTCACCGATTCTTGGTCTCATAACTAGTTCATATAAAGACGTACGACCTTATTAGTGTTAACCAAGCCTTGGATTATCAAAATCTTCTTGTATATTGATGTACAAGTTTCAAGAGAAGTTTGATTAAAAAGGTTTTGTATTATCAAAATCTTCTTGTATATTGATGTACAAATAATAAAAATCCCACCTAGAAGGTGGTTTTAAGAGCGAGTAATTAAGGACATAAATATACCACTAGATTAATACGTTAAACATTAACATACACCATACTTCATCTTCACCCTAGCAATACAAAGAGTTTAGCCATGAATGGCCATACTAACTAGCGTAATGCTGAGTTTCGTAGGCTCCCCTATTGTGGAAAAAGAGGAGGAGCGTCTCTACTATCTACTCTAAAGTACAGAAACGGACTCTTCTTGAGCTGTGTAAATGTATCTTGTGGTGTGTTGAGGTGTGTGGAATAAATAACCCAAGCCTCCTATTTTTAGGCCTCAAAATGAGCAATGCACGGTCGTGCATTGGATTGCATGGGCGTGAAAACACCT
This sequence comes from Smallanthus sonchifolius, assembly GCA_023525975.1. NCBI lineage: Eukaryota > Viridiplantae > Streptophyta > Magnoliopsida > Asterales > Asteraceae > Smallanthus > Smallanthus sonchifolius. Next base: position 48,650,586 of record CM042023.1, read on the forward strand.
CGGGAATCAAACAGGATACAGAGGACAGTTTACTAGAGCCTTGGGGAGCAAGTAGTGCATTGCACGGCCTTGCAATGGGATGCAAGGGCGTGCATTCCCCTGCCTGCTCCATGCATCGTGTTTTAACTGCTTGTTGACTTGTTGTTGACCTTGGTTGACTTATTGGGGGTCAAAGCTCGGGAATGATCTTTCAAAAGGCTTGATTTCTTGGTGTTTTTTAATAGTTTTAGCTTTGTTTATGTCAGGACACCGAATAACCTGCAATTATGAAATATTAACGTTTTAAGTATCAATTGCAAGGTTATTATTCAATTAGTACCATAATATGGAGATTTTTATGTGTGCAAAACATGTATAATTTAGGGCATATCATAATACCCCACACTTAAACAGTTCTTGTCCTTAAGCAAACTCATGCATGATCAGACCCATAACTAAAAACTTTACAAAAGGAAAGGGAGCTCCAAGTAATTGGAGACTCCAGGATAACTCATGAGTCGCTTATTATATTTTTGGATTTTCTATTTTGGGATGATAGTATCCATGACAAGCCTACTAGAACTTCAATTGTGCATAATCTTTCACTTTTCATAATGTTCACTCAACTCTCGGATTATATATATATGGATAATGTAAGTCAAGAAGAACACTAAAGTTCGAATCGAATTATGAAATGGTCATAAACTTGTATGCAAATCAAGTCTCCACCAACGAACTAAGTAGTATGCATGATTCAAGAGGACTTTAAAAGGGTTGTAATGTAGATAAAAAGAAAATAAAGGGTGAAAATGAAAATCTTTTTGGGTTTTTAGGGTTTTAAAGGGTTTTAAGGGCTGCAGCTAACGTGGAACACACGGCTAAGGCTTCATGGCTTAAGATGGAAAATACTAGCGGGTCCCTCTATAGTACTTAGATAACAAGGGTATAACTAATCTGAGGGCTCGTTTATGGTTAGATTGCCAAGATCGATACTTCTTATCATGTTCAACTCTTCCCTCACTGTGTAGTACACATTACTACCTCTCTGTATGGTTCTTTCGGCTTGTAACCTAATAGCACCTACTTTGATAAGATGCGTATACTCATGTTGGGAGTAAGTTTAATTCTTGCTGCATTTTCCATCGTGGCTCCAGTTGCCACACTTCACACATTTGCCATATCTTTTGGCTCTTCTATTGGCGGCGCTTTTTGACAAGCGGCATAATGGTGGTAGTTGTTCTTGCTTGTGCCCCCATTTTCTTACATCACTTGTTGCTTTGAAAACTTTTTCTCGGAGTTCGGGCCGTAATTTAATACAAGAAAGTAAATTGAAATCGAAAGAATGCATGTCCAGCTCTTTTAGGCCTAACCGGTAAACGACCAACTTCTCTCTTTTCTTTTTCTCTTTTTTTTTAAATATCAAGACTGACTTGTCAATAAATCTTTTTCCTCAATTTCCTTGAAATATTTTTTCATATCTTCCTTGTAGATCGTTCGGTTGTTTTTTCCTAATACATCCACTTTCTTCTGTGTATTTCAATTCCTTGAGTGAATCAGATCCTTTCCAAATTGTCTTAGCGTTTGCATACTTGAAATAACGACATAAGATAAACTAGTAATTCTCTATCTTGAAGACAGTTAGCCAATAACCGGTGTTTACGAAAAGCTGGTTTGGTAATAAATGTGGGTAGTAAAAAAGAAAAGGCTAAGGCTCAAAGGGCTATCTAGGTGGATACTGTTTTTGGTATCATGGGTTTAAGGATAATATATAAGGGTGATAAAGTCCTAGGTGCCATTTTCATACATCTACTAGTTCATGGTCTTGATATATATAAGTGATACAAGTTTTAATTATGCATAGAATTCGATCGAAAAACTCTCAATATACCAAACGAAAGAGCATGCGAAATATGATAATAATGCTCATGAAAAGGCTCATTTATTTTCACATGAAAACGGATGGATAGGGTTTAGTGATTCGTTATGCATAATATCCATTTGTTTCTACTTGCCTTGTTTCCATTTATTCCTTTTTAGTTTATTTAAGCGCGAACTCAAAGAGGTTTAAAGTTTATAATTTTTGAAAAATATTTAGGGTTTTTAGAAAAATAAGTTTTTGGTTAAAGTAAGGTTTTAGTCAAATGGGTAGAAAATCACGAGTTTAGTTTTACTGCTTTAAGGAAACAAGTTTGTCCTGAATCTCAAATTCCCACCCCACACTTAAAACTGTGCATTGCCCTTAATGTACAAATGCATGTAATGAAATGCTATGCAGAAATTTAAATGCATTAAGTTTTAAGGGAAAAAGAAACGGGTACTCTCCCGATCAATTTGGTGTATAACCTATGGCTAATGCTTGTGATTGTAGTCAATGTTACGCCAAAAACTTCTATCAAATCTCTCATACATTTGATGTGGTTTGCCGATGCTCAGCTTGTAGAGGTGGAGTGTAACTCCTCACAGAAGTAGAGAAACTACCTGTTGATGTTATGCTACTTGACACATAAAGAAAAACATAAAAACAGAAACAGAAATAACAGGTAGTAGTTAAGCTACTAAGGTCCTAGTATCGAGAAGGCATACCTGGAGGTTGAAGTACGAGAAACTTAAACTTGGAAAACCAAACCTGAGGTCCATGTATTCTACCGTATGCACCAACTTCTCAATTTATTCATGATCATCGGGTTGCCTCCCGGAAGCCCTACGTTTATTTAAGGATCGTTGGCCGGACCCGTACGTGCTTTGTGAATTTCCAATTTAGTGCAAGAGGTGGAATAATCTGACAAATGGGTGGCTTGTTATATGGAAAGGTTCATCAAACCCATTTGACAACCATGCATACAATGTGATGATATGCTGATCCAGGAATTTGTGGAATCCATCCTGGACCAGCTGGACAAGGGAAAACAGGGTAAAAAGAGTTCAAACTTGAAATAGTCATAACTTGAGCTACATTTTGAGTTACAGGGCCCCTAACCAGGGGACGGAAAGGTTTCGACGAGCCGGATCATGTGGCATGCCAAACGCGGTTTGTCCCAATGGTCTGAGCCAAATTCCACTATGAAGTGACCCAATTTCACAAATCAACGATTTTCCCCAGCTTTCTATTTTTAATACCTCCAACTTTTTAATGCTAAAAATCGGTGAGTCATTTATTTATGTAATTTGAAAGTTTATTTTTAGTTTGGATAGATTGATTTGAAATTTTGAAATTTTTTATAAACCTGTCAAATTTAGAATGCTTTATAGAAGAGCACCTAAAGAAAACAATGTCACCAAATCACGCCACCGCCACTTGAATTTTGTGACACCCAGCATTTCAGGTAAATATCCATATCACATAAATGCACGTTCATTAAATATATTTCCTGAAGTTTTATTTTGACTAACTAAAGTCAAGGAGTCTAGCAAAGGAACTTATTTCATGGTTAGTAATTATAAAAGAATTACTAGAAAAAGGTAAGCAGTTATAACACGCAAAATACAGTCGTTGGTGATTAAAAAGAAATTCATTCCAGAAAAGTCTAGTGACACAGTTAAGTATAAAAATGTAAATATTAATGACTAACTTTTATAAAAGTTGACACATAAATAATTGTTACATGACCCTAAGTTATTTTATGTGTATACATGTATAATATAGTATAGTAGTGACTATGTCGGGTTAATTAGAAAACAATTGAAACTAGACAAACCACATAAAATTATACAAATAATGAATCGTTTAAAAGTTTTACACCGGGTATTAGACCGCGCGATCACCTAGAAGATTTATACCACCAAAATAACCCACCTATCTAGCCATTAGTGGACAAGACAACACCCAACCCCCACCCAAGCCCCCCTCTCGACCGAAATAGAGGGCTTAGCCCCTCTCCACCAACTCATTGAATGCATGAATACTTGGCACACATGCACACCTCTCTTCCAAGTTAATGATGGCATGCAATTCCCATCACCCACCTCTAATGATTTTGCCTCCACTAACTCTTAAATGCTTGGGTACTTGGCACTCATGCATGCACTTCTCCTTAGTGATGATGTCATGCAAGTTTAATCAATCAAATGTGCATTAAATGTCATCCAATCAAGCATTAAAATCCCACTACACCATATATATATACATACATACGACACACACATGCACACATACATTCACACACTCTTTCAAAATAATCCAAGATCAAAATCCTAAGAGAGTTTGGCTAGAAACTTGAAGATTCATGGGAGTTGTTGAGGTCTAGGAGTCGGTTTTGGCTAAAGAGTCAAGCCATTATCACCTCCAAATCATTGGTCTTCACCTAGCTCGTCTAGTGGTATGAACCCGACACCACATTTTATTTTCATCTTTATTTTTAGTTCGAAGCTCGTTGTTCACCATATAAAAAAAAGATTCAAGAATTTAAAAGATTAAAGAGTTTGCATAAAAGTTTAACTTGGTTTTGATGTATATATATATATATATAAATATATATATATATATATATATATATGTAGCCGAAATTTGTATGTATGAGTATATAGGTTGTTGTTTTGATTATATGATGATAAGTTATAAATTGTTAAACTATAAGTATGAGTATCATTTAATAAAAAATAATGTGTATAAATGAATACATACCAGAAAACGTGAGTGGTTTGTATAAATGTGTATAAATATTGTTTGATCATTTTAATGATAAAGTGTAGATTTTAAATAAAAATAAAGTATGAAATTTGAAATACAAAGTAAACACTAGTGACATAATGTCTAAGAATTGTTTATATATGCATGATAAGCCAAAAACTTTAAAATGTATATGATGATGTATAGTTGATAATTTAAAGTATGTTTTGTGATATTAATAGAAAAATGTACTTGATCATAAGGTTAAGTAGTATACGTATATATATACATGGAAACCAGAATAAATGAATATGTGTACATATTGGTGTAGTTGCATGATCAAAGGTACATAGGCATGAAATAATGAAATATATTCAAATCTTGAAAATTAATCATGGAATATGTTAGTTAAAACACTTAAAGAATTTAAAGCTTGTAAATTATATAGTTATGTGTTTGACATGAAACTTGTTATAATTGAGGTATCTAAGACGTTTGGTAACCGTAAGAAACATATATGTATATAACATGATGGAATAATCATAAACAAATCTATGTGCATGAAGTTGGAAAAGACGTTTCGGTAAAAGTATATATGGACACATGTTATTAAGAAACATAGTTAAATATATGATGGAATAATCAGTATACTTTTGTGAATATATGGGTAAAAATATAAATACATGGCAAGAAAATAAATATCGTTCGGAATAAGTAATCATATATGGGCGTGTTAACATGGATTATGTACTCATAGGAGTAGATATACGTATAACATACTTGATCGATATATGTGATTTTGTATAATTAATAGAAAGAAATAATTATGTTTTTATACGTGATTATAAAGGTGAAATATTTCAAGAGATTGCAAAAATAATATTTATTTTTGAGTTCATATAATAATTCACCAATATGGAAATATATTTTTTTCCGGAAAATAAGTAAAGTGTTCAGACTGGAATAATAATCACCAACGAGTCATTTCAAGAAAACATTGTTTTTAAATAAACAAAGCCGTACTTAACAGGAATAGTTAAGTCGGATGAACAACTTGCGTTTAAGACGGGTAGTCATAACGTGTTTAGTATCCTTGTGTAAATAGGATACGGATAGGCGGGGCTGCTATTATTTGAAATATTTGCTAGCATTTACTTCTGTCGAGGTGAGTTTCACTAACCCCTTTTTATTAAGTTTTTGAAATGTTTTGGGGTGGTGACATACTTGTAAATAATTTTTGTATGTAAATGAATGAACTAATGATCAGACCGTATGTGTGTATTGAGGGAAAAACAAAGCGCTTAAAGTCCTCGAAATAAAAGTTAGTAACCATTAGCTATGGACTTAGCCCATGATTTTATGGATATTACTATTGGGGGTGACGCCTCCGGTCATGATTAGTCGCGCTAATCAGGGGTCCAAATGGCCGAATGACTGCATATTGTCTTAACTCGCAGAAAGGCGAGGGGAGGCACAGAAAGTTGGGGTTTGGTTACGGTCTCGTACATTACATATTATTTTGTATTCCTTGCAAGTTTACAAATAGGGTCAATTGATCGGATTAGTATTCAGATTCATTGGTAATACATACTAAGAGTTTTGATCGGTAAATGATCAGGTTTAAACAATGTATTTATGATAACTCTTGATAATAACTTGTGAACTCACCAACCTAGTGTTGACGTTTTTAAGGATGTTTTCAGGAAATTGAACGTGGTCTTCAAGTTACCAATGTAGGTTGCATGCATGCATGATGGATACGGCTTTTGGAGGATTTTTCTTGTATAACTCATGGTCATGAGTCATATTTGTGAAATCTTAAACTTTTGAAAACTCAAGCTAATATTTTGTGATGTAAATATTTTAAACTTGATTATGTATCCAATTGCATGTATGTGTTTGCGGTAATCATATGCTTTGGAAACCATGAATGTTACGCCTCACGTTTCCGCCATGGCGGGGTGTGACAGAGATTGGTATCAGAGCCATTGATTATAGCGAACTAGGAGTCTAAAATCAGAACCTAGTCTATAATTTAAATGACTCACTAAAAAGTTTTCATTGCATAATATTTGTATAGCCATTCATTTTGTAATATGGATATTGTAGATACACCATGTTACATACTAACCTCACTTAAACTTCATAAGTTAGTAAGCGACCTACAAAAATAGCTGAATCCACTGGTGAGACTATGCCTAGAGGACCAAGGATGGACGTATCATACAGGGATTGGCTCCGCCAAGCTGTCCAAATGTGGAGGGTGGAGGAGGATCTCCCTACGTCTTGTGACTCTATCGGAGTAACATGTGAATCAAAACCAGTACCACTCACCGGGGAGTGCATGGAATGCAACATTCCCCTGCTAGTGTCCTGAAGCAGTGTAATATCCGTACTTTCCACATCATCGTTTATTTACATTTTGTACCCTTGTACTTTTATTTTTGAATCCATTGTAACCCGAGACTTATGATCAATGAATTTATTGGATTTATTCAATTACATGTTTACAACATACATTACATTTATACATATGCAAGACAACATCATACGTGCAATATTACAAAATTATATATTACAAACACGCGTTTTACTTTTTTTACATTTATATTCTTGTTTCACGTCCATACACGCTCGGTTTATTATTATTAGTAGTAGTAGTAGTATTATTATCATTATTATCATTAGTACTTTTATTATTATTATTTCATTTTTTTAAAAAGAATCACCTCCCTTTCAACCACCAACTCCCAACTAACTCATTTAATACCCCAAACCCTAATCCACACTTATAAATACCCACTCCCTTTCACTCCTCCACCCTTACACCCTCCAAATTCTCTCACAAATCTCTCCAAGTGCTCCATTTCTTCCAAGATTTTTGGCAGAATTTTATAAGGTAAAAACCTTATTTTTCTTCAAGTTTCTTCCTTTTTTTTTCTTAACAATTCTTCCTTCACCCTCTTGGATAAACCTCTAGGATCTTATCATTTGTTTACCTTGGTAAACATCTAAGATAAGTCACCATTTGAGGTCCAAGTTGTGGTCTTTCAACTAACATTTCTTCTTCTTCATGTTCTTGTCTGGATATTTTACATCTAGTTGTGGTAAAACCAAACCAAGCTTCCATCAAAATTCTATAATGGAAGGCTTGTGCTAAGGTATTTGGATGAAGTAGATGAACATAGGTTCATCTACCATAAGACATCCAATAGCCACAAGGTGTTCAAATACTATACATAAATATTATAAATAAATCTAACAAGGTTTTTGGATTTCCCAACCTTTCTCTTGGCCACTTCAAGTGGTATATTACAAACTATACTAACTTTTGACTATCCGAATTCCTAACTAAGTTAGGGGTTTGTGTTTCGGTTCACCGTTGGCGATACATGACCAACTTGATACTATTATACATATATATTATTTATTATTTCTTCTCCACCGAACTTATGCCTACGTTACCTTTTAGGTTAACCGGCATTCCCGACTCTTCACCTTCCCGTTCATCCTTTCGTTACCACCCCAAACTGTGAGTTTCATACTTGCCCCTTTTACATTTTTGCACTTTGGGACTTGAAAACATGTACATATTCAAAACACATACACTACAAGATTCACACTTTATTCAAACACAATTCATTAACATGCTCATGTGACAACAACTTGACTACATGCTTAAATACAACTTGTTAATACAATAGTTCATTAATTCTTGCAAAACCGCACTTAACAAGTGTAGCGCTATAGGATTGACACCCGTCGGCTTTTCGTTACCTTTATGGAGCCCCCGATCTTGTTATGTTATTTATTCGACTAGTATTCTTTGAATGCTAGGTATGCTATGTCAACAATAGGTTTGAACTATATCATTACAAATTGTATGAACATTAGTAAAGTATGTCTATGCATGTGAATTGTTGCTTTAAACATGATTATTATATGTATGAAACTTGTATGAACTCACCAACTTTATTGTTGATCAAATATTATTTTACATGTTTTCAGGAGATGTTTGATGCTACCATGGAAATGGAATCTAGGGACTTTGCCTTAGATATCAAATTTAAATATTTTTGTCTTTTGTTTATCAATGTATTTCTTTTAATTGAAACAATTGTATTTGAAATTCTTAGTTTAATGAAATCGGTTAAATTTATATTTCAACAATAGTGCCACGATGTCTTTGAACAATCCTACACGTCACGTTCGGTGATTCCGCCGCCGAATGGGTTGTGACAGATTGGTATCAGAGCCGTGGTTATAGGGAATTAGGAAAATTGCTTATTTGACCTAGCCTATAACTAAGGACCCGTTTTAGACCATTCCTTATGACTCTTAATACGCTTGTTCTACCACCTTTGCTTCTTATTTATTCTTTGGACTAAATACACCGTCATGGATTTCTAGACATCAAGACACTCATATTTCACCAAAGAAACGAACTCACCAAAAGAGGGTAATTCCTCATTCGGTGATAAGTTTCACTCCGCCTAAGACTTAGGAATTTACCATCAAGTTAGGTGTGAAAACCTCACCTTGACGGTAAAAGAATTCCACTCACAAACGCTCTTGGGAAACCTTACCGCTAAAGTTAGGAGTGATTTCCTATCTCAAACGGTTAAGGCACCAACCCTATACAAAATGGAACGACACCACCAAACTAGGAGTGAAATCCACAATTTGGTGATTAGTTCCACTCTTAAAATTTTCAATCTCGCCAAAGTCTCGGCTTTGCTATTGACTAGGGACACGTAGTAACCGGAAGGGTAAAATACCGTTAACCGAATTACCGGCGAGAGTATTTTATCTATTAGGCCAAAACGTGTTTCCCGAACTCAATAGAAGGTTTGACCACTTGGGTTAGTCGACGTTTTCGTTAGTTCAAGAGCCGAGCTAACGAGACACTCCAACTTTTTACAAACAAGCCTCTCTTTTATATATAAACTATTTTCACTACTATTATTATACTAACTCGGTTCGATCTCGTGGACGCTCGCTTTTCGCTACTCGCCTTACTAACTTCAAAACGCTAATACATTCGAGAACCAATTAAATTTATGCTCTTTCATCGTCACATGTTTGTTATATACACTATTTCTATACATGATTCACATGACCAAACGTGCTATTACATGAAATTACTTGATTACTTGTGCCATACATGAAATTTACATACTCATATGACAACATCTTTTATGCAAAACCATTGATCTAAGTCTCACAACCCCCTTTTGTAGATGTCTTCATCTCGCCACTCTGCTACCGCCAGGAACAACAAGAGGGACAAGCGTTTGGCCGCACTCGTGGCCAAGCAAATGGCCCAAGTCATCCCTGGCCTCATCCAGAACCTCACCCCCAACAGATCGTTCGAATCCTACACCGAAACTCCCAACTCCCACGCCCAACACTACCGAACCTTCCTTGCTTGTCGTCCCGAATCTTTCACGGGACTCGAAGGTGCAACCAAGCTCCTTAGCTGGTTTGCGAGCATGGAAAACACCTTCTCGGTAAGCGAGACCCCGGACCACCTCCGGACTCGCTACGCCGCTAGCCTCTTCAAAGAGCAAGCTCTCGCTTGGTCGGATAGCGAGAAGGAGCTCGACGAGGAGATCGTCACCCTGTCTTGGAAGGAACTCAAAGCGTTTATGCGCGAGGAGTACTGCCCTCCCCACGAGTTGCAAGCACTCGAGGAGGAGTTTTTCACCCTCAAACAGGACATCGGTGACAATGCTGCCTACAACCTCCGCTTCCAACAACTCTCCGTCCTTGCGCCTCGCCAAGTTGACACCATAGAGCGATCCGTGGCCAAGTACATACAAGGCCTCCCGTCCGTCATCAAGGACACGGTCGCCGCCGCCGAACCCACCAACCTCGCCAAGGCCATGCGCCTTGCGGCCGCTTTCTCCCGAAACCGTGTTCAGGATGGTACTTTAACCATTCGGGGCACCAAGAAGCACGCCACCCAAGCCACCGTTGAGCCCACCGAACCCAAATCACCGAACCAAAAACCCGCCAAAACCCCTACTCACCAAAACAACAAAAAGCGCAAGTCCCAAGCCCGGAACTATGTGGTTGTCACCCCCGTTAACCAAGTGACGATGAACCAAGACCCGACACCCCAAAAGAAACCGTATGGTGGATCTTACCCATTATGCAACACTTGCCAATACCACCACCCAAACAACCTCCCATGCCGAAAATGCACCTCGTGTTGCAAATTCGGACACATTGCCAACCTATGTCGCAACCCACAACAACCCCAAAACACCCAAGCTCCCCCACCAAACCGAAACCCACCGGCCATCACAAATGGTCGGGCTTGCTACCGTTGTGGTGATCCAAACCACATGAGCCCACAATGCCCACAAAACCAAAACCAACACCACCACAACAACAACCCCACCAACAACAATAACCGCAACCAACCACCCAACCAAACCCAACACACAAACCCAAGAGGCCGTGCTTACAACATCAATGCGGCACAGGCACAAACTGATAACGACGTGGTGAACGGTATGTTTCCTATCAATGGTCGGTATGCTTATGTTTTATTTGATACCGGTGCGGATAAAAGTTTCGTATCGCTAGAATTTGAACTTATGTTAGCTAAGACCCGATCTAAGTTAGAGAACTCCTTCACTGTCGAAATCGTGGACAGAAAATCCACCTTTTGTGACACGATTATCCTCGATTGTACTCTCGACCTTAATGGTCATCCCTTCTCGATCGATCTCATACCCATGCAATTGGGGAGTTTTGATGTCATAGTAGGCATGGATTGGCTTGCCAAGAACCATGCCGAAGTCGTTTGCTTTGAGAAATTCATTCGTATTCCCCTTCCATCCGGTCAAGTTTTGCAAATCCATGGCGAAAGGCCATCCGGTGGACTCAAACTCATGTCCTGCACCAAAGCCCAAAAATACTTACTAAAGAACTACGTGGCCTTTTTAGCCCAAATAGTGAAATAGAAAGAAAAGGGCAAAGGTGTAAAAGACATTCCCATCATTTGTGATTTCCCCGAAGTCTTTCCCGAGGACCTACGCGGTCTTCCTCCATCCCGTGAGGTCGAATTCCGAATTGATCTCATGACCGGTACGACTCTGATTGCCAAAGATCCTTACCGCCTTGCACCCTCCGAGATGAAAGAACTTGCCGGTCAACTTCAAGAGTTAGCCGACAAGGGTTTCATTCGTCCGAGTTCATCCCCGTGGGGCGCTCCCGTTTTATTCGTTAAAAAGAAAGACGGATCGTTCCGCATGTGCATCGATTATCGTGAGCTTAACAAACTCACTATCAAGAATCGGTATCCTTTGCCTCGCATCGACGATCTTTTCGACCAACTCCAAGGTGCGTCTTGTTTTTCCAAGATCGATCTCCGTTCGGGATAACATCAACTTCGTGTTCATGAGGACGACATTCCCAAAACCGCATTTCGAACCCGATACGGACACTACGAATTTATGGTGATGCCTTTCGGGCTAACCAATGCACCCGCGGTTTTCATGGATCTCATGAACCGAGTGTGCAAACCGTATTTGGACAAATGCGTAATCGTCTTCATTGATGACATTCTCATCTATTCCCAATCCCGATCCGCCCACGAGGAACACATTCGCTTAATATTGGAGTTACTAAGAAAAGAACAACTTTACGCCAAATTCTCTAAGTGTGAATTTTGGCTTAAGGAAGTCCAATTTTTGGGACACATTATTAGTGATAAGGGTATCCATGTGGATCCAGCCAAAATCAAAGCAGTCAAGAACTGGATTGCTCCGAAATCTGCTACCGAAGTCCGCTCATTCCTTGGTCTTGCGGGCTATTACCGTCGTTTCATCGCCAACTTTTCCAAGATCTCTGTTCCTCTCACCGCATTAACTCAAAAAGGGAAACCCTACGAGTGGGGCCCTAATGAAGCGAAAGCTTTCCAAACACTTAAGGATAAGCTTTGCAATGCTCCGATCCTTACTCTTCCCGACGGAAACGATGACTTCATGGTGTATTGCGACGCCTCTAACATTGGTCTCGGTTGTGTTCTCATGCAACGAGGCAAGGTCATCGCTTACGCATCCCGTCAACTCAGGATCCATGAGAAGAATTACACGACTCATGATCTTGAACTCACCGCCGTCGTCTTTTCTCTCAAGCTTTGGAGACACTACCTTTACGGTACCAAATGCGTGGTCTTCACAGATCACAAGAGTCTCCAACATCTTCATAACCAAAAGGATCTAAACATGCGCCAACGCCGAGGGATTGAAACAATCAAAGATTACGAATGCGAAATTCGCTACCATCCTGGTAAAGCGAACGTCGTTGCGGATGCCCTCAGCCGAAAGCACCATGTGAAGTTCCTTTGTGCTCGTATGCAATCCGACATCCATGTCTGTATTTGTGAAGCCCAACATCTTTCAGTCACCGAAGGCTACATGTACAACGAAATGTCTTGTGGTGCCGAACTCCAACTCGAGACCAAACCCAACGGTTTACTTTATTTCATGAATCGTGTTTGGGTTCCCAATCGTTCCGATCTTCGTTCTTCCAACATGCATGAGGCTCACAAGTCTCGGTATTCGGTCCACCCTGGTACAGACAAAATGTACAGGGATCTGCGTTCTATCTACTGGTGGCCCGGTATGAAAAAGGATATTGCGCTCTATGTGTCGAAGTGTAATACTTGCGCTAGAGTGAAAACCGAGCACCAACGTCCATCCGGTTTGCTCGTGCAACCAGAGATTCCAGTTTGGAAATGGGAGAGCATTTCTATGGATTTCATTACCAAACTCCCATTGACATCCTCTCGTCATGATTCCGTTTGGGTTATCATCGATCGTCTCACCAAATCTGCTCACTTCATTCCCATCCGCGAGAGCTACCCCGTTGCAAGGCTAGCTCAAATCTACATCGCGGAAATCGTTAGTCGTCATGGTGTTCCTTTGGACATCATATCCGATCGTGACAGTCGTTTCACCTCCCCTTTTTGGGAATCCTTCAATGAAGCCATGAGTACTCAACTCAATCTTAGTACGGCTTACCACCCTCAGACGGATGGTCAGACTGAACGTACTATCCAAACTCTCGAGGATATGCTTCGATCGTGTGTCATTGATTTCGGTGGTAATTGGGACGTGCACTTGCCTTTGATCAAGTTCTCTTACAACAATAGTTACCATACCAGCATCGGCATGGCTCCATTTGAGGCACTTTATGGTCAAAAATGTCGGTCACCCGTTTGTTGGACCGAGATCGGCGAAACACAAATTACCGGACCCGAGTTAATCCAAGAGACCACAGACAAGATCCTCAAAATTCGCGACAACCTACGTACTGCTCGGAGTCGACAAAAGAGTTACGCCGACCGAAAGCGCAACGCGGTTACTTTCGAAGTTGGAGATTTCGTTTTCCTTAAGGTTTCACCTTGGAAAGGAGTCTTTCGCTTCGGGAAGCGAGGAAAACTATCCCCACGTTATGTTGGTCCTTTCAAGATTTTCGAGAAAGTCGGTTCTGTTGCATACAAACTTGATCTCCCTACCGAGCTTAGCAACATCCACCCCACCTTCCACGTCTCTAACTTGAGAAAGTGCTTATCAAATGAAGATCTCCAAGTTCCACTTGAAGACGTTCAGATCGACCCAACAATGCACTTTGTCGAGAAACCTGTTGAGATAATGGATCGTGAAGTCAAACAACTCAAGCGTAGTCGTATTCCAATCATTAAGGTACGTTGGGAAGGAAAACGTGGTGCAGAATTCACTTGGGAACGTGAAGACAAAATGAAAGCCAAGCACCCGCATCTTTTTTCAGAGTCTTCCTCATGAAAGAAATTTCAGGACGAAATTTTCTAAAGTCGGGGAGACTGTAATATCCGTACTTTCCACATCATCGTTTATTTACATTTTGTACCCTTGTACTTTCATTTTTGAATCCATTGTAACCCGAGACTTATGATCAATGAATTTATTGGATTTATTCAATTACATGTTTACAACATACATTACATTTATACATATGCAAGACAACATCATACGTGCAATATTACAAAATTATATATTACAAACATGCGTTTTACTTTTTTTACATTTATATTCTCGTTTCACGTCCATACACGCTCGGTTTATTAATATTATTATTAGTAGTAGTATTATTATCATTATTATCATTAGTACTATTATTATTATTATTTCATTTTTTTTTAAAAGAATCACCTCCCTTTCAACCACCAACTCCCAACTAACTACCCCAAACCCTAATCCACACTTATAAATACCCACTCCCTTTCACTCCTCCACCCTTACACCCTCCAAATTCTCTCACAAATCTCTCCAAGTGCTCCATTTCTTCCAAGATTTTTGGCAGAATTTTATAAGGTAAAAACCTTATTTTTCTTCAAGTTTCTTCCTTTTTTTTTCTTAACAATTCTTCCTTCACCCTCTTGGATAAACCTCTAGGATCTTATCATTTGTTTACCTTGGTAAACATCTAAGATAAGTCACCATTTGAGGTCCAAGTTGTGGTCTTTCAACTAACATTTCTTCTTCTTCATGTTCTTGTCTGGATATTTTACATCTAGTTGTGGTAAAACCAAACCAAGCTTCCATCAAAATTCTATAATGGAAGGCTTGTGCTAAGGTATTTGGATGAAGTAGATGAACATAGGTTCATCTACCATAAGACATCCAATAGCCACAAGGTGTTCAAATACTATACATAAATATTATAAATAAATCTAACAAGGTTTTTGGATTTCCCAACCTTTCTCTTGGCCACTTCAAGTGGTATATTACAAACTATACTAACTTTTGACTATCCGAATTCCTAACTAAGTTAGGGGTTTGTGTTTCGGTCCGCCGTTGGCGATACATAACCAACTTGATACTATTATTTATTATTTCTTCTCCACCGAACTTATGCCTACGTTACCTTTTAGGTTAACCGGCATTCCCGACTCTTCACCTTCCCGTTCATCCTTTCGTTACCACGCCAAACTGTGAGTTTCATACTTGCCCCTTTTACATTTTTGCACTTTGGGACTTGAAAACATGTACATATTCAAAACACATACACTACAAGATTCACACTTTATTCAAACACAATTCATTAACATGCTCATGTGACAACAACTTGACTACATGCTTAAATACAACTTGTTAATACAATAGTTCATTAATTCTTGTAAAACCGCACTTAACAAGTGTAGCGCTATAGGATTGACACCCGTCGGCTTTTCGTTACCCGTCGGTATCATTATCATTATATAATGTTACTTCTTTCTAAATGTTATGTTAGAAAGAACGTCATGGCACCTAAGCAAAGGACACCCCATAACACCACTGGTGAGAACAACAACACAATTTCCCCAAACGTAGAACAACTCATAACACAACGAGTAGTTGCCGCTATGGAACAGTATGAAGCCAATCGAAATAGTCGTGGAGGAAATGGCAGCGGTACCGGTAGAGGAGGTGCAGGAGGTAGTGGTACATCTGGAGGTTCTGGAGGTAATGGATCATTTAACCTCATCTGAAACACATAAGTCATAGTCTAGATTAATAACATTATTAAAATAGTGACTTGTGACCCTACAGATGCTCTAAGCAGAAAGTGCACCTACATGGCCTTCCTATCCTGCAACCCCAGCAGTTTCAATGGCACAGAGGGTGCAGTGGGACTAATGAGGTGGATAGAAAAGATGGAGTCAGTGATTGATATTAGTGAATGCACCGCTGACTGCATGGTGAAGTATTCTACTTGCACGCTCACTGACAAAACTTTAACTTGGTGGAATACTCAAATAAAGACTTTGGGGAGAGAGACAGCGTATCAATTGTCTTGGGAAGACTTGAAAACCATGATGATCGAGGAATATTGTCCTCGTAACGAATTGCAAAAGATTGAAACTGAAATGTGGAACCTACAAATGATCGGAGATGATGTGGCAGGGTATACCGACCGTTTCAATGAATTGGCAATTCTAGTACCGCATATGGTCACGCCAGAGCATAAGCGTGTGGAAAGGTATCTGTGGGGCCTTGCGCCTCAAATTCGCAGTATGGTAACTTCATCTAATCCAATAGATGCCAAGAGTGCTATAACTTTAGCATTCAAACTAAGGGATGATGCAGTACGTAATGGATTGTTTATAAGGAAGGTGAACGAGGAAGGTAGATCTGGGGAGAAAAGGAAGTGGATGGGGAGTTCAAGTAACAAATTTGGGAAACAAGGGTTTAAGAAACAAGGAACTGTAAAAGCTTTTGCAACCAACACTGTAGAAAGGAAGGAGTATGATAGGGGTCTACCGAGGTGCAAGAAGTGCGGAAATCATCACACTGGCGAATGTATCAGATGTGGAAAATGTGACAGGTTTAGCACCTTGAGGACATACCGATTGTTAGGGATTACCCCGAAGTATTTCCTGAAGACTTACCTGGTTTACCACCACCAAGGCAAGTTGAATTCCGGATCGACCTAGCACCAGTTGCACGATCACCATATCATTTAGCACCTTCTGAGATGCAAGAATTATCAAACCAACTGCAAGAGTTACTTGATAAAGGTTTCATAAGACCGAGTTTTTCACCTTGGGGAGCTCCGGTCTTATTTGTGAAGAAAAAAGATGGAACCTTTAGAATGTGTATCGATTACCGGGAATTGAACAAGCTTACAATTAAGAACCGGTATCCTCTTCCTCGAATAGACGACCTATTCGATCAACTTCAAGGTTCAAGTTTCTATTCTAAGATTGATCTACAATCAGGATACCACCAATTAAGAGTCCAGGAGGATGATATACCAAAGACAGCTTTTAGAACTCGTTAGGGTCATTATGAATTCCTAGTCATACCATTTGGTTTGACTAATGCACCGGTAGTTTTCATGGATCTCATGAATTGTGTGTGCAAACCATACCTGGATAAATTTGTGATTGTATTTATCGATGACATATTGATATATTCACGAACCAAGGAAGAACATGGACATCACTTGAAGATAATCTTAGAACTACTTAGGAATGAGAAATTATATGCAAAATTCTCTAAGTGCGAATTTTGGATCCGAGAGGTCCACTTTCTCGGGCATGTCATCAATAAGAAGGGTATTCATGTAGACCCATCCAAGATTGAAGCTATCAAAAATTGGGAAGCACCAAGAACCCCAACTGGTGCGTCAATTTCTGGGATTGGCAGGTTATTATAGGCGATTCATCGAGAACTTTTCAAAAATAGCCCTACCATTGGCGACGTTAACACAAAAAGACAAAAAGTTTGATTGGACCGATAAACAAGAGTCAGCTTTTCAATTATAAAAGCAGAAGCTTTGTAGTGCACCAATCCTCTCACTTCCTGAAGGAACCGATAATTTCATCGTGTACTGTTGTGACATTTCGGGTTTTATTCACGCTTTTATATTATGTATCCTGTAAACATTTTCTATTCAATGGAATGCAAGAGTTTTTATATAAATTTTTGTACAAAGTATATATATATATATATATTTAATTTATGGATTTAAAATAAATAAAATTTTATAAGTTTTAAACTTATATAAAATTTTATATAAAAATCTAAATTAAAAGGTTCATTTATAAATAAGATAACCTATTTAAATAAAATATTCAACTTTTTTAAAAATATTTATAATAATAATAATAATATAAGTTTATAAAATATAATTGAAATTAAAAAGAAACTTAATTAATTATTTTTATATAAGTTAAGGGGCTGTTTTGAAATATCTCAAACTAAAAGGTTTTAAAGTAAAAGTAAGTTAAGGGGCTGTTTCTGGACAAACTAAACCTCAGGGACTAACGGGTAAAAATCCCAGGGACTAACTTAATAAAAAAACAAGCTACAAGGACCAAAATTGCCAACCTCGAATTCGCGTTTCCGGTTGTCTCCTCCATTGTCCGGCGGTGCAAGCCATTTTCCGGCGACCCCCTCGACACGCCTGTCCCCTGCACCTCGACAGCCGAAAATGGTCTCCCTGACCTCATCGTCCCCACGCGAGCAAAAGCCCCCGACCAATTTGTCTCCCCAACATTCGAAACGTCTGATCGTGTTTGTGGCTGAAAGTCCACGCCACGAATTCGGCCCCGACAGTAGACCTCCACGCCTGCTAGATGGCTCGTTAGCTTTGTCTTGTCCAGACGAGTTTCTGGACATACTCAATTGCATGTTTTATTATAGGGATAGAGCTCGGATATAAATAGCCATTTACGGACCTGCTCGAGCTCGCCACCCCTCCTCCACCCACTCTCACTCAAAATTGAAGCCGGCATTGTTTTCGTCGTCTCTGTGAGAAGCTGTGACTAGAATCTCAGAGCCCAATTCCATCCCGAAGCTTGAATTCCCGACCTTGGTATTTTCGGATTAAAAGCCCTGTCGTCCAGCCCCTTCACGACCTAGTAGGTACCTCGAATTCGTTCCTTTGCCTTCTGTTATCCTCTGGCAATCTGTACCAATCGAAATCGCGACTTCAAACCATCGATTACCGGGCAAACCAGTGTTCTCGGACACGGTTTTCCGGTTGCCGAGGACCAGCGACCAGTTTCGCGTATGCGTTTATTAATTAAACGATACACACATAACCAGCGATGGACAGTAGCACGGCTGGTTATGCGTGTGTGTGTTTGAGCCTTAGGTCGCGGGTTCGATTCTGGTGGCCTCCGGCCAAACGCAATTTTTTCTGTTTTAATGATATAATTTATTTTATTTATTTATTTTATCATATTTTAATATTATATCTATACAATAAAAACTATTACGGGTTGGGTGACTCGTTCATTTATTTTCGAAACCATTAAATAACTTTTTACACATATTTAACCCATTGACTTTTTATAAAATAATAAACCCTATGTTTTATAAACTCGTTTAAATAATTTTAACTCACAAAAGAAAATATATCATAATAATAATAATATAAATAAACAAAATAGAGATTTTTATATAATATATCTACTTATTTAAAAATATAATATTTTAACAAGATTAAAAATTATATTTTTTTGATGTTAAGTTTTACAAAATCATTATCATCTTTCTACAATATTTTATACAAATAAATTTTAAGAAATATTATTATAAACCTATACACGTTTAAATACGAATACACACATACAAAACCTACAATAATACCTATTTATCCACATAGGGTTCCAACGTGCTTAGGTTTCAACATCCTTATCACCTACACTCGTGGATTAAAATACCCACTAGCCAGGTGAGTTACATAGCCCCTATTTTACATTTTTACATACTTTGGGGTGAAACATTATACATGCTACTCATCAAATTGTTTATACGTATTATACATGTGAATTATATGCTTGTTCATCGTGAATTATCTTGGGTGTACACTTATTTATTTTAAACACAAGAAAACCAATAGTAATATTAATAGATCTATTGTGCCTGACCAGCCCACCCATGTAGGGTGTTTATTACTGCATACTCGTATATAGCCGCGTGTTATATTCAAACATATCGGATATAGTGGGTAACTATATTCAAACATACCGGGCCTAGCTGTTGTGCTATGCTTAAGCACGTCAATCAAGGTTTGAATTGTGCTTAGATAAACATGAATGATACAACTATATATGCTATGTTTAACAAGATAAACAATGAGTTGCAAAACGTTTTTATCTACTATTTATCGGGTCCATAAAACCTATGTACTCACCAACTTTATAGTTGACACTTGATTTAAATAATGTTTCAGGATTGGATATGTGATTGCTTGCTGAAGATTCCTCCACTTAAGAACTTATGGACCTAGTTAATTAAATCAATATTTTGGAATAGACTAGGTTATTTGAAATGTACTGTACTTGGATATTTGTTGTCTTTAAATTAAATTAATAAATTATGCAATATTTTAGCTATCATGTGCTTTTTGAACAATCATCCATTGTCCGCCTCGATGATTCCGCCATCGGTCGGGGTGTGACAGATTGGTTATTAGAGCCATGGTTATAGGGAATTAGGTTATTAGACACAATGACCTAGACTATAACCCTAGGACTCCCTTTTACGTATTACGTGCTAAATGATTATTTGCTATGTGAATTATTTGTAGTTAGGTATTATTTGAATTTTCCCAAGTTTAGTACATGAGACTTATACATATACATATAAGGCCTTAAACATACAATACATACTTTACATACACATTTGACAAATAAACATATGCAAACAAATACACTACACATCCTTATCCATACTCTTTCCTCATCCATACTATTTGCAACATTCCTACATATTTTATACTCGTAGACTCACAAGTGTATTAAATTCTTGAAAATCTCGTCAACGACTTAATATCTTGAAAACTAGTAAAGCACATGTGCAATCCGGAAGGGTGACACCTGTACATTGGGTTTTCTGTCTAGGAAAGCATTTCGTATAAATCCAAATAAACGGACCCGAATGCTTTCCTGGGAATTCCTGAAGTGAGTGTTTACCTATAGGCTAAAGCATGTCTCCTTGAAAGTTTTGAGGAATTACTTAACGTTGATAAGTCATTGTATACGCAAGAATATGATCCGAACCTAAACTCAAAATTTGGGGACATTATAGTAAGATAGGAAGAACTAGATGAACATGCAAAGCAAATCATTATTACGGGTGCACACGTAATAACGATTTGTAGTGCATGCTAATCCCGGCGATTCCTATTGCGCGAATAATGATCTATGACAACATCTCCTACCCGGAATAGATGACTTATTTTCCCCATCAACCTTGAATAAATACACATACATTGGCACGCGACATGATGAATCCCGCATTTCTGCTTACATTATTTCCCACTATAACTCATATATATCCACTTTATCTAAAATATCATTGTCTTTTCTTATGGTGTTAGAATGCCTCCTCGACATGCAAACTCTAGCACTTCCAACCCGGATCTTGCTACTCTTCTTGCCCAATTGGGGGGCAAATGACCCAAGCCAATAACAACAGTGACGGGTCTCACAACATCCAAGGAAACGGTGGTACCAACCCGCCTCAATGCACGTTTAAGCACTATAACTCATGCAATCCTACAAAATTTTACGCGACTGAGGGTGCTACCGGCCTACTACAATAGTTTGAAAGCATGGAGAGCACATTCCTAAACAGTGACTGTCCCGATAATCTTCGGGTTCGCTATGCCACAAGTGTACTTCAAAAGAGAGCCCTCACCTAGTGGAACGGTGAGAAACGCACTCGTGGTTTTGAGATTGCTACATCCTTATCATGGGATGACCTGAAGAAAGCCATGACTGATGAATTCTGTCCTCGAAATGAAATAAGGAAGCTCGAGACTGAGTTTTGGTTGCCCAAGACAGCGGGGATAATCTGGCTTACACCACCCGATTTCAAGAGCTGAGCGTATTGGTGCCTCATATGATCACTCCTCTTGCTCGGGAAATTGAAAAATACATAGGCGGGCAGCCTATGCAAATTCAGGATGTTGTGTTAGGAAGCAATCCTCCTACACTTGAAGCTGCTATCCGTCTACCCGCTACACTATCCGACAACCACGTCAAAGCCGGAACCTTATCAAGAAAGGGCTCCAAGAAGGTTGTTTCTACTCTTGCGGCCGTCAAAGATATAAAGCCCGAGTCTTCTAACCGCAACAAGAAACGAAAGGGTCGAAACTTCGCAGCTGTAACTCCCACCGCACCTGCTATTCAAGTGGCACCTTTGGGTCAAAACCCAAAACCTTATTTGGGCCCAAATCCCCAATGTCAGACCTACAAATACCACCATCCTGCCAACTTACCATGCCGATTATGTTAAAGCTGCGGACGATATGGACACGTGGCCACTACTTGCCGTCCTCCCGTCCATCAAGCTGATCCAGCCAACCGTCCAAACTATCTGACACCTCTCAATGGTCGGGCATGTTACGAATGTGGAGACCCAAACCATTTCCGTGACCGATGCCCAAAACTTCATCAACAAGGTGGTCCTCAAGGACGAGCGTTTAATATAAACGCTAATGAGGCACAAGCAAACAACGACGTGATAAACGGTACGTTTCTCATAAACAGTAATTATGCATCCGTTTTATTTGATAACAGTGCCGATAGGAGTTTTATGTCTCTTACCTTTGAATCTCGACTTGCTAAACAAAGAACGAAACTTTACAATTCTTATTCCATGGAGATAGCAAACCGGAAATCTATTGCTATAAATTCTGTTATCCGCGACTGCAATCTCGATCTTAATAATCATGAGTTCTCTGTTGATCTCCTTCCGATGCAATTGGGAAGCTTCGATATTATAATTGGCATGGATTGGTTATCCAAGCACCATGCCGAGGTTATTTTCTATGAAAAGTGCATTCGTATACCTCTCCCTTCGGGCGACACGTTAGTTATTTTCGGTGAAAAACCGTGTCGTGGTCTTCAACTCATGTCTTGCACATTGGCACAAAAGTACTTGCGGAAAAAGTACGTTGTCTTCTTGGCCCACGTAGTTGACACGAAAGATATGGGTAAGAAATTGCAAGATATTCCGATCATTCGAGACTTTCCCGAGGTATTCCCCGAGGATTTACCCGGTCTTCCTCCCCCTAGACATGTAGAGTTTCGTATTGACCTGGTGCCCGGAGCAACTCCCGTGGCAAAAGCTCCCTATCTTCTTGCACCTTCTGAGATGCAAGAGCTCGCAAGTCAATTACAAGAACTCTCATCCAAAGGTTTCATCCGACCAAGCCATTCACCTTGGGGTGCTTCCCTGCTGTTCGTAAAGAAAAAAGATGGATCGTTTCGAATGTTCATTGATTATCGTGTACTCGACAAGCTTACAATCAAGAACCGTTATCCTTTACCCCGTATCGACGATCCTTTCGATCAACTTCAAGGTTCAACATGTTTCTCCAAGATTGACCTTCGATCCGGATACCATAAACTTCGTGCTCTCGATGAAGACATTCCGAAGACTGCCTTTCGGACTAGATATGGTCACTACGAGTTCATGGTCATGCCTTTTGGTTTGACTAATGCACCTGCGGTTTTCATGGACCTCATGAACCGCGTATGCAAACCTTATTTGGACAAGTTCGTGATCGTTTTCATTGACGACATTCTCATCTATTCTAAAACGAAAGCGAAACATGAACAAGATCTTCGTTTGATTTTGGAGCTCTTGAAGAAAGAACGACTATACGCCAAGTTCTCCAAGTGTGAATTCTGGCTGAAGGAAGTTCAATTTTTAGGACACATAGTCAACGAAAAGGGGATTCATGTGGACCCGGCAAAGATCGAGGTGGTAAAGAATTGGAGTACTCCTAAGACTCCTACCGAGATTCGTTCCTTCCTTGGACTAGCAGGTTACTATTGCCGCTTCATCTCAAATTTCTCCAAAATTGCGGTCCCGCTCACTGCCTTGACTCACAAAGGTAAACCTTACGAGTTGGGACCCAGACAAGAGGAAGCTTTTCAAACTCTCAAGCAAAAGCTCTGCAACGCTCCTGTTCTAACTCTTCCTAGTGGTAATGACGACTTTGTCGTTTATTGCGATGCATCCAACCAAGGTCTTGGTTGTGTTCTTATGAAGCGTGGCCAAGTAATTGCATACGCATCACGTCAGCTCAAAATCCATGAGAAGAACTATACGACCCATGATCTCGAGCTTTGTGCTGTCGTTTTCGCCTTGAAAATTTGGAGACACAATCTTTATGGCACCAAATGCGTGGTTTTCACCAACCACAAAAGTCTCCAACATATTTTCAATCAAAAAGAGCTTAATATGAGGCAACGACGATGGGTCAAACTTCTTAACGACTACGATAGCAAGATTCGCTACCACCCTGGCAAAGCAAATGTTGTAGCCGACTCCTTGAGTCGTAAAGAACGTATCATGCTTCATAGTGTTCGTATTCATAACGATATCCAAGCCCGCATCCTCCAAGCACAACGCACCTCGGTTACCGAGGGAAACATGTACCAGGAAATGGCATGTGGTGTGGAACTCTTGCTAGAAACTAAAGCCAACGGCCTGTTGTATTACTTGGATCGTATCTGGGTTCCCGATCGCGACAACCTTCGTATATTTTTGATGAACGAGTCCCACAAGACTCGATATTCGGTACATCCCAGAGCTCATAAGATGTACATGGGTCTTCGTCAGCAATATTGGTGGCCCGGCATGAAAAAAGGATATTGCCCTCTTTGTGGCAAAATGCTTAACTTGTTCTAAAGTAAAGGCCGAACACCAGAAGCCTTCTGGACTCCTCGAACAACCTGAAATTCCCATGTGGAAGTGGGAGAACCTTGCTATGGACTTCATCACCAAACTCCCACGCACTTCTAGTGGACACGATAGTATCTGGGTTATTATCGATCGACTCACAAAGTCTGCTCATTTCTTGCCTATTCGTGAGGACTATCGAGTCGAGAAATTGGTTCGGATCTACATTGATGAGATCGTAAGTCGGCACGGAATCCCTTTGAACATTATCTCCGATCGTGATTCGCATTTTACTTCCCGATTTTGGCAATCATTACAATATGCGCTTGGTACTCATTTGGATTTAAGTACGGCTTACCATCCTCAAACTGATGGACAAACCGAGAAAACAATCCAAACTCTCGAGGATATGCTTAGAGCTTGTGTCATTGACTTTGGCGGTAATTGGAATTCTCACCTACCACTGATCGAATTTTCCTACAACAACAGCTACCACACAAGTATTAACATGGCACCGTTTGAAGCTCTTTATGGACGAAAGTGTCGTTCACTGATTTGTTGGAACGAAATTGGCGAAGCACAAATCACCGGTCCCGAGCTTATCCAAGAAACCACCGATAAAATCTCTCTTATTCGTGACAACATTCGAGTAGCAAGGAGTCGGCAAAAGAGCTAGGCCGATAAACGACGAAAACCCTTGGAATTCCAAGTTGGGGATATGGTTCTTCTAAAGGTATCACCTTGGAAAGGCGTAGTCCGATTTGGAAAGAAAGGAAAACTTGCACCTCGATATGTGGGTCCATTCAAGATACTCGAAAGGGTAGGAAAAGTGGCCTACAAACTCGATCTTCCTTCAGAGCTCAGCAACGTTCATCCGACTTTTCACGTATCTAATTTGAAAAAGTGCCTAGCCGACGAGAATCTCCACATCCCTCTTGATGAAGTGCGTATTGACGAGAAAATGCACTTTGTTGAAAAACCCGTGGAAATCATGGACCGTGAAGTCAAGAAACTCAAGCGTAGCCGCATCCCCATTGTCAAGGTCCGTTGGGAGTCTAAACGTGGACCCGAGTTCACTTGGGAACGTGAAGACCAAATGAAGTCCAAATATCCGCATCTCTTTTCATAACCTCTATTAGTTGAATTTCGGGGCGAAATTCCTTTAACATGGAGAGACTGTGACATTTCGGGTTTTATTCACGCTTTTATATTATGTATCCTGTAAACATTTTCTATTCAATGGAATGCAAGTGTTTTTATTTAAATTTTTGTACAAAGTATATATATATATATTTAATTTATGGATTTAAAATAAATAAAATTTTATAAGTTTTAAACTTATAAAAAAATTTATATAAAAATCTAAATTAAAAGGTTCATTTATAAATAAGATAACCTATTTAAATAAAATAATTAACTTTTATAAAAATATTTATAATAATAATAATATAAGTTTATAAAATATAATTGAAATTAAAAAGAAACTTAATTAATTATTTTTATATAAGTTAAGGGGCTGTTTTGAAATATCTCAAACTAAAAGGTTTTAAAGTAAAAGTAAGTTAAGGGGCTGTTTCTGGACAAACTAAACCTCAGGGACTAACGGGTAAAAATCCCAGGGACTAACTTAATACAAAAACAAGCTACAAGGACCAAAATTGCCAACTTCTAATTTGCGTTTCCGGTTGTCTCCTCCATTGTCCGGCGGTCCAAGCCATTTTTCGGCGACCCCCTCGACACGCCTGTCCCCTGCACCTCGACAGCCGAAAATGGTCTCCCTGACCTCGTCGTCCCCACGCGAGCAAAAGCCCCCGGCCAATTTGTCTCCCCAACATTCGAAACGTCTGATCGTGTTTGTGGCCGAAAGTCCACGCCACAAATTTGGCCCCGACAGTAAACCTCCACGCCTGCTAGATGGCTCGTTAGCTTCGTCTTGTCCAGACGAGTGTCTGGACATACTTAATTGCATGTTTTATTATAGGGATCGAGCTCGGCTATAAATAGCCATTTATGGACCTGCTCGAGCTCGGCACCCCTCCTCCACCCACTCTCACTCAAAATTGAAGCCGGCATTGTGTTCGTCGTCTCTGTGAGAAGCTGTGACTAGAATCTCAGAGCCCAATTCCATCCCGAAGCTTGAATTCCCGATCTTGGTATTTTCGGATTAAAAGCCCTGTCGTCCAGCCCCTTCATGACCTAGTAGGTACCTCGAATTTGTTCTTTTGCCTTCTGTTATCCTCTTGCAATCTGTACCAATCGACTCAAATCCATATGGCACAACGGGAAGCAATCAAAGAAGAGAACATTGAAAGTGAGGCATTACGGGGAATAATAAGGCAGTTGGAACCAAAGTCAGTTGATACTTCATGAATAGAATTTGGGTGCCACGTTTTGGTAATTTACGAGAGTTGGTTATGGACGAAGCCCACAAGTCCAGGTACTCCATTCACCCAGGTTCGGATAAGATGTATAAGGATCTGAAAGAACACTATTGGTGGCCAAACATGAAAGGAGAGATTGCTATCTTTGTTGGCAAGTGTCTGACGTGTTCAAAGGTAAAAGCAGAGCATCAGAAACCGTCAGGATTATTACAACAACCCGAGATTCCTCAATGGAAATGGGAACAAATCTCCATGGATTTCATTACAAAGTTACCCAAGACTTCAAGCGTGTACGATACTATATGGGTAATCGTCGATCATTTGACAAAGTCAGCACATTTCCTACCTATAAAAGAGATGGATAAAACTGAGAAGCTCGTAAGGCTATATATTAAGGAAATTGTAGCCAGGCATGGAGTGCCAAGCTCTATTATCTCTGATAGAGATAGCATATTCGTGTCTAGAATCTGGCAATCCTTACAAGAAGCCTTAGGCTCACGTCTTGACATGAGCACAACATATCACCCTAAAACAGATGGTCAAAGTGAAAGGACCATTCAGACTTTAGAAGATATGCTTCGTGCGTGTGCAATTGATTTCGGAGGAAATTGGGATACTCACCTACCGTTGGCTGAGTTTTCGTACAATAATAGTTACCATACCAGCATAAAAGCCGCTCCATTCGAGGCTTTGTATGGTCGTAAATGTCGCTCACCGCTATGTTGGGCGGAGGTTGGCGACAAACACTTAACTGGTCCTGAGGTTATTTAAGAGACCACAGACAAGATTTTCAAAATCAAGGATCGTCTGAAGGCCACCCGTGACAGACAAAAGAGTTGCGCGGATAACAGACGAAGACCTTTAGAATTCCAAGTAGGAGACAAAGTCATGTTAAAGGTCTCACCTTGGAAAGGTATTGCAAGATTTGGTAACCGTGGCAAGCTTAACCCTAGGTACATTGGACCATTTGAAATACTGGCTAGGGTTGGCTCGGTAGCTTATAAGCTCAAATTGCCACAAGAGCTAAGCAATATACATGATACATTTCATGTGTCTAATCTCAAGAAGTGTTAATCAGACGAGACGTTAATTATACCGCCTGATGAGGTTTACATAGATGACAAGTTGCACTTCGTTGAAGAACCAATTGAAGTCGCAGATTGGAAGGTTCAGAGAACAAGACGCAGCCGTGTTAAGCTGGTCAAGGTACGTTGGAATTCAAAGCGCGGCCCCGAATATACGTGGGAGCGGGAAGATAAAATGAAAAACAAGTACCCGTCCTTGTTCACGAACACTCCAAGTCAAGATGACAAGAACTGAATTTCGGGACGAAATTCTCTTTAACATAGGGAGAAT
The DNA here is from genome assembly GCA_023525975.1 of Smallanthus sonchifolius. Taxonomy (NCBI): domain Eukaryota; kingdom Viridiplantae; phylum Streptophyta; class Magnoliopsida; order Asterales; family Asteraceae; genus Smallanthus; species Smallanthus sonchifolius. Next base: position 48,679,097 of record CM042023.1, read on the forward strand.
GTGACACCAAACCATTTCAGGTCAATATCCATATCACATAAATGCACGTTCATTAAATATATTTCCTGAAGTTTTATTTTGACTAACTAAATTCAAGGAGTCTAGTAAAGGAACTTATTTCATGGTTAGTAATTATAAAAGAATTACTAGAAAAAGGTAAGCAGTTATAACCCGCAAAATACAGTCGTTGGTGATTAAAAAGAATTTCATTCCAGAAAAGTCTAGTGACACAGTTAAGTATAAAAATGTAAATATTAATGACTAACTTTTATAAAAAGTTGACACATAAATAATTGTTACATGACCCTAAGTTATTTTATGTGTATACATGTATAATATAGTATAGTAGTGACTATGTTGGGTTAATTAGAAAACAATTGAAACTAGACAAACCACATAAAATTTATACAAATAATGAATCGTTTAAAAGTTTTACACCGGGTATTAGACCGCGCGATCACCTAGAAGATTTATACCACCAAAATAACCCACCTATCTAGCCATTAGTGGACAAGACAACACCCAACCCCCCCCCCCCTCGGCCGAAATAGAGGGCTTAGCCCCTCTCCACCAACTCATTGAATGCATGAATACTTGGCACACATGCACACCTCTCTTCCAAGTTAATGATGGCATGCAATTCCCATCACCCACCTCTAATGATTTTTCCTCCACTAACTCTTAAATGCTTGGGTACTTGGCACTCATGCATGCACTTCTCCTTGGTGATGATGGCATGCAAGTTTAATCAATCAAATGGGCATTAAATGTCATCCAATCAAGCATTAAAATCCCACTACACCATATATATTTACATACATACGACACACACATGCACACATACATTCACACACTCTTTCAAAATAATCCAAGATCAAAATCCTAAGAGAGTTTGGCTAGAAGCTTGAAGATTCAAGCGAGTTCTTGAGGTCTAGGAGTTGGTTTTGGCTAGAGAGTCAAGCCATTATCACCTCCAAATCATTGGTCTTCACCTAGCTCGTCTAGTGGTATGAACCCGACACCACACTTTATTTTCATCTTTATTTTTAGTTCGAAGCTCGTTGTTCACCATATAAAAAAAGATTCAAGAATTTAAAAGATTAAAGAGTTTGCATAAAAGTTTAACTTGGTTTTGATATATATATATATATATATATATATATATATATAGCCGAAATTTGTATGTATGAGTATATAGGTTGTTGTTTTGATTATATGATGAGAAGTTATAAATTGTTAAACTATAAGTATAGGTATCATTTAATGAAAAATAATGTGTATAAATGAATACATACCAGAAAAACGTGAGTGGTTTGTATAAATATTGTTTGATCATTTTAATGATAAAGTGTAGATTTTAAATAAAAAAAAGTATGAAATTTGTAATACAAAGTAAACACTAGTGACATAACGTCTAAGAATTGTTTATATATGCATGATAAGCCAAAAACTTTAAAATGTATATGATGATGTATAGTTGATAATTTAAAGTATGTTTTGTGATATTAATAGAAAAATGTACTTGATCATAAGGTTAAGTAGTATACGTATATATATACATGGAAACTAGAATAAATGAATATGTGTACATATTGGTGTAGTTGCATGATCAAATGTATAGGCATGAAATAATAAAATATATTCAAATTTTGAAAATTAATTATGGAATATGTTAGTTAAAACACTTAAAGAATTTAAAGCTTGTAAATTATATAGTTATGTGTTTGACATGAAACTTGTTATAATTGAGGTATCTAAGACGTTTGGTAACCGTAAGAAACATATATGCATATAACATGATGGAATAATCATAAACAAATCTATGTGCATGAAGTTGGAAAAGAAGTTTCGGTTAAAGTATATATGGACACATGTTATTAAGAAACATAGTTAAATATATGATGGAATAATCAGTATACTTTTGTGAATATATGGGTAAAAATATAAATACATGGCAAGAAAATAAATATCGTTCGGAATAAGTAATCATATATGGGCGTGTTAACATGGATTATGTATTCATAGGAGTAGATATACGTATAACATACTTGATCGATATCTGTGATTTTGTATAATTAATAGAAAGAAATAATTATGTTTTTATATGTGATTATAAAGGTGAAATATTTCAAGAGATTGCAAAAATAATATTTATTTTTGAGTTCATATAATAATTCACCAATATGGAAATATATATTTTTCCAGAAAATAAGTAAAGTGTTTAGACTGGAATAATAATCACCAACGAGTCATTTCAAGAAAACATTGTTTTTAAATAAACAAAGCCGTACTTAACAGGAATAGTTAAGTCGGGTGAACAACTTTGTTTAAGACGGGTAGTCTTAACGTGTTTAGTATCCTTGTGTAAATAGGATACGGATAGGCGGGGTTGCTATTATTTGAAATATTTGCTAGCATTTACTTCTGTCGAGGTGAGTTTCACTAACCCCTTTTTATTAAGTTTTTGAAATGTTTTGGGGTGGAGACATACTTGTAAAGAATTTTTGTATGTAAATGAATGAACTAATGATCAGACCGTATGTGTGTATTGAGAGAAAAATAAAGCGCTTAAAGTCCTCGAAATAAAAGTTAGTAACCATTAGCTATGGACTTAGCCCGGGATTTTATGGATAGTACTATTGGGGGTGACGCCTCCGGTCATGATTAGTCGCGCTAATCAGGGGTCCAAATGGCCGAATGACTGCATATTGTCTTAACTCGCAGAAAGGCGAGGGGAGGCACAGAAAGTTGGGGTTTGGTTACGGTCTCGTACATTACATATTATTTTGTATTCCTTACAAGTTTACAAATAGGGTCAATTGATCGGATTAGTATTCGGATTCATTGGTAATACATACTAAGAGTTTTGATCGGTAAATGATCAGGTTTAAACAATGTAATTATGATAACTCTTGATAATAACTTGTGAACTCACCAACCTAGTGTTGACGTTTTTAAGTATGTTTTTAGGAAATTGAACGTGGTCTTCAAGTTACCAATGCAGGTTGCATGCATGCATGATGGATACGGCTTTTGGAGGATTTTTCTTGTATAACTCATGGTCATGAGTCATATTTGTGAAATCTTAAAATTTTGTAAACTCAAGCTAATATTTTGTGATGTAAACATTTTAAACTTGATTATGTATCCAATTACATGTAGTTTAAACTTGATTATGTATCCAATTACATGTATGTGTTTGCGGTAATCATATGCTTTGGAAACCATGAATGTTACGCCTCGCGTTTCCGCCATGGCGGGGTGTGACAAATTTGCCCGAACCAAACTTCAAGAAACCCATATAGTGAAGGAGACGGTCACCCGGATATGATAATATTGTCACATAGTTTTCATTGGATGAACGTTTCTTCCTCCATGAGAAGTGGTCCTTAGAGTGATGTGCCCTATCCTGTGGCATATGTGATTCATGAGATGATTCACGGATATGCTTGGTCACAGGCCATCTATCACTGTTGTAAGGAAGAGGTCCCACCTTGTCATTTGTTTGTTGGTGATTACATCCTCCTATATAATCTCCTCCTGGATGTTGGTCTCATAATCTGGTTCTTCATATGATGTTGTCTATGAAGTGACAGGAACTCCAGACTGTTCCATACATCATTCTTGTGCTTCCAAATTGAGGATTCCCACCGATTCTTCTTTGAAGCTTCTTTCCTCTGACTCCTTTGATTGTTTAGCTTCAGGCCTCTCAGAAAAGTCAAGAAGTGATTGTAAAATTGCAGTAACCTCCTCTTCTGAATCATCCGGTCTCACTTCCGACTGATCCATGCTTGTGAAGCTGGAAGGTTCTTGCTCCTTAGAGTCACTTGACCCTACTAGAGATGTTGGATCTTTGACTTCAGATTCTTGGACTTTGAAGGGATCTTCTTGTTGTTCAGTTGGATAGCGCTTCAGGATTTGAACCTTTATCTCTTCCAAATGACGAAACAGATTTCCTGGGGTCCATTGGTCGGATTCAAGAGCTGAGTATTGAATTTTTTTGGGCGGTGTGGTTTCCTCATATGGTTGCAAGTAGGGTTGGTGAAAATCTGTGGAATACCTTTAATAGTGATAACAATCTTGAGTGTAGTGGGACTCCCCACAGATCTCACACCAAACCTCCGAATAGTGGTACTCATAGTCGTGTTGGTATCCTCCATAACAACTCTTGTAGTTGTAATCCATTAAAGTCGCTGTAAAGAACAATCAAAACAAACCATAAAGAGAAATGCTAAGGTTAAAAAGGCTAACCCGTTAACTCGAATCTTTCTTGAAATCATTGTGTCCCTGGTAACGGCGCCAAAAACTTGATGTGCGTGTAGATATAGTATATATTATATATATAGACATTGGTTTCACGAGATCAGGTTTTAAATTTATAAAATGATAATTACTTTAAACTTAAAACACGCACAATAGGCAAGTGTACCTATCGCAGCGTAATATAGTTTAGGTAAGAACCAAGTATCGAACCAATGGACACGGTCGAGTTCCAATACTCAACTTTTGTTATCGGTTAGCCGGTTTAATTAGTGAGTGGGTTTTGTGTGCTTGTGACGCAGAAAATTAAATGATAGAAAAGTAAATGACGGTAAAGTAAATGACAGAAAAGTAAAAATGTGCGTGAAGTGTGTAACAGAAATATAAATAGCAGAATAGTAAATAGCAAGAAAGTAAATATCTCGGAGATGATCAGGTCACGAATATTATTGCTTTGGGCTTCGAATCCGCTTGGTATATCATAATGTTAAGTTGACTAATCCGGTGGTATGACTAATACAAATGTGTGAACGATACATCGCGGGAGCCTCATTCTCACAACATTTGGTTCACGAATTGTAATCTTTAATAATAAAATGGTAATGATTCCCGCTAGGGACAACGTTACCCTCAACTCTTTGAATGCTATCTCCAAGTTGGTTTAAGACATCAAACTTAAATGCTTGAGTATTATTAGTAAAAGAGTGATTAGAATTTGTTCACCGGGAGGCAGTGCAACAATAGGACCATGTATAAAGACGTACCGCTCTCAACATGAGCTCACCAATTCTTGGTCTCATAACAAGTTCGTATAAAGACGTACGACCTTATTAGTATTAATTGTTTTAGGTAAAAATTATAAAGACTAATTTTGTAACCAAACTTAGTATGTGAGGTAGTGTACTTGATCAAGATGTGAAACAATGAATGTAAATGTAAAGTTTGACACGATGATGTACGAGGAAAGCCCTTAATCCCTAATGATTGCCGGCATAAAACCTCGGGAAGTGACTGAAAGTCACTTGCCTCCTAGTCTTATATAATTCGATGAAAAACGTACAAGTATAGCTGTGAATGATCGAAATCTATGTGTTACAGAGTTGTTTATGAGTGTGTTTTGTTGTGAATGTCATGAATTGTGTATTTCCTATTCGATCTTCCTGCTAATTAAATACAAAATAGAAATAAAAAACTATCCGACAATCCCGGAGACTACAAAGTCTTCAAATGTGACCGTTATAGACCTTTCCACGCATGTTCTACATGTTTCTTTTGACTTTTTGAACGATTCTTCAGGGATGAGATTGACTCCGCACGTTTTACCTGCGAATAAATTAAGATAGAAGAAGGATACAATGGTTAGCGATATAAATGTTAAAGATACCGAAACCTGTAAGGATACTGAAGAATGTCGAAGGTCCAGGATCCTCAGTCATAAAAATGACCCCTAACAATTGTCCCCAATTTTAACAGTTGTCAATATTATTGACATCTATAATTTTTCAAAATTGAAACGGTAAATTGATAAGGTTGCGATATGACTTTTCCCGAGTTCCAATGCGAATTGACCGTTACTTTTGCAGGATATAACACCTTAGCTTAACAGGTAAAAATTTTTACTTCCATCTTTGATTTCTTTCTCATATCTAAGGTTTCTTGACAATGGGTAAGAAAATAACCCGATCGGCTTCATCTCTCGTTGCTGAAACGATCGAAGATTTTACTGATCAAGGAATCCTTGATTATTCCGATCAGGAAGCTTGTTCATTTACTGATCAAGATATCAAACATTTGAAATCAAATAGTGTTTTTCCTAAAAAAACCGTGTTTAGGTCTTTCGACTCTAGGATGAAAGCTGATTTGATTTCCGAAACTTGGGTCTGCTTCCTTGTTTATCCTTTAACTCTGGGTCTTTTGTATCCATTTCCTCTGCTCATTACCAATTTCTTCAAACTTACTTGTTTATGCTTTTCCCAAGTTATGCCTATGGTTTGGAGAGTTCTGTATGCTTTGGAAAAAATGAATCAGCTCCACTCTTTGACCATCGGTATCCCTGAACTAGCCCATGTGTACAATTTGAGAACACATGGATCTTCTCGCTTTATTCTACAACTCAAATCTGGACGAACCCCTTTGATTCCTAAAGCTACCCAAAATGATACTGCATGGAAGAGAAAAATTATTCTTTGTGAAGAGAGATTCCATTTATGGTAGGGATCTTTTACCACTCCAGTGGGTCAAGAAGGGTAGGAAATAGTTAGGATGCCTGCAATTATTAGTATTTCTAACCTGCTTATGACAATTCCTTTTTTTGTTGTAGCTTCGAAGTTTGCTGAACTAGTCCCTGCACAAAGTGACACAGATATGAGAATTGAAGTGTTACTAGAAATACCTGATGTGGAGAGATCTTTTCGTGTAGAGTCAACCATTAGTGAAGCCAGCTTCAACACACAGTATTCTGAGTCCAAGATGTCTTCATGGATGGCGCACTTCTCTCGCTAAGCTTGGTGGTGAAGCGGTTGAGATAAGCAAGGTTGCTGAGGACGTTGGAGCTGGGGATGGTGAGAAGCAAGCTGACCAGGGCAATTATGGTAATGATGCCTAGGCCAGAGCCCTGGACTTTGTGGTTGTTTAATTTGGTTGATTATGGTTTTTGTCTTAAAACAATTTATTTTTCTGCTTTGGGGATCTCGGTTTGGGATAGACTATTTTAACTTTTTACTGATGGCTCATGGTTCGGGTGGATGGGTCCAGGCTTTGGATGAAGCCTGAATCATTGAATCTCCTACACTTCTAATATTAGTAGATGACTTATGACTATTTTCCATGGTTGATATGTGTTTGATATGTTTTGACATATTCTTAGAAAATTAGGATCCTTAGGCAATTAAGCCTATGATACATGGAAAAACAGGTTTAGGTATCTTTTTATGATACCTGATCCTTAGTGGACATTTGAAAACGTCTTAGGTTTAAACTTTAATTCAAAAAAATATACTTTGTTTCTAATAAATAGTTTGGAAGAATATCAGTTACAAACATACCATGACTTAGTCATCAAATATTTCAAGTCTACCCAAAATTGAAAATTAATAAGCAATTTTAAGTAAATACCTTCATTAAGAATCAGGCTGGGTAGATATACATACCAGAAAACGATAGGGAGTCCAAACAGATGCAAAGTATGATAGCTTATAGTTGTCCCATGTGTATAGCTGTCAAACAAATTGTTTGCTTAGTAATCGTACCTCAGGATTCTCAGGGATGTCCCTAATCTGCTTGAATGTCAGGATCTTGAGTTAGCATATTAATGCTGAATAGTTGGGACAAGCCAGAAACTTGATTTAACACATAAGTGTTAAATACTTGGGACATGCCAAAAACTTGAGTTAACACATAAGTGTTAAATACTTTGGACAAGCCAAAAACTTGAGTTAACACATAAGTGTTAAATACTTGGGACAAGCCAAAAACTTGTGTTCACATTCGTGGGTTGTACCCAGTGATTGTAGTGACCTGAAAATGCCAAAACCTTAGGTTAACACGTAAGTGTTAAATGCTTGGGACAAGCCCGGTGAATAACATGTCTGTTATATTCGTGAGGTCCAACATATAGCCAACAGTGATGAAATTATCAGCCACTGTTACATGGACTGGTCGCACCACCTTGAACTATACTTGGATATCGTTCGTCCAAGCGGAGTGTTTAAACTCAATTCGTAGAAAGGTGAAGACCTTTAAACCTTTGAAGGGATTTGGAATACCTTAAACTTCGAGACATGGCCAGTCTCTAATGCTTTTGTCAGGATCCTTGCGGATCCTTCCTGCAAAACATGAAACCTTGATGAAGGTGGGTGTTAGTCTGGCTAACACCCCTCTGACGCTCAAGTCGGTACTTTGATAAAAGGTAATAATTGAAATGAAAATAGACAGGGATAGAAGACATACCCGTCTTAGTTAGAATTTAAATTCTAACTTACATAAAATATGCTTTGAGATGGATAGCATTCCAGGATCTAGGCAGGATTTCTCCTTCCATAGTCCCTTGCCTGCTTCTGAATCTATTAAGTACGGGCCTTCCCACTTAGGTGCGAGCTTTCCTTCATTGGGATAAATAGTATTTTGAAATGCTTTTCTCAATACTAGGCCACATACTTGGAAACTTCTGATCCTTATATTCTTGTTGTATGATTTTGCTATCCTCTGTTGATAAGCTGCGATCCGAACCTTAGCAAGATCCCTAAGTCCTGAGCAAGAGTTTCGTTGTTGGTTTCTGGGGGTTGAAGGTTGGTTCTGGAAGTAGGGATAACCATCTATGTAGGGATCATAGCTTCAGTACCAAATACCAATGAGAACAGAGTTTGGACTGTTGCATTTTTTGCGGTTGTCCTATCTGCCCAAAGTACAAATGGTACCTCTTCTTCCCATGTTCCTTTCTTAGCACCCAATCTCTTCTTAAGGTTGTTTATAATAATTTAGTTATTGGATTCCGCCTGTTCAATAGATTGAGATTGAGGATGTATAGGGGTGGAAGTTATCATTTTTATCCCCCAACTAGCACATAAATTTGTTGTTCTTTTACCAATAAACTGAGATCCATTATCACACACTATTTCTACAGGGATCCCGAATCTTGTCAGGATATTGCACTTTATGAAGGAGATAACTTCTTTTTCTCTGACTTGGACAAATGCTTCAGCTTTTATCCCTTTGGAGAAATAATCTGTCATTGCCAGCATGAATACCTTTCCTCCTGGTGCTTTGGGCAGTTTGCGACTATATCCATTCCCCATTTCATGAATGGCCATGGGGAGATGACTGATTACAAAGGTTCCGCTGGTTGATGGAGTATGTTGTTGTGTCTTTGGCAAGCATCACATTTCTGGGCATAAGTCATAGCATCTTTCCTCATAGTAGGCCAGTAGTATCCTGTTCTCAGGATCCTCGAGAATAATGCTCTGCCCCCAGTGTGATTACCACAGTCTCCTTCATGTATGTCTTTCAAGACTTTCTGTGCTTCAGGATCCTCTAAGCATCTCAAGTATGGACCTGCAAAAGATTTTCTATACAAGACATTGTGCAAAATTATAAAACGAGATACCTTCATGTGAAAAGTTCTGTGATTCTTTTCGTAACTCGGGATCTCACCATCCTGCAAATATTTTTTAATAGGTAGGATCCAGGATCTTGGATTTCAAACTCTTATGTATCTAACACTTCATTATCCTCACACTCTGTTATACTGATTGCAGGGGTCATGATGTGTATAAATGGAATCTTCACATCTAGTGGTAGCTTAAGAGCTGATCCAAGTTTGCTAAGGCATCAGCCTATAGGTCCCTTGGGTGTATCAGATCATCACATGCAAGTGTGTTCCTAATCAAACCGGGTGTGGAATGTCCGTGATTAGGTGGAGTATCAAGCAACACAAAGTAAACCGACAACAAAAACAAAATACTTTCAAACTTCATCTATTGATAATCACAACCGGTTACAGTGAGAATGAGTGCGTACATAATTCTATCACTAACTGGCTATATATATACTGAGACATGTTGCCTGCGCACTTGCTAAGTGCGCATGGCTTTGTTCCAGCGTACTTAGCAAGTACGCAGACAATGTTCTTGCGTACTTGCTAAGTACGCAGGTTAAGCAACCTGCGCACTTGTTAAGTGCGCACAACACTGAACAAAGATGAATACAATGACAAGTACCTACGAACATGATTACAACTCAATAAACCAATTCATACAGACGCTGAAATACAAATACAAATATAGAAAGACAATACATAAGTAAAAACAATCTTCAGAGTGCATGTCACAAGAATTGCTTCAACAAACTCCCCCTTGACAGCAGCTCTAGAGATGCCTTCAGTCTCTTATGCAGGTAGTTGTGACAATCCGGACTTTTCCAGTTAACTCCGTTAGTAAAATCCAGTTAAAGTTAATTGAAATTAACATTATTCAAACTTCAGGGACTATTTATGCCAATATCTCAAACTTAAACTCCAGGGACTAGTTAGGTCATAACCCTAAACTATTCTGTTGACTTTTGAAAAGTCAAAATCCAATTCTGTTGACTTTTAATAGTCAAACTAAACCAAAATCTTAACCTAGTTAACCAAGTTACAAACCTTAGGGGACTATTTCTGTCATAACTCAAACTATGGTGTGAGAACTACAAGGACTAAGTGTGTAATTAGTCAAAACTCCACCCCTTTGACCATGCAAAGTCAAAATCTACCTTATTTGTTCATGTTGACTTTTAAAAGTCAAAGCCGTCTTGTTCTTGATCAAAATCCGTGGCTCTAACCACGAAATTGTTCGAATTCAGAATCGGTAACGCTTAACATTGATAGTTCCGACCATTATTGTGACGTTATTAACCATTTATCATTGTTAATTATTGCAAATTAACTTCCTTTACCGAAACCGTCGACCCCTCGTCGATCCCTATCAAACTCGCTTGATTCGATTACCATTCTTGCAATGTAGCATTTGCAAACCTCAAACGAACCATTAGCAAACGTTTGCACACACCAAATTCGTCGGAGTCACAACAGCAGACACCGGGAGCTAACCCGTCAAACCCACGACGGTGGTCTAATCGATCTCTGTCATTTCGACACCAAGTAAGGTAACCATTCACACCCACAGTTTCGTATTCATCCTCGAAGCAATAGCCCTATGATAATTCGGGCTTATAACATCGAATTCATCGCGATCCAATTCTAGGGTTCATCGTCTAAGTGAACTAATCGAACCCTATCCTACACTCGGTTTCAATCAAATTAAATCATATATATAGTTTCGCAGTGTCCTAATCACCGAAAGCCCTATGAATCCAGAAACGTTTATCACAAGAATTAACCTAATCGATCCCATGGTCTTAAACTAGGGTTCCGACTCGTTTTTCTGGAATTTAACAATCCAAAACTATTTTTTTTTGCAATTAAATGAACCCACAGATTCGAAATCGATCTACTAACAAAACTTCCATACAACTGATTCATAATATTATCGAAATCGTGAGAATTTGGCTGGATTTTTGCTTCGGATCGCGTAAAGGGGGAAGAACACGGGGAGTGTTCGTGTTAAAGCAATTCAGAACCGGGTATCCTTGCGATTACCCTAGCGGGTGGAATGGTTAGAGCTTGGTGTGGTGTGGGTGAGACCCGGGTTCGAACCTCACCCACGGTTTTATTTTTTCTGACCATTTTTGAGACATTATTTTTATTTAAAAATAATTCTTATATTATCTTAATAATATATTAATATGTTTAAGCCTTGAAAACAACCCGTAGGCTCGGGTTTGAATTATTAACTTATTTTTATATTATTTCCCCACTTTTAAAAATAATATATTTACCATAAAGTTGTATAAAATAATATGTTTATATTATTTTCAACTAGTGACTCGTATTATTAAATAATATATAGATTTATATTATTTCGTATCGTTTTGTAACATCGAATAACATTTGAAACCAAATAATAATATAATTAATTATATTATTTACTCGCATTTATCGCGTTTATAAAAATAATATATTTATTATTTTGTACCACGAATGAGTAATTAGAATATCCTTTCGAAACTAAAAATAATATATTAAAATATATTATTTTCTTAATGTTTGTAAATGACAAAACGCTCGAATATATTTATTATTATTGTTGTCATTCGTCGCATAACGTATATATAATCTAATTACTAATTAAAGAATTCCTATTCCCGTGGACATGTTCGTCTACTCTCGGTTACTAGAGCGTTTCTTTAGGACGCTTGTCATTCCGTGTCGTTGTCACAATTCCCATTTTTATTCCTAATTTATGTGTTTATAATTTTAGGGCATTCGTAAGTCGTTTGAGACTTACACACGTGGTTCCAACTTATACTTGTGTGATACTACCTACTACGCAACTCAGGTGAGTTTCACGGCCCCTTTTTACCTGTTTTACTATTGGGGGAGAAACATGCTTACACACAAACGTATTTTACTTGTTTTCCTGTTGAGGAAGAAACAAACATGAAACACCTATTATCATACTTTTATTTGTTTTCCCCGTGGGGGAGAAACAGGTACGCAAGCAAATATTGTTTTTCCCGCCAAGGGAGAAAACATGACGCAACTATTTGATTATAGTACTTTATATGATATCACTGTTGAGACTAGGCGTAACATGCTATCACAGAAAGTCCTCATCTTATTTCGAACCGTTAATATGGATCTTAGCGAGGTAATGTTTAGTAGTACTACTGGGTTTGACAAATCCCACCCGCGTTAGTCGCGCTAACTCGATTGAATACCGAACGGGTGAAATGTTAGCCTACTCACATGTGCCAGAGTTGATAGACCTGGCAGGAGGCATACAAACACAGTCAGCTTCGGTTGCGAGCGCTTTAGTAAAACATGAACATAGGTTAGCTACCTATAGATATGCATATTGAAAGTACATAATCTGGCAAACATACTCTTATTGTAAACTTGAAACCTGTGAACTCACCAACCTCGTGTTGACACTTTTTCTTACATGTTTCTCAGGTCGCTTTGGCACAGGTTGCGCACTTAGGACATGCATGGAGTCCTACTGTCATATCATTCATTTCAAATACTTTAAACAGTTTATTTAATTACATTAATCGACGCTTGTTGCGTGTAATTACTTTTGATTTCATATTAACGTTTACGCTTCCGCATTAACTCTGAACTTTTATGTTTTGACATTTCAAGTCCCATATAGTGTCGTTTGATGTAACTAATGACTGAGATCCTGGTGTGTCACCTTCCAAACGGTAAAACTCCGTTAGTGGAAATTGGGGGTGTGACAGATTGGTATCAGAGCCATTGGTTATAGAGAACTAGGATTGCATACTAGACTATAACCTCACACATTAGTTACACGGCACAGACACTTATACGTGATACATATAGCAATTATACATTGCAGTGCAGGCATGTAACACCATCCGTATCACCCTCAATTGGCAAGGGACACATCATTTGCATTACATCATCATTCCCAGTGACGACACTCGGGGAATCACCAGAACAACAACCACTCCCGTTCGAGGGCAGCGAGACGGAGCCTTCGGAGGAGTCACTTACATCACCATCACCTGTTGGGTATGGTGGGCTTTCTCAGGTCCATGTTGTGGACGACACTCAGCACTAGCACATGTCTCTTTGGGAGTTGGGATCGTCGGAGGCGAGTCCCTACTGTACCCACTAGTAACAATACGCCGAGTGAAGGCAGACCGTTGCACGTATTATGGCAGAATCCATTGACACGTAGATGTCATCACTTTCCTGAGCCATGGGCTCACGTCTTGGTCAATATTCTATTGAAGATAGATTGACCACAAAGTTGAGAATGCATTGCTCATTGCATACTCAAACCCTATCCTGACTCAATTGAAAGGACGGCTACTTTGCTGCTTCCTGTAACTTGTATTCATGAATTAGTTTCATGTCTCGAAGTCGCATTTCATGTACATGTTTGTTTCATACTCTCATCTACAATCCGCTGGATTGGACTCTCGTATTATGTCCCAACTCGAGTGAATACTTAGATCAAACGATTCCTGACTGCTCATTCTGATATGAGTCCTAGTTAATCAACTTATGGTTGATGACTAAGCTTCTCAATGACTTATTATATCTGACAACACTCTGTACTCAGCAATATATACTTAAGGACATTATGAAACAGGACATGGAGAACTAGGGTGAGCATGCAAAGCAAATTATCTTTACGGGTGCACACGTAATAGTAATTTGAGGTGCATGTAAGTCCTGGTGAAACCTAGTGTGTGGACAAATGGTCCAAATCAGCGATCTACAAACTTAAACTTCCACTGTCAGTAGAAGTTCTTGTAGCCTACTCAACGACCAGTTGGTATCGTTGAACTCGTTCAACAGTTGATAGACGCGACTATCAGGTTGAAGATGTCTATGGACACATAGAACTATCATTAATGAAATCCATCAATGTTATTCTCACTCATGTAAGAGTCTTAGTGAAATTAAGACACTCATCTAAACGTGATCATAGAAACCATCTTGATTGAAACTCTAATAGAATCTCATAGCAAACTTATCGATTCCAACTATGTACACCGAATTTGAGAAATTCTTTCTATGCTAACACATTATTCCTTACACTCCAACAATAAATCGCATTTGACCTTATTACCTCACCTTGTGACTAATCCTTAGTCTAACTTCGAATTTTACCCCAACATATCCAATCCTGTAAACGGATTTCTTTCTCCACGAAATGATCATGTTGATCCAATGACATTAGGAAATGAAGATTTAACCTAACCAACCATCAGTTGAACGCAACTACTTAGACATACATCCTATATCTTATGCTACTGGAATCTATATCTCATTAGACTTTTCATTCTTACATGTGAACCTATTCCCTTAGCCTATGCATTGACTGACACTTGCTTTATAAGCACGGGTTTCACTAGAAGTCTCAGTATGACTTCACAAATTCCATATTAGTGCGTCGTGCTCCAACTCTATTAAAAGCCAAGTATACTATTGAGATAGTAGACGCTCAGAGAATCGAAACAACTCACATTCTTACAGCTGTAAGCTAGTATTGGTTAGTCATAAACTTGACATTGACCTAATGCCAGTTACACATGGCAGTTTCGACCTTATTGTCGGTATGAATTGGTTATCCAAGAACCAACCTGAGGCCATCCGTTGTGACAAAATGTTGGTCTTCCTCTCCTTAGAGGGGAAATCCCTTCTGTCTAAGGCAAAAGGAGTGGTGCAGTCGTTGGCATCATATCCTTCATGAAAGCACAGAAATGTCTTCGAAAAGGTCATACTACTATTTTGGCACTCGTCGCCGAGCAGTCATCTGAGGAGAGGAAAATTGATGATATACCAATCGTACGTGACTATCCGGAAGTATTTCCCGAGGAATTGCCTAGTCTGCCACCGCACTGTCAAGTTGAATTTCAAATCGACCTAGCACCCGGAGCGGCACCGATCGCTCGGGCACCTTATAGGTTAGCACCCAGTGAATTACAGGAATGGTCCACTCAGTTGCACGATTTTTTGGATCAAGGTTTCATTCGACCTAGCTCATCGCCATGGGGAAACTCCAGTCCTATTAGTCAAGAAGAAGGACGGGACTTTCCGCATGTGCATCGACTATCGTGAGCCAAATAAAGTGACGATCAAGAACCGTTATCCCCTACCCCGTCTTGATGATCTGTTGATCAACTCCAAGGATCAAGTTTCGATTCCAAGATCGACCTCAGATCCGGTCATCATCAGTTGAGAATCCGAGACGAAGACGTCTCTAAGACTTTCAAGACTAGGTACGGCCATTACGAGTTTGTGGTCATGCCATTCGGACTAACCAGCGCACCCGCAATATTCATGGACCTCATGAACCGTATGTGTAAACCGTACCTTGATCAGTTCGTCATCATATTCTTTGATGACATCCTCACCTATTTCAAGAATAGTGATGAACATGAGGAACACCTACGTTTGATTCTGGAATTTCTGAAGCAAGAGCAACTATATGCAAACTTTCCAAGTGCGAATTCTATATTCGTGAAGTGCAATTCTTAGGACATGTAGTCAACGAGACAGGGATACATTTCGACCCATCTAAAATAGAAGCAATCAAGAATTGGGCGACACCTACAACGCCAACTGAGGTGCGACAATTTCTGGGATTGGCTGGCTATCACCGTCGCTTCATTGAAGGATTCTCCAAGATTGCACAACCCCTCACTACTCTAACTCAAAAGGGTAAACCCTATAACTGGGGTGACACCCAGGAGTCAGCATTCCAACTCACCAAACATAAACTCTGTAGTACACCCATCCTATCTCTACCAGAGGGAACATATGATTTTGTGGCGTACTGTGATGCATCCATTCAAGGTCTTGGTTATGTGCTGATGCAACGCGAGAAAGTGATCGCATACGCTTCTTGTCAACTGAAAATCCATGAGAAAAACTACACGACTCACGACTTAAAGTTGGGAGCCGTGGTATTTGCACAAAAGATCTGGAGACATTACTTGTACGGTACCAAATGCACTATTTACACCGATCACAAGAGTCTTCAACATATTTTGAACAGAAAGAGTTGAACATGCGACAGCGTCGTTGGGTCAAACGCTTGAACGACTACGACTGTGCAATCAGATACCATCCGGGTAAGGCTAATGCGATAGCCGATGCCCTAAGCCGTAAGGACACCAAACCCAAACGAGTTCGAGCATTACAGCTCACTATCCACCTTGGACTTCCTGATCAGATCCGTAGTGCTCAAAGCCCTGAAAGAGGAAAACCTACCGTTGTAATCCACGCGTGGTATGGAGAAACAACTTGAGGTTAAATCAGACGGCATTCGCTACTTCGCAGAGCGAATGTGGGTTCCAGTGTACGGGAACTTAAGGGAACTGGTTATGGATGAAGCTCATAAATCTCGATACTCTATTCATCGTGGTTCCGACGAGATGTACCATGACTTGAAAGGTGTTATATTGGTGGCCAAAGATGAAAGCTGATATAGCCACCTATGTGAGCAAGTGCCAGACCTGCTCAAAGGTCAAGGTGGAATACCAAAATCCTTCTGGCTTACTACAGCAACCGGAGATTCCTATGTGGAAATGGGAACAGATTTCTATGAACTTTATCACCAAATTACCCCGAACTCCTAGTGGATGTGACACAATTTGGGTAATTGTTGATCGTTTGACTAAATCTGCACACTTTCTCACAATCAAAGAAACCGACAAGGTGGAAAAACTCACTCGTATTTACTTGAAAGAAGTAGTCTCTCGGCACGGAGTGCCAATCTCTATCATCTCGGATCGAGACGCTCGATTCACCTCCCGTTTCTGGCTATCTCTACACAAAGCCCTAGGCACTCGCCTAGACATGAGTACAGCTTATCATCCGCAAACCGATGGACAAACGGAACGTACCATCCAAACCCTTGAAGACATGCTACGAGCTTGTGTGATCGATTTTGGTAACACTTGGGAGTCTCACTTACCTTTAGTGGAGTTCTCTTACAACAACAGTAATCACACTAGCATCCAAGCAGCACCATTGAGGCATTGTACGGACATAAATGCCGATCTCCTATTTGTTGGGCCGAAGTTGGGGATAGCCAGCTTACATGTCCCGAGCTCATATTCGAAACTTCTGAGAAGATCATTCAAATCCGAAACCGTATGGCGGCAACTAGAGATCGTCAAAAGAGCTATGCCGACAAACGTCGTAAACCGTTGGAATTTCAAGTCGGTGACATGGTCTTGCTTAAAGTCTCACCTTGGAAAGGTGTCATTCGCTTTAGAAAGCGAGGAAAGTTGAACCCTCGTTATGTTGGACCTTTCAATATAGTAAAGAGAATTGGCCCAGTCGCGTATCAACTGGACCTGCCGGAAGGACTTAGTGGTGTACACGACGTCTTCCATATCTCAAACTTGAAGAAATGTCTGGCAGACGAATCTCTCACGGTTCCTCTTGAGGAACTGCATATTGATGATCAGCTACGGTTTGTCGAAGAACCGGTAGAGATCATGGACAGGGAAATCAAAACGCTGAAGCGTAGCAAAATCCCTATTGTCAGAGTTCGTTGAGACTCGAAGCGTGGACCGGAGTTCACGTGGGAACGCGAGGATCAGATGATGCACAAGTATCCTCATCTGTTCAAGCAATCCACATCAAACTCTTAAGGTACTATTTTAATTTTCGGGACGAAAATTCTTTCAACTTGGGGATGATGTGACACCCTAAAAAAAAATTTTTTTTGTGTTATTTAATTTTCGGGACGAAAATTCTTTCAACTTGGGGATGATGTGACAATCCGGACTTTTCCAGTTAACTCCGTTAGTAAAATCCAGTTAAAGTTAACTGAAATTAACATTATTCAAACTTCAGGGACTATTTATGCCAATATCTCAAACTTAAACTCCAGGGACTAGTTTGGTCATAACCCTAAACTATTCTGTTGACTTTTGAAAAGTCAAAATCCAATTCTGTTGACTTTTAATAGTCAAACTAAACCAAAATCTTAACCTAGTTAACCAAGTTACAAACCTTAGGGGACTATTTCTGTCATAACTCAAACTATGGTGTGAGAACTACAAGGACTAAGTGTGTAATTAGTCAAAACTCCACCCCTTTGACCATGCAAAGTCAAAATCTACCTTATTTGTTCATGTTGACTTTTAAAAGTCAAAGCCGTCTTGTTCTTGATCAAAATCCGTGGCTCTAACCACGAAATTGTTCGAATTCAGAATCGGTAACGCTTAACATTGATAGTTTCGACCATTATTGTGACGTTATTAACCATTTATCATTGTTAATTATTGCAAATTAACTTCCTTTACCGAAACCGTCGACCCCTCGTCGATCCCTATCAAACTCGCTTGATTCGATTACCATTCTTGCAATGTAGCATTTGCAAACCTCAAACGAACCATTAGCAAACGTTTGCACACACCAAATTCGTCGGAGTCACAACAGCAGACACCGGGAGCTAACCCGTCAAACCCACGACGGTGGTCTAATCGATCTCTGTCATTTCGACACCAAGTAAGGTAACCATTCACACCCACAGTTTCGTATTCATCCTCGAAGCAATAGCCCTATGATAATTCGGGCTTATAACATCGAATTCATCGCGATCCAATTCTAGGGTTCATCGTCTAAGTGAACTAATCGAACCCTATCCTACACTCGGTTTCAATCAAATTAAATCATATATATAGTTTCGCAGTGTCCTAATCACCGAAAGCCCTATGAATCCAGAAACGTTTATCACAAGAATTAACCTAATCGATCCCATGGTCTTAAACTAGGGTTCCGACTCGTTTTTCTGGAATTTAACAATCCAAAACTATTTTTTTTTGCAATTAAATGAACCCACAGATTCGAAATCGATCTACTAACAAAACTTCCATACAACTGATTCATAATATTATCGAAATCGTGAGAATTTGGCTGGATTTTTGCTTCGGATCGCGTAAAGGGGGAAGAACACGGGGAGTGTTCGTGTTAAAGCAATTCAGAACCGGGTATCCTTACGATTACCCTAGCGGGTGGAATGGTTAGAGCTTGGTGTGGTGTGGGTGAGACCTGGGTTCGAACCTCACCCACGGTTTTATTTTTTCTGACCATTTTTAAGACATTATTTTTATTTAAAAATAATTCTTATATTATCTTAATAATATATTAATATGTTTAAGCCTTGAAAACAACCCGTAGGCTCGGGTTTGAATTATTAACTTATTTTTATATTATTTCCCCACTTTTAAAAATAATATATTTACCATAAAGTTGTATAAAATAATATGTTTATATTATTTTCAACCCGTGACTCGTATTATTAAATAATATATAGATTTATATTTTTTCGCATCGTTTTGTAACATCGAATAACATTTGAAACCAAATAATAATATAATTAATTATATTATTTACTCGCATTTATCGCGTTCATAAAAATAATATATTTATTATTTTGTACCACGAATGAGTAATTAGAATATCCTTTCGAAACTAAAAATAATATATTAAAATATATTATTTTCTTAATGTTTGTAAATGACAAAACGCTCGAATATATTTATTATTATTGTTGTCATTCGTCGCGTAACGTATATATAATCTAATTACTAATTAAAGAATTCCTATTCCCGTGGACATGTTCGTCTACTCTCGGTTACTAGAGCGTTTCTTTAGGACGCTTCTCATTCCGTGTCGTTGTCACAATTCCCATTTTTATTCCTAATTTATGTGTTTATAATTTTAGGGCATTCGTAAGTCGTTTGAGACTTACACACGTGGTTCCAACTTATACTTGTGTGATACTACCTACTACGCAACTCAGGTGAGTTTCACGGCCCCTTTTTACCTGTTTTACTATTGGGGGAGAAACATGCTTACACACAAACGTATTTTACTTGTTTTCCTGTTGAGGAAGAAACAAACATGAAACACCTATTATCATACTTTTATTTGTTTTCCCCATGGGGGAGAAACAGGTACGCAAGCAAATATTGTTTTTCCCGCCAGGGGAGAAAACATGACGCCACTATTTGATTATAGTACTTTATATGATATCACTGTTGAGACTAGGCGTAACATGCTATCACAGAAAGTCCTCATCTTATTTTGAACCGTTAATATGGATCTTAGCGAGGTAATGTTTAGTAGTACTACTGGGTTTGACAAATCCCACCCGCGTTAGTCGCGCTAACTCGATTGGATATCGAACGGGTGAAATGTTAGCCTACTCACATGTGCCAGAGTTGATAGACTTGGCAGGAGGCATACAAACACAGTCAGCTTCGGTTGCGAGCGCTTTAGTAAAACATGAACATAGGTTAGCTACCTATAGATATGCATATTGAAAGTACATAATCTAGCAAACATACTCTTATTGTAAACTTGAAACCTGTGAACTCACCAACCTCGTGTTGACACTTTTTCTTACATGTTTCTCAGGTCGCTTTGGCACAGGTTGCGCACTTAGGACATGCATGGAGTCCTACTGTCATATCATTCATTTCAAATACTTTAAACAGTTTATTTAATTACATTAATCGACGCTTGTTGCGTGTAATTACTTTTGATTTCATATTAACGTTTACGCTTCCGCATTAACTCTGAACTTTTATGTTTTGACATTTCAAGTCCCATATAGTGTCGTTTGATGTAACTAATGACTGAGATCCTGGTGT
Organism: Smallanthus sonchifolius; assembly: GCA_023525975.1. Classification (NCBI taxonomy): domain Eukaryota; kingdom Viridiplantae; phylum Streptophyta; class Magnoliopsida; order Asterales; family Asteraceae; genus Smallanthus; species Smallanthus sonchifolius. The sequence goes on from CM042023.1 coordinate 48,700,106, forward strand.
GTCACCTTCCAAACGGTAAAACTCCGTTAGTGGAAATTGGGGGTGTGACAGTAGTACTTGTCTAACAAATTGGGGGTGTGACATTAGCCATGCCAACTTATATTTGTCTAACCCGGTCATTTTGACCTAATTTCGGTCCGACGCAAAACCACGGACACCCAAGGGGTCAAAACAAAAATCAACAACTATTAAGGACCAATTTTGTATGCTATAGCTTCGATTAATGATCATAAACTAGTTTTAGGGCCTAATTTCACTTAAGAACACCCAAACCCGGTTTAAATTTCGTCATCAAAACCCTAAGCTCGAAAGTTCAAGAAATCGGTCCAAAAAAGAGTGATTTTGTGGATGGAATGGTCCAATATTCTCACCAAATGTTAGTAAGGTGAAGAAAAAACTATGATCGGGACGAAAAATCGGTTTGGAAACACATGAAAATTTGAGTGAAATCGGAGTAGGGAGTGTACACAGTGTAAGTGGGTTTGAAAAGGATGAACTAATGAAAAAGTTTCTAACACCTGTATATATACCCACACACAAACCAGTCGTGCGTACTTATCAAGTGCGTAGGACTTAACTCCTGCGTACCTACTAAGTACGCATGACTTAAGTCTTGCGTACTTGTTAAGTACGCACGGTTTTACTCTTGCGCACTAGAAAAGTACGTAGAGACCCTTGTGTACTCGAAGTTAAACTCAAATTATGAAGATTGCCAAGTCAAATAGCAAACCGGATAAGAACAATCTATCAAGAGGATTCAAAAGCAGTTCGAGGAAGTTAACCACAAATATTTTTTTGGCTTTTCTTAACTTTTGATAAACTGTAATAAAAATCTTTTTGTCATTTTCGATAAAGAGAGAACTGTACATGAACTTAAAATCTTTTTGAGATTTTTTGAATAAAGATAATATGCACAAGATTCACATCCGGATATACAAGAATATACACACACGCTATTTTTGGTCAAAGTCATGTGCAGAGGATCATATCAGGCTATTATAAGCAAAAATGATATACAATAAACATCAAAGAATATGGGATCATGTCATGGATTACTACTTATTCATACGTAATTAGCAATACAAGCAAATTAACTCAAGTTGTCAATATTATAAGATTTGAAACCATAAATATCTTTGTATCACGTTCCTGTGTGTTAAGGTATTAATTATAAGTATACAACTTGTACCCCACAGTTCTGCTATAGAAATTTAAATTGCACTATCTCAAGGCATTTAAGATTTTCCCAAAGATTTCCAAATCTCCAGAATGAAGTTACATCGTTTAGCACAGAATAAATCAAGCAAAATCCATAAGGATTATCAAGAATCATAAGATTTAGAATCAAGTGATTCATTTGTCTTGGTTTGATAGGTTTTTCTTCTATGAATATCATATGATGATATAGGTTAATAAATATGGTGTCTGAGGATTTAGGTAAGGGGATCCAACTTTTATCTTGATTTGATTTCAATGAATCAGATATGATTCAAGGGTGAATATATGTTTAACGGTTGATGTCAAGACATATCTTGGCCCAACTTCCCATTGCATACTTGTGAGTATGGGCAGTAAAGTGAACCAAAAATTTGTGCTAAAGACATAACCGGAAACTGGTCTCATAAGAAAATATTTGCCAAAATCTTACATCCTTTATCTGATAATGATCCTTTTGTATTCTTTTACACACACACATGCATACATGGGTTCAAATCACAGTTATAGTATTGATTTAGTTTCCACACTACTAATGATTCAAAAATGCTTATAGCCTACTGACAATTAAAATTACTTGCAAATAATCAAATTAAAACTGAAACAACTTAAACTTTCAAGTAATCATGACGCGGTCATTTCCCATATGTGCAGTCTAAGGCATTTAGATCACTTACTGATGTACTATCATTTCCTCTTTCCTTCATAAGACTTTGAAATTTTCATGATTTTCTATTTTGTTTGGATTTTCTGAAGATGTTAATTAAAGAGTAAACGAACTGAACAAAAGAAATCTAAAAGAAATAAAGTTTAACTTCCATGAAATGATTTGATTTTGAAAAAGAGTTTTCACTCAGGATTGAACATTCCTATCAAGTTGACCAGATGTTCAAAACGGGTCCGATCAAACGCCTTAGTGAAAAGGTCAGCAAAGTTTTCATCCGTATGAACTTTGACAAGTTCAATCAAATGCTTTTCAGCACAGTCACAAATGAAATGATGGCGAATTTCTATATGCTTAGTTTTGGAATGTTTCACCGGGTTGTTCGTGATGGACATGGTGGCATTGTTGTCAATGAACAACGGAATTCCATCGAAGTTTAAGCTGTAGTCTCTTAATTGTTGCTGAATCCACAATATTTGAGAACAGCAGCTCGTTGCAGCAATGTACTCTGCTTCACATGTTGAGACAGAAACCGTTGACTGCTTCTTGCATTAACATGAGACCAGCATGTCTCCCAAGAATTGACATCCACCTGAAGTTGATTTTCTATCAAGGTTACAACTGTCATAATCAGAATTGGTATAGGCTTTGAAGTCGAATGACTGCTGCTTCGAGTACCAAAGACCCAATCGGGGTTTCCACTTTAAGTATTTGAAGATCCTCTTAACAGCTATCAGGTGAGACTCCTTTGGTTGTGACTGAAACCTTGAGCACAAGCATACAACAAACATTATGTCGGGCCTTGAAGCTGTGAGATACATAAGAGATCCGATCATCCCACGGTACAATTTTCAATCCACATCCTTTCCATCTTTGTCTGGATACAGACCATGATTGACTGGGATAGGTGTGCCATAAGTACTGCTATCATTCATCTTGTATTTTGTCAAGATGTCCTGCACATGCTTAGTTTGATGTAGATAAATGCCAACCTCTCTTTGACTGACTTGCAGACCCAGGAAGAACGACAATTCACCCATGTTGCTCATTTCAAACTTGGACTTCATCACCTGTTCGAATTCCCTACACATCCCTTTATTGGTAGACCCAAAGATAATGTCGTCGACATAAACTTGCACTAGTAGAATATCACCTCCTGCTTTCCTAATGAAGAGAGTCGAGTCAATTTGTCCTCGATCGAAACCATTGGACAGTAGATGTTTTGATAAAGTCTCATACCATGCCCTAGGTGCTTGATGAAGACCATAAAGTGCTATATCCAGCTTGTACACTTTATTGATATTATGCGGATCTTCAAAACCTGGAGGTTGAGTGACATAGACCTCTTCATTAACTTTCCCATATAGAAAAGAACTCTTCACATCAAGTTAATAGACCTTAAAGCCGACAAAGGAGGCATAAGCCAGAAACAGTCGAATGGCCTCAAGTCTCGCAACTGGGGCATACACCTCTGTGTAATCCAGACCCTCTTGCTGATAAAAACCCTAAACAACCAACCTTGCTTTATTCTTCACTATAACATGTCTTGTTCCAATCAGATGCATACCCTTCGGAAGGTCAACCAGATCCCACACGTGCAAGTTTTGGAATTGAGACAATTCATCTTGCATCGCCTCTATCTAGCAGTTGTCAGTGAGAGCCTATTTTACATTCTCCGGCTCTAATTGGGATACGAAGGCAGCATGTAGACATGTTTCCATGATACCAGTGTCAAGTATCTCCGCATATAGACTGGTGTTCTCGGCAATGAATCTGTGACGAGTTAGAACGCCGGCATTAGGATCACCAATAATGTTGTCAATTGGATGATTCTTATGCACTCTCGTCTCTAGTAATTGAGGTTCTTGAATTGCTGACTCAAGGTTAGTGCTTAACTCCCCCATATCAAGTGTACCTGAAGATGATTCAATGTTAATTGGATCAACTGGACCATCATTTCCTACATGAACATTAGGATCAGCTTGAGCATCGTTTCCTTCAACATGAACTTCATCTCCATTTTCAAGAGTTCTAGATGCAGATGCAGCATTGGAATCAGAAGTTGGGATAGGTACCGTTGCTCTGGTTGAGAAATTGGAGTCGTCGCCGCCACAACAGAACTCTTACAACTTGGCAGCATCTTCAGCAGATAAATTAGGAAGGTTAAAAGACTTGAACAGAGCATCATAATCAAATCCCCAAGCAAGACCAGTTGGTTATGGTGGAATGATGTGTTTACTGCAGTCCACTTCGAACCATTCCTCCATAGGCCTACTCTCAATATTGTACACTCTCTTGCATGGCGAATTGGCAACATATCCTAACAAGATGTCTTCCACCTCTTTTGCATGAAATTTAGATTTTCGATCTTTGTACTGTAATAATAATGAGCAGGGACTGCCAAAAAGAACTAGGTAGTTAAGATTTGGAGGTCGATTGTTGATCAGCTCATAACAAGTTTTATTGTGCCTCTTAACCACCAGAACTCTATTTAAGACGTGACAAGTTGTGTTGACTTCTTCCACGCAGAACGTTACGGGGAGGTTGGCATCTGACAGCATTGTCCTTGCAGTCTAAGTTAGGGTTCATGTCACACCCCGACCGACGGCGGAAAACGTCGGGGCGTGAAGCTGTGCAGACTGTTCATAGCTCATGGTTGCTAAAGTTTGAATAATTTAAACATTCATTTTCATTACACGTAGCAAGTTCATACCATACAAGAACCAAATGTAGCGATTACAAAATATAAATAGTTTAGATTAATTGCTAGGTCCAAATCCTATATATAGCAGCTTGTAATACTTCAAACATTGTCACCTGAAACATGTTTAAAAACAAAGTCAACTAAAAAGTTGGTGAGAATACATAGGTTTTCGTGTCATGTAATAGAATATAGTGTTGTGTGTTTACAATTCATACAAACATGGCAATTAAGGCATTTATGGAGAGATACCATCGTGTGACCTGGTAGTACAATCAAACCTTTGTAACTAGCATGCAAAACAAACGCGTGTTGGCAGTAACAGTCACCCTACCTGGGTGGGTTTGTCAGACTCAATAGATCTATCACTGTTTACTGTAGGCTATAAAATAGTTAATGATTGCACGTGAATAGCAAACTGCGTGTTGGTCTACACACCTAGTACTCAAGCACAAAGCTCAAAATTGTAACACATGATTGTAGGGTGGAATTGTATATTGTGTAGTTTGTAAACATAGTAAATAGAACGCGTGTTCCACCCCAAAAGTTTGTAAATAGAGTAAAAGAGGGGCTATGTAACTCACTTGTGTTGGAGCGTGTAGTTTGCACAGATCAACAAAAATACCAAGCGTGTTGTAGGTCGCTACGTTTGACCTATTGAATGAGGGTATAACGCGTGTCACTATTTGTGTTATTTTGTGTCCAAAGTGGGTTCGTTGGTGGTTTGTGTGTTTAGGGTTGGTTTTGGAATAATAAATTAGTAGCGATATATATATATATATATTTATTTAAATAAAATTTAATTAAACGATATTTGTTTAAATCAATATATATATATATTTGTATAAATAAAAATGATTATATAAATTCACTATTTCATCGGTTTTGAAACTATCGGGATTTAATCGTTTTAAATTTCTAAATCAGCGATTTGGTATATAAATGATTCCCGGGTTTTGGGATTTTATAACTTAAATTTTTATAAACAAGTTTTGAAATGTTTAAATAAAAACATATTAAATTAAGTTTGAAAATAATAAAATTAAAGTTTCTGGTCAAGGAGCACGACCGTGCTCAAGTAGGGCACGACCGCGCTCGTTGCCGGGCGTGACCGTGGTGGTCTGAGCGCGCCCGTGGTCGAGTCAGAAGGTACTTCCTAGGTTCTGGACATAGAGCACGACCGTGCTCGTATCTGGCACGACCGCGTCTAGTGTTTGTTTTTGGTCAAGACTTGTTTGCTCGGTAAGCACGACCGGGCCACACCTGGGGCACGACTGTGCTTGGTCAGGCACGACCGCGCTCAGGGATGAGCGCGACCGTGTCGGGCCTTTTTCAGACACAATTCGATCGATTCTTATATTAATAGCTTCTAGATTCTTAGGGCTTTCACTTAGTGGATGATTACGAATGTTTCTACATAGTTTAATTGTATTTATATCATGTCTAGAGTGTAGTTCGAGTAAAATTTATGTTTCGGCTTTTTGGTTCAAAATCGGATCGATTTGAGTGTTTCTACAACGAATTGACATAGGGCTTTCGTAGTAGAGGTAGATACAAAGCTGAAGACGTGTTACTTACTTGTTGAAAGTGGGTAATTGAATGCGGTCGGCTACGGGTCGAGCGGCTTCGTTTCTTGGCGATCAATCGGACGACAGAGGTGTTGTGAGCGTCGAGTGAGAGTTCTGAGAGATTGAGTGGGTGTATATGAGAGTGTAGGAAACGTGCAACTGACTCTATATCGATGAATTTGAGAGGCTCGGTTGTGGTGTGAATGGGATTAATTAATTGTGCAAATTGGACGACAATTGATGCGTGTTTTAGACGAATTTCAGTCGAGTATGGTCTGACGCGCGAAGACCGGCTTTTCTTTATTTTAATTTTCACGAATTCAGAAGGTATGGTATGGTTTGACTTTCTGCAGTCAAGTGGGTTCATCAGCGCGACCGTGCCTACTTTAGGCGCGACCGTGCTTGCCTAGTTTTGTAGTTTTTGAGTTTTGTCAGTTTTGGTCCTCGGGGCTTGTGAGATAATTGCGTTTTTGTTTAATTTGTTATTGTAATAGAATAGTTTGTATATGTAACTGCATCGTAGTTTGTTTGTACACGAATCGAAACTGAAATGTGTTTGTTTATTGAAATCAAACGATTACATGATGAAAATCAGAAATGTTACAGTCTCCCCTTGTTGAGGGGATTTCGTCCCGAAATTCAACTAGTTGAGGTTGCAGAATTGGTGAATAGGTGGGGATACTTGAGTTTCATTTGGTCTTCACGTTCCCAAGTAAACTCAGGACCACGTTTAGAATCCCAACGGACTTTGACTATAGGAATGCGGCTGCGTTTGAGTTGCTTGATCTCACGGTCCATGATTTCCACCGGTTTCTCGACAAAGTGCATCGTTTCATCAATGCGCACGTCGTCAAGAGGTATGTGGAGGTTCTCATCAGCAAGACATTTCTTCAGGTTGGACACGTGGAAGGTTGGATGGACATTGATGAGTGCTGGAGGTAGCTCAAGTTTGTAAGCCACTTTCCCGATTCTTTCAAGGATCTTGAACGGGCCTACGTAACGAGGTGCTAGTTTGCCTTTCTTTCCAAAGCGGATCACACCCTTCCAAGGGGATACTTTGAGAAGCACAAGGTCACCCACTTGGAATTCCAAGGGTTTTCGTCGCTTGTCGGCATAGCTCTTTTGTCGACTTCTCGCTACTCGGATGTTGTCACGGATTTGAAGGATTTTGTCGGATGTTTCCTGAATTAACTCGGGACCGGTGATTTGTGCTTCACCAATCTCGTTCCAACAGATAGGAGAACGGCATTTGCGACCATAAAGAGCTTCGAATGGAGCCATGTTGATGCTGGTGTGGTAGCTGTTATTGTAGGAGAATTCAAAAAGTGCTAGATGTGAATCCCAATTGCCACCAAAGTCTATGACACAGGCTCTCAGCATGTCTTCGAGGGTTTGGATTGTTCGTTCAGTCTGGCCATCAGTTTGGGGATGGTAGGCTGTGCTTAAATCCAATCGTGTGCCAAGTGTCTTTTGCAGAGATTGCCAAAATCTGGAAGTGAAACGAGCATCTCTGTCGGAGATTATGTTCAAAGGTATGCCGTGTCGACTCACAATTTCGTTAATATAGATTCGGGCCAATTTCTCAACCCGATAGTCTTCACGGATGGGCAGGAAGTGTGCGGACTTTGTGAGACGGTCAATGATTACCCAAATGCTATCATAGCCGTTTGAAGTACGGGGGAGTTTAGTAATGAAGTCCATGGTTAGATTTTCCCATTTCCACACGGGGATTTCCGGTTGTTCAAGTAAACCGGAAGGACGTTGATGTTCGGCTTTGACTTTAGAGCAGGTTAGGCATTTTGCAACATAGAGTGCAATGTCTTTCTTCATACCAGGCCACCAATATTGTGGTCGAAGATTGTGATACATTTTATCCGCACCGGGATGGATAGAATACCGAGACTTGTGTGCTTCAGTCATGAGGAATTCCCAGAGATCATTGCGGTTGGGAACCCAAATACGATCCAAGATATAAAGCAAGCCATTGTTTTTAGTCTCTAGTTGGAATTCAGCACCACACGACATTTCCTCATACATATTGCCCTCGGTAATCGAGACGTGTTGAGCTGCTAGAATACGGGTTTGAATGTCGGAATGAATCTTGACACTTTGGAGCATGACGCGTTCTTTACGGCTCAGCGCATCGGCTACAACATTAGCCTTACCGGGATGATAACGAATCTCGCAATCGTAGTCATTGAGTAGTTCAACCCAACGTCGTTGCCTCATGTTGAGTTCTTTTTGATTGAAGATGTGTTGGAGGCTTTTGTGGTCGGTAAATACCACACATTTCGTGCCATATAGATAATGTCTCCAAATCTTCAAGGCAAATATGACTGCACCTAGCTCCAGATCGTGCGTCGTATAGTTCTTTTCATGGATCTTGAGTTGCCTTGATGCATAAGCGATTACCTTGCCTCGTTGCATGAGAACACAACCAAGGCCTAGGTTAATGGCATCGCAGTAGACGACTAGATCATCGTTTCCTTCTGGAAGAGTCAGAATAGGAGCATCACATAACTTCTGTTTAAGAGTTTGGAAAGCTTCTTCTTGTTTTGGCCCCCATTCATAAGGTTTACCTTTATGTGTCAAGGCGGTGAGGGGAACAGCAATCTTGGAGAAATTAGAAATGAACCTTCGGTAATAACCCGCTAAACCAAGAAACGAACGAACCTCGGTAGGGGTTTGAGGAGCACTCCAATTCTTGACAGCTTCGATCTTGGCAGGGTCGACATGAATTCCCCTATTGTTGATAACGTGACCCAAAAATTGAACCTCCTTTAGCCAAAATTCACATTCGGAGAACTTGGCGTATAATTGTTCGGTTCTCAGGAGATCCAGAATCAGTCTAAGGTGCTGTTCATGTTCTTCCTCAGTCTTGGAATAGATCAAGATGTCGTCGATGAAAACGATCACGAATTTGTCAAGGTATGGTTTGCACATGCGGTTCATGAGGTCCATAAAGACAGCAGGTGCATTGGTCAACCCAAAAGGCATAACCGTGAACTCGTAATGACCATATCTTGTTCGGAAGGCGGTCTTGGGGATATCCTCTTCTCATACACGCAGTTGGTGATAACCAGATCGAAGATCAATCTTTGAGAAACAAGTAGAACCTTGGAGTTGATCGAATAGGTCGTCAATCCTAGGTAACGGGTAGCGGTTTTTGATTGTAAGCTTGTTGAGCTCTCGATAGTCAATACACATGCGGAATGAACCATCCTTCTTTTTAACAAACAAGACTGGTGCACCCCACGGTGAATGACTTGGCCGTATGAAACCTTTGTCAGCGAGTTCTTGAAGTTGACTTGCAAGTTCTTGCAATTCGGAAGGTGCAAGCCGGTATGGAGCTTTAGCCACAGGGTTTGCTCCGGGTATAAGATCGATTCGAAACTTTACTTCCCGAACAGGTGGAAGACCGGGTAAGTCATCGGGAAAGACTTCGGGAAACTCCCGAATGATGGGAATATCTTCTATTCTTCTCTCCTTGTCTTCTTTTTGAATCACATGAGCTAGGAAAACCATGCACTTCTTTCGAATGTATCTCTGGGCAGTTATGCATGACATTAGTTTGAGTCCTTTGCAAGGTTTCTCGCCAAAGACTTTCAATATGTCTCCCGGTGGAAGAGGTACTCGGATGTACTTTTCAAAGCACATGACCTCGGCATGGTTTTTAGATAACCAATCCATGCCGATGATGACGTCAAAGCTTCCCAATGGCATTGGTATAAGGTTGACTGGAAACGTGTGACCATTGAGTTCTAGTGAGCAGTCATGAATGATGGAGTCAATAGTGATGGTGTTTCCATCCGCTACTTCAACGGTGAAGGTTTTCTCAAGTTTGGATCGTGTTTTTGCAAGTAAAGGTTCAAAGTTAAGTGACACAAAACTCTTATCGGCTCCGGTATCAAATAGTATAGATGCAAATTGTTTATTTACAAGAAACGTACCGTTGACCACATGATCGTTGGCTTGGGCTTCATTGGCGTTGATGTTGAAAGCACGCCCACGAGCTCCGCCCTGATTATTGTTCACAAGCTTTGGACATTGGTTTCGGAAGTGATTCGGGTTGCCACATTCATAGCATGCCCGTCCATTTGCATTGATTGGAACCACTTGATTAGCTCCGGGTTGATTAACCGGGTTGGCTTGAGTAGTAAGTGCCTTTTGTCGGCAGATATTGGCCGTATGGCCAAGTTTCCCACAATGATTGCAAAGGCGACATGGGACAGTTTGTGGGTGATGATAGTTGCAGTTGTTGCAGAGTGTGTAGGTACCTCCATAAGCTTTCTTGGCTGGATTTTGAGCCAAGGGTGCAACTTGATTAATTGGGGCGGCTGGAGTGACTATTGCAAAATTCTTCGCCTTTCTCTTCCTGGTGTTTCGATACTGTTCGTTTTGAACTTCTTTGACATGAGTAGGAGGAGTTGTGGTGTCAGAAACTTTCTTGGCCCCCTTTTTGGTAAGAGTACCTGCTTTAACGTGATTATCGGTCAGTGTGGCAGCTAGACAAATAGCATCTTCTAGGGTTGCAGGATTTCTTCCCAGAACAGTGTCCTGGATTTGTCTCGGTAGACCACCGATATATTTTTCAATACACCTAGACAAAGGTGTAACCATGTGCGGTACCAGCATGCTGAGTTCGTGGAAACGGTTAGTGTACGCCAAGCTTTCACCGCTATCTTGGGTAAGATCCCAAAATTCCGCTTCCAGTTTCTTCATCTCATTTCGAGGACAGAATTCCTCGGTCATGATCCTTTTCAGCTCATCCCATGGCAGAGCCATTGCTACTTCTACTCCCCTTGTTCTCTTTTCCCCATTCCACCAGGTTAGTGCCCGTTCTTGGAAGACACTAGTGGCATGGCGGACACGCAGATTGTCCGGACAGTCACTATTGAGGAAGGTGCCCTCAATACTTTCGAACCATTGAAGGAGTCCCGTGGCTCCTTCGGTACCATAAAACTTCAGGGGATTGCAAGAGTTGAAATGCTTGAAGGTACATTGTGGCGGGTTGGGACCACCGCCACCACCAGTATTAGCACTACCACTGGCGTTCCCATTGTTGTTGTTATTGGCTTGAGTTAGTTGAGTTACCAGCTGAGTGAGGAGAGCAGCAAGGTCGGTATTAATGTTGTTGTTGGCATTGCTGGTATTGGTGTTGGTGCTATCGTTGGCGTTGTCGGTGTTGTTGCGGTTGATGTTACGACGAGGAGGCATTCTATAAAAAGAGAATGATACAAAAGTGTTGTGAGAATTTATAAAAATCCGTTGAAATTTAGGATAGGAGGAATAATAACACATTTATTTCATAGTTCGGATTGTTTTCAAGTAATCACATTTCTACTTGAACACAATGACATATTAAGATTAATTAGACTTATATAATTTTCAAGGAGACGTGCTTTAGCCTATAGGTAAACACTCATCCCGGGAATTCCCAGGAAAGCATACGGATCCCTCGGTTGATTGGGATTTATATGAAATGCTTTCCTAGACAGAAAACCCAGAATACAGGTGTCACCCTTCCAGATTGCACGTGTCCTCTAATAATTAACAGAGTCTAAAACCTTAACGGGTATGAAAAATATTTTTGATAGGCATAGGTCCACGAGTATGAGTTTTTCCACAAGTTATGGCGATGATGACATAGAAGCAGTTAAGGAGGATATGCGGCTTAAGATACGGGTATGGATACGATTTATTTTATTATTTACGTATGCTTATTAAGTCTTGTAGTCTAAACAATTTAAGTATCAAATAACTAACACATAAGGCATGTGACATATAGCAAATAGCACGTATCACATAAAACATGTAGCATGGCATTGTTGGGTGTCCTAAAGTTATAGTCTAGGTCAATGGTGTCTAATAACCTAATTCCCTATAACCAAGGCTCTGATACCAATCTGTCACACCCCGACCGACGGCGGAAAACGTCGGGGCGTGAAGCTGTGCAGACTGTTCATAGCTCATGGTTGCTAAAGTTTGAATAATTTAAACATTCATTTTCATTACACGTAGCAAGTTCATACCATACAAGAACCAAATGTAGCGATTACAAAATATAAATAGTTTAGATTAATTGCTAGGTCCAAATCCTATATGTAGCAGCTTGTAATACTTCAAACATTGTCACCTGAAACATGGTTAAAAACAAAGTCAACTAAAAAGTTGGTGAGAATACATAGGTTTTCGTGTCATGTAATAGAATATAGTGTTGTGTGTTTACAATTCATACAAACATGGCAATTAAGGCATTTAAGGAGAGATACCATCGTGTGACCTGGTAGTACAATCAAACCTTTGTAACTAGCATGCAAAACAAACGCGTGTTGGCAGTAACAGTCACCCTACCTGGGTGGGTTTGTCAGACTCAATAGATCTATCACTGTTTACTGTAGGCTATAAAATAGTTAATGATTGCACGTGAATAGCAAACTGCGTGTTGGTCTACACACCTAGTACTCAAGCACAAAGCTCAAAATTGTAACACATGATTGTAGGGTGGAATTGTATATTGTGTAGTTTGTAAACATAGTAAATAGAACGCGTGTTCCACCCCAAAAGTTTGTAAATAGAGTAAAAGAGGGGCTATGTAACTCACTTGTGTTGGAGCGTGTAGTTTGCACAGATCAACAAAAATACCAAGCGTGTTGTAGGTCGCTACGTTTGACCTATTGAATGAGGGTATAACGCGTGTCACTATTTGTGTTATTTTGTGTCCAAAGTGGGTTCGTTGGTGGCTTGTGTGTTTAGGGTTGGTTTTGGAATAATAAATTAGTAGCGATATATATATATATATATTTATTTAAATAAAATTTAATTAAACGATATTTGTTTAAATCAATATATATATATATTTGTATAAATAAAAATGATTATATAAATTCACTATTTCATCGGTTTTGAAACTATCGGGAATTAATCGTTTTAAATTTCTAAATCAGCGATTTGGTATATAAATGATTCCCGGGTTTTGGGATTTTATAACTTAAATTTTTATAAACAAGTTTTGAAATGTTTAAATAAAAACATATTAAATTAAGTTTGAAAATAATAAAATTAAAGTTTCTGGTCAAGGAGCACGACCGTGCTCAAGTAGGGCACGACCGCGCTCGTTGCCGGGCGTGACCGTGGTGGTCTGAGCGCGCCCGTGGTCGAGTCAGAAGGTACTTCCTAGGTTCTGGACATAGAGCACGACCGTGCTCGTATCTAGCACGACCGCGTCTAGTGTTTGTTTTTGGTCAAGACTTGTTTGCTCGGTAAGCACGACCGGGCCACACCTGGGTCACGACTGTGCTTGGTCAGGCACGACCGCGCTCAGGGATGAGCGCGACCGTGTCGGGCCTTTTTCGGACACAATTCGATCGATTCTTATATTAATAGCTTCTAGATTCTTAGGGCTTTCACTTAGTGGATGATTACGAATGTTTCTACATAGTTTAATTGTATTTATATCATGTCTAGAGTGTAGTTCGAGTAAAATTTATGTTTCGGCTTTTTGGTTCAAAATCGGATCGATTTGAGTGTTTCTACAACGAATTGACATAGGGCTTTCGTAGTAGAGGTAGATACAAAGCTGAAGACGTGTTACTTACTTGTTGAAAGTGGGCAATTGAATGCGGTCGGCTACGGGTCGAGCGGCTTCGTTTCTTGGCGATCAATCGGACGACAGAGGTGTTGTGAGCGTCGAGTGAGAGTTCTGAGAGATTGAGTGGGTGTATATGAGAGTGTAGGAAACGTGCAACTGACTCTATATCGACGAATTTGAGAGGCTCGGTTGTGGTGTGAATGGGATTAATTAATTGTGCAAATTGGACGACAATTGATGCGTGTTTTAGACGAATTTCAGTCGAGTATGGTCTGACGCGCGAAGACCGGCTTTTCTTTATTTTAATTTTCACGAATTCAGAAGGTATGGTATGGTTTGACTTTCTGCAGTCAAGTGGGTTCATCAGCGCGACCGTGCCTACTTTAGGCGCGACCGTGCTTGCCTAGTTTTGTAGTTTTTGAGTTTTGTCAGTTTTGGTCCTCGGGGATTGTGAGATAATTGCGTTTTTGTTTAATTTGTTATTGTAATAGAATAGTTTGTATATGTAACTGCATCGTAGTTTGTTTGTACACGAATCGAAACTGAAATGTGTTTGTTTATTGAAATCAAACGATTACATGATGAAAATCAGAAATGTTACAGTTCAGTTCTTTCGTTCTGCAACTCCATTCTGCTGGGTTGTATACGGTGCACTAAATTCATGATGAATACCCTTCTTGAGACAGAAAAGCTCCATCATGTTGTTCTTGAACTCTATGGCGTTATCACTCCTTATTCTTCTAACCTTCAGTTTGCATAAAGTTTCCAAGCTCACAATCAGGTATTGAAGAATTTCATTAGTCTCATCCTTTGTACCTAAGAAATGCACCCAAGAAAAACGTGAGAAATCATTAGTTACAACTAGACAGTATGACTTACCTCCAATACTCCTGATACTTATGGGTCCAAACAAATACATCTGAAGAAGCTTCAAAGGGGTATCAATAGAGTTTTGGATCTTGGGCTTGTGAGATTTCCGTTTTTGTTTGCCCTTTTTGCAAGGCATACAGTAATTTGCAACGACAAACCTCAACTTAGGAATTCTAGTTACCAAACCGTTTCGGACAAGATGGTTCATTTTACGATAAGAAATGTATCTGAGTTTCCTATGCCAAAAGATTGAGTCAAGTTCTGTCGCTTTAGTAAGCAAACAAGTAGCAACTGATGAGGTGGTCGTAGCCACGCTCATATCAATCTGATAGGTGTCGTTTGTCCTTGGCACCCTCATTAGAGTCCAACCATCAGGAACCACAAAACCAGGTTTGAGAACCAAGCATTCTGACTTGTCAAACATAACTGAGTACTCCTTGTCACACATTTGAGATACACTCAACAAGTTATGCTTCAGCTGCTCACAATATTTGACATTGTTGACGCTTATACATCCATTTGAAACCACGGCTTGACAAGTAATATGACTGCCCTTCTCGCCTGTAAAGGCCACATAGCCGCCTCTGAATGGTTTGACATCTTGAAGCAAGGCCATGTTTCCTGTCATGTGCCGGGAGCATCCACTATCCACATACCAACGATTAGAGATAGTTCCCTTCAGATGTCCCTACACGAGTCATAAGAAATTAATTAGATTTGGATACCCAAGCCATGGTGGTCTTGGGTCGTCCATTTTTCTCAAAATAAACTACCTCAATTAATTCACAATCATGACTATAAAAAATGGGTGAATCCTTAGAAGATTTGGGATCAGAAGATTAAGAAATTTTAGATTTCTGGTTCCAGGACCTTTTCTTTTGTTTTACTGGAACAGTCGGCTTGCATTCAGAAGCACCAGGTGAACTAGTAGAAGCTTCACCTGATTGAATTTCAGCCACTTGTTCCAGCTTTCTCAATCTCTTATTCCTTCTTCTCCTGTATGGTTTGGAGAGTTTAACCACAGGCTTCTCACCAGTTGGTGCACTACCAGAGGTAGACACACAGGGTTTAGCAGGTTGCTTTTCCCTTTTTGGAATAGAAGGCTTAGCCTCAGATGTGGTCTTTGGATTCACCATATGTTTCACTAGTGGTTTCACCACATTTGGTTTGGGATTCTTGGGTTGCTTCACTGGTGGTGACTTAGAGATAACAGCTGGTTGTAAAACAATTGGCCGTTTCCCTTGGTTCTTAGCAGGGCAGTTCACAAGGATGTGACCAACCATACCACTGTGAAAGCAAGCACGCTTTTCCTTATGAATCCTCCTGTAGGGCTCGTTAGATCTATCATTTGATGACTCAGCATGATGAGCAGGAGTAGTTGTTTGATGAACATGAGTAGTGGTTTTTGATAGACCTGATGTTGATTCATTTTTTGGGATGTAATATTTTTCCAACTTAGCTTTATAACCAAGCCCATAATGATTTACATAGGCTACTTTCTTTACTTGGTTAATATTCTTATAACCCCCATAAAGCATTACTTTTAGTTTTTCATCTGTTTCAATGGTATCAGGCTCAGTCAAAATGCAATTATCACGATCAGTGACAATGTTTTTCACAACTCTGTGTTCACCAATCAACTCCTCTGAGACAGCACCATCAGGGATGGTGTTCTCAGAGCCTTCATCAGTGAAGAACTCATGATCAGAAGTAGAGTCAGTCTTACTTGAGGAATCATCCTTGTTAGAGGAATCATCCTGACTTGAGGATTCATCAAGGCATGACAAGTCAATATCAATTAAGCCGTTGACAAATGAAACTTCTCAATTCTACCACTCAACTGCAAGACCTCATTGTACGCAACATCCAAATGAAACTGTTCCGCCACAAAACGAGAATTTTTCAACTTCTCAATTCTACCACTCAACTGCAAGACCTCATTCTACAACATGGTAATTTCTTTATTTCTCTTTTCCAACCCCTTGTACGCAACATCCAAATGAAACTGTTGTTCACTGATTTTAAGTGAAAAATCACGTCTTTCTTTCTTTAAAGTTTCAATTGAATCTTTGTAACGTTTTACATTTTCTTTGTAGCTTAAAGCTGTAATACGAAGGGGTTCGACCTTGTCATGAAGCTTAGAATTTTCTTCTTTCAAGCTAAGACATTTGGAACAAGAAATAACATCAAAAGAATTAGAGTCTACCTCAGTTGACGAACTTGATGCCTCCCCAATAGCCATGAGGGCAAATGCAGTTGTAGACTCTCTTTGGTCAGCTACAGAAGCTTCCCTTTCTTCTGCTTCCATCATCTCAACGATCTCAGCCATGAGACCAACTTGTGTTTGAGCAATAAGGGCATCCTCCAAGTGAACACCCCAATCAAATATTTCGTCCTTTTGAGCTACCAAAGCATTGGACGTTCCACCTTGACTTTGACTTCGGTTGTTAGAATTGTTGTACCCTTGACCATTTCCTTGGTTGTTTCCTTAGCTTGGTCTGGTGAAACCTGAAGCAGGTGCTTTATCCTTCTGACATTCATGAGCAAAGTGTCCAAAGTTCTGACACTTGTAGCACTTGGCTTTCGATTTATCAAAACCCACCTTGACATTTGAATGCCCACCAATGAACTTCGGCCAGTTCTATTCAAGAAACACTTGGCCCTTCTCAAGATCATGGCCATATTCCATTGAATATCCATGTCCTCTATGTCATCTGGATCCACCTGATTAAATGCGGAAGCGTAAAGAAAAGAAAATGCGCAAAACACACGCGCCCAAACCAAAAGTCCAAACGTCCAACCAAGTCAAGTACAATACAAAATAATCCAAACAAACATAAATAAGCAATAATCAAAATAGATAAATCCCATGCATGCCCTAATGTGCACCTGTGCCTTATCTTAGCGACCTAAGAAAACATGTAAGAAAATATGTCAACACGAGGTTGGTGAGTTCACAGGTTTCAATAATATAAATAAGCGTTTACCAGATTTATGATCATTCAATATGTATCTATAGGTAGCTAACCTATGTTCATGTTTAGCTCAAGCGCTCGCAACCGAAGCTGGCTGTTTGTTTAATTGCCTCCTGCCAGGTCTATCAACACTGGCAGTGTGAGTAGGTTAACATTTCACCCGTTCGATCTCTAATCGATTTAGCGCGACTAACGCGCGTGGGATTTGTCAAACCCAGTAGTACTATTAAATATTACCTCGCTAAAATCCATATTAACGGTCCGATATAAGATGAGGACTTTCTGTGATAGCGTGTTACGCTTAGCTTTAACATCGATAACATACGAATTACAAAATCTCAAAATAGTTTAATCATGTTTTCTCCCCCAGATTAAAACAGTAAAAAGGAGCCGTGAAAACTCACCTGCATTGCGTTGTAGGTAGTATCACACAAAGGATAAGTTGGAACCACGAGTGTAAGTCTCAAAAGACTTACGAATGCCCTAAAATTATAAACACATAAATTAGGGATAATAATGGGAATTGTGACAACGACACGGAAGATTAGAACATCTTAAAACATTCTAAGGATTAACGGGTAGATGAACGTGTTTACGGGAATATCAGTTTCTTAATATAATAAATTAAAATCAAAGTGTTACGTGTCGAACCTTAATAACGACAAATGTCAAATAAATAAATAAATTCATACATCAAAGTCGTTTACAAAAGTGAGGAAAATAATATAATTAAATATATTATTTTTAGATTCGTAGGACTAACTAAATAATCATTTGTGGCAAAAATAATAAATATATTATTTTTATTCGAGGTAAGGAACACGAGTAAATAATATAACAATTATATTATTAAATAGTTTAAAACGTTACACGAGTTATAAAACGATACGAAATAATATATTTTATAGTATTACTCGCAAGTTGAAAATAATATAAATATATTATTTTATACAAGGTTGATTTGAAAATAATATAATATACTATTTTTTTAAAAGTGGGATTAATAATGAAAATAGGTTATAAATCCAAACCCGAGTATAAAACCATTGTTTGAGTATTTTTATAAATTAAATAATAAGTTAGTGAAATAATATAATTAATATATTATTTTTAATATAACCAAAATGTTCGAAAGCGTATCATAATAACAATCCCGACATCGGGAGTTTTTCGGGTTCAAAACATGTTAATATACTATTAAAATAATATAGGGAAAGTTTTCGTTTAAAAAGAATATACAAAAAGCTGCTGAAAAAAAAGATTAAAGGTAGCAGGACTAGAACCCGGGTCTCCTCCCCATCACACTAACAACTTAACCACTTCTGCCCGATAGGAAATCGCAACAAAAACCCATTCTGATTCGTTTTAACAAGTAGGGTTCCTGTGTTCTTCCCCCTTTGCGAACCCGGTCGAAAACCAGTCCCAATCCCGTTGAATTTGATCCCGATTGATCACAATAGTTTAGGGGTTTTGATAATCGGGATATTTAGAACTTGTGGGTGAATTTAATTGCAAAACTATTAAGTTTAAGATCGTAAATTCTTGTTTTGAAACACGAAACCCTAGCTTATGAACACAAAATCAAATTGACCAAATTCTATAAGATTAATTATTGGAATCAAATGGATTTTGTTAAACAATGGATTACGAATCTAACCATATAAAATAATTGGATTGAGATCTGGTCTAGGGAGTAGTTCGATTAAACCGAATTCGTAATGAACCCTAGAATCAGTTCATCACCAATTTGATGTTATATGTCCGAATTATCATAGGGCTTTTGATTCTAGATTGAAATCGAAACTGAGAAGGTGTTTCATTACCAAAATGGGGATCAAATTGACGGTGCTCGGCTAGAACCGAGTTCCGACTTCGCGTGCTTGATCTCTGGTGACTCCGACCTCGTCTCCGATCAGATTGGGGTGTGCAAAAGACTAAGAGGAGTGCGATTAGAGTGTGCAGGTGTTTGATTGTAAGGATCATGATCAAATTGATCGAATTTGGTGGGTTCGTGATAAGGAGGCGACGGTTACGAGTTTAGGGCCTTAATTTGCAATCATAGACGATGATAAATGGTTAGAAATGCCTAATTAATGGTCGAAATTATCAATGTAGTGAATACCAGTTACTAATTCGAACGGTTTTGCAGGTTATGGTCGCGAATTTGAATAAAAAATAAAAGGGGTTTGACTTTTAAAAGTCAACAGAACCATACACACATGATTTTGACTTTACTAAGTCAACATAATTGTGTTTTGAGTACTTACACAACTACTCCTTGTAGTTTATGTGTATTAGGTTTTGACTAATGACAAGTTTAGTCCTTGTGGTTTGAAATTAGTTAACAGGGTTAAGAGATAACAAAATTCAAGTTAACGGGGTTAACCCGAAATAGCCGGATGTCACATCATCCCCTAGTTGAAAGAATTTTCGTCCCGAAAATTAAAATAAGAAAAATTTATGGATGTCACATCATCCCCTAGTTGAAAGAATTTTCGTCCTGAAAATTAACTAAAAAAAAAATTTCCGGGATATCACATCATCCCCTAGTTGAAAGAATTTTCGTACCGAAAATTAAATAGTACCTTAAGAATTTGACACGGAGTGTTTGAACAGATTAGGATATTTGCGCATCATCTGATACTCGCGTTCCCACGTGAATTCCGGTCCACGTTTTGAGTTTCAACGAACTCTGACATTAGGGATCTTACTGTGCTTTAACGTTTTGACTTCCCTATCCATAATTTCCATGGGTTCTTCGATGAAACGCAACTGTTCATCAATGTGTAGTTCCTTAAGAGGAACTGCGAGAGACTCGTCTGCTAGACATTTCTTCAAATTTGAGATGTGAAAGACGTTGTGTACACCACTAAGTCCTTCAGGTAAGTCCAGTTGATACGCTACTGGTCCGATTCTCTTCATTATCTTGAATGGTCCAACATAACGAGGATTCAGTTTGCCTCGTTTTCCAAAATGAATGACACCCTTCCAAGGTGAAACTTTTAATAAGACCATATCCCCTACTTGAAATTCTAACGTTTTACGACGCTTATCGGCATAGCTCTTTTGACGATCACGAGCTGCTGCCATACGGTTTCTAATTTGAACGATTTTCTCAAAAGTTTCAAGTACGAGTTCAGGACCTGTAAGTTGACTATCCCTAACCTCGGCCCAACAAATAGGAGAACGGCATTTCCGTCCATAAAGTGCTTCAAATGGAGCTGCCTTGATGCTAGTGTGATAACTGTTGTTGTAGGAAAACTCCACCAACGGTAGGTGAGACTCCCAAGTGTTACCAAAATAAATCACACAAGCTCGTAGCATGTCCTCCAGAGTTTGAATAGTACGTTCTGTCTAGCCATCAGTTTGAGGATGTTATGTTGTGCTCATATCTTGACGCGTGCCTAAAGCTTTATGTAACGACTGCCAGAAACGAGAAGTGAATCGTGCATCACGAACCGAAATGATAGAGATTGGCACCCCATGCCGAGAGACTATTTCTTTCAAGTAAGTACGAGTAAGCTTATCCATTTTGTCGGTTTCCTTGATTGCTAAGAAGTGAGCAGACTTTGTTAAATGGTCAACAATTACCCAAATGGTATCACATCTGGTAGGAGTTTGTGGCAATTTTGTAATAAAGTCCATGGAGATTTGTTCCCATTTCCACATGGGAATTTCTGGTTGTTGGAGAAGACCCGATGGCTTTTGATATTCAACTTTGACCTTCGCGCAGGTCAGACACTTACTCACATAAATGGCTATATCGGCCTACATCTTCGGCCACCAATATAGCACCTTTAGGTCATGGTACAACTTGTCGGAACCTGGATGAATAGAGTAACGAGATTTATGAGCCTCATCCATGACTAGTTCCCTTAGGTTTCCGAACACTGGAACCCATATTCGCTCGACGAAGTAGCGAATGCCGCCAGATTTGACCTCGAGTTCTTATTCCATATCGCGTGTACCTTCTAGCGGTAGGTTTTCCTCTTTTAGGGCTTCGAGATGAGCACTACGGATTTTGTCAGGTAATCCGGGGTGAATAGTAAGCTGTAATGCTCGAACTCGTTTGGGTTTCGTTTCCTTTTGACTTAGGGCATCAGCTACAACGTTAGCTTTACCAGGGTGGTACCGGATCGCACAGTCATAATCATTTAAGAGTTCGACCCAACGACGATGTTGCATGTTCAACTCTTTCTGCTCGAAGATGTGCTGAAGACTCTTGTGATCGGTGTAGATGGTGCATTTGGTACCGTACAAGTAATGTCTCCATATCTTAAGTGCAAAAACTACAGCTCCCAACTCTAAGTCATGAGTGGTGTAGTTTTTCTCATGAACCTTTAGTTGACGCGAAGCATACACGATCACCTTTTCTCGTTGCATTAACACACAACCTAGACCCTGAATAGACACGTCACAATACACCACAAAATCATCCGTTCCTTCCGGAAGAGCTAGAATAGGTGCACTGCAAAGTTTCTGCTTAAGATGTTGGAATGCTGACTCTTGGTTATCGCCCCAGTTATAGGCTTTACCCTTTTGAGTTAAGGCAGTGAGAGGTTATGCAATTTTTGAAAATCCCTCAATGAATCGACGGTAATAACCAGCCAATCCCAGAAATTGTCGCACCTCAGTCGAAGTCGTCGGTGCTGCCCAATTCTTGATGGCTTCTATCTTTAATGGATCGACATGTATTCCTTTCTCGTTAACCACATTTCCTAAGAGTTGAACCTCCCGGATCCAAAATTCACACTTGGAAAACTTAGCATATAGTTGCTCCCTTTTAAGTAATTCCAAAATTAGGCGTAGATGTTCCTCATGTTCCTCCTTGTTCTTGGAATAAATGAGAATGTCATCGATGAAAACGATGATGAATTGATCAAGGTAAGGCTTACACACGCGGTTCATGAGGTCCATGAATACCGCAGGTGCGTTGGTTAATCCGAAAGGCATGACCATAAATTCATAGTGGTCGTACCTTGTCGTGAAAGCAGTCTTAGAGATAACTTCATCTCGGACTCTCAATTGATGGTAGCCGGACCTGAGATCTATCTTGGAATAGAAACTTGATCCTTAGAGTTGGTCAAATAGGTCATCTATACGAGGCAAAGGATAACGATTCTTGATTGTGACCTTATTCAGTTCACGGCAGTCGATACACATATGGAAGGTCCCGTCCTTCTTCTTGACAAACAGGACTGGAGCTCCCCATGGCGATGAGCTAGGTCGGATGAAACCTTTATCCAATAACTCCTGTAATTGAGTGGATAGCTCTTGCAATTCACTAGGTGCTAGTCGATAAGGTGCCCGAGCGATCGGTGCCGCTCCGGGTGCTAGATCGATTTGGAATTCAACATGTCGGTGTGGTGGCAGACCAGGCAGATCCTCGAGAAATACTTCTAAAAATTCACAAACGATGGGAATATCATCAATCTTTTTCTCTTCCGACGACTGCTCAACAACGAGATCCAAAATTGTCGTATGTCCCTTTCGAAGGCACTTCTGTGCATTCATAAAAGATATGATGCCCATGAATGCACCAACTTTTTGTCCCTGAACGGAAAGGGTTTCTCCACTCGGGAGAGGAATACGAACAATTTTCTCATGACAGATATTTTCGGCTTGGTTTTTAGATAACCAATCCATGCCGACAATTACATCAAAACTACCAAGCGTGACCGACATAAGGTCGATATCAAGTATATGTCTAGCTAGCTCAAGCTTACATCCCTTAAGAATGTGAGTTGCTTCAAGTATTTGGCCATCAGCTATCTCTATTATATACTTAGCTTCTAACAGAGTTGGAGTTCCTTTTATCATATCACTAAGTTTCTTAGATATAAAACTCCTATCAGCACCAGTGTCAAAAAGGACAGAAGCAAAGTAATTATTTAAGAGAAACTTACCGATGACCACATTATGATCATAACGAGCTTCTCCAGATCCTAGCACGAAGGCTCGTCCCTTCGCACCATTTCCTCCACCATTGCCATTGTTACCACCATTGTTGTTATTCTAGTTAGGGTTGTGGTTTCCATTACCACCCTTCTTTAACTGAGGACAATTCTTCTGAATATGTCCCTCCTTCCCACACTCGAAACAACCCCTTGTAGATCCAGTCTGTTGAAAAGGCTGCTTGGCTTGTAATTCACCCCTACAATCCTTGGCAGCATGACCTATTTTGCCACACCGCTGACAACGGTTGCAAAACACGAAGTGATGGAAGTTGCACTTGTTACACTTAGGATATTTTCCCGCGTAACCACCCTAGTTTTGACCTGAAGAGGTTGACTGGTTGAAGTTCTTAGCAGGCTCAAAGTTACGATGCTGCTGCTGCTGCAGTTGATTAAGCTGGGGTTGGTTGAATTGGGGTCCTTTGGAATTGGAGTGAGTGTTGGAGTGGTTATTGGAGTGGTGATCAAACTTGCGTTTATGATTATCGGTAGATTTAGAGACTAAACCTCTCGGAGGTAGAGTCCCGTGAGTCACCGCCTGATCGGTTAACTTATAGGCAAGTCGGATAGTTTGCTGGATAGTAGTAGGGTTGGATGAAGTCACCATACTTTGTATCTAAGGCTCTAGGCCTCCAATATATAGTTCAATTCTCTTGTAATCAGGGGTCACCATATGCGAGCACATAGTAGCAAGCTCATGTGAACGCGTGGTATAAAGTTCAATTTCAGAACCCTCCATCTTTAGGTTCCAAAATTCTCCCTCTAACTTCTGAATTTCATCGCGAGGACAGTACTACTCCTTCATCATTGATTTAAACTCCTCCCATGGGAGTCCATTTGCCATGGCCAGACCCAACATCTGGACCTGGGCGTTCCACCATGTGAGAGTCAGGCCCTCCAAAGTTCCAGCGGTGAACTTGACCTGATTTGCCACCGGGCAGTTGCACATGGCAATCACTAATTCTACTTTCTCGAACCAACGAAGTAGTCTGACAGCTCCTTCAGCTCCACTAAAGGCGTGGGGCTTACAATCCATGAATGCCTTGAAGGTGCAGGCTGGTTGTGGGTTTTGCGGGCCGGAGTCAGAAACAAAATAGGATTGGGATTATAGAGTTTAGGACAGGATTTTTAAGAGATGAATTGACATCATTAGTCAATAGCTAAAGCATTTACCTGCAGCATTCTGTGCTGCTAGAGCCTCCGCCACGCTATCGTTTATTAGTGTCGCTAGCTCCGTTGTTGTCATGTTAATGGTACCTCGGCCACCAGCACGACCTCCACGTCCTCTTCCTGACATGATTCTTCACATTCATAAATACAAAACAATGAGAAATATATCACATATTAAACATTATTTATGTACGAGTAAAGAAATACAACATCTAATATTTTGAAAATTAAATAAATTGTAAGGCTACAAAATAAGTAACTCAAACATTAAACTTCTCATGCTTTTATTGA
This sequence comes from Smallanthus sonchifolius, assembly GCA_023525975.1. Classification (NCBI taxonomy): domain Eukaryota; kingdom Viridiplantae; phylum Streptophyta; class Magnoliopsida; order Asterales; family Asteraceae; genus Smallanthus; species Smallanthus sonchifolius. Next base: position 48,725,105 of record CM042023.1, read on the forward strand.
ATGGGAACAACCTTACCCATCTAGGTTTGAAAAGAGAAATAACAAAAGCAAAACATACATGAAAAAGGAAGATAGAATACGAAGATCATCAAACATCTTCGTCATCAAAAGAAACATATGATTGTGCATCATCGATCTCCACTGGTTCCTCCTCAGGTGGCTCCTCCTCCAAGGGCTCATCCTCAAAGGGCTCCTCCTCGAAGGCCTCTTCCTCGCTGTCAGAAAGTGGAATCTCCTCAGGAAATAGGGCTGCTTGTAGTTGGGCTTCCAAGTGAGTCACTCTTTCTTGGAGTCCCTCGGCAGCATGGTTTGCTTCTTGCAGTTGGCCTTCCAGATTAGCCACTCTCTCCAGAATCCCTCCTACCTCAAAATCTGAGGTGTCTACCCTCATCTCCAAATGTGTCACCCGATCCACCAAGACGTTATGGACTTGGTCCGTTACTGCTAGTTCAGCAGTCAAAAGCTCTATCCCTACCTTATTCTCCTCTATTTGAGACTCTCTCTTCAGAATGTCAGGTATCTCATCAGTAGCATCTTTCACGATACTCAACTCCCTAGACATGTAAAATACAAAGGCTGCAAAAGCTTGTTCCATAGTGCATGGCAAGCTAGGTAAGGTAGATGATGAGGAAGCAGAACCAAAGTAAGGTGATGGGACATTTCCCATTTCGATCCATCTTTGGTTTATTTGCGGGTATGCGTTCCAATTGCGAGCAGGACTCATTGCTTGCGCATTGCTCGTTTCCCCCGGTCAACTGAATAGTCACTGGAACTAGTCCGGCGCCTTTTGGGCTCCGGGGATGATAGGATAGGTGCCTTATGTCCTGGTGCCTTAGGTGATGGAGGTGGAGTTGAGGACATGTTCCTGTAACAATATATATAAGTGCCAAACATACAAATGACATGTAACTAATGTGTGAGGCTATAGTCTAGCATGCAATCCTTTTTATATATAACCAATGGCTCTGATACCAATCTGTCACACCCCCAAATTTCTACTAACGGAGTTTTACCGTTTGGGAAGTGACGAACCAGGATCTCAGACATTAGTTACTTTGAACGACTCTACATGGCACTCAAATGAAAATATCATGTCAATCAGAGTTTCAAGGCGGAAGCGTAAAGAAAAGAAAATGCGCAAAACACACGCGCCCAAACCAAAAGTCCAAACGTCCAACCAAGCCAAGTACAATACAAAATAATCCAAACAAACATAAATAAGAAATAATCAAAATAGATGAATCCCATGCATGCCCTAATGTGCACCTGTGCCTTATCTTATCGACCTGAGAAAACATGTAACAAAATATGTCAACACGAGGTTGGTGAGTTCACAGGTTTCAATAATATAAATAAGCGTTTACCAGATTTATGATCATTCAGTATGTATCTATAGGTAGCTAACATATGTTCATGTTTAACTCAAGCGCTCGCAACCGAAGCTGACCGTTTTTTTATTTGCCTCCTGCCAGGTCTATCAACACTGTCGGTGTGAGTAGGCTAACATTTCACCCGTTCGATCTCTAATCGAGTTAGCGCGACTAACGCGGGTGGGATTTGTCAAAACCAGTAGTACTACTAAATATTACCTTGCTAAGATCCATATTAACGGTCCGATATAAGATGAGGAATTTCTGTGATAGCGTGTTATGCTTAGCTTTAACATCGATAACATACGAATTACAAAATCTCAAAATTGTTTAATCATGTTTTCTCCCCCAGATTAAAACAGTAAAAAGGGGCCGTGAAAACTCACCTGCATTGCGTTGTAGGTAGTATCACACAAAGGATAAGTTGGAACCACAAGTGTAAGTCTCAAAAGACTTACGAATGCCCTAAAATAATAAACACATAAATTAGGGATAATAATGGGAATTGTGACAACGACACGGAAGATTAGAACATCTTAAAACATTCTAAGGATTAACGGGTAGACGAACGTGTCTACGGGAATATCGGTTTCTTAATATAATAAATTAAAATCAAAGTATTACGTGTCGAACCTTAATAACGACTAATGTTAAATAAATAAATAAATTCATACATCAAAGTCGTTTCCAAAAGTTGGGAAAATAATATAATTAAATATATTATTTTTAGGTTCGTAGGATTAACTAAGTAATCATTTGTGGCAAAAATAATAAATATATTATTTTTATTCGAGGTAAGGAACACGAGTAAATAATATAACAATTATATTATTAAATAGTTTAAAACGTTACACGGGTTATAAAACGATACGAAATAATATAACTTATATATTATTTTATAGTATTAATCGCAGGTTGAAAATAATATAAATATATTATTTTATACGAGGTTGATTTGAAAATAATATAATATACTATTTTTTTAAAAGTGGGATTATTAATGAAAATAGGTTATAAATCCAAACCCGAGTATAAAACCATTGTTTGAGTATTTTTATAAATTAAATAATAAGTTAGTGAAATAATATAATTAATATATTATTTTTAATATAACCAAAATGTTCGAAAACGTATCATAATAACAATCCCGACACCGGGAGTTTTTCGGGTTCAAAACATGTTAATATACTATTAAAATAATATAGGGAATGTTTTTGTTTAAAAAGAATATACAATAAGCTGGTGAAAAAAAAAAGATTGGAGATAGCAGGACTCGAATCCGGGTCTCCTCCCCATCACACTAACAACTTAACCACTTCTGCCCGCTAGGGAATCACAACAGAAACCCATTCTGATTCGTTTTAACAAGTAGGGTTCCTGTGTTCTTCCCCCTTTGCGAACCCGGTTGAAAACCAGTCCCAATCCCGTTGAATTTGATCCCGATTGATCACAATAGTTTAGGGGTTTTGATAATCGGGATATTTAGAACTTGTGGGTGAATTTAATTGCAAAACTATTAAGTTTAAGATCGTAAATTCTTGTTTTGAAACCCGAAACCCTAGCTTATGAACTCAAAATCAAATTGACCAAATTCTATAAGATTAATTATTGGAATCATAGGGCTTTTGTTAAACAATGGATTACGAATCTAACCATATAAAATACTTGGATTGAGATCTGGTCTATGGTGTAGTCCGATTAAACCGAATTCGTAGTGAACCCTAGAATCAGTTCATCACCAATTCGATGTTATATGACCGAATTATCATAGGGCTTTTGATTCTAGATTGAAATCGAAACTGAGTAGGTGTTTCATTACCAAAATGGGGATCAAATTGATGGTGCTCGGCTAGAACCGAGTTCCGACTTCGCGTACTTGATCTCTGGTGACTCCGACCTCGTCTCCGATCAGATTGGGGTGTGCAAAAGACTCAGAGGAGTGCGATTAGAGTGTGCAGGTGTTTGATTGTGAGGATCATGATCAAATTGATCGAATTTGGTGGGTTCGCGATAAGGAGGCGACGGTTACGAGTTTAGGGCCTTAATTTGCAATCATAGACGATGATAAATGGTTAGAAATGCCTAATTAATGGTCGAAATTATCAATGTAGTGAATACCAGTTACTAATCCGAACGGTTTTGCAGGTTATGGTCGCGAATTTGAATCAAAAATAAAAGTGGTGTGACTTTTAAAAGTCAACAGAACCATACACACATGATTTTGACTTTACTAAGTCAACATAATTGAGTTTTGAGTAATTACACAACTACTCCTTGTAGTTTATGTGTATTAGGGTTTGAATAATGACAAGTTTAGTCCTTGTGGTTTGAAATTAGTTAACAGGGTTAAGAGATAACAAAATTCAAGTTAACGGGGTTAACCCGAAATAGCCGGATGTCACAACAACCATTCGAGTTATCTTCTTCATGAGAGTTCTCTGAGAATAAGGCGATTCCTGAACCCCGATGACTTAGCTATGGAAGACGTCCCATAATACATAGAAGGGTCTTGGATTTGAGGTCACCCTGAGCTTTCTTTTCTTTTCAGGTTCACATCGTGTGCTTGAACCTTTCCAATTGCTTCTTCAATCGTCATCTCATAGAACTTGGGGTTCTCTCTCAGCAGAGTGATATACATCTCAAACTTTGGTGGTAACGCATCCAGAAACTTTTCAACTAATTCCTCATCAGGATACTTTATCTCATAAGCTTTTAACTCAGTTAGCAGATGATAGAATCTAGATATAAGTTCATCTATAGATTCATTCTCCAGGTATTTGAAGCACTCATACTGCTTTCTCAGGAAATATCTTTTGCTCTTCTTGATGTCAATGTTCCCCTCAAATCTTTTCTACAATGCCTTCCAGAGATCTTTCGAATTATCATATCCTCTGAAGCTGTGAAAAAGTTCTCTAGCCAGGGCCATTGTGATAGATCCATGTGCCTTCTTTTCTCTGTCATAAACTTTCTTTTCTTCTTCATCTAGCTTAGATATAGGCTTGGGAACAATCTCATCAAGATATGTATAAGTCGGATACTTATAACCCTCAAGTATAGGTATCCACAAAGAGGAATCAATGTATGAGATATAATGCTCAAAGCGTGCTTTCCAATTCGAATAATCAGTAACATTAAGCAGCTTTGGCGGTTTTTGTGGAGTACCTATCTCGTTATCATAGTTAAGCAGGTTACCAATATTTTGAAGATTTCCCATAGTGTAAAACTTAGTCAAAAACTCATAAAGTCAACACAACTTACGCACTTAAGAATGGCCTTGCACACTTAAGAAATTGGTCTTGCGTACTTGAGATTTCCTCTTGCGTACTTAGCAAGTACGCAGCAGTAAATGTTAAGTATGTAGGAAGAAAAATTAAGAATGGTCTTGCGTACTTAGCAAGTACGCACGAAGACTGTCCTTTTTGCCAAAAAGGGTAAGTACGCAGAATGCTTTATCCACCTACTCCACCAACTTTTTTCGGTCGCCGGAAATAGCTCAGATCTTCAAATTTTAAAGATATAAACAAATTGATCAAGCCAAAAGGTTAGAAACTTGTTTCTAACAAACCCTTGATGATCAAAACAATCAAACAAACAAGAAAACTGTCGGATTTGAAGGATTTTTGCTTTTAAAATAGCGCTCAAGAGCTACCTGTATTTAATCATAAAAATCACCAAAATGGTCACTTTTCCTTGTATAAAGGCTGTAGATTGTGTCGAAAATGCTCCTAACACACTCACAACACTCGAAATCAAGAGCAAGAGCTCTGATACCACTTGTAGGTCCCTCAGGTGTCTCAGATCATCACATGCAAGTGTGTTCCTAATCAAACCGGGTGCGGAATGCTCGTGATTAGGTGGAGTATCAAGCAACACAAAGTAAACCGACAACAAAAATAAGATACTTTCAAACTTCGTCTATTGATAATCACAGCCGATTACAATGAGAATGAGTGCGTACATAATTCTGTCACTAACTGGCTATCTATACTAAGACATGTTGCCTGTGCACTTGATAAGTGCGCAGGACTTTGTTCCTGCGTACTTAGCAAGTACGCAGACAGTGTTCTTGCGTACCTGCTAAGTACGCAGGTTAAGCAACCTGCGCACTTGTTAAGTGCGCACAACACTTAACAAAGACGAATACAACGACAAGTACCTATGAACATGATTACAACTCGATAAACCAATTCATACAGACGTTGAAATATAAATACAAATACAGAAAGACAATACATAAGTAAAAACAATCTTCAGAGTGCATGTCGCAAGAATTGCTTCAACACAGCCTCTGCATTATCTTCTCTATGTACATGTGTTATATTAAAAATCTCGAATTCTTTTGCCAAATTCTCGACTATTTCAAGATACTGGGCTAGTTTCTCGTCCTTGACTGTATAAGAACCGTTGAAGTGGTTAGCGAGTAATAATGAATCCACATATACCTGGAGATACCTGATTTTTACATCTCCGGCTAGTTGTAATCCCGCTATCAGTGCCTCATATTCTGCCTCTTCATTCGTCACCTAGAACTCACAACTTATAGATTGGGGTATTATGTCCCCCTGTGGAGATTTCAGTATGATGCCTAGACCTGTTCCTCTTACATTGGATTCACCGTCAATGAATAATATCCACTTATCCATGGATTCTTCTAATTGTTGGACTTCAAGATCTGCTTCATGCTGAATGTCACTGCTGAAATCAGCCACAAAGTCCGCAAGTGCCTGTGACTTTATTGTTGTCCTAGGTTCATACACTAGATCATAGGCACTGAGTTTAACGGACCATTTTTCCATCCTTCCTGACATCTCTGGTCTTCTTAATACACACTAATAGAATAATTAGTCTTAACATGAATAGTATGAGTTTCAAAGTAGTGTCTAAGCTTAGTAGATGCCATTATTAAAGATAAAATTAACTTTTCCAAATAAGAATACCTGGTCTCCGCGGCTAAAAAGCTTTTACTTACATAGTACACGGGATGTTGTTTTCCTTCATGATCCTTGACTAAGACAGCACTTACAGCGTTTCCGGATACCGCCAAGTATAGAGATAATGGCTCACCATCTTCTGGCTTCATTAATAGATTATAAGTACTCCTTTAATGCTTGAAGCGCATGTTCGTGCTTTTCTTCCCATTCGAGACACTTGTTCTTCTTTAAGATTTCATAAAATTCCTTGCATCTTTTTGAGGATCTTGAAATAAATCGGTTGAGTGCCGCTACTCTTCCGGTTAGTCTCTAGACATCCTTGGTATTTGCTGGGGATTTCAGATTGATGATTGCTTTGATTTGCTCTGGACTAGCTTCTATCCCTCTCTTGGTTACCATGTATCCCAAGAACTTTCCTACACCCACTCCAAAGTGGCATTTTGAAGGATTCAGCTTCATGTTGTACTGGTCCAGGATATCGAATGCGTCTTTGAGATCCCTAAGATGATCCTCGGCTTCTTTGACTTCACCACCATATCATCTATATAGACCTCCATGGTGTCCCCCAGCTTTTCTTTGAACATCATGTTTACCAGTCTCTGATACGTAGCACCTGCATTTTTGAGACCAAATGGCATAGCTATATAACAGTAAATACATGTCAGAGTCATGAAGGCTGTATCTTCCTAATCTGATGGTTCCATCTAGATCTGCTGAAATCCCGAAGAGGCATCCATAAAAGTCAGGATTTCGTGGCCTGGTGTCGCATCAACCATTGAGTATATGTGTGGCAATGGGAAGGGATCCTTGGGACACGCCTTGTTAAGGTCTGTGTAATCTACACAAACTCTCCACTTCCCGTTTTTCTTCTTTAATACTACTACATTTGCCAGCCACCTTGGGACTTTTACTTCCCTAATCATTCCGGACTTGAGGAGTCTTTCCACCTATTCTTGGATGATCACGTTCCTTTCAGGAACAAATTTCCTTCGCTTTTGATGTATTGGCCTGAAACTTTTATCAATTCCAAGTTTGTGAGTTATAACGTTTTTTGATATACCTGTCATATCTTCGGGTTTCCATGCGAAAGTTTCTTTTCTTCCTTTCAGGAAGTTCAAGATATATTTCTCAATATCCTTAGGGATATTACTCCCTACAAGGACTTTAATATACGGGTCTTCAACATCTAGGGATACCTCTTTGACATCTTGTTCTTTAGCTTCTAGAACATTCCTAGCATACTTCGTTAACTGCTATGTCTGTCTCGTCTTTGTAGAAGCTTTCATTGATGACGTATAACAGTCTTTAGCTTCATGTTGATCGTTTTTTATCCTAACTACCCCCCAAGGGGTCGGCATTTTGACACATTGGTGATATGTTGAGGATACTGCTTTCATGTCATGTATCCAGGGTCTCCCTAGGATAATATTATAGCAAGATAAAGAATCAATGACACAAAGTTTTTGTATAGAGTTTACCCCCCTCAATGTAGATTGGTAGCTTTATTTCTCCAACTGTGTTCTTAACTTCTCCACTGAATCCTACCAACACTGAGGACATCGAGATAATTTCAGAATCAGGATCCCCATCCTCTTTAGAACTTCGAATTGTATAATGTTTACTGAACTTCCTCCATCAATCAGGATCCTACAAATAAAGTGGTTGGCTATGTATAGAGTGATCACCAAACCGTCATGATGAGGATCATGCACGTTGTCTCTGTCTTCCTCATCAAAAGAGATCACTTTCTTTTCTATTAATGTTGACGTTCTGATAGATCTATCTCCTTTTTCCGTCTTTGTTTCCTTAGCGTTTCTTTTAGCTGCGGAATAAGAAGTACCACATATGTCAGAATCACCAGATATGAAACTTATTACCTTGGCATTCGGCGGTGGGGATGTTGCTCTCTGCGGGATCCTGTCATGATCCTAGGTTTTCCCCTTTCTTCTACCCAGGAATTCTTTGAGGTGGCCCTTACTCAGGAGGTAACTTATCTCCTTTCGTAAAGCGATGCAGTCCTTAGTCACGTGGCCGAAATATTCATGGAATGCACACTATTTGGACTTATCCTTCCATCCTGAGCTCTTCTCGTTTTTGTGAGGCTATCTAGCCTTTTCCCCAAGATCCTGCATGGCAAACATTAAACATGTTATATCAAGAGAAAACCAGTATTCAGATATTCTAGGATATTCTTCTTCGTCTTCGTCATCCTCTACAGAATTGACTTTGAGATTGTCCGGCTTGCAGTAAGGCTTGGATCTGTAAGGTTTGTAGGGTGCAGATTTGGTTTTCCGATTGGTTTGGTTGTAGCTGATTGGAGTATCCATTCTTTGTTGGATCTTGTTGTCATCTTCGAACCTTATGAATCTTAGTGCTCGATTCCTGACTTCGTCCAGATTCCTTCAAGGATTCATGACAAGGTCTTCGTAAAACAGGGAATCCTTCTTTAATCACATTTTGAAAGCTTGGACCGTTGTAGCAATGTTAAGGTTCGGGATATCCAGGGATTCCCGGCCGAATTTTCCTACATAATCGTGAAGGGATTCTCCGGCATTCTGGGTTACCCTATACAAATCACTTGTTAGTCTTTCAAGTGTTCTGTTGCAAGAAAATTGGTTATTGAACAAATTAACTAAATGAGAAAATGAAGTTATTGAATAAGGAGGAACATTTAGCAGCCATTTCAATGTTGATCCCGTCAGAGTGGACCCGAAGCCCTTGGATAAGGAAGCTTCCTTTATATATAAGTGAATGGGATTGATTTCCATTCTTTCTCTGTATTGGGCAACATGTTCTTCGGGATCCGTAGTTCCGTCATACAACTTCATGTTGGGAGTCTGGAAGCGTTTCGGGATCTCCGCATCACATATTGGAGGAGCAAATCTTGAGATCCTATGACTGGTTGAGGATATCTCTGGTTTTGGTGGAACCACACCCGGTACGCTGGAGATCATATCCCTCAGTTTCTTTAGTTCTTTGGCCATGATTGGACTGATCCCTTTATCTTGCACAAGTTCGTTAGCGTTTAAAAACTTATTGAAAGTGCTACCATTATCAGGATTTTTGGATGATTATCCTGGGGTGATTCCAAGATCCCGGCTTGCAATGACTCTGACAGCTGGGGTTGGGCCAACTGTAGTGACTTCGGTCTGCATGGGGATGAAGTCTCCCTGATGACTTCTTGAAGATCCTGCAGAGTCAAAGTTCAGGATCCTTGGTGGTAGTGGGGTTGTCGTTTCCACCGGTTTCTTTGATTCTTTTATCCTATCAAGCTCCCTAAACAGCATATGATTGGTCCTTTCTTGTTGTTTCATTTGTTGCTTCACTTCTGAGAACAAATTTAGGATGTCGTCGTTTGAAACAAGCACAGGTCCTCAGGCAGGTATCCCAGATCCCGAAAAACCAGCAGAAGTAGTTTTCTTAGGCATAATGTCATTCTTTTTCTGGAATGACGGAGGAGGAGGAAGAGGGTTGTTCAACCCAGAGCTTGAAGACGGGGTTAAATAAGAAACCAAATTAGATTGGGATGACATTTTTACTATAAGTTTGGAAAAATAGTGATTGAATGCAAACTTTAACAAAGATTTTAAGATAAAAAGCACCACTTGCCCCACGGTGGGCGCCAAATTGTTTTGGGTAAAAATTATTAAGGCTAATTTTGTAACCAAACTTAGTATGCGAGGTAGTGTGCTTGATCAAAATATGAAGTTACAAACGTAAAAGTAAATATTGACACAATGATGTATGAGGAAAGCCATTAATCCCTAAGGATTGTCGGCATAAAACCTCGGGATGTGACTGAAAGTCACTTGCCTCCTAGTCTTACATAAATCGATGAAAAAAGTACAAGTATAGTAGTGAATGATCGAAATCTATGTGTTACAGAGTTATTTGCGAGTGTGTTATGTTGTGAATGTCGTGAATTGGGTATTTCCTATTCGATCTTCATGAGAAGGAACTTCTTGCATGAGGGATTGGAGAAAACCATGTGGACCTTGATGAGATCCGAGAAGCACAAGTAACAACCCCAATCTGAATCTGTCGTTCAACATGAGACTGTTGAAACTGAATCTGGAAATGTTCAAGATTCAACTGTGACACAAACTGTTCGCAGAAGTACTAGGGACTGTCATGAACCCGATCGATATATCGTTCACCAGATTGACGTCATACTGATAGTTGATCAGGCTGAGCCCACTAGTTACAAGTCTGCGATCTTAGTTTCAAAATCTAAGAAATGGCTTGAAGCCATGGATGCCGAAATCTAATCCATATGACAACCATGTATGGGACTTGGTTGATCTTCCTCCCGAGAGTCAGACCATAGGAAGCAAGTGGATTTTCAAGAAGAAAATTGACATGGATTGTCACACCCCGACCGATGGCGGAATCATAGGGGCGGGACGTGTAAGACTGTTCATAGCACATGGTTGACTAAATTGAAATATATTAAAGTTAAATTTCCATTACAAATAATCCAAGTACAAAACCAAATTCAAACAAGAAACATAAAACAACTCATAAAATTCTTGATTTAAATTGCTAAGTCCAAATCCTATGTTGAACACGTCTTGAATCAATCTCACATATTGGGGCCTGAAACATGAATAAAATAAAGTCAACTAAAAAGTTGGTGAGTATAACACAGTTGTATGTAGATAGCATATAGTTGAAAACAAATCCTTTACAAAACATGATAAAATAAGGCATTTATGGGAGCAGCTATTGTGTAACCATGTACAACCAAACCTTGTAACTAGCATGCAAAAAAAAATGTGTTGTCGGTTTCAATCACCGCGCACCATGGGTGGGTTTGTCAGACTCAATAGATCTATCATTGAAAACCGTCGGCTTATATAGTTAATGATTGCACATAATCGCATGCAAAGGTTAGCACAACTAGCACTCGGGCACAAAGCTCAAATTTTGCACACATGTATGTAAATAGGATTTTTGCACTTGTGTTGTTTGCGTAAATATAAATGTGTAATGTGTAATGTGTATAGAGTTCATGTTCCACCCCAAAAGTGTAACAGAGTAAAAAGGGGTTGTGAATACTCACTTGGTATGAAAGTGTAGCTAACAAAGATTATAGATAGCAAATATGATCCTCGAAATGCACAATTTAACCTAAAGAGTAATGTGTATTGAATCAAATAGATGCATAAAGTTTAAGTCTAAAATGAAAGTTGAATTTGTGTATAAAACTATTGATTTGTAGTTAAAAGTATTGAATAAAATATATAGAGTTTGAAGTAAAAATATTTTTGAAACAATTTGATTAGGTTTGAATTGGATAATTGAATAAATATATAATTATAGTTTATGAAATAATGTAAATATTAATTGTAATTAAGTATAAATAAATAAATGATTTTGATTTAAAATGTAAATTAAATAAATAATCATTATCTTATTTATTTATAAATTTTGTAACTTAATTATTTAAAATATCATTTAAGTGTAAGATAATAAACATAAATTTAATTTTCATAAACTTTTAAATAAATTATATTTATGCCAAGATTAAACTTTTAATCCATTTTTAAATACAGAAAACATATTTTTATAAAATCGAAACATTTATTGATCGAAAAATATAAAATTATAATTCTGTTACAATTTCTGAGTCACACACGACCGTGCCTCGGAAGGGCACGATCGTGCTCAAGCCAGGGGCACGACCGCGCTAGTCGGGGCATGACCGGGTTGATCAACAGAGGGCACAAACTAGACCAGTCAACAGGCACGACCGTGCCTTGGCCCGGCACGGTCGTGTCTATGATCTTTAGACACAACAGAGACTAGCCCAGAGGGCATGACAAGGTCTGGACAGGAGGACACGACCGTGCCGATATTCGACACGGCCGCGCTACATGAGGCACGGCCGCGCTAGATGATTAGCGCGACCGTGTCTCTTCCAAATCAGACACGAATTGACAAATTCTTGTATTTTAAACGCTGGAATTGTTAGGGCTTTTGATTAATGGGTTATTACGAGTCTTTTCATATAACTTAATTGCATGTACATCGTGTTTAAGCAGGGATTCGATTAAATCATTTTTTTATAAGACATGAGTTCTGATTCAGATTGATTTCTATAATGGAAGCCCAAATTGAATTGGGGCTTTTGATACTGATACTGAAATGAATGAATTTAAGGTTTAAGTTACCTTGAACAGTAGCGAATCGATGGATATTGGTAGAGAGGAAATTCCGGCGACGGCGAGATTGAGTTCCGGTGATCCTTGTTGCACTCCGGCCAATCCAGTCAGTCTAGAACTTCTCGGGAGGGACGAGTGACACGAATATCTTGCTTGAGAGAATACGGATTGTAGGAGAGAATTCCTTGGTTTTCTTGAAAAGCTTTGAGAGAGAAATTTCAAGATTGGTAATATGAAACTGAGGCGTTTGAATAATTTGGAAAGCGATAATACGTTTGTTAAGGGAAAAGAAACGGATGGATGTTACGGATTCGAACGATCGGGTATATAAAGTTACAGTTACGTTTCAGCTGTTTCACAGGCGCGACCGTGCCTAAATATGGCACGACCGTGCTTAGGCACCGGGCGCGATCGTTCCCGGACCAGTCGCGCGATCGTGCCGAGGCACTTGGCGCGACCGTGCCAGGACGAAGCACGACCGTGCTAATTAGGGTTTCTTGATAAATTTTCAACTTTAGTCCTTGACTTTATCAGGTTTGATTAGTTTGAAATAAATAGTTACTTGTATAGCGTTTAAGTGTATATAATCGAGCAAAACTTGTAAATTTGTATTGAATCATTGCATTTCGTTTAAGGTAAGCAAAATAATAAGGCAGTGCACGAACATTGAATTTGAAATTGCATTACATTGAATTGAAATATGAATACTAAATTCCGAGATGTTACAGTCTCCCCATGTTGAGAGAATTTCGTCCCGAAATTTAGCCAGAGGTTACAACAGTATCAATAAAGAGATGAGGGTACTTGAGCTTCATTTGGTCTTCTCGTTCCCAAGTGAACTCAGGACCACGCTTAGATTCCCAACGAACTTTGACAATAGGAATGCGACTTCGCTTGAGCTGTTTGACTTTGCGATCCATAATTTCCACCGGCTTCTCAACGAAGTGCATCGTTTCATCAATGCGCACGTCGTCAAGCAGTATATGGAGATTTTCATCAGCGAGACACTTCTTCAGATTAGATATATGAAATGTAGGATGCACATTGCCAAGAGATGGAGGTAACTCGAGCTTGTAAGCCACTTTCCCAATCCTTTCAAGGATCTTGAATGGACCAACATAGCGAGGTGCTAACTTGCCTTTCTTTCCAAAACGGATCACGCCCTTCCATGGAGACACCTTAAGAAGAACAAGATCACCGACTTGGAATTCCAAGGGTTTTCGACGTTTTTCAGCATAACTCTTTTGCCGACTCCTCGCTACTCGAATATTGTCACGGATTTGAATAATCTTGTCGGATGTTTCTTGAATTAACTCGGGACCGGTGATTTGTGCTTCACCAATCTCGTTCCAACAGATAGGAGAACGACACTTGCGACCATAGAGAGCTTCGAATGGAGCCATGTTGATACTTGTGTGGTAGCTATTGTTGTAAGAAAACTTAATGAGGGATAGATGTGAATCCCAATTGCCACCAAAATCGATTACGCAAGCTCTAAGCATGTCTTCAAGAGTTTGAATTGTTCGCTCGGTTTGACCATCAGTTTAGGGATGGTAGACCGTGCTCAAATCCAATCGTGTACCAAGAGCAGTTTGGAGAGATTGCCAAAATCGAGAAGTGAACCTAGCATCTCGATCAGATATTATGTTCAAGGGAACACCATGACGACTCACGATTTCGTCGATGTAAATTCTGGCTAGTTTCTCAACCCGATAGTCTTCACGGATAGGCAAGAAATGAGCAGATTTGGTGAGTCGATCAATGATCACCCAAATACTATCATAACCACTCGAGGTGCGAGGGAGTTTGGTAATAAAATCCATGGCTAAGTTCTCCCATTTCCACACGGGAATTTCCGGTTGTTCAAGCAAACCAGAAGGACGTTGATGTTCGGCTTTGACTTTGGAACAAGTTAAGCATTTAGCAACATAGAGAGCAATTTCCTTTTTCATACCGGGCCACCAATATTGTTGGCGAAGATCTTGGTACATTTTATCCGCACCAGGATGAATAGAATAACGAGTCTTGTGAGCCTCGTTCATGAGAAACGCACGAAGGTCATCGCGATCGGGAACCCAAATACGGTTCAAGTAATATAGTAAGCCATTGGGTTTTGATTCAAGAAGAAGTTCAACGCCACACGACATTTCTTCATACATGTTACCCTCGGTTACCGAGACGTGTTGAGCTTCTTAGATACGGGTTTGAATATCGGTTTGAATACGGGCACAATGAAGCATAACATGGTCCTTTCGACTCAAAGCATCGGCTACAACATTCGCTTTGCCGGGATGGTAACGAATCTCGCAGTCGTAGTTGTTAAGGAGTTCGACCCAACGTCGTTGCCTCATATTGAGTTCTTTTTGGTTGAAAATATGTTGAAGACTTTTGTGGTCGGTGAACACCACACATTTCGTGCCATACAGGTAATGTCTCCAAGTCTTTAACGCGAATACGACCGCACCCAACTCGAGATCGTGCGTCATATAATTCTTCTCATGAACTTTAAGTTGCCTTGATGCATAAGCGATTACTTTTCCTCGTTGCATGAGGACACAACCAAGACCTTGGTTAGAAGAATCACAATAGACAACTAAATCATCATTTCCATCGGGGAGAGTTAAAATGGGAGCATTGCACAGCTTTTGCTTGAGGGTTTGAAAAGCTTCTTCTTGATTTGGTCCCCATTCATAAGCTTTACCCTTGTGAGTCAAAGCGGTAAGAGGGACAACAATCTTTGAGAAGTTTGAGATGAAACGACGATAATAACCCACAAGACCAAGAAAAGAACGAACTTCGGTAGGAGTCTTCGGGGCATTCCAATTCTTAACCGTTTCAATCTTAGCAGGATCAACATGAATACCCTTGTCATTGACGATGTGACCAAGAAATTGAACTTCCTTTAGCCAGAATTCACATTTGGAGAATTTGGCATATAGTTGTTCTTTTCTCAAGAGGTCCAAAACCAATCTAAGGTGTTGTTCACGATCGGCTTTAGTCTTGGAATAGATTAAAATATCGTCAATGAAGACGATCACGAATTTATCAAGGTACGGTTTGCACACACGATTCATGAGATCCATGAAAACTGCGGGTGCATTGGTTAACCCGAAAGGCATAACCATGAACTCGTAATGACCATACCTTGTTCGAAAAGCAGTCTTAGGAATGTCATCTTCTTGAACACGAAGCTGATGATAACCGGATCGAAGATCAATCTTTGAGAAGCAAGTAGAACCTTGAGGTTGATCAAAGAGATCATCAATTCTAGGTAAGGGATAACGGTTCTTGATAGTAAGCTTATTGAGTTCACGGTAGTCAATACACATGCGAAATGATCCATCCTTCTTTTTAACAAATAAGACGGGTGCACCCCACGGTGAATGACTTGGGCGAATGAAACCTTTGTCGGAGAGCTCTTGAAGTTGACTTGCAAGCTCTTGCATTTCGGAAGGTGCGAGACGATAGGGAGCTCTAGCAACGGGGTTAGCTCCAGGTATAAGATCAATACGGAACTCTACTTGACGAACGGGAGGAAGACCGGATAAATCCTTAGGGAAACTTCGGGGAAATCCCGAATGATCGGAATGTCTTGGATACTCTTCTCCTTGACATCCTTTTGAAAAATATGAGCTAAGAAAGCAATGTACTTCTTTCGTAAGTACTTTTGAGCGGTAGTACACGACATCAACTTAAGTCCCTTGCAAGGCTTTTGACCAAAAACACTTAAGATTTCTCCCGATGGTAGCGGAATTTGGATACACTTTTCAAAGCAAATGATTTTGGCATGATGATTTGATAGCCAATCCATACCTATGATAATATCAAAGCTTCCTAGTGGCATTGGAACAAGGTTGATTGGGAATGAATGGTCATTTAGTTCTAAGGAGCAATCATAAATAATGGACTCAATGGTAAGGGAGTCACCATTTGCTATTTCAACGGTGAAGGTTTTCTCTAATTGGGATCGTGTCTTTGCAAGTAAAGGCTCAAAATTAAGTGACACAAAACTTTTATCGGCACCGGTATCGAACAAAATGGAGGCATATTGACTATTAACGAGAAACGTACCATTGACCACGTCATTGTTGGCTTGAGCTTCGTTGGCGTTTATGTTGAACGCATGCCCACGAGCTCCACCTTGTCTAGCATTTGCAAGTCTTGGACATTGATCACGAAAATGGTTCGGGTCACCACACTCATAGCAAGCACGCCCATTAGCAATGGCGGGAGTACCTTGATTAGCCACTTGGGGTACGGTTCAGTTTGGAGGGTTGACTTGACCCGTAAGAGCTTTGGTCCTACAAACACTAACCGTATGACCATATCTCCCACAATAAGTACAAAGGCGACATGGGATGTTTTGGGGATTATGGTAGTTGCAAGTGGCACAAAGTGGGTAGATTCCAACATATGGCTTCTTAGCCGGCGCTTGAACCATAGGTGCAGCTTGGTTGACGGGAACAGCAGGAGTAACCACAGCAAAATTTCTAACCTTCCTCTTTCTATTATTGCGAGAGGGCTCGGTTGTGGCTTCTTTGTTGTGAGTAGGAGGGGTTACGGTTTCAGAAACTTTCTTAGTACCCTTCTTAGTAAGTGTTCCCGCTTTCACATGGTTATCAGTTAAGGTAGCGGATAGACGAATAGCATCCTCCAGAGTAGCAGGATTTCTACCTAAGACAGTATCTTGGATTTGTCCTTGTAGCCCACCAATATACTTCTCGATACAACGGGACAAAGGAGTGACCATGTGGGGCACTAGAAGACTCAACTCATGGAACCGAGTTGTATATGCTAAGCTTTCCCCACTATCTTGGGCAAGATCCCAAAATTCAGCTTCTAACTTTTTCACTTCATTTCGAGGACAGAACTCCTCGGTCATAAGCCTTTTGACCTCATCCCAAGGTAAGGCCATAGCTATGTCAACACCCCTATTCCTTTTCTCCCCATTCCACCATGTAAGTGCCCGTTTTTGTAGGACACTTGTAGCATGACGAACACGGAGGTTGTCGGGACAGTCACTATTGAGAAAGGTATTCTCAATGCTTTCGAACCATTGAAGGAGTCCAGTAGCTCCTTCGGTACCATAGAACTTTAAGGGATTGCACGAGTTGAAGTGCTTGAAGGTGCATTGAGATGGATTGTTACCACCATTTCCACCATTTCCACCATTATTACCACTATTGCTTCCATTTCCACCATTGTTTCCATTGGTGGCACCATTGGCTTGGGTGAGTTGTGTCACCAATTGGGTGAGAATAGCAGCAATGTCGGTGTTGGTGTTGGTTGCGGGAGCACTACGAGGAGGCATTCTATAGATTTTCACAAGACAAGAAAAAAAAATTGTAAGAACTTATGAGATTTGATAGGATTTAATAGAATGAGATAACAAAATAAAATAGATATTCTTAGTTTGGATTGTACTCAAAAGTGACAAAATCACTTGAATACCATGGCATATTAAGGTTAGTTAAACATATAAAATTTTCAAGGAGACATGCTTTAGCCTATAAGTAAACACTCATCTCGGGAATTCCCAGGAAAGCATACGGGTCCCTCGGTTGATTGGGATTTATGTGAAATGCTTTCCTAGACAGAAAACCCAAAATACAGGTGTCACCCTTCCAGATTGCACGTGTCCTCAAATAATTTCACAAGTTTAAAAACCTTAACGAAGAAATAAAAAAAAATTTTAAAGATCTTTGCTTCAAGAGTTCTTCCACATGCTAGGAAAGGATAAAGATAGAAAGAAGATAGAATTATTATGAGGTTTTAGAATATAGGAAAGGATATTATTTATTTAATTATTATTCAAGAAGATCCTAATGAGTCATGAATTTCTAACAATAAGGTATCAAGTATAATAATAATTAATCATGGTGAGCATGTAGCACATAGCATGTAACACATAGCACAAAATCATGAAATATAGCATAAGTGGGTGTCCTAAAGTTATAGTCTAGGTCAAGGTGTCTAATAACCTAATTCTCTATAACCAAGGCTCTGATACCAATCTGTCACACCCCGACCGATGGCGGAATCATCGGGGCGGGACATGTAAGACTGTTCATAGCACATGGTTGACTAAATTAAAATATATTAAAGTTAAATTTCCATTACAAATAATCCAAGTACAAAACCAAATTCAAACAAGAAACATAAAACAACTCATAAAATTCTTGATTTAAATTGCTAAGTCCAAATCCTATGTTGAACACGTCTTGAATCAATCTCACATATTGGGGCCTGAAACATGAATAAAATAAAGTCAACTAAAAAGTTGGTGAGTATAACACAGTTGTATGTAGATAGCATATAGTTGAAAACAAATCCTTTACAAAACATGATAAAATAAGGCATTTATGGGGAGCAGCTATTGTGTAACCATGTACAACCAAACCTTGTAACTAGCATGCAAAAAAAAAATGTGTTGTCGGTTTCAATCACCGCGCACCATGGGTGGGTTTGTCAGACTCAATAGATCTATCATTGAAAACCGTCGGCTTGTATAGTTAATGATTGCACATAATCGCATGCAAAGGTTAGCACAACTAGCACTCGGGCACAAAGCTCAAATTTTGCACACATGTATGTAAATAGGATTTTTGCACTTGTGTTGTTTGCGTAAATATAAATGTGTAATGTGTAATGTGTATAGAGTTCATGTTCCACCCCAAAAGTGTAAAAGAGTAAAAAGGGGTTGTGAATACTCACTTGGTATGAAAGTGTAGCTAACAAAGATTATAGATAGCAAATATGATCCTCGAAATTCACAATTTAACCTAAAGAGTAATGTGTATTGAATCAAATAGATGCATAAAGTTTAAGTCTAAAATGAAAGTTGAATTTGTGTATAAAACTATTGATTTGTAGTTAAAAGTATTGAATAAAATATATAAAGTTTGACGTAAAAATATTTTTGAAACAATTTGATTAGGTTTGAATTGGATAATTGAATAAATATATAATTATAGTTTATAAAATAATGTAAATATTAATTGTAATTAAGTATAAATAAATAAATGATTTTGATTTAAAATGTAAATTAAATAAATAATCATTATTTTATTTATTTATAAATTTTGTAACTTAATTATTTAAAATATCATTTAAGTATAAGATAATAAATATAAATTTAATTTTCATAAACTTTTAAATAAATAATATTTATGCCAAGATTAAACTTTTAATCCATTTTTAAATACAGAAAACATATTTTTATAAAATCGAAACATTTATTGATCGAAAAATATAAAATTATAATTTTGTTACAATTTCTGAGTCACACACGACCGTGCCTCGGAAGGGCACGATCGTGCTCAAGCCAGGGGCGCGACCGCGCTAGTCGGGGTACGACCGGGTTGATCAACAGTGGGCACAAACTAGACCAGTCAACAGGCACGACCGTGCCTTGGCCCGGCACGGTCGTGTCTATGATCTTTAGACACAACAGAGACTAGCCCAGAGGGCATGACAAGGTCTGGAGAGGAGGACACAACCGCACCGCTATTCGACATGACCGCGCTACATGAGGCACGGCCACGCTAGATGATTAGCGCGACCGTGTCTCTTCCAAATCAGACACGAATTGACAAATTCTTGTATTTTAAACGCAGGAATTGTTAGGGCTTTTGATTAATGGGTTATTACGAGTCTTTTCATATAACTTAATTGCATGTACATCGTGTTTAAGCAGGGATTCGATTAAATCATTTTTTTATAAGACATGAGTTCTGATTCAGATCGATTTCTATAATGGAAGCCCAAATTGAATAGGGGCTTTTGATACTGATACTGAAATGAATGAATTTAAGGTTTAAGTTACCCTGAATAGTAGCGAATCGATGGATATTGGTAGAGAGGAAATTCCGGCGACGGCGAGATTGAGTTCCGGTGATCCTTGTTGCACTCCGGCCAATCCAGTCAGTCCAGAACTTCTCGGGAGGGACGAGTGACACGAATATCTTGCTTGAGAGAATACGGATTGTAGGAGAGAATTCCTTGGTTTTCTTGAAAAGCTTTGAGAGAGAAATTTCGAGATTGGTAATATGAAACTGAGGAGTTTGAATAATTTGGAAAGCGATAATACGTTTGTTAAGGGAAAAGAAACGGATGGATGTTACGGATTCGAACGATCGGGTAATTAAAGTTGCAGTTACGTTTCAGCTGTTTCACAGGCGCGACCGTGCCTAAATATGGCACGATCGTGCTTAGGCACCGGGCGCGATCGTTCCCGGACCAGTCGCGCGATCGTGCCGAGGCACTTGGCGCGACCGTGCCAGGACGAAGCACGACCGTGCTAATTAGGGTTTCTTGATAAATTTTCAACTTTAGTCCTTGACTTTTTCAGGTTTGATTAGTTTGAAATAAATAGTTACTTGTATAGCTTTTAAGTGTATATAATCGAGCAAAACTTGTAAATTTGTATTGAATCATTGCATTTCGTTTAAGGTAAGCAAAATAATAAGGCAGTGCACGAACATTGAATTTGAAATTGCATTACATTGAATTGAAATATGAATACTAAATTCCGAGATGTTACATTGATGGAAACGTGCAAACCTTCAAAGCAAGGCTGGTAACGAAAGGCTTCACTCAGACTTAAGGAATTGATTATGATGAAACCTTCTCGCCAGTAGCCATGCTTAAGTCGATTGGGATCTTACTTTCCATTGCATCGTATTATGACTAAGAAATATGGCAAATAGATGTCAAAACCGCGTACCTAAATGGACACCTTACTAAAGATGTCTACATGGTTCAACCGGAAGGTTTTGAAAATACAGAGAATCCTAATAAGGTATGCAAGTTGAACAAATCCATTTATGGATTAAAACATGCATCTAGAAGCTGGAATCTTCGCTTTGACAAGAAAATCAAAGAGTTTGGTTTTGTCAAGAACGAAGATGAACCGTGTGTCTACAGGAAGGCAAGTGTGAGCTATATCACTTTTCTGATTCTGTATGTAGATGACATACTACTCATCGGAAACCATATTCCTATGCTACAAGACGTAAAGTCTTGGCTAGGTAAATGTTTTGCAATGAAAGATCTTGGTGAAGCCGCATATATTCTAGGAATAAAGATCTATAGAGATAGATCAAAGCGGATTATAAGTTTAAGTCAAAGTACATATATTGATAAGGTTATTCGATGTTTTTCAATGCAAAACTCTAAAAGAGGATCTTTGCCCATGGTACATGGAATCATACTGAACAATAAACAATGTCCTTGGTCTGACAAGGAAAAGAAGAAAATGGAAAGAGTTCCATATGCTTCTGCAATTGGTTCCATCATGTATGCCCTGCTATGTACTATACAAGACATATCGTACGCACTAGCATGACTAATAGATATCAACAGAATCCTGGTGAGCGTCACTGGATAGTTGTGAAGAACATCTTTAAGTACTTGAGAATGACTAAGGATATGTTCTTGATATATGGAGGATTGTAAGAAGAACTAGCTGTAAGATGTTAAACTGATGCTAGCTTCCAGACTGATTGAGATGATTCTCGATCACAGACGGGACTTGTGTTTGTTCTGAACAGTGGTGCTATCACTTGAAAAAATATTAAGCAAAGTGTTGTTGCTCAATCCACCACCGAATCAGAATACATTGCCGCTTCAGAAGCTGCAAAGGAGGCTGCTTGGATGAAGAAGTTCATTTCTGATCTCGAGGTAATGTCTAGCATTCAGAAACCAATCGACATACTAGGTTACAATACTGGTGTCATTGCTCAAGCCAAGGAACCAAGGTCACACCATAGCACGAAGCACATACTCAGGAGATTTCATTATATCAGGGATATACTGGAATGGGGAGACATCGTTTAAACAAAGTTCACACAGATCATAATCTAGCGGACCCATTCACTAAGCCTATGCCTCATTCTAAACATGAGGAGCATGCTGATAAGATAGGCCTTAGATTTGCTGGACAGTGGGTTTGATCTGTAATTTAGTATTTGGTGCTTTTGAACAATATAGTTACATTGGTATTTTATTTTGATTTAATGGTTAAAGGCATTATAAATAGATGTTTCTATGTTCGATATTTTATACGTTTTAGAATCCTTGAATATTGTATTCTAAATGTCCGTAGTCGATCAGATTCATGGAAATCAATATGAATTTAAGACTATTGTGAATCAGATGATTGGTTCATTATGAATGAGAGTCCAAGTAGTTGGAGATCATATTCACAGATGTTCATTAGAGAATGAATACTAGGGGTAACTCGTTTCAAAACTATCTTCATGGATCAAGGTCTTGAGATGTTTTAAATATGGTAAAGATATATCGATTCTCGACCCGAGGCACATATTAGAACAAACTTTGACTAAAGTTTATTCTTTGATCATACCTAACGTTGTTCCTTAAAAGGCAGTAATAAGGGTATGATTAGCAATAAATCTGAAGTTAAGTGGGAGTTGTACGTGACCAAAGGAATTATGTTCTCCTTTGATCAGGAGTTGGACATTCTGGCGCTCTCATGGATTCGAACTGGTATAAAACGCACGGTCATGTTCAAACTAAGAGTAGTTTGTTTAGACCTGTAAGGCCCCAAACCCGGGAGGCCTCACTTGTTGGATTTACTCATTCACAAACAGTTATTAAACTTGAATATCAAATAACGCAGCGGAAAATTTCATTAAAACATACTCATAACATCGTTCAACATGCGGAAGCGTAACATAGTCTATACATAAACATAACATAAACTAATCATAACGGGATGCCAGTTTTCATATCATCCGGGTAACTCATCAAGCCGCCCAGCATCACCATCCATCATCATAACCAGCCTTAACCTGAATATGCATACTAAAAAGTTAGCTACGCTGGTGAGTTCTAGCTTTTACATAAAACATTAACTTCAATATTTGCCAAAAACATATCCTTAACCTTCATTAATAAAAGCGTACAAAAACATGCAATAACATAACATAACATCATAAACATAAGTCAACGAACATATCGAATCTGCGCCTTCTCGTAACTGTCAAATCCATACGTTACATACTAGTGGAATAACCTAAAGATCACCACCACAAGGCTCATCAACACCGTACTGTCCTTCGGGTGAGGAACTCCTAGGGCCCGATACTTAGATTATTCAGCACCAAAATTCAAGCAAGGCATCACAAGGATGACACGTACCAAACTTCAAGCACTATACCCCGTAAGGCGCAAGTACCAAACTTCAAGCACGACTACCCCGTAAGGTAAATCGTACCAAACTTCAAAGATCACGATAATCCCCTTGGTGACCGTCATCACCCCAGTTGTACAACAGTTGGCCAGCCACAAAGGCCCCTAAAAGGTAAAGGCCCATAACATTCTTCCCATACCCTTAACCTTCATTCCCTAAGGAATATTGGCAGATTCGTTCGTTTGTGACTTTCGTAAACATTCACTTCTTTTACTTCAAAACTTCAGTTAAAGCATTCGTACGTTTTATTAAAAATCATTCCTTCATTCATAAACTTCGTAAACTTCTTTTGGCAAAATATTTCATAAACACTTCTTTCATAACCCTTCCTTCCAAAACATCGTTCATAAACATCATTTTATATAACGTCACATACAACATTCATAAACATCATTTTATAAAATAGTCACATCGTTACGTATGCACACCAGCCCTAAAATATTATTAAATCATTTAAAAGAGGGCTTCTAGAACTCACCGTATAAGCTAATCTGGGTTGTCCTAAACAAAGGTCCAGCAACGTCACTTTCGATCTGAATTGATTAGTTAAATACACATCAGACCCAATCCTGACTCTAACGGTTTAACCCTTCTAAACATACTGACTTTACTTAATCAGCCTGATGCCTGCGCACTTAGCAAGTGCGCAGGGACTTGTTCTTGTGTACTTAATAAGTGTGCAGACTTTGCTTCATGTGTACTTGATAAATACGCAGTACCTGCTTCATGCGTACTTGATAAGTACGCAGGATCCTCTTCTTGCGTATTTTGTAAGTACGCAGGATCTGCTTCATGCGTACTTGACAAGTACGCACGAACTGCTTCGTCGCAAAAACCCTAACTTTCGCCTTCGGGCCTGATCACGTCAAGATCCCGAACTTGTTTACTTCAAAACGTTTGCTTTTCATTAAGGAACCCAAATATATGTTTTCCTTCCAATTTCATCCGTAAAAACGTTACATTTTCATCCAAAACCCGAAAAACCTAAAAACGAACAAAAACGAACAAAAACTTACATCTAGGTTGGATCGTTACCTGTATCGAGCTTCTGATTTGGAGGTTTTTCTCACGAGCTATGGAGCAACGCACTTCTTCAATCTCGGGTCGATCCGCCAACTTTCTCTCTCTACGGTTTCTCTCTCTAGAACTTGTAAATGAGAGAAATGTGGAGTGATTTAGGCTATTTATAGAGGAAGCTCCCCTATGTTCGCCCGTCCGGCCCGTCATGCCTCATTCGTTTATTCCGTTATCATAATTGCCGTTTTATATTTTGGGATGTTACAAGTCTACCCCCTTACAATAGGTTTCGTCCCCGAAACCTATCATAAGTCAAATAGTTGAGGGTACGACTTCCTCATTTCCGTCTCCGTTTCCCAAGTAGATTCCGATCTCTTTCGGTGCTTCCATTGGACTTTAACCAATTGAATAATCTAATTACGCAAACGCTTCTCCTTTCTGTCTAAGATGGCCATGGGTTCTTCGATGTAGTTAAGGCTGTTGTCGACTTTGATGTCAGTAAGTGGTACGTGAGCCGATTCATCCGCCAAACACTTTCGCAAGTGTGATACATGGAAGGTAGGATGAATCCCACTTAACTCATCAGGCAACTCTAGCAGATAAGCGACTTCACCAACCCGTGCCATTATCCTGAATGGTCTGACAAACCTCGGACTTAACTTTCCTCTCTTCCTGAATCGTATGATTCCCTTCCAGGATAACACTTTCAACATTACTCTGTCCCCAACATCAAACTCAATAGGCCTTCGTCGTTTATCCGCATAGGATTTCTAACAATCTTGTGCGGCCTTCATTCGTGCTTTGATTTGATCAAACCTTTCTGACGTTTCTCTTACTACTTCAAGAATCCCTAATTCCTTTTGTCCAATCTCACTCCAACTAATCGGGGTCCTGCATCTCCTCCCATACAACATTCCGTAAGGCGGCATGCCTATAGTCGTGTGATGACTATTGTTGTAGGAGAATTCGACTAACGGCAGATGACTGTCCCAACTGCCGCCAAAATCGATAATACAAGCACGAAGCATATTCTCCAATGTCTGAATGGTCCTTTCGGACTGACCATCCGTTTGTGGGTGGTATGCTGTGCTGATATTAAGCCTCGTGCCCATCGCCTCGTGAAATCTTTTCCAGAACCTCGATGTGAATCGTGTGTCCCGGTCAGATACGATTGTCAAAGGCATCCCATGCCGTGCTACTACTTCGTTAATAAATACTTCCGCTAACCTTTCCGACGATAACGTCTCGCGAATAGGTAGGAAATGAGCACTCTTCGTTAAACGGTCCACGATTACCCAAATGGTATCATGACCTTTAACTGTGCGAGGTAGCTTGGTTATGAAGTCCATGGTAATGTGCTCCCACTTCCACTCCGGTATATCAAGTGGTTGAATCTTTCCATACGGTTTCTGGTGTTCGGCCTTTACTTGCGAGCAAGTCAAACACTTGCTTACGTACTTTGTCACTTCATATTTCATTCTAGGCCACCAGTATTCCTTCCTTAGGTCTTGGTACATTTTATTGGTACCAGGATGGATAGAGTACCGAAACTTATGAGCCTCATCCAAGATTTTGGTTCTAAGCTTGCCACCCATAGGTATACATACCCGTCCAAAACGTGTCCTAACACCAAGGGTGTTATATTCCAACTTGTCCTGTTGGCCAACCATCCTTTCCTTCTTTATGTTTTCTTCTTTAAGTGCCTCATCTTGAGCCTTTTCAATTTCTCTCATCACATCCGATGTTTCCACCAACTGGAAAGCTTTCACTCTAATCGGAGTAGGCACATCTTTTCGGCTTAGAGCGTCAGCCACCACGTTTGCCTTTCCAGGATGGTATATTATTTCACATTCATAGTCTTTCAATAGTTCCAACCATCGTCTCTGCCTCATATTAATTCCCTTTGTCTGAAGAAGTACTTCAAACTTTTATGGTCGGAGTAAATAGTAAACTTCACCCCGTAAAGGTAGTGCCTCCAGATTTTCAATGCGAATACGACAGCAGCAAGTTCCAGATCGTGAGTCGGATAATTAGCTTCGTGAATCTTCAACTGCCGTGACGCATACGCGTTCATTCTCCCGCGTTGCATCAATACGCATCCCATTCCCTGACCCGAAGCGCCAGAGTATACCACCAAGTCTTCATTGCCCTCGGGAAGGGCCAAGACTGGAGCTTGAGTTAGCTTTTCCTTCAACTTCTTAAACGCCTCATCCTGGGTCGAACCCCATTCGTACTTTACCTCCTTCCGATTCAACTTTGTCAACGGCGAAGCTATTTTTGAGAAATCTTGGATGAATCTCCGATAGTAGCCTGCCAATCCCAAGAAACTGCGGATTTCAGTTGGCGTCTTAGGAATATTCCATTCCCTTACCGTCACTATCTTTGCTGGGTCAACCATAATGCCGCTCGAGTTAATTACGTGACCTAGGAATTGGACTTCCCTAAGCCAGAACGCGCATTTGGAGAACTTAGCATACAACTTTTCCTTCTTCAAAGCTTCCAATACTTCCTTCAAGTGACACGCGTGATCACCCTCATTCTTGGAGTAGATGAGGATATCATCAATGAACACGATTACCGATCGATCCAGCATTGGTCGACAAACCCTATTCATCAAATCCATGAACGCTGCGGGGGCGTTCGTCAATCCGAAAGGCATTACGCGGAACTCAAAATGTCCATAACGCGTGCGAAATGCAGTTTTCGGTATGTCTTCTTCCCTCACCTTCAACTGATGGTACCCTGACCGAAGGTCGATTTTTGAGAACCAACTTTCGCCTTGCAATTGATCGAACAGGTCGTCGATCCTTGGTAAAGGGTACTTGTTCTTCACCGTACGTTTATTCAACTCGCGATAATCAATACACATTCTCATCGAACCGTCTTTCTTCTTCACAAACAACACCGGAGCACCCCACGGCGAGATGCTCGGTTGGATAAATCCCTTTTCAAGTAACTCGTCTAGTTGTGCCATTAACTCTTTCATCTCCACTGGTGCTAGTCGATATGGAGCCTTAGCCACGGGCTGGGCATCTGGTACTAAGTCGATTCGAAATTCGATCTCTCTGTCGGTTGGTATCCTAGGCAAATCCTCTGGAAACACCTCCGGGTACTCGCGTACCACGGGTACATCGTCTAGTTCCTTCGCTTCCTTACACTCATCAATTACGTACACCAGATAAGCCTCGCATCCGCGCCTCAAGTAATCTGCTGCCTTAATCATCGAGATGACGTTTGGCATCGGGGCATCACGATCTCCAAAAACCTCGACTTTGCTACCATCCGGAGCCTTGAGTCGGATTATCTTTCGTTTACATATAATTTGTGCTTCATTGGCAGTTAGCCAATCCATTCCTAACACGACATCGAACCCACCCAAAACCATGACAAACAACCTGACGAGAAATCTATGGCCTTCTATTTTTATCGTGGAATTGTCAACTACATCAGTCACCCTCGCAGTTCTACCCTCAGCGGTTTCTACGCTAAAGGCCCTTTCCAGTTTACTCACAGTGTACTTTACCCTTTTATAAAAAGTCGCAGATATAAAACATTTACTGGCACCCGAATCGAATAACACAGATACAAAAGTGTTATCAAGGATAAACGTACCTAACGCCACGTCGGGGTCCACTCTGGCATGTTCCTGCGTCAGCGCATAGGCGCGAGTCTTTGCTCAGGGTCTCTTTTCTTTCTTTTCCGGGCCTTTCCCTTTCCCGGCTTGACCCATCCTGTTCCCGGCTTGACCCATCCTGGGCTTGGTGCATTCCCGGCTCATATGACCACTCTCCCCACAGTTGTAGCATTTGAAGCCTTGCGGGCATTCACGGGAGTAGTGTCCGGTTTTGCCGCATTTAAAGCATAGATTAGACCCTAACCGACATTCACCCGCATGTCTTACCACACATCTTCCACAGACTGCCGCCTCGCCTACCCTGGCATGCTTGTCCCGAGCCCCAAACAACTTCCCACCCGATCGCTTAGCGGGAAAACTCAGCTTCTTCTTAGGCTCTTCAATGGAAACGACATTCAGGGCCAGATCATCAAATACCACGCCGCTCAGTTCTACTACCGAATCATAGGTAGTAGGGGCGTTTGCCTTAACATAGGTGCGGACCTGGTCCGGCAGTCCTTGAATGTAGCATGCAATCTTTCTTTCCTCAGTCGTGACAAGATGCGGCACCAGACGTGCCAGTTCATTGAATCGGGTTGTGTACTGCCGGTGCGTCATGCTCCCGGCCTTCAAACCTAGAAATTCTCTCTCAACCTTCTCAATCTCGTTCCTTGGGCAGAAATTCTTGATCACCAAGGTTTTCAAATCAGCCCACATCATTGCATCCACAACCTCGCTCCCTTTTGCTTGACGTACACCTTCCCACCAATGGGATGCTTCCTCTCTCAAGGAGTTAGCAGCAAATTTCACAACTTGATCCATTCGACACTCGCTCAGGCGAATGGCAGCTTCCATACGGATTACCCAATCAAAAGTAGCTACTGCGTCTTTCTTCCCAGTCAAGACCGGCGGGTCACATGCCTTAAAGGACTTATAGTCGCATCCACGGTTAAGCGGTGCGTTGATTGCCTCAGTGTTCGAGGTATCAACTGCCGTGTTAGACCCACCCGTCTCATTAACCTTCTTTAATGCTTCTGCCAACAGTCCTGGCAAAGAAACTTTCATCAACTCTGTGAACTCTCGATCTATGGCTGCTCTCACTTCTGGTTCAAAAGTGAAAGGTTGTTCTTCAACATGTGTCTGCTCGGTTCCATGCACACCAACCGCCGGTTCAGTGTGAACACTTCCTTCTTCACTACACTCTTGGCGCGCAGGGGTCCTGCCACGCCCACCATTTCGACCGCCGGCATGACCACCTGTACGGCCCCCACCACGTCTTCCGTTTCCTCTCCTTGCCATTTCGTTCTATAAGACAAGGAATCCAATGTCATCACGCTAGTTAACAAACATAATTTAATAAGCATTGTAAGAAGTTAATATACACTTGGCCATCTGCAATTAACCATTACACTACCTTTCGATTTCTATTTGACCACCTTTGTGATTCCATCAGAACACAAGTCCTTACCTAACCCTTTCTAAGGCATACTATACATGTAAATATATACTACCTTCATACCTGATGCTGTGGCTCTAGTTACCCGTATTGGCATCCGCTTTCGGTCCCATTCACAGTTTAAGTTCAGACACTAGGAGTGTCCGAATCTCTCAAACTATTGCTCTGATACCAACTTGTAAGGCCCCAAACCCGGGAGGCCTCACTTGTTGGATTTACTCATTCACAAACAGTTATTAAACTTGAATATCAAATAACGCAGCGGAAAATTTCATTAAAACATACTCATAACATCGTTCAACATGCGGAAGCGTAACATAGTCTAATACATAAACATAACATAAACTAATCATAACGGGATGCCAGTCTTCATATCATCCGGGTAACTCATCAAGCCGCCCAGCATCACCATCCATCATCAAAACCTGCCTTAACCTGAATGTGCATACTAAAAAGTCAGCTACGCTGTTGAGTTCTAGCTTTTACATAAAACATTAACTTCAATATTTGCCAAAACATATCCTTAACCTTCATTAATAAAAGCGTACAAAAACATGCAATAACATAACATAACATCATAAACATAAATCAACTAACATATCGAATCTGCGCCTTCTCGTAACCGTCAAATCCATACGTCGCATACTAGTGGAATAACCTAAAGATCACCACTACTAGGCCCATTAACACCGTACTGTCCTTCGGGTGAAGAACTCCTAGGGCCCGATACTTAGGTTATTCAGCACCAAACTTCAAGCACGGCATCACAAGGATGACACGTACCAAACTTCAAGCACTACACCCCGTAAGGCGCAAGTACCAAACTTCAAGCACGACTACCCCGTAAGGTAAATCGTACCAAACTTCAAGGATAACGATAATCCCCTTGGTGACCGTCATCACCCCAGTTGTACAACAGTTGGCCAGCCACAAAGGCCCCTAAAAGGTAAAGGCCCATAACATTCTTCCCATACCCTTAACCTTCATTCCCTAAGGAATATTGGCAGATTCGTTCGTTTGTGACTTTCGTAAACATTCACTTCTTTTACTTTAAAACTTCTTTTACTTTAAAACTTCAGTTAAAGCATTCGTACGTTTTATTAAAAATCATTCCTTCATTCATAAACACTTCATAAACTTCTTTTGGCAAAATATTTCATAAACCCTTCTTTCATAACCCTTCCTTCCAAAACATCGTTCATAAACATCATTTTATAAAACGTCACATACAACATTCATAAACATCATTTTATAAAATAGTCACATCGTTACATATGCACAGCAGCGCAAAAACATTATTAAAACATTTAAAAGAGGGCTTCTAGAACTCACCGTATAAGCTAATCTAGGTTGTCCTAAACAAAGGTCCAACAACGTCACTTCCGATCTGAATTGATTAGTTAAATACACATCAGACCCAATCCCTACTCTAACGATTTAACCCTTCTAAACATACTGACTTTACTTAATCAGCCTGATGCCTGCGCACTTAGCAAGTGCGCAGGGACTTGTTCTTGCGTACTTAATAAGTGCGCAGACTTTGCTAAGTGCGTACTTGATAAATACGCAGTACCTGCTTCATGCGTACTTGATAAGTACGCAGGATCCTCTTCGTGCGTACTTGGTAAGTACGCAGGATCTGCTTCATGCGTACTTGATAAGTACGCACGAACTGCTTCCTCGCAAAAACCCTAACTTTCGCCTTCGGGCCTGATCACGTCAAGATCCCGAATTGTTTACTTCAAAACGTATGCTTTTCATTAAGGAACCTAAATATATGTTTTCCTTCCAATTTCATCCGTAAAAACGTTACATTTTCATCCAAAACCCGAAAAACCCAAAAACGAACAAAAACTCAGATCTAGGTTGGATCGTTACCTGTATCTAGCTTCTGATTCGGTGGTTCTTCTCACGAGCTATGGAGCAACGCACTTCTTCAATCTCGGGTCAATCTGCCAACTTTCTCTCTCTACGGTTTTTCTCTCTAGAACTTGTAAATGAGAGAAATGTGAAGTGATTTAGGCTATTTACAGAGGAAGCTCCCCTATGTTCGCCCGTTCAAACCCGCCGGCCCATCCGGCCCGGCCCGTCATGCCTCATTCGTTTATTCCGTTATCATAATTGCTGTTTTATATTTTGGGATGTTACAAGACCACTATGAATTGGTAACGAGAATAAGAATGGTTGAACAATATATGAGAAATGACTTGTAAACAGAAAGGATACATAGATATGTTTACCATGACTGTTGTACTTGGTCAAGTAAGAGTTACTTGAACACAAGGAAATAGTTTGACAATTGTAATACGTCATACCTTGCTAGGGGCAGTGAGATGCAGCTAGGCGTCCACCATTGTCTACGTTGAACCGATTAATTGATAAATCGTCTAAGTGGGAGTTTGTTGGATATGGGATGTCCGATCTTCAATTAAGTCAACGTTACTATCGAGGTACGATCCAAAGAGTTAAACTTTAGTCAACGAGCAAATTGATAAAATTTAATTGTTAAATATTATAGTTCACGAAAGACATTTTATTAAACGGAAAATAAATATTTAGAGATACATTTATTCGGTTTATTTGGTAATTAATTATTTAGAGAAATAATTATATTCAGAGGGAATTACTGTTTAATTGTTAAAAAAAACATTAAAAGGAATAATTTTACTGATTATTGAAAATTAGTAAACACAAAGGATTAAAAGTGATCATCAGTTTAACTGTTGGGAATTAACAGTTAATACCTTAGGGGTGTGGATTGTAAGATTAAGGATTATAAATATGTCCTTAATCCCAAAACCCTAATCAATAATCTAGCCGCCACAAGATTTGCGACGCCACCACCAGTCCGCCACTGCCGCCGACGTTTGTGGACCGGAAACGGCCGCCGCCGCCGCCGTCGGGTTCCCTCTTGCGCAAACGTGAGACGATTTGTTGCAGGTTTTTGTGAACCGTCAACTAGCGAGGCGCTCGTTGAACCAATGTGTCTTTCGTTTCGTTAATCATTAAAACCCTATGGTTGGATTTAATTTTATTGTTTATGCGCGTGTAAACGTATCACTGGCGGGATTCCAGTTTAGAACTGTTATTCGTATCAAATGCTTCCGCTGTATAAATCTGATTTATTTATTTAAAAGTTTTAAATATTATTTTTGTTTTAAAAGTTAAAACTGGTACGATGATTCCCAACATAACGTGACTAAGTAGATAAAAGAAGCGTATGAAGTTGCCACGACTCAGTCAGAGAGATCGAAAATAGATAAATTTGCGCGAATACGAGTTAACATTGAAACGACGAATTCGTAAAAGAAGTTAGTAATAAAGTAAAAACAAAACAAAAAAAAAGTAATTTTTACAAACGAATATAAAAAAATTTAAGAAAAAATAAAAGAAATTTGAAGGATAAACTTGAGAGTTTAGAAATTTAAGGGGTAGAGTTTAAAATTATATGCAGGGGTAAACTTGAATTTTTAAAAACTTATGAGGTATATTTGAAAATTTATCAAGTTGAGAGAGCAAATAGGAAAATTGATAAAGGAAAGGGTCCATTGTTAAACTTTGGACGGTGGCTTGTTAGTGGCCATCGACCTTGCGCGAATAATAGTTAATATTGAAACGACGAATTCATAAAAAAAGTTAATAATAAAGTAAAAACAAAACAAAAATAGAAAAAAAAATTTACAAACGAATATAAAGAAAAAAGGAAAGAAATTTGAAGGATAAACTTAAGAGTTTAAAATTTTAAGAGGTAGAGTTTAAAATTATATGCAAGGATAAACTTGAATTTTTAAAAACTGATAAGGTATATTTGAAAATTTATAAAGTTGAGGGGGCAAATAGGAAAATTGATAAAGTAAAGGGTCCATTGTTAAACTTTGGACGGTGGATTGTTAGTGGCCACCGACCTTAGTTTTTAAGTTAGTTAGAATTAGTGAACCAACGAGCCGAGCTTACCTCGACTTAGGCTCGGCTTCTTTACAAACCGAGAACAAACTCAACCGTGTTTTCTTTTTATGTGACATCTAAGTATTTCGTTTAACATTTTATCTGAATATTATAACATTAAACATTGTTGGGATAAGAATGTCACCTTGGATAAACATCAACGATGAATATTATAAAATTAAACATAAGATAAATTCTCCTTCTCAATGTCGAAAATCGTAATTTTGTGGGCTAATTTGAACGCAAAATGACAATTATAGTGACAAAAACAAATTCAAGAGCGGAGAGAGGGAACATTGATTTCATTTTCAACAAACAGAACAACAAAATGGAAACCCAAATCAGTCTTGCTCAAATAAGCTTTAATGGTTGAATTAGTTTAGAAAACCTTAACCACACCAAGGTTGTGCTTATTGATGGCTTAAAAATATACGGAAGTAACTTGTAGTCCATGTAAAAGAAATTGAATCACTGGGTCTTGGTAGGTTGCCAAGACTGATACCTGGTCCAATCTCTCTGACCAGGGTGCAGTGTGTGGCCCTTGGAATGATAGATGTATTCATCACCTTCACCTGAGAAGTTCTCCTTGTGATCCAGCCCATACCTCTTCGGTTTAAGCATTAGAAGCTGCAACAAACAAAAACCTTACAAACATTTACCAAACCATTAAGTCTCCTTAAAACAAAACAAATATAATGTACCACCTTCATTTCCGTTCCTTCAATTCTAACCCATGTCATAAAACAAACATAATGTATCATTTGCATCTAGGGATGTAAACGGGCCGAGCTCAACTTGTTTAACTTAAGATAGCATGAGCTCGAGCTCAACTTGTTTAGAGCTCTATTTCTAGACCTCATGCTCGGCTCAAGATCGACTCGATTATCATTTATTAATTATTTTTGTAACTATACATTTTATAGATAACACAATATGTATTATTTATTTATTAGAGTAAATTACTATTTGAGTCCCTGAGGTTTGCCAGTTTTAAATATATAAGTCCCTGCTCTTTTTTTTAGAAGCCTGTGGCCTGACTTTTATTTTTCATAACCATTTGAGTCCTTTTCACTAACTCTGTTAAATTTTTCTGTTAAATGGAAGGGCATTTCAGTACTTTCACATCATAAGGACTAGTAATGTAAATTATTAAAACTATCTAATAATTGAGGGACTATTGTGTAATTTACTTAAAATAATTAAAATTTAAAAATATATATGTAAATTATACACACAAACACACACATTTAACATAAACAGGGAGGTCAAACCGGCTAGATCTACAACTACCGCCGTCCACCGCAACCACCACTATCACTGTCGGATCTCACCTAAACCCGTATTGGGCCGATGTCCGTAACCTAACCCGTCACCACCGTTCCACCCTGTGACTACCACCGTTTCTTCAACGTCGGGAAAACGGCCTCTGCCGGAAAAACTGGGGTCTGAAACCCTAGTTCGTCCCCTACGCCGGAAAAGCGCTTTTTGAAAACCACCATTGCCGTCTGCCGGAAGCGTAGCACCACTGTTTTCAAGTCTTCAGGTCGCCGCCAGGGACCACAGAAACCATAGCCGCCGTTGCTGGGTTCTTTCTCGTCGTCATCGGGTCTCCTGCCGCCAAAGTGACGGCGGAACCCTAGCCCCGTCGTCTATCTTCCTCTTTTGAAGCCGCCGCCTACTGCCGTGAGACCGCCGTAGGTCACCGACGCCACCACCGGTGCTGGTGGTCGTCGTTTTGGAACGCCGCCGTGGAGGGTGGCCGGCGTCTATTAGACACATTGTAATTAAGTAATGTTATAGCTAGTTTATGTAAATATGGGTTATGTATATAAACCCCATCTTTCTTTGTAATCCTTTACAACTTCATACAACTTTACAACTCTTCTACACATTCTCCCTGTTCAACTTGGTATTAGAGCCTCCTTTGGCTCTACCACCACTCCGATCGTAACCAGAGACCGGAGTACACAAGACTCTACGGTTGTCAACTACAACACTGAAGCATACAAAGCTCGTCTTTCTCGTCTCTTTCTCTACAAAGGTTCGTGTTTTTCTTTTAAGTCTTGAAGCATACCGAAGCAACATACAATTCGTTATCTATCTCCCATCTATACCGAAGAAGCATACAAAGCTCGTCTTCCGCGGTGAGTTTGTCAGAAAATTTTTCAGATTTACAGTTGTCACAACTAGGGTTTTTCACCCTGTTCACGCTTAAAGTTCTCGGCCCCGCCGCCAAAATTAGGGTTTTTTGGCTAAAGTTCTCGGAAAAATTCTCGGCCTCGCCGCCAAAATTAAGTTTTTTGGTAAAGTTCTCTGCCCTAGTTCTCGGCTTCAGTATTCGGTTAAGGTTCTCAGCAAAGTTAGAGTTCTCGGCAAACTTAAAGTTCTCAGCAAAGTTAAAGTTCTCGGCTAACTTAAAGTTCTCGGCCATTCCTGAAAACTGAAAGTTCTCGCCTGACGTAAAGTTCTCGGCTAGTTAAAAAATTAATAATAATAAAAATATGGCAACTGTTACTCCTCTTTCACACACTGAAAGAGCCTCTCACAACTCCCACAAGTTTGCATGTACCATATCTCCAACCAACTATGGTTACTAGAAAACCATGATTGAACCTTTCCTGATTACCAACAACCTTTTCGGCAATGTTGATGGCTCCCTTCAGTGCCCGGAACGCATTGTCGCCACTGGATCCGAAGCTGCTGCTGCACTCACTGACAATCTTAATTACACAGCATGGATAGCGAATGATGCACATGTTCTCATGGTAATAATCTCAACTGTCTCTAAGGCATCCTTTGCACATGTACAAGGAACAACTGCCCGCGAGTTATGGGATGCTCTTGCTCGGGCCTATGCCCCCACACATCACTTCCAGAGAATTTACGCTTAAGACACAGCTTCTTCAGCTTAAGATGATAGGTGACGAGACACCTCTTGCGTGTTTGAGCCGTTCTCAAGAATATGCCTCTGCTCTCGCTAACATAGGTGAGCCGGTCAAAGACAAGGATCTAGTCCTGCATGTTATCTAGTGGATTGCATGAGCAATACAATAGCCTCAAATCAAATTTACTTGCTTATTCTGTCCCTCTGGCGTTTAATGAGCTATATGGTCTTCTCACTGACCATGACTACATGGTCTTCTCACTAACCATGACTACATGGTCACAAAACCCACTCAACCAACTGCAACCACTGCATTTACTGCAGACAGACTCTCTACTCAAGCCCCATAGCAGTTTCAATCCCTCCAACAAATGGCCTCTCAACTTGGTTATCAGTTGATGGCCACATCTGCTGCTACATCTCAGCCACCCCAAACGTTTTACAGCGCTCGTCCTCTAACATTTCGCAATCACAACAATCGACGACGCAAGGGTTCTCACCGTGGCGGATACAACAACAACAACAACAACAGAGGTCGTGGCTGTGGTGACAATTGCAGCCAGTTTTCTTGGGCCTCTACACAAAACACAGTCTATGGTACTTGTAACAAGTGTGGAATAGGATATGTCCCCTCTAACTGTCTGAATCGTGATCCCTCAACTATTCGCAATCGTCCAAATACCAACTATGCGGATTATCACTCACAACCTGGTCCCCAGGAGGCTCTAGTTGGTGTCTTGACACAGAAGCCAACAGTCACGTAGCACCAAACTTAGCAAGCTTTGACAACTCTGAGGCTTACCATGGTAATGACTTCCTTCATGTTGGCAATGGTAATGGTCTTCCTATTCTACACATTGGTTCCTCTAAAATTCACCCCTCAAACAAATTATTTAAAATATATGATATCCTTCACGTCCCTGAAATTAAGAAACTCTTATCAGTTCAAAATTTCTGTTTAGATAATAATGTTTTCTTTGAATTTCACTCTTCTTATTTTCTTGTGAAAGACAAGTCTACACGCACCACTCTCCACATGGTCCCAGTGAACATGGCCTTTACGCTCTTCGCCTTTCGCTTCTCCGCTCTATCAATAAGCACGTTTTCATTGCCACACGTGCGTCCTCCGATGTGTGGCACAGAAGGCTTGGTCATCCACACCAATAACTCCTCAAGTTTATGCTTTCTAGTAGTTCTTTACCTGTCACTTCTACTTCATGTTCAACTGCTTGTCCTTTGGACAAGTCAACCAAATCTAATTTGTCTACTTCAAGTTTCCGTAGTAAAATTTATTTTGACTTATTATTCTGTGATGTTTGGGGTCCCGCTCCTGTTCCATCTTCTGATGGACATAGATACTTCATGCTTTGTGTTGATCACTTTTCTCGTTATATGTGAATTTTTCCTTTAGCATAGATACTTCATTGTAATTAAGTAATGTTAGAGGTAGTTTATGTAAATATGGGTTATGTATATAAAACCCCATATTTCTTTGTAATCCTTTACAACTTCAATACAACTTTACAACTCTTCTACACATTCTCCGTATTCAACTGTGTCCACTTCCACTCCCTGGAGAATGATGAAATTTGGAGGGCTGATGAATCTGGGTTTTCTGTAAAAGCTTTAAAGTTGAAGATGAATCTTTGTTTTTTTTGTAAAAAGGGCTAATGAAGTCAAAGGGTAAAAGGATATTTGAGATGGAATATATTTTTTTAACTTTTTAAGTAAATTACATAATAGACCCTCAAATATTAAACTATCTTATTAATTTACTTTACTAGTCCTTTAGGTGTGAAAGGACTGAAATGCCCTTCCATTTAATAAAAAAATTTAACAGGGTTAGTGAAAAGGACTCAAATGGTTATGAAAAACAAAAGTCAGGCCACAGACCGTTAAAAAAAAAGCAGGGACTCATATAGTTAAACTAGAAAACCTCAGGGACTCAAATAGTAATTTACTCTATTTATTATTATCATGATTTTATATAATAAATATTATGTTAATAATATATAAATATATATTTAATCCATAAAATAAAAATTATACAAATAAAATGCTTTTTTAGGCCGCAAGCCTGCTCGAGCTCGGTACGTGAAGCTCGGGCTCGGGCTCGTTTATTAAATGAGCCTCAATATAAGAGCTCGAGCTCGAGCTCGTTTAACCTACGCTCTATTCGAGTTTTAGCGAGCCAATCTCGAGTAACTCATTTACACCCTTACTTCATTCCTAAACACATGATATAAAATAAACATAACTAGTGGGGTAATTATAGGGGTGTAAACGAGTCAAGCCGGCTCAAGAGCTACTCGATATCGGATCGGTAAAAAGCTCGAACGAGCCCGAGCCCAAGCCCGATCTCGAGCCTAAAATATGGCTTGTTTAGTTAACGAGCCCGAGCTCGAGCTTTGCCTTCTAAGATCGTTTAGGCTCGCAAGCCTTAACGAGCCTAGTAAAATTTTATTTTATTTTTTTATATATTTAATATATTATTCAATTTAACCCCCCAAATCGAGCTCGAGCCGAGCTTTGGCTCGTTTAAGGCTTCCTATAACCGAGCTCGAGCCGAGCTTTTTCTCGTTTAATAGTCTTGAATGAAATCGAGCCTTGTCGAGCCGATCTCGAGCTTTTTTTTCACTCCACGAGCCGAGCTCGATCCAAAAATTATAGGCTCGAACCGAGCCGAGCTCGAGATCGAGCTTTAGGATAATCCCACGAGCCAAGCTCGATTAGTGCCAGGCTCAGGCTCGGCTCGGCTCGTTTACACCCCTAGGTAATTACCCGCGTTACACAGCGGGTTCACAACGTAGATAAAAATAAGTAAGACACAACGATATATTAGTACTCACCTCGTGAAAAAAATGCACGTCAAAACATTAGAAACGCAGATAAAAAAAACAAAAAAATAAAAGTAAAAAACAAAGAAATAAAAGAATATAAAAAACCTAAGAAAAAAAAAATACATTTAAAAGTAACTTTACTAACGTTCAGGGGATGTAATGTACTTTATTAAAGTTCAGGGGAAATAGTGTAAACTGATTAAAGAAAAAGAAAGAAAAATAAGCTGATTAATATTTAGGGGGTCAAAGTGAAAATTTGAGGAAAAGACGAAAATTAATCTGTGCATTGAAGACTTGTACCAGAAGCATGAAAGCTTTCAAGTTTGCTTTTTGTAGTATGTTAAATAAATGTCTCACGTTCATTTTCATTGCTTCATCCCTAAACCATGATATAAAACAAACATTATCACTTTCATTCCCACTCCATTCCTAAACCCATGATATAAAACAAACATAATGTCTCACTTTCATTTCCATTCCTTCATTCCTAAACCAATGATATAAAACAAACACGTCTCACTTTCATTTTCATACCTTTATTCCTAAACCCACGATATAAATATAGTTGTGAAGTGTTAAAGACTTGCCTCGTCTCCAGTGTGATCAGTTATGAAGTGTAGCCAACCATGCCACTCAGGTGGGACCTGAGAAGCGTTGTAACGGTCCTTTGCTACATATTCTACCCACCTGTGTCTTCCTACCATAACAAAATAAATAAATAAATAAATAAATACGAACATGATAGCTATACTTGACACTTTGTTTATTTTGGACGGAAGATCACAAGTCATACATATACAAGGCCATTTGATGTGTCTCACTTTCATTTTCATACCTTAATTCCTAAACCCACGATATAACTATAGTTGTGAAGTGTTAAAGACTTGCCTCGTCTCCAGTGTGATCAGTTATGAAGTGTAGCCAACCATGCCACTCAGGTGGGACCTGAGAAGCGTTGTAACGGTCCTTTGCTACATATTCTACCCACCTGTGTCTTCCTACCATAACAAAATAAATAAATAAATAAATACGAACATGATAGCTATACTTGACACTTTGTTTATTTTGGACGGAAGATCACAAGTCATACATATACAAGGCCATTTGATGTGTAGTCTATAAGTTTGTATATAATTTAGATCATATATAGATCATTAATTTGTAAATTTGCATCATCTTTGAAACATATTGAATTCCTTTATTGGATATAGAGAAAAGCAATAAACCGTTTCCCAGGGATAATCCAACTTCATCAAATAAATAAACAAAAGACGATGATACTGAGTAGCATTAATGACTATAGAACCGCAACTCATAATCCAACACAACAGGAGGATGCTTATACTAAACACAACGGATTATCAAACATAAGCATAAACAAAGAACAGAACTCACCATATTGTGTCCCTTCAAGCTTCTGATAGTATTTATTGCCAAATTTGTCAACACCCACTAATGTCGCACCTATGTTGTGGATCTTGGTTTGCCTGAAAGTTTCACAAACCAAAAAGATTATGGTTCCAGATCATCGATGAAGATACTAATAGTTAATGCAAAGCAAACTGAAATCTTGAATGACTAGAAGGTATGACCATTGTAGAGTATAGACTATAGAAAAACCTTTTTCTTTTTTTTTCTTTTTTTTATTTGCTAAGTGAAGCATGTTAACTATGTCTTCTATAAAATTGACTGGGTCAATTCATTCTAGTTCCATGATTTGATGCCATTCATATTCCATGAAATCAGATTATAACTGAATTGAACTTCACTCCCATTATTATTACTCACTTGAATTATCATGAGCTAGCGTCACGGGCAGTTGACAAGTAGGTTTGCACCTGAGGCTTATAAAAGAATTATTACTCTAGATATGATTTGACGTTTAAGAATCGTAAAAGAGCATCCACACTCTTGTATTATGATTAAGGTGTGCTGCTGAGAATTCCTAATCAACTATACTATCAGATAAATATAGTTGTTTCCATTATTCTCATTATGAAAATAGGATTTAGTCCATGGTTCACATATGCAACAACTACAATGAATCCCGTTTATTGTTCAGGAGAAGAATTTGAAACATAAATCACGCAATGATTTGCCGATTTCATCATGGAATTAAGATGCCTATAGTTGTACGATGTTATTCAAGTTACATGGCATAGAGGAGCCCATAAGCAAGGAAAGTAGTTTAGTAGGCCTTCAATTTTAACATCCCACACGATGCCAACGACATAGGACCACCATATTATGTAGAGTTCGATGAGAAGTAACAAACAAGGACTTAACCAACCACACTAATAAAATCGCGGTTCTTAGCTGACGCGTAAATGCATTTCAAATGGAGGAGCTTTACTTACAAAAGATTTCCATCAGTAAGACAATTCCTGAAACAAGCACAAAATAAAGTTAAGTACAGTCGCATGTATAAAACTAGATATAAATAATCCCAAATACACGCACAACTCAAACATATTCCTTTATCCTCATACAAAATACCACTTTGAATTCTGAAAGCGAAAAGCATGATTTTTTAACTTAAAAACTGATAACTGTGCTGCCCGCTCCGGTGGAGGTAGGAATAAGAGGGCTGATACCAAATCTTCATTATTACTCAATACCACAAAATTTTGACTCACCTCTGGTAACAATATTGGCAAATAAACATTGTCAGATTGATGTTTATATTCTACTAGTTGGACTGATTTTAGGATGGTCAGATGCAATTCTGATAAAAAAAAGAGAGACATGAAATCACATTTGTTTATCAGCATTGAGTGCTTCAACATCTATATTTCCAAGAATGAGATGTTGCAGTCTAATAGAAAACCGAGTTATTATCAAGGGTAAAGTTTGTTTGCAAGTATACTAAAAGGCATTCATCCTGAATCCAGATAGTACGAAAATGGTAGCAAAGCCAGCTCACAATTTTCTCACTCGATGTCATCATTTTCATCCAACTTTCAAACCAGCAAACCATATAAATCTATATTCTAATAGGAAACCCTAAAAGTTGAAATACCATGAAATCAATACGTATGGAACAAGATCATGATTGAATTGAAGAAAGTCATGCGAAATCGAATAACTTAATTCCGAAATGGATCTTTGATCTGAGTAGATGTTTTAACAGACAAATAGAAATCGTAAAACACAGATGGATGGAAGGGAACTAACAGAAAGCCTTCTTCCCGGAGCTCCCTTGCAAAATTGACGAGACCTCTCTCTCTGATGCCCTTGAGGACGTTCTTCACCACGGAAGCCATTGAGGACCTCTCTCTCTGATCCCCTTTCTGTATCGACCCACGGACTCACCGGTACTTTCCCTTGTTTAAATTGGATGGGATAAAACACAACGGAGGCATTGGAATTTCAGGGTAAAATTATTTTTTCTTTCTTTTATCATACTTCAAAAAAAAATTGTTTTTAACAAGCAATACCCATTTTAGGGCAGAGGCCGGCTACCCACCTTACCGCTGTGTTCCCGAACCTCATTTAAGGAAAGAAAAGATAGGAAGGGGAAGTAATCTCTTGTTCTAGAGTTTTTTTTAAGGAGTGAAAAGAAAGAAAATAGAAGGAAGGATGTTTCAGAGACTTTTTTAAGAAGTGAAATGGAGGGAAATGAAGGGAAAAGAAGGCTTATCTCCATTCTTTCAAATTGAAAAGATTTGGAGAGAAAAGAAAATAGGAGGAAAAAAAGAAAAAGAAAAGAAAGGAAATGAATTCTTTCTTTTCTTTTCCTCCTTTAGTAAACTCGGGAACAAAGCGTAAGAAAAACTTCATCGTTGAAGACTTCATT
The DNA here is from genome assembly GCA_023525975.1 of Smallanthus sonchifolius. NCBI lineage: Eukaryota > Viridiplantae > Streptophyta > Magnoliopsida > Asterales > Asteraceae > Smallanthus > Smallanthus sonchifolius. The sequence goes on from CM042023.1 coordinate 48,768,336, forward strand.
CCAATAAGCTTCATCGTTGAAGACTTCATTCCAATTCGAATTCGAAGAGGAGAAACTAAGAAAACAACTTAAACCCACAACACCCACGCTACTTCCGGTTGTTTTCTTTCGGTAATTTTGACGATTTGGGGATATGGGTATCAAAGATTATTTAGAAGTTGCAGTCTGGGTGGCCAAAAATTTCTTGTTTCCCAGAGAAATTAATGAAAAAAACCCCTCTAATCTGATTCGTCTTGTTGATTCGCTAATTCAGCTGGTTGTCGGTTTGAAGACTGCAAACGATTTCGATATGAAGACCTCAAACGACTTCGATTTGAGACCTGCAAACAGTTTCGATTTGAGACCTGCAAACGGTCTTTGTTGTTTAGGTATTTGAAGAATCGCTCATCAGTTCATGTTGCAAACAGTTTTCGAAGACCTGCAAACGGTCTTTGTTTTTTAGGTATTTGAAGAATCGCTCATCAGTTCATGTTGCAAACAGTTATCGAATAATCTTTTTCTCGGTTAATTGTTTTCCTGATAAATCGTTTTCGATTTGAGACCAGAAAACGATTTCGTGAATATCTGGTCCATAATTCTTCGATTATGTATTGAATACCATCGTGAATACCACTTGAATACTATAGCTTTTAGTCATCGCAAGAACTTTTTTATTTTGTTTTTTTTCTGGTTTGAGGACGTTTTAGCATAAACCTAGGTTTGGTTTGCTTTTGAACTTCTATGGTTATTCGGACAATCGATTTGATAATGTTCAAATGATTCAAGATTTTTTAATGTTGATTTTATATATTTTTTTAGTTTTTTATTAAGAAGAGTATTTTGGTCTTTTCTAAAAATTTAACAGAAACAAATAAACGGTGTTAATTGTTTGACTTTAACTGAGAAAAAGAGAAACTAATAGACTGAATAGTCAAATTTAAACTAATGCACTAAAAGTGTTATTTAGGTCAAACCACATGAACTATGTAACACCCAAAAATTCAACTTGATTTAAACTTTTAAAAACAAGTGAATGTTAGGTCCCAAAACAACATTTAACGTATCCACACGTTTAAGTTTTACAAACATGATTTAGACTTCCCAAATCCACAAAGAAGTCAAGACATAAAATAACAATTCACAAGTTATCCACAACCTTTTAAACAACCCAAAAAGTTTGTAAAGACTCCCCACAAGAAGTTTAAACAAAAACAATCATCTGAAAAAAATTTCGTGCTAAATACTCCACAAGATGCGAGACCCGATGTAACATTTGAAAATTTTTCGTGCTAAATACTACCAAAATAAAATTTAAAGGACTAGAAGTATAATTACTTAAAAGATCAGGGACTAAAAATGAGAAATTCTGAAATTTCATTGGTAGCGAACCGCTACCATAAGCATAACGGTCCGCTACGTGGTCCCAAAGGCAATAATGAGGGAATGACACGTGCCCTGATGAGTCATTAGGGTTTCTGACGCGTGTCACAGGTAGCGGACCGCTACCAGATTCTTATCGCTACGGCTACCTCAGTTTATGGATTAAACTTAGCATATAGCTTCTCCTGCTTAAGTAATTCTAGAATTAAGCGCAGATGTTCCTCATGTTCCTCCTTGTTCTTGGAATAAATGAGAATGTCGTCGATGAAAACGATGACAAATTGATCAAGGTATGGCTTACACACACGGTTCATGAGGTCCATGAACACCGCGGGTGCATTGGTTAATCCGAAAGGCATGACCATAAACTCATAGTGGCCGTACCTTGTCTTAAAAGCAGTCTTAAAGATATCTTCATCTCGGACTCTCAATTGATGGTAACCGGACCTAAGGTCTATCTTGGAATAGAAACTTGATCCTTGGAGTTGATCAAAGAGATCATCTATACGAGGCAGAGGATAACGATTCTTGATTGTCACTTTATTTAGTTCACGATAGTCGATACACATACGGAAAGTCCCGTCCTTCTTCTTGACAAACAGGACCGGAGCTCCCCATGGCGATGAGCTAGGTCAGATGAAACCTTTATCCAACAATTCCTGTAACTGAGTATATAGTTCTTTCAATTCACTAGGTGCTAGTCTATAAGGTGCCCGAGCGATCGGTGCCGCTCCGGGTGCTAGATCGATTTGAAATTCAACTTGACGGTGTGGTGGTATACCAGGAAAATCCTCAGGAAATACTTCCAGAAAATCACGAACGATGGGAATATCATCAATCTTCTTCTCTTCTGATTGCTGCTCAGCAATGAGAGCCAAAATAGCAGTATGCCCTTTTCGAAGGCATTTATGTGCTTTCATAAAGGATATGATGCCCATGACTGCACCAATCTTTTCGCCCTGAGCGGAAAGGGTTTCTCCACTCTGGAGAGGAATGCGAACAATTTTCTCACGACAGACAATTTCAGCTTGGTTTTTAGATAACCAATCCATACCAACAATTACATCAAAACTACCAAGTGTGACCGGCATAGGGTCGATATCAAGTATATGACTAGCCATCTCAAGCTTACAACCCTTAAGAATGTGGGTTGCTTCAATTATTTGGCCATCAACTATCTCTATTATATACTTAGTTTCTAACATGGTTGGGGTTCCTTTTATCATATCACTAAGCTTCTTAGATATAAAACTCATATCAGCACCAGTATCAAATAGAACAGAAGCGAAGTAATTGTTTAAGAGAAACTTACCGGTGACCACATTATGATCATATCGAGCTTCTCCAAATCCTAGTACGAAGGCTCGTCCTTTTGCACAATTCCCTCCATTGTTGGCATTATTTCCACCGTTGTTGTTGCATTGATTGTTGTTATAACCATTGTTGCCCTGATTATTGCCGTTACCGTTACCATTGCCATTACCATTTCCATTACTACCCCTCTTTGAATGAGGATAATCCCTCTGAATATGTCTCTCCTTACCGCACTGAAAACATCCTCTTGTAAATACATGTGGTCGAAATGGTTGCTTGTTCAGAAGTGCAACCCTACAATCTTTCGCAGCGTGGCCCATCTTACCACATCGCTGACAACGCTGTCGGTCACAAGTGCCTGTGTGGTGATAGCCACATTTGTTGCACTTGGGATACTTCCCAGCATATTCACCCTGATTCGGACCTGAAGAGGTCGTCTGATTGAAGTTCTTAGCAGGCTCAATCTTACGCTGCTGCTGCGATTGATGAAACTGGGGTCCCTTGGAGCTGGAGTGAGAGTTGGAGTTGTGATCAAACTTGCGCTTATGGTTGTCAGTGGATTTAGAGACCGAACCTCTCGGGGGTAGAGACCCTTGAGTCACCGCCTGATCGGTTAACTTGTAGGCGAGTCTGATAGTCTGCTGGATGAAGTAACCATACTATGAATCTAAGGCACCAAGCCTCCAATATACAGCTCAATCCTCTTGTAACCAGGAGTCACCATATGCGGGCACATGGTAGCAAGCTCATGGGAACGAGTGGTATATAGCTCAATTTCTGAACCTTCCATCTTCAGGTTCTAGAATTCTCCTTCCAACTTTTGGATTTCATCCCGAGGACAGTACTCCTCCTTCATCATTGTCTTAAACTCCTCCCACGGCAGTGCATTGGCCATAGCTAGACCCAACATTTGGACCTGAGCATTCCACCAAGTGAGAGCCGGGCCCTCCAAAGTTTCGGAAAAAAAAAACTTGAGCTGATTGGCCAATGGGCAGTTGCACATGGCAAATACCGATTCTACTTTTTCGAACCAACCGAGTAGTCTGACAGCTCCTTCGGCTCCACTAAAGGTGTGGGGCTTGCAGTCCATAAATGTTTTGAATGTGCATGCTGGTTGCTGATTCTGCTGGCCTGGAGTTAGAAACATGTAGGTCCAGATTTCTCTTGAAATCACTGATTTGATCGATTACACACACACACAGGCGGAAACTGTGTGTATGGTGGTGAAACAGATAATAGAAACAGTGTTGGTGAAGATAACAGGCTAACCACAGTTTGAATCAACACGCAAATGGTATGAAAGTGTAAGAACACAGTGAATAAACAACTGCAAATTGTATTGATTCAGGAAAAATGTGAAAGAGAAGGTTCAGGGTTACAGCCGCTACTCCCACCCTAAACATTCTCAAACTAGGCTATTTATAGTAGTGACAGTATCGAAACTATGTTCAATCGAAACTACTAGTTTCGATTGACCATTTACAAGTGATACAAAGACTGTCGAAACTACCATCTATCGAAACTACTAGTTTTGATTGAACACACTCAATCAAAACTAAGTAGTTTCGATGGCCCAGACTCAGAAATAAAAACAGTAATTACAAAAAATTGAAATTACATTTAATGAAATGACAGAAAGTAAACTAGTCTAAAATTGTTTAAACAAACAATAAATGACAACAGCTTATACATAAGATATAACTCTACAATCTCCCCCTAAGCTGTTGCATTACCGTCTTCAACTCTTCATTAAGCAGCTGGTCCTTCAGTTGTCCTCGGTATAAAAGGTTTAACATGGAGAGATACAACCCGTTGGTAGGCTTTAGCATCAGCTTCATCTTCATCACTGTATGCCTGAATGTGATTCTAAAAAAGGATTTCCAGATCTTCAGGCTGAAACTTCAACAGCTCCATGGGCTCAAAGATGGTGATGTCTTCCTTGCCCTCACACTCTATTACTGCACTGCCAATGATTGGGTCATAATACCACTTTCTGAAAGTTTGTAGCTGGACAGGTACATATTTTGGAATGGTGATGGTCTTGTGAGTGTGGGCAGGCTTGTACCTTAAGAACACATATGGCTTGTTAGTCTTAGGATGAAACCTAGTCTTTGAGATCTTCTTTTGAGTTTTCCTAGGCTTCATTCCTTTGAAATCATTATTGACTTGAGAATGCAGAAATTTCTCAAAGTCATAAGCCATCATGACCTTCCCAGGGTTTTGAAGTAGAAGTTTGGCTAAATCCCTGAGGTCATAGAAAGGAAGGGTTTGGAAGTCAGTCATATTTTTAAAGTGCTGAACTCCCCCTCTATATCTTCTTATGATAAAGAGCTTTCTTTCAGCATCATACTTCCAGCCAATTGGAGGCCTTTTTAGTTCTTGATGCTCTGTTATCCATTCATATGTCTTAGGGGTTTCCTCCTGAATTATTTTCTTAAACCAAGACTTTCTTTAAATTGGAGGTTCAGGAGCAACCGAGGGTGAATCTTGTGCTGGACCGGATTCGAAGACTGTAGTGGTTGGTTCAGGAGTGACTGTTTTGATAAGATTAATCTGAACATCATCTTCACCTTTTTCTTCGTCAGTTAAGGTTTGAATTTCATCTCCGTCTTCCGTAAAGTATCTAGTTCGCCCAGTCTCCTTTTCTTCAGTGGTCAGGATTTCTGGATAAAGATCATTATACCCAAAGTTTTCAATGTCATCTAAAAGGGCATTCAGCTCATCATCAGATGGGATGTCTTCTTCATCAAGAATCACGGTCTCTATTTCAGTGGAAGTCCCTTTCCCTCTCTTCCTTGCATCTCTTCTCTCACTAGCTGAGGGAAGGTTTAGTTATGTACCTTCAACTTTGACTTCAACCGTCTCTTTTTTCTTTTCAATATGCCCAGCAAATATAGTTAGTGCAGATTCTGGATTAGTCACAAGGTCAGGAGATGAGGGTTCAACCACAGATGTGGTCTCCCCCTGAGCTGTTGAAGTAGTTGGTTGTTTTTGCACAGGTTTAACTATTGAGGCTTTGAGCTGCTCCACTGCTTCAGCTAAAGCCTTGAATTCTTCATTTTGCTTTGATATTAGTTTCTACTGTGTTTCAAGTTGAGTTTGTTGGACCTCAATCTGGGTATGTAAACCCCCAACTTCCAGCTTCAGGTCTTTAACCTCTTCCTGGACATTACGCAAATTATTTTTTAAGCCTTCAATTTCTTCATCTTTCTTTTGAATCGTATCCTGCATTTTCTTCAGTTCAAGGCTCAGAGTCTTAACTCTTGGTACAGGAGAGGCTGAATCATGAGTTGGTGATGTGGGAATAGTATGGATGGGTGATTGTTGTGGAGATGGTTGTGGAGTGGGTTGTGGAGTAGGTAGTGGAGATGGTTGTGGAGATGGTTGTGGAGTGGCTAATAAAGAATCTGATGAGGATGACAAGTCTTCAAATCCTGTTTTGATTTTCTTTGCCTTAGGCTCTTCTTCCTCAAAATCAGAACCTGACTCAACCTGTCGTTTAGAGGAAGATGCAGGATGCATTGTTCTATCATCTGAATCAGACTTGTAGTAGTCAGATCCATAAATCCCTGCATCCAGAGTTCCACTTGATTCTGCGACTTCCTCCTCAACTCCATGCATGCCAGCTTCAACATTAACTGCTGGCTCTTGAACTATCTGAATTTGTTCAACAAAAGGAGCCTCGATCACAGGCTCAATGATGGGTTGTTCTTGTTCTTGAACATCAGGGACGTTTATCTCAATCTCAGCTTCATCAATAGGTGCATTACCTTGATCTTGCTCAACTTCCATTTCTTCTTCTTCAGATGATGAGTTCTCTTCTTCAAGATCAGGGTCAATATCAGGGATAAATTCTTCTTCTTCACCAATAATATGACCAAACAGGGGAACGTTAGCTATAGCCCTGTTGGTTCTCTTGTTAGTACTTCTCATATAGCTGAGAGTCTTGGCAATCATGTGATCGAACACAAAGGTGTTCCCACCTTGTTGCAGCTCAGCATGAAGATGATTAATGATAATTTGTAAAAATCTAGGATATGCCAGGAATTTCTCCTTCACGGCTCCTGTTAGATTGTCTTTTAACTGTCTGAATATGAAGCCAGAAAAGTTGTAATCTCTTCCCTTGATTATCCCCAAAATAGCTGAGCCCAGAGTGCTGTTTGCTGAATCAAACCCTCCTTTTCTGATTGATAGGCAGTGAATAAACACGTGCACTATATATCTCCAGTGGCTTGGTAAGGAGTTCTTGATTATCTGGCCACTCTTGAATTCATCTGGATGACCCAACCTTCTGAAGCATTCTTTAACATAGAAGATTGGGAATTCAATGGGTTCATCTGGATTATCATTAAACTGAAGCACCTCTCTAATTGTAGCTTCAGAAAGTAAGACTTCTTGGCCACGCACAGTTGCTCTAATGTGCTCTATATTCTCAATTGTGATGATTTCTGCAGTCTCCCAGAATTCTCTTTTAGTTGTCTCAAACACCGACAGAATTCTCTTGGCCACGCACAGTTGCTCTAATGTGCTCCAATGTGCTCTATATTCTCAACTGTAGGTCCAGATTTCTTTTGAAATCACTGATTTGATCGATTACACTCACACACAGGCGGAAACTGTGTGTATGGTGGTGAAACAGATAATAGAAACAGTGTTGGTGAAGATAACAGGCTAACCACAGTTTGAATCAACACGCAAATGGTATGAAAGTGTAAGAACACAATGAATAAACAACTGCAAATTGTATTGATTCAGGAAAAATGTGAAAGAGAAGGTTCAGGGTTACAGCCGCTACTCCCACCCTAAACATTCTCAAACTAGGCTATTTATAGTAGTGACAGTATCGAAACTATGTTCAATCGAAACTACTAGTTTCGATTGACCATTTACATGTGATACAAAGACTGTCGAAACTACCATCTATCGAAACTACTAGTTTCGATTGAACACACTCAATCGAAACTAAGTAGTTTCGATGGCCCAGACTTAGAAATAAAAACAGTAAATTACAGAAAACTGAAATTACATTTAATGAAATGACAGAAAGTAAACTAGTCTAAAATTGTTTAAACAAATAATAAATGACAACAGCTTATACATAAGATATGACTCTACAAAACATAATATAGGTTCAAGGTTATAAGGCTTAGGAAAGGAGCTTTGAGAGATGAATTGACCTCACTAGTCAATGGTTATAGCATTTACCTATAACATTCTGTGCTGCTAGAGCCTCAGCCACACTATCGTTGATTAGTGCCGCCAGTTCCGCTGCTGTCATGTTGATGGTACCTCGGCCACCAGCACGACCTCCACGTCCTCTTCCAGACATGATTCTTCACATTCACAAATACAAAACAATGAGAAATATATCGCATATTAAACACCATTTATGTACAAGTAAGGAATTACAACATCTAACATTTTGAAAATTAAATAAACTGTAAGGCTACAAAATAAATAACTCAAAACATTAAACTTCTCATGCTTTTATTGAATGGGAACAACCTTACCCATCTAGGTTGAAAAGAGAAATAACATAAGCGAAACATGAATGAAAAGGAAAGATAGAATAGAAAGATCATCAAACATCCTCGACATCGAAAGAAACGTATGATTGTGCATCGTCGATCTCCACCGGTTCCTCCTCGGGTGGGTCCTCCTCTAAGGGCTCATCCTCGAAGGGCTCCTCCTCATCGTCTGAAAGTGGAACGTCTTCTGGAAATAGGGCTGCTTGCAGTTGAGCTTCTAAGTGGGTCACTCTCTCCCGAAGTCCTTCAGCAGCATGGTCTACTACTTGTAGTTGGGCTTCCAGATGAGTCACTCTCTCTAGAATCCCTCCTACATCATGGTCTGAGGTGTCCACCCTCATCTCCAAATGTGTAACCCGATCCACTAAATGGTTATGGACTTGATCCGTCACTGCTAGCTCAGCGGTCAAAAGCTCTAACCCTACCTTATTCTCCTCTATTTGTGACTCTCGCTGCAGAATGTCGGGTATCTCATCAGTGGCTTCCTTCATTGCTTTTAACTCCTTAGTTATGATGAACACAAAAGCTGTAAAAGCTTGTTCTATGGTGCATGGCAAGCTTGGCAAAGTACAGGATGAGGAAGTTGAACAAAAATAGGGTGATGGAACATTTCCCATCTCGATCCACCTTTGGATCATCTTCGGATATGCATTCCAATTAAGTTTCGTGTTCCTTGCTTGTGCATTACTTGGTTCCCCATGTTCCACCGAGTTGTCACTAGAACTAGTCCGGCGCCTTTTGGGCTCCGGGGATGATAAGGTAGATGTCTTAGGTGATGGTGGTGGGGTTGACGACATGATCCTGTAATGTAACATATAAGTGCCAAATATCCAATGTTTATGACATGTAACTAATGTGTGAGGTTATAATGTAGTATGCAATCCTAGTTCTCTATAACCAATGTCTCTAATACCAATCTGTCACACCCCCAATTTCAACTAACGGAGTTTTACCGTTTAGGAAGTGACAAACCAGGATCGCAGTCATTAGTTACATTGAACGACACTATATGGGACTAAAATAAAAATATATCATAAATGATCAAAGTGAGTGCGGAAGCGTAAAACGAAAGTAAATGCGTAAAACAAACGCGCCCAAGAAAAGTCCCAACGTGTCCAGTCCAAAAACAAAGTACAAGCAATTCAACAATATTAATTTATAAATAAATAATAAGACTCCATGCATGGCCTATGCGTGCACCTGTGCCTTATCTTAAGCGACCTGAGAAAATATGTAAGAAAACGATGTCAACACGAGGTTGGTGAGTTCACAGGTTTCAGTATATAAATAAACGTTTACCAGATTTATTGTATAATCAACATATATATATCGACGGGTAGCTAACCCATTCTCATGTTTGCTATTACGCTCGCAACCGTAAACTGACTGTTTGAATGCCTCCCACCAGGCCTATCAACCATGGTGCACATTTAGGTCAATATTGCACCCGTTCGATATCCAATCGAGTTAGCGCGACTAACGCGGGTGAGGTTTGTCAAACCCAGTAGTACTACGCAACATAACTCGCTATTCTCATATTTAAACGGTTCGATTCGAGGAATTTCATGATAGAGTTTACACATAGTCATAACAAGTGATACATAATGAAGTACAAAAATCAAAAAGAGTTTGCGTCATGTTATCTCCCCCAGTTTAAAAGCAGTAAAAGGGGCCGTGAAAACTCACCTGAACGGCGTAGGTAGTGATCACACAAGAACGAGATTGAAATCTCAAGCGTTTGCCTGACACGGCTCACGAATGCCCTAGAATTACAACATAATAGTTAGGGACTCAATGAGATTTGTGATGACACACAGAGGATTAGAACGTCTTTAAACATTCTAAAGATTAATGGGAAAACGAACGAGTTTACGAAAATACGGATTTTTAAGTTAGTATAAATGCGTTTCGGGATAAATGACAAATAATTTATAATAATTATTGTTTATAAAAATATAATAAATAAATCAAACATTCTGACAAAAGGGTTTACTCACACACGACCGCGCCTAAGGCAAGGCACGACCGTGTTAAGGTTACGGGCGCGACCGTGTTAAGGTTACGGGCGCGACCGTGTTAAGGTTACGGGCGCGACCGTGCTGGTCAGGGGCGCGACCGTGTTGATCAAAACAGAAGACACAACAAAGCTGATCACTAGGCACGACTGTGTCTGAGCCAGGCATGACCGTGTCTAGGGTTCTGAGGCACGACCAGGTCTAACCAAGAGGCACGACCGAGTCAAAGGGTGAGGCACGACCGTGCTAAAACTCGGCATGACCGTGTATCCTGGATTTACAGACACATAGTTTAACAGAATAACCCAATAGATCCAAATCCGTTTGGTTTCGATCACGATTGACCAAAAGGACATGGGGTTTTTACAAAACAGAACTTTGCGAATCTATCAGTATAAGTTAATTTGATTGAGAGCAGGTTTAAGATAGAAACCCCCAAAATATTTTACCGACAAACCCTAATTACAGAATATGAGCAATTCGATGATAAAGAATGAAATTAACACAGGGCTTTTAACGAGTGAAGGGTTACGAAACTATCCATATCAGTTAATTGGATTTATAAGGTTGATAATGACAAAAGCCCCAAATCGATTTATGAACGAACCCTAGGATTGGGTTCGTCTCCAATTCGATGTTAATAGATCGAATTGTCATGGGGTTTTCAATCTATGAATAAAAACAAAACTGAGGGAATGCTTAATTACCAGAACGATGTACGAATTGATGGTGATCGATCAAACGCAGGTTCGACGGTGACTGTCTCGACCTCCGGCGACTCCCGCAGCTTTTCTTGTTGAATTGGTGCGTGTAACTGCTTCGAGATTGATCGCTTAGTGTGTGCAGAGTGTTTGTACGAAAGAATAATACATGAATTCGTTGAATTTGAATGAAAATGGCATTGAGGTCGACGGTTACACATTAATTACCCTTAATTGGGTTTAATTCGGAGTAATAACGATGATTAAAGCCCCAATGATGGTCGTTAATAGTTGAGACGTGCATAACGGTTACGAAATCGAACAAACTTATGATTAAAGATTGTGTTTACATTTCAACTGACAAGACGCACGACCGTGCCAGCAAGAGGCGCGACAGTGCCAAGGCACTTGGCGCGACCGTGCCAAAACAAGGCGCGACCGTGCCAAAACAAGGCGCGACCGTGCCTACTAGGTTTCTGGTTATTTACAAAACCAGCCCTTGTAACTTCAGCTTTGACAGAAATGATCCCTTGGTTTTAGAATTGGGTCAACTTGGTTAGGATTTAACAGAATATTTAACGGAATCACTAACGGGATTAACTTGAAAAGTCGGATTGTCACATCATCCCCTAGTTGAAAGAATTTTCGTCCCGAAAATTTAATAATAAAAAAATAATAAAATAATTTTTTTTATGGATGTTACATCATCCCCTAGTTGAAAGAATTTTCATCCCGAAAATTGAAATAGTACCTTAAGAGCTTGACGTGGAGTGCTTGAACAGATTAGGATACTTGCGCATCATCTGATCCTCACGCCCCCACGTGAATTCCGGTCCGCGTTTCGAGTTCCAACGGACTATGACAATAGGGATTTTACTGCGCTTAAGCGTTTTGACTTCCCTATCCATGATTTCCACAGGTTCTTCGATGAAACGCAACTGTTCATCAATGTGAAGTTCCTCAAGAGGAACCTCGAGTGACTCATCTGCTAGACAATTCTTCAAGTTTGAGACGTGAAAGACGTTGTGTACACCATTAAGTCCTTCAGGTAGGTCCAGTTGATACACTACTGGACCAATCCTCTTCACTATCTTGAATGGTCCAACATAACGAAGATTTAATTTGCCTCGTTTCCTAAAATGAATGACACCCTTCCAAGGTGAGACTTTTAACAAGACCATATCCCCTACTTGAAATTCTAACGGTTTACGACGCTTATCGGCATAGCTCTTTTGACGATCTGCTGCCATACGATTTCTAATTTGAACGATTTTCTTAGAAGTTTCAAGTACGAGTTCAGGACATGTAAGTTGAATATCCCCAACCTCAGCCCAACAAATAGGAGAACGACATTTCTGACCATATAATGCTTCAAATGGAGCTGCCTTGATGCTAGTGTGATAACTGTTGTTGTAGGAGAACTCCACCAGCGGTAGGTGAGACTCCCAAGTGTTACCGAAATCAATCACACAAGCTTGTATCATGTCCTCTAGAGTTTGAATAGTACGTTCTGTCTGGCCATCAGTTTGAGGATGGTATGCTGTGCTCATATCTAGACGTGTGCCTAAAGCTTTATGTAACGATTGCTAGAAACGAGAGGTGAATCATGCATCACGATCCAAAATGATAGAGATTGGCACCCGTGCCGAGAGACTACTTCTTTCAAGTAAATACGAGTAAGCTTATCCATTTTGTCTGTTTCCTTGATTGCTAAGAAGTGAGCGGACTTTGTTAAACGATCAACGATTACCCAAATGGTATCACATCCGGTAGGATTTCGTGGCAATTTTGTGATAAAGTCCATGGATATCTGCTCCCATTTCCACATGGGAATCTCCGGTTGCTGGAGAAGACCAGAAGGCCTTTGATATTCAACTTTGAGTTTCACGCAAGTCAGGCACTTGCTCACATAGGTGGCTATATCGGCCTTCATCTTTGGCCACCAATACAGCACCTTTAGATCATGGTACATCTTGTCGGAACTTGGATGAATAGAGTAACGAGATTTGTGAGCTTCATCCATGACTAGTTCCCTTAAGTTTTCGAATACTGGAACCCATATTCGCTCGACAAAGTAGAGAATACCCTCACATTTGACCTCGAGTTGTGCTTCCATACCGCGTGTACCTTCCAGCGGTAGGTTTTCCCCTTTTAGGGCTTCAAGTTGAGCACTACGTATTTTATCAGGTAATCCGGGGTGAATAGTAAGCTGTAGCGCTCGAACTCGTTTGGGCTTGGTTTCCTTTCGACTTAGAGCATCAGCTACAACATTAGCCTTACCCGGATGATACCGGATCGCACAGTCATAATCATTCAAGAGTTCGACCCAACGACGCTGTCTCATGTTTAGCTCTTTCTGCTCGAAGATATGCTGAAGACTCTTGTGATCGGTGTAGATGATGCACTTGGTACCGTACAAGTAGTGTCTCCATATCTTAAGTGCGAAAACCACAGCTCCCAACTCTAGATCATGAGTGGTGTAGTTTTTCTCGTGAATCTTTAGTTGACGCGAAGCATATGCGATCACCTTTTCTCGTTGCATTAGAACACCACCCAAACCCTGAATGAATGCATCACAATACACCAAAAAATCATCTGTACCCTCCGGAAGAGCTAGGATAGGTGCACTGCAGAGTTTCTGCTTAAGATGTTGGAATGCTGACTCTTGGTTATCGCCCCAGTTATAGGCTTTACCCTTTTGAGTTAAGGCAGTGAGAGGTTGTGCATCTTTGAAAATCCCTCGATGAATCGACGGTAATATCCAACCAATCCCAGAAATTGTCGCACCTCAGTCGGAGTCATTGGTGTTGCCCAATTCATGATGGCTTCTATTTTTGATGGATCGACATGTATTCCCTTCTCGTTAATCACATGTCCTAAGAATTGAACTTCCCGGATCCAGAATTCACAATTGGAAAACTTAGCATATAGCTGCTCATGCTTAAGTAATTCTAGAATTAAGCGCAGATGTTCCTCATGTTCCTCCTTGTTCTTGGAATAAATGAGAATGTCGTCGATGAAAACGATGACAAATTGATCAAGTAAGTCTTACACACACAATTCATGACGTCCATGAACACCGCGGGTGCGTTGGTTAATCCGAAAGGCATGACCATAAACTCATAGTGGTCATACCTTGTCCTGAAAGCAGTCTTAGAGATATCTTCATCTCGGACTCTCAATTGATGGTAACCGGACCTAAGGTCTATCTTGGAATAGAAACTTGATCCTTCGAGTTGATCAAAGAGATCATATATACGAGGCAGAGGATAACGATTCTTGATTGTCACTTTATTTAGTACACGATAGTCAATATATATACGGAAAGTCCCTTCCTTCTTCTTGACAAACAGGACCGGAGCTCCCCACGGCGATGAGCTAGGTCGGATGAAACGTTTATCCAACAATTCATGTAACTGAGTATATAGTTCTTGCAATTCACTAGGTTCTAGTCTATAAAGTGCCCGAGCGATCGGTGCCGCTCCGGGTGCTAGATCGATTTGAAATTCAACTATGGTCCCAATGGAGGAAGACTCAGACAGTCTTGACGACTGGATTCAAGAGCAGGCTGTATTTCAAAGTACAAGATGGCTGTTATTGAAGCATTTTCTTTTGGTTGAAAGGATAGTCTGAAATATGCAAAAGCTTCAACAACAAAGGCAGTAAGAGAATTTTGGTAGCATCAACCAAAGACTGATGGTTACAAAATTCTCTAAGTACAAATGCTGCTGATCTCAGAGTTTGCTGCTGACTAACAAACTGCTGCGGACAAGCTTATCTGCTGCGGATACTTGTTCTCCTGCTGAAGAACAAATCTGCTGCGGATAGCCTTATCTGCTGAAGACCAAAGTTGCTGCGTATAGGCTTCTCAGCAGCATCAACACTTGATGCTGCTGACAGGCAAATCATCAACAGCTTTGGATGGTTACATCTTGCTGCTGATCAACATCTTTGTTGCTGACAGCCTTGTGCCTTGAAGACAAATCGTTGCAGCTGACTATCCATACCAAGCGTCACTGACAACTTTCTGCGAAAGCAACTGACACACTCAAAGCAGAAGGAACCGCAATGGCACAACCAATGACGGACAACAATGCTCTTCTCCAAGCATGCAAGTAATGATGCATAAACAAGACGCTTCAATAAAGTTAACTAGATATAGACAAAACGTGTAATAGTTAGCTAGATACAACATATCAACGGTCTGTGTTAGATCTGATCCTTAGAATCAAGGAGCTGTCTTGATTCTAAGTGAATATAAATAATCTGTAAACACTTCATTGTAAGTGTGCGTTTTATGACTTTTGATTGAGTTTTTCAATTGTAATCGTTTATCTGCAAAAGCTTAATACAACAGTGTTCTTAAAAGTATTCTTTCTGCTTACTCGATTACATTTGTGTAGTTGTTGTTGTTTCCGCCAATTTCAACTAAGAACAGAACCATCTTGTAATTTCACGATCCTACAATTGGTATCAGAGCTTTGGCTCAGATTAAACAAACTCACACTTGTTTAATCACTTCTGGTTCTATTCTAAACTCTCTCTCTTTCATCAAGTCACCAAGAACAAAGATGGCACAGAGCAACGGATTTGAAGACTTCGGCAGCATCAACCGACCACCAAGATTGGTATCTGGGGAAGACTACGACATGTGGAAAAATCGCATGGAAAGTTTTTTCTGCTATCAGGAGTACGGAATGTGGAAATCCATCAGGGATGGACCCTACATTCCCATGGTGGCATCTGCTGACTCTGGAGGACCATCAGTTCCAAAGGAGCCCTCCAAGTACTCAGAAGAGGATATAAAAAAGACGGAGGTGGACTTCAAGGCACTAGGAACTATCCACATGTGCCTTCCAAATGAAGTTTTTCATAACTTCAGAAGTTACAAAACCGCCAAAGAGCTCTGGGAGGCCCTCGAGAAGATGTTTGCTAGATCTGAGGAAGTCAAAGAAAACAGAAGAGACATCCTTAAGCAGCAGTATGAAAATTTCTTCTAGAAGGAAGGTGAGTCTCTAACTGTTCTATATAACAGATATACTTATCTTGTAGGTGAGTTGCAGTGCTCAAAAGTGAAGTTGGAGAATGAAGATATTCTTAAGAAATTCATCAGATCTCTACCTAGTTGCTGGACACTCTACACCGTGTCCATCAGAAGAACTGAGAATCTGAAGACTCTTTAGATGACTGAGCTATTTGGTATGCTCAAAACCTATGAATTAGAAATGATTCAGGCCAAGGAAAGGAGCTCAAGCTACCAAACAGCTTCAACATCCACCACCCCCTCTTCTGCTTTTCACTCTGAGCACTCAGGTCCTAGTACTAGCAACTACTATCCTCCCATAGTCACACATCCTCAAACTCCTACCTCTAAAACAAACACATCACCATTTCTTCTTGAAGCTCCTTCTCAAGCCTCAACCTCTGCTGCTTTTGTTTCTAAAAACTCAAGCAACATGTACTTTATCAAGGAGGATCTTGAGTGCTTCCATCCATATGATCTAGAAGAAATGGATATACAACACTCATATGCCATGCTCTCTATAAGAGCAAAAAGGTTCTACTCTAGAACCGAAAGACCCATTCCAAGCAACAGCTCCAACACCAGAGTTGGCTTGGATAAAAGTAAATTGAGATGTTACAACTGTAACCAACTGGGTCATTTTGCTAGAGAATGCAAGGCACCTAGGGCAAACCCAGCTGATGATCGAACAAGACAAGCTCACCAAAGCCAACCTAGACAACAACAGCAACAAGCTACTCCTCCAGCTCAAACTGCAACTAATGCAGCTGTTGGAACTTCTGACTTTGACTGGAGCTTTCAGTATGAAGATCTGCCTACCAACAACCAAGCTCTTATGGCAGATACAACTGAAATACCGCCTCAGGTATATGAACATCTATGTTCCCAAGCCTGTATTGATAACGTTTTAGGCTACAGAAAGCATAATCAAAACCTCATAGATCAAAATGAAGAGTTTCATCAAATGAAATCTGAATTCAAAAAGGTCGAAGACAGTTACAAAGAAAAAATTAACTGCCTAAAGAAAGAGATTTCATCATTAAGACATGAACAAACCAATCTTGAAACTCAGATTGATGATCTACTGGCCAGATTAAAAGCTACCAGAGCAGAATTGGCAGAACAAAAAGTTCATGTCGACAAATATGAATTTGCATCCAAAAAGCTGCGAAGACTGTTGGATGCTCAAATTCATGAAAAGGTAAAAACTGGTCTGGGGTATCATGCTGAACAATATCAAGCCGTTGCACCTCCTGCTGACTACGTTGCCATCCATGAACCAAGCTTCAATCTTGCAAATCTTGATATGGCCAATAGAAATCTTGATCCCTCTAAGGATGAACCTTTGGTGCAAGAATGCACTACCTCATCAGAGTCTGCTCAGACTCCTCTGACACAAGTGAAGCTTCATTTCCTCCTGCCCCTCAAGTTATTCTGACTAAAGATGAAGTCCCCATTATCCATTCAGCACCAGTGCCAGCCATTTTAGTACAAGTTCCTACACCTTTCAAACAAATCAAAATTAGTTATCCTCCAGAAGGTAGGAAGCTAAAAATTGAAAAGGGGCAGTCCTCAACTTCAATCCAACCAAAGAAGGTGTTTGACATATGTCATGCGCCTGGAGAGAGGGTTCCATATGTTCAAAAGACATTGGAAGAAGCCACCTTTGAGAATAACAAAGCACACCCCTGGAACTTCAAAGACTTGTTCAAAAGAAAGGACTATATGTACTGTGAAAGGGACAAACTGGCGAAATCATGCTTTGTGTGTGGGAAATACAATCATACTGCCAGCACCTGCTTCTACTACCTTCAGCAGCAGAGAAACCTCAAGCAACATGCTTTTGAGAAGACAAAGAAGAACAAACAGGTAAGAAGGTTTGAAGCTAAGACAACTCAATTCAGAAACTCTCTTTCTCCACCAATGGAGCAGTTGTCAAAACCTCTACAATCTTGCATCATCTGTGGTGAATCAGATCACTTTGCTGCAAATTGTAAGTTTAATCCTTTCAATCAGATTCCTCTTCCACCCCAAATTATACAAAAGCCCATTAGTAAGGTGAAGAAGGATAGGCATAAGTCTGTTCTTAAACCATCAGCAGCCAACAAAACTACTGCTGATCGAGTCAAGCCCAAGCAACCAAAAGGAAAACCTTTAGCAACAAAGTCTGGAGCTGCTCAAGTAAAACCATCAGCAGCAACAAAATCTGCTTCTGATCAGTTAAAGCCCTCAGATGCAGCTTCCGCTGCTGAATAGGCAAAGAGAGCTGGAAAACCACCAACTCAACAATGGAAGGCAAAGAAACCACCAAGCATCATCATTGGTTCAGTTGAATGCGTCTATCCTTTGCTGTAATTGTGTCTGTTCCTTGTTGTAAATAAAAGTTATAAGTAAGCAGTATCCTTGTTGGTTGCTGACAGGTCTGATCTTCAGCAGCAAAGAATTTGCCCTTGACTGCTTTAACTTATCAGCAGGAACAAGTTTCCTGTGGATAACTTTAAAGCTGTCAGCAGCAACTCCCTTGCTGCAGATCATTGCATCCATCAGCAGCAATTGAGTTTGCTAATAACAGACTTAATCTTCCGCATCAACCAAGGTTGCTGCGGACAGGCTCACTCATCCACAGAAATCAAGTTTGCTGCTGATGGATAAATTTAAGGCCAAATTAACTTTTACCCGCTGTAAAAATTAACGTCAGTCTTTACCATGACTGCCTCGGTGTATTACAGCTGTAACAATAAAAGATAAATTAGGTTGTACTGTACAAATCTATTTGCTTTTTCTCTCTCCTGCCGCTATAAGAACGAATCAAATTTCCTTACCACCTCTTCATCTTCAATTTCACCCTAATCCCACATCACTTTCTCTGAAGTCCCCACCATATTCAAGCCCTTCATCTTTAAAATATTCAAAGCCTCCTATATTCTGACCTTCCCTCCAAATCAAACAACAATGGCAGACATCAATAACCCTGATGATAAGTTCTCCCCATACCACAACCTTACAGCATATCTTATCAAAGGAAAGAAATCCGAAGGATTTGATGATATGATCGATTTCTTATGTCGATCAAAGATCTACTTTGCCCTCACCACCAACCCTACCATATATATCCCTCATATGGAGGATTTCTGGAGTACCGCCGTCTACTCAACCGAACAGGGAATTCCCCAAATTAAAGCCAAAGTAGACGGCAAGGATATCACCATCTTGGAAGCCACTCTCAGAAAACATCTTAAGCTTCAAGATGAGGGAGCAGCCATCTCATACTCGAAGGACGAATACATGAGAACCTTTGTCTCCATTGGATACACTGGAAATCAGACCGAGTATACGATCGAGAAGGCGCCGATGGGCCCTCCATGGAAGTATCTTTGTCACACTCTTCTCCAATGCATATCTCAGAAGAGGAGTGGATGGCATCAGGTGAGCTCTGCACTTGCCTCCGCCTTCCATGGTATGGTCACTAACCAAGGCTTGAACTTTGCACACCTCATCTTTGAGGGTTTGAGATATAACCTTCAAGAGGGTGCAAAGCAACAATTTTTTATGTACCCAAGATTCTTGCAGAAAGTTTTCAATCAAGAACTAAAAGAACTTTCAAAACCTGCAAGAATCTACATCATGTTGGGACATAAAAATAATATTTTTCAAAGCATGAGGACTGTTTCCAAAAAGTTCTCAGGGGTCAATGTTCCATTGTTATCTACAATGCTGAACATACAGAGTACCCCGGGTGACAGTTCAGCAATCCCAGCTGATACTGATCCCACACCCTCCACCCCACATCCTGAACAACAGTCTGCTTCAACCATTCGAACCCTTGTGCATACTACTAAGGATGCACATGCACAAAAATTACTTACACCTGTTTTGGATGTTATCATTCAACCGGAACACAGGGCCCCGGTTGCAACGACATATACTAGGAAAAGGGGCAAGCGAACTCCTTCTTCTCTTGCCTCCAAGGCCTAAACCCAACCTAACAGCCCTCACTCAGAATCACAACATTCTGGTGAGAATATCATAAGGGAAAGCCACATTATTAGGGAGAATCCTTTGGATGTCTCTCTATTAGGATCAAGATCACTTCCCGGATCTATAGAACAGCCCCTGAGCCTTTCCTTTCTCTTCTGAACTTAAGTGTTGAGGAACCTGATCAAGATGATGTACCTTCTCCAACTACCACTATCTCGGAGGTACTGATTGATCTTGCTTCCAACACACCCATCCCAAGTTCTTCTTCCCTGAAGGTCCACTCTAAGAGTTATGACAGAATGGATGTGGAAGAGGCTGTCACTATTGCTGGTCCATCAAATAACCAGGAGGACAGTGACAACATTGCTAAGACCTCAACCACGGCAACTCACAGTGAGGATGCTTCCTTGGAAACTTCCCTCAATGAGAGGAATCCTAGGTGCCAAGAATCCATGGGTGATGGGGATGAAGAGGCTAGGCCTAGGGCGCCATCTGGATCCAAGGATTCCACAACTGTGGATGAGGACAGACTGCAACTTCATATCTTGGAATTGACGGCCATGGTGAATATGATAGAGGCACATCAATGCCCCACTTTTCTTACTCTCTCCTTTGTATCAGTGGACACCCAAACTGATGCACATTTGTACACTGATGCAACCAAAAAGGGGAAGATGGTCCCAATGGAGGAAGACTCAGACAGTCAAGACTGGATTCAAGAGCAGGCTGTATTTCAAAGTACAAGATGGTTGTTATTGAAGCATTTTATTTTGGTTGAAAGGATAGTCTGAAATATGCAAAAGCTTCAGCAACAAAGGCAGTAAGAGAATTTTGGTAGCATCAGTCTAGGGGGAGTTTGTAGAACCAAAGACTGATGGCTACAAAATTCTCTAAGTACAAATGCTGCTGATCTCAGAGTTTGCTGTTGACAAACAAACTGCTGCGAACAAGCTTATCTGCTGCGGATACTTATTCTCCTGCTGAAGAACAAATCTGCTGCGGATAGCCTTATCTGCTGAAGACCAAAGTTGCTGCGTATAGGCTTCTCAGCATCATCAACACTTGATGCTGCTGACAGGCAAATCATCAGCAGCTTTGGATGGTTACATCTTGCTGCTGATCAACATCTTTGTTGCTGACAGCCTTGTGCCTTGAAGACAAATCGTTGCAGCTGACTATCCATACCAAGCGTCACTGACAACTTTCTGCAAAAGCAACTGACACACTCAAAGCAGAAGGAACCGCAATGGCACAACCAATGACGGACAACAATGCTCTTCTCCAAGCATGCAAGTAATGATGCATAAACAAGACGCTTCAATAAAGTTAACTAGATATAGACAAAACGTGTAATAGTTAGCTAGATACAACAGATCAACGGTCTGTGTTAGATTTGATCCTTAGAATCAAGGGGCTGTCTTGATTCTAAGTGAATATAAATAATCTGTAAACACTTCATTGTAAGTGTGCGTTTTTTGACTTTTGATTGAGTTTTTCAATTTTAATCGTTTATCTGCAAAAGCTTAATACAACAGTGTTCTTAAAAGTATTCTTTCTACTTGCTCGATTACATTTGTGTAGTTGTTATTGTTTCCGCCAGTTTCAACTAAGAACAGAACCATCTTGTAATTTCACGATCCTACACTCATAGTGGTCGTACCTTATCCTGAAAGCAGTCTTAGAGATATCTTCATCTCGGACTCTTAATTGATGGTAACCAGACCTAAGGTCTATCTTGGAATAGAAACTTGATCCTTGGAGTTGATCAAAGAGATCATATATACGAGGCAGAGGATAACGATTCTTGATTGTCACTTTATTTAGTTCACGATAGTCGATATATATACGAAAAGTCCCTTCAATCTTCTTGACAAACAAGACCGGAGCTCCACATGGCGATGAGCTAGGTCGGATGAAAACTTTATCCAACAATTCCTGTAACTGAGTATATAGTTCTTGCAATTCACTAGGTTCTATTCTATAAGGTGCCCGAGCGATCGGTGCCGCCCCGGGTGCTAGATCGATTTGAAATTCAACTTGACGGTGTGGTGGTAGACCAGGAAAATCCTCGGGAAATACTTCCAGAAAATCA
The DNA here is from genome assembly GCA_023525975.1 of Smallanthus sonchifolius. Lineage (NCBI taxonomy): Eukaryota > Viridiplantae > Streptophyta > Magnoliopsida > Asterales > Asteraceae > Smallanthus > Smallanthus sonchifolius. The sequence continues at coordinate 48,790,346 of CM042023.1, forward strand.
CGAACGATGGGAATATCATCAATCTTCTTCTCTTCTGATGGCTGCTCAGCAATGACAGCCAAAATAGCAGTATGCCCTTTTCAAATGCATTTCTATGCTTTCATAAAGGATATGATGCCCATGACTACACCAACCTTTTCGCCCTGAATGGAAAGGGTTTCTCCACTCGGGAGAGGAATGCGAACAATTTTCTCATGGCAGACAATTTCAGCGTGGTTTTTAGATAACCAATCCATACCAACAATTACATCAAAACTACCAAGTGTGACCGGCATAAGGTCGATATCAAGTATATGACTAGCCATCTCAAGCTTACAACCCTTAAGAATGTGGGTTGCTTCAATTATTTGGCCATCGGCTATCTCTATTATATACTTAGTTTCTAACATCGTTGGGGTTCCTTTTATCATATCCATAAGCTTCTTAGATATAAAACTCCTATCAGCACCCATATAAAATAGAATAGAAGCGAAGTAATTGTTTAAGAGAAACTTACCAGTGACCACATTATGATCATATCGAGCTTCTCCAGATCCTAGTACGAAGGCTCGTCCTTTCGCACCATTCCCTCCATTTTTGGAATTATTGCCACCGTTGTTGCATTAATTGTTGTTGTAACCATTGTTGCCCTGATTATTGCCGTTACCGTTAACATTTCCATTACCATTTCCATTACTATTTCCATTACTACCCCTCTTTGACTGAGGGCAATACCTCTGAATATCTCCCTCCTTACCGCACTGAAAACATCCTCTTGTAAATGCCTGTGGTCGAAATGGTTGCTTGTTCGGAAGTGCAACCCTACAATCTTTCGCAGCGTGGCCCATCTTACCACATCGCTGGCAACGCTGTCGGTCACAAGTGCCTGTGTGGTGATAGCCACATTTGTTGCACTTGGGATACTTCCCAGCATATTCACCCTGATTCGGATCTAAAGAGGTCTTTTGATTGAAGTTCTTAGCAGTCTCAAACTTATGTTGCTGCTGCGGTTGATTAAAATGGGGTCCATTGGAGCTGGAGTGAGAGTTGGAGTTGTAATCAAACTTGCGCTTATGGTTGTCAGTGGATTAAGATACCGAACCTCTCGGGTGTAGAGACCCTTGAGTAACCGCCTGATCGGTTAACTTGTGGGCGAGTCTGATAGTCTGCTGGATGGTTGTAGGGTTGGATGAAGTAACCATACTATGAATCTGAGGCACCAAGCCTCCAATATACAGCTCAATTCTCTTGTAATCAGGAGTCACCATATGCGGGCACATGGTAGCAAGCTCATGGGAACGAGTGGTATATAGCTCAATTTCTAAACCTTCCATCTTCAGGTTCCAGAATTCTCCTTCCAACTTTTGGATTTCATCCCGAGGACAGTACTCCTCCTTCATCATTGTCTTAAACTCCTCCCACGGCAGTGCATTGGCCATAGCTAGACCCAACATTTGGACCTGAGCATTCCACCAAGTGAGAGTCGGGCCCTCCAAAGTTTCGGAAGCGAACTTGAGCTGATTGGCCAATGGGCAGTTTCGCATGGAAAATACCGATTCTACTTTTTCGAACCAACGGAGTAGTCCGACAGCTCCTTCGGCTCTAATAAAGGTGTGGGGCTTGCAGTCTATAAATGTTGTGAATGTGCATGCTGATTGCTGATTCTGCTGGCCTGGAGTTAGAAACATAATATAGGTTCAAGGTTATAAGGCTTAGGAAAGGCGCTTTGAGAGATGAATTGACCTCACTAGTAAATGGTTATAGCATTTACCTGCAGCATTCTGTTCTGCTAGAGCGTCAGCCACACTATCATTGATTAGTGCCGCCAGTTTCGCTGCTGTCATGTTGATGGTACCTCGGCCACCAGCACGACCTCCACGTCCTCTTCCCGACATGATTTTTCACATTAACAAATACAAAACTATGAGAAATATATCGCATATTAAACACCATTTATTTACAAATAAGGAATTACAAAATCTAACATTTTGAAAATTAAATAAATTGTAAGGCTACAAAATAAATAACTCAAAACATTTACCTTCTCATGCTTTTATTGAATGGGAATAGCCTTACCCATCTAGGTTGAAAAGAGAAATAACATAAGCGAAACATGAATGAAAAGGAAAGATAGAATAGAAAGATCATCAAACATCCTCGACATCGGAAGAAACGTATGATTGTGCATCGTCGATCTCCACCGGTTCCTCCTCGGGTGGCTCCTCCTCTAAAGGCTCATCCTCGAAGGGCTCCTCCTCGAAGGGCTCCTCCTCGTCATCTGAAAGTGCAAGGTCTTCTGGAAATAGGGCTGCTTGCAGTTGAGCTTCTAAGTGGGTCACTCTCTCCCGTAGTCCTTTAGCAGCATGGTCTGCTACTTGTAGTTGGGCTTCCAGATTAGTCACCCTCTCCAGAATCCCTCCTAAATCATGGTCCGAGGTGTCCACCCTCGTCTCCAAATGTGTAACCCGATCCACCAAATGGTTATGGACTTGATCCGTCACTGCTAGCTTAGCGGTCAAAAGCTCTAACCCTACCTTATTCTCCTCTATTTTTGACTCTCGCTGCAGAATGTCGGGTATCTCATCAGTGTCTTCCTTCATTGCTTTTAACTCCTTAGTTATGATAAACACAAAAGCTGCAAAAGCTTATTCTATGGTGCATGGCAAGCTTGGCAAAGTACAGGATGAAGAAGTTGAACAAAAATAGGGTGATGGAACATTTCCCATCTCGATCCAGCTTTGGATCATCTTCGGATATGCATTCCAATTAAGTGTCGTGTTCCTTGCTTGTGCATTACTTGGTTCACCCTGTTCCACCGAGTTGTCACTAGAACTAGTCCGGTGCCTTTTGGGCTCCGGGGATGATAAGGTAGATGTCTTAGGTGATGGTGGTGGGGTTGACGACATGATCCTGTAATGTAACATATAAGTGCCAAATATCCAATGTTTATGACATGTAACTAATATGTGAGGTTATAGTCTAGTATGCAATCCTAGTTCTTTATAACCAATGTCTCTAATACCAATCTGTCACACCCCCAATTTCAACTAACGGAGTTTTATCGTTTAGGAAGTGACAAACCAGGATCGCAGTCATTAGTTACAATGAATGACACTATATGGGACTAAAATAAAAATATATCATAAATTATCAAAGTAAGTGCGGAAGCGTAAAACGAAAGTAAATGCGCAAAACAAACGCGCCCAAGAAGAGTCCCAAAGTGTCCAGTCCAAAAACAAAGTACAAGCAATTCAACAATATTAATTTATAAATAATTCATGAGACTCAATGCATGCCCTATGCATGCACCTGTGCCTTATCTTAAGCGACCTGAGAAAATATGTAAGAAAACTATGTCAACACGAGGTTGGTGAGTTCACAGGTTTCAGTATATAAATAAATGTTTACCAGATTTATTGTACAATCAACATATATATATCGACGGGTAGCTAACCCATGCTCATGTTTGCTATTACGCTCGCAACCGTAAACTGACTGTTTAAATGCCTCCCACCAGGCCTATCAACTATGGTGCACGTTTAGGTCAATATTGCACCCGTTCGATATCCAATCGAGTTAGTGCGACTAATGCGGGTGAGGTTTGTCAAACCCGGTAGTACTACCCAACAAACCTCGCTATTCTCATATTTAAACGGTTCGATGTGAGAACTTTCATGATAGATTTTACGCATAGTTATAACAAGTGATACATAATGAAGTACAAAAATCAAAAAGCGTTTGCATCATGTTATTTCCCCCAGTTTAAAAGCAGTAAAAGGGGCCGTGAAAACTCACCTGAACGGCGTAGGTAGTGATCACACAAGAACGAGATTGAAATCTCAAGCGTTTGCCTAACACGGCTCACGAATGCCCTAGAATTACAACATAACAGTTAGGGACTCAATGAGATTTGTGACGACACACGGAGGATTAGAACGTCTTTAAACATTCTAAAGATTAATGGGAAAACGAACGAGTTTGCGGAAATACGGATTTTTAATTTAGTATAAATGCGTTTCACGATAAATGACAAATAATATATAATAATTATTGTTTATAAAAATATAATAAATAAATCAAACATTCTGACAAAAGGGTTTACTCACACACGACCGCGCCTAAGGCAAGGCACGACCGTGTTAAGGTTACGGGCGCGACCGTGCTGGTCAGGGGCGCGACCGTGTTGATCAAAACAGAAGACACAACAAAGCTGATCACTAGGCATGACCGTGTCTGAGCCAGACACGACCGTGTCTAGGGTTCTAAGGCACGACCAGGTCTAGCCAAGAGGCACGACCGAGTCAGAGGGTGAGGCACGACAGTGCTAAAACTCGGCACAACCGTGTCTCCTAGATTTACAGAAACAGAGTTTAACAAAATAACCCAATAGATCAAAATCCGTTTGGTTTCGATCACGATTGACCAAAAGGACATGGGGTTTTTACAAAACAGAACTTTGCGAATCTATTAGTATAAGTTAATTTGATTGAGAGCAATTTGATGATAAAGAATGAAATTAACATAGGGCTTTTAACGAGTGAAGGGTTACGAAACTATCCATATCAGTAAAATGGATTTATAAGGTTGATAATGACAAAAACCCCAAATCGATTTATGAACGAACCCTAGGATTGGGTTCGTCTCCAATTCGATGTTAATAGATCGAATTGTCATGGAGTTTTCAATCTATGAATAAAAACGAAACTGAGGGAATGCTTAATTACCAGAACGATGTACGAATTGATGGTGATCGATCAAACGCAGGTTCGACCGTGACTATCTTGACCTTTGGCGACTCCCGCAGCTTTTCCGGTTGAATTGGTGCGTGTAACTGCTTCGAGATTGATCGCTTAGTGTGTGCAGAGTGTTTGTACGAAAGAATAATACATGAATTCGTTGAATTTGAATGAAAATGGCATTGAGGTCGACGATTACACAATAATTACCCTTAATTGGGTTTAATTCGGAGTAATAACGATGATTAAAGCCCCAATGATGGTCGTTAATAGTTGAGACGTGCATAACGGTTACGAAATCGAACGAGCTTGCGATTAAAGATTGTGTTTACGTTTCAACTGACAAGAGGCGCGACCGTGCCAGCAAGAGGAGCGACCGTGCCAAAACAAGGCGCGACCGTGCCTACTAGGGTTTCTGGTTATTTACAAAACCAACCCTTGTAAATTCAGCTTTGACATAAATGTTCCCTTGGTTTTAGAATTGGGTCAACTTGGTTAGGATTTAACAAAATATTTAACGGAATCACTAACGGGATTAACTTGAAAAGTCGGATTGTCACATCATCCCCTAGTTGAAAGAATTTTCGTCCCGAAAATTAAATAATTATAAAAAATAAAATAAAAAATTAAAAAAAATTTCTGGATGTTACAACAACGGAGCTTGACACGTGTCATGCTGACTGTTTAGGGTTTAGGCGGTAGCGGACCGCTACCCGTTACCATAACGGTTCGCTACGGACCTCAAATTCAGCCTATAAATAGATGCAACGGCCATTCAATTCGAAAACACACCGAAACCAAATTCCAAGTTCTTGTAAGCCATTTCCACTCTCATAAAACCATTCCCGCTCATACGTTTAAGTTCCCGAGGTGCCGGATCATCATAGAAGTAACCAAGAAGCTAGGAAACGCTCATTTGGAGAAACCAAGCAAGGTTCTTAAGCAGAGACGCTGCCTATTAGGACATTTACTCTAGAAGATTCCTAAGCCGAGACTCTATCACGGTGAATACTTGTATTTTTATAAAATGATTTTAAAACTGAAAAATGGTTTTGATTATACTCTGACTTGAATGAATTTATACAACCATTCGATGCATAAGGTGATTTACTATATAGCAGTCAGCCCATAGAGTCACGTATATATACACATGTTACAGATGAGACGCTGTAACAGGGCTAGGGGTTGAACCCTTGGTTGTTCTAAAGCCCATCGCAGTAAGCGTAAGGCAGACATACCTAAAAAATATATCCAAGGTCCCTGGTGTGGCTAGTGGTTAGTCCGGTGACTGTGTAAATTGACCAGAAACTATGGGCAAATTGTTCTATTTATTCACGCTTGTCAGATTATGATTCCAGTATACTTGTATTCAGCAGTTTATACTGATAAAATATTTTCAAACGTTTTTACAGGTAACCAAGGGTGAATTAATTTTGATTAGCCATATGATGACAAGAAAAAATGATGTCATGAAAAAGGGAACGTCCACCCTAGACATCAGTTGAAAGAAATGGCTCATGTAAAACCTTGGTTTTGTAAATTAAACGTTTGTGTACAATATCAGGGTTTATCCCTGTTATAATAAAATGAAACGGGAGATTTCCCGTCTTTGAAAAAATCCTGAGTTATGAAAATTATTCCGCTGTGTTTATAAATCTCTGATAAGATAAAATAAAAACCAGGTACCAACAGTGGGTCGCGCGCCCGGGGTGTCCTAAACCCGGGGTGTGACAGGTTGGTATCAGAGCCATTTGTTTCAGCATATTAGATACTAGAAATTAGTATCTGAGTTGTAACTTGATTATGATATTATTTGGTTTTAGCAATTAAGATACTCAGGTAAGGTATCTAAGCTTAAACCAGTATAGACTGCCTGCTAGAAAAGTAGGTAGATCTTTATAATAATTAAGTGATAACTATACAGATGTCTGGAAATAGTTACTATACTTATATCTTCGGACGATCTGAAGAAGAACGTTATCATCCTACGGGATCCATGCAAAATCTTGTAATCATTCCTGATACTAGTGAATCCCTTTCTAATCCTATCATTTTCTCTGACAATGAATCCTATCATCAAAATCAATCTAGCTCGTCTTGGATGGAAGCTACTTCGGATTTTGAGAATCGGAGAACTGATACTCCACCTCCATTAAATCAAGTAAAGATAAATGAGGCTGGACCCAATCGGTCTACTAAACCAAGGATGCATGTACGAACTCCGACCAAACATGTGCATGTTTCTGCAGAAGAAATGGAAGAGATATATCAAGAAATACCCGAGGAAGCAGAACTTGAAATAGAAACTCAAGACCCATACCTCTATCCAATTGGTGAGGAAAATCCTTATACTCTTCCATCGATGTTAGAGGAATATATTGAAGAACCAACTGATGGTTTTAATGATCCATACCATAATGTGTTTAACGACATATTATTAGGTATTCGTGAACCCCCTCCTCAGTATAATTATTTTTCAGCTCATCTAGGAACACCCATAGAATTCCTTGATCGTCCCTTAAGAGAAACTGATGAAGTCAAGAAAGAATCAAGGCAGCTCAAGGAAAGGGTTCGTCAACTGGAAAAAGAAAAGAAAAACAAAAGAAACGATAAAAAGAAAGCATAAAATAACTAGATATACAGGTAACCATCCAACCGGCATGCAGTTATCTAGAAAACTAAATGTTCTGTCTAAGAAAAGAGTGGTGTATAAATCTCTCCCAGATCCGTCATTCTTTCCTGGGAACAATTTAGTTGGAGGTACTACTCTTGAACGTTAACCACCCTAGTCTACTAAATATAAATACATCAGACAAATTATTATTTCAGTATGTAAAATATAAAGTATAAATGAAAGTATCATTGTTTTATTCAGATGTCTGGAAAAGGAAAAGGTCCTTTATATGTTCAGAAATATGCTCCGCCTGGATATGAATTCCAGCTTACAAATGAGACGGATTTAGAAACTTGTAGGTCCACATAACTCATCTATAGATCGATCTCGTGACAGGACGTCTCGATAACACGGAGTGCGGAATCCTTCATGTTAACGTATGTATACGAATTGACAATATAAACAACAGGTAAATAAACTTTCTCTTTGTATTCCACCAAACATAGAGTTTACAAAATACAATCGTTCAACTCTTCTGCTCTCGTGTTCTTCTAAGAACAGAATCTGTAAACACCTATTTATAGACACAAACCTGCTATAGGCGAACTTAACAAGTTCACCTCAAATAGACTAGGCGAACTTAACAAGTTCTCCTCACATGAGACTAGGCGAACTTAACAAGTTCCCCTCTAATAGACTAGGCGAACTAGACAAGTTCGCCTCTAGCAGAACTTGTTCTAACACTTAGACAAAATCTATACAATTACATAAAAACATAAAGACAATAAGACCTAAACTATTACAAAGCTTTTGTCATACATTCTATGTCCTAACAGACTCCCCCTTGACAATAGCTTGATCTTCTGTCTTCAGTCTTTTTGACGAGCTCTTCCAGTTATCTGGTAATCTTCTTCCTACATGCACTCCATATCTCTGACAGATCTCCAACACTCTTTTATACTGCAATCCTTGTTCTCTCCATTCATCAGTAAACATAATCTCATTCTTTCTTAACGTCCTCTGATCTTTCTTTGAGAAGTTAATAAGATTCATTGCATCATAAAAACTAACAATGACCTTATTATCTTTATCATTAATTCTAGCTTCACCAGTATTCACATCTACGTACCACCATTTCATATTACCCAGAAAATCTTGTGGTATTTTCTTCAATGGTATCTTATGTACAACATGTACTAGCTTGAACTTATACTTCCAGGTCACAATCTCAGTCTTTTGATCTACAATCTTCACTCTTTTTCCTTTCTGTGGCTTTAATCTTTCATACTTCCCTGATCCAGCTTCTCTTTTAATCAAGTTGTCAATCACATCGGCTAATCCACACTTTGATCTATTAATAAGTGGTTTCGTAGCTAGACCATTCATTTCACCCCTTGGCAAGGTATTGAAATACTTGATCCTAGGCTTTAAGTATTGAACACCATCAAATCTCTTAATAGCAAACAACTTCGTGTCATCATCATAAAACCAACTGATGATCAAATCTCTTAATAGCTTTAAGATTGAGCAGTATCATTAGGTGTAGTGATATCTTCAAAAAAGTCCATAGAATCTGTTACTCCTTCATAAGAAAACTCAGGAATAACATCATCTTGGATGAAGTTATACGGTACATTCAGACCATCACTGCCTTCATATGTAACTCTATCTTTACTCTTTTCTATCTCAATCTCTACAATCTCTCCTTCTTCAACTTCATTATCCAACACATCCTCTTCAATATCATCAAATAATTCATCAATATCATCCAGACATTCTAACTTCTCAACTTCTTCTTCTTCAGAATCAGCAAAGAATTCCAATAATAAAATATCTTCATTCACTCTAGAATCATTCTTGGTTCCTTCAATAGTTTGTGATGTCGACTCCCCCTGAGCTCTTGATATGGGATTTACGTCAGCAACGTATTGACGATCACCCTCAACATTACCACTAGGATCATTGTCATCATCATCCTTTCGTTGAATTGACTCCGCATGACAAGTATCATGTATCCTTAACTCCCCCTGAGCGTCAAGACGCTCAACAAGTTTGGATACCAAGATCTGCATAGCATCAATCTGACTAGCTTGTGTCTGAAGAACCAACTGGCAATGTGCATCAGTAGCAACAAGGGAATCCACTTGAGTTTGTAATGCAAGCACCTGTGATTCAAGGAAGGTAATCCTTTCAGAATCAGAAGGCTTTGAAGTACCAGCAGAAGATTTTGAAACTATAGGAACAGGAGTAATCACAGGAGACGGATGTGGAGATGAAGGAGGTGTAACCAGTAAGGAAGCAACAAAAGTAGCATCCTCAACACCTTGAGATGAATGTACAACAATAGAAGCAGACAAAAGCTTCTGAGCGTTTGGAACCAGATGTGCATCACTATCAGAATCCGAGCTCTCATCGATTAATGTTCTCTATCCAAGTATGGAACCAGAAGGAGGATTCCGAACAGACTTACGCCTCGGCTTTCTTGCTTTAGATTTAATACGTTTCCCCGTATTTGCCAATGGCAAAGTAGCCAGTCTCTCATAATATTTTGAGCTAAAATATCTAGACGAATCAGAGTCAGTAGCCTCAGAATCAGGTAAAATAGTATCACCGGAACTCGTATCCACCACATTCCCTTCAGCTTCATGAATGGGTGAGTTCACAGCTTCATTATCAAAATCTTCCATATTCATACCCAAATCTTGTTTATTTTCTTGAGCAACGTCTTCCTGAACTGGTTCATTAACAGGAATATGAACCTGTTCTTGTGGAATAGGAACCTGTTGTTGTGCTTGTACCGGAGCTTGAACTTGTTGTGGTTGTTGTACTTGATTATAGACTTGTCCTTGAACTAACTCCTCAGGATGAAACCAATTATCATTAGGAGGCTCAATATAATCAGGATTGATTAAATGACCAAACAAAGGAGTCGGAACTGGAATCAAAGCAACATTTTGTTGTTTAACCTTGGTACAATCAGTAAAGATTCTTTTGGACATAGGAGTCAAGGTCAAACGTATTGGATGCTGTGGTAAATATAGAATTAAAAGGTTCGGAATCATTTGCAAGAACCTAGGGTACATAAGAAACCCTTGACCTTCTAGAGGATTGATTTGCATAACCAACTCACGGTATACATACAAAGCAAAGTTAAGCCATTTGTTCAGGGTCAATGCAACCATTGCAGCTTGTAACGCACTCTTCAAACCATCTGTACCAGCCTTTCTTGAAGATAAACATTGGATGATTACGTGCATAAAATACCTCCATTCTCCAACTAAACTACCTTTTCGTGCTTGAGTATCATTTGGTCTGCCTTTGTAGCCCATCCTCTGAAAACACCCCATAATCAGTGTTCCAGGATAAGACATAGGATCTTCATTAGCACCTCCCAATGCCAAAGCAGCACGAATAGTTTCCACTGAAATAGCTACCTCTGTATTATTCACCGTTGCACGAAGGACGTGAGGTTCAACATCTGTGTCTTGATGTACTGTATCCCAAAATTGTTGGATATACGGTAAGCTGATATATGGATCTGCGGATAAGGCCACATGTAAACGTGAACGATTCAAGAAATTGATAATTCCTTGGAAATTAACAGCCTCAGACATATTTGGATCTAACAACGCCACTTGATTATGTTTGTACTCAACACGACGAGCCATCTGGAAATGTATTGGACATAGTATCAAACATTAGTAATAGTACACACACATATATGATACACACATTAGTCATATAACAAACAAAAAAAAAAATCAAAAAAAAAATTACAAGTCCAAACACTGCTTAGCCCTTAGGTGAACTTAATAAGTTCGCTTAGTGTTGCAAGAGGCGAACATAATAAGTTCGCCTAAACAAGTTCGCCTGAACAAGTTCGCCGATACAAATTCAACAGCAGATTCCAAAATGTTCAAATTGTCAAATATTTTCAAATAAAACACAGTATAAGCATCGGTTCACAACAACTAAACAATATTAAGCTTCAATTTCAAGATTTACACCCAGATAAACGTGATTTACTCAGACAAGCGTATAAACATCAAAATACGAAGAACATAGGGTTAAAGGAGAAATTTCCCATCGATTTAACGGATAAAAATCCATGAAAGTACCTTAGATAGACTCGCAATTCAAAGCCGATCCAGAAACAGACACGAAAATTTCAAATCGAAACACCCGAATTCAAAATTTCACAAGTTCGCTAAAACCCAGTAAGTTCGCTCACAGAAGTTCGCTCTCACAGTGAAAATGGTAATAAGGATAAGTTCGCCTGAACAAAATAGTTATTCACATAATTATGTTCGCTTCATTAGGCGAACTTGTTAAGTTCGCTTAACAAGCCCCAGGCGAACATATTAAGTTCGCTTAATCAGAAACAGGCGAACATATTAAGTTCGCTTCAAACCTTTGCCTTGAACAATTTCGTCAACTTTCAACACGTCACATTCTTGTGAACTTCTATCTGTAGCATGTATCCGATCCAATCCTGAATCATTTTAATAAAAGATAGAATTTTCATGGAAGACAGAAACAAACTATTTTTGGATTTTATCTGTACAAACGGAATCACATGTTTTTGGTTTTTATATGAGTAAACTGAAACACATATTTTTGGTTTTTATATGAGCAAACTAAAACACATATTTTTGGTTGAACATCATGAGCAAGAAGATCATATCAGTATATGAGCAATTCATCACACAGTCTATCATCAACTATGGGTAACGTATGATATGCACAAAAAAATGATATGAAACAATCAAACTAATTCTTATGTAACTCGTATCTTTTTCATTTTTATGTAATTTTTGCAATGAATATTTATAAATCCATCATATTCACTTTTCAACTTTTCAATCAATTTGAATAATACTTGAAATGATACGCGATAAATTTCAAAGTAAACAAGATCAGGCCATGAAATGCTCAATTTTTCATTCCGAATTTGTAATACAGAGCATGAATTCTTAAGTTGTCAATATTATACAATTTGAAACTATAAGCATTTTTCTTCCAATTTCATGTGAGTTAGTACTATTAGATGAAAAACATCGTGTACCCCACATATATGCCAACAGAAATTTAAATTTGCACAATCTTCAAGACATACACAGTTTATTGCAAGATTAGATCAATCTCCAAGATGAAATTATCTCTGTTAGCACAAGTATAGAATAGCAGATCCCAAAGGATATAAGAATCAGGATGATTCAGAATCAAAAGATTCTAATGAATTGGCTTTATAATGAGAATCAATAGATTCAGGTAGGAGGATCCAACTATTATCTGGATAATTTTCAATGAAATCCGTATAGATGATGTATCTAACTGATCCAAGGGTGAATATATGTTCCAACAGATGTTGTTAGAAAGCAAATCTTAGTTCAGCAACACATTGCATGTTTTTCGGGGCATGGGCAGTGAAGTGAACTGAAAGAGTTTGTGCTAAAGACATAATTCGATATTGGTCTCATGAAATTCTTAAAACCATATATTCTTTATCTGATAATGACCTTTTACACACACACCCAGACATATAATTGATTCAAATCACAAATGTAATCATATCATATTTAATTTTCACACTATTATTGGTTCAAAAACGCTTCTAGTCTATTGACAATTCAAGTTGCAAACTCATATTCAAATTAAAACATATTATCAAGATTAGAGCAATCAAAACACTATCATTTCTCATTTATGCAGACTTTGAAATTTATATCAAATCAATTTACTTTAAACTATCATATATCAAAGGTCTACTATGGTGATGTGTAATTAACTATTCACTAATGTACTATCATTTCTTCTCTAACTTCAAATGATGTCAATTATATATTTTTTTATTTTGTTTTGAATTTTTATAAATAACAATTTTTGACTGAAAATTAAAATGCAGAAATGTAATAAAGCAATAAAAGAAATTTAAAAAAAATCTCCCATGAAAAATTGTTTTTGAAAAACTTTTATTCGGAATTGATCATACCGATCATTTTGATGAGAAATTCAAACCTGGTACGATCAAATGCCTTGATAAAAAGATCAGCAAAATTATCAACTATATGTTCCTTCACCAGCTCAATCCACTTTTTATCTGCACAATCACGGATAAAATGATATCTAATTTCAATGTGCTTTGTTTTACTGTGCTTAACATGATTATTTGTGATAGATATTGTAGAATTATTATCAATAAACATGGGGGTTCGTGTAAAATTCAAACCATAGTCTCTTAATTGCTGTTGGATCCACAAGATCTGTGAACAACAACTTGCAGCAGCAATGTATTCTACTTCACATGTTGAAATGGAGACCGTAGTTTGCTTTTTGCATTGCCAGGAAACTAGACGATTACCCAAGAACTGGCAACCACCTGTAGTAGATTTCCTGTCCAAACAAAAACCACCAAAATCAGAATCAGTGTATGCATTGAATTCAAAGTTAGAACCATGTGGAAACCATAGTCCCAATCTTTGTTTTCCTTTCAGATTACGAAAGATTCTCTTTACTGCAATCAAATGAGACTCTTTTGGTTTTGCTTGGAACCTGGAACAAATACACACAACAAACATTATGTCTGGCCTTGAAGCGGTTAAGTACATGAGAGATCCAATCATTGCACGGTAGAGTCGGCAATCAACTTCTTTTCCATCCGGGTCAGAATTCAATTTATGATTGACCGGAATCGAAGTATCATATGGGGTACAGTCCTCCATCTTGAACCGGCTCAAGATGTCTTTTACATACTTGGACGGATGAATAAAGAAACCATCTTCCTTCTGATTAACTTGAAGACCTAGGAAAAATGATAACTCTCCCATATATGACATCTCAAACTTCGATTTCATAACACTCTCAAACTCTTTGCACAACCCTTCATTTGTAGAGCCAAAAATAATATCATCTACATATATCTGCACCAGTAGGTATTCTCCCCCTGCTTTCTTAATGAATAAGGTCGAGTCAATTTTGCCACGGACAAAATCATTATCCATAAGATGTGTAGACAACGTTTCATACCATGGTCGGGGATCAAGCTTGAAAACTTTAGACGGATTAATTGGATCTTCAAACCCCGGCGGCTGACACACATAAACCTCTTCCTTGACTTTACCATATAAGAAAGCACTCTTTACATCTAATTGAAACACCTTAAACACTTTGTATGAAGCAAAAGCAAGAAACAACCGTATAGCTTCAAGCCTAGCAACATGAGCATAAACCTCGGTGTAATCAATTCCCTCTTATTGATTGAAACCTTGTACAACTAATCTTGCCTTATTTCTCACCACAACACCTCGATCGCCTTTGTTGCATTCAAACAACCACTTTGTACCAATTGGATACACACCCTTTGGAAGATCTACAAGATTCCAAAATTTGAGTTTGTCAAACTGAGCAAGTTCTTCCTGCATGGCCTTTATCCAATTATTATCACGTAACGCAATTTCGACATTCTTTGGTTCGACCTGAGAAATAAAACTGAAATGTGAGCATACATCAAGAACACCAGTATCCTTAATACCTGTATACAGGAATGTAATAAAGCAATAAAAAAATTTAAAAAAAATCTCCAATGAAAAATTGTTTTTGAAAAACTTTTATTCGGGATTGATCATACCGATCATTTTGATCAGAAATTCAAACCTGGTATGATCAAATGCCTTGATAAAAAGATCAGCAAAATTATCATCTGTATGTTACTTCACCAGCTCAATCAACTTTTTATCTGCACAATCACGGATAAAATGATATCTAATTTCAATGTGCTTTGTTTTACTGTGCTTAACATGATTATTTGTGATAGACATTGTAGAATTATTATCAATAAACATGGGGGTTCCTGTAAAATTTAAACCGTAGTCTCTTAATTGCTGTTGGATCCACAAGATCTGTGAACAACAACTTGCAGCAGCAATGTATTCTGCTTCACATGTTGAAATGGAGACCGTAGTTTGCTTTTTTGCATTGCCAGGAAACTAGACGATTACCCAAGAACTGGCAACCACCTGTAGTAGATTTCCTGTCCAAACAACAACCATCAAAATCAGAATCAGTGTATGCATTGAATTCAAAGTTAGAACCATGTGGAAACCATAGTCCCAATCTTTGTTTTCCTTTCAGATTACGAAAGATTCTCTTTACTGCAATCAAATGAGACTCTTTTGGTTTTGCTTGGAACCTGGAACAAATACACACAGCAAACATTATGTCTGGCCTTGAAGCGGTTAAGTACATGAGAGATCCAATCATTGCACGGTAGAGTCGGCAATCAACTTCTTTTCCATCCGGGTCAGAATTCAATTTATGAATGACCGGAATCGAAGTATCATATGGGGTACAGTCTTCCATCTTGAACCGGCTCAAGATGTCTTTTACATACTTGGACTGATGAATAAAGAAACCATCTTCCTTCTGATTAAATTAAAGACCTAGGAAAAATGATAACTATCCCATAGCTGACATCTCAAACTTTGATTTCATAACACTCTCAAACTCTTTGCACAACCCTTCATTTGTAGAGCCAAAAATAATATCATCTACATATATCTGCACCAGTAGGTATTCTCCCCCTGCTTTCTTAATGAATAAGGTCGAGTCAATTTTGCCACGGACAAAATCATTATCCATAAGATGTGTAGACAACGTTTCATACCATGCTCGGGGAGCTTGATGAAGACCATAGAGAGCCTTATCAAGCTTGAAAACTTTAGACGGATTAATTGGATCTTCAAACCCCGGCGGCTGACACACATAAACCTCCTCCTTGACTTTACCATATAAGAAAGCACTCTTTACATCTATTTGAAACACCTTAAACACTTTGTATGAAGCAAAAGCAAGAAACAACCGTATAGCTTCAAGCCTAGCAACATGAGCATAAACCTCGGTGTAATCAATTCCCTCTTATTGATTGAAACCTTGTACAACTAATCTTGCCTTATTTCTCACCACAACACCTCGATCGCCTTTTTTGCATTTAAACACCCACTTTGTACCAATTAGATACACACCCTTTGGAAGATCTACAAGATTCCAAAATTTGAGTTTGTCAAATTGAGCAAGTTCTTCCTGCATGGCCTTTATCCAATTATTATCACGTAATGCCATTTCGACATTCTTTGGTTCGACCTGAGAAATAAAACTGAAATGTTGGCATACATCAAGAACACCAGTATCCTTAATACCTGTATACATGAATGTAATAAAGCAATAAAAGAAATTTAAAAAAAAATCTCTCATGAAAAATTGTTTTTGTAAAACTTTTATTCGGGATTGATCATACCGATCATTTTGATGAGAAATTCAAACCTGTTACGATCAAATGCCTTGATAAAATGATCAGCAAAATTATCATCTGTATGTTACTTCACCAGCTTAATAAACTTTTTATTTGCACAATCACGGATAAAATGATATCTAATTTCAATGTGCTTTGTTTTATTGTGCTTAACATGATTATTTGTCATAGACATTGTAGAATTATTATCAATAAACATGGGGGTTCCTGTAAAATTTAAACCGTAGTCTCTTAATTGCTGTTGGATCCACAAGATCTGTGAACAACGACTTGCAGCAGAAATGTATTCAGTTTCACATGTTGAAATGGAGACCGTAGTTTGCTTTTTTGCATTGCCAGGAAACTAGACGATTACCCAAGAACTGGAAACCACCTGTAGTAGATTTCCTGTCCAAACAACAACCATCAAACTCAGAATCAGTGTATGCATTGAATTCAAAGTTAGAACCATGTGGAAACCATAGTCCCACACTTTGTTTTCCTTTCAGATTACGAAAGATTCTCTTTACTGCAATCAAATGAGACTCTTTTGGTTTTGCTTGGAACCTGGAACAAATACACACAGCAAACAATATGTCTGGCCTTGAAGCGGTTAAGTACATGAGAGATCCAATCATTGCACGGTAGAGTCGGCAATCAACTTCTTTTCCATCCGGGTCAGAATTCAATTTATGATTGACCGGAATCTGAGTATCATATAGGGTACAGTCCTCCATCTTGAACCGACTCAAGATGTCTTTTACATACTTGGACTGATGAATAAAGAAACCATCTTCCTTCTGATTAACTTGAAGACCTAGGAAAAATGATAACTCTCCCATAGCTGACATCTCAAACTTTGATTTCATAACACTCTCAAACTCTTTGCACAACCCTTCATTTGTAGAGCCAAAAATAATATCATCTACATATATCTACACCAGTAGGTATTCTCCCCCTGCTTTCTTAATGAATAAGGTCGAGTCAATTTTGCCACGGACAAAATCATTATCCATAAGATGTGTAGACAACGTTTCATACCATGCTCGAGGAGCTTGATGAAGACCATAGAGAGCCTTATCAAGCTTGAAAACTTTAGACGGATTAATTGGATCTTCAAACCCCGCGCGGCTGACACACATAAACCTCCTCCTTGACTTTACCATATAAGAAAGCACTCTTTACATCTAATTGAAACACCTTAAACACTTTGTATGAAGCAAAAGCAAGAAACAACCGTATAGCTTCAAGCCTAGCAACATGAGCATAAACCTCGGTGTAATCAATTCCCTCTTATTGATTGAAACCTTGTACAACTAATCTTGCCTTATTTCTCACCACAACACCTCGATCGCCTTTGTTGTATTTAAACACCCACTTTGTACCAATTGGATACACACCCTTTGGAAGATCTACTAGATTCCAAATTTTGAGTTTGTCAAACTGAGCAAGTTCTTCCTGCATGGCCTTTATCCAATTATTATCACGTAACGCCATTTCGACATTCTTTGGTTCGACCTGAGAAATAAAATAGAAATGTGAGCATACATCAAGAACACTAGTATCCTTAATACATGTATACAAGCAAGTGTTGTCAATAATAGAACGCGGTTGCACTCCATCTCGCAAATTCCCAATGATATTTGTAATCGGATGAGCTTTGAGTTCCTTGATTAATGCAACCTCAGGAACCGGCAATACATCAACTTGAGTTGTATCAGATTGATAAGACATATCTTGATTAACTGGTATCTCTGAGTCCAGATTTGTAGGAATCTCCCCCTGAGCCTGTGTCAAATTAGAAGGTTCATCAACTAACAAAGGATCAACAGAAGAATCTTGGAAAATAACATTGTCGTCCTCACTATCAGACTCTTGAGTTCTCGAGCAAGAAGCAACATTAGGATCTGGAGCAGATGTAGAGGGAATAGATGATTGTGGAACCGCAGTCGGTAGAAAACCACTATTCTGTGCATCCTGGCATGAATCATATAATACAGCAGCTTCCTCAGGAGAAATATCATAAGGTAATTGAAAAGACTTGAATAAATTGTCATAATCAAAAGCCCAGTCTGGTGCAATCGCCATTTGAGGTAAAGATCGATTAGAACAGTCAATATGAAGTCATTCCTCAACCTGACGAGTCTCTTTGTTATAAACCCTCTTGGTAGTAGAATTTTCAACATACCCCAGAAAGATCCCTTCAAAAGCTTTAGCACTGAACTTGGTTGGGACATCTCTAACTTTTAACAGGGTGCATGGATTACCAAAAGGTAGTAAATATTCCAGATTTCGCTTCCGATTATTAAGCAACTCATAGCATGTCTTGTTGTGTCGCTTAACGGTTAAAACTCTATTCAAAACATAACACGCAGTATTCACAGCCTCAGCCCAAAAAGTAACTGGAAGCTTAGAATCTGCAAGCATCGTACGTGCCGTTTCAACCAAAGTCCTGTTCTTTCGTTCAACAACTCCATTTTGTTGAGGTACATAGGGAGCATTGAATTCATGATGAATTCCCTTTTGAAGACAAAATAAACCCATCTTGCTATTTTTAAACTCGCTGCCATTGTCACTCCTAATTCTTCTAACTTTCTGTTTGCACAAATTCTCTAAACGCATGATTAAGAATTGTACCAACTCTGTGGTTTCGGCTTTAGAAGCAAGGAACTTAACCCATTAAAATCTAGAGAAATCATCTGTTACTACCAGACAGTAAGATTTACCGCCAATGCTCCTGATACTAATCAGACCGAACAAATCCATATGTAGTAGCTCCAAAGGAGTCACAATAAAATTATTTATCTTAGATTTGTGGGACTTCTTGTGTTGTTTCCCTTTCTTGCAAGGTATACAGTCATCAGGAACAGAGAATTTCATCTTCGGAACACCAATAACCAGATCATTCTTCATGAGATAATTCATTTTTCGATAATTGATGTAAGCAAGTTTCCTGTGCCACAAAATAGAATCCGACCCAGACGCCTTAGAGAGTAAACATGTAGGAATTGAATCCGTTGTTGTAGCAACACTCATGTCTAGGACATATGTGTCATTTTTCCTCGGAGCCTTCATTAGAATCCATTCGTCAGGAATAACAAAGCCCGGTTTTAAGATATAACACTCAGAATCATTGAAATGAAATGAAAACTTCTTGTTACACACTTGAGATACACTCAAAAGATTGTCATGTTGCTCCACATAGTTCACTTTCTCAAATTTGATTTTATCATTCTTCAAAGTACCGTGACCAGTTATGTACCCGCCTTTATTTCCAGCAAAAACGCCATAACCACCATCAATATTAATAACATCTTCCAGCAAACGAATATTCCCTGTCATATGTCGAGAACAACCACTATCCACATACCACATATTATTGATAGTCCTCCTTGGTTGCCCCTACATAAACAAAGAAAATCAGTTAGAAATAGGAACCCAAGCCATTGTGGTCTTGGGTCGTCCAGATGGATCAAAATAAACAACTTCAAGCAGTTCACAATCAATATTGTCATCAACGTTTGGAACATAAGATTCACAATTAGACCTTCTCAATGAAGACACAGTATGATTAATTGGAAAAACATTATTAAATTTATGATTATCAGATTCAGATATTTCCAAAAGTTTCTTTAATTTTCTATTAAGTCTTCTTCGTTGTGGTCTAGAAAGTTTAACCTCAGGTTGAGAATCTTTTGGAATTCCAACATGTGGAATCTCAAACTTGTTTTGAAAAACAACTGGTTTAGAAATATGCTTATCATATTGCTTAAATCCCGAAGATTTAGCAAATGATTGACAAGGCACATTCTTTACAACACTAGAAGTAGGCTTTCCCACATTTGGTCTTTTCAGAATCGTCACCACTCATTGTTGTGAGGGAACACTCTTTAATTTGCCTTGATTCTTATAAGGACAGTGAATCAGAATATGACCAACCTCATCACAATGAAAACAAACTCTTCTATCTTGATGATTTCTGATATAAGGAGTTTTTCTTGAATTTGATAACCCTTCCGATGAACAAGCTTCAGAAGATTTTACTGAACAGTTGACTGGCTTCTTTTGAACAAAAACTTGTTTAGTCACCGTTGATGAATTCTTCTTCTGATGACCAACAGCAACAAAACCACTTGATTGTAACATTTTTGAAAGTTTAGGTTGATCAACTTTCACTTCATCAGGTTCTGTTAAAATGCATATATCACGGGTAACTTGTTTCACCACCTTTGGTTCAACAATTTTCACTTCCTTAGGAATGCCTTCAGCCTTTTTATCATTAAAAACTTCATTCTCAGAATCAGAATCATAGATCATATCTTCACCAGTTTCTGGATTTACTTTCAACACCGTCTTTGGATCAATTTCCTCTTCATGAATAATTTCTGGTTCAACCACATAATTTGCATTGAATGGTGGAGGAATAAATCCAATTCCAGTAACCCTCTTTGTAGGATCAGCATTAGCATTAAAGTAATCCAATACCATAGATGAATTTTCAAAATTCTCTAGCTTTCTATGTAACTTTATCACTTCAGATTCTTTATCAGAAATTTCTTTTTTCTTCTGAGCGACAATTTTATTTCGCTTCTCAATCTCAGCATAAGCCATATCCAGATGATATGTTTGTTCCTTATATTTCAATCCCAAAGAGTTCAAATCTCTTTTCAAAGACTCAATTCTATCTATACACAATTTATCATTATCTTTCAATTTTTGATTAACTGAATGCATCGATTTCATATCACAAATTAAATTTGTGTTATCATCCATTACTTTTTTCGGTTTATCTTTTATACTGATGCAATTAGTACAATAAATATGACAGACAGAATCTTTTACCTTTAAAGGATCTGACATATCTGCCATGAAGACTTTTGCAATCGGAATATTTTCAAAATCAGCACCATCAGAAGAATTTTGAGTTAATACTATATTATCTTCAGATACACCAGATGCAATATCAGACTCAACATTTTGTACTTGATCATGCTCTTCATCAGCACTTGGCAAACTTTCACCATCACTTGAGCTATCATCATCAGTTGACTCTTCAGATTTTGCAGAATGAATCTTAGCTACAAAATCTTGACTTACAGTACCAACCAAATCTTCAAGATGAATACCACAGTCATAATTTTCATCATTCTGAGCAACCAAAGCAGATGATGCAGATGCATGATTAGAATTTCCAGAACCAGAGGAGCCATGTGACTGATTACGAATATTCTGAAAGTTATTAGGCTTCTTCTGAGAATCAAATTCAACTTTTGGCTTCACACATTCTTTGGCGAAATGACCATACTCCTGACAATTATAGCAATGAACTTTGGTTTTGTCAAATCCAATACGTGAACGACTGTTAGAACCAATATACTTCCTTCCAGTCTTCTTCAAAAAATCCTTTGCCTGTCGCATTAGCATAGCCATGTTCCATTGAATGTTCATCTCTTCCAGATCAACAGGATCAATTTATCTGAAATCCTCTTCAATAACATCTGGATCATGAATCTTTCCTCCAATAAAATTTTCATAAGAATCCATAAAGGAAGAAAACATCACTAAATAATCATCAGCAACTCTTTGATTCATATTATGTGTTCCAGATGATGAAGAAGCTGTATTTGCAGAGAAACCAGAATGACTTGGAACCCCAGAACATTGATCATTAGAAACATCTTGAGTATCACCAGAAAAGAACGCAACCCCTCTACCAGTTTTTGCCAGAAGTCTTAGCAAAATACATTGAAGGATCTTGAATATGCTCTATATTGGTTTCCTTCTTCTTCATATTCAAATCATGTGATTGAATCTTGCCAAGAACCTCTTCAAGAGACATAGTTTTATACTTGATATTCTCTTTTATCAAAACTGAATACACATCAAATTTAGATGGTAATGCCTCCAAAAACTTATCATTTATCTCTTCAGTCTCATAAACCACTGAAGCACTTGACAATTGACTCAGAAAATGATAGAATCTCGTTGCAAGATCATCTAAAGATTCATTTTGAAAGTGCTTGAATACTAAGAACTCTTCTTCAGTAATTCTTTTATGCTTTTCTTAACATCCAAACTACCTTTACACCGCTTTTGTAATGCTTCCCACAATTGTTGAGAAGTCTTGAATTGTTCAAAGCTATGATAAATTTCTTTAGGAAGAGACATTGAGATACTAGCCATAGCCTTCTTTTCCCTATCAAACAATAATTTTTCTTCTGTGGTTAACGCATATACTGATTTAGGAACATCATCCTTTCCCATCCAAGTATATGTCGGATGTGTATAACTTTCCAATATTGGAATCCATAAACTTGTACTAGTAAAAGACATGAACTGATCAAACCGATCTTTCTAGTTAGAATAATATGCAAGACTTAACAATTTGGGTGGTTTCTGAGAAGTACTAATCTCGTTATTGTAATTTAACATGTTAGTCACTTGCACCATATTAGCTAATTTCAGAAAAATTTCCAAGTATTGAACAAGTACTCCCCTCAGGCGAAGATAATAAGTTCGCTTCAAAGCCAAACAAGCAAATTTGATATTAAGCGAACTTGATAAGTTCGCTTAAACAAGAAAATCCGTTAAGTTCGCCTACCGAATAAGTTCGCTTAAACTGAGAGAAGCGAACTTGACAAGTTCGCTTGCTAAGTTTGCCTGCAACAAAAATCTCAGCAAGTTCGCTTGCTTCAGCTGTAACAGACTCAGGAAGAACTTCAACCCAAACACGGACAAACATCACCTAAAATCATCATTTCTCACAGATTAGAAGGAATTTGAAGAAATTGGACCGTAGGATTTAGTATTTTTTGAATTAGAACACTTCTATCAGATTAATTTCACCAAAATCCACTTCAAATCCACGAATTCAGCAGCAAAATCAAGTTCAAGAACTTGAAAACTCCATGGATACAAAAACTTGAAAAAATGATCAATTTCTTGTCAAATTGTACACAAAAACGTCTCTAATCACCAAGAATCAAACACAAATCACGAGCAAACGCTCTGATACCACTTGTAGGTCCACATGACTCATCTACAGATCGATCTCGTGACAGGACGTCTCGATAACACGGAGTGCGGAATTCGTGTTAATGTATGTATATGAATTGACAATAGAAACAGCAGGTAAATAAACTTTCTCTTTGTATTCCACCAAACACAGAGTTTACAGAATACAATCGTTCAACTCTTCTGCTTTCGTGTTCTTCTTAGAACAGAATCTGTAAACACCTATTTATAGACACAAACCTGCTAGTTAAGTTCGCCTCAAATAGACTAGGCGAACTTAACAAGTTCGCCTCACATGAGACTAGGCGAACTTAACAAGTTTGCCTCTAATAGACTAAACTTGTTCTAACACTTAGACAAAATCTATACAATTACATAAGACCTAAACTATTACAAAGCTTTTGTCATACATTCTATGTCCTAACAAAACTGTAACAAGTTCAAAACATACAGGAAGTACATATAAAAGCTTAGGAGAATTAACACCCCCGACAAATCCCTGTGTACCTTCCATCAGTTTTCATTCTGCTCTAACGACCGTAAGCCGAAATCCGGATTATGGAGAAAATCCATGTTATAATCCTTATTATTAATAGGGACTACCTGAAATCCCTTACAAAAATAATCTTGTTCTTAAAGGAGAAGAAAGAAAAGATTCAAATAGGCCATATGAATATTATGAGCCTACGAATGTATAAAATCCTCAAGAAAATGAGGAAGGTTTTGATAATAATCATATTAGAGCCTTACAGGAACGAGTAGAAGAATTGTAAAAAGAAAATCATAGATTAGCATTTGTAGACGCCCAGAATAGAGCGTTAAGACAAATGCTAGAAAATGCCCGTAATCAAGGTTATACGTAAATTTCCTTTCTGATATTTGTAATATATATTCCAAATATTAATAAAATTCCTCTTGTGAATAGAATGTCGAAACAAGGTCCTTCTTATAATACAAGGGGCAAGAGCAAACAAATCCAAAACGAAAATTCTAAACAACTACAACAGAAAGCAGAAATAAAGAAAATGGTTGCAGAAGGAATAGAGGAAGCTCTCCCTAAAATTCTGAAAGCTATGAAAGAAGATAAATTGAAAAATAAAGTGGCTGAATCTAAAAATTATCATCATAAAGAAAACCATAGTTCAAACGGAGATAATTCTAATTCTGATTCTGAAAAAGTTAGCAAGAAATGAAAGAGAAGGAAGGGATGTACGTTCCGTACATTTCAAGGATGTAAACCTTTGGAGTATGCTGGAAATGAGGGAGCAGTGGCAGCCCTGAGGTGGCTGGAGAAAACTGAATCTGTTATCTCCATCATCAAATGTGCTGATGAAGATATGGTGCTTTATGCATCAAATTTATTTAAAGATGAAGCTTTAGAGTGGTGGAATTCCATTGTTCAAGCTATGGGCCGACACAAAGCCTATGCCATGGAATGGGAAGAATTCAAGGAGATGGTAATTCAAAAATTTTGTCCCATTAATGAACGAGAAAGAATAGAAACTAAATTTCTAAATCTCCGTATGGAAGGAACTAAGCATCAGGAATATATCTCCAAGATGTTTGAATATGCTCGTTTAGTTCCGCACTTATCTACCCCTGAACCCAATCTAATTAAAAGATATATTTGGGGTCTGGCTGAAGAAATCAGAGACATGGTCAAGGCTACTATGCCTCAGACCATTGCATCTGCCGTACAGCTAGGAGCAATTCTAACTGACGGTATGATAAGAAAACAAGAAGAAGGGAAGGCAAGGGAAGTAGCCAAAATGGCTACAGAGAATTGGAAAAACAATTCTCCTTGGAAAGGAAGAAGCCAGCTTGCCAAAGGAGGATTTAACTTTTCTGTCCCAGAATGCAAAATTTGCAAGAAAAGGCATACTAGAGAATGCTTTTTCAAGAAAGTTTAATGTCACTTTTGCAAGCAGACCGAGCATGTGTTTGAGAACTGACCAAGAAAGAGAAATGTAACCTTTCTGAATTTCATTTTGGTACAATAAAACATGTATGAATTCCAATCTTAGTGAAATGATTATATCAAGCCCTAATTTTATAAATTACAGCTTCACAGTTTCCACCCGCATTTATTCTAAAATCCCTATATACATATAAATGTTTAGACATATACGTATATATATACATTTATACATCATGCAAGTACATATACATATATATACATATATATATACATACTCAAACATTATATAAGTACATACACATATACATGCATACTAGTTTGAACCCTAACCGATTGAACCCTAAATTAAACCCCACACACTAAATTTGACTTTTAAAACATTAATTTTGACTTTCTTGAACTCCATTGACTTTCAAAAGTCAAAGCAGCCCAAACCTTGTAAACTCGAGGCAGCCATTGACAGGTTTCTGTTGAATTGGACTCCACATGATTACCCAAACAAGAACCGACTTGATTACCAGCCCAATTCAGGTTATAACGCGGTTAAATTCGAATTCAAAAAAATTGACTTCGTGGAGTCAAAGCCGAATCAATTCGGTCGAAATTCAATAAATTATACGCGTTTCAATCCCGAGAATCATGCGTAGACTAATCCCCTCTGTACCTAGTCCAGTTTCGCAACCCAATTCGTTCAATCACGCGGCCAATTCAAGTTTGAAAGAATTTGACTTGGATTAGTCAAACCGCGTTTCAATCCTTTCCAAAATCAGAAATTAAACACAATTGACTCCCGAAAATCATTCCACGACTGACCGTGCATGTACCTAAACCCATTACGTGACTCAATTTATCCCATTTCAGTTCGAATGACGCGTAATTGAAGCCATAGCCGACACCCGTAACCTTTGCAATCAAATCAAACATTCGAGACCAAATCAATCGAATTAAGCCCTCATAGACCTTCGTACGACCCTATATAATCTCGCTTAAACCTCAGTTGAGTCTCATTCCATCCCTGTTCGTCGATCAAGCATCCTAAACATCGCCGCTGACCGTTTAGTAGCCAAGCTTCGTCACGCAACCATTCCAGGTACCATTTACATTAATCGTTTCGTTTTTGCCTGCAGATCGAAAGCCCCATGTCATTTCATCATGACCAGTCGTATCGAATTCAAATTCAAGCCGGATTCATAACCTGTTCATACGGGATTTGAATTTGGTTTTAATTTGATTAATGTTTTTAATTAATTGGGATCCCTACATAACCAGCGAAACCATCTGGTCCGACTGGCTAAGCCCTTGCACCATCGGACCAGATGGCGTGGGTTCGAAACCCACAACCCAAGTTCTTTTTGCGCGAGCCCTGAACCCAAACCCGGCTTCACTCCAACACCATGTTAAGGAAATTTAAATCCGGTTCTATATCAGGGATTGCGCCCTGGTCTAGTGGTTGGAGTCTGCTGCTTCCACCGGGTAGACCCGGGTTCGATCCGGGCAAACCCCAAACAGTTTTAAAAACCGTTTTTACAACCCTTTTTAATTTATAAAAATTATTACATAAAACCAAATACCATTTGAAACTAAACAGTGCAAAAATAATCAAATTTTAGAATTTGAAATATTATTTTCACAATTTAAATGATTTCAAAACCACGTTTACAAAATAAATAAATTTATGTAAAATGAAAACATTAGTTTTAATTAAAACTCTTATACTATCTAATTTTTATAAAAATCATATTAAAGTTTTTATAAAAATACACTATCCTTTTCATAAGCAAATCTTATGAATAATTTTCTATTAAATTACATATATTAGGGTTTAAAACCCTATCTAAACAAATAAAACCCTTTCTAAATATACATATATATATATATATATATACATATTATATTCTTTATTTATTTTAAAATAAAAGTATTATTATTACAATGCATCTAGGGTTTTCTTTAACCCATACGATTTCAGCACCTTGTCATAAATAAATAAAGCAATGGATTTATTTAATATTTTATAAAAATCATATTCTAGCAATACTTATTATTTTAATTAAATAAATAAAAAGAGTTTTATTTATTTAAATCTTTAACCCTAAAAACACGTAATATTTTCATACAACGTTTTGAACTCCCAAAGTTACACCAAACTTTTGACAACTTGTAATTTCCTACATAAAATAACACAAACCTTATACAAACTCACACCTAAACAAGACCAGATAAACATTAGACGTACCCATAGACTTGGTGCATATTTTTAACTTAAAGTCATACTTTTCACACTAGGTTAACTTGTGATTTGAAAATCACTTGTACTACATACTTGCTCGTGCTACCCACGCAACATATACAAGTGAGTTTACATAGCCCCCTTTTTATTTTGTACTTTTGGGGTGAAACATGATTTACTTTTTGAAACTTTTTGCATAGACTTAAATACAATTCAATAATATGATATTATGTGTTATGTGCTTTATGCTTGAATGCTATGAGTTAAGACTACATATACATGACATTAGTACAATCATTAACTCCGTACAAGCCAACGGTTAACATTGATAGATCTATTGTGTCTGACAAACCCACCCGGTTAGGGTGTTTGTTACCGACTTTACATTAGGGTAACCTGCGTGTTGTGCCTCAGTCACAAGATTTGATTGTACACACTTAGTTTAACTATAGATTCTCCATAAATGCCTTATACGCGTGTATCGTATGAATTGTATAAAACACTTTAAACTTTGTTGTGTGTCAAAACCTATGTATGCTCACCAACTTTTTAGTTGACCTTGTTTTCATCATGTTTCAGGTACTAATGCTTGAGAATAAGTACAAGATGCTTCACTTAGGACCGAGGACCTAGAATTTAATTTAAAGAGACCATTTATGTATTTCTTTTTTCCTTGTATTGTTGGATTCATGATTATTTGTGATATGAAATTGGTTATTTAAATATTTAAACTTTAGTAAACCTTGAGATTTTGAACAGTCTACATGTCCCACCCCGACGTATTCCGACGTCGGTTGGGGTGTGACAGATTGGTATCAGAGCCTTTGTTATAGGGAATTAGGTTATTAGACACCTTTGACCTAGACTATAACCTTAGGACACCCATTATTGCCATGTTCTATGATTATATGATATGCTACATGCTATGTGTTACCTGCTTATTATATTTTGATACCTTATTTTTTAAAATTCATGAATTACTAGACTATACTTAAATAATAAATTAAATAAACAATATCCCTACCCATACCCTAAGCCTCATGACCTTCTCACCTACTTCTCTATCATCGTCATCATCATCATAGCATGTGGAAACTTCATAAATTTAAATCTATAGAATTTCTTTACTCCCTCGTTAAGGTTTTAAACTTTGTTAATTATTAGAGGACACGTGCAATCTGGAAGGGTGACACCTGTATTCTGGGTTTTCTGTCTAGGAAAGCATTTCGTATAAATCCCAATCAACCGAGGGACCCGTATGCTTTCCTGGGAATTCCCGGAATGAGTGTTTACTTATAGGCTAAAGCACGTCTCCTTGAAAATTATATGAGTTTAATTAACCTTAATGTGTCATAGTATTCAAGTGATTATGTCACTATTTGAGTACAATCCAAACTATGATTTACTACTCCATCTATTATTTTGTTCCCTTTTAAATTCAATCAACTTTCATAAGTTCTTACATCTTTTCTTGTCTTGTGCAAATCTGTAGAATGCCTCCCCGTCGTGCTACCGTGACCAACAACACCAACATTGCTGCTATCCTTGCACAACTTGTAACTCAACTCACCCAAGATAATGGAGCCATTAGTGGTACCCATGGAACTAATGGGGGGTGGTGGTGCCAACCCACCGCAATGTACTTTCAAGAACTTTAACTCGTGCAACCCCACTAAGTTTTATGGCACTGAAGGAGCCACGGGTCTCTTGCAATGGTTCGAGAGCATTGAAAGCACTTTTCTCAACAGTGATTGTCCCGACAACCTCCGGGTCCGCTATGCCACCAGCGTCTTCCAAAAACGAGCGCTCACTTGGTGGAATGGTGGAAAGAGGAATAGGGGTATAGATGTGGCAATGGCCTTGCCATGGGATGAGGTCAAACGACTCATGACCGAGGAATTCTGTCCTCGCAATGAAATGAAGAAGTTAGAGGCTGAATTTTGGGATCTTGCCCAAGATAGTGGTGAAAGTTTAGCCTACACCACCCGTTTCCATGAGCTAAGCCTCCTAGTACCTCATATGGTCACACCTTTGGCTCGGGGTATTGAAAAGTACATCGGTGGTCTGCCGATGAAGATTCAAGACACTGTTTTGGGGAGGAACCCAGCTACCCTTGAAGATGCCATCCGCCTATCCGCCACATTAACCGATAACCATGTAAAGGCGGGTACGTTAACAAGGAAGGGTGCTAAGAAAGTCCTAGACACGGCAACACCTTATGAGCCCTCCAAAGGGATCAAACTCGAACCTTTCTCCAACAACAAGAAATGAAAGACTAGGAACTTTGTTGTTGTTACCCCAGCTGCCCCAGTCAATCAGGTTGCTCCTATGACTCAAATTTAGCCAAGAAACATTACGTGGGCAGCAGCCCTTTGTGCAACACGTGCAATTACCATCATTTCCCAAACCTACCGTGTCGGGTATGTGCCAGCTGTGGAAGATATGGGCATTTAGCCAACACCTGCAGAATCAAACCACCAGGCAATACAGCCAACCAGGGAAACAAAGGGGTTCCAACTATCACTAATGGGAATGCTTGCTTTGAATGTGGGAACCCAAACCACTTCCGAAACCGATGCCCAAAACTTACCAACTCTAATCAAGGTGGAGCTAGAGGTCATGCTTTCAACATAAATGCCAATGAAGCCCAGGCCAACAATGATGTGGTCAACGGTACGTTCCTCGTTAATAACCAATATGCTTCCATACTATTTGATACCGGTGCCGATAGGAGTTTTGTTTCACTTAATTTTGAACCTCTGCTTGCTAAAACCCGAACTAAGTTAGAGAAAATGTTCACCGTTGAAGTAGCGGATGGAAACCCCATCGTCATTGACTCCATTATCCGCGATTGTTTCATCAAACTTAATGAACATTCCTTTCCCGTCAACCTTATACCTATGCAACTGGGAAGCTTTGACATCATCATAGGCATGGATTGGCTATCTAGTCATCATGCCGAAGTCGTTTGTTTCGAGAAGTGCATATGAATCCCTCTCCCCTCGGGTGATACTTTAAAAGTCTTTGGTGAGAAACCATGTAGTGGCTTAAGCTCATGTCATGCACTACGGCCCGAAAGTACTTACGGAAGAAGTATGTGGCCTTTTTAGCCCATATCGTTCAAAAGAAGGACCAAGAGAAGAGTATTCAAGACATCCCCATCATCTGTGACTTTCCATAAGTATTTCCTGAAGATCTATTCGGTCTTCCACCCGTTCGTCAAGTAGAGTTTCGTATCGACCTTGTACCTGGAGCTAATCCTGTGGCTAAAGCTCCATACCATCTAGCACCTTCTGAAATGCAAGAACTTGCAAGTCAGCTTCAAGAACTTTCCGATAAAGGTTTCATTCGTCCTAGTCATTCACCATGGGGTGCACTCGTCCTATTCGTGAAGAAGAAAGATGGCTCATTCCAGATGTGTATTGACTACTGCGAACTCAACAAACTTACCATCAAGAACCGTTATCCTTTGCCTAGGATTGATGATCTCTTTGATCAACTCCAAGGTTCCACCTACTTCTCGAAGATTGATCTTCGATCCGGATATCACCAACTTCGTGTACAAGAGGAGGATATCCCAAAGACTGCCTTTCGTACAAGATACGGTCACTACGAATTTATGGTTATGCCTTTTGGGCTAACCATTGCCCCCGCGGTTTTCATGTATCTCATGAAACGCGTATGCAAACCATACCTAGATAAATCCGTGATCGTTTTCATTGACGACATCTTGATCTACTCCAAGACCAAATCAGATCATGAACAACACCTTAAGTTGGTTTTAGAACTTTTAAGAAAAGAACAACTATTTGCTAAGTTCTCCAAGTGTGAATTTTGGCTAAAGGAAGTTCAATTTTTGGGTCATATTGTCAACGAAAAGGGAATTCATGTTGTTCCCGCAAAAATCAAAGCCGTTAAGAACTGGAGTACCCCTAAGACCCCTACCGAAGTTCGATCATTTCTTGGTCTTGTTGGCTATTACCGTCGTTTCATCTCAAACTTTTCCAAGATTGATGTCCCTCTCACGGCCTTGACCCACAAAGGTAAACACTATGAGTGGGGACCAAAGCAAGAGGAAGCCTTCCAACTCCTCAAGCAAAAATTATGCAATGCTCCCATTCTCACTCTTCCTGATGGCAACGATGATCTGGTTGTCTAGTGCGATGCATCAAACCAAGGTCTCGGTTGTGTTCTCATGCAACGGGGCAAGGTGATCGCTTATGCATCAAGACAACTTAAAATTCATGAAAAGAATTATACGACGCACGATCTTGAGTTGGGTGCGGTCGTCTTCGCATTAAAGATTTGGAGGCATTATCTCTATGGCACGAAATGTATGGTGTTCACTGACCACAAAAGTCTCCAACACATCTTCAATAAAAAAGAACTCAACATGAGGTAACGACGTTGGGTCGAGCTCCTTAACGACTACGACTGCGAGATTCGGTACCATCCTGGTAAAGCGAATGTTGTGGCCGATGCCTTGAGTCGTAAGGACCACGTTATGCTTCATTGTGTTAGGATTCAAACTGATATCCAAAATCGCATTTTAGAAGCGCAACACGTCTCGGTCTCCGAGGGTAATCTGTATAACGAAATGTCATGTGGTGTTGAACTCCTATTAGAAACCAAACCTAATGGCCTCCTCAATTACTTGAATCGTATCTGGGTCCCTGATCGTGATGACCTTCGCGCAGTCCTTATGAACGAGGCACACAAAACTCGTTACTCCATCCATCCCGGGGCTGATAAAATGTACAAGGGTCTTCACCAACAATACTGGTGGCCCAGGATGAAGAAAGACATTGCACTACGTGTTGCAAAATGTATAACTTGCTCCAAAGTCAAAGCTGAACATCAACGTCCTTCTGGGTTACTTGAACAACCGGAAATTGTGGAAGCGGGAAAATCTAGCCATGGATTTAATTACCAAACTCCCTCGTACTTCTAGAGGTTATGATAGCATTTGGGTGATCATTAACCGTCTCACCAAATCTGCTCACTTTCTACCCATCCGAGAAGACTACCGAGTAGAGAAAATAGCTCGAGTCTACATTGACGAAATCGTGAGCCGTCACGGTGTTCCATTAAACATAATATCCGATAGAGATGCTCGTTTCACTTCCAGCTTTTGGCAATCCCTCCAAACTGCTCTTGGTACACGCTTGGATTTATGCACGGCTTACCATCCCCAAACTGATGGTCAGACCGAGCGTATAATTCAAACTCTTGAGGACATGCTTAGAGCTTGCGTAATTGATTTTGGTAGCAATTGGGATTCACATCTATCCCTCATTGAGTTCTCTTACAAAAATCGCTACCACACAAGCATCAACATGGCTCCATTTGAAGCTCTCTATGGTCGGAAGTGCCGCTCTCCTATCTGTTGGAACGAGATTGGTGAAGCACAAATCACCGGTCCTGAATTAATCCAAGAAACTTCCGACAAGATCCTTCAGATTCGTAACAACATTCAAGTGGCAAGGAGTCGGCAAAAGATTTATGCCGAAAAAAGATGTAAACCCTTGGAATTTCAAGTCGGTGATCTTGTACTTCTAAAGGTATCTCCTTGGAAGGGGGTGATCCATTTCAGGAAGAAGGGTAAACTAGCACCTCGCTATGTGGGTCCATTCAAGATCCTCGAAAGGATCGGGAAAGTGGCTTACAAACTCGAACTACCTCCATCACTTGCTAATGTACATCCTACTTTCCACGTGTCCAACCTAAAGAAATGTCTTGCTGATGAGAATCTCCACATACCTCTTGACGATGTGCGCATTGACGAAATGATGCACTTCGTGGAGACCAGTGGAGGTCATGGGACGCGAGATCAAGCAACTCAAGCGAAGCCGTATCCCTATAGTCAAAGTACGATGGGAATCTAAGCGTGGACCTGAATTTACTTGGGAACGTGAGGACCAAATGAAGCTCAAGTACCCTCACCTCTTTGCTGATACAGTCGCCTCAACTAGCTAAAATTTCGGGACGAAATTCCCTCAACATGGAGATACTGTGACCTTTCTGATTTTCATTTTGGTACAATAAAACATGTATGAATTTCAATCTTAGTTAAATGATTATATCAAGCCCTAATTTTATAAATTACAGCTTCACAGTTTCCAGCCGCATTTATTCTAAAATCCCTATATACATATAAATGTTTGGACATATATGTATATATATATATATATACATTTATACATCATGCAAGTACATATACACATATATATATATACATACTCAAACATTATACAAGTACATACACATATACATGCATACTAGTTTGAACCCTAACCGATTGAACCCTAAATTAAACCCCACACACTAAATTTGACTTTTAAAACATTAATTTTGACTTTCTTGAACTCCATTGACTTTCAAAAGTCAAAGCAGCCCAAACCTTGTAAATTCAAGGCAGCCATCGATGGGTTTATGTTGAATTGGACTCCACATGATTACCCAAACAAGAACCGACTTGATTACCAGCCCAATTCATGTTATAACGCGGTTAAATTCGAATTCAAACAAATTGACTTCGTGGAGTCAAAGCCGAATCAATTCGGTCGAAATTCAATAAATTATACGCGTTTCAATCCCGAGAATCATGCGTAGACTGATCCCCTCTGTACCTAGTCCAGTTTCACAACCCAATTCGTTCAATCACGCGGCCAATTTAAGTTTGAAAGAATTTGACTCGGATTAGTCAAACCGCGTTTCAATCCTTTCCAAAACCAGAAATTAAACACAATTGACTCCCGGAAATCATTCCTTGACTGACCGTGCATGTACCTAAACCCATTACACGACTCAATTCATCCCATTTTAGTTGGAATGACGCGTAATTGAAGCTATAGACGACACCGGTAACCTTTGCAATCAAATCAAACATTCGAGACCAAATCAATCGAATTAAGCCCTCATAGACCTTCGTACGACCCTATATAATCTCGCTTAAACCTCAATTGAGTCTCATTCCATCCCTGTTCATCGATTAAGCATCCTAAACATCGCCGCTGACCGTTTAGTAGCCAGGCTTCGTCACGCAACCATTCCAGGTACCATTTACATTAATCGTTTCGTTTTTGCCTGCAGATCGAAAGCCCCATGTCATTTCATCATGACCAGTCGTATCGAATTCAAATTCAAGCCGGATTCATAACCTGTTCATACGGGATTTGAATTTGGTTTTAATTTGATTAATGTTTTTAATTAATTGGGATCCCTACATAACCAGCGAAACCATCTGGTCCGACTAGCTAAGCCCTTGCACCATCAGACCAGATGGCGTGGGTTCGAAACCCACAACCCAAGTTCTTTTTGCGCGAGCCCTGAACCCAAACCCGGCTTCACTCCAACACCATGTTAAGGAAATTTAAATCCGGTTCTGTATCAGGGATTGCGCCCTGGTCCAGTGGTTGGAGTCTGCTGCTTCCACCGGGTAGACCCGGGTTCGATCCGGGCAAACCCCAAACAGTTTTAAAAACCGTTTTTACAACCCTTTTTAATTTATAAAAATTATTACATAAAACCAAATACCATTTGAAACTAAACTGTGCAAAAATAATCAAATTTTAGAATTTGAAATATTATTTTAACAATTTAAATGATTTCAAAACCACGTTTACAAAATAAATAAATTTATGTGAAATGAAAACATTAGTTTTAATTAAAACTCTTATACTATCTAATTTTTATAAAAATCATATTAAAGTTTTTATAAAAATACACTATCCTTTTTATAAGCAAATCTTATGAATAATTTTCTATTAAATTACATATATTAGGGTTTAAAACCCTATCTAAACAAATAAAACCCTTTCTAAATATATACATATATATATATATATACATATTATATTCTTTATTTATTTTAAAATAAAAGTATTATTATTACAATGCATCTAGGGTTTTCTTTAACCCATACGATTTCAGCACCTTGTCATAAATAAATAAAGCAATGGATTTATTTAATATTTTATAAAAATCATATTCTAGCAATACTTATTATTTTAATTAAATAAATAAAAAGAGTTTTATTTATTTAAATCTTTAACCCTAAAAACACGTAATATTTTCATACAACGTTTTGAACTCCCAAAGTTACACCAAACTTTTGACAACTTGTAATTTCCTACATAAAATAACACAAACCTTATACAAACTCACACCTAAACAAGACCAGATAAACATTAGACGTACCCATAGACTTGGTGCATATTTTTAACTTAAAGTCATACTTTTCACACTAGGTTAACTTGTGATTTGAAAATCACTTGTACTACATACTTGCTCGTGCTACCCACGCAACATATACAAGTGAGTTTACATAGCCCCCTTTTTATTTTGTACTTTTGGGGTGAAACATGATTTACTTTTTGAAACTTTTTGCATAGACTTAAATACAATTCAATAATATGATATTATGTGTTATGTGCTTTATGCTTGAATGCTATGAGTTAAGACTACATATACATGACATTAGTACAATCATTAACTCCGTACAAGCCAACGGTTAACATTGATAGATCTATTGTGTCTGACAAACCCACCCGGTTAGGGTGTTTGTTACCGACTTTACATTAGGGTAACCTGCGTGTTGTGCCTCAGTCACAAGATTTGATTGTACACACTTAGTTTAACTATAGATTCTCCATAAATGCCTTATACGCGTGTATCGTATGAATTGTATAAAACACTTTAAACTTTGTTGTGTGTCAAAACCTATGTATGCTCACCAACTTTTTAGTTGACCTTGTTTTCATCATGTTTCAGGTACTAATGCTTGAGAATAAGTACAAGATGCTTCACTTAGGACCGAGGACCTAGAATTTAATTTAAAGAGACCATTTATGTATTTCTTTTTTCCTTGTATTGTTGGATTCATGATTATTTGTGATATGAAATTGGTTATTTAAATATTTAAACTTTAGTAAACCTTGAGATTTTGAACAGTCTACATGTCCCACCCCGACGTATTCCGACGTCGGTTGGGGTGTGACAGATTGGTATCAGAGCCTTTGTTATAGGGAATTAGGTTATTAGACACCTTTGCAATCAAATCAAACATTCGAGACCAAATCAATCGAATTAAGCCCTCATAGACCTTCGTACGACCCTATATAATCTCGCTTAAACCTCAATTGAGTCTCATTCCATCCCTGTTCATCGATTAAGCATCCTAAACATCGCCGCTGACCGTTTAGTAGCCAGGCTTCGTCACGCAACCATTCCAGGTACCATTTACATTAATCGTTTCGTTTTTGCCTGCAGATCGAAAGCCCCATGTCATTTCATCATGACCAGTCGTATCGAATTCAAATTCAAGCCGGATTCATAACCTGTTCATACGGGATTTGAATTTGGTTTTAATTTGATTAATGTTTTTAATTAATTGGGATCCCTACATAACCAGCGAAACCATCTGGTCCGACTAGCTAAGCCCTTGCACCATCAGACCAGATGGCGTGGGTTCGAAACCCACAACCCAAGTTCTTTTTGCGCGAGCCCTGAACCCAAACCCGGCTTCACTCCAACACCATGTTAAGGAAATTTAAATCCGGTTCTGTATCAGGGATTGCGCCCTGGTCCAGTGGTTGGAGTCTGCTGCTTCCACCGGGTAGACCCGGGTTCGATCCGGGCAAACCCCAAACAGTTTTAAAAACCGTTTTTACAACCCTTTTTAATTTATAAAAATTATTACATAAAACCAAATACCATTTGAAACTAAACTGTGCAAAAATAATCAAATTTTAGAATTTGAAATATTATTTTAACAATTTAAATGATTTCAAAACCACGTTTACAAAATAAATAAATTTATGTGAAATGAAAACATTAGTTTTAATTAAAACTCTTATACTATCTAATTTTTATAAAAATCATATTAAAGTTTTTATAAAAATACACTATCCTTTTTATAAGCAAATCTTATGAATAATTTTCTATTAAATTACATATATTAGGGTTTAAAACCCTATCTAAACAAATAAAACCCTTTCTAAATATATACATATATATATATATATATATACATATTATATTCTTTATTTATTTTAAAATAAAAGTATTATTATTACAATGCATCTAGGGTTTTCTTTAACCCATACGATTTCAGCACCTTGTCATAAATAAATAAAGCAATGGATTTATTTAATATTTTATAAAAATCATATTCTAGCAATACTTATTATTTTAATTAAATAAATAAAAAGAGTTTTATTTATTTAAATCTTTAACCCTAAAAACACGTAATATTTTCATACAACGTTTTGAACTCCCAAAGTTACACCAAACTTTTGACAACTTGTAATTTCCTACATAAAATAACACAAACCTTATACAAACTCACACCTAAACAAGACCCGATAAACATTAGACGTACCCATAGACTTGTTCATATTTTTAACTTAAAGTCATACTTTCACCCTAGGTTAACTTGTGATTTGAAAATCACTTGTACTACATACTTGCTCGTGCTACCCACGCAACATATACAAGTGAGTTTACATAGCCCACTTTTTATTTTGTACTTTTGGGGTGAAACATGATTTACTTTTTGAAACTTTTTGCATAGACTTAAATACAATTCAATAATATGATATTATATGTTATGTGCTTTATGCTTGAATGCTATGAGTTAAGACTACATATACATGATATTAGTACAATCATTAACTCCGTACAAGCCAACGGTTAACATTGATAGATCTATTGTATCTGACAAACCCACCCGGTTAGGGTGTTTGTTACCGACTTTACATTAGGGTAACCTGCGTGTTATGCCTCAGTCACAAGGTTTGATTGTACACACTTAGTTTAACTATAGATTCTCCATAAATGCCTTATACACGTGTATCGTATGAATTGTATAAAACACTTTAAACTTTGTTGTGTGTCAAAACCTATGTATGCTCACCAACTTTTTAGTTGACCTTGTTTTCATAATGTTTCAGGTACTAATGCTTGAGAATAAGTACAAGATGCTTCACTTAGGACCGAGGACCTATAATTTAATTTAAAGAGACCATTTATGTATTTCTATTTTCCTTGTATTGTTGGATTCATGATTATTTGTGATATGAAATTGGTTGTTTAAATATTTATACTTTAGTAAACCTTGAGCTTTTGAACAATCTACATGTCCCGCCCCGACGTATTACGCCGTCGGTTGGGGTGTGACAAGAAATATCTCCTGTTTCAATTGTGGAGAAACTTGCCATTTTAAATCAACCTGTCTAAAGCTTAATCATGTCGGATCTAGTGGGGCAAAGGCTAATGAAGGAAACAAGAAAAATGTACGAGCTTTCGTACTTAACACTCGTGATGCTACAGCTGTTCCAGATGCAGTCACTTGTACATTCCTCATTGATAATATTTATGCAAGAGTACTGTTTGACTCTGGTGCAAATTTGAGTTTCATAGATTATAAGTTTTGTAATCTATTGAACAAGCCTTTAGTTCCATTAGATAAGATTTATGAAGTAGAGACGGCTAAAGGAAATTTAATCAAAATTTATGAATTCCTAGATGATTGTGCGATCACAATTTCAGGACACATCTTGCCTGTACGATTAATGCCTATGACATTAGCATGATTTGATGTTGTCTTAGGAATGGATTGGTTAGCAAGTAACCAACCCATATCCTTTGTGATAAAAAGGCCATAGAAATCCAGATTCTTTATGGAAAATCTTTAACAATCTATGGAGACAAACAAAATCAACCTCTGGGAATCATCTCAATGCTGAAAGCAAGTAAATGCCTTCAGAAAGGATGCATTGCATACTTGGTGTAGATTTCTACCAGTACAAGGGAAAAGAAGATTGAAGATATACCTATAGTAACTGATTATGCAGATGTATTTCCAGATGAATTACATGGTATTCCACCAGAAAGAGAAGTCGAATTTAAAATCAATCTTGTACAAGGAACGACTCCTATTGCCAAAGCTCCATACAGTCTAGCCCCAACCGAAATGAAAGAATTGAAGACACAATTGGATGAATTACTTGAGAAAGGATTCGTTCGCCCAAGTTCATCTCCTTGGGGAGCTCCAATTCTATTCGTTAAGAAGAAAGACGGTACAATGCGGATGTGCATTGATTACTGGGAGCTAAATAAAGTAACGATTAAGAATCGTTATCCTCTTCCTAGAATCGATGATTTATTTGGCCAATTACATGGCGCTTGCCATTTTTCTAAAATAGATCTTCGATCAGGGTATCACCAACTGAAAGTTCAAGAAGAAGATATTCTTAAAATTGCTTTTCGAACCAGATATGGACATTATGAGTTCACGGTTATGCCGTTTTGACTTACTAATGCTCCTGTCGCATTTATGGATATGATGAATTGTATCTGTAAACCCTATCTTGATAAATTTGTTATTGTCTTCATTGACGATATACTTATTTATTCTAGAAATGCGGAAGATCATGGAAATCATCTCAGAACGATACTTGAACTTCTGAGAAAAGAGAAATTGTATGCTAAATTCTCTAAATGTGAATTTTGGCATAAAGAAGTACAATTTCTGGGTCATATAGTGAATGCAGAAGGTATTAAAGTAGACCCATCCAAAATTGAAGCCATATCCAAGTGGGAAATTTCTAAATCTCCAACAGAAGTCTGTAGTTTCTTGGGTCTTGCAGGATACTACAGACAATTTATTCAGGATTTCTCAAAGATTGCAGTTCCTCTGACTACTTTAACTCACAAGAATGTAAAGTATGAATGGGGAACAAAGCAAGAAGAAGCTTTCCAAACTCTGAAAGAAAAACTCACTCATGCACCAATACTGGCTTTACTAGATGGCAACGAAGACTTTGTAGTCTATTGTGATGCTTCTCACAACGGTCTTGGTTGTGTGTTGATGAAAAGAAACAAAGTTATTGCCTATGCATCTTGTCAATTAAAGACTCATGAAAAGAATTACACAACTCATGATCTAGAGTTAGGTGCCATATTCTTTGCTTTGAAATTATGGAGACACTATCTCTATGGAGTTAGATTTACAGTTTATACTGACCATAAAAGTTTGAAATATATCTTTGGTCAGAAAGAATTAAACATGAGACAAAGAAGATGGTTAGAGATCTTAAGTGACTATGATTGTGAAATCTGTTACCATGAAGGTAAGGCAAATGTTGTTGTAGATGCCTTAAGTAGAAAAGAAAGAGAGAAACCTAAACGGGTGCGTGCTCTCAGACTTGAACTTCGTGTACATCTCGTGTCTCAAATAAAAGATGCTCAACATTATGTTCAAACCAAAGAAGATTTAGAAGGAATGGAGAGCATGATAAATCAGTTAACTAAAGGAGACGATGAAATACTTCGTATGAATAAAAGAATCTGGGTTCCAATCACAGGAAATCTTCGAGAAAGAATACTCGAAGAACCACATAAATCAAAATATATGATGCACCCAGGGAGTGACAAAATGTATAAGAATCTGAAGGGTAATTACTGGTGGATTGGCATATATGTTGCAAAATGTTTTACTTGCGCTCAAGTAAAGGCAGAACATCAAAAACCTTTTGGTTTATTGCAACAATTAGAAATACCAGTATGGAAGTGGGAATTGATAACAATTAATTTTATTACCAAACTTCCTTTTACCAGTCGGGGAAATGATACTATCTGGGTTATCATTGATAGATTAACTAAATCTGCTCTTTTTCTCCCAATGAAAGAAACCTTCAGTATGGATAGTTTGGCTCATCTTTATGTAAATGAGATTGTATCTTTACACGGAGTGCCATTATCCATAGCGTCAAATAGAGATAGTCGTTTTACATCTCGATTTTGGCAAAGTTTCCAAAAAGCTATGGGAACTTATCTGAACTTGAGCACTGCCTATCATCCACAGACAGATGGTCAAAGTGAAAGAACAATTCAGACCTTAGAAGATATGCTTTGAGCCCGTGTGATAGATTTAGGTGGTAGTTGGGATGATCACCTACCCCTAATGGAATTTTCTTACAACAATAGTTATCACATAAGCATTCAGGCGTCACCTTTTGAGGCCTTATATGGTAGAAAATGTAGAACGCCTGTATGCTGGGCTGATATAGGAGAAAACCAATTGTTAGAGCCTAAACTTGTTCAGGAAACCACTGATAAGGTAGCTCAAATACAAAAATGATTGAAGACAGCAAGAGATAGACAAAAGAGCTACGCTGATAAAAGAATAAAGTCGCTAGAGTTTGACATTGGAGATAAGGTGTTATTAAAAGTATATCCTTGGAAAGGTGTTGTTCGATTCGGGAAGAAGGGTACGTTAAGTCCTCGATTTGTTGGACCCTTCAAGATTATTAAATGAATTGGACTAGTGGCTTATCAGTTGGAATTACCAGAAAAGATGAGTGGAATACATGACGTATTCCATGTATCTAATCTTCGTAAATGTCTAGCTGATGAATCTTTGATAATGCCTCTTCAAAACATAGAGGTAAATGAAAAACTTAGATTTGTAGAACAACCTCTACAAATAGTAGATTATCAGACTAAAAAGTTGAAAAAGAAAAGATTGAAACTGGTCAAAGTAAAGTGGAATTCTAGACGTGATCCTGAATACACTTGGGAACTAGAATCAGAAATGAAGAAAAAACATCCACACCTGTTCCAGTAAATCTCGAGGACGAAATTATTCAAAAGGTGGGGAGAATGTAATATTTGAAAAATTTTTCGTGCTAAATACTACCAAAATAAAAGTTAAAGGACTAGAAGTATAATTACTTAAAAGATCAAGGACTAAAAATAAAGAATTCTGAAATTTCATTGGTAGCGGACCGCTACCATAAGCATAACGGTTCGCTACGTGGTCCCAAAGGAAATAATGAGGGAATGACACGTGCCCTGATGAGTCATTAGGGTTTCTGACGCGTGTCATAGGTAGCAGACCGCTACCAGATTCTTGTCGGTTCGCTACGGCTTCCTCATTTGGGTGGCGGACCGCTACCTTGTAGCTTAACGATCCGCTAGCCGCAATTTGAGCCGCAACAATGAAGCTTGACACGTGTCATGCTGAATGTTTAGGGTTTAGGCGGTAGCGGACCGCTACCCGTTACCATAACGGTTCGCTACGGACCTCAAATTCAACCTATAAATAGATGCAACGGCCATTCAATTCCAAAATACACCGAAACCAAATTCCAAGCTCTTGTAAGCCATTTCCACTCTCATAAAACCATTCTCGCTCATACGTTTAAGTTCCCGAGGTGCCGGATCATCATAGAAGTAACCAAGAAGCTAGGAAACGCTCATTTAGAGAAACCAAGCAAGGTTCTTAAGCAGAGACGCTGCCCATTAGGACACTTAATCTAGAAGATTCATAAGCCGAGACTCTGTCATGGTGAATACTTGTATTTTTATAAAATGATTTCAAAACTGAAAATTGGTTTTGATTATACTCTGACTTTAATGAATTTATACAACCATTCGTTGCATACGGTGATTTACTATATAGCAGTCAGCCCATAGAGTCACGTATATATACACGTGTTATAGATGATACGCTGTAACAGGGCTAGGGGATGAACCCTTGGTTGTTGTAAAGCCCATCGCAGTAAGCATAAGGCAGACAGACCTAAAAAATATATCCAAGGTCCTTGGTGTGGCTGGTGGTTAGTCCGTTGACTGTGTA
Organism: Smallanthus sonchifolius; assembly: GCA_023525975.1. Taxonomy (NCBI): domain Eukaryota; kingdom Viridiplantae; phylum Streptophyta; class Magnoliopsida; order Asterales; family Asteraceae; genus Smallanthus; species Smallanthus sonchifolius. Next base: position 48,833,766 of record CM042023.1, read on the forward strand.
AATTGACCAGAAACTATGGACAAATTGTTCTATTTTTTGACGCTTGTCAGATTATGATTCCAATATACTTGTATTCACCAGCTTATACTGATAAAATATTTTCAAACGTTTTTACAGGTAACCAAGGGTGAATTGATTTTGATTAGCCATATGATGACAAAGAAAAATGATGTCATGAAAAAGGGAATGTCCACCCTAGACTTCAGTTAAAAGAAATGGCTCATATAAAACCTTGGTTTTGTAAATTAAACGTTTGTGTACAAAATCAGGGTTTATCCCTGTTATAATAAAATGAAACGGGAGATTCCCCGTCTTTGAAAAGATCCTGAGTTATGAAAATTATTCCGCTGTGTTTATAAATCTCTGATAAGATAAAATAAAAACCAGGTACCGACAGTGGGTCACGCGCCCAGGGTGTCCTAAACCCGGGGTGTGACACCTGAGATCCTTCCGGAGCTTTCCCTACATTTAAAACACCAATTTGAACATGGTTAGTAAAGATAAGTAGCCCTAGGGACCTCCCACAAGTCCCTACAACAATGACGGGCCAAAACCCCGAAATTATGAAAATTTCAGCGTCTGACAAAACCATTTGGGTGTATCATACACTCCGGGGGTATGATATGCTCCACGGGCGTATGATGCGCCCCTACCAGGTCAAACATGCCCGAAAATTGTTTTTCAACCTATATAACCCCTCGTCATCCGACCCGTTTGCATTTTTGAACCTTAAACAACCATAAACTCATATTTTAACCACATATAAATTTATCCACATATACTAACATACATTTGTTAGTTATCCACCCCAAAAAACGAGCACCCTCTACTTGTTTTTCACTCATGAATTGTTTAATAATGTGTCATTTTTGATATATAAAAATATAATATATTTTTATGATGGTTTTACGAGATCAGGTTTTAAATTTATAAAATGATAATTACTTTAACTTAAAAACGCACAATAGGCAAGTGTACCTATCGCGGCGTAATATAGTTTAGGTATGAACCAAGTATCGAACCAATGGACACGGTCGAGTTCCAATACTCAACTTTTGTTATCGTTTAGCCGGATTAATTAGTGAGTGGGTTTTGTGTGCTTGTGAAGCAGGATAGTAAATGACAGAAAAGTAAATGACGGTAAAGTAAATAGCATAAAAGTAAAAATGTGCGTGAAGTGTGTAACAGAAATGTAACGAACAGAATAGTAAATAGCATTAAAGTAAATATCTTGGAAATGATCAGGTCACAAAGAGTATCGCTTTGGGTTTCGAATCCGCTTGGTACGTGATAATGCTAAGTTGACTAATCCAGTGATATGACTACTACAAACTTGTGACCCGAGTCATCGCTAGAGCCTCGTCCTCATGACATTTGATTCACGAATTAAAGTCCTTAAATTAAAATGGTAGTGCCTCCCGTTAAGGACAACAGTTACCCTCAACCCTTCGAATGGTCATCTCCGGGTTGGTTTAAGATATCGAACGTAAATGCTTTGTATTAAGGTTAAATAGGTGATTATATTTTGCTCACCGGGAGGCGGTGTAACAATGGGACCAAGTGTAAAGATGTACCATTCCCAATATGAGTTCACCAATTCTTGATCGCAGAAGAAGTTCGTATAAAGACGTACGACCTTAATAATGTTGACCAAGCCTTGGCTTATCAATCTTTGCTTGTATAAAGACGTACAAGTTTCAAAATAAGTTTAATTAAAAAGGTTTTACGATCTTACGCTTTAAAATCTAGAACACTCACAAGTATAAAGACGGATTTAGACAATAGTAAAGCCCACCAAGTGGTGGTTTTAAGGATGAATAATTAAAGACATAAACATAACACTAGATTAATACGTCAAACATTAACATGCACCAAACATTATCTTCACCCTAGCAATACAAGAAGTTTAACCATGAACGGCCATACTAGCTAGCGTAACGCTGAGTTTCGTAGGCTCCCCTATTGTGGAATAAGGAGGAAGAGCCCCTCTACTCACTACTACTCTAATACTCTAAAAACGAACTATTATCTCTATCTTGAGGTATGGAATGGGGTATTAAGGTGTATGGAATGAAGAACCCAAGCCATCTATTTATAGGCCTCAAAATGAGCAATGCACGGCCATGCATTGGATTGCATGGGCGTGCAAACACCTCGGGAATCAAACAGGGTACACGGGACATTGTATTGGTCCCTTAGAGAGCAAGTTGGGCCTTGCACGGTCGTGCAATGAGATGCACTGCCGTGCATCCCCCCTTGCCTCCTGTTTTGTCTTTTAGCAGCTTGTGTTGACTTATGTTAACCTAGTTTGACTTCTTGGGGGTCAATGCTCGGGTTTGGTCCTCCAAAAGCTTGATTTTTTCATGTTTTAAGCTGGTTTTTGCTCTGTTTATCTTGGGACACCGAATAACCTGCAATTGTGAAATATTAACGCATTAAGTATCAATTGCAAGGCTTTTTTTTATTAGTACCATAATATGGGGATTATTGTGCATGCAAAACATGTATAATTTAGGGCATATCATAATACCCCACACTTAAACTTTGCTTGTCCTCAAGCAAACTCATGCGTAATCATACCCATAACTAAAAACTTTACAAAGGGTAATGGAGCCCTAAGTAGATGGAAACCCCGGGATAACTCTTGAGTTGCTTATTATATTTTTGTGGATTTCTATGATGGGATCCATGACAAGCCTACTAGAGCTTCAGTTATGCATAAACTTTCACTCCTCACAATATTCACTCAACTATAGGGTTATATATGTTTGGATAATGTAGGTTAAGTGGAACACTCATGTTATCGAATTATGCAATGGTCATAAGCTTCTATGCAAATCAAGTCTCCACCAACTAACTAAGTAGTATGCATGAATCAAGAGGACTTTAAAAGGGTTTTAATGTGGCTAAAATAAAAATAAAGGGTGAAAATGAAAATCTTTTTGGATTTTTAGGGGGTTTAAAGGGTTTGAAGGGCTACAGCTATCGTGAAACACACATCTACGACTTCATGGCTTAAAATGGAAAATACTAGCAGGTCCCTCTACAGTACTTAGATCATGAGGGTATAACTAATCTGATGGGTTGTTTATGGTCAGATTGCCAAGACCAAGTTCTCTTATCATTCTCAACTCTTTCCTCACTACGTAGTACACATTACTTCCTTTCCGTACGGATCTTTCGGCATGTAGCCTAACAGCTCCTACTTTGATCAGATGCGTATACTCATGCTGGGAATGAGTTTGATTCTTGCTACATTTTCCATCGTGGCTCTAGTTGCCACACTTCACACATTTGTCGTATCTTTTGGCGGCACTTGTTGACAAGTCGCAGAATGGTGGCAGTTGTTCTTGCTTGCGCCGCCGTTTTCTTACATCACTAGTTGCTTTGAAAACTTTCTCTCCGAGTTCGGGTGGTAATTCAGGCTTTGCGAAATGAAGGCAGAAAAGCAAATTAAAATCAAAGGAATGCATATCCACTTCTTTAAGGTCTAGCCGGTAAAAGACCCACTTCTTTCTTTTCTTTTTTCTTTTCTTCTTTTTCTATTTTTTTCTTTTCTTTTTGTATCAAGACAAATTCTTCAAAAATTCTTTTTCCTCAATTTCCTTGAAATAATATTTCCATAAATTCCTTGCAGATAGTTCGGCTGTTTCTTCCTAATACATCCACCTTTTGTATATTTCAATTCTTTGAGTAAAACAGATTCTTTCCAAAGTTGCCTCAATGGTAATAACCTTGAAATAACGACATAGGATAATTTTTCCATTCCGAAGACAGTTAGACAATAACCGGTGTTTACAAAAAGCTGGTTGGTTGATAAATGTGGATAGTAGAAAAGAAAAGGCTAAGGCTCAAAGGGCTATCTAGGCGGATTATATTTTTGGGATTTTGGGGTTTAAGGATAATATATAGGGGTAATAAGGTCCTAGGTGCCTCAATCACTTTCATACTTCTACTAGTTCATAGCCTAGATATGTATAAGTCACACAAGTTCTAATTATGCATAAAATCAATCGAAAAACACTCAATATACCAAACAAAAGAGTATGCGAAATATAATGATAATAACGCTCGTGAAAAGGCTCAGATTATTCTCAAATGGAAACGAATGGGATAGGGTTTAGTCATTTGTTATGCATTTCTACTTGCCATGTATTCCTTTTATTTGATTAAGTACGAACTCAAAGAGATTTAGATTTTAAGGTTTAAAATTTTTGAAAATATTTCGGGTTTTTCAAAAGGTAGGTTTTTGTAAGGTCTTAGTCAACTGGGTAGAAAATCACAAGTTAAAATTTTACTGCTTTGAGGTTACAAGTAGTCGTGAATCTCTAATTCCCCACCCCACACTTAAAATTGTGCATTGCCCTCAATGTACAAATGCATGTAATGGAATGCAGGAAATTAAATGCATGAAGTTTTAAGGAAAAAGAAACTGGTACTCCCCCGGTCAATTCAGTGTATAACCTAAGGCCAAAACTTATTTCCGCTGTTAGGCTGTGCCTATCAGCTGCTTGTCAACACGTTGATTCAAAGACTTCATCTAATTTCAAAAAAAATTTGATGTGGTTTCCGATTCCTCAGGTTGTAGAGATAGAGTGTGATTCCTCAAAGAAGTAGAGAGACTATCTGGTGATGCTATTCTACCTGACACATAAAGGAAAAACATAAAAGCAGACAAGGAAAATAAAAGGTAGTAGTTAAGCTACTAAGGTCCTCATATCGAGAAGGCATACCTGGAGGCTGAAGTAATAGAAACTTAAATTTGAAAACCAAACCTGAGGTCCATGCTTTCTGCCATATGCACCAACTTTTCAATTTATTCATGATCATCGGGTTGCCTCCCTGAAGCGCCATGTTTATTTAAGGGTCGTTGGCCAGACCCGTACGTGCTTCATCAGTCTTTCTTCGGGTGGGATAATTAGTCAAATGGGTGGCTTGTAATATAGAGAGTGATGCGTGATATTATATATATTAAATTAACTAAGTTTTAAATGTAGAAATGGACTCACAACTAAATCACACGCTCACGACAAGTGTACCGGTCGCATGTAGTAAAGACAGTAAGCTCGAGTTATCGAATCGTGGAAACAAAAGGCGGGGGCCCTCAATAGTAAACCTTTATTGACACCTAACCGATGTAACACACAAGATGATTTTATTTATTACTTTTAGGACGTGCAATCTAGAATAAAACAACTAAATACTGACTCGACTCAAAGACAGACAAGACATGAAAATACTTAGACACACGCAAACACAAAGAAAACAAGACACTAAAGAAGGACTAAACCAACGAACTAAAATACGACACGAAGACCAAATATGAGACAAACACCACCTAGACCAGGAATCCTATTGACTGACTCAGCTGCTTTCGATCCTCAGAGCTTCTTGGTCTCCTCCAGTCGCACAAAGTCGAACCCCATCAAGAATGACCGCACCAATCTTTTAATAATCAAATTTTATGGTTTTGAGGCTTTTTTGCCTTTCGCGTGTCGCGAAGGCCAATTTAGTCAGGCCCGGTTTTGAAGCCCCTCGCGTGCCGCGAGAATCTGGAGCTCACTCTTCGCGCCGCGAAGAGTATAAATTTCAACTTTTTTTTCTTATTTTTCTATCCAGCTCCGTTTCTTCAGTATAATTCTTTGGTTTATCATGCAAACCTGCAAATTCAATAATAATCTCATTAAGTTCCAATTTCTTAAGATATTTGCTAATATGTAAATCCCAAAAATTTATTTAACAAATGGATCGAATTAATGAGGGATCGAGGTCTCTTTTAAACGACTTGGATTATTAAAGTTTCACGCAAAGCTGGGTTATCACAGTTAGAGGACCCGAATAGCCGTTAATTCAAGAAGTTGAGATAGAAACACGTTAAACATATCCGGAGGGACCTGAATCGAAATATCAAAGGGTTTAAAAGCCATATTTTGCACAAACCCTAAGCCATTCGGCTTGGGCTTGTGTGTGATGGCAGAAACGCGAAGGAAGGAGAAGGAAGTCGGAGACGGGTGGCGGCGACGGTGGTTCAGCGGGGTATCACGCAAAGAATTTCATAACGTCACGAAGGTAATTCCCGTTTACGTTGTACTTTAATTCATACATGTGTTTGCAAGAAACCCGATTAGGGTTTTTGTTTGAGTGAGGGTGATTAGAAGGGAGGCCGGCTATGGTGGCTGTGACGGTGAACAACAGTGGCTAGGGGAGATGCGGGATAGTGACAGCCAGCAGGTGGGAGCTCGGTGGTGGCTGGTTGGCGTGATGGGGGGACGACAGCCGAGAAGAAGAGAACGAGGAGGAGGGGGCTGCTGTGGTGGTGGTCCACGGCGGCACACGGTGGAGATTAATGAAGGTGGTGTATCCTGCATGCAAAGGACTCAAGTGAAGGCTATCAGAGTTGGGGAGCACGGTGGTGAAGCGGGGTCGACTACGGTGGTAGTGATAGGTATGTTAGCCCGGTGGAATAGCCGGGTGGGAGCTCGGTTAGTGTGCGACTTGAAGGGTAGGCAAAGGTGGTCGGTTAGCGATACCCGATGGCAGAGAAGGAGGCTATTAGGCATTGGTTCAACGGGAAAGACGATGGTGGGGCATGGTGTGGTGGTACACGGGATAAAGGCGGACGACGGGGAGAGCCGGTTAGGGTTTTTCCTTTTCTTTTCATGGAGTGCATGCATGATAGGACTCCGCTCAAGTATGTGTGAGTAAGGTTTGCGTGGTGCACTTACGTGCGTGCATGGAAGCTAGGGTTTGGGTGCACGAGTCCTAAGCGAATCAGAATCTATATTACGTAAACGCGTGAAGCCTAGGGTTCGACAGAGGAGGAATGACGAACATATGAGAAAGAACTCAGAGATGAAGTTTATATTTTATGCATTATACGACGCATGTGTAGAACATATTCTGATCATGTGATCGTACGTTTGTCAGGTCTGGGATTCAGGTGAGTTATGGGGTGTAGAGCAAGGATAGGGACTCAACATTAAATGTTTTTAATGTTTTTGGGGCTATCGTACATACTTTCAAGACGTGTTTTATTACATTAAATGGGTATTGAGCTTTGGGGTCTAACCCGATGAGTTTACGAATCTAAGTATTTATATATGGGGCTAAGGGACTATGTGTTTCCCTTAAGATGTGTAGGTTAAAGGTAGGTATATGATCCTGGGTTATATAGTGACCTAATAGGGGTGAGTCAGGATTGTATTTACAGGTCGTATGGGTACGGCTAGGAGGTGTCACAAGGTGTGCATGTATGTAGTATGTGCTTAGATAATGAGACATAGTAACTGTATGTGTGTTGCTATAGTAGCAGTGTATTGTGTTATATGTTTGTCGGGATGGGGCGGTATATGAGCTAAACGCTTATGAATACGTGTAGGATACCTCATCCTAGTGCTATGTGTGAGGTGCAGGCGTAGCTAATGAGTCATGTACATAGAGCATAATGTGGTGTGTTTATACATGTGTTGTGTGTATTGTGTCATTGTCCATGCGACATGGTGGGAATTATTATTGTGTCGTTGTCCTTGTGACACGACGAGTATTGTAATTGCATTGTTGTCATTATGACATGGCAAATGGGATTGTGGAGGACTAAGTCCTTCGGGAGGTCACCAAAGGTGGCAAGTTCTGAGTAGGTTAACGATGAGCTCGGGGTGTGTCGAACGCCCTGACAAGGGTGCAGTAATGAGGTATGTGTTTGTGTGCTTATATATTTGCGTTAAATTGCATACAAGTGTTGAGTTATATATATTGTGCATGAGATAGTAGTAATGTGGTGAGTCGAGTTAGATTGACCGTTGTGTCAGGATTGTGATGTGGTGCTTACAACTGTTAAGTCAGTTGATTTGTAAGAGCCTTGGTCAAGGCTGAGTAAGTTGATGTCTAGGGATTTGTTGTGTTAACCAAGTGTCGAGTTAATACGTGTACTTGAGTATGATTTATTAGTGTAGTAAGTTCGACCTATGTCGATGAGATTGTGGGATTATTATTATTATGGGATGAGTCTTGGCTAGTGAACTATTATGGGATATCTTGTGATAACCGGGGTTATCTATTTGTTAACGAATTGTGGTGTTGAAGCACTTTTGTGTGACAGACACTCTGGATAATGTCTTAGTTTATTGTACTTGTCTTGTATGTATTAGTCTTTGTATGATTAGTGTCTGTATGAATTAGTTATCGAGTTGTAATTTCTAATGCGTGTTATTGTTGTATTATTTCTCTAAGTGTTTTGCGCACTTAGTATGTGCGCAGGATTTACTCCCTGCGTACTTAGCAAATACGCAAGAATACTCTGTGTACTTGCTAAGTACGCATGAACAATTTGCCCTGCGCACTTGTTAAGTGCGTAGAGATCATGTCTAGTATAAATAGAATAGGTTGACAGAAGTTATGTACGCAGACAGTTGCACTCAGTATTTTCTCTCTATAACCCTTCAAGTTTATAATAGACGGAGTTTGAAAGTGATTTATTTGTCGGTTTACTTTGTGTTGCTTGATTCTCCACCTAGTCACGGGCATTCCGCACCCGGTCCGACTAGTCACACACCCACACGTAACGATCTGAGACACCCGGGGACCTACAAGTGTCATCAGAGCATAGCTCTTGATTTCGATTGTTGTGAGTGTGTTAGGAGCATCTTCTACACATCCTACAGAGATTTTGCAAGCAAAAGTGGTGTTTTTGTTGATTTTTGTGATAAAATAGGGGTAGCTCTTGAGAACTATTTTAGAAGCAAAAATCACTCAAAAACTGACTTTTGTTGTGTATTTGAGTGTTTTGAGCATCAAAGGTTGGTTAGAAACGAGTTTCTGACCCTTTAGCTCATTTTGTTTGGTCATATCTTCGATTTCTTCTGTCTCCGGTGAGATTCCAATGACCGGAAAAAGTTGGTGAGGGTTGGTGAAAAAGTGACATGCGTACTTACCTTATTTGGCAACAAGTACAGTCTTGCTGCGTACTTAAGTCATCTCCTGCGTACTTATCATTTTCTCCTGCGTACTTGTCAAGTACGCAAGAGCAAATTCTAAATACGCAAGACCAGATTTTTTAAGTGCGCAAGGCCAGAGTCAAGTGTGCAAGTTGTTTTGACTTTTCTAAAATTTGACTAAGTGTTACACTATGGCAAATCTTCAGAACCTTGGTAACTTACTTAATTATGACAATGAAATTGGAACCCCACAGAAACCACCAAAGCTTCTTAATGTAAATGATTATTCCAACTGGAAAGCACGCTTTGAGCACTATATCTCATATACCGATTCTTCACTTTGGATACCCATTCTAGAGGGTTATAAGCATCCCACATATACATATCTTGATGAGGAATTTCCCAAGCCTATCTCCAAACTTGATGAAGAAGAAAAGAAAGTTTATGACAGAGAGAAGAAGGCACACGGATCTATTACTATGGCCTTGACCAGGGAGTTATTCCACAGCTTTAGAGGATATGATAACTCCGAGGATCTCCGGAAGGCTTTGCATAAGAGATTTGAGGGAAACGGCGACATCAAGAAGAGTAAGAGGGATCTTCTTAGGAAGCAGTATGAGTGGTTCAGATATCTTGAGAATGAATCTATAGATGAGCTTATCTCTAGATTCTATCATCTGCAATCTGAGCTGAAAGCTTATGACCTGATCTATCCGAATGAGGAGTTGTTGAGAAATTTCTGGATGCCCTACCACCAAAATTTTAGATGTACACCACTTTGATGAGAGAGAACTCAAAGTTTTATGAGATGACTATTGATGAAGCAATTGGAAAGGTTCAAGCACATGATATGAACCTAAAATGAAAAGAGAGTTCAGGGAGACCTCAAATACAAGATGCTACTATGTATTTTGGGATGTCTTCCACAGCCAAGTCATCAGGGTCTGGAAATGCCCTTTTCTCAAGGAACTCTCATGAAGAGGATAATTCAAATGTCTGTGGTGGTCAAGCTTGCTATGCAACATGTGGATCTGGTTCTGGTTATGGATCTCATCACCAGAATTCCTCAAGAAACCCTTCTCCCACATCTTCAGCTAACCAATCAACAATAGCCAAGATAGCTGAAGATCATGTGGCTTTATTCTCATCATGCATGCTTTCCTATGAGAACTTCATTGGCGGTAAGCTCACATATCCTGAAACATTAGAAGAAGACTTCAATTAGGTGGATCTGGATGATATGGATATTCATTGGAATATGGCCATGATCTTGAGGAGGGCCAAGCGTTTCTTGAACAGAACTGGCCGAAAGTTTATTGGTGGGCATTCAAATGCCAAGGTGGGTTTTGACAAATCCAAGGCCAAGTGCCACAAGTGTCTGAACTTTGGACACTTTGCTCATGAATGTCAGAAGGACAAAGCACCTGCCTCAGGATTCACAAGACCAAGCCAGGGAAGCAATCAAGGAAATAATCAAGGGTACAGCTCTAACAACAGCAATCAAAGTCAAGGTGGAACGTCCAATGCATTGGTGGCTCAACAGGACGAAAGCTTTGATATGGGTGTTCATTTGGAGGATGCCCTTATTGCACAAACACAGGTTGGTCTCATGGCTGAGATTATGGAGATGATGGAAGCTGAGGAACGGGAAGCTTCTGTGGCTGATCAAGTAGAGTCTACAACTGCAGTTGCCCTCATGGCTGTTGGAGAGGCACCATGTTCATCGAATGAGGTAGATTCTATCCTTTTGCTGTCATTTCTTGTTCCAAATGTCAAAGCTTAAAGGTTGAAAATTCTAAGCTTCAAAACAAAGTCGAACCCCTTCGTATTGCAACGTTAAGCTACAAGGAAAATGAAAAACGTTACCAAGATTCAATTGAAACTTTAAAGAAAGAAAAACGTGATTATTCACTTAAAATCAGCGATCAACAGTTTTATTTGGATGTTGCATACAAGGGGTTAGAGAAAAGGAACAATGAGATCAACAAGCTGCAAAATGAGATCTTGCAGTTGAAATGTAATATTGAGAAGTTGAAAATTTCTCGTTTTGTGGTGCAACACTACGAGTCTGTAGTGAGACAAGTGAATGGCTTAGGGCTGGGTACTAATGCCATTCCTCCACCAGTTAGCGAGAAATTTGTCAACGACTTAATTGACATTGATTTGTCATGCCTTGATGAGTCCTCAAGTCAGGATGATTCCTCTAACAAGGATGATTCCTCAAGTAAGGCTGACTCTACATCTAATGAAGTGTTCTTTACTGCTTCTGATGATGGGTTTGAGAACACCTGCCCTGAAGGAGTAGTCTCTGAGGAGTTGCTAGGTGAACAGAAAGTTAAGAAAAACATTATCACTGATAGTGATAATTGTATTTTGACTGAATCCGATATCATTGAATCAAATGAAAAATTAAAAGTGATGCTTTATGGGGGATATAAAAACATTAATCAAGTTAAGAAAGAAGCTTTTTTTTAGCCCATTGGGCTTGGTTATCAAGAAAATTTGCAAAAATTTTATACTCCCAAAAACCAATCATCATCGGGTCAAACTACTGTTCACCAAATAACTTCTCCTGCTCATCATGCTGAGTCATCTTATGCCAGATCTGATGAGCCTTACATGAGGACTTACAAAGAAAAGAGAACTTGCTTTCACTGTGGTATGGTTGGTCACATTCTTGTGAACTGTCCTACTAAGAACCAAGGGAAACGGCCAATTGTTTCACAACCGGTTGTTATCCCTAAGTCACCTCTAGTGAAGCATTCCAAAAGTACAAAAGCAAATGTGGTGAAACCACCAGTAAAACCTATGGTAAAGCCAAAGATCACATCTGAGGCTAAACCATCTGTTTCAAAAAAGGAAAAGCTACCTGCTAAACCTAGTGCATCTATCTCTGGTAGTGCACCGGCTGGTGAGAAACCTGTGGTGAAACTCTCTAAGCCACAGAGGAGAAGAAGGAACAAGAGATTGAGAAAGCTGGAATAGCTGGCTGGAATTCAATCAGGTGAAGCTTCCACTAGTTCACCTGCTGCTGTTGAATCTAAGTCTACTGTTCCAGTTAAGAAAAAGAAGAGGTCCTGGAATAACAAATCCAAAAGTTCTCAATCTCCTGGTCCCAAATCTTCTAAAGATTCATCCATTTTTGATAGTCACGATAGTGAACTAATTGAGGTTGTTTATTTTAAGAAAGACGGACGACCCAAGACCACTATGGCTTGGGTCTCCAAATCTAATTAATTTCTTGTGACTCATGCAGGGACATCCGAATGGTACTATCTCTAATCGTTGGTATGTAGATAGTGGATGCTCCTGGCAAATGACATGTAACATGGCCCTACTTCATGATGTGAAACCAGTCAGAGGCGGCTATGTGGCCTTTTCTAGATAGAAAGGCGGTAGTATCACGTGTCAAGGCGTGGTTTCAAATGGTTGTGTCAGCTTCGACAACGTCAACTATTGCGAGCAGCTAAAGCATAACCTGTTGAGTGTTCCCAGATGTGCGACAGGGAGTACTCGGTTATGTTTGACAAGACTGAATGCAAGATTCTCAAACCTGGTTTTGAGGTTCCTGAAGACTGGATTCTGATACGAGCGTCAAGGACAAACGACACCTATCAGATCGACATGAGCGTGGCGAAAACCACCTCATCAGTTGCTACTTGTTTGCTTACCAAAGCGATAGAGCTTGACTTTATCTTGTGGCTTAGGAAACTCAGACACATTTCTTATCGAAAAATGAATCATCTTGTCCGAAACGGTTTGGTAACATGTGTTCCTAAGCTGAGATTTACCGTTGCAGATGAGTGTATGCCTTGTAAAAAGGAAAACAGCAACGAAAGTCTCACAAGCCCAAGCTCCAAAACTCCATCGATACCCCTTTGAAGCTATTACATATGGATCTGTTTGGCCCCATAAGTATCAAGAGTATTGGAGGTAAGTCATACTGTCTGGTTGTAACTGATGATTTCTCACGTTTTTCTTGGGTGCATTTTTTAGGTACAGAGAACGAAACTGCTGACATTCTTCACAACCTGATCCTGAGCTTGGAATCTCTTTGCAAGTTGAAGATTAGAAGAATAAGGAGTGATAACGGAACTGAATTCAAGAATAATTTGATGGAACTTTTCTGCCTCAAGAAGGGGATCCGTCACGAATTTAGTGCCCCGTACACACCTCAGTCGAATGGAGTCGCAGAACGGAAGAACAGAACCTTGATTGAGACTGCAAGGACAATGCTGTCATATGCAAAGCTTCCTGTCACTTTCTGGGCAGAAGCAGTTAATATAGCTTGTCACGTCTTGAACAGAGTTCTGGTTGTGAAGAGGCACAACAAGACTTGCTATGAGTTGATCAATAATCGACCTCCCAATCTTGACTATCTAGTTCCTTTTGGTAGTCTCTGTTCCTTATTGCTATAATACAAAGACAGAAAGTCTAAGTTTCATGCAAAAGCGGTGGAAGGCATCTTCTTAGGATATGTTGCCAACTCGCCTTGCAAGTGAGTGTACAATATAGGAACTCGTACTGTCAAGGAATGGTTTGAAGTGGATTGTAGTAAACACAGCATTCCACCAGAACCAACTGGTCCAGCTTGGGGTTTCGATTATGATGCGCTATTCAAATCTTTCAACCTTCCTGATTTGTCTGCAGATGATGCCACAAATGTATATGAATTATTTGGTGGCGGTGATGACTCCAGTGCCTCAACACGTGCTACTGTACCGATTGTAACTCCTGATTCCAATGCTGCATCTGCATCTGGAACTCATGACAGTGATAACATTGAAGATGTTCATGTTGACGGAAATGACGCTCAAGCTAATCCTAACACTCGTGTAGGAAATGAAGCTCTAGCTGATCCAATCAACATTGAATCTTCTTCTTCTAGAACATAGGATATGGGGGAGTTAAGCACAAACCTCGATTCAGAAATTCAGGAACCAAATGTACCAGAGACGAGAGTGCATAAGAATCATCCAATTGACAACATTATTGGTGATCCTCATGCCGGTGTTTAAACTCGTCATACGACCATTGCTGAGAACACTAGTCTATACTCTGAGATACTTGACACTGGTGTCATGAAAACATGTGTCACACCCCAACCGACGGCGAAAACGTCGGGGCGGGACATGTGGACTGTTCATGAGCATAAGGTTCACTAGATTTCAATATTTAATCATCAATTTCATTTCAAACCATTCAAACACAAATAGCAAAATTCAACAAGTACATAAATAAAAATACAAATTGTTCTTTGAATTTAAATTAACTAGGTCTAACTTAAGTGTAGCATGTCTTGCTCAAATTCACACGTTAGCAGCTGAAACATGAATAAAATAGGGTCAACTAAAAAGTTGGTGAGCATACATTGGTTTGTACATAGATAGTGTATAAATATGAATTAGCAAATCCTTACATGTCATGATAAATAGGGCATTTATGGGGAGCAGCTATTGTGTAACTAAAGTACAATCAAACCTTTGTAACTAGCATGCAAATTGAGTTGTCGGTAACAATCACCCCAATCTGGGTGGGTTTGTCAGACTCAATAGATCTATCATTGTTAACCGTCAGCTTAATTAGTTAATGATTGCATAAAATTTACACACAAAAGTTAACACACCTAGCACTCAAACATAAAGCTCAAATTTGCACACATGAATGTAAATAGAATTTGTATTTGTGTAGTTTGTGTAAATGTAAGCTATTGTTTGTATAAAATTCATGCATCACCCCAAAAAGTGTAAAAGAGAAAAAGGGGCTATGTAATACTCACCTGATTCAAGAGTGTTGCTAGTACGCAAGGCTAGGTAGCAAAACGATCCTTGTAACTCACCACGTTAACCTAGTGTATAATGTGTATTGAGTTAATAGTGTGTACAAAGGTCTATGTCTAGGTTTAGGGTTCAACGAGTTTTGATGTGTGTGGGTTTGTACAAAGAGGTTTGTGTTTCTCAATGTAAAGGCATACTATGCTTGTATACGAATTTAATGTGTATTATGAGTTCAAGGTATATGTGTATGAACTTAATAGTCACCGACGTAGGGTTGGATTTAAATAAAATAATTAATTTTATTTATTTAATTGTAAAAATATGCTAACATATATAGAGTGTAAATATATATATATATATGTTTATAAAAAGAATTTCTACTTACGTGAATAGTGTTTGATTTAAATAAATAAAATAAATAATTTTTATTTATTTAAATAAACTAAATAAATAATTTTTATTTATTTATTTGTTAAAATAAATATGTTTAGAAAAATAATTTCTACTTATACGAATAGTGTTTAATTTAAATAAATAAAATAAATAAAAATTTCGATTATTTAAATATTTAAATTAAATAAATAAATAATTTTTATTTATTTATTTGTGAAAAAATATGTTAGAATATATGGATTGTAAATATATGTTTAGAAAAAGAATGTCTACTTATACGAATAGTGTTTAATTTAAATAAATAAATAAATAATTTCATTTATTTAAATAAATTAAATGAATAATTTTTATTTTATTTATCATAAAAAAAATAAATACTAGTTTGCTTTAAATGAGTTAATATTTTATAAACCTTTATAAAATTTATTGCTTTTATTTAGAAATTAATTTTTGATATTTAAAGTTTTTGTTTTAATTATTTTAATATACAATTTGAACACGAAATTCATAATAAAACTGAATTTATATTGAAAATTTGCCAATTTGGTTTTATTCTTTTACAAATACTATAAGGTTTATAAAAATATTTTTATAAAATTTTTCAAGCTGTAAAACTGGTTTTAAAAATATAAACAGGCCGCAGGGACTCGAATCCGGGCCTTGGGCATGTGGGTCTAGCGACTGAACCGCTGGACCAGAGGGCATTTTCGTTACAGGTTTGATCTCGGATGGGTCTAAACCCATGATTCCAGGCCGGTACTAGTGGGCGCAAAAGGCAAAACAGGCCGGTCGTAGGCCGTGGGTCGTGGGTTTCGAACCCACACCACCCGGTTCAATGGTGCAATGTCTTAACCAGTTGAGCCTGGTGGTTCGCTGGTCTAAATGGGGCGCCGTTTATTTAAATATGAATGTGAGTCCAAGTCCGGTTAAAGGACATGCGCAAAAAGGAGCCGACTGGTTTAAGACTTGGGAGGGGGTTTGGAACCCTGGCCACCTGGTTCGGCGGCGCAGTGACTTGCCGGCCGGACCAGGTGGTTTCGCTGATTGATTATTGATTATAAAAATATAAAACACGATATAAAAACAAACCAAATTCAAATCCCATCCAATCCGCCATGAACCCTAGCCCCAATCGGTCGCGATTAGCTTTGATAACACGAATTGGTATAGGGCTTTTGATAAGGGTCCAAAGACGACTCGAACGAGTGTGTTCTTACCTGATTTAGTTTGGGCACGAATGCGGGCGGCTACAGGACTTCTCCGATTGTTCTTCGTGATCGACATGATTCCAGAGAGGAAATGAGAGGCGATTATCGGTTCAGAAAGGTTGTAAGGGACTAGGCGAAAGTGTGTGTGTCGTTGAATTGAATTGATTTCATCTAAATTACACGATTTGATTTCGATTTGACCGTAACAGTCGTGGGGCTGATTACGCGTTAATTCGATTAATTCAGGATGAATCGAGTCATGTTAAGGTGTTGAATACCTGAGGGACTGGTCTGCGCGTGATTTGCGGGATCCATTACGCGTCAATTACACAAACCGATCGGATATTGATACGGGTTTGACTATGAGAAGTCAAATTCTTTTGAATTTGAATTGACCGCGTAATCGGTCGAATTGGTTTGATGTTTGGGCCGGGACATGGTCGATTCTTGTTTGGGTGAACATGTGGAGTCTAACTCAACCGGAAATCATCGAGTAGCAGCCTTGGATTAACAAGATTTGGGCTGTTTGACTTTTGAAAGTCAATTGAGTCCAAAAAAGTCAAAATTGAGAGTAGGTTTCCAATTTAGGGTTCAAAATGGTTTAAGGTTCAAACAACCGTGCAATTCCTACTAAATGTATCTATGTGTGTATGTATTTGATTGGAATTTGTATAAATATATACATATACAGGATTTTAATAAAGTATACCCGTGAAAAGGTTTGTGGATTTGTATTGGAGTCAAATGTTTAATTGTTGTTATGAATGAAATAATCCCTGTGCACTAGGTTTTGAAATTTAAATGAGTTACATTGAATTATAAATAAGGATAGTAAAATCAGAAATGTTATAGTATCCCCATGTTGAGGGAATTTCGTCCCGAAATTTAGCTAGTTGAGGCGACTGAATCAGCAAAGAGGTGAGGGTGCTTGAGCTTCATTTGGTCCTCACGTTCCCAAGTAAATTAAGGTCCACGCTTAGATTCCCATCATACTTTGACAATAGGGATACGGCTTCGCTTGAGTTGCTTGATCTCGCGACCCATGATTTTCACTGGTCTTTCCACCATGTGCATCGTTTCGTCAATGCGTGCATCGTCTAGAGGTATATGGAGATTTTCATCAGCAAGGCATTTCTTTAGGTTGGAGACATGAAATGTAGGATGCATGATGTGTTAGTATTTACACATCTTTTTGGCACAAAACTTCGCTCATTTAATGATCAATTCTTGGTTATATTCAACGTTTAGACATTTATTTGCTTCATTTCTTGTTTTGTAGGTTTTTGTGAAGCTTGGTGAATAAACTAGAAGATTCCAGGATAAACAAGCGAAGTTTTAGGGTTTCTGTGATAGAGGCACGGTCGTGCCAAGCTCCAAAACCCTAAGCACGGTCGCGCCCACATCTGGTACGACCGCGCCAAGCCAAATTCCAAGGCACAACCGTGCCTTCACCCACGGTCGCGTGTCATCTCGTGATTCTGAACAGCCGTACGTCCTCGATCAGTGGTACCCAATGGAAGCTACGGATCGGTCAAACCTCTGTCACACGGTCGTGCTAGACCTAGACACGACCGCGTCCTTGTACTAGGCACGGTCGTGCCTTCTCTCCTGGCACGGTCGTGCCTCCCCTTTTCTATTTAAACAGAACTTAATTCTCATTCAGACATTCAACAACCCACGGGAGAAACCTACTGTTCCAGCACGAGTTTTCTTTCTTCCAGCCATAATTCAAGATTCTTGGAGAGGATACAACATCAAGAGGATCACCATACATCAACAACAACATCTAGGCTTGGAGGAGTGGTTTGATTCTTGTTTTCATATCATGTTTCTCACTAATTTTCCCTGCTTATTTGTAATTTTGATGCTCATTATGAGCTAAAACTCCTGTTCACTTTGGTTTAGATGAAGTTTAGATACATTTGACAACATTCATGGATTATTGGCAATTATTATGTTAATGTTATGACAACCGTATGATTATTCTTTGATGAAATTATGTATTCAAGTATTTTGTGTTGTTTACAAGACTTGTATTTGTGTATGTCATATTATGTTGGAAAACTTATGATTTATGCTTATATTCATGGATTGGTGTATGTAATTATACTAGTTTATGACATTTGACTAGGAATGGTGAATGAAGTCTTGTTTATGAATCATTATATTTGTATGTGTAACCTTATGCTTATGTTTGGAAAGACAAAGTATTTGTTATGATGTGTCATATTTAGTATTATGTTTATTTAGGAATTGTTGACACATCGTCCTAATTTATATAACCTTTATATGAACATTGTAAGTTGAAGAAATGCATATTGTTGTCTAAATTAATCAACTTGAGGTGGATAGTGTGTTGTTCATATTATCTTTCCAACTAGTTGTTGGATTAGTGTACCTTAATCGGAAGCTAGTTCAATCTTTATAAACATTGACATGATTATTAAACACGTGAGCCTCATTGTATGATTTTAGGTGGTTGGTTTGTGTAATTCATGCTAGCTTTCCGAATAGTCATTTGATTAGATATCTTTGACGAGAATTTAGTCAATTTATATATCGTGTATTTGCCATGTTTTTATGAGTGTATTGAATGTATTCTAAATGGATTAGACACCAAAGTGAAACTTTCTCCTTGATTGTTTGATTTGTGACTTTAGTCTAGTTTTATATTCTTACATAGTAGTTTAATTAAAAATCAACTTAAACATCTTTTACCCATACTTGATTGAATCTTAGTCCCGGTTTATTATCGC
This sequence comes from Smallanthus sonchifolius, assembly GCA_023525975.1. NCBI lineage: Eukaryota > Viridiplantae > Streptophyta > Magnoliopsida > Asterales > Asteraceae > Smallanthus > Smallanthus sonchifolius. The sequence goes on from CM042023.1 coordinate 48,852,833, forward strand.
ATCCCGCCGTGTCCACGGATTGATATCCGGTTCTTACCTTTACTATATTGCTATCAGACGGGTACACTGCCCGGTGTGTGTGATTAGTGTTTGGTGAAAACCCTTTTTAAAACTAATTGTGTAAAATACTTATAAAATATATATATATAGTTTACACGGATCAAGTTTTTGGCGCCGTTGCCGGGGATACGGTTTTGCGAGAACGATTGGAATTAATTTTTAGTCATTTAGTATATATATTTTTATGAATATCGTGTTTTTGTTGTTGTTATTTGCAATTTTGTGTGTATAGATATTTTTCGCATTTAACTTGTTATTTTTAGCTTCATTTGTATATATATATATATCTTGGTTTTTATCCCATTTTATTTTTTATTTTTATTTTCAATTTTTTTTTATTTTTTTTTATTTTATTATTGTTTTATATTTGTTTTTATCTAACGTGTGTTTTCTTTGTCCTAGGTTCGCGTATTTAAATTTAACTTGTCGCGCAGATCGTGTATGTTCTCAACTCCCGTCGAGGAGGTTCCTGAGCCGTCTTCCGAGCCGGAGCGTGATCTTCATCGGAGATTGCGAGCCCGTTCCCGATTTGTGGCCCGGTTACTCGAATTTGACGAGGTTGTTGTTGACGAGGTTGTTGTTGACGAGGTAGAGGAGATGGCGAACGAGGATGCGGGTCGGACGCTGTCGGATTTTGGCAAACCGACACTTGAGGGTTTGGAGTCGAGCATCAATAGGCCGACGGTTGGAGCACATCAGTTCGAGATCAAATCCAGCATTATACAGATGGTGCAGAACATGTGTCAGTTCGATGGCAAGGATCACGAGGATCCTAATACTCATTTGGCCAGTTTCTTAGAGATTTGCGCCACTTTCAAAATTCGTGACGCTACCGACGATGCTATTCGGCTCCGATTGTTCCCGTTTTCCTTACGGGATCGAGCCAAGGCTTGGTTACTGTCACTTCCCCCTCGGTCCATTAGTACTTGGGACCAGATGGCTGCTAAATTCTTAGAAAAGTACTTCCCTCCGGAGAAAACATCAAAGTTGAGGGCTAGGATTCTTTCTTTCCAGCAGGACGACGGGGAGACGATCTATGAGGCGTGGGAGAGATTCAAGGAACTGATGAGGAAGCTTCCCCACCATGGATTGTGAAGTGGCAGCAGTGTGAGACCTTTTACAATGGTTTGGAGATGATCGAGAAGCAGCTGATTGATGTATACACGGGTGGAGATATTGGAACAAAGACACCCCAGGAGGCGTATGACTTGCTAGAGAAGGTGGCAGCGAAGAGCTACACTCAGCATACTTCCCGAGCGAGAACCCAGAGGCAGGGTGTCCATCACGTGGATGGAATTACCTCTTTAGCTGCCAGGTGGAAGCACTTTCCACCAAGATTGATCAGATGCACGTCCATTAGGCCCAGTCCTTGTGTGAGTTTTGTGGTGGGGCGCATCCCACAAGTGCTTGTCAGGTTGGGGATCAGGGGGCCCACGAGCAGGTTGATTTCATATACAACCAAAATCGCCCCCAGAATAATCCCTACAGCAACACATATAATCCAGGGTGGAGGAATCACCCGAATTTCAGTTGGAAGTCTGGCAACAATAGCCAGCAACCACCCGGATTCACTCAGCGTCCCCCATTCCAGCATCAGTCTCACCAGTCTCAGGGACAGAGTTCCCAGTTTCGACCTCAGCAGGGCCAATTTCAAGGCCAAGGTTCTAGCAGCGCTCCATCACCCGCACCTGAGGGTAAATCCAGTTTGGAGGACATGGTTGCACAACTACTTGCCAACTCAGAGAGTCAGAATCAGTTGGCAGAGAAGCAGAACCGGTACATGGAGGAGCGTTTCCACACGCATGAGACTGAGTTGAGGAATCAGAAAGCTTCGATCCAGATCATAGAGAACCAGGTCGGGCAAATCGCGAAGCTTCTTTCTAAGAGACCGCCAGGTGGCCTGCCTAGCAACACTGAGCCCAATCCCAATGCTCATGTGAAGGCCATAACTTTGAGGAGCGGTAGAGACACATGACCGGATCCACAGGTTTCTGTGCACGAGTCATCTGAGGAGGAGGTTGTGATTGAGATTCCTGATGAGACACCGCCGAGGGGTAAATCGGCGAGCGCATCGCGCCCTCGCGAGCCTGTGAGAGATTATACTCCCGCCATTCCATACCCAGGCAGATTGAAGAAGCAGAAGATGGAGGAGCAGTATGGTAAGTTTCTAGGGTTGTTTAAGCAGTTGCATATCAACTTACCATTTGTGGAGGCTTTGGCTCAGATGCCTAAGTATGCGAGATTCTTGAAGGATATCCTCACGAATAAGAGGAAATTGGAGGAGTTGTCTCAGGTGACGCTGAATGAGGAGTGTTCGGCGGTGATTCAGAACAAGCTACCGGAGAAGAGACGAGATTCGGGGAGTTTTACCATCCCCTGCTTGATAGGTAGCTTGTCGATTAGCAATGCCTTAGCTGACCTTGGTGCTAGCATTAACCTCATGCCATATGCGGTCTTTGCTAAGCTTGAGTTGGGAGAACCTACACCAACACGCATGAGTATCCAGCTGGCCGATCGCTCGGTCAAGTATCCGCGAGGGATAGTGGAGAATATGTTGGTTAAGGTTGATCATTTTGTGTTTCCTGTAGACTTTGTGATTCTGGACATGGATGAGGACAAGAATGTCCCTATTATCCTAAGTCAACCGTTCCTGGCCAGTGCCAAGGCCCTGATTGATATGTATTCGGGGAGGCTTACATTGAGGGTGGATGAAGAGGAAGTGACCTTTGATGTAGGGAGATCCATGCAGCATACCCAGAATCAGGATGATTCACTCTACTTTGTTGAGGCTATTTATTCTTGTGTGAGTGATCATCTCCAGGACACAGCTGAGGAGGAGTCCCTGGACACCCGGATTGTAGGGGGGGAGACATTTGATCCAGTTGGTGAGGATCAGTTTGATGAGCAGTTGCATAGCCAGGAGAGCTATGAGTTTCCCCAGTGTTCAGCGGTTTTTGCTATGGTTGATAGAGAGTCTGAGCCGATTGAGCGGCCTTCTATTGAGCACCTACCACCTGTTGAGCTTAAGGAGCTCCCGAGCCATTTGGAGTATGCCTTTTTAGATGGTGAGTCTCGATTACCTGTCATTATCGCCTCTGATTTGATGAGTGATGAGAAGGAGAGGCTACTGGAGGTGCTGAAACAGCACAAGCAGGCTATTGCATGGATGATTATGGACATTAAGGGAATTAATCCCTCTTTCGGTACCCATAAGATCCTTATGGAGGATGACTACAAGCCCGCTGTGCAGCATCAGAGGAGGTTGAACCCGAACATGAAGGAGGTAGTAAAGAAGGAGGTGATTAAGTTACTGGATGCTGGTTTGATTTATCCCATCTCCGATTCTCCTTGGGTTAGCCCGGTTCAGGTTGTCCCTAAGAAGGGAGGCATGACTGTCATCACCAACGAGAGGAATGAGCTGATTCCTACTCGTACAGTCATCGGTTGGAGAGTTTGCATCGATTACCGCAAACTCAATGATGCTACTCGGAAAGATCATTTTCCCCTCCCGTTCATTGATCAGATGTTGGAGATATTAGCGGGAAAGATGATCTATTGTTTCCTGGATGGCTTCTCAGGCTACTTCTAGATCCCGATTGCTCCTGAGGATCAGTAGAAGACGAAATTCACATGTCCCTATGGCACATTTGCTTATCGGTGGATGCCCTTTGGATTGTGTAATACTCCAGCCACTTTCCAGTGTTGCATGGTGGCCATTTTCCATGATATGATTGAGGACTCCATGGAGGTTTTCATGGATGACTTTTCTGTGTTTGGGAATTCCTTTGATCATTGCCTTGAGAATCTGGAGAGGATGTTGGCTAGGTGTAAAGAGGCCAATCTGGTGTTGAACTGGGAGAAATGCTCCTTCATGGTGAAGGAGGGCATTGTGCTTGGGCACAAGGTTTCACGTGCAGGGATTGAGGTTGATAGAGCTAAGATTGACACCATATCTAAGCTGCCCCTGCCGACCTCTGTGAAATCTATTCGGAGATTCCTTGGTCACGCGGGCTTTTACAGGCGTTTTATCAAAGATTTTTCTAAGATTGCCCGATCGATGACCCAGCTTCTTGAGAAGGAAGCCCAGTTTGTGTTCTCCGACGAGTGCCTCAGTGCATTCGACTTGTTAAAGGAGAAGTTGGTGAATGCCCCTATCATGGTGGCTCCTGATTGGAAGCTGCCATTTGAGATCATGTGTGACGCGAGTGACTTCGCTGTTGGGGCGGTCTTAGGACAGAGGAGAGAGAAGCAGTTTCACCCGATTTATTATGCGAGCAAGACGCTCAATGACGCACAGGAGCATTACACCACGACATAGAAGGAGGTCCTAGCCGTTGTCTTCGCTTTCGATAAATTCCGGTCTTATCTCGTCCTATCAAAGACCATTGTATTCACCGATCATGCAGCCCTTCGGCACCTGTTCAGCAAACAGGATGCCAAACCCCGGCTAATCCGGTGGGTTTTGCTTCTTCAGGAGTTTGACATTGAGATCCGCGATAAGAAGGGCGCGGAGAATGTCGCAGCGGACCACTTGTCCCGTCTTGATTGCTCCGCTTCATCTGAACTTGTGGGGTCATCCATAAATGACAATTTTCCCCATGAGTTTCTCATGCACATACAGACACAAGATGAGGAGTGTCCATGGTTTGCTGATTTAGAAAACTTTCTTGCTAGTGGGATTGTGATTAAGGGCTTAACGCATCAGCAGAAGCGAAAGTTCTTTGCGGATGTGAAGCACTATCTTTGGGAGGATCCCTATTTGTTTCGAGTCGGGGCTGATCAGATCGTGCGTAGGTGTGTCTTTGGAGATGAGGCAGGCCAGGTGCTTAGACACTGCCACACAGGCCCGACAGGTGGACATCATGGAGCTACCTTGACCGCGAAGAAGGTCTTTGACGCCGGTTTCTTCTGGCCTACCATCTTCCGGGATGCTCATGAGATGATCCGAGCTTGTGATGCTTGCCAGAAGGCGAGCAACATTTCGTCGAGGAATGAGATGCCCTAGAACAGCATCCAGATTTGTGAGATTTTTGATGTCTGGGGTATTGACTTTATGGGACCTTTCCCAGCTTCTCGTGGCAACCGGTATATCCTAGTCACTGTTGACTATGTTTCTAAGTGGGCCGAGGCTCAAGCCTTGCCTACTAATGATGCTAGGGTGGTTGTTCAATTTCTGAAGAAGCTGTTCTCTCGCTTTGGTACCCCCAAAGCCCTTATCAGTGACCATGGGACCCACTTCTGTAACGCCTAGTTGGAGAAGGCTCTATCACGATATGGTGTGAACCATAGATTCTCCACATCCTACCATCCACAGACCAGTGGACAGGTAGAGGTCACAAACCGGGGCATAAAGCGGATTCTAGAGAAGACGGTTGGTCAGAACCGTAAGGATTGGTCGGATAGGTTAGATGATGCACTTTGGGCCTTTCGGACTGCCTATAAGACGCCTATTGGTACCACACCATTTAGGTTTATCTATGGGAAGGCGTGCCATCTTCCGGTGGAGTTGGAGCATAAGGCCTATTGGGCATTGAAGGCGGTGAATCTTGACTTGGTGAGCGCGGGAGAGAACCGGTTCACTCAGATTCATGAGCTTGATGAGTTGAGGAATCAAGCCTATGCAAACTCCACGATCTACAAGGAGCGCACTAAGAGTTTACATGACCAACACTTGAAGGACAAGAAGGAATTCCGAGTGGGTGGTCGTGTTTTGCTTTACAACTCTAGGTTGCGTTTGTTTCCCGGGAAGTTGAAGTCCCGATGGACGGGTCCTTACACGGTTAAGGAGGTGTTTCCTTATGGGACCGTTGAGATTGAACATGAAGATGGGAGGATCTTCAAGGTCAACGGTCATCGTCTTAAGCCATATATTGACGGACCGGTTGACCTGGCATTAGAGGTAGTTGACCTCCACCCCAAGGACAAATGAATTCGGGGACTTGAGTCTAGCTAACGACTCATTAATAAACTTAGCCTGTTTCGGAAAAATTCTTAGATTTTGTCTGATTTTTATCTTCTTATTTTTATTTTTATTTTTTTTAGGATTTTACCATTTATTTTTGAGTTTAGGTGATCGGAACGTATTTTGGATCGAGCGGATTTGGGATAATGTTTGGAATGTCACAGGTATACCTTCTGAATTTTTAGAAATTTTAACTTGGAAGAATCACAGTCGGGTTTGGAATACTCCTCATAAAAAATCAGGTTTCTGTATCTGCTGGGTATGAAACACGATCGTGCCTAACCACAGGCGCGGTCGTGTCTCTAACCCTAGGCGTGGTCGTGCCTATGCACTAGGCGCGATCGTGCCTGAGTAAATTGGGGCGGGTTAAAACAATGTTAAACGACAGAAGTTTGTTATTTTTCATATTTTCCCCAAACGAAACCTCCCTGTTGCGATTCCCGTGATGTCTCGATTGTTGATCTCCATTACTTCGATTTCAGGTACGCCCCTATTCTAATCCTTTCGTCTTTATATTTAGGATTAGGATCGTTTTTTTTTAGATTTAATTTTCTAGGTTTTAGTTATTTTTCTGTTTTGAACTTCATATTAGATGTAAATAGGTAGAATTCGATCGGTTTACTCCCTGGAATGATTAGGTTACAAAAGCACATCATAAACTTGTTTAAATTGAAAAAAAATTGACTCTGAAAACCCTAAAATGGGTTGAGCACGGTCGCGTCCATGACCAGGCGCGGTCGTGCTCGGCTTTGGATATTCCAGTGAAACCTTGGTTTGGTCAGGCGCGGCCGTGTCTCTGTTGAGCGCGGTCGTGTCTAATTGATTTTGCCTTAGCGCGGTCGTGCCCGGACTTGGCGCGACCGTGTTGACTTGTTCTTATGCCCGTGGTTGGCCCAGCACGACCGTGGGCTGAACACTTGACCGAGGCGCGGTCGTGCCCTAAATTGGCGCGGCCGTGTTTCCCGATTGGCACTGCCCGTGGTCGGCCACAACGCGACCGTGGGATTGGATTTTGGCCTAGGCGCGGTCGTGCCCGTTCCCAGGCGCGACCGTGCCCCTTCATAATTTGGGTTAGAAACTTCATAAATTCAGTCTAGCATCTTCATAACTGTTCTGATTTCATTTTCGTTGTCGTGCAGATGGCAGGCAACAGGGACCACCCGTACCTCGAGTTTGACATGAACGAGCATGAGTACGAGGCTCGTCTGGATGTGTTGTGGCCCCGCAGAGGTCAGATTCTAGCTGCTCGTCGTTTGGAGCCAGCTGCTATCGACTCCATCAGTCAGCGGGATCGGTGGAACGATCTTGTCACCACCCCCTAGCGCCGGTTGTTTAGGCTTCACGCCATACAGTACATAGAGCTCGTGATGGAGTTTTTCTCCACTTATGAGTTTGATTACCCTTGCGCGGATCTTGAGCAGCCCAGACTGTTAGGTTTAGGTTAGGCGGGGAGTGGCGCGTGATGTCTGTCGCCAGATTTGGGAGACTACTGGGGCTTTACACTCGACAGGAGCTTCAGACAGAGCTATTTACTGAAGGGATCACCGAATTCCCGACTGAGGAGGATAAGGATCAGTTTTGGTATGAGTTTGGGTTCAGGATATATGATCCGAGTTTGACCAAGGCTTCGAGCCTTCGGGATCCCTTGCATCGTGTTCTTCACCGCTGCATCGTTTATTCGATTTCTGGGAGAGGTCAGGGGGAAACGGTAGTGAACGTTAGGGAGCTATTCTATTTTTTTGCCTTGTACGCCCGTACGCCTACAATCTTGCGCATTCTATTACGGGGTACTTGGTAAACAGCTCGGGTCGCGACGTCACCAGCGCGATATGTGGAGGTCACTTCGTGACCAAGCTTGCGCGACACTTCCAGCTGCTGACAGACGACTTGATAGGGGATCTGACCCCTGTGGCCGAGACCATCGTGATGACCGTGCAGACATTGCGCAACATGCACGTCGCTCGTCGTGGCGCAGGAGGGATTAGATTGGTCGATCGATGGGGACGGACTTGGGATCCAGACCATTCGATCCCCGATCTAGATCGTGTACAGGCCGAGGCAGTCGCCGCCACTCAGCAGGAGCAGGAGCAGGAGCAGGAGCAGGTTCACGAGCATCTTGTGCCCGACCAGCTGCCTCCTCCTCCTCCGCCGCCACCACCGCCTGCAGTTGTCATTCCACATGACATGTTCATGCGTTACTGGGCCTGGCAGTATGACGTACAGTGCGCCGCTGCTGCTGGCGGGGCACCATACGTGGTACCCCTCCCATTCTTTATGCAGCCGGATCAGCCACCACCATCACCACAGCATCAACCACCACCATCACCACCGCATCATCATTCACCACCACCATCACCACCAGCAGCAGGAGGCGCGGGAGGCGGGGCCGCCGACATCGACCTCGAGGGCATGCAGTGGGAGTAGTACCTCCCATTGCCTTTTGGTATCATTTTTGTGAGTTGTACTTTACTGTCTGTTGTGCAAACTCTTGTATCACGCTTCGGCGTTTATGTTGTACTTTTGTTTCCATGTACTGTTATATATATTTGTATTTACATTTCTGTTGATATTTTGGCTTGATGTTACTGATCTGTGTTTGATGTTGTTAGTCTTGATTAGATCTTGGAATTGTGGAACTTCGTGGAACGTCATTTTTGTGGGTAGGCTTTTTGCGTGTGCCATGATCGACACGAGGGAAGTTTCAGTTCTCCCATCATGCTTCATTGCATTGCATTCCATTTTGCTTTGCATGTTTTTGTATACATTAAGGGCAATGTATATTTCTAAGTGTGGGGTTGGGTGTTTATTCTTTGCTTTACATTATTTTTGTTCTACATTGAGGGCAATGTAGAATTCTAAGTGTAGGGTGGGAATTTATTCGCGCGACGTTTGTCCTTTTGAGCATTTTATCACTTCAAATTTTTTGCAAAATCTTCCTTCATAATTTTTATTGACACTAAATCAGTTTTATAAAATTGAAAAACACCAAAATATAATAAAAGTTAACCGTTTAGCATTCACAATTTTTAGTAAATAATAGAGGTTTGATTTTTCGAAAGCAATTGAAATAGAAATTCCATCGAGTCAAACCCAATTTTTTGTGATAACCATGAGTTTTAGTGGGCTGAACGAATGAATTGCATGTAACCTTTTGCTTACACCCATTCCTTTCCGTTTCCGTGAATTTATTTTTGAGCCTTGATAGCTTTAGACATTTTTTGCTCTCGTTTTTGCGGATTTGAGTGTGCCGGATGTTTCATGCTTATTAGAACTTGCTTTTAGTATACATTTCGAAATCATGAACATAAATATTGCATAAAAATGATTGAGGCATTAGGATAAACCACTTTGTTAGCCTTTTATGTTTATTTTCCCTCACCCGAACACATCCACTAGTTAGCCACGTTGAGCCTATCCTGTTCTTTTCTTTAATTACCCACATTACACCGCCATTAAACCTTCATTAGCCTTTTCATTTATTTTTCGCCCGTGTTAGAAATCCGGTAGGCTAATGTTAATTTTATAGCTTTTATTTTGTTGTAATTTTTAAACTCTTGAGAAGTTTTTAGCTAAGGAAAGATGCATATTGACTTAGTTCCCTTCAAAAAAAAAAATAAATAAATAAAATCACCAAAATTAGTGAATTATAGCCGATTAGAGCAATTTTGTGAGCAAAGATGGAAATAATTCGGTTGTTAGCTCTTATCTATACGGAAGCATTAGCTAGTTTATTTTTCTTATTAGATGTTATTTTAGTTTTTGAGTTAGCATATCCGCCGGGTTTTTAGCCATTTAGCCACATTCAAATTCCACTTCCTTACCCTTAGCCATTACCAAATTACAACCCATTTAAAACCCTCTTGATTTGTGCTTTGTTTCATGTTAGTTGGTAGAGATTTGATCTTTTAGCAAGCTTATGATTTATGCATGATTCATTGTCTTGGCATTTGAGTGTTCTATACATACTCCATTACTTGTATGATCATATATATTCACGAGTGTGTGTGAACATTGTGAGAAGCATAAAGTTGCATGCTAATGATTTCCTAGGCATATTCATTTCCTCATTCAGTTATCACGTCATTGGGTTTTATTTAGTTAATTTTGTATTTCTTGAAAATCTCTTCAAACCTTTATAAGTTTATTAATGCTTACGGTTTTCCCGATTTGATCCATAGTGTCATTGGAAGTTTTGTTTCATTTTGATTTCTTGCTTGAGGACAAGCAATGTTCAAGTGTGGGATTGTTTGATGTGTTAGTATTTACATATCTTTTTGGCACAAAACTTCGCTCATTTAATGATCAATTCTTGGTTATATTCAACGTTTAGACACTTATTTGCATCATTTCTTGTTTTGTAGGTTTTTGTGAAGCTTGGTGAATAAACAAGAAGATTCCAGGATAAACAAGTGAAGTTTTAGGGTTTCTGTGATGGAGGCACGGTCGTGCCAAGCTCCAAAACCCTAAGCACGGTCGCGCCCACATATGGCACAACCGTGCCTTGGCCGCCCACGGTCGCGTGTCATCTCGTGAGTCTGAACAGCCGTACGTCCTCGATCAGTGGTACCCAATGGAAGCTACGGATCGGTCAAACCTCTATCACACGGTCGTGCCAGACCTAGACACGACCGCGTCCTTGTACTAGGCACGGTCGTGCCTTCTCTCCTGGCACGGTCGTGCCTCCCCTTTTCTATTTAAACAGAACTTAATTCTCATTCAGACATTCAGCAACCCAGGGGAGAAACCTACTGTTCCAGCTCGAGTTTTCTTTGTTCCAGCCATAATTCAAGATTCTTGGAGAGGATACAACATCAAGAGGATCACCATACATCAACAACAACATCTAGGCTTGGAGGAGTGGTTTGATTCTTGTTTTCATATCATGTTTCTCACTAATTTTCCCTGCTTATTTGTAATTTTGATGCTCATGATGAGCTAAAACTCCTGTTCACTTTGGTTTAGATGAAGTTTAGATACATTTGACAACATTCATGGATTATTGGAAATTATTGTGTTAATGTTATGACAACCGTATGATTATTCTTTGATGAAATTATGTATTCAAGTATTTTGAGTTGTTTACAAGACTTGTATTTGTGTATGTCATATTATGTTGGAAAACTTATGATTTATGCTTATATTCATGGATTGGTGTATGTAATTATACTAGTTTATGGCATTTGACTAGGAATGGTGAATGAAGTCTTGTTTATGAATCATTATATTTGTATGTGTAACCTTATGCTTATGTTTGGGAAGACAAAGTATTTGTTATGAAGTGTCATATTTAGTATTATGTTTATTTAGGAATTGTTGACACATCCTCCTAATTTATATAACCTTTATATGAACATTGTAAGTTGAAGAAATGCATATTGTTGTCTAAATTAATCAACTTGAGGTGGATAGTGTGTTGTTCATATTATCTTTCCAACTAGTTGTTGGATTAGTGTACCTTAATCGGAAGCTACTTCAATCTTTATAAACATTGACATGATTATTAAACACGTGAGCCTCATTGAATGATTTTAGGTGGTTGGTTTGTGTAATTCATGCTAGCTTTCCGAATAGTCATTTGATTAGATATCTTTGACGAGAATTTAGTCAATTTATATATCGTGTATTTGCCATGTTTTTATGAGTGTATTGAATGTATTCTAAATGGATTTGACACCAAAGTGATACTTTCTCCTTGATTGTTTGATTTGTGACTTTAGTCTAGTTTTATATTCTTACATAGTAGTTTAATTAAAAATCAACTTAAACATCTTTTACCCATACTTGATTGAATCTTAGTCCCGGTTTATTATCGCATCCCACCGTGTCCACGGATTGATATCCGGTTCTTACCTTTACTATATTGCTATCAGACAGGTACACTGCCCGGTGTGTGTGATTAGTGTTTGGTGAAAACCCTTTTTAAAACTAATTGTGTAAAATACTTATAAAAAGAATATATATATAGTTTACACGCATCAATGCACATTGCCGAGTGATGGAGGTAACTCGAGTTTGTAAGCCACTTTCACAATCCTCTCAATGATCTTGAATGGACCCACATAGCGAGGTGCCAATTTGCCTTTCTTTCCAAAACGGATCACACCCTTCCATGGAGACACTTTTAGAAGAACAAGGTCACCGATTTGGAATTCCAAAGGTTTTCGTCGTTTGTCGGCATAACTCTTTTTCCGACTCCTCGCTACTCGAATGTTGTCACGGATTTGAATAATCTTATCAGATGTTTCTTGGATTAGCTCGGGACCGGTGATTTGTGCTTCACTAATCTCGTTCCAACAGATAGGAGAACGACACTTACGGCCATAGAGAGCTTCAAATGGGGCCATATTGATGCTTGTGTGGTAGCTATTGTTGTAAGAGAATTCAATTAGGGGGAGATGCGAATCCCAATTTCCACCAAAGTCAATTACACAAGCTCTAAGCATGTCCTCAAGAGTTTGGATTGTACGCTCGGTCTGACCATAAGTTTGGGGGTGGTAAGCCGTGCTCAAATCCAATCGCGTACCAAGAGCAGTTTGGAGGGATTGCCAGAACCAGGAGGTGAATCGAGCATCTCTATCGGAGATTATGTTTAATGGAACACCGTGACGGCTCACTATTTCGTCAGTGTAAATTTGGGCCAATTTCCTAACCCGATAGTCTTCACGGATGGGTAAGAAATGAGCAGATTTGGTGAGACGGTCAATGATCACCCAGATGCTATCATAACCACTTGAGGTGCGAGGGAGTTTGGTAATAAAATCCATAGCTAAGTTCTCCCATTTCCACACGGGAATCTCCGGTTGTTCAAGTAAGCCGGAAGGACGTTGATGTTCGGCTTTGACTTTGGAGCAAGTTAGATATTTGGCAACATAGAGAGCAATGTCTTTCTTCATACCGAGCCACCAATATTGTTGACGAAGGTCTTGGTACATTTTATCCGCACCAGGATGGATAGAATAACGAGTCTTGTGGGCCTCATTCATGAGAAATGTACGAAGATCATCGCCATCGGGGACCCAAATACGGTTCAAGTAATACAGTAAGCCATTGGGTTTTGATTCAAGCAGAAGTTCAACACCACACGACATTTCCTCGTACATGTTACCCTCGGTGACTGAGACGTGTTGAGCTTCTAAGATACGATTTTGAATGTCGGTTCGAATTCGGACACATTGAAGCATGACATGGTCCTTTCGACTCAAAGCGTCAGCTACAACATTCGCCTTACCGGGATGGTAACGAATCTCGCAGTCATAGTCGTTAAGGAGTTCAACCCAACGTCGTTGCCTCATATTGAGTTCTTTTTGGTTGAAGATGTGTTGGAGACTTTTGTGTTCGGTGAACACCACACATTAAGTGCCATAGAGGTAATGTCTCCAAATCTTCAATGCGAATACAACCGCACCCAATTCAAGGTCGTGCGTTGTATAATTTTTCTCGTGAACCTTAAGTTGCCTTGATGCATAAGCGATTACCTTACCTCGTTGCATGAGGACACAACCGAGACCTTGGTTGGAAGCATCACAGTAGACAACTAGATCATCATTCCCGTCGGGGAGAGTCAAAATAGGAGCATCGCACAACTTTTGCTTGAGAGTTTGGAAGGTTTCTTCTTGCTTTGGTCCCCATTCATAAGGTTTATCCTTATGGGTCAAAGCGGTGAGTGGAACAACAATCTTAGAGAAATTTGAAATGAAACGACGATAATATACCGCAAGACCAAGAAATAAACGAACTCCGGTGGGGGTCTTAGGGGCATTCCAATTCTTAACAGCTTCGATCTTAGCAGGGTCCACATGAATTCCTTTTTCGTTGACGATATGACCCAGGAATTGAACCTCCTTTAGCCAAAATTCACATTTGGAGAACTTGGCATATAGTTGCTCTTTTCTCAAGAGGTCCAAAACCAATCTAAGGTGTTGTTCATGATCGGATTTAGTCTTGGAGTAGATTAAGATGTCATTAATGAAGACGATTACGAATTTGTCGAGGTATGGTTTACACACACGATTCATGAGGTCCATGAAAACCGCGGGTGCATTGGTTAGCCCAAAAGGCATGACCATGAACTCGTAGTGACCATACCTTGTTCGGAAGGCAGTCTTTGGAATATCTTCTTCTTGTACACGGAGTTGGTGATAATCAGATCAAAGATCAATCTTCGAGAAGCAAGTGGAGCCTTGAAGTTGATCGAAGAGATCGTCAATTCTAGGCAATGGGTAACGGTTCTTGATGGTAAGCTTGTTGAGTTCGCGGTAGTCAATACACATGCGGAATGATCCATCCTTCTTTTTGACGAATAAGACGGGTGCACCCTACGGTGAATGACTTGGACGGATGAAGCCCTTGTCAGAGAGTTCTTGGAGTTGGCTATCAAGTTCTTGCACTTCAGAAGGTGCAAGATGGTATGGAGCTCTAGCCACTGGGTTAGCTCCGGGTACAAGGTCAATGCGAAATTCTACTTTCCGAACGGGTGGAAGACCGGATAAGTCTTCGGGGAATACTTCGGGAAAGTGCCGAATGATGGGGATATCTTGAATATTCTTCTCTTTGACATCTTTTCGGACAATATGAGTTAAGAAGGCCACGTACTTCTTTTGTAGGTACTTTTGAGCAGTAGTGCACGACATTAAGCTGAGTCGTTTGCAAGGTTTTTCACCAAAGACTCTTAACGTCTCTCCTGACGGAAGGGGTATTCGGATGCATTTCTCAAAACAGATGACTTCGGCATGGTGACTTGACAGCCAATCCATGCCTATGATGATATCAAAACTTCCTAGCGGCATTGGCACGAGGTTGATTGGAAATGTATGATCATTAAGTTCTAGAGAACAGTCGTGGATAATGGAGTCTATTGTAAGGGAGTCACCATTTGCTACTTCTACAGTGAAGGTTTTCTCTAACTTGGACCGTGTTTTTGCATGTAAGGGTTCAAAGTTAAGTGACACGAAACTCTTATCCGCACCGGTATCAAATAAAATGGAGGCATATTGACTATTAACTAGGAACGTACCGTTGACCACATCATTGTTGGCTTGAGCTTCATTGGCGTTGATGTTGAAAGCACGCCCACGAGCTCCGCCTTGTCTAGCATTGATAAACTTCGGGCACTGGTTATGGAAGTGGTTTGGGTTGCCACATTCATAACAAGCACGCCCATTTGCTATGGCGGGAACACCTTGATTAGTCACTTGTTGATTGGTTCGAGTTGGTGGGTTGCTTTGGCCTGCCAGTGCTTTGGCTCTACAAATATTGACCGTATGGCCATACTTTCCACAGTGAGTGCAAAGGCGACAGGGAATGGTTTGGGGATGGTGATAATTGCATGTGGCACAGAACGGGTAGGTCCCCACATATGGCTTCTTGACTGGTGCTTGAGCCATGGGAGCAACTTGGTTAACAAGCATAGCAGGAGTGACCACATCAAAATTTTTAGCCTTTCTCTTTCTATTATTGTGGTAGGGTTCAGTTTTGGCTTCTTTGATGTGTACGGGAGGGGTTGTGGTGTCGGGAGCTTTCTTGGTGCCTTTTCTAGTGCCTTCACATGATTGTCGGTCAAACTGGCAGATAATCGGATAGCATCTTCTAGTGTGGCAGGATTTCTCCTTAAGACAGTATCCTGAATCTGCCTAGGTAGTCCACTGATGTGCTTTTCAATGCAACGGGATAGGGGCGTGACCATCTGGGGCACAAGGAGACTCAGTTCATGAAACCAGGTTGAATAAGCCAGACTTTCACCACTGTCTTGGGTAAGATCCCAAAACTCAGCTTCCAGCTTCCTCACTTCATTTCGAGGACAGAACTCTTCGGTCATTAGTCTCTTAACTTCATCCCATGGTAAGGCCATGGTTGCCTCTACACCTCTGGTTCTCTTTTCCCCATTCCACCACGTGAGTGCCCGTTTTTGGAAGACACTTGTGGCATGACGGACACGAAGGTCATCAGGGCAGTCACTATTGAGGAAAGTGCCCTCAATACTTTCAAACCATTGAAGGAGTCCCGTAACTCCTTCGGTACCATAGAACTTGAGAGGGTTACATGAATTGAAGTGCTTGAAGGTACATTGCGGTGGGTTGGCACCACCACCACAATTAGTTCCATGGTTACCGTTTGTGGCACCATTAACTTGAGTGAGCTGGGTTACAAGTTGTGCAAGGATAACAACAATATCAGTGTTGTTGTTGACCACAGTAGCACTACGGGGAGGCATTCTACATATTTGCACAACACAAGAAGAGGTGTAAGAACTTATGAAGTTTGATTGAATTTAAAAGATAAGATACAAATAAAATAGCAAATCATAGTTTAGATTGTACTCAAATGGTGATATAATCACTTGAATACCGTGACACATTAAGGTTAATTAAACTCATATAATTTTTCAAGGAGACATGCTTTAGCCTATAGGTAAACACTTATCCCGGGAATTCCCAGGAAAGCATACGGGTCCCTCAGCTGATTGGGATTTATGCGAAATACTTTCCTAGACAGAAAACCCAGAATACAGGTGTCACCCTTCCAGATTGCACGTGTCCTCAAATAATTAACAAAGTTTAAAAGCCTTAACGAGGAAATAAAGAAATTTTTATAGATTTAACTCCATGAAGATTCCACGTGCTATGATGATAATGATAAAGAAGTAGGCAAGAAGGTTATGAGGTTTTAGGGTAAGGGTAGGGATATTGTTTTATTTAATTTACTATTTAGGTATAGTCAAGTAAGTCATGAATTCTAACAAATAAGGTACCATAATGAAATAAATATTAATATAATAAGCATGTAACACATAGCATGTAGCACATAGCACATAATCATGAAGCATGGTATAAGTGGGTGTCCTAAAGTTATAGTCTAGGTCAAGGGTGTCTAATAACCTAGTTCCCTATAACGAAGGCTCTGATACCAATCTGTCACACCCCAACCGACGGCGGAAACGTCGGGGCGGGACATGTGGACTGTTCATGAGCACAAGGTTCACTAGATTTCAATATTTAATCATCAATTTCATTTCAAACCATTCAAACACAAATAGCAAAATTCAACAAGTACATAAATAAAAATACAAATTGTTCTTTGAATTTAAATTAACTAGGTCCAACTTAAGTGTAGCATGTCTTGCTCAAGTTCACACATTCGCACCTGAAACATGAATAAAATAGGGTCAACTAAAAAGTTGGTGAGCATACATAGGTTTGTACATAGATAGTGTATAAATTTGAATAAGCAAATCCTTACATGTCATGATAAATAGGGCATTTATGGGGAGCAGCTATTGTGTAACTAAAGTACAGTCAAACCTTTGTAACTAGCATGCAAATTGTGTTGTCGGTAACAATCACCCCAATCTGGGTGGGTTTGTCAGACTCAATAGATCTATCATTGTTAACCGTCGGCTTAATTAGTTAATGATTGCACAAAATTTGCACACAAAAGTTAACACACCTAGCACTCAAACATAAAGCTCAAATTTGCACACATGAATGTAAATAAGATTTGTATTTGTGTAGTTTGTGTAAATGTAAGCTATTGTTTGTATAAAATTCATGCATCACCCCAAAAAGTGTAAAAGAGAAAAAGGGGCTATGTAATATTCACCTGATTCAAGAGTGTTGCTAGTACGCAAGGCTAGGTAGCAAACCGATCCTTGTAACTCACCACGTTAACCTAGTGTATAATGTGTATTGAGTTAATAGTGTGTACAAAGGTCTATGTCTAGGTTTAGGGTTCAACGGGATTTGATGTGTGTGGGTTTGTACAAAGAGGTTTGTGTTTCTCCATGTAAAGGCATACTATGCTTGTATACGAATTTAATGTGTATTATGAGTTCAAGGTATATGTGTATGAACTTAATAGTCACCGACGTAGGGTTGGATTTAAATAAAATAATTAATTTTATTTATTTAATTGTAAAAATATGCTAACATATATAGAGTGTAAATATATATATATATGTTTAGAAAAAGAATTTCTACTTACGTGAATAGTGTTTGATTTAAATAAATAAAATAAATAATTTTCATTTATTTAAATAAACTAAATATATAAATATTTTTTATTTATTTATTTGTTAAAATATATGTTTAGAAAAAAATTTATACTTATATGAATAGTGTTTAATTTAAATAAATAAAATAAATAAATAATTTCATTTATTTAAATAATTAAATTAAATAAATAAATAATTTTTATTTATTTATTTGTGAAAAAATATGTTAGAATATATGGATTGTAGATATATGTTTAGAAAAAGAATTTCTACTTATGCGAATAGTGTTTAATTTAAATAAATAATTTCGTTTATTTAAATAAATTAAATGAATAATTTTTATTTTATTTATTATAAAAAAAATAAATACTAGTTTGCTTTAAATGAGTTAATATTTTATAAACCTTTATAAAATTTATTGCTTTTATTTAGAAATTAATTTTTGATATTTAAAGTTTTTGTTTTAATTATTTTAATATATAATTTGAACACGAAATTCATAATAAAACTGAATTTATATTGAAAATTTACCAATTTGGTTTTATTCTTTTACAAATAGTGTAAGGTTTATAAAAATATTTTTTATAAAATTTTTGAAGCTGTAAAACTGGTTTTAAAAATATAAACAGGCCGTAGGGACTCGAACTCGGGCCTTGGGCGTGTGGGTCTAGCGACTGAACCGCTGGACCAGAGGGCATTTTCGTTACAGGTTTGATCTCGGATGGGTCTAAACCCATGATTCCAGGCCGGTACTAGTGGGCGCAAAAGGCAAAACAGGCCGGTCGTAGGCCGTGGGTCGTGGGTTTCGAACCCACGCCACCCGGTTCAATGGTGCAGTGTCTTAACCAGTTGAGCCGGGTGGTTCGCTGGTCTAAATGGGGCGCCGTTTATTTAAATATGAATGTGAGTCCAAGTCCGGTTAAAGGACATGCGCAAAAAGGAGCCGACCGGTTTAAGACTTTAGAGGGGGTTTCGAACCCTGGCCACTTGGTTTGGCGGCGCAGTGACTTGCCGGCCGGACCAGGTGGTATCGCTGATTGATTCTAAAAATTTAAAACACGATATAAAAACAAACCAAATTCAAATCCCATCCAATCCGCCATGAACCCTAGCCCCAATCGGTCGTGCTTAGCTTTGATAACACGAATTGGTATAGGCCTTTTGATAAGGGTCCAAGGAAGAATCAAACGAGTGTATTCTTACCTTATTTAGTTTGGGCACGAATGCGGGCGGCTACAGGATTTCTCCGATTGTTCTTCGTGATCGACAGGATTCCAGAGAGGAAATGAGAGGCGATTATCGGTTCAGAAAGGTTGTAAGGGACTAGGCGAAAGTGTGTGTGTCGTTGAATTGAACTGATTTCGTCTAAATTACACGATTTGATTTCGAGTTGACCGTAACAGTCGTGTGGCTGATTACGCGTTAATTCGATTAATTCAGGATGAATCGAGTCATGTTAAGGTGTTGAATACATGAGGGACTGGTATGCGCGTGATTTGCGGGGTCCATTATGCGTCAATTACACAAACCGATCGGATATTGATAAGGGTTTGACTATGAGAAGTCAAATTCTTTTGAATTTGAATTGACCGCGTAATCGGTCGAATTGGTTTGATGTTTGGGCCGGGACTTGGTCGATTCTTGTTTGGGTGAACATGTGGAGTCCAACTCAACCGGAAATCATCGAGTAGCAGCCTTGGATTAACAAGATTTGGGCTGTTTGACTTTTGAAAGTCAATTGAGTCCAAAAAAGTCAAAATTGAGAGTAGGTTTCTAATTTAGGGTTCAAAATGGTTTAAGGTTCAAACAACCGTGCAATTCCTAGTAAATGTATCTATGTGTGTATGTATTTGATATGAATTTGTATAAATATATACATATACAGGATTTCAATAAAGTATACCCGTGAAAAGGTTTGTGGATTTGTATTGGAGTCAAATGTTTAATTGTTGGTATGAATGAATTAATCCCGGTGCACTAGGTTTTGAAATTTAAATGAGTTACATCAAATTATAAATAAGGATAGTAAAATCAGAAATGTTACAACATGTTTGCATGCTGCATTCGTGTCCCAGTTAGAGCCGAAGAATGTGAAGGAGGCTCTCACTGACAACTGCTGGATTGAGGCAATGCAAGAAGAACTGTCTCAATTCCAAAAGTTGCATGTGTGGGATTTGGTTGACTTGTCAAGAGGCATACAACCAATTGGAACCAGATGGATGTTCAAATGCAAGATGGATGATCATCATGTTATAGTGAAGAACAAAGCAAGGTTGGTTGTTCATGGTTTTTATCAACAAGAGGGCTTGGATTATACAGAAGTATATGCCCCAGTTGCTAGACTTGAGGCCATTCGACTGTTTCTGGCATATGCCTCCTATGTCGGCTTCAAGTTCTATCAACTTGATGTGAAGAGTGCTTTCCTGTATGGAAAATTTCATGAAGAGGTCTATGTCACTCAACCTCCCAGCTTTGAAGATCCGCATAATATCAATAAAGTGTATAAGCTCGACAAAGCACTTTATGGTCTTCATCAAGAACCTAGGGCATGGTATGAAACATTATCAAAACATCTACTGTCAAATGGTTTCGACCATGGACAGATTGACTAGACCCTCTTCATACGGAAAGCAGGAGGTGATATTCTTCTTGTACAAGTGTATGTCGATGACATTATCTTTGGGTCTACAAATGAAGAGATGTGTAGGGAATTTGAACAGGTGATGAAGTCCAAGTTTGAGATGAGTAACATGGGTGAATTGTCGGTCCTCCTGGGTCTGCAAGTCAGTCAAAGAGAGGATGACATTTATCTGCATCAAACCAAGTATGTGCAGGACATCTTGTCAAAATACAAGATGAATGATAGCAGTACTTATGGCACACCTATCCCCGTCAATCATGGTCTGCATCCAGACAAGGATGGAAAGGATGTGGATTGCAAATTGTACCGGGGGATGATCGGATCTCTTATGTATCTCACAGCTTCAAGGCCCGACATAATGTTTGTTGTATGCTTGTGCTCAAGGTTTCAGTCACAACCGAAGGAGTCTCATATGATAGCTGTCAAGAGGATTTTCAGATACTTGAAAAGGAAACCCTGATTGGGTCTGTGGTACTCAAAGCAGCAGTCATTTGACTTCAAAGCCTATACTGATTCAAACTATGGCGGTTGTAACCTTGATAGAAAGTCAACTTCTGGTGGATGTCAATTCTTGGGAGACAGACTCGTTTCCTGGCAGTGTAAGAAGCAGTCAACGGTTTCTGTCTCAACATTTGAAGCAGAGTACATTGTTGCAGCTAGCGGTTGTTCTCAGATTTGTGGATTCGGAAGAAATTGAGAGACTACGGCTTAAACTTCACTGGAACTCCCCTGTTCATTGACAACAATGCCACCATGTCCATCACAAACAACCCAGTGAAACATTCCAAAACTAAACATATTGAAATTTGCCATCATTTCATCCGTGATTATGCTGAAAAACATCTCATTGAACTTGTAAAGGTTCACACGGATGACAACTTTGCTAACCTTTTCACTAAGGCGTTTGATCGAACCTGTTTTGAGCATCTTGTCAACTTGATAGGAATGTTCAATCCAGAGTGAAAACTTGTTTTTCTTAAAATCAATTCAATTCATGAAAGTTAAATTTTATTTCTTTTAAGTTTTCTGTATAGTTCTTTTACTTTTCAAATATTTTACAAAAATCCAAACAAAATAGAAAATGGATAAAATTTCAAAGTTATCTTGAGAAAAGAGGAAATGATAGTACATCAGTAATGATCTAAACATCATAGACTGCTCATATGGGAAATGATTGCGTCATGCTTACTTGATTGTTTAAATTGTTATGTTTTTAAACTGCTTATTTACAAGTAATTTGAATTGTCAGTAGGCTGTAGGCGTCTTTGAATCACTAGTAGTGTGGAAACTAAATCTAAACTACAACTGTGATTTGAACCCATGTATGCATGTGTGCGTGTGTAAAAGAATACAAAAAGATCATTATCAGATAAAGGATGTACGATTTTAGCAAATATTTTCTTAAGAGACCAGTTTCGGGTTATGTCCTTAGCACAATTTATCGGTTCACTTCACTGCCCATACTCACAAGTATGCAATGGGAAATTGGACCAAGATATGTCTTAACATCAACCGTTAAGCTTATATTCACCCTTGAATCATACCTGATTCATTGAAATCAAATCCAGTAAAAGTTGGATCACCTTATCTAAATCCTCAGACTCCATATCTATTAACCTGAATTATCATATGATATTCATAGAAGAAAATCCAGTCTAACCAAGACATCTGAATCACTCGATTCTGAATCTTATGATTCTTGATAATCCTTATGGATTCTGCTTGATTTTTTCTGTGCTAAACGATGTAACTTCATTCTGGAGATTTGAAAATCTTTGAGAAAATCTTAGATGCCTTGAGATAATGCAAGTTACATTTCTGTAGCATATCAGTGGGGTACACATTGTATATTTTAAAATTAATACCTTAACCCACAAGAACGTGATACAAAGATGCTTATGGTTTCAAATATCATAATATTGCCAACTTGAATTACTTGTTTATGTGCTTATTACGTATGAATAACTTGTAATCCATGACATGATCCCATATTCTTTGACGTTTATCTTGTATCATTTTTGCTAGAGTTTAGCCTGATATGATCCTCTGCTCGTGTCTTTGAGCAAAAATAGTGTGTGTGTATATACTTGTATATCTATATTCGGAAAAGAGCAAAAAAGATTTTAAGTTTGTGTATAGTTCAATTCTAATAAAAAATGCCAAAAATATTTGTGTTTAACCTTCTTGAATTGACTTTGAATCCTCTTAATTGAATGTGCTTATTCTGTTCGTTATTTGAGTTTGATTTCTCACAAGGGTTTCTGCGTACTTGACAAGTGCGCAGGAATTAAACCTTGCGTACTTGTAAGTACGCAAGATTTAAGTCATGCGTACTTGTCAAGTATGCAAGAATTACGCCTTGCGCACTTGTTAAGTACGCAACACCCAAATGTGTTGGGTATATATACAGGACTTAGAATTTTTTCTGAGTTTATCTCATTCAAACTTGTTAGACACTGTTGTATACCCTCTGATCCTTCTTTACTCAAAATTTCACGTGTTCCTAAACAGTTTTTCATCCCGATTCTAGTTTCAACATCCTCAAACTAACATTTGGTGAGAATCAAGGTCCATTTCATCCATTAAATCTTGAGTTACGGACCGATTTGTGACTTTGAAAATATAGGGTTTTGAATCTTGATTTAGGACAATTTTTGGTTGTTTTTGTAACACATTATGATCAAAACATGTTTAGAATCAAAAATCGAAGCTTGATCATTACTTAATCGTCCATAATGCTCCTTGATTTTGTCTTTGACTTACTGTTTGACCGTAGGTTCGCGTGGGTCGAACTTTAGGTCAAAATTAACTAGTTTAGCGGCTCATTGATGTTGATAGTGTTTCCATAGGTCCTCATCATGTATTTCGACCTTGTGGTGACCCTAATCCACAATAATGCCTCTCCTCTGTTGAATTTTGGATTTTTGAAATTTGGCTAAGTGCAAGTTCTTGCGCACTTAACAAGTACGCAATAAGTAATTCATCCGTACTTGCTAAGTACGCAAAAACTAATCCCTGCGTACTTGCTAGGTACACAGGAAGGACACTTGTGAAAAATTTCTATGTCTGAAATTTAGTTCATTGTGTAGCTGCTATATCCTGTCATGTCTGATCCATTCCAATGATGCTTCTTGTTCTTATTATGTTTATTGTTTGTTTTTGCAGTGATGGCTCGTGCATTCACCAGCGAATTCAATTTGCTGGCTCTAACACAACCCGAGTGGAAAGGTGCTACACTTCAATATAGGGAGATAATCGACTTCCTGAACCGATTAAAGATCAACTATGCCATATCTGCTGATCCTGTTGTCTCAAGACCGTATCTGGAGCAATTCTGGGAAACTGGTGATCATGACTGTAAAGTAAATCCAAACGTCAGTAGGGCTACTATAGCAGGTCATGACATTGCTATTTCTGAAGATACCATAAGACGCATGCTACAGTTTAGGGACTTATCCACTGATCCGGTGAGTTACCCTGACTACTTCGTTGATGGATGATGGAGACAAAGGATGGGGTATGTCGGTACCATGGACTACACCTCATACAAGAAGATGTGGGTACTTGATCAGTGGAGTTACTTCGTACACGTCATGATCATGTGCCTGTCTTCTAGAAAGGCTGGAAAGGATTCCATGGGGCATGACCTGGCGGCTGCAATGGTTGCCCTCTCTCTCAACAAGGGTTATAACTTCTCGAAGTATATCTAAAAATCTATCACCGATAAGATTAATGCTGCTGATAGGTTTAGATTTCTATTATATCCTAGGTTCGTGCAGCTGTTGATTAATGATGATGTACCAAATCTACCGGCGATTGGAGAGAGACTACAAGTCAAACAGGTGGACAAGAGAGTGTTTGCACAATTTCTAATGCCAGGCAGTGTAGAACCTACCCCTGAGCACACTCCTCTCTTTGGCCACCTGATCAATGAAGCATATGTGGCCCCTGCTGACTTAAGATGGTATAGTGCCGAGTCTGAGCCAGAACTTAGTTAGCACAGTGATGAACAACAAGAAGAAGAGGAAGTTGGATCTGAAGATGATATGTCTGAAGATGAAGGGGACGAGGAACAAGTAGTTGGAGGTGCTGAAGATTCCGACTCAGAATCGACTGAGTCAGATTCATCTGATTCTGATGATGCACCATCCCAGGCGCACCTAAGAAGACTGACGAAGGTGACCCTTCCCAAGTCATCTTCTAAGAGAAAGCGACAATCGACTAGCAGTGAATACGAGCCAGATTATGATTCGGACGCTGCTATACAAAGACGTAGGAGAGAAAGTATTAATAAGCAACGGGGGGATAGGCCCTAACAAGCTTTCCTTCATGAGGTAGAAGTTATTGCTCAGAGGCAAGCACATGTATCGGCTGCGAGTACTGATTCCACTTCTACCTCACCTTCACAACAGCTGTACAGGCGACAGCGGAGGAGGCCAAGGGTAAACCTGATGTGGCTATCACTGAGGAGGTGCCTGTGATAGTGTCCCTCCCTATACCATCTATCCAAGTAGCGGTGAAAACTCCTATTCATAACGAGTTAGTCACATCACCCCTTCCATCACTCCTACAACCACCATCCAATCCACAATCCCTACTACCACCATTGAACCTATCAGTTAACCCTACAACTTTGGAGACTTTTCCCAGGGTTTTGAATTTGATACGATCTTCTCATCTCCACTCCATAATGCTGAAGCCTCTACATCCAGGAATCCTGATCCAAATGATGCAAGGATAGATACTTTGGAAACATAAGTTGCTGGTCTACTTGAAACTGTTCGGAAATCAAGGGAAGAATCTGAGGATCAAAAGGCTCAGATAAATTCATCGGTGGACGAAGTTACTATTCTGAGAAGCCAGAGGACTGGGACCAAAATCTACCAGTGATGAGGCTTGTCATCCGGTTGATCTAACAAAGGATGATGATAAAGACAAGGATCCTGAAGTCGGTTCTAGTGGAAGTGAGAAACAAGCTTTGGCGATAGTGCCCATTTATGCTGTTCCAATGGCTGAGGGGGAGTCGACTCACGAGGAAGGTGGTGATGCTTCAGGTGGCAATAAAGGAAAGTCGGTGGCTGACGTTTTGAAAGATATATGTGACGACGTGTCGGATAATGCGATCTTATTCATAGAGCTAGACTATTCCAAAGAAGCACTGATCGAGGCTCTCTGTAATCTTGAAGAGGGAGAGATCGACTCTGGTGATGACTGGGATGAGGAAGATGATGTGGTAATCGAAGTTCCCAAGGGCGACGGGGAAGGAGAGTATGAATTTGAAGATGGAGAGATCTTTGAAGTTCCAGCTTTTGAATATCATCTTGACACAGGTTCAGTCGAGCCTGCTAGTACTGTTGAGGTCTCGACTGAAGCCTCCCCTGCCGACCCTACACCTGTGGGTCCAGAGGCACAGAAAGACAAACATATGCCTGCAAGTTCATCGAAGGATTCGGCTCCTGTCTGGCAAAAGACTTCAATCATAGACAAACACGGAGCGACAGAGATGATCTTAGCTATGAAGTTCGACGAGGATAAGAAGTTGTTTGCAATCAAGCGAGCTGGGGGGTTCAATACTTGAAACCAACCAGCGAAGCTTTCAACTCCTTGCCAAGATACGACCTCATGAACCTAGTAAACCAAGATCTATTGGGTCACTCAAATAACGCAGTAGTGATGGGTTTGTGGCAGGTTCTACATCGAGAGGTAAGATCTGGGAAATTTGAAATATTTAAGCCTCAAGTGCCCAAGCTAGTCAGGGACAAGAACGCTAAACATCCTGTGACAAAGAAAAGCTTAAAGAAACTGGTATACAAGCCAGTGTTGTGTGAAACCAAGATTCCCCTGAGCAAGTTATCTCAGGATATCCTCGGTAACATATGGTACTGGTACGTAGATCCTAAATCGGGCGAGGCAGTGGTGATTGGAAAGGTGTGGTCCGATAGTGGAAGCTTAGTGCCAAGGGAACTGATCAGAGTGTTTGATGAAGTCTGCTTCATAAACTTCCCTGTGAAAGAACTGGAGGCACTAGCTGACAAGTACTGCATGTACACGGACGAGTGGACAAAGTTCCTTTTTTCTAAGTACGATAAGGTGATTAAGTTCTGCCTTGACTACAAGAAGAAGATGTAAGCTAAAGCTGGGGAGCAGTGAAGACCGAAGACAATCCAGAGTTGTTGTTAAGGGGGAGTTTGTTGAAGCACTTTTGTGTGACAGAAACTCTGGATAATGTCTTAGTTTATTGTACTTGTCTTTTATGTATTAGTCTTTGTATGATTAGTGTCTGTATGTATTAGTTATCGAGTTGTAATTTATAATGCATGTTATTGTTGTATTATTTCTCTAAGTGTTTTGCGCACTTAGTATGTACGTAGGAATTACTTCCTGCGTACTTAGCGAGTACGCAAAAATACTCTGCGTACTTGCTAAGTACGCATGAACTATTTGCCCTGCGCACTTGTTAAGTGCGTAGAGATCATGTCTAGTATAAATAGAATAGGTTGACAGAAGTTATGTACGCAGACAGTTGCACTCAGTATTTTCTCTCTGTAACCCTTCAAGTTTATAATAGACGGAGTTTGAAAGTGATTTCTTTGTCGGTTTACTTTGTGTTGCTTGATTCTCCACCTAGTCACGGGCATTCCGCACCCGGTCCGACTAGTCACACACCCACACGTAACGATCCGAGACACCCGGGGACCTACATGTGGACCTACTTTATAAGGACCCAGTAAGGTTCAAATAACTTGTGGGACAAGTTGGCTCTTAATTAAACTAAACTATTAGAACTCACTCAGCATAGCTGAATTTGTGTGTACGATAGATTGTTTTGCATGTAAGCGTTGAGTTGATGTATCTTGGCTTGGGAGCGATGCTACTCGGATTGGTGTGTAAGCATTCGTAAGGTAACTTAATGACATTAAATAATAATTAATGTTTTTAGAAAGACTTCCGTTGTAGTTTAGAATATCTAAAAGGAGGATTTTCAAGGGAATAACCCGTTATGAGAACCAACTGTAGGGTGCCTGGTTTGGGGCCTTACAAGTTGGTATCAGAGCCGAGGTTTAAGTGAAAATCGGTGTTTTTAAACAAATAAAATGCCTTAACTTAAACTTAAAATGGGACAAGGGTGAAACGAATGCTACCACGAGTAACCACGAGGCAAGAGGTACGTCTTTTGAGTTAAACATTAATTGTTAGAATATTAATTGAAGTTGTGTGGTATGATTAAATAAGATCATGATGTGAGCTGAGTAATGTGGAGTAGCATTAATTGAAACTATGTGAGATTGTTTGGTGTGTCGATATGATTTAGTAATTTTGTGTGTAACCTTGGATTGAGTGAAATTGTGATAAAGATGATGACTTGCTAGATTATTGTGTGGTGCTATGTGAGTTGTGTGGGATGCATGTGGATCCGGGGTGTGTGAAAGATAGAAAGCTAGTGTGAATATGATGGGGAAGGTTTAGAATCCAAGCAGTAATGTGGACCACCAAATTGCATTTGATCACCGTGATTTGGTTGTCTATGATTACTCTCATATTCTAAATTTGACGCCCTTAGTAATCACTCCAACGTTCTATCTTGTGTAGGTACTGATGGCCATGACGATTCGGACTAGATGGATTAGACGAGGAGCCCTTATCAGGAGGTTGATAGAGCGGCGGGCTAGACGTTTGGCTGCCGTTCGCACGGTTATCTTTGGAGGGAGACGAGTCTTAGCACCTGTTCCATTGACGGTGGTTCCACCGGCGGCTGAGTACGAGCAGGAGCTACCAGCACATAAGGTGATCTTGGCACTTCCGGCACCAAATGCCCCCAATATTACTAGGGAAACTATGAGGGGCGGGCTCAGTAGTTACTTTTACAGGAGAGGAAGAAATGCATTTGCAGTCAGGAGTCAGCCCTCGAGACACTACGCAGAATCAGGAAATGGATGGTTGGAGGAATCCGATGATGAGGAGAAAGTGGGGGATAACTTCGACTTGTTCAATGACTAGAGCGGTGGTGGTTACCACGAGAAGACTATAGCATTTTAAGTAATGGCCGTAAGGCACTTTTGAAACGAAATATTTTTTCTTGGTTTTTTTTTCAATTGCTTGATTTTAACCCTGACAGTGAATCTTAACATGGGATGGTTTAAAACATAGTTAATGATAGTTGCATGTGTGATAGCTTGCTATTGGTGGTGCAATGTTAATTATGTGTGATTATATGATTACCTTTTGAACAACGTGAGTTCATACTAAACGTAATCTTTGATGTGATGCTAGAACTTGGCTGATTAGACTATATGAGTAGACCTGTGTAGACCCGAGTTTTGATTATTTACGTGTGTCTGCGGTCTTAAGATAGTGTCACCTATGTGTTATGTTTAGGTGATGTTTGAAGTGTAAGGTGGTGTTGCACCTGGTGTAGTTGTGTAGGACGAGGTCCTGTGGGAAATCTTAAATATACATCTTTAGTATGTATAAATGTTCAAGACGAGGTCCTGTGGGGAATTATAGTTACATACCTTATGTCTAGGTATACATGTTCAGGACCAGATCCTGTGGGAAAGTAAAATATTTTATATCTTGTGTGTATGAATGTTAAGAGTGACGTTTTGTGTCTAGACTGAGTAGTGTGTCGTCTAGAAGTATGGGTACGACCGAGTAACATCAGTATGAGTATATGATGACGTGTGGCAGGGGCTACCGTTGTAGTGAGTGAGGGATACGGTTTAGGAGTTTGTGTGTCTATAAATGACAAGTTCATATTATATGCATGTAGATTTACTCAGCTCTAGCAGTTGTGTGTGTGCACGTGACGTGTGTTTAGAGTTTGGGGTTACTAGTACATGTGTAAAACAATGTGTGTTCTATAGTTATGTGTGTCGGTGTGTGTCCTTGTAGTACATGCTTAGTCATGCATAGGACGGGTGGTCAGTGTGCTCAAGCATAGTATTTCCATCTTGTTGATTTTCTCGACGATGATACATCGGGGTGGTGCGAGAAGTTTTGGCGTCCTTCTAGACGACCGGTGAGGTGCTCTTATGAGATGCATATGCTTATATATCTGGAAATTCAGAGCACGAAGTCAGTGGGCGGAGCTAAAGAGTTAGTGATGAAAGCGGTTACGTAGACACGGGACCAGAGATACGCATGTTGAGATCAAGGTAACGACACTGAAGATTTCAGTGCAGAGTTAACAAAGTGACGAAAGAGTCTTCATGGGACACGCTCCATATGAATAATTCAGCCAAGGTGACACACAAGAGGAATAGGGATGTTTTCCCTGTATGAGGCGACAAATAGCTGGGGCTGGTGAGCAGAAAAACTTCATGTTCGTACATGTTAAATGAGATGCGGCCTGGGATCGCATGGTAATAGTAGAGTGTCAATGAGGAATGTAAAGCTCATGAGGGGCAGGTGCAGTATTGAACGTAAGTGACTGGGAAGGAGGTGCCTATGCTGGTAAATTTTAGGTTAACCTAAAGTGAGCTCCTGTGGATCATTAAAGGAAAGCAAGTGTTTAGATGTTGAACCCGACACAACAAGGGTAAATGAGCTTTGAGTAACATCGAGAGCTATTGAAGATGGCCCTAGTGTTGGGTGTATGAGCAAGTCTAAGGGGCATATTGGAAGCGCGATAACGAAGCAAAGAGATACTATGATAAAGAAATTTAGTGGAGACCATGGTAGCTTTGCACAAGCTCCTGAAGATCATCGAAGAAAGACATTAGTGATTCCCTTATGGGTAGGGCAATGGGCTAGAGATTAAGAAATCATCGCAGGACGGTGATCAAGGTATGAGGCGGGAAGCATGACGACTTCACTTTGGAAGGGTGACGAATGAATCCATTCATAAGAAGTAAGAAACCTACTCAGGGAGGTGACCGTCGGAATGACGAGATCATTAGGGTTATACAGGAGACAAAAGCAAAGGTGCCCGTGAGTCAGAAAGAATTGTGATAAGTAGGCAACTATTTGAAAAAGTTGTGCCATAGGAATAAAGGTTGGCAAGAAGAGTAACAAGGGAATATGTAAGTGACCTTACAAGTCCCAAAGTTGAAAACGGATAATGGAAGAGACTTCCTTTAAACATCAAGGATGGTGGCCGAGCTATAAAGTAAAGTGACAGGTATGATGTGTATGAAAGAGGACGGATGGCACCAAAGGATTTTGAATATGACAATTGTATCAGAAGTATAAGTGGTGTTGGTTTGTACCGACACAGGATTCGGGGACGAATCCTCTTTTAAGGGGGGTATACTTGTAACATCCGAAAAATTTATTTAACAAATGGATCGAATTAATGAGGGATCGAGGTATCTTTTAAACGACTTGGATTATAAAAGTTTCATGCAAAGCTGGGTTGTCACAGTTAGAGGACTCGGATAGCCGTTAATTCAAGAAGTTGAGATAGAAACGCGTTAAACATATTCGTAGGTACCCAAAATGAAATATCAAAGGGTTTAAAAGCCATCTTTTCCACAAACCCTAAGCCATTCGGCTTGGGCTTGTGTGCGACGACAAAAACACGAAGGAAGGAGAAGGAAGTCGGAGACGGGAGGTGGCGGCGGTGGTTCAGTGGGGTATCACGCAAAGAACTTCATAACATCGTAGAGGTAATTCCCGTTTACGTTGTACTTTAATTCATATATGTGTTTGCAAGAACCCCAATTAGGGTTTTCGTTTGAGTTAGGGTGATCAGAAGGGCGGCCGGCTATGGTGGCTGTGACGGTGAACAACAGTGCCTAGGGAAGATGCAGGAGAGTGATAGCCGGCAGGTGGGAGCACGGTGGTGGCTGGTTGGCATGATGGGCGGACGACAGTAGAGAAGAAGAGAACGAGGAGGAGGGGGGCTGCTGTGGTGGCGCTCCACGGTGGGACACGGTGGAGATCGATGAAGGTGGTGTATCCGGCATGCAAGGGACTCAAGTGAAGGCTATCGGAGTTGGTGGAGCATGGTGGTGAAGCGGGGTCGACTACGATGGTAGTGATAGGTATGCTAGCCGGGTGGGAGCTCGGTTAGTGTGCGGCTTGACAGTGAGGCAAAGGTGGTCGGTTAGCGATACCCGATGGCAGAGAAGGAGGCTATTAGGCATTGGTTTAACGGGAAAGACGATGGTGGGGCGTGGTGTGGTGATACACGGGATAAAGGCGGACGACGAGGAGGAGTCAGTTAACGTTTTTCCTTTTTTTTGCATTGAGTGCATGCATGATGGGACTCCGCTGAAGTACGAGTAAGTAGGGTTTGCATGGTGCACTTACATGCATGCATGGAAGCTAGGGTTCGGGTGCACGAGTCCTAAGCGAATCAGAATCTATATTACGTAAACGCGTGAAGCCTAGGGTTCGACGGAGGAGGAATGACGAACATATGATAATTAACTCAGAGATGTAGTTTATATTTTATGCATTATACGACGCATGTGTTGAACATATTCGGATCATGTGATCGTACGTTTGTCAGGTCCGGGATTCAAGTGAGTAACGGGGTGCAGAGCAAGGATAGGGACTCAGCGTAACTTGTGAGTTTCTAATCCCCCTCTTTTAAATGTTTTTAATGTTTTTGGGGCTATCGTACATACTTTCGAGACGTGTTTTATTACATTAAATGGGTATTGAGCTTTGGGGTCTAACCCGATGAGTTTACAAATCTAAGTATTTATATATGGGGCTAAGGGACTATGTGTTTCCCTTAAGATGTGTAGGTTAAAGGTGGGTATATGGTCGTGGGTCGTATAGTGACCTAATAGGGTTGAGCCGGGATTGTATTTATAGGTCGTACGGGTATGGCTAGGAGGTGTCATAGGGTGTGCATGTACGTAGCATGTGCTTAGATAATGAGATATAGTAACTATATGTGTGTTGCTATAGTAGCAGTGTATTATGTTATGTGTTAGTCAGGATGGGTCGATATATGAGCTAAACGCTTATGAATACGTGTAGGATACTTTATCCTAGTGCTATGTGTGAGGTGCAGGTGTAGCTAATGAGTCATGTACATAGAGCATAATGTGGTGTGTTTATACATGTGTTGTGTGTATTGTGTCGTTGTCCGTGCGACATGGCAGGAATTATTATTGTGTCGTTGTCCTTGTGACACGACGGGTATTGTGTTTGCATTGTTGTCATTATGACACGACAAACGGGATTGTGGAGGACTAAGTCCTTCGGGAGGTCACCAAAGGTTGCAAGTTCTGAGCAGGTTAACGATGAGCTCGGGGTGTGTCGAACGCCCTGAAAGGGTAACCGTGACGCGGGTGCAGTAATGAGGTATGTGTTTGTGTGCTTATATATATGCGTTAAATTGCATACAAGTGTTGAGTTATATTTAATGTGCATGAGAGAGTAGTAATGTGGTGAGTCGAGTTAGATTGACCGTTATGTCATGATTGTGATGTGGTGCTTACAATTGTTATGTCAGTTGATTTGTAAGAGCCTTGGTCAAGGCTGAGTAAGTTGATGTCTAGGGATTTGTTGTGTTAACCAAGTGTCGAGTTAATACGTGTACTTGAGTATGAGTTATTAGTGTAGTAAGTTTGACCTATGTCGATGAGATTGTGGGATTATTATTATTATGGGATGTGTCTTGGGTAATGAACTATGATGGGATATCGTGTGATAACCGGGGTTATCTATTTGTTAACGAATTGTGGACCTACTTTATAAGGACCGTCGGTCCTGAGTAAGGTTCAAATAACTTGTCGGACGAGTTGGCTTTTAATTAAACAAAACTATTAGAATTCACTCAGCGTAGCTGACTTTGTGTGTACGATAGATTGTTTTGCAGTTAAGCGTTGCGTTGACGTATCTTGGCTTGGGAGCGGTGCTACATGGATTGGTGTGCAAGCATTCGTGAGGTAACTTAATGACATTAAATAATAATTAATTTTTTTAGAAAGACTTCCGCTGTAGTTTAGAATATCTAAAAGGAGTATTTTCAAAAACAGATCGCGACATCCAACAACAACGAATGACTCCCAAATTTTTACAACGGTCAATAGATTTACAATTCAACCAGTCTAGATGGTGTAAGGCCCCGAACCAGGCTCCCTACAATTTGTTCTTATAACGGGTTATTCCCTTGAAAATACTCATCTTAAATATATCAAACTACAACGGAAGTCTTTCTAAAAACATGAAGTCAAATTTAATGTCATTAAGTTACCTCACGAATGCTTGCACACCAATCCGAGTAGCACCGCTCCCAAGCCAAGATACATCAACGCAACGCTTACCTGCAAAACAATCTATCGCACACACAAAGTCAGCTACACTGAGTGAGTTCTAATAGTTTAGTTTAATTAAAAGCCAACTCGTCTCAAAAGTTATTTGAACTTTACTCAGGACCCACGGTCCTTATAAAATAGGTCCACAATTCATTAACCATTAGATAACCCATGTTATCACCCGATCTCCCATAATAGCTCATTACCCAAGACTCATCCCATAATAATAAATAATCCTGCAGTCTCATCGACATAGGTTGAACTTACCACACTAATATCTCATGCTCAAGTACACGTATTAACTCGACACTTGGTTAACACAACAAATTCCTAGGCATCAACTTACTCAGCCTTGAGCAAGGTCCTTACAAATCATTTGACATAACAGTTGTAAGCACCATATCACAATCCTAACACAACGGTCAATCTAACTCGACTCACCACATTATTACTATCTTATGCACAATAAATATAACCCAACGCTTGTATTCAATTTAACACAAATACATAAGCACACAAACACATACCTCTTCGCTGCACCCTCGTCAGGGTTACCCTCGTTAGGGCGCTCGACACACCCTGAGCTCATCACTGTCATGTTGGACATCGTCACCTTCGGTGACCTCCCGAAGGACATATTACTCCACAATCCCATTTTCCGTATCATAATGACAACAATGCAAACACAATACCCGTCGTGTCACAAGGACAACGACACAATGCACACAACACATGTATAATCACATAACATTATACCCTATATACATGATTCATTAACTGCACCTGCACTTCACATATAGCACTAGGAAAAAGTATTCTACACATTTTCATAAGCGTTTAGCTCATACCCTGACTCACCCCGGCTAACTCATAACACAATACTCTTCTAATATTTCAACCCTCATACCAATACTATATCTCATTATCTAAGTACTTACCACGTACATGCACACCCTGTGACACTTCCTAGTCGTACCCACACAACCTGTAACTACAATCCCGACTCACCCCTATTAGGTCACTATACGGTCCACGACCATTTACCCACCTTTAAGACTAGATCACACGATCTCATAAACACCCCCGTAGACCCTACGACTCATTACTGAATGTTTTAGTTAGTAAACACATCGGGTTAAAACCCAAAACTCTTAACACGTTTAATACATTAAACATCTCTTGTAAGTTTGTACGATAGCCCCAAAAACAGTAAAACGTTTAAAAGAGGGGATTAGAAACTCACCGGATATGCTGAGCTTTAGTCCTTGCACTGCATCGTCCATTCTCGCTCAGAACCCAAACCTATCAAACGTATGATCACAAGATCAGACACGTTCTAAACATACGTCGAATAATGCATGAATAAATGTAAATCTCCAAGCTCCGACTCATCCGCTCATCACCACATCCTCATGAAACCCTAGTTTCATGTGTTCACCCAAACCGGATTGTCATTGACATGCTTGGACTCGTACACTAGAACTGGGTTACATGCATGCACGTACATGTGACCATGTAAAACCCCAACCCCATGAGACATGCATAGTAGCACCGGATTCTCCATAGGTGCATGTGCGCCATGCTAAAAGCCCTAACGCGACGCAAGCCCGCACCCGAGCTCGACCGTGCACCACCATAGCATCACCAACATCGTCGTGCACAACCACCGTGGCCACCACGTCGTCCTCCGCTCCCCTACCGTGCACCTTTAGCCATACACCATCAAGCGCCTAGTCTCTATCTACCTTGCCGAGTACACAGCCCTAGCCAGCTTCCTCCTTCGTCGTTCTCCTCCCATGCCATCACAGCTCCCCACTGCTGTCATCACCACCGTCGAGCACCACCGTAACAGCCACATCGTCGCCGCTTGCCACCCTCTCTCTCTTTTCTCTTCTCGGCATCAGATCACTCCATGCCCCTCCTTGCTGTCCGTCGCTGTCACGCGCAACCAACGAACCACCGCGGTCACCTGCTGTACCCCACAACCACCGGCATGACCGCCACAGTCGGAGTCACCAACGTCCAACGTGAACAAGGACTAAAAAACCTAGTCGGGTTTCTCCAAAAGTACGAATGTAAACACGTAATGAAACATAAACGTGAAGTTACCTAGGTCGTGTGTGGAGTTTTCGCTCAAAACCATCATGAAACCACCTGATGAAATTCGTTGCCGGCCTTCCCAAACTCCGGTGTTCCTCCCTCCTGCTCCTTGCTGCCGTCGCACGCTACCCTAGCCGAATGGTCTAGGGTTTTTGCTTAAGGTGGTTTAAATACCACCGCTAGTTACGTGTTGGGTCCCTCCAAATTCGTTAAACGCGTTTCCATCTCGAACCATCTACAAACGACTAACTATGCCTATTTTGGTAGCTAAACGCATCTCCTCCGATCAACTCTACCCAATATTATATTAAGCACGGATTCGGGTCGTCCACTAACCCGAACATTTAGTTTCCGTATTTCCGGGATGTTACAAGTCTACCCCCCTTAAAATAGGATTCGTCATCGAGTCCTACGTTGGCACAAACTAACACAACTAATCTTTTCCATTCCTACTCGTGCATCAAAACCTCTAGGTGCCATTCACTCACTGAATACCTCCGCACGGTCTTTTTACGCTACATCTCGGTCACCATACTTGGTGTTCAAGGAATTCCCTGTCCGCTTTCAACTTAGGGACGTGTAGGTTTCACCAACCCATTCCTTTGCCTCTCGTCTCTCCAGTCATTAGCCAAACGGCTTCATTTCCACTCTTGTTATCCCGACATTTGCTAGAAGTTGCCATTCGTGATTGCCTTGAATATCAACCCTTTCATGAAGGTCTCGTTGTCATTATCCTTGACAATACTTCGTCGCTCTTAATGTCCTTAACAATACTGCACATATCGTTTCTAGTACCACGTAGTACAACACTACCTGTTATCCACTCACTTGTCACACTTCGTTCTGAGTTATGGGCACAATTGACCTTAGTCTCTTGTATAATCTGCATGATTTCGTCATTCTGACGATCATCCTCTCAAGTAGGTCCTTGTCCTTCAAAGCCAGGAGTAATAGTTGATTTACTATCATGTGTCCGTCACGCTCCTCTCTTTATGCTTAAATTTCCATCTTGCGATGATTTCTCAAAATCGAACCCACTGCTTACCCATAAGGGTATTACTTCTGCCCTTCTCTGATGATCTCCAGGAGCTTGTACAAAGCTACGCTGGTCTCCACAAAATTCCTCTGCCATAGTATCTCTTTACTTCATTACCATGCGATCACCGACCTCGTCTCATTTATAATTTATGAATACGAAGTTTGTCTGCTCACAAGCCTCAGCTATTCATCATCTCGTCCAGGGAAAACATCCCTATTCATCTGGTGTCTCACCTTGACTGAATCATGCATATGGATCGTGTTCCATGAAGGTCCTTTGTCACATTGTTAACTCCGTGCTAAAATCTTCATCGTCATCACCTTGATCTCATCATAAACATTCCTGGTCGAGTGTCCACGTAAACGCTTTCATCATCTATTCTCATAGCTCCGCCCATTGGCTTCGTGCTTCGAATTCCCGAGATATAAGCACAGGCATCTCATAAGAGCACCTCATTGGTCGCCTAGAAGTCGTCAAAACTCCTCGCACCATCTCGATGTATCAACGTCAAGAAAATCGTCAAGATAAAAATACTATACTTGAGCACACAGACCTCCCGTCCTACACACGACTAAGCGTGTACTACAAGGACACACACCGACACACATAAGTACAGAACACACAATGTTCTACACACGTACTAGTAACTCAACCTTCTAACTCGCACAAAGTGCACATACACAACTAGCTAGATCTGGGTAAATCTACGTGCATACAATATGACCTCGTCATTTATAGACACGCAAACTCTTGAACCTTACCTTTTATTTGCTACAACGGTGGCCCCTATCACACGTCATCATATACTCATACAGAGTTTAATCGGTCGTACCCATACGGGTCGTACCCATGCTTCAAGACGACACACTACTCAGTCTAGACACAAAACATCCTTAAACATTCATACACGCAAGATAAAATATCTTATTCCCCACAGGATCTGGTCTTGAACATGCATACCTAAACATAAGGTATGTAGCTAAAATTTCCCACAGGACCTCGTCCTGAACATTTATACATACTAAAGATGTATATTTAAGATTTCCCACAGGACTTCGTCCTAAACAACTACACCAGGTGCAACACACCCCTTACACTTCAAACATCCCCTAAACATAACACATAGGTGACACTATCTTAAGACCGTAGACACATACAAATAATCAAAACTCGGGTCTACACAGGTCTACTCATACAGTCTAATCAACCAAGTTCTAGCATCACATCAAAGATTACATTTAGTATGAACTCATGTTGTTCAAAGGTAATCACATAATCACACATAATTAGCATTGCACCACCAATAGCAAGCTATGACACATGAAACTATCATTAACTACGTTTTAAACCATCCCATGGTAAGATTCACCTTCAAGGTTAAGATCAAGCAATTGAAAAACCAAGAACAACAATTTCGTCACAACAGTGCCTGGCGGCCGCTACTCAAAATGCTCTAGTCCTCTTGTGGTAACCACCCCGACTTTAATCACTGAACAAGTCAAAGTTATCACCCACTTGTTCCTCGTCGTCAGATTCCTCCATCCATTCGTTTCCCGATTTGGTATCGTGTCTCGAAGGCTGACTTCTGACTGCCATTGTATTTCTTCCTCTCCAACCACCTTTCCTATAAAAGGAGCTACTGAGTCCACCTCGCATAGTTGCCCTAGTAGTACTGGGGGCATTAGGAGCCGGAAGCGCCAGAATCACCTCCTGTGCTGGTAGCTCATGCTCCTCCTCATCCGCCGGTGGAACCACCGTCAATGGAACAAGTGCTAAGATCCGTCTTCTCCCAAAGATAACC
This sequence comes from Smallanthus sonchifolius, assembly GCA_023525975.1. NCBI lineage: Eukaryota > Viridiplantae > Streptophyta > Magnoliopsida > Asterales > Asteraceae > Smallanthus > Smallanthus sonchifolius. Next base: position 48,891,639 of record CM042023.1, read on the forward strand.
GTGCGAACAACAGCCGCACGTCTAATCTGCCGTTCTGTCAACCTCCTGATAAGAGCTCCCTGCCTAATCCATCTAGTCTGAATCGTTATGGCCCTCAGTACCTGCACAAGATAGAACATTGAGTGATTACTATGGGCATCAAATTCAGAATATGAGAGTAATTGTGGACTGCAAATCACGGTGATGAAATGCAATTTGGTGGTCCTCATTACTACTCAAATTCTAAACCTCTCCCGTCATACTCACACTAACCTTCTACCTTTCACACACACCGGATGCACATGCATCCCATACAACTCACATAGCACCATACAATAATCTAGCAAAGTCATCATATCTATCACCATTTCACACAATAAAGGTCACACATACAAAATCACTAAATCGTATCGATACACCAAACTATCTCACATAGTCACAGTTAATGCTACTCCGCATTACTCAACTCACATCATAGTCTCATTTAATCACACCACACAACTTCGCGTAGTACTACATACTACTACCACACATAGTACACATCATGATCCCAAACAGAACCATAAATCACTTACTCACACCAATTACTTCACCTAGTGTAACATTACATAAACGGTAAATAATAATTACTGCTCAACTCGAAAGATGTACCTCTTGGATCGCGGTTACTCGTGGTGGCATTCGTTTCACCCTCGTCCCATTTTCAGTTTAAGTTAAGGTATTTTATTTTCATAAACACACCGATTTTCTATTAAACCTTGACTCTGATACCAACTTGTAAGGCCCCAAACCAGACACCCTACAGTTGGTTCTCATAATGTGTTATTCCCTTGAAAATACTCATCTTAAATATATCAAACTACAACAGTCTTTCTGAAAACATTAATTACAAATTAATGTCATTAAGTTACCTCACGAATGCTTGCACACCAATCCGAGTAGCACCACTCCCAAACCAAGATACATCAACGCAACGCTTACCTGCAAAACAATCTATCACACACACTAAGTCAGCTACGCTGAGTAAGTTCTAATAATTTAGTTTAATTAAAAGCCAACTCGTCTCAAAAGTTATTTGAACTTTACTCAGGACCCACGGTCCTTATAAAATAGGTCCACAATTCATTAACCATTAGATAGCCCATGTTATCACAACAACAAATAATTTAGTTTTATTAACTCGACACTTGGTTAACACAACAAATTTCTAGACATCAACTTACTCAGCCTTGACCAAGGTCATTACAAATCAGCTGACATAACAGTTGTAAGCACCACATCACAATCCTGACACAAAGATCAATCTAACTCGACTCACCACATTATTACTATCTCATGCACAATAAATATAACCCAACGCTTGTATGCAATTTAACACAAATACATAAGCACACAAACACATACCTCTTCGTTGCACCCTTGTCAGGGTTACACTCGTCAGGGCGTTCGACACACCCCGAGCTCATCAATGTCCTGTTGGACATCGTCACCTTTGGTGACCTCCCGAAGGACATAGTCCTCCACAATCCCGTTTGCCGTGTCATAATGTCAACAATGCAATCAAAATACCCGCCATGTCACAAGGACAACGACACAACACACACAACACATGTATAATCACATAACATTATACCCTATATACATGTTTCATTAACTGCACCTGCACTTCACACATAGCAGTAGGACAAAGTATTCTACACATTTTCATAAGTGTTTAGCTCATACCCTGACTCACCCTGGCTAACTCATAACACAATACTCTTCTAATATTTCAACACTTATACCAATACTATATCTCATTATATAAGTACGTACAACGTACATGCACACCCTGTGACACCTCCTAGTCGTACCCACACAACCTGTAAATTCAATCCTGACTCACCCCTATTAGGTCACTATACGGTCCACCACCATTTACCCACCTTTAAGACTAGATCACACGATCTCATAAACACCCCCGTAGACCCTACGACTCATTATTGAATGTTTTAGTTCGTAAACACATTGGGTTAAAACCAAAAACTCTTAACACGTTTAATACGTTAAACATCTCTTGTATGTTTGTACGATAGCCCCAAAAACAGTAAAACGTTTAAAAGAGGGGATTAGAAACTCACCAGATATGCTAAGCTTCAGTCCTTGCTCTGCAACTCGTCCGTTCTAACTCAGAACCCAAACTTATTAAACGTTTGATCACAAGATTAGACACGTTTTAAACATACGTCGAATAATGCATGAATAAATGTAAACTCGCAGCTCCGACTCATCCGCTCATCACCACATCCCCATGAAACCCTAGTTTCATGTGTTCACCCAAACCGGATTGTCATTGACATGCTTGGACTCGTACACTAGAACTGGGTTACATGCATGCAGTACATGTGACCATGTAAAACCCCAACCCCATGAGACACACATAGTAGAACCGAATTCTCCATACGTGCATGCGTGCCATGCAAAAAGCCCTAACCCGACGCAAACCCGCACCCGAGCTAGACCGTACACCACCAGAACATCACCACCATCGTCATGCACCACCACCGTGGCCACCATGTCGTCATCCGCTCCCCTACCGTGCACCTTTAGCCGTACACCGTCAAGCGCCTAGTCTCTATGTACCTTGCCGAGAACACAGCCCTAGCCGGCTTCCTCATCCGTCGTTCTCCGTCCATGCCACCCCAGCTCCCCACTGCTGTCATCACCACCACCGAGCGCCACCGTAGTGCGCTACCATAGCAGACACCACATCCACATCGTCTCCGCTCACCACCCTCTCTCTCCCTTCTCTTCCCGGCTTCTGATCACCCCGTGCCACTCCTTTCTGTCCGTCGCTGTCACGCGCAACCAACGAACCACTGCAGCCACCTAATGCACCCCACAGCCACCGGCACGACCGCCACATTCGGAGTCACCAACGTTCAACGTGAACATAAATGCATCTCCTCCGATCAACATCCACCGGCATGACCGCCACACACCACGACGGTTTTGAGCGAAAACTACGAATGAAAAGACGTAATGAAACATAAAGGAGAAGTTACCTAGGTGGTGTGTGGAGTTTTCGCTCAAAACGTCATGAAACCACCTGATGAAATTAGTTGCCGGCCTTCCCGAACTCCGACGTTCCTCCCTCCTACTCCTTGCTGCCGTCGCACGCTACCCTAGCTGAATGGTCTTGGGTTTGTGGTTAAGGTGGTTGAAATACCACCGCTAGTTACGTGTTGGGTCCCTCCAAATTCGTTAAACGTGTTTCCTTCTCAAACCCTCTACAAACGACTAACTGTGCCCATTTTGGTAGCTAAACGCATCTCCTCCGATCAACTCTACCCAATATTATATTAAATACGGATTCGGGTCGTCCACTAACCCGAACCTTTAGTTTCTGGATTTCTGGGATGTTACATATGGGACCTAACTTTTTTAAAAACATGGATACACCTAATCAATACTCACTTTCTTTCAAGCTCTAACTATGCGCAACTCGTACCCCTCACAAGAGTTCTCTCCACTCGGTTTATTTCTGTGACTAGCAAAGGATGTGCCGGCTCCTATTCTAACTCTCAGATCCACCAATGAAATGTCTAAGTCATATGCTTGAGAATCAATCAAAACTCCACCCGAATATGAAGACAAACACATAGATCAACAAGGTCTTTCTGGGTTGTAATGTCAAGCTAGGGTTCAGGGTATGGATAAGGAATTTTAAGAGGATAAGGTGAAACCGGTCCAGACTGACGAACTAAAGACAACAATCAAGAAAAGATAAAACAAAACTATGCTAAACTATGAGGATCTTTGATCCTCACACTTATTCATTGGAATACCATATTTTTGTGGTTTTCTCTTTAATTTTCATTTTTTTTACACTCTTTCTTTTCTTTATTTTTCTTGCTATTACAAACTGAACATGCTTAAATAAATCTGACCAATGACACGGGGTTAAAAAGTACAAGGCTGTAAAGGGTTAGGGTGTAATGTGTGGGTTAATCAAATGAAAGGGAATAAGGCTCAAAAAGGGGCACTATGGGATAATGTTCAAGTAGGGAAAACAAAATAAAAGGCTAAATACAAAGGGTTAAATTCTGATGCCTTAGATCATTTCTGTGTGCTGTCTAAACCTAGGGTCTCTAAATGTATCAAGATAATCAAGTTCTAACTAGACAAATCATGCAGGTAAAACACACATCAAACGAAAAACAATGAATATGAATGAATATGAAAAGGCTCAAAGATCTCACTAAAGTGTGTGGAATCGGGTTACCGATACAAGTCATGCATAATCAAAACCGTCTAGTCTGCTAAACTCTCCTAGGCACCCCAAATAATTTTCTTACTGAAAAACCGACTAGTTGAATACACTTAATCCTGAATATTTGGAGAATACCGCGTTAGGGAAATGCAAACCCACAACCGACCCGCTTAAAACTCTTGATTTACATCGTACAAAAACAGGTCTTTTGTATGCTTGGGTAAAAGTATATTGTGTGAAGCTCTCGGGACTTGCAAAAACAAACAAAATAATTTTTTTTTGATCTTTGAATAATAATTTCTTTTAATTTTTATTACTTTTTTTATTTTTTATTTTTTTATTATTTTTTAAGAAAAACAGAACTCAACAGAACTAACAAACTTTGACTCAACAATCTCCCCTACTCACACTTGAAAGACACATTGTCCTCAATGTGAAACAAGAAACGACCAAAATTAAAAAGACAAAACTAAACAGGAAAGGACTTAGCTGATAATGTATATGCATTGAAATGTCCAGCTTTGTTCTTCCATTTGTGCACCGTATAGCATTTCGGTCACGGTTGCACACATTCTGTCGGCTTACCTTTACACAAAGATCAGATAAATATCAACTCCGCCAGAATGGAGATTGAGTACGGACAAAGCAATCAATACGTACAAAATAAAGTTAAAACAAACCTACAACATTAAACTGACTCATGTTACAAACTCAAATTAAAATAAAAGACTCGATGGACTCGCTAAGACTCAAGATAGAATGTCGGGGTACGTACCTGATACGTGGGAGACACACCTGATATGTGGCAAGGTGGATCATCGGTCATGAACGGCTCTGAGCTTCCCATGGTAGTGGATGATGGTAAATGATATGACGATGATGGATGAGATGGTAATGGGTGATGGTGATGAATGGTGGTGGAAAACCCTAGAAAACAAGGAAAAAGGCAAGTCCAGAAAGGGTTCGCGTGTCGCGAAGATTCCCTAGACACTCCTCGCGTACCGCGAGGGGGTGGCTTTTAAGCTAGCCAAAATGTTTGGCCCTCGCGTGTCGCGAAAAGCCCATCTCCAATTCTCGCGTACCGCGAGGGATCAATCACAGAAAGTTAATTCATTTTTTAATACTTAGAAAACTTTTTGCCCCCTAAAAACTTTTTCACCCTAATTCCAATAAAAACCTGTCCCACTATAAAACCAACTGTAAAATTAACTGGGATAGCATTCCTGATGATTTTCCCCACCGAATCACGCACGAATCCTTGCAAGATACGACACAAACAAAACAAAAACACCGAAAACAAATGAGAAATACAACTCGGGTTGCCTCCCGGAAGCGCTTGGTTTACCGAGTCCTCAGCCTGACTCATCCTCACACTTAGTTTTGTGGTGGGTCGAGGTGCACTGCCTCAATTGAGCGTTCTGTAACCGGGCCAGTGATATAGTGCTTCAATCTATGCCCATTTACTTTGAACTTCGTCCCATCTTCTCCCTCTATCTATATCGTCTCATAAGGAAAAACCTGAATGACTGTGAACGGGCCCGACCATCGAGATCTCAACTTTCCCGGGAATTAAAAAATATCACTCGATCTCCTACCTCAAACTCCTTGCCACCTTTTATGTGGCGATCATGCAACTCCTTAGTCCTCAACTTATAATCATATGATCGCGTATATGCATGATCCCTCAGCTCCTCTAACTCATGCAACTCGTACATCCGGTTTTCCCTAACTTGGGCTCGTAAAGATTGACGATGCGGAGGGCCCAATATGCATGATGCTCTAACTCAACTGGCAGATGGCACGTTTTCCCATAAATCAACCTAAACGGTGTGGAACCGATAGGTGTCCTGAATGACGTACGAAAAGCCCAGAGTGCATCATCTAGCTTATCTGCCCAATCCTTCCTATTCGACCCAACCGTTTTCTCCAGGATCCGCTTAATCCCATGGTTGCTAACCTCTTCCTGCCCACTAGTCTGCAGATGATAAGCAGTCGATGGGTGACCCCATATCTTTGCAAGGTTTTCTCCATTTGTGCATTGCAGAAGTGGGTACCTCTATCGCTAATTAGTGCCTTTGGCACACCAAATCTGGCAAACAACTTCCTCAAGAACCTTAAAACTACTCTCGCATCATTCATGGGTAGAGCTTCGGCCTCCACCCATTTAGAAACGTAATCCACAGCGACGAGTATGTACTTATTCCCTCGAGATGAAGGGAACGGTCCCATAAAGTCAACCCCCCAGACATCAAACACTTCTACGATCTGGATGGGGTTCTGTGGCATCTCATTCCTAGAAGAGATGTTTCCTGTCCTCTGGCATGCATCACATCTCCTAACAAACACGTGAGCATCCTTAAATATCGTCAGAACCTGCATCAAACACTCGCTTAGCCATGTAGCTGGCTCCATTATGACCTCCAGTGGGACCCTCTTGGCACTGCCTCTAAATGCTATCAACCTCACTCTCGGCTACACATCTCCTAATCACCTGATCCGCTCCTACTGTGAATAGATGTGGATCCTCCCAAATGAAGTGTCGAATTTCCACGAAGAACTTCTTCTTTTGCTGGTGAGTCATGCCTTTTATCAAGGTGCCATCAACAAGTTAGTTCGTAATGTCCGCGAACCAAGGGCAATCATCCTCACTCGCACTCACTCTCATCAAAGTCTCCATGGGGAAACGGTCATCAATCTGAACTCCCATGTGCTCACTCTCAGCACCCTCTATTCGTGACAAGTGATCGGCTGCCATGTTTTCTGCCCCCTTCTTATTTCTAATCTCTATATCAAATTCTTGTAGCAATAGGATCCAACGAATAAGGCGGGGCTTAGCGTCCTGCTTGCTGAAGAGATATCTCACTGATGCGTGGTCTGTGTAAAGGATGGTTTTGGACAACACAAGATAGGATCTGAATTTATCGAATGCAAACACCACGGACAACAACTCCTTATCCGTGGTGGTGTAGTGCTCTTGAGCATAATTCAAGATCCGGCTAGCATAGTAAATAAGATGGAAGTGTTTGTCCTTCCGCTGTCCTAAAACCGCCCCTAATGCGAAATCGCTCGCATCGCACATCAACTCAAATGTGAGTGACCAATCCGGGGCTACCATGATAGGGGCATCAACCAAGTTGCCCTTCAATAACTCAAACGCCCTCAAACACTCATCAGAAAACACGAAGGGCACATCCTTCTCCAACAACTGAGTCATCGGCCTCGCTATCTTGGAGAAATCACGAATGAATCGCTGGTAGAAGCCGGCATGGCGAAGAAAGCTCCTAATCGCTCTCACACATGTCGGCGGTGGAAGTTTAGAGATCGTCTCCACTTTAGCTCTATCTATATCTATGCCAGCAGATGATATCCTGTGCCCTAGCACTATGCCCTCTCTCACCATAAAGTGGCACTTCTCCCAATTCAGCATCCGATTTGTCTCCTCACATCGTGCCAACATTATCTCTAAATTCCTCAAGCAGTGGTCGAAAGAGCTCCCAAAACGGAGAAATCGTCCATAAACACCTCCATAAAGTCTTCGACTATATCATGAAAGATAGCAATCATACAGCGCTGGAAGGTAGCTGGAGCGTTGCATAGGCCGAAGGGCATGCGGCGGGAAGCAAACGTACCATAGGGGCACGTGAAAGTGGTCTTCTCCTGGTCCTCGGGTGAAATGGGGACCTGGAAATAATCAGAAAAGCCATCGAGAAAGCAATAGAACTACTGCCCCGCCAGACGCTCTAGCATCTGATTAATGAATGGTAGTGGAAAGTGATCCTTCCTAGTCGCTTCATTCAGCCTCCTGTAATCTATTTACACTCTCCACCCCGTAACCGTACTCGTCAGTATCAACTCATTCTTCTCATTCACCACAACTTTCATCCCCCCTTTCTTGGGGACAACCTGCACCGGACTCACCCATGGGGAGTCAGAAATGGGGTAAATCAACCCTACATCTAACAACCTCAACACCTCTTTCTTTAAAACCTCCTGCATCTTAAGGTTTAGTCTCCGCTGCCCTAGCACAACTGGCTTAAAATCATCCTCTATCAAGATCTTATGCGTGCAAAAGGAAGGGTTTATACCCTTGATATCCATTAACTTCCACGCGATTGCATGATTATGTGCCTTCAGCATGCCAGTTAGTCTCTTCTTCTCATCTCCCATCAGATCCGCAGCAATAATCATGGGAAGCTTCCTCTCATCATCCAGGAAAGCATACTCTAAATGAGAAGGTAACTCCTTAAGCTCTAAGGAGGACGGTGGGCTCTCAACAGATGGCCTCTCTACAGGCTCAATCCTCTCCATCTCCTAGAATCCAGTGGGATCCTGGGCAGCCTCACTCTCTAGGGGACTCGAGCTCTCATCAACGGCTGCTACTGTCATCTCAATCTTGCCATTTTCTCTAGCCAGGATATGCGTATCAGACACATCTCCCCCACAGACATCACTCAAGAACTCTCCCACATGTGACATGATCGACTCTATGAAGTTTAGTGTATCGTCCTGACTGCTCGGATGCTACATGGACTTATTCACGTCGAATGTCACCTTCTCATCATTCACACTAAGGGTCATCTTACTGCTAAAAACATCAATCATCGCATGTGCGGTAGCTAGGAATGGACGCCCCAAAATAAGAGGGACATGCTCGTCCTCGTCCATATCCAATATGACAAAGTCCACAGGTAAGATGAACTTGTCGACCTTAACCAACATATTCTCAACAAAACCGCGCAGATACTTAACCGACCTGTCAGCAAGCTAAAGACCCATCCGCGTCAGCTGCAGTTCTCCTAGGCCGAGCTTCTGAAAAACAGAGTAGGGCATCATGTTGATGCTAGCACCTAGGTCGGCAAGAGCGTTGCCGACAGATAACCCACCAATAACACAAAGGGGTAGTGAAACTCCCTGGATCCTTCATCTTCTGTGGAAGGCTGGGTTCTATAACCGTAGAACACCGTTCATTCTTCACCACGGTGGAAAGTGCCACAAGTTTAGTTTTGTTCGTCAACATGTCCTTGAGGTACTTTGCATACTTGGGCATACTAGACAGAGCCTCAACAAATGGGATGTTAATGTGTAGTTGTCGCAGTATGCTGAGGAACTTCTGATAGTTACCGTCCTCTTTCTCCTTTCTAAGCCTACCAGGGTATGGAAGTGGTGGCTTATACTCTCTCACAGGCGTCTCAGTCGCCTTCCTGGTGTAGTCTTGTGGCTGGGCTGTACTTGCTGGGCTTCGCCTCTCTTGCACCTTGCTAGGATTCGCCTCCATCTCAATCTCCTCATCAACCGGTTCATCATCATCATCTATCGGTCTCGGCACCTCGGTCGCTTCTAGTAGTCACTACCTTCGCGAACTGCCGTGAGTGACCGGGGTTCGCATCAGTGTTACTAGGTAGACTACCCGCCTTCCAACTCTTCAGCATCTAAGCTATCTCTCCTACATGCCTCTCCACATTCTGTAATGCCACTCCCTGGCTTTGGATCATCCTGTCATGCTCCTTAAACTTCGCAGCATTCTCCTTATGCCGCTTATCATCACGCTCCAGCAGCTGAGTCATCATCTCCTCTAAGCGGTCCTTCTTCTCCCTGATTCCCTGACCTGAATTCTGGAATAAACTCTGGTTTGGGTTACCCCTCCAATTAGGCCCAGAATTATTTCTCCATTCAGAATTACCGTACAAGCTGTTACTGTTTTGATTCCCTAAGTACTCTACCTGCTCCTGGGTCATCTGGTAATCAGCAGTGTTGTGGCCCCCCTTACAGATCTCACAGCTCCTATCCGACTTCACCTGCAAATCTTTCACTATTCTAGCTAATGCCTCTATCTGCGCTACCAAGGCGGTATTTGAATCAACATGCATAACCCCTATCTGTGAACTCTCAGAATGTGGGCTCTGGTAACTGGTCATAGCAATATCCTCGAATATGTCAAAGCGCTCATCATGGGTTTTACTCGTCATCATGTTCCCCCTTGCAGCTGTATCTAGCTGTCCTCTACTAGCAATGGAACAGCCATTGTAAAACTTCTCAACCAAACACCAATCCTCTATACCAGGACGCGGGCAATCATTACACAACCCCTTAAATCTCTCCCACGTGTCGTGAAAACTCTCCCCCTGCTGCTGCTTAAAAGCATGGATCAAACTCCTGTGGTGAGCAGCCTTAGAAGGGGGTAGTATTTAGCATGGAATTTGTCCTTCATGGTAGTCGAAGTGGTAATGGAACCATTGGGTAAGGACTCAAGCCAAGTGGCGGCTTTATCTGCCAGACTGAATGGGAATAGACGCAACAGTTTTGCATCCTCAGTGACGCCATTAAGGCGGAAAGTGTCGCAGACCCTACTGAATCTAGTGAGATGCGAATGTGGGTTCTCATGCGAGTTCCTTTGGAATTGCACATTAGTGGCAATAGTGATCATGACATGAGATGGAAACTGCCACGAGTTAGCCTCTACAGTAGGCTGAGTGATGCTAGAACACACGCCACCGTCGGTCGACTTAGCGTAATCAGAAACGGTCCTTCGTGCTAGTGGCTTGCCCATTTCTTCAGAAGATGTTTCAACGGTCTCTTCAACAGGTTTATTTCGGAACAAACGCTCGGGCTCGAGTAGAGCAGCAAACTCAGCAGATCCTATGGAACGGGTGCGGCGATTATGTTGCATACACTGCAAAAAGAAAAATAAATACAAAAAATAAAGATAGTATGCTAACTAGAAACAAAACAAAATAGATAAAATAAAATAAGAGAATATGATAAAAATACTAAACAAATAAGTTGCACAAATATTTAACAAATAATGGTCAAACCCCCAACTCGGGTCGTTCTCGAAGTCACCAAAAAGTATACCCGGCAACGGCGCCAAAAACTTGATGCGTGATAATATATATATATATATATATATATATATCAAATTAAGCAACTTTTAAATGTAGAAATGGACTCACAACTAAATCACACGCTCATGGAAAGTGTACCAGTCGCGCGTAGTAAAGACAGTAAGCCCGAGTTATCGAACCGTGGAAACAAAAGGCGGCGGCCCTCGATACTAAACCTTTATTGACTCCTAACCGATGTAACACACAAGACGATTTTATTTATTACTTTTAGGACATGCAATGTAGAATAAAACAACTAAATACTGACTCGACTCAAAGACAGACAAGACACGAAAATACTTAGACACACGCAAACACAAAGAAAACAAGACAAGACTCTGAAGAAGGACTAAACCAACAGACTAAAATACGAAACGAAGACCAAATATGAGACAAACACCATCTAGACGAGGAATCCTATTGGCTGACTCAACTGCTTTCAGGACAACCGACTGTATGACACCGGTTCTAAAGATAGACTGACTCGGGAATCACTAAAACATGTAGGATCTCCTCTTGGACGCACCTACACACCTCAACTATCCTAAGGGTCGGATTAAGCTCACCGGTAAGGAATTGGATTTCCTCTCGGACTCACCAAAACCTAGAATACCACGTACTCGACAACGGTTTCACCTCTCGGTCTCAACCGTCCTATACTCAAAGACTATCCTAGAAAGACCTAAGAGCAAGGAGTAAACTCCCAAAATACTGTTTATGACATGAAATTGCAAGATAATAAAGACGACTCATACAACCCACTCTCGTGCAGTTGCTACCCAAACCGACAAACCATAAGACAAACCGATAACCTATCTCCTCTCGGACTCAAGATTGGTAAAACAATGATTTATATGTCCACACAAACCTGCTACAACGATTGGCCTAATCGTCTAGATCACAAACACAAAGTAAATGACCCGGAAACCCGAAATCTCACCTAAAACACACAAAGCATTCAATGTAAAACCTCAAGAGCAACAAATTCATGCAAGATTAGTAGCAAATCAGTACTCAAGCACATTCATAAACAATAAATCAAGAATCTTTACAATAATATCCGTCATACGATCGATTAAAACTCGAAAAAAATCAAACCAAATCAATAATCATCCTAATCTAGATAGCTATGAGTTTAGCTACTCATAATACTGAGAAACAATTCACACAATACTAGAAACATGTTTATAATTCGAAATAAATACTAAGAAGAGAATTAGAACACAAAACCAATGTTTTCAAACCGAAAAGTGTCAATCTTTGTTAATCTTGATGATATCCAGCCTCAAATCTTCAATCCTCAGAGCTTCTTGGTTGCCTCCAGTCGCACAAAGTCGAACCCCATCAAGAATGACCGCACCAATCTTTTAATAATCAAATTTTAGGGTTTTGCGGCTTTTTTGCCTTTCGCGTGTCGCGAGAATCTGGAGAATCTGGAGAATCTGGAGCTCACTCTTCACACCAATTTAGTCGAACCCGGTTTTGAAGCCCCTCGCGTGCCGCGAGAATCTGGAGCTCACTCTTCGCGTACCGCGAAGAGTATAAATTTCAACTTTTTTTTCTTATTTTTCTTTCCAGCTTCGTTTCTTTAGTATAATTCTTTGGTTTATCATGCAAACCTGCAAATTCAACCATATTCTCATTAAGTACCAATTTCTTATGATATTTGCTAATAAAACCAGGTAAAACGGGTCAAAAACAACTCCATAACCATATGTGTTTTAGAAAACATCAGAGAGGTTCATCCAACCCATTTGATAACCATATGTACAATGATAATAAGCTGATCCGGGAATTAGTGGAGTCCATCCTGGACCAGCTGGACAGAGAAAAACAGGGTAAAAAGTGTCCAAACTTGAAACGGTCATAACTTGCGCTACGTTTTGAGTTAAAGGGCTCCCGACCAGGGGACAGAAAGGTTTTGACGAGTCGGATAATATTTCAAACGCCGTAGGCGTTTTGTCCCAGTGGTCCAAGCAAAATTCCCCCATTAAGTGGCCCAATTTCACAAATCAAAGATTTTCCCCAATTTTCTAATTTTTATACCTTCAACTTTTTAGTGATAAAACGAGTGAATCATTGATTTATATATTTTCAAACTCTATTTATAGTTTAGATAGATCGATTTGAAATTTTAAAATTTTTTATAAACCTGTCAAATTTAGAATACTCTATAAAAGAGCATCTAAAGAAAATGGTGTAATTAAATCACGCCACCACCATTTGAAATTTGCTGGACCAAACTTCAAGAAACCCATGTAGTGAAGGAGACGGTCACCCCGATATGATAATTTTGTCACGTAATTTTTGTTGGATGAACGTTGCTTCTTCCATGAGAAGTGGTCCTCAGAGTGATATGCCCTATCTTATGGCTTATGTGATTCATGGAATGATTCACTGATATGCTTGGTCATTGGCCAGCTATCACTATTGCAAGGAAGAGGTGACACCATTGTCAATTATTTGTTGGTGATTACATCCTCCTGTGCTTCCATAGTTAGGATTCCTACCAGTTCTTCTTTAGATCTTCGCTCTTCTGGCTCCTTTGATTGTTTAGCTTCAAGCTTCTCAGAGAAGTAAAGAAGTGATTGTAAAGTTACAGTCAAAGTCTCTTCTGAATCACCCGGTCTCACCTTCGTCTGATCCATGCTTGTGAAGATGGAAGGTTCTTGCTCCTTAGAGTCAATCGACCTTACTAGAGATATTGGAACTATAACTTTCGATTCTTGGACTTTGAAGGAATCATCTTGTTGTTTATTTGGATAGCTTTTTATGATCTGAACCTTAATTTCTTCTAAATGACAAAACACTTGTTGTTCAGTTGGAGAGCTCTTTAGGAGTTGAACCTTAATTTCTTCCAAATGATGAAACAGACTTCCAGGGGTCCATGAGTCAGAATCTAGAGCTGAGTGTTGAATTTCTTGAGGTGGTGTGGTTTCCTCAAATGGTTGCCAGTAGGGTTGGTCGAAATATGTGGAGTACCCTTGATAATGATAACAATCTTGAGTGTAGTGGGGTTCCCCACATATCTCACACCAAACCTCCGAATAGTGGTACTCAAAGTCGTCTTGGTATCCTCCATAATAACTCTCGTAGTTGTCATCCATGAAAGTTGCTATAAGGAATAATCAAAACAAACCATAAAAGTAAATGTTAAGGTTAAAATGGCCAATCCGTTAACTCGAATTTTTCTTGAAATCACCGTGTCCCCGGCAGCGGCGTCAAAAACTTGATGTGTCGTTTTTAGTGTATAAAAATATAATAAATATACTTCTAGGATGGTTTTACGAGATCATGTTTTAAATTTATAAAATGATAATTACTTTAACTTAAAAACGCATAATAGGCAAGTGTACCTATCATGGCGTAATATAGTTTAGGTAAAAACCAAGTATCAAACCAATGGACATGGTCGAGTTCTAATACTCAACTTTTGTTATCGTTTAGCCGGATTAATTAGTGAGTGGGTTTTGTGTGCTTGTGAAGCGGAATAGTAAATGACAGAAAAGTAAATGATGGTTGTATTTTGGTTCTATGCCATCTGAGCATGACAGTTTGAGAAATGCTATTTCTAAATTTAAGAATGCTTTACCTTTTGTTCCTAAATCTGTAAATGCTATGAGTTATATTGCAAACTATAAAAGTGCAGGAGTTGTTGTGACTGATATTCCACAAGAATCAATGAGCAATTTGGAATTTTTCAGATTAAAGGAAGATCAAAGTCTTCAAGAAAGACTTGTTGAAGAAAGAGTTGCCTCTAGTTCTGATGTCTCAACATCACAATCACCATCATCATCCTGTGATGAAAATTATTAGGCTAAGACGTCTTGTGATAAAGTTTGTTTTAGTTGTGATGAATCCAATCATGTTTCAAAAAGTTATAAATTGATAACATTTTAGTTTAATGAAGACGTTGTTCCTCAAATTGCTTTAAATTCAATTGAACAGTCTAAGTCACCACATACTAGAGTTTTGAGATGTAAAAGAATAAAAAAAAATGCTAAAAACATATTGAAGAGGATTTGGAAAGTTAAAAATAATGTTCTTTATGATGACCATACTTCATTAAAGAGGATTCTGATTATGATTTTCGAGAAATGTCTTATCATGATAAGAAATTCCAAGTCAGCGGTGGCTGGAGCATAAATATCTAAATATTGTGGTCTCTATAGGTGCAATCAAGAAGGACTGGAGACAACATTTGGCATGTCGATAGTGGATGCTCAAGGCACATGACAGGGCAGTTTAGCTTGCTACAAAATTATCATCCAATGGACGAAGATTTTGTTTCCTTTACAGGCAATCCAAAAGGAGGAAAGACTGAAGGACAAGGAACCATGTCTAACAGTGTAAATAGTTTGGAGCATGTCAATTTTGTCCCGCAGCTAAAATACAATCTAATGAGTGTGTCTCAGATTTGTGACAAAGACTTCAATGCCCTTTTCAATTCTAGAGAGTGCCTGATTCTGAAGCCTGGAGTGGTTATTCCAGAAGAGCTTATACTTATGCGTGCCCCTAGAAGATACAATACTTACAGTCTGGACATGAACAATCCATCTGGAATTGAATCATGTTTTCTCTCAAAAGCCTCTGATGATGAATCTTTTCTTTGGCACAAAAGATTGGGGCACGTAAACTTTAAGACCATGAATCATCTCGTTCGAGGAAATCTAGTCATATGTTTGCCTCTAAAAGATTTTTCTCCTGTGGAACATTTTCTTTCCTGTTCCAAGGGCAAGCAGCAAAAATCAACTCACAAGCCCAAAACCACCAATTCCATTGACTCTCCTCTTCAATTGCATCACATGGATCTCTTCCGTCATGTGAGTGTCATGAGTCAAGGAAGGAAATCCTACTGCTTGGTGGTAACCGATGATTTCTCTCGATTTACTTGGGTATTCTTCCTAGCAAAGAAATATGAGACGCCAGAGACTCTGAAGATTCATTTGCTACAAATCGAGAATCTGTTTAACTTAAGTGTGAAGACTATTCATAGTGATCATGACACAGAGTTCAAGAATGCCATTCTAGATTCTTTCTGTGAAAGTAAGGGTATCTCTCGGCAGTTCAGTGCATCTCGCACTCCTCAACAAAATGGTGTAGTTGAACAAAGAAATTGTACGTTGATAGAAGCAGCAAGAACTATGATCGTTGATTCTAAACTTCCCGTCATGTTTTGGGCCGAGGCAGTTAATACCGCATGTTTTGTGCAAAATCGAGTTCTCTTTACCAAAAGCTGCAACAAGACACCTTATGAAATTATGTACAAGCGCAAGTCTGTTATTGATATCTTCAGGAAGTTTGAGTGTGTTTGCACAATGCTGAATACTTCTGATCAGCTGAACAAGTTTGAAGCCAAAGCGGATGAGTGCTATTTCGTAGGCTATTCCTCTAACAAAAGAGCTTTTTGTGTTTATAACAAGAGATGAAGGATTGTGCTGGAGTCCATTGATATCAACTGGCACGAAAGCAATCATACGGACGCCGGGGACGATCCTAATTTGCTTTTTGATGTCGATTCTTTGTTTAAATCATTTAATCTTCCTGATTTCACTAACATATCTATCTTAGCTAATCCTTTTATGTCTGTGAATATCCTAGGTACCTCTACTGCTTCAAGCTCATCTTCGTCAAGTCAACATATAGATGTTCCTCTTACAATAGCTAATGCTGAATCCACTCAGGACTCCTCAGACTCTGTGGCAACAAGTGATACTGTTGACGAAAGCAATCACCCAATAGTGGATGTTGCTCCACAATCATCTGCTGAAGGTTCTATTGAAGATGAAGCTGACCTCCCTTACAATAACATTACCAATTTGGATGAACACTTGGAAGAGGATGAGATTCCACAATTGAGAATTCATAAGTATCATCCTACAGACAACATCATTGGTCCACTCAATGTGGGAGTCTGAACTCGTAGTGCCATCGAAGCAATGAACGACGGTCTCTTCACTTGCTTCATATCTCAAGTCGAACCTAAGAATATCAAAGCTGCATTGCTTGAGAACAATTGGGTGGAGGCCATGCAGGAAGAATTGCAACAGTTCAACAAGTTACATGTGTGGAATCTGGTGGACCTTCCAAAGAACAAATTCCAAATCGGCACTCGTTGGGCCTTCCGTAACAAGAAGGACGAAGGGGAATCGTGATTCGAAACAAAGCCCGCTTGGTGGTTCAGGGGTTTTATCAAGAAGAAGGGATTGACTTTGAGGAAGTCTTTGCACCAGTGGCTCGCTTAGAAGCCATCAGAATGTTTCTCGCCTATGCAGCCTATATGGACTTCACAGTTCATCAAATGGATGTCAAAAGCGCATTTCTGTATGGAAAGGTTCAAAAGGAAGTTTATGTCAAGCAGCCACTGGGTTTCATTGATCCAAACTATCCTGACCGAGTTTACAAACTAGACAAGGCATTGTACGGTCTCCATCAAGCACCACGTGCATGGTATGAAACGTTATCTAAGCATCTGCTTGATAATGGTTTCACACAAGAAGCAATTGACCAAACTTTGTTTAAACGAAAGGATGGCGCAGATACCATTTTGGTGCAAATCTACGTTGATGATATCATTTTTGGAACTACAAATCCTCGGTTGTGTAAAGAGTTCGAGGAAGTGATGCGTTCTTGTAAGGCCCCTAAACCGGGTGACCTCACTTATTGGATTTACTCATAAACATAGTCATAAATACTGAACTTAAATTAAAAACATTCATCATTCAATTACAAAACATAACAGCGGAAGTCTTAACACATATATTAAAGTGGGATGTCTGTCTTGTGTCGGGTAACCTTCACGCCTTCGCACGACCCTTTCCTTTGTTACCTGAAATGTATACTAAAAGTCAGCTAACGCTGGTGAGTTCTAGTTTAAAGACAACCATACATAAAATTTATCTTATCATGAATATAATGTATATATGTATATTCGTACTTTTAAATATTCTTTACTTTGCTGTTCTCACATAACATTCATTGAGGGTATATACATATGTACATACATACTTTCTTTGAGAGAACACATATTGGCCATAATCTTAAGGGTGATCAACCCGTCATACTTGTCGCGAATGTCACGAAGACATCGCACTCAGAGCTACCGTCGTCGCCCGTTTCATTACCGTCCGGCTCTAGAAAACCGTCCGTCATATCATTAAATCCGTCCGGCAACCTTTGTCCGACCGCTCTTTACCGTCCTATCGTCGTAGTCCGTCATTTTTATCCGTCTGCCCTAGGGCATCCGTTTCCCACGTGACCATTATGTATGCAACCGTTCTACATTAGTTAAGGTTTGCTTCGACCGTCCATTAATACCTTTTCATACGTCCTAGCTTGCGAAGGAACGTTTTTGTCCCGGTTGCAAAATAGTCACGTGGTCATCCGTCTACCGAAGTAGCCGTTGTCACAGAAGGGTTTATAACGTTTACATTCATTCATAACATGCAATATATATATAATATAAAGCAAGATTTCATTCTTTTACGTTATGTCCTTCTTTCATTCATTCTTTATAGTCATACGCTTCATTCTTTATTCATAATTCATTTTCATATATAAATATTTATATATATATATATATATATACGTATGATCACATTGACATTTATAACATTTATTCATTTAGTGTATACACGTCAGCCCCAAAACATTTATAAATCATTTGCACATACCATAGAAGGGGGCACATAGAACTCACCTGATGAGTAGTTTCTGTAATACACTAAGCTGGCTACTGAGCTTCACTAATGTCGCTCACGATCTGTATAATAAAGTCATACACATAAGGTGGTGCTCCTAGATGACACTAGACATTACTATGCTTGAACCTAGTAGTTTCGATTGATTAGCTTATATCGAAACTTGGTAGTTTCGGTAGGTTGTTTCTGTCGAAACTTGGTAGTTTCAATAGGTAGTTTCGATAGGTAGTTTCGATAGGTAACTTATGTATTATCTTAGCTTCGGATCGGGGCTCATATCGAAACTATGGTAGTTTCGATTGAGTCTGCATATATCGAAACTGGGTAGTTTCGATGGACCTGCACATATCGAAACTAAGTAGTTTCGATGGACCTGCACATATCGAAACTAAGTAGTTTCGATGGGTCTGCGCTTATCGCCTTCCCCAAAAATCCGAATGTTCTGCATGCGAATCTGATCATGTCGATATCTAAATTTTCTTTGATCAAAACGTTCGTTTTTCATTCTAGATGCTATACCTAAGTTCACTTTCAAGTTTCATCCGCAAAATCGTTATCTTTTTAGCCAAAACCCGAAAACTCCCAAAACGAACAAAAACTCATAATGTGATCGAATCGTTACTTGGATTGGATTCCTGATTAAGAGGATATGATCACGAGAACAGCAGCAACGTTCTCCTGAATTCCCGAGTTGATCCGTCACTTTCTCTCTCTAGACCCGAGCTCTCCTTTCTCTCTCTAAAAGCTGTGTGAGTTGGGGAAATGAGCACGGAAGAGGGCTGCCTTGCCTCTTATGTGCATGGGCTTCCCTCGGCCCACTGAAGCCGGGCCCAGGCCCGCTCCCTTTTTGTTTAAATATTCCAACTAAATCACCGGTCTCGCTATATTTATTCGTTTTATTATTTTTGGGATGTTACAAGTCTACCCTCCTTAAGGAGGTTTCGTCCTCGAAACTGTTCATATGTTAAACAATTGAGGGTATAGTCCCCTCATCTCGTCTTCCTTTTCCCATGTAGCTTCTGACCATTTTCTGTGCTTCCATTGTATCTTGACTAACGGTATCGACTTATTGCGTAGTCGTTTTTCAGCTCGGTCAAGAATGGCTATTGGTTCTTCTACATAGTTTAGACTGTTATCCACTTCGATCTCGTCGTAAGGTATGTGAGCTGTGTCGTCAGCTAGGCATTTGCGTAAGTGCGACACGTGAAACGTAGGGTGTATTTCACTAAGCTCAATGGGTAGGTCGAGTCTGTAAGCAACTTGACTCACTCTTGCTACAATCTTGAAAGGTCCGACAAACCTTGGACTTAGTTTGCCACGCTTTCTGAATCGGATGATTCCTTTCCATGGTGATACTTTCAACAGTACCATGTCCCCCACTTGAAACTCTAAATCCCTTCTTCTCTTATCCGCGTATGATTTCTGTCTGTCTTTTGCGGCTTTCATTCTAGCCTTGATTTTATCAAATTTTTCAGAAGTTGCTTTGACCACTTCGAGACTTGCAAAATCCTTCTGCCCAATTTCCCCCCAACAAACCGGGGTTCTGCATTTTCTCCCATATAACATTTCAAATGGCGGCATGCTAATAGTCGTATGATAGCTGTTGTTATATGAAAATTCTGCCAATGGTAGATGGCAATCCCAACTCCCACCGAAGTCAATGATACAGGCCCGGAGCATGTCCTCCAAGGTCTGAATGGTCCTTTCAGACTGGCCATCGGTTTGAGGGTGGTAAGCGGTGCTGATGTTCAGTCTTGAGCCCATCGCTTCGTTGAATTTCTTCCAAAATCTAGATGTGAATCTAGTATCCCTGTCGGACACAATCGACAGCGGCATACCATGTCTACTCACAATTTCCTTGATAAATACTTCTGCTAGCTTTTCAGACGAAGAAGTCTCACGTATTGGCAAGAAGTGAGCACTTTTCGTCAAGCGGTCGACGATCACCCAAATGGTATCATTGCCTTTAGCTGTTCGCGGTAGCTTGGTAATGAAGTCCATTGTGATTTCTTCCCACTTCCATTACGGTATTGGTAAGGGTTGCATTTTACCGCATGGTTTCTGGTGCTCGGCCTTAACAAGAGAACACGTTAGGCACTTGCTCACGTATTCTGTCACATCATTCTTCATGCCAGGCCACCAGTATTCTTTCTTCAAGTCTTGATACATTTTGTTTGCCCCGGGGTGGATAGAATAGCGAGACTTATGGGCCTCATCAAGTATTTTGGCTCTAAGCTCGCCAATTTTAGGTATCCACATTCGGCCAAACCTAGTTCGTACTCCGTATGCATTTGCATCTAAGTTCCCTTGTTGTCCTACCATTCTATCCCGTTTCACATTTCTTTCTAACAATGCTTCATCTTGTGCCTTTGATATTTCACCCATCAAGTGTGGTGTTATAATTAACTGACATGCTTTGATCCAGATAGGTGCCGATTCTTCCTTCCTACTTAAAGCGTCAGCCACTACGTTTGCCTTGCCTGGATGGTACAATATCTCACAGTCATAGTCTTTCAGTAGCTCTAACCACCTTCTTTGCCTCATGTTTAGTTCCATTTGTTCGAAAAAGTATTTCAAGCTTTTGTGATCGGAGTAGATGGTGCATTTAACTCCATACAGGTAGTGCCTCCATATTTTTAACGCGAAAACTACTGCTGCTAATTCTAGATCGTGTGTTGGGTAGTTAACCTCGTGAATCTTTAGTTGTCGTGAAGCATAAGCAATTATCTTTCCTCGTTGCATAAGTACGCAGCCTAAACCCTGCCCCGAAGCGTCAGAGTAGACTACCAAGTCTTCATTTCCCTCAGGTAGTGTTAAGACTGGAGCTTGAGTTAATCGTGTCTTAAGTTCCTCAAACGCGTTATTTTGGGTTGGACCCCATTCATACTTTACTTCCTTCCGTGTCAGTTTGGTTAGTGGCGAGGCAATTCTTGAGAAATCTTGAATGAACCTTCGATAGTAGCCTGCCAATCCTAGAAAACTTCGTATCTCTGTTGGTGTCTTTGGGATGTTCCATTCCTTTACTGTCTCGATCTTTGTAGGATCCACCATGATGCCGTTTGGGTTTATCACATGATCTAGGAATTGGACTTCCCTAAGCCAAAACGCGCATTTGGAGAATTTTGCGTACAACTTTTCCTTCTTTAGCACCTCCAGAACTTCTCTTAGGTGACAGTGATGATCACCCTCGCTTTTCGAATATACCAGTATGTCGTCTATAAAAACTATCACTGATCGATCCAACATTGGTCGACATACTCTATTCATCAAATCCATGAACGCTGCTGGAGCATTAGTCAATCCGAAGGACATCACGAGGAATTCATAATGTCCATAACGCGTGCGAAACGCGGTCTTTGGTACGTCTTCTTCCCTTACTTTTAACTGATGGTAACCCGACCTAAGATCGATCTTTGAGAACCAACTCGCACCTTGCAGTTGATCAAAAAGGTCGTCTATTCTAGGCAATGGGTATTTGTTCTTTACTGTCCTCTTGTTCAATTCGCGGTAGTCAATGCACATACGCATGCTGCCGTCCTTCTTCTTTGCAAAAAGTACCGGAGCGCCCCATGGTGAGATGCTCGGTCTAATAAATCCTTTTTCGGTTAGTTCCTCTAGTTGAGACATCAATTCTTTCATTTCTGACGGAGCCAATCGGTAGATGGCTTTGGCAACGGGCTTAGCTCCTGGCAGTAAGTCAATCTGAAATTCTATTTCCCGATCGGGTGGCAACCCAAGTAGATCCTCAGGGAATACTTCCGGAAAATTGCACACCACGGGTACATTCTTGAGTTCTTTCGTTTTCATTCTATCATCAATAACATATGCCAGATAAGCTTCGCAACCGCGCTTCATGTAACTTTCGGCCTTGATCATCGAGATAACATTTGGCATCGTGCAATTCCAATCCCCATAAACCGTAATTGGACTGCCGCTAGGAGCTTTTAGGTGTATTCTCTTACGTTTACATATGATTTGAGCTTCGTTGGCAGCTAACCAATCCATACCCAATACTATATCGAATCCTCCTAAGGTGAGAAGGAATAATCTAGATGGAAACTTATGTCCCTCTATTTCTATGATGCAATCCTCTGTTACTTGAAATATTGCCAAATTTTTACCCACGGCAGTTTGTACGCTAAAGGCCTTTATTATGGTGTTGATAGTGCAATCCAGTTTACGACAAAATGCATTTGATATGAAGCTTTTACTAGCACCAGAATCGAATAAAATAGCAGCACGTTCATCATTAACTAGAAACATACCTGACACGACATCAGGGTTTCCCCTTGCTTCTTCCTCAGTTAAGGCATAGGCCCGAGTCCTTGCCTTTTGTTGTTCCTGTTCCTTCTCATTTCCCGAACCAGATTGGCCGGCCTTCCTGCAGTTCTTTGTCAGATGCCCGAACAATCCACATACTTGGTATTTGGCGTCCTTCCAACAATCTCGAGAGTAGTGCCCCGGCCTCCCGCACTTATAACACACGGTGGTGCCGATTCGACACTCGCCATTATGTTGCTTTCCACATTTCTTGCACGTTTCATATCCGTCCAACCTCGGTTTCTTAATTTCAATTGTTTCATTCCCTCTTCCGGTGCCTCTAGACGGATTCTCCCACTTTCTCATTTGTGTCACAGGTGCCGGGTCCTCGTTGGCATAATCGTCGTAAACGATTCCAGACAGGTTGACTACCGACTCGAAGGTTGAGGGTAGGTTGGCTTTTACGTGGACACGGACCCTTTGCGGCAGACCCTTGACATAGTATTTGATCATACGTTCTTCGGTTTCCACCAAGTGTGGTACCAGTTGGGCCAACTCGTTGAACCTTGAAGTAAATTGGCGATGAGTCTTGTCACCAACTTTGAAGTTTAGGAACTCGTTCTCCACACGATCAATCTCATTCTGTGGGCAGAACTTTTGGATTACGAGCTTTTTCAAGTCTTCCCATGTCATTTTGGCAAGAGCATGTGGTGACTTTGTTCTTTGAATATTTCTCCACCAACCTAGTGCTTCATTTGTGAAAGAATGAGCAACATATTTAACCGCCTGGTCTGGTCGGCACTCGCTGATGTTGATTACAGCGTTCATTCTCTCAATCCATTCCAAAGTAGCCACCGAATCCTTGCTACCATCAAACTTGGGTGGGTCTCCATCTTTGAAACCTTTATAAGTGCACCCTTTAGTGCTTGACCCCACTTTTATCTCATCCCCGTCGCTGTCATATACTTTTTCTTCATGGTTTCCTTCATCCTCCTCTTTACTTTTCTTTATTGCCTCGGATAGTAGATCAGGCAATACCTTCTTCAAAGTGAGCACAACTTCACGGGCAATAGCATCCCTGACTTCAGGTTCCAACTGTATAGGCCCTGGTCTGTCGTCCCTAATTGGGGTCACTTCTGTTTCGTGCACACTTTCGGTGTGCTCTGCGTGCACACTCTCTTCTTCTTCAAATCTTGGGTTCAACGGAGGTCTACCTCGTCGGCCAGTGCGACCGCCTCGAGGTCCTGTTCTTCCTCCACCAGCCATAGTTCTTAATTTCCTGATAGTTAAAAAAGGAATACATCAATGTCATTTCTTCAGATCATAGTTTGGAACAGTACGAGCAAGGTAAATTCTTAATTACAATGACCGGTTTGTGATTACTAATTTACATTGCTTTTCGGGTTCGAAACTCTTCAAATCAGTCGTGGCATTAACATCTATTTGTTCAATGTTAAGGTATCTATTCCTTTGCTAAAGCATTAACTTTATGACTTACTTACCGTGCTAGCGTTGGCGTTGGTTACCCATACTGACATCCGTGCATTGGTCCCATAATCAGTTTGAGTCTAGACATTTAGGGATGTCTAAATCTCTCAAACTATTGCTCTGATACCAACTTGTAAGGCCCCTAAACCGGGTGACCTCACTTATTGGATTTACTCATAAACATAGTCATAAATACTGAACTTAAATTAAAAACATTCATCATTAAATTACAAAACATAACAGCGGAAGTCTTAACACATATATTAAAGTGGGATGTCAGTCTTGTGTCGGGTAACCTTCACGCCTTCGCACGACCCTTTCCTTTGTTACCTGAAATGTATACTAAAATTCAGCTAACGCTGGTGAGTTCTAGTTTAAAGACAACCATACATAAAATTTATCTTATCATGAATATAATGTATATATGTATATTCGTACTTTTAAATATTCTTTACTTTGCTGTTCTCACATAACATTCATTGAGGGTATATACATATGTACATACATACTTTCTTTGAGAGAACACATATTGGCCATTATCTTAAGGGTGATCAACCCGTCATACTTGTCGCGAATGTCACGAAGACATCGCAGTCAGAGCTACCGTCGTCGCCCGTTTCATTACCGTCCGGCTCTAGAAAACCGTCCGTCATATCATTAAATCCGTCCGGCAACCTTTGTCCGTCCGCTCTTTACCGTCCTACCGTCGTAGTCCGTCATTTTTATCCGTCTGCCCTAGGGCATCCGTTTCCCACGTGACCATTATGTATGCAACCGTTCTACATTAGTTAAGGTTTGCTTCGACCGTCCATTAATACCTTTTCATACGTCCTAGCTTGCGAAGGAACGTTTTTGTCCCGGTTGCAAAATAGTCACGTGGTCGTCCGTCTACCGAAGTAGCCGTTGTCACAGAAGGGTTTATAACGTTTACATTCATTCATAACATGCAATATATATATAATATAAAGCAAGATTTCATTCTTTTACGTTATGTCCTTCTTTCATTCATTCTTTATAGTCATACGCTTCATTCTTTATTCATAATTCATTTTCATATATAAATATTTATATATATATATACGTATGATCACATTGACATTTATAACATTTATTCATTTAGTGTATACACGTCAGCCCCAAAACATTTATAAATTATTTGCACATAACATAGAAGGGGGCACATAGAACTCACCTGATGAGTAGTTTCTGTAATACACTAAGCTGGCTACTGAGCTTCACTAATGTCGCTCACGATCTGTATAATAAAGTCATACACACAAGGTGGTGCTCCTAGATGACACTAGACATTACTATGCTTGAACCTAGTAGTTTCGATTGATTAGCTTATATCGAAACTTGGTAGTTTCGGTAGGTTGTTTCTGTCGAAACTTGGTAGTTTCGATAGGTAGTTTCGATAGGTACTTTCGATAGGTAATTTCGATAGGTAGTTTCGATAGGTAACTTATGTATTATCTTAGCTTCGGATCGGGGCTCATATAGAAACTATGGTAGTTTCGATTGGGTCTGCATATATCGAAACTGGGTAGTTTCGATGGACCTGCACATATCGAAACTAAGTAGTTTCGATGGACCTGCACATATCGAAACTAAGTAGTTTCGATGGGTCTGCGCTTATCGCCTTCCCCAAAAATCCGAATGTTCTGCATGCGAATCTGATCATGTCGATATCTAAATTTTCTTTGATCAAAACGTTCGTTTTTCATTCTAGATGCTATACCTAAGTTCACTTTCAAGTTTCATCCGCAAAATCGTTATCTTTTTAGCCAAAACCCGAAAACTCCCAAAACGAACAAAAACTCATAATGTGATCGAATCGTTACCTGGATTGGATTCCTGATTCAGAGGATATGATCACGAGAACAGCAGCAACGTTCTCCTGAATTCCCGAGTTGATCCGTCACTTTCTCTCTCTAGACCCGAGCTCTCCTTTCTCTCTCTAAAAGCTGCGTGAGTTGGGGAAATGAGCAGGGAAGAGGGCTGCCTTGCCTCTTATGTGCATGGGCTTCCCTCGGCCCATTGAAGCCGGGCTCGGGCCCGCTCCCTTTTTGTTTAAATATTCCAACTAAATCACCGGTCTCGCTATATTTATTCGTTTTATTATTTTTGGGATGTTACAGTTCTAGGTTTGAAATGAGCTCTATGGGAGAAATGAAGTTTTTTCTTGGTTTGCAAGTAGATCAGTCTGAGTCGGGAATTCTTATCCATCAAGAGAAATATGTCAAAGAAATCCTGACCAAGTTCAAAATGATTGAGTCTCATCCTTACAAGACCCCCGTGGAAGTTCGACATTATCGGTCTCCTAATTTGGATGGTGAAAGCATTGATCAGCACCTCTATCGCTCGATGATAGGATCTCTCATGTATCTCACTGCTAGCAGACAAGACATCATGTTCGCATTGTGCTTGTGTGCACGCTTTCAGGCTAATCCTAAACTCTCTCATTTAAATGTTGTCAAACGTATTTTAAGATATTTGAAGTACAAGCCAAAACTTGGGCTTTGGTATCCAAAAAATAACTTGTTTGATCTTTTGGCATATTAGACTACGGGGGATGCAACTTAGACCGCAAATTTACTTTTGAGGGTTGTCAGTTCCTTGGCAACTGCCTTGTTTCCTGGCAATGTAAGAAACAGACCACCGTCTTCCAATCCACAATCGAAGCCAAATACAATGCCGCAACCCTTTGTTGTTCCCAAGTGAGATGGATCCACCATCAAATGCTTGATTACGGGATCATATTCCATGAAACACCCATCCTTTGTAACAACACCGCCGTTCCCCATATCACCAAAAATCCCGTTCAACATTCAAAAACCAAACATATTGAGATCAAACATCACTTCATCCGTGACTGTGTTGAAAAGAAACATTTCAAAATAGTTGAAGTCAAAACCGGCAAGCAAAACGTCGACATCTTCATAAAAGCCTTTGACTCTGCCAGATTTGAGAAACTGGTGGAGATGCTCGGCATGATCAACTTTCAGTAACCATTGTGCATATTGTCTTTTCTATTTAAACTTATTAATCCGGAAGATTTTCAAAAAGATTTTATTTTTCTGTATAGTTGTTTTCTTTATCATATTTTGAAAGCAAAACTTTTGGGGGAGAAATTGGAATTTGTAGTTAGTTAGTAAGAAAAGATTTGCTTTGTCTCGTCAGAAATTTTTTTTTGTTTGCTTAAGAAAAACTCTTATCCTCATACTCACTGTAAGTATCAAATTTTGTTTCAGGAAAATAGGATCCGACCTTGTGAGAAATGATAGAGTCTTATCACACTTCTTGAACATGGAATGGACCATAAGCGATGGTTTTTACTGAGGTATAGCTGGTAGGCCCGACATACGGTTATAACTCTTTAAGTAGTGTGAAAATCTAACTCTCAATCGTACACGTGTGTTTGAACCCATTCTTGAAACATCTAACCCATTTTATGCTAAGAAAACTGATTCAATCAAATATAGGCTTACGTGTCGGATTTTGATTCATGCGTCAGGTGACCGTCAAAGTAACGAAAGTTTCCGCCGATGACCCCGTCTGTTTTGCTTACGCAAAGATCCCGGGAGTTCATCTTTTTCCCATCCACTTGGATGATTTGACCCCGTCTGTTTTTCTTACGCAAAGATCTCGGGTGTTCAACCTTTTCCTATCTGCTTGGATAATTTTACGGCTTCTTCTGTTTTGGTTACACAAAGACCAAGAATGTTCGTACCTTTTTAATATCAACTTGGATATTTTTCTTTTTACATCTTCTGATATTCAGTTGGATCTTATTTTACTTTTGGTGGTGATTTTGACTTACCAAGATGGTACCCTGGTTAATCTGTAAGAGATGATAAGATGAATACGTGTATTTCTTGAGTATTGATGGGTTTTCAAAACCATTTTATTTTAAAGAGTGGGGTACGTAGTGTTTCGTGCTTAAATAGTACGTCTTAATCACATGAAATCATTGTACAAACAAATGTTCGGGTTTATCTTGCACAAATATCGGCTATCTTCATGGATTCACAGTAGCTAAGTGCAAAATAAAGTGTTCGAAGGGTCTTGATCAGACATGATCTCACGTTAGATCTTTTCCAAGGCTAAGTGTTCATATCTTTTATTGTTTTTACTTTTATTTTTTAGTATAAATTTCTTAATCTTCCTTATTAGCATGTTTAAATAGTGTACATATGAGAGTTTTCCTTCGTCTCTTTGATCAAGTATCTCATGTCACCCAAAACAACATCCCCACCGAAACTACTCAAACCACCCGAAATTTCCTCCCACCCGAAACTATTTTGCCCTATCAAAACTAGTAGTTTCGACAAGGGCATTTTGGTCTTTTGTTAAGCTCAAATTAAATGACTTCATAATCAGACTTCTTCTCATGCTCATTCTCACTCTCAATCTTCGAAACCCTTTTCACCTTCGTTTTCACACACAAAAGCTCGACATTCATCGGTCTAAGTTTGCGAAATCAGTATATCTTATCTGATTCCTCCGTCATCTTCTTCATCAGGTTTGATTACTCATGTTCTTGCTACTGTTTCATATAGCGAAGGCTAGGGTTTCATTTTTACCCTTGTTACGACTGAAATCGTATATTTAGGGTTGTTTCATGCTTAGAATCTGTTTATCAACTCACCATTGTTAAAATCTCACTCTTTTATTGCGTAATTTTGCAGACTACAGCTGATACCTTGGTAAGAAGGAGTTTTGGTCCTCATAGGCTTCTTGTTCTTGCCTTTTCTACTTAGTTTGTGACGCATTTGCTTTGATTGATTTAGTCAATAAGTCTGTATATATGTATGTATATAACTTTTCCTTGATTGTCTTTGCTCTTTGAATTACTGCCTTTTGATCAGGGTTTGGTATCGAAACTAATAGTTTTAGGAAAAAGGTGTTCTCCTTTAAAAATATAATTTCAAATTTGAACAAATTTCGCTTACCGAAACTAGTTGTTTCGATGCCCAAGCTCTGCCCGAAACTATGGAGTTTCGATAGGTTGTTTCTTAAACGAAACTAGTTGTTTCGGTCAGGCATTTCTGAAATTTTTCCATGTGATGGACTGATTTTTGATAATTTTTGTTTCTGTCAGAAATGGACCTTCTATTTGTGAAGAAGCACAATATCTGTGCCTTTCTTAATGCTGCTGATCCCAAGAGTGAGGGATTTGTACCTTGCTCAATTTTCTGGCTAACTCTATTGTGAGCTTTGCTACAAGTCACAACTTGCCCATTTTTGAAGCCACAATCATGCAATTCTAGGCCACTGCTGCAAGAGTATCCGTCAACAATGTGGAGCACATAAGAGCAACTGTGTATAACCAAGAAGTTCTATTTTCCGAGGCCACCATAAGAGAGGTACTGCAGTTTGGTGATAATCATGAAACCCCCTGTGGAATTTCCTAGTTTCTACATCAGAGAATGTTTCAGAAGAATGGGTCACCCAGATGAGTTCAAAAGTGGGCAGATCACAAAGACATTCCTTGCCCCTCACTGGAGGTATATTGTGCATATGTTCATTCACTGCATCTCAATAAAAAAAGGTGGATTTGACTCTGCCAATGCCATGGTGGCATCTTGTAACATTCCTGATTTCCCGACCCTATTTTAATTTATTTTAACTAATAAAATAACAACACGATATTGAATCATATACTTGTTCAAACCTACACCTCATTAATCGTTAGCCTATCGTATTCAATTCAAAGATTTAGAACTCATAATCATGTGGTAACACCTCTTAGAGTTAATCCAGTTAGGTGTTCTGTTAAATCCTAACCAAGATAATTCTGTCAAAGCTGAAGTTGCAAGGGCTGATTTTGTAAATAACCAGAAACCCTAGTAGGCACGGTCGCGCCACGGTTTGGCACGGTCGCGTCTCGTCTGGCACGGTCGCGACTCATCTTGGCACGGTCGCGCCTCTTATAGGCACGGTCACGCCTCACATCAGTTGAAACGTAAATACAGTCTTTAATCGCCGGATCGTTCGAATTCGTAACCATTCCACATATTGATGAACCCAATTAACATTTTAATCATGGTAATTACAACGAATTAACCTATTATACCAATCCAATCCGTAACCGTCGACCATAATCTCACCATTATCAAATTCGTTCGTTTCTATTATCCTTCCTGCAAATCAACCTTCTGCACACACTCGACGAACATCCCAGGAGCCTTGCGCTCAACAATTCGGTCGAAGTCGTACCAGAAGTCGTCGGAGGACACAACCACCGAAGCCGAAACTCATATTAATCGAGACCCTTCAATTCATCAAGCATTCCGGTAATTTCTTGTAACTACAGTTCCATATCTAAGTCTAGACCAATAACCCTATATTAATCGGATCGTCTAGCATCAGATTGAACCCAATCTGTAATCTAGGGTTCATTTCAAAATGGTTTAATCGAATACTACCTTGGAGATGTTTTAAATACAATTAAACTATACAAAAGATTCGTAATAGCCTAATGGGTGAAAGCCCCATGAATTCCAACATTAACAATATAAGAATTAGTCAGATCGATTCTGTTTTGGAACAGACACGGTCGCGCTACTATTCTAGCGCGGTCGTGCTTCATGAGACACGGTCGCGCCAAATATTAGCGCGGTCGTGCCTCAAACACTCGGACCCGGTCATGCCCCTTGACTAGACTCGGTCGTGACTCAGAACCCTAGACACGGTCGTGCCTGGCCCAGACACGGTCGTGCCTAGTAAACTGCTTAGTTATGCCTTCTGTTTGATCAACACGGTCGCGTCTCTGACTACCATGGTCGCGCCCGTGGTCCTAGCACGATCGTGCCTTGTCCCAGGCACGGTCGTGTGTGTGAGAAAATTTTGTCAGAATACTTAATTTTATATTTTTAAAAACACAATAAGTATTCGAAATTAATTTTTAAATAAAAATAATTAATTTTATAAAAATTTGGATTAACTTTATTTAAAAGATCCAAATTCTTATTTCTAAATAAATAGAAGTTAATTATTGTAACCTACAAAATTAAATTTATATTTATTATTAAACTCTACACATAAATATTAGTTACACAACTTATTTACTCATCTTTATAAAAATAGCGTTAAGATTATTTATTAAATTTATATTTAATATAATACACCCACTATATTTTATAACTAAATGAATAAGTTACATACCTTTATAAATAAATAAAAAAAGTAACAATTATTTATTTAATTTATACTTAAACAAAATTTGGTTATTTATGCCACACTTAAATAAACTAAATAATTACATTAATTTGTAACTAGAATAATTAAATAATAATTATTTGATTTAATTATTCAAATCTAAACCCTAATTTAAAAACATTTTAAACCAATCATTTCAAATTGCTTCCATTTTATTCAACACCTACACAACCTTTTTTTTTTTTAATTCGTCATGAACTCATTATATAATTCCTTATACTCATACCCATTGAAACCCTAGACTTTGAGTTAGACATTTTATTAATTCATGTTCACACGCAATACACTTTAGGTTAACATTGTGCGTTACAAGGATAACGATACTACCTAGTCTCTCTTGTCAACTACGCCTTTGAATCATGTGAGTATTACATAGCCCCCTTTTACTCTTTTACACTTTTTGGGGTGGAACATGAACAATATACAACACTATTGCTTACATTTACACAAACTACACAAGTACAAATCCTCTTTACATTCATGTGTGCAAATTTGAGCTTTATGCTTGAGTGCTAGGTGTGTTAACTTTTGTATGCTATTTATGTGCAATCATTAACTATTCAAGCCGACGGTAAACAATAATAGATCTATTGAGTCTGACAAACCCACCCAGATTGGGGTGATTGTTACCGACAACACAATTTTGCATGCTAGTTACAAAGGTTTGATTGTACTTGGTTACACAATAGCTGCTCTCCATAAATGCCTTATTTTATCATGTTATGTAAGGATTTTTTTATTTACAATCTATACGCTATCAATGTACAAACCTATGTATGCTCACCAACTTTTTAGTTGACCTTATTTTATTCATGTTTCATGTGCTATCATATGAGTTTGATCAAGACATTTTACACATAGGCTTTGGACTTAGTTAATTTTAATTCGAAAACAAATTGTATTTCATTATGTACTTTGGAATTGATTCATTCTTGTTTGAATGGAAATGGATTTAATATATTACAATTTAGTCAACCTTGAGCTCACGAACAGTCTACATGTCCCGCCCCGACGATTCCGCCGTCGGTTGGGGTGTGACAGATTGGTATCAGAGCCTTGGTTATAGGGAACTAGGTTATTAGACACCCTTGACCTAGACTATAACTTTAGGACACCCATACAACTCCATGCTACTACATGTTACATTATTAGTTTTTGTGTAAATATTTTTACATGCTATCATAAGTATTTACACTACGTGATACAATACATAATGACTTATGTGTCACACTACTTGATAACTTTTGGGCTTACACTCATTACTATCTACATGCTATATGATTATTTTTTTTATGTGAATATTCTTACATGTTATACTAAATAACTACATCATATGATACAATACTTAATAATTTATGTGTCACATTACTTGCCCACTTTTTCTCCTATTCATTGCTACCTATTTAATTTATTTAAAAAATGCTATCCTACATTTCCACACACACACATACACACTTAGTTATTCATGCACCCCTAAACTCACATACATAATACCACACCTCTTGTGAACAACAAATTTTTAAACTATTGGGCCTAATGTCCATCAAAAATAAACTAAGCAGTCTATCTATCCTCCAAGAAGCAAAAGCCCACTGAAATGCATAAACCTTACTTTCGGGCCACAAGGCCCAGTTCACAACAATTCTCATCATGACCATGAGCCCAACAATAGTGTTATTAATACATGATGGCTGGAAGTGTGTGTAGGCCCATGAGGGATTCTGGCTAAGGAAAGATAGGGTACTTAAGTGTGTCCTAGTGACTCACCCCTCTTTCGTGGGAA
This sequence comes from Smallanthus sonchifolius, assembly GCA_023525975.1. Lineage (NCBI taxonomy): Eukaryota > Viridiplantae > Streptophyta > Magnoliopsida > Asterales > Asteraceae > Smallanthus > Smallanthus sonchifolius. Next base: position 48,925,203 of record CM042023.1, read on the forward strand.
TTCTCCTCAGGGATACACTACTTATAGGTCAAGTGTACTTAATTGTGAAGACTCGGCGTTATGACTAGTCAAACTCTAAACCTATGAGAACTCCTATATTTGGCACTTAGTATTTTATTATCGCTTACAACCTTTCCATTGTTTTCCTGCTAAGCATGGACTCCTACTCTCCTACCTCCCCGGTATACCGTGTCGAAGAAGAGTCTGATTGGGAAGAAGACCTCGGATCACCCGTGCATCGATCACCAACACCCGCAGCTGCTAGACCAAGGTTTGATGTAAGGGCAGGTTAGACTAGGAACACCGGCCCAAAACTTCGAACACCTGGATCACCCGCACCTAGAAACCCATATCAGACACCCCATCTCCACAATCAGTTACCACCCCCACTAAGAGACCCATATCTAATGCCCGACCCGTACCACTCTAATCATTGGGTAGGACATATCATGGCACTCACTAGTACTATCAAAATTCCAATCAATGACACGCACCAATATGTAAGGACCTCAGAATTTGAGAGGCAAAGAATGGAGCAAGGGGTAATGCACGACTTGCAAGGACAAAGAATGGATGGCCTAGCAAACCAATTAGGGTACCAAAAGGAGTTAACCTCCATCCTCGAAAAAGAAATACTGGAGCATCGCACGGAGACATCTAAAGTTGAAGCCAGATCGGCTACCCGAGTGACCATAGCGGTGCTCGCCTTGGGAATTATTCTCCTTCTAGTGGAAAGCTACAGGAGGCGTTAATAGCATTATTTTTCTTATTTATTTTAGTTTGAGAACCACTTCCCTGTGTTCGAATAATGTTTTACATTTCAGCATTTACTAAATTTTATATTTTCCCACTCTAAAGTTATTAGTCATAAATTCAATACGTTGAGTGTGAATTACACCCATCATATTTTCATCAAAATTCTCCAAGTATCATCTTTCTCATTCACCACAATTTAGTACACTACCAGCAATCTCCTTCGTAAACAAATCATCCTATTTTTTAATTTAAACAAACCTCGCTATTTTGTTCAAACAAAATGTGTATCAAACTTTTAGATAGTATTAAAAACATAAATTTTCCATAAAACTTCTCACCTGATAGGGAAACTTAATACAATCTATTTTATAAGAATATTATTTCGAATTGATAAATAATTATGATTTTTCCTCATTAAAGAAAAATATTTCTAAACCCTGGCTAAATTAGTATACGACTACTTGTTTAGTTAATAATTCCGCTTAAAAATATTGTCTTATTAATAACTGAAATTTTAAATTAAAAGATTTTTCCCATAAATTGTCTATTTATTTAAATTATGTGACTCAATGGATTCACTACGTTATATATCTACAACCAAGAATAATTTACCTCTTTCTATTTTCAAACAAAGATTAGTATTTGTAAACACATTCCCCCTAATGTTTGTCGCTTCAAGAGACGATCCATACCGCGTAGACGTTAACCCTCCCCATCAACCTCAATGAGATTTAAGATCTAGAACCTAACTACCACATTATACAGGAACGCCAAACAACACGCTTGTCTGCAACACTCGATCACATACAAAACCCATTAGTATACATCACACTCGAAGTTCAATAACTTACGTATGCACGTTCACAATAAACCCAACGCAACCACATAGTACATGAAAGTCAGTTATTCTCAATATATCCAATGCTACACAAATTACATAATACATGAAACTAGTTTGTCTACAAATCACGATTTACTTGATTGATCGCATAACACACGGAACATGTTTATTTGCAATACACATGCTACTGGATTGAGCACATAATACACGAAACTTAGTTGTTTGCAAAATACATGATGCATAACAATTGCTTGATTGGTACATAATTCTAGATTGACCACATTAAACATGAATATCTCATTCGTGAACACGATACTTTTAACTATGAAGTAGCGTTTAAGCGAAGAGTGGATTCGTTGATGGGAAACGTTCAGACGTTAAAATAATTTGTCCATCGAAAAGATTTGTAGGTCCCTCCGGGTGGGTGTAACGGATCAAAAATGTGTGAGAATGTAGCCTAGTAATCAGGTGCGGAATGCCTGTTACTAGGTGGAACGACCAATGAATGAAAGCAAAGTAATCAACACACGAATGTACTAATAAATACACGGTCTATTGATAACACGGTGTTTCAAACAAGTACAGACACAAACAAAAGGAATTCTGGATTGACAATACTCTGATCTATGCGTACTTATGTGTGGGATTACATCTCTGTCGAAAATGAAACAAACCTATGCTATTTATAGACTTGGTCCATGCGTACTTATCAAGCACGCATGAACATCCTTCATGCATACTTGATCAAGTGCGCATGACCATTTGTACTTAACAATTATGCAAGAGAAACTTCCATGCGTATTTGCTTAGTACAATCAAAACATACAAGGATTACAAGTTCAGCGATTACAACTCGATAAAGACCAGGACAAATACAAATACATACAAAGACAAGAATGAAAGATAAATAACAAAAGCTTGAGTATGATCCAGAGTGCCTGTCATCAAAACATGCTCTTACAGACTCCCCTTTGACAGCACCTCTGCCATCAAATACGCGAATAATATCCTACAAGCTTCTCTTTTCAACCATCACTGTCTCCCCGGTCGAAGGATTTACAAACCAATACGACATATTTCCTAACACATCTTGAGGAATTTTCTTCAAGTATATGTTAGTTTCACAAAGAACTGGATTGTAGACAAGTCTTTTTACGAATTTGCGTGTCACAGGATGAATTACTGATCTGTCCTTTACACGCCTTGGTTCCTGAGGCTTAAAGATTTCAAATCTCCCCGACCTTCCTTCTCTATGCAAGGTTCCTTACAATCCTTTAGCTACCACATTTGATGTACTATTACAGAGTTCGTGGTTTGCTAAGTTTATGAGATCATATTTGGGTAGGGAATTGATTGCATCGATAGTTGGTTTCAAGTATTGTACTCCACCAGAACGTTTTATTGCAAACAATTCCAGCTGCCCCATATTTGTCGGTGTATTATGGCTTATACCACGGGGCCTCTACAACTTTCTTGAACCACTCCTGAGGCTTATTCCTCTAGGAGGTACCACTGGTTCCTGCTTCATGAGTTGGATTTTCAGCTGTTGTCTCATTTATATCAATTATTGGAGGTGTATTCTTAGCTTGTTCGGTGATTGTTGGGGCTTCATAAATTTCCCCGTCCTCCAGCTCATATATACCCATCACTGTCACGACTGGTACCTTGCCACCGATGACACACTCAATTGAGTTCGGCGACATAGGACACCACTTTGACAGATCCAAACTTTTGCAGAAACTATACATGAAACAGGTGAACCGTCTACAACGAGAGTGGTAGATCCCATGGATGAAAGGATTACAAACTTAGAGTCAATAGTAGCAAACCAGCAAACTCAAATCAACTTACTTGTTGAATCTAACACCAGATTGACCAATCAGTGGCAGGCAATGGAGGAACAAATGAAATCATTTTTTGATCTGCAGCAAATGCAATTTGGTATCAATGATCTATGCTTTGCCTCTAGGACAACTATGGAAACTCAACTTTTGATCCAACGTGGTGAGCATCAAAGTTTGGTAGAAATGATGGCTAAATTGACAAAACAGATTGAGTCTAAGGGGGAGACAAGCAAGAAAGATAATGTAGAAACCTGTCACCATATTGACCTGACCAAAGAGAAGGATCAGGATGAGGATCCCAATGCTGGCCCCTCAGGTACTGGTGGTGGTGAGACACAAGTTGTCTTGCCAACACATGCTACACCTGCAGCTCAGGGGGAGCCTACACATCATGGTGGTAGTGGTGTTGACAAAGGAAAAACACTGGCTGAGGTGTTAGAAGAATTGTGTGCCAGTCCAAACATAAACGATGATGTAATGATTGGGGCATTGGCAGAAATTGAAGAAGGTGAGATTGATAGTGGAGATGGCTGGGATGAGAGTGGTGTGGATGTGATTATTGATTTCCCTAAAGGTAATGGTGAGGGAGGATGACAAGTGCGCAGGATGACAAGTGCGCAAGGTGACAAGTACGCATGGTGACAAGTACACAGGTGACAAGTACGTAGGAGTCAGAAAGCTGGTTTTTACAAGTGTATCCACTTGTCTGATCAAAGGTGATCTGAACAAGTTGATAGCGAACAATGTGGTTTGGACAACAAAAAAAGTTTGTGACTCAAAACAAATGTTGATGAATAGATTACGTAAACAACCAATAGCAAAAAAAACAAGAAAGTGGGATTCTTTCAAGATGAACAAGTATATGAAACAAGACTCAAAGAACCTCCAAAGCAGATGTAATTAGAACAACATTTTAACAGAAAGTGTTCCTAACATTCTCACAACACTAAAAAACAAGAGAAAATGCTCTGATACCACTTGAAAGTTCCAAAAATTCAGCACATGCGTACTTGTCTAAGTGCGCATGGATTTCTTCATGCGAACTTAACAAGTGCGCATGATTTTAGTTATGCGTATTTGCAAGTACGCATGCCTTAAGCTATGCGCACTTGATTAAATACGCATGACTTAACTCCATCTCAAAACTTTTTTTATGAAGTATATAGACGAACATGATAGATAGTTCAATTGTAGTTTGTAACAAACATGTTTTCTGGAAGTTAAGAAATATTTCAAGGAGTTATGCATAAAATCTTTTTGCCTTTTGTAAAGTTTAAGCTAAAACACGTCGAAAATCTTTTATGTCGTTTTTCTGAGAAAATAAACAAGATACTGAATAATAGAATACTTACAGTGAACGTATTTTTGGTCAAGTCATGAGCAGAGGATCATATCAGGCTAAAACATAATACAAAGTTAATTTCAAAGAAATTGGAATCATATTATGACTAATTTAAAAAATACACATTTTGTTAATTGAAATTGTTTGTATTATATTATTTGAAACTATAAGCATTCTTGGATCAAATTCATGTGAGTTACGGTACTATTTTGAGTACTACAATGTGTACCCCACGGTCATGTGAACGAAAGGTAAATGCATTATCTTCAAAACATCTAAGATTTTCTCAAGGATTATCTGGATCTCTAGTTTGAAGTTACATCATTTAGCACAGAAAAATCAAGCAGAATCCATAAGGATTATCAAGAACCATAAGATTTAGAATCGAGTGATTCATTTGTCTTGGTTTGTGAGGTTTTTCTTTAGTGCATATAATGATTCATGCTAATAGATATGGAATCTGAAGATTCTGGTAATGGGATCCAACTACTATCTAGATGTTTTCAATGGAACAGATGTGATCCAAGGGGTAGTATATGCTTGACGATTGTATGTCAAAACATATCTTGGCACATCTTCATATTGCATACTTGTGAGTATGGGCAGTGAAGTGTACCAAAAAATTGTGCTAAAGACATAACCCGAAACTGGTCTCAAAAGATAATACTGGCCAAAATCTTACATTTTTTATCTGATAATGATCTTTTGTTGATTTTATACGCACACACACAACATAACATGGGTTCAAATCACATTTGTAGGAAAGATATTTAGGTTTTCACACTACTAATGATTTAATGAATGCTTGTAGCCTACTAACAATCCAAAAAATTTAAGTAGTCATAGTGCAATCATTTCCAAATTGTGCAATCTAAGAAATTTAGATCATTTCATGATCTGCAATCACATCCTCTTGTCTTCAAATGACATTGATATTTTGAAAGTTTTATATTTTGTTTGGTTTTTCTTAAAAGTTTTAACAGAAATTGGAAAATCTGGAAAAGAAAAAAATAACTTCCAGGAAACAAATTTGTTTTGAAAAATGTTTTCATTCTGGATTGAGCATTCCTATCTTGTTGACAAGATGTTCAAAACGGGTATGATCAAAAGATTTGGTGAATAAATCGGCAAGATTATCATCTGTGTGAACTTTTACAAGTTCAATTAAATGCTTTTCAGCACAGTCATGGATGAAATGGTGACGAATTTCAATATGCTTAGTTTTGGAATGTTTCACCGGATTGTTTGTGATGGACAGGAGTTCCAGTGTAATTTAAGCCGTAGTCTCTTAATTATTGTTGAATCCATAAGATCTGAAAATAGCAGCTAGCAGCAACGTATTCTGCTTCACATGTTGATATAGAAACAGTTGATTGCTTTTTACACTGCTAGGAGACCAATCTTTCTCCTAAGAATTGACAACCACCAGAAGTTGATTTTCTATCTAGGTTGCATCCACCATAGTCAAAATCTGTATAAGATTTGAGATCAAATGATTGTTGCTTAGAGTACCATAGACCTAATCGTGGTTTCCCTTTTAGGTATCTAAGAATCCTCTTTACAACAATCAGATGAGATTCTTTTGGTTGAGATTGAAACCTTGAGCATAGGCTGACAACAAACATTATGTCAGGTCTTGAAGCTGTAAGATACATCAAAGATCCGATCATCCCACGGTACAACTTGCAATCCACATCCTTTCCATCTTTGTCTGGATGCAGACCATGGTTGACCGTGATAGGTGTGCCATAGGTAGCACAATCATTCATTTTGTACTTTAACAAAATGTCCTGCACATACTTAGTTTGATGAAGGTAAATTCTATTTTCCTGTTGACTCACTTGCAGTCCCCGGAAGAATGTTAATTCACCCATATTGCTCATTTCAAACTTGGACTTCATCACCTGCTCAAATTCTATACATATATCTTCACTTATAGACCCAAATATTATGTCATCAACGTATACTTGGACTAAAAGATCACTTCCTGCTTTCCGTATGAAGAGAGTCGAGTCAATTTATCCTCGGTCGAAAGCATTGGACAGTAAATGTTTTGAGAGAGTTTCATACCACTCTCTAGGGGCTTGATGAAGACCATAAAGTGCTTTGTCAAGCTTATATACTTTATAGGGATTCTGAGGATCTTCAAAGCCTGGTGGTTGAGTGACATAGACTTCTTCATGTACCTTTCCGTAAAAGAAAGCACTTTTAACATCAAGTTGGTAGACCTTGAAGTCAACAAAAGAAGCATAAGCCAAAAATAAACGAATAGCTTAAAGTCTAGCTACTGGGGCGTACACCTCAGTATAATCCAACCCTTCTTGTTGATAAAATCCCTGAACAACCAATCTTGCTTTATTCTTCACCACGACGTGCCGATCATCAGTTTTACATTTGAACACCCATCTGGTTCCTATTGGATGTACACCTTTCGGAAGGTCAACCAGATCCCATACATGTAACTTTTGGAATTGAGACAGCTCATCTTGCATTACCTCTATCCAGCAGTTATCAGCTAGAGCCTCCTTCACATTTTTAGGCTCTACTTGGGATACGAAAGCAGCTTGTAAACAAGTTTCCATAATGCATGTGCTTAGGATTTCAGCATAAAGACTTGTATTCTCAGCAACGGTCTTGTGACGTGTTTGAACACCAGCATTAGGATCACCAATAATGTTTTCAATTGAGTGATTTCGATGAATTCTTGTTTCTGGTACAATGGTTTCCTGAATTGCTGACTCAAGGTTAGTGCTCAACTCCCCCATATCAGGTGTACCCGAGGATGACTCAATGTTGATTCGATTAACTAGATCATCATTTGCTACATGTACATTAGGATCAACTTGAGCATCGTTTCCTTCAACACGAACTTCATCTCCGTTGTCACTATCAAGAGTTCCAGATGCAGATGCAGCATTGGAATTGGAAGTTGGGATAGGTACCGTTGTTCTTGTTGTGAAGTTGGAGTTGTTGCTGTCATTAAGGTATTGATACAGTTTTGCAGCATCTTCAGCGGATAGATCGGGAAGATTAAAAGACTTAAACAGTGTATAATAATCAAAACCCCAAGCTGGACCAGTTGGCTCTGGTGAAGTGTTGTGTATACTGCACTCCACTTCGAACAATTCTTCCACAGTCCTACTCTCAATATTGTACACTCTCTTGCATGGCGAATGGGCAACATATCCTAAAAAGATGCCTTCCACCGTTTTTGCATTAAATTTAGACTTACGATCTTTGTACTGTAACAATAAAGAGCAGGGACTACCAAAAGGAACTAGGTAGCCAAGATGTGGAGGACGATTGTTGATCAGCTCATAACAAGTTTTGTTGTACCTCTTAACCACCAGAATTCTTTTTAAGACGTGACAAGCTATGTTGACTGCTTCCGCCCAGAATGTTATGGAAAGCTTGGCGTCTGACAGCATTATCCTTGCAGTTTCAATTAGGGTTCTGTTCTTCCATTCTGCAACTCCGTTCTGCTGAGGAGTATAAGGTGCACTGAATTCATGACGAATTCCCTTCTTAAGGCAGAAGAGTTCCAATATGTTGTTTTTGAACTCTGTACCGTTATCACTCCTTATTGTTCCGACTTTCAATTTACATAATGATTCCACATTCAGAATTAAATATTGAAGAATTTCAGCAGTTTCATCTTTAGTACCTAAAAAATGTACCCAAGAAAAATGTGAGTAATCATCAGTTAAAACTAAACAATATGACTTTCCACCAATACTCCTGATACTTATGGGCCCAAACAAGTCCATATGTAAGAGCTCCAAAGGGGTATCAATGGAGTTGTGGATCTTAGGCTTGCGGTATTTCCGTTGTTGTTTCCCTTTTTACAACGCATACAATCATCTACAATGGCAAATCTCACTCTAGGAATACCGGTTACCAAACCTTTTCGGACAAGATGATTTATTTTTCTAAACGAAATGTGTCCGAGTTTCCTATGCCATAAGATTGAGTTAATTTCATTTGCTTTAGAAAGTAAACAGGTTGCTACTGATGAGGTGGTTGTTGCCACACTCATGTCAATTTGATAAGTGTCGTTCGTTCTTGGTGCACGCATCAAAATCCATTCTTCTAGAATCACGAAACCAGGTTTGAGAATCAAGCATTCAGATTTGTTGAACATTACTGAATATTCTTTGTCGAACATCTGGGAAACACTTAACAGATTATGCTTTAGCTGCTCACAATAGTTGACATTATCAAAACTGATACATCCATTAGTAACCACTCCTTGTTGCGTTATGTTTCCTCCCTTTTCTCCTGCAAATGCCACATAGCCTCCTCTAAATGGTTTAATGTCTTGTATAAGGGCCATGTTGCCTGTCATGTGTCGGGAACAACCACTATCAACATACCAATGATTCATGATAGATCCCTTTGATTGTCCCTCAGTTGATGAGATGGATGCTTCTCCGATTGCCATTAAAGCATATGTAGATTCCTATTGGTTAGCAGCAGCAACATATTCCCTTTCTTTACTCTTTATCATCTCAATGATTTCTCCATCAATCCCATCTGTGTTTGTGAGATAATTGCATCTTCTAGGTGAATTCCCCAGTCATAGCCGTCGTCTTGTTGAGCTACCAATGCATTGGATGGTGCTCCTTGATATTGACTGCGATTGTTGTAGAAGCTCTGATTGTTGTGATTCTGATTGATTTCTGGACGGGGTCAGGTGAAGCCTGAGGCTGGTGCCTTATCTTTCTGGCATTCTCATGCAAAATGTCTATAATTCAGACATTTGTAACGTTTTGCTTTTGATTTGTCAAAACATACTTTAGCATTTGAATGCCCACCAATAAACTTCCCACCGGTTCTGTTTAGAAAACGCTTTGCCCTTCTTAGGATCATGGCCATATTAAGATCGTACGTCTTTATATGAACTTATTATGCGACAAAGAATTGGTGAACTCATGTTGGGAACGGTACGTCTTTATACTTGGTCCTATTGTTACACCGCCTCCTGGTGAGCAAAATATAATCACCTATTTAATTCTAATACAAAGCATTTTACATTCGATGTCTTAAACCAACCCGGAGATGACCATTCGAAGGGTTGAGGGTAATTGTTGTTCTTAACGTGAGGCACTATCACTTGTTAAATCTTTTATATTTGCAAATCAAATTTCGTGAGGACGAGGCTCTAGCGGTGACCCGGGTCACACATTTGTAGAGTCATATCACTGGATTAGTCAACTTAACATTATCATGTACTAAGCGGATTCGAAACCCAAAGCAATAATATTCGTAACCTGATCATTCCTGACATATTTACTTTCCTATTATTTACTATTCTGTTCGTTACATTTCTGTTACACAATTCACGCTCGTTTTTACTTTTCTGCTATTTACTTTACAGCCATTTACTTTTCTGTCATTTACTTTCCTGTTCCACAAGCACACAAAACTTATTCACTAATTAAACCGGCTAAACGTTAACAAAAGTTGAGTATTGGAATTTGACCGTGTCCATTGGTTCGATACTTGTTCTTACCTAAACTATATTACGCTGTGATAGGTACACTTGCCTATTGTGTGTGTTTTTAAGTTAAAGTAATTATCATTTTATAAATTTAAAACCTGATCTCGTGAAACCATAATCTCTAAATATTATTATATAATATTTAACTACATCAAAATTCACACATCAAGTTTTTGGCGCCGTTGCCGGGGACACGGTGATTTCAAAAAAAAAAATCCAAGTTAACGGATTAACCTATCAATTCCTATCTGTTTTACTGTTACGTTTGTTGCAGGTAGTGTATGATCCATAGCTCCACTACTGGTTTATATCAACCTTTAGAAGAGCCCGAAAGATTCTTTCACTGCTGAATACGAGAAAACCGTACTAGAAGAATGGCCGTTGAAAACCGCACTATTTATGATTTCGCAAGACCGTCACTAGAGGCTTTGGGGTCTAGTATCACAAGGCTAACGGTTGACGCTAAAAACTTTGAGATCAAATCTCATGTGATCCACATGATTCAGTCATCATGCACTTTCCATGGATTACCCAATGAGGATCCATATGCCCACATTGCAAATTTCCTTGAAATTTGAAACACTTTCAAACCGAACGGAGTGTCGAATGACGCAATTCGCCTCTGAATGTTTCCCTTATCCTTAATAGAACGAGCTAAGGCATGGCTAAACTCTCTTCCTACCGGTTCAATCACTACATGTGATGAACTAGCTCAGAAATGCCTGTCGAAATAACTCCCGCCAGCTAAAACTGCTAAACTAAGAAATGATATCACCACTTTCACTCAGGATGATGGTGAATCGCTATATGAGGCATGGGAATGCTTTTTGGACATGTTAAGGAAATGTCCTCACCATGGGCTAGAAGTTTGGTTACAAGTATCATCATTCTACAATGTGTTGCATAATCAAGCTCGTCAGACACTCGACGCTACTGCAGGTGGTATTTTTGGAAACAAGAGGCCACAAAAAGCTTACAACCTAATTGAGGAAATAGCTATGAACAACTATCAATGGTATAGTCCAAGAAACACCAGGGGAGCCAAGCAAGGAGTTCATTCTGTCGATACTGTCACATTACTTTCTGCTCAAGTAGACGCTCTCACCAGTCAACTCAATCAACTTAGTAAGGTCAAGACTGCCGCTGAGGCTACTGAAGAAGTGAAGAGTATCACCACTAATACCGAGCAGGTTAACTTTATCGGAACAATCGCCAACAAAACAACCCCTATAGTAATACCTACAATCCTGGTTGGAGGAACAATACAAACTTCAGCCGGAAGGATAACAACAATCAGGGACAGTCTGGCTTCGGACAACAACAGCAACAGTTTCAACAAAGACCACCTCAAGATAACAACAATCAGGGACAGTCTGGCTTCGGACAACAATAGCAACAGTTTCAACAAAGACCACCTCAAAACTATCAGCCTCGTCAACAATTTCAAGGAACTAGCAAACCAAGCAACGGGTTAAGCTTAGAGGACGCGGTAACTAAGTTAATCTCTACAACTGAAAGCCAAGCCCTTCTAGCGGATTCCCGTCACAAACAATATGAGGAGAAGTTGTTTAGTACACAGAAAGTAACTCTACAGTCCATTGAAACACAATTAGGGCAAATTGAAAAACTTCTATCCGAAAGACAACTAGGATGTCTTCCAGTAATACCGAAACCAATCCAAAAGCAAATGTAAGTGTTATCACTCTGAGGAATAGCAAGGTTTATCCAGAGCCACCAATGCCAGACGAAGAGGTTCAATCAACAAGGAGAAAGATTTTCACCGGAGTACCGCTTCGTCCACATATCCTAAAAACAACTACCCCAGAACCACAATCAAAGATAACTCCCCCTACTGCCCCAGTAGATACTCCTCCAAAAGTTCCGACAAAGAGAACGTTCCATTCCCACATACCATACATAGGAAGGTTAGTAAAGCAGAAGACTGGCGAACAATATGAGAAATTTATTGAACTATTAAGCCAGGTCCATGTCAATCTTCCTTTCCTGGATAGCATACAACAAATGCCTAAGTATGGACGTTTCTTGAAAGATTTCCTTACAGACAAAAGGAACATGGAGGAAGCAGTAAAAAGGACTAATCATTGTGTCGCTTTCATTAAAAGATGCCTTCCAAAGAAACTTTCAGATCCTGGAAAGTTCTCTCTACCTTGTTCTATCAGACCATTACCAATAACCTTTGCACTCGCTGACCTAGGAGCAAGTGTGAATGTAATGCCTTATGTCATGTTTAAAAGGTTAAATACTAGGAATCCATGACCTGTCAATGCAACTATCGAATTCGCAGATGGATCAATCAAATCACCCATAGGATTCATTGAGAACTTACTAGTAAAAGTCGGCAAGTTTGTCTTCCCTGCCGATTTCATGGTTTTAGAAATGGGACCCGACTATTCCGTACCTCTGATTTTGGGTCGCCCATTTTTAGCCACTTCTTGAGCCATTATTGATATGAATGAAGGAATCTTGACACTTCGTGTCGGAAAACAATCAGTGACCTACAACATAGGGGGAAATGAATGCCTATCTAATGATCCATTTGAAATTTCCCAATTCATCGATACTAGTCTTGACTACCAACTGAAGAAAGCTAAGGAATTCAACCAAGGAAAGAAACTGAATATTGGGATGGATTTTGAAAACACTGACCGGATCGATGAGTACTTTGACAAGCTACCAAAACTGAAGGATTTGAATGAAGGAACAGGAGATACGGTGGAAGTCGTTGGCTCCCACCCAAAGAAAGACTAATGAAACACATACGGGTCTGGCCAACGACCCTTAAATAAATGTAGCGCTTCCGGGAGGCAACCCAATAATCATGAATAAATTGAGAAGTTGGTGCATACGGCAAAAAGCATGGATCTCAGGTTTGGTTTTTCCAAATTTAAAGTTTCTTTTACTTCAGCCCCCATGTATGCCTTCTCGATACTAGGACCTTAGTAGCTTAACTACTACCTTTTATTTTCCTTGTCTGCTTTTATGTTTTCCTTTGTGTGTCAGGTAGAATAACATCACCAAATAGCTCCGCCACTTCTTTTAGGAATCGAAAACCACATTAAATTTCTTTGAAATTCGATGAAGTCTTTAAAGTAAAGTGTTGATAGCAACAATAAGTTTTGGCCTTAGGTTATATACCGAATTGACCCGGGAGTACCAGTTTCTTTTCCCTTAAAACTTCATGCATTTAAATTCTTGCATAACATTTCATTACATGCATTTGTACATTAAGGGCAATGCACAATTTTAAGTGTGGGGTGAGGAATTAAGAGATTTAGGACTACTTGTAACCTCAAAGCAGTGAAATTTCAACTTGTGATTTTCTACCCATTTAACTAAATTTTTACAAAAACCTACCTTTTGTAAAACCCGAAAAATTTTCAAAATTTTAAACCCTAATATTTAAAACCTCTTTGAGTATGCACCTAATAAAATGAATACATGGCAGGTAGAAACAAATGAATATTATGCATAACTATTCGCTAAACCCTATCCCATCCGTTTTCATGTAAGGAAAATCAAGCCTATTACACAGCATCAAATTTTTGGCGCAATATATAATTATTCGCATTCTCTTGCGTTTGACATTACTGAGTGTTTTTCGATTGAATTTTATGCATAATTAGAACTTGTGTGACTTATACATATCAAGACCATGAACTAGTAGAAGTATGAAAGTGATTGAGGCACCTAGGACTTTATTTCCCTTATCCTTAAATCCAAAAATCCTAAAAATATAATCCGCTTAGATAACCCTTTGAGCCTTAGCCTTTTCTTTTCTACTATCTACAATTATCACCCAACCAGCTTTTCGTAAACACCGGTTATTGGCTAACTTTCTTCAAAATGGAAAAAATTATCCTATGTAGTTATTTTAAGTTTATTACCATTAAGGCAACTTCGGAAATAATCTGTTTTACTCAAAGGAATTGGAATATACAAGAAGGTGGATGTATTAGGAAGAAACAGCCAAACTATCTACATGGAATTTATGGAAATATTATTTCAAGGAAATTGAGAAAAAAGAGTTATTAAAGAATTTGTCTTTCAAAAAAAAATAGAAAAAAGGAGAAAAGGAAACGAAAGAAGTTGGTCTTTTACTCGTTAGACCTTAAAGAGCTGGATATGCATTCTTTTGATTTCAATTTGCTTTCCTGTATTCATTTCACAAAGCCTGAATTACCATCCGAACTCTGAGAGAAGATTTTCAAAGTAACTAGTGATGTAAGAAAACGGTGGCGCAAGCAAGAACAACTGCCACCATTCTGCGGCTTGTCAAAAAGTGCCGCCAAAAGATAAGAAAAATGTGTGAAGTTCCACAATGGAAAATGTAGCAAGAATCAAACTCATTCCCAAAGTGAATATACGCATCTGATCAAAGTAGAAGCTGTTAGGCTACAAGCCAAAAGTTCCATACGAAGAGGCAGCAATGTGTACTACACAGTAAGGAAAGAGTTGGCACTAATGAGAGATCTTGGTCTTGGCAATCTGACAATAAACGAGCCCTCGGGTTAGTTATACCCTCATGATCCGAGTACTGTAAAGGGACATGTTAGTATTTTTCATTTTTAGCCATGAAGCCGTTGCTGTGTGTTTCACGAAAGCTGCAGCCCTTCAAACCTTTTAAATCCCTAAAAACCCAAAAAGATTTTCATCTTCACCCCTTAATTTTTATTTTAGCCACATTACAACCCTTTTAAAGTCCTCTTGATTCATGCATACTACTTAGTTAATTGGTGAAGACTTGATTTGCATACAAGCTTATGATCATTGCATAATTCGATTCGAACTTGAGTGTTCTACTTGACTTACATTATCCATACATATAACCCTAGAGTTGAGTGAAAATTGTGAGGAGTGAAAGTTTATGCATAATTGAAGTTCTAGTAGTTTTGTCTTGGAATCCATCATAGAAAAATACAAAAAATAGAATAAGCAACTCAAGAGTTATCCTGAAATTTCCAACTACTTGGAGTTCTATTTCCCTTGTAAAGTTTTAGTTATGGGTATGATCATGCATGAGTTTGCTTGAGGACAAGCAAAGTCTAAGTATGGGGTATTATGATATGTCCTAAATTATACATGTTTTGCATGCATAATAATCCCCAAGATAAACAAATAAAAAACCAGCCTAAAACATGAAGAAATCAAGCTTTTGGAGGACCAAACCCGAGGATTGACCCCCAAGAAGTCAAACCAGGTCAACACAAGTCAACCAACAACTAAAAGATGAGTCCGGCGAGAAGACAGAGGGATGCACGACCGTGCATCCCTTTACACGGTTCTGCAAAGCCAATCTGGCCTCCCCAGACTCCGGTACACTGTCCTTTGTACCCTGTTTGATTCCCGAGGTGTTTGCACGCCCGTGAAATCCAATGCATGACCGTGCATTGCTCATTTTGAGGCCTATAAATAGATGGCTTGAGTTATTCATTGAGGCATCCCTTACACACCCCAAGAACACACCAGAGTAAGCTTATTTCGTAGTTAGAGTGTAGTAGTAGTGAGTAAAGGGGCTCTTCCTCCTTGTTTCGTAATAGGGGAGCCTACGAAACTCAGTGTTAAACTAGTTAGTATGGCCATTCATGGCTAGACTCTTTGTATTGCTAGGATGAAGATGAAGTTTGGTGCATGTTAATGTTTAACGTATTAATCCAACTGATGTGTTTATGTCTTTAACTATTGTAGAAATAAACATTGATGGCTACACAATTCTCCAAGTACAAATGCTGCTTAGAGAATTTTGTAGCCATCAGTCTTTATTTCTACAACTATTCGTCCTTAAAAACACCACTTTGGTGGGCCATTATTATTGTCTAAATCTGTCTTTATATTTGTGAGTGTTCTTGATTTTTAAAGTGTAAAACCTTTGTAATCAAACTTCGCTTGAAGCTTGTACATCTTTCTACAAGTAGAGATTAATCAGTCAAGGCTTGGTTAACACTATTAAGATCGTACGTCTTTATACGAACTTATTATGAGACGTCTTTATACGTCTTTATACGAACTTATTAATCAGTCAAGGCTTGGTTAACACTATTAAGATCGTACGTCTTTATACGTCTTTATACGAACTTATTAATCAGTCAAGGCTTGGTTAACACTATTAAGAATTGGTGAACTCATGTTGGGAATGGTACGTCTTTATACTTGGTCCCATTGTTACACCGCCTCCCGGTGAGCAAAATATAATCACCTATTTAATTTTAATACAAAGTATTTTACGTTCGATGTCTTAAACCAACCCGGAGATGACCATTCGAAGGGTTGAGGGTAATTATTGTCTTTAACGGGAGGCACTACCACTTGTTAAAGCTTTTAAATTTGCAAATCAAATGTCCTGAGTACGAGGCTCTAGCGGTGACCCAGGTCACACATTTGTAGTAGTCATATCATTGGATTAGTCAACTTAACATTATCACGTACCAAGCGGATTCGAAACCCAAAGCAATACTATTCGTAACCTAATCATTCCCGACATATTTACTTTCCTGTTATTTACTATTTTGTTCTTTACTTTTCTGTTACACACTTCATGCACGTTTTTACCTTTCTGCTATTTACTTTATCGCCATTTACTTTTCTGTCATTTACTTTCCTGTTCAACAAGCACACAAAACTCATTCACTAATTAAACCGGCTAAACGTTAACAAAAGTTGAGTATTGGAATTCGACTGTGTCCATTGGTTTAATACTTGGTTCCTACCTAAACTATATTATGTTGAGATAGGTACACTTGCTTATTGTGTGTGTTTTTAAGTTAAAGTAATTATCATTTTATAAATTTAAAACCTGATCTCGTGAAACCATAATCTATAAATATTATTATATAATATTTAACTACATCAAAATTCACACATCAATGTGAAAAGTACGTTCCTATATGGCTATATGGAAAAGTGCATGAGGAGGTGTACGTCTGCCAGCCTACGGGGTTCGGTGATCCAGAGTTCCCGGACAAGTCTACAAGTTAGATAAGGCCCTGTATGTCCTCGGGCATGCTACGAAACCCTGTCCAAACACCTTCTTTAGAAGGGATTCATTTGTTGCACAATAGACATTACATTTTTCAGCAAGACAAGCGGAGAGGATGTGCTCATGGTTCAGGTTTACGTGGATGACATCATATTCAGGTCGACGAATGAGACTCTCTGCAGAGAATTCGAGGTGGTGATGAAAACTAAGTTTGAGATGAGCTCTATGGGAGAGATGGCCTTCTTTCTCAGGCTCCAGGTTATTCAATCTAAAGAGGGTATTCTAATTCATCAATCCAAATTCGTCAAAGAAATTTTTGGCAAAGTTCAAGATATCCGATTGTTCACCCTCTCATATGCAATTTGCAACACAAACTCCCTTATCTGCAGATCTCAAAGGAAAAGCGGTTAATCAACATCAGTATCAGTAAATGATAGGGTCGTTGATGTACTTGAATGCTAGTCGGCCTAATATCTTATTCGCGGTGTGTTATTGCGCTCGGTATCAATCGAATCTCAAGGAATCGTATGAAGTCACTTAAAAGAGGATTTTTTGCTTTCTGCAAGGGGCCCCTAAGCTAGGGTTATGGTATCCTAAGAATGGTGATTTCCAGCTTTGCGTGTATTCCGACAGTGACCATGGCAGTTGTAGGCTTGAAAAAAAATTTGTTACCGGCTGCTCTCAGTACTTGGGAAATTGACTTGTATCTTGGCAGTGCAAAAAGCAAACTACTGTTTCCATTTCTATCGCATAAGCAGAGTACACGTCTGTATGCAGTTGTTGTTCCCATGTTCTCTAGAGTCAACACCAGATGATGGATTACAGAATCAACTTTATGCACACTCCTTCTTTCTACGATAACAAATCTGCTCTAGGAATTATAAAGAATCCTGCACAACATTCAAAGACCAAGAATATTGAAGTTCAGATTCATGCTATCCGGGACGCTTTTGAGAAGGGCTATATCAAAGTGGTGTTGGTATCCACTGACGATCAAAAGGCGGATATTTTCACAAAGGCCTTTGACCAATCAAAGTTTTTGTCTTTGGTCGAACTTTTGGGATTGATATCCTTTGAGTGATGCCTTTCTCTCTCTCTCTCTCTCTATCCTATTAATTCTGTATATAACTGTGCATATCTGTTTTTTGTCTGTTTTACTTGCTTTCAAAATCTGTTTTCAAAACTCCAAAAAGATTTTCAGACCCTCCACGTGCCTTTCTCTCTCTCTCTATCCTGTTAATTTTGTCTATTTTCTTTCTTCTTCCTTAAAAGTTACATTTTCGTTACTGAAGTCTTCCGTTGTGCTACAAACAGTTGTTTCACTCTGATATGCATTAAAAAATAATAAAATAAAATAAAATTTTCAGGGGAGAGATATGTGACAACCCTAAAGTTAGGGTCGATTACCTTTTACTGTTAACCGTGCCCATTAACGGCCTAGTTGTAGGCCTAATGGGTGAACTTGATATGTGACTTTGCATGACGAATTAAAGAATGATTCGAGATAACATATTGTTAACATAGCCTCGCAATTTACAGTTAAATAAATTAACACGTACACGGTTGGTAACCGACACAACGCAATGTCTAATTTCTAATGTTAATTATTAATAATAATTATTACTATTTACTTCGAACTATTATTTAGAGATTTACGCGTGAGTTATACGACGTAAATTTAATCTAGTTATCTATTACTCGGTGTAATTAAACAATATAAATTTTTATCTATACTATATCATTTTTATTGAATTACAATTATTATTATTATTATTATTATTATTATTATTATTATTTAAGGAATAATAATTTTATCCGGAGCACGAAACGTTTAAACGAATTAACGCGTTAGTCACGTGGTACTGGCGTGTACCGGCCTGGACGACAGTCGGAGCATAAGTCTCATAAATCAAATATATAAATAATATTAAAAATTGCGTTACATGATCCTACGAATTTAAAAATAATAATTCAGAAAGTTTAAGCGTGTCAGAGATCCGAGAGGATACGTTATAGACCCAAGCTAGTATTATTCCTCTTCGGGGGCCACACTAAAAACCCTAGATATAAAAGCCTTCTTATCCTCACTTTCACCCCATTCTCTATCACACCCCGATTTCAGGACACTCTGGGCGTGCTACCAGATTGGCACCTCTAATCTTATTTTATATAGAAAATCAGAGTTAGTTTAGCAGCGAAAAATACTTTTGGATCGATTTACAATAAATCTCAACCCGAGGGTTGTATGTTTCCTTGTTATCTATCTTGAGTCTTAGTGAGTCAGTCGAGTCTTTTATTTTACTTTGAGTCTGTAACTTGTGTTAGTTTGATGCTATGGGTTTGTTTGAGGTTTATTTTGCAGGTATTGATCGCTCCATTCGTACTTAATCTCCATTAGGGAGGGGTCAATCTTATCTTATTTATCTTGTAAAGGCAACCCGACAGTCGATTGTGCAACCGCGACCGAAATGCTATACGGTGCACACGAGGAAGAACGAAGCTGGCTACCATTCACTGCTATATTACCAGCTAAGTCGCTTCCTGTTTATTTTTGTCTTTTTATTTATAGTTGTGTCTCATTTCACATTGGGGACAATGTTTGTTTCAAGTATGGGGATGGGACTGCGTCTAGTGAGTCTAGTGTCTAGGTTTGTTTTATTTTGTAAAAATTCAAAAATACAAAAAAATTGAAAAATTTTGAAAAAATGTCCTTTGAAGTCAAAAGTTTTTACATAATAAATGAAAAATGATAGAACAACTGGATCTGTTTGTTGATTTTTAAAGGAATAAATAATAAAAAAACGTGTCTAATTAGTGAGGTTTTGGTAGACCAAGCCAGCTACTAAAGCTTAAATATCTTGTGAGTGTTGTTTAGGAATTAATTGAATTTAAAATCATGATCTCTTGTGGGTATTCATCTTAGGGTAATCGATAATAATGAAACTGTCAACATAGGGTGATAGGTACCACGTTAAGTTAAATTTAGAGGTTTTTGAATTTTTTTAACACACCACTCTCTTTTTATGAGAATAAATCCGAGTGTTGGTGGCGCCCGCATCCATAAATTCCATGTTATTAAGCTTATTTGTTAGAATACTGAGTTTTGCTTATGTGTTACCCTCCGGGATGACCACTTGGAGAAAACACCCCTAAGTGATACTTATGTACTTTATTTATTATAACTTAGTGTATGTGTTACCTTCCGGGAAAGCGACTTGGTTGAAACGTCTCTAGATGAAGTTTAATTTGCTTATTAATGCTCATTATTAGTCATTCATTCATGATTTCATCTAATTTCTAAACCCTGTAAATTTTAGTTTAACGTGGTGGGTGAAATCTATATGGTTTGACCCGTGCCTAGACATGACCGTGAGACGGGATTACTTAGAGTTGTAACTTTTAAGTATGAGTCACATAGATTGATTGATGTGATGTATAAATTGGAATTAGAACACTTAACAGAGGCTTGAAAGTTGGTGCTTGGGTTTAATCGGATAGAAATACTAATTATTGCTTTTCAACGCGTGAGTATGTTTGTGATTATGAAATAATTTGAGTTGTTAAGTTAGATTCCAGTTATGATTCCATTGCAGACTTTTTCAAGGACGAAAAAGGTTAAGTGTGGTGATGTTTGATGTAGTGCAAAGCACGCATCTTTATTCCTATTGTTTTCGTGCGCTTTACTTAGTTTTATATTCGTTTCGAGTCGTTTAAGTCTGTATTTTAGTCTATTGTATATTTTCAGGAGCTCGTGTGGAATAGCAAGCTATATCATGAAGAAACCGAGCAAGAGAAGAAAGCCCTGGAGAAAAGAAGAAAAAAGTTGGAAAATCATTCTCTCACGGTACACGAGGGAGGAGAGTGAAAATCTCGCGGTACGCGCAGAATGTAAAAACCGGCCGCGACTATTTTGGCCCTCGTGGTATGTGAGGGGCTGGCTATGATCTCTCGCGATACGCAAGAGACGGGAAATCCGAGAAAAAAAACCCTAATCGACTTCGAATAGGATTCTAATGCCACAATATGGGGGAGATCGATTATTCTGCAGTCTTGAGAGAGTCCAAGGGCGATTTTGGGGCTCTGGAAGTCGAATTGAAGCTAAAGGTTGGATCTTTGGATTCCCGGTTCGTTGATTTAACATATTCGGTTTCAAGGTTTATTTACTTTTGTTTGGATGTTTTAAACATGATCCTAGGCTAAAACATTAATGATGCCGAGGTCATTAGATGAATACTTCGTAAAGTTTAGATTTTTATCGGTTTTGGTTTCAATTGAATGGACTAGTGATTTTGTAATCAGTCTCTTGATGATAACTGTGATGAATATGCATGCTTTAATCTGATTTATGTTGATTTCAATTTCGTATGTCAGTTGTGGATGTCTTCTAGATCGTAATATGTGTGATTGTGGTAGTTTGTGATGGTATTGCTAGACGTAGTGAGCCATAGGAGTGTTAGTTGATCCTTGCTAGACCGAGTGTTCATCCTGTCTCAATACCCGAGAAGTTAGAGGTAGTTAGTTATTCTTCGGTATTAGGATTCTGAGTGAATTGTCTGAGTGGAAGTTTCCCTTAGGTGGTTTTAGTATTTGTTGTTATACTGTGTCATAGTTGTTATCTTGAGATTACCCCGTGCATTCTTTGAATGTATTATGGACAGTGAGACTGAAAGGTGATCTGTCTTTTGGGTACATTATCATTGTTGGAGAGACTGAAAGGTAATCCGACTATCTGGTGAGTTTACTACACTTTAGGTTCCTTAGTTGGTGACACCCTGAGAGTGATTAGGGATCCATTAAGTTGTATAGAGTAGTTATCCTTAGAAACCCAGATCCATCATAGTTTCCAGAACCGATAGAAGTTGAGCTTTGCAAGTAGGATTCTGACCTAGGTGGTATTCTCCCATCTCTGATATCTTCCTTAGTACTCTTTCTTAATAGTTAGAATCGTTCTTAGTTTTCTACATTATTAGTTTAATCAGTAATGTAGTAAACCCCCCAAACCAAATCATCTTTAGTCCGAGTTAGAGTCTAGTTTAGCTATAGTAGTGTCTCTAGGGTTCGATATTCCGGTTTACCATTAAGCTGTGCTACACTCGATAGGTACACTTGCCTGTCAGTGCGGTTTAGTTTGAAGGTGCTCCATTGATTACTTAGGAGTCTAGGTTAGGTTTTGTTTGTTTTTATATAGACAGTCTGGACGACATCAGTTATGCAAAAGAAAATCATTTACAAAAAGTTTTTATGTCTAAAAAAATAGCATTTTTTTGTGCTATCCGTGCTTTGGAGAAATGATAGAACTGACTTGTTTATGTCATCATATGAATTGGATCTGAAGGAGAACGCAGCTACAACTGATGATATGTTGATAGGCTTAGCATTTCAACCAAATTAGAAAGGTTACTCCGTTATAAACATAAAAATCGATGAAAAGTGGACTTCCCATCTAAGAGTAGGTCTTCACAAACTGAAACCTTTCACAAAGGGGTTGCGAGTTGACTGTTTACAGTCCTATATATTATGCAATTCTATACCATGCAATGTCATGA
Organism: Smallanthus sonchifolius; assembly: GCA_023525975.1. NCBI lineage: Eukaryota > Viridiplantae > Streptophyta > Magnoliopsida > Asterales > Asteraceae > Smallanthus > Smallanthus sonchifolius. The sequence continues at coordinate 48,948,026 of CM042023.1, forward strand.
AAAATAAAAGACACCAATGTGTGCTATACGAATAAAAATGATTTGCAAAGCAATATATTGAGCAAAAATACACGCAATGTGTGCTATACGAATAAAAATCAAAAGATTTGCAATGTCATACACCAAAAAGATATGCCTATTTGCGTACATCGTATTAGTATATATTTTTCACTTTTGGGATTTAAGTGACTATTCATAAAAGGATTTCATGACAAAAATATGGCATGTAAGTCCGTCGTGCTTGTAAGTCTTGCCAATTTTAGAAATCAGGGCTCGTAAGTATGTCGTGCTATGTTCCAGAACAAATCTTTAAAGATTTCCTTATCAGTGCAAATATCCGTGCTAGTTATACTCTAAATAGTTATATGTTAAGTTTTGCGGTGATCAACTCAAAGAGCTCTCATCATTTCCACTCAAAAGACCATGAGGATTGGTAGGTTTTACCTTTCTGTGTGTGGGATCTACTGATTTCTTACCAAAACATGATAATCATCATCTTTTTCGATTTAAAGCAAGGATGCATGAGCTTAAGATGACAGACATACCGACAATCATCTTTGGGATGTAACTATCCAGAAGAAAATTGAAGTATTGACTAACTTTACGAGCCAGTATAATCTCATTACAGGTGACATCGGTATAATCCTAAGGGTTTGGTGTGAATAGTCGTTTTTAATTCCTTGATTATCCAGAAAATCTTACAAAAATATGGTTTCCTTGTGTCTATGCATGTACTTTAAGTGGTTTATCTTTTGTCTTCTCATTTTGAGTCATGTGTTGGATGGTTTGCGTGTTTGAGGTGTCAAATTTCAGTTTCCCAAATTTTTCTGAGTTTTTGCCTGATTTGGCGACACTCTAGAGTATCGCCTATAAACCTGGGCGACAGACAGGTGTGTGGCCACTTACCATGGTGACACTCCGACAATTTTTAGCTGAACCTATAACTACAAAATTTGAAAACCATTTGACGTTTCTTCTTCCCTAAGCTTCGTTACACCATCGATAACACCCACAAACACACTTATTCGCTTTTCCAACCGATTTCTTCCTCGTTTGTGCGTTTTTGCTTCGATTTCTCCATACAATAGGTACTAGTATAGTTTATAAATGTTTTGTAAAGCTTTTGTAGAACAAAAAACTCCGTTTGATTGATTGCATGTTCAAAAAAGTAGATTTCTAGGGTTTTACGCTACTGAACTATTCTTCGGGTGACAGTCACCTTCGGTGACACTCATGGGGCGACATTATTCTGAACACAAGTTCAAATCTGGTCAACGACACTTGCCAGCGAAACTTCATGTGTTCGGCGACTGTTGGTCTAGTGACACTCAGACCAACGACACTTATCTAGCGACACTAATCTCTATCGCATATTACTGATCAAACGACACTCCGACGACACTTCTACAAAACTAAAATTTTTTATGATTTTTGTTTTGTCTTTTGTTTCTAATATTTTTCTTTTCTTGTGCAGATCAAATGGAAAACCTTATCTTTGATCCTCATCATAATGTGGTGGCATTCCTTGATGCAGATGTTCAGGGCTATCAAGATGTTGTAAGATGGCTCAAGAGATCCAGAATCAACCATGCTATTACTTGTCACATTCTAGTCATTGAGGATCAAATTCAGGAATTCTGGTACACTGCTATATTCAGAGTGAATGTTTCGCCTATCTACATCTTGGCAACTATGAATGGTAAAGTCATATGTATCTTTGAAGAAATAGTTCGTTCAGTTTTGAGGTTAAACGACTAAGCTGGTGATCCATACAAAGCTGATGATAGAACTGTTGAAGAAGGGTTTAAGAGGATGGACTATGAAGGAGATTTAAGAAAGAAAGAGATTAAGAAGAGTCAAGTGTCTCAAGAATGGAGGTTCATAACACACCTATTCGTCGTATGCCTCTCCCACGGGAAGGGAGGATACGATGCGATCAACTACGAATGGGTGAATGCCATGCTGAGATTATGTAAAGACAGAGCCATTAACATCTCTCATGTAATCTTCAGCCACATGTGTGGAAATGCTCAATCGAACTGATGGTTGATGTATCCTCGATTCGTATAAATGATGATAAATGACCAACTCCCAGATCTGCCTAAGGACGGAAATCTGTTATCCTTTACAACGATGAATATCATAATCTACACTGACTACAGCAGAGGACATATGATATGCCCTAAATTATAAATGTTTTGCATGCATAATAATCCCCATATTAAGGTACTAATTGCACAAAAGCCTTGCATTTGATACTTAAAACGTTTATATTTCACAATTGCAGGATAAACGATGTCCCGATATAAACAAAGCAAAAATTACTCAAAAAAAATCAAGAAATCAAGCTTTTGGAAGGAACAAACCCGAGCTTTGACTCCCTAAGGAGTCAACCAATGTTAACATCAGTGAAACAAGTGTAAAAGACAAAACAGGGAGCTAAGGAGGGATACACGGTCGTGCATCCCAATGCACGATCATGCATTGCCCTTCCTTGCTCCCCAAGGACCATAGTACACTAACATTTGTACCTGTTGATTCCCGATTGGTTTGCACGGCCGTGCAAACCAATGCACGGCCATGCATTGCTCATTTTGAGGCCTATAAATAGATGGCTTGGGTTCTTCATTCAACACACCTTACCACACCTCAAGATAGATAGAATTACTTCGTTTAAGTAATCTTAGAGTCGTAGTAGAGAGTAGAGAGGCCGCTTTGTTCGCAATAGGGTAGCCTACGAAACTCAGCATTATGCTAGTTGGTATGGCCATCCTTGGCTAAACCCTTTGTATTGCTTGGGTGAAGATGAAGTTTGGTGTATGTTAATGTTTAACTAATTAATCTAATGGTATGTTTATTCTTTAGTCATTCGTTCTTAAAACAATCTTCATGACGGACTTCTTATTATTACTTGATTTAGTCTTTACACTTGTGAGTGTTCTTGATTTTAAAGTGTAAGACCGTAAAACCTTTTTAATCAAACTTCTCTTGAAACTTGTACGTCCTTATACATGCTGATTTTGATAAGCCAAAGCTTGGTTAATATTAATAAGATCGTATGTCTTTATACGAGCTTGTTATGCAACCAAGAGTTGGTGAACTCATGTTGGGAACGGTACGTCTTTGTACATGGTTCCATTGTTGCATAACCTCCCGGTGAACAAAGTCTAATCACTCTTTTAATAAGAATGAAACGTGTTTAAGTTTGATGTCTCAAACCAACTAGGCGATAGGATCAAATGTCACACGCCAACCGACGGCGGAAACGTCAGGGCGGGACATGTTGAGTGTTCTTGAGCACAAGGTTGACTAAATTGTAATATATTAAACATCAATTTCATTTCAAATAATCCAAACACAACCAAATCCAATAAAGAACATAATTGAAATACATAAAATCCTTTATTCAAATTAACTAAGTCCCAAAGCCTATGTGAAGCAAATCTTGATCAAATCACACATTAGCACCTGAAACATGAATAAAATAAGGTCAACTAAAAAGTTAGTGAGCATACACACGTTTGTATATAACTAGCATATAGATTGTAAATAAACAAATCCATACATAACATGTTAAAATAAGGCATTTATGGGGAGCAGCTATTGTGTAACCAAGTACAATCAAACCTTTGTAACTAGCATACAAAATTGTGTTGTCGGTAACAATCACCCTACCTGGGTGGGTTTGTCAGACTTAATAGATCTATCATTGTAAACCGTCCGCTTGAATAGTTAATGATTGCATATAAATCGCACACAAAAGTTAACACAACTAGCACTCGGGCATAAAGCTCAAATTGCACATATGAATGTAAAGGGGACTTGTATTTGTGTAGTCTGTGTAATTGTAAACAATAGTATTGTATAATGTTCATGTTCCACCCCAAAAGTGTAAAAGAGTAAAAGGGGCTATGTAATACTCACATGATTCGAAGGCGTAGTTTACACAAAATACTAGATAGAAATATGGATCCTTGAAATGCACAAGTTAACCTAAAGTGTAAAGTATATTGTATTAATAGTGTGCACAAAAGTTTAAGTCTAAAGTTGCATTTGGACTTGTGTAAAAAGTCATTGATTTGTACTTGAAAGTATGGAATAAAATATAATGTTTGAAACGAATATTTTTGGAACATTTTGATTTAAGGTTTGAAATTGATTAACTAAATAGGTAATTTAAGTAACTATTGTTTATGAAAATAATGTAAGTATTAAATGTAATTAAGTATAAATAAATAATTGTTTATGTTTAAATATAAATATAAATTAAATAAATAACCATTTCTTTCTTTATTTATTTATAAAATATGTAACTTAACCATTAAAATACTTTTTTTTAACTGTTAGGTTTAACAATAAGTGTAAATTTAATTTTTATAAACTTTAAATAACAAATTCTATTTATTCCCAGATTAAATATTTGGTCTTTTTAAATAGAGTCAAATACATTTTTTATAAAAATCAATTATTTTATTTTGAAAATTAATCTGAGATATTCATTGTTTGGAAAATATAAAAATTATAATTCTGCCAAGATATTCTAACACGCACAAGACCGTGCCTGGGAAGGGACACGATCGTGCTCTAACCACGGGCGCGACCGTGTTAGTCAGGGCGCGACCGTGTTAGTCAGGGCGCGACCGTGTTGATCAAACAGGGAATAACTAACCAAATCATTAGGCACGACCGTGCCTTGGCCAGGCACGATCGTGTCTATGATTCTAAAACACGACTGAGATTAGCCAAAGGGCATGACTGGGTCTGAGCAGGAGGCACGGCCGCGCTGAAAGCCGGTACGTCCGTGTCTCATGAGGCACGACCGCGCTGTATGATTAGCGTGACCGCGTCTGTTCCAAAACAGGAACGAATTGACAACTTCTTGTATTGTTAGCATTGGAAATCATAGGGCTTTTATTTATAGCATTATTACGAGTCTTGTTATATAGATTAATTGTATTTAAATCGCGTTTAGGACTGGATTCGATTAAACCATTTGGAACGAAAATGTGGCTTCGGGTTCGAGACGATTTCCATAATGAAAGCCCAAATTAATATGGGGCTTTTGATCTATGAACTGAAACGAGTGAAAAAAAGGTTTCAATTACCCGAAAGAGTAGTGAATTGTTAGAGAACGGTAGGGAGGAGTTCCGGCGTCGGCGAGCTTGGCTTCCGACGTCTTCTGTTACGATTCCGGTTGCTTCGAGTGGGTCAGTAGCCTCTGGGAGGATCGTGTAGCGTTTGATTGGGGGAAATTCACTCCAGAGTCGGAGGATCGATGTTCAAATGAGAGGATTTTTATTTTCTTGAGACGAATCGGGTTTCTGATGTTAATGATTACAATTGATAATATTATTTTCTTTGTTAATGAAAGTAAAACGCATATCGGTTAGGAAACTCAACGATCTCACGTTTAAAACTTCATTTAGGTTTCAACTGGTACTAGGCGCGACCGTGCCCAAGCGAGGGGCGACCGTGCCTAGGCAACGGGCACGATCGTTCCAAAGCGAGTCACGCGACCGCGCCAAAGCACTTGGCGCGACCGTGCCAGAATGAGGCGCGACCGTGTCTATTAGGGTTTCTTGTTACTTTTCAACATCAGACCTTGTAACTTTAGTCTTTGACATATTTGTATAAATAGGTACTTATGTAGTGTTTAGTAGGTTATAACTGAGTAAAATTTTCGGATTTGCATTGAAATATAGTATTTAATTGATGGTACGAATAGAACAAAACAGTGCACTAGAATTGGGTTTGAAATGCATTACATTGAATTGAAATACGGATACTAAAAATCAGAAATGTTACAGTCTCCCTATGTTCAGGGAATTTCGTCCCGTAATTTAGCTAGAGGAAGCGACGACATCAGTAAAAAGATGGGGGTACTTGAGCTTCATTTGGTCCTCTCGTTCCCAAGTAAATTCAGAACCACGCTTAGATTCCCAACAGACTTTGACAATAGGAATACGACTTCGCTTGAGCTGTTTGATTTCACGATCCATGATTTCTACCGGTCTCTCAACGAAGTGCATCGTTTCATCAATGTGCACGTCGTCAAGAGGTATGTGAATATTTTCGTTAGCAAGGCATTTCTTCATATTAGACACATGAAATGTAGGATGCACATTGCCAAGTGATGGAGGTAACTCGAGTTTGTAAGCCACTTTCCCAATCCTTTCAAGGATTTTGAATGGACCCACATAGCGAGGTGATAATTTGCCTTTCTTTCCAAAACGGATCACACCCTTCCACGGAGACACCTTTAGGAGAACAAGGTCACCGACTTGGAATTCCAAGGGTTTTCGTCATTTGTCGGCATAACTCTTTTGCCGACTCCTCGCAACTCGAATGTTGTCACGGATTTGGATAATCTTGTCGGATGTTTCTTGAATTAGCTCAGGACCGGTGATTTGTGCTTCACCAATCTCGTTCCAACAGATAGGAGAACGACACTTGCGACCATAGAGAGCTTCAAATGGAGCCATGTTGATACTCGTGTGGTAGCTATTATTGTAAGAGAACTCGATTAGGGATAGATGTGAATCCCAATTGCCACCAAAATCAATTACACAAGCTCTAAGCATATCCTCAAGAGTTTGGATTGTTCGTTCGGTCTGACCATCCGTTTGGGGATGGTAGGCAGTGCTCAAATCCAATCATGTACCAAGGGCAGTTTGGAGAGATCGCCAAAAATGTGAGGTGAACCGAGCATCTCTATCGGAGATTATGATTAAGGGAACACCGTGACGGCTCACAATTTCATCAATGTAAATTCAGGCTAGTTTCTCAACCCGATAGTCTTCACGGAAAGGCAAGAAATGAGCAGATTTGGTGAGACGGTCAATGATCACTCAAATGCTATCATAACCACTTGAGGTGCAAGGGAGTTTGGTAATAAAATCCATAGCTAAGCTCTCCCATTTCCACAAGGGAATTTCTGGTTGTTCAAGCAAACCGGAAAGACGTTGGTGTTCAGCTTTGACTTTGGAGCAAGTTAGACATTTGGCAACATAGAGAGCAATGTCTTTCTTCATACCAGGCCACCAATATTGTTGGCGAAGATCTTGGTACATTTTATCTGCACCAGGATGAATAGAATAACGAGTCTTGTGAGCCTCATTCATGAGAAACGTACGGAGATCATCGCGATCGGGAACCCAAATACGGTTCAAGTAATAAAGTAAGCCATTGGGTTTTGATTCAAGCTGAAGTTCAACACCACACGACATTTCCTCGCACATGTTACCTTCGGTGACTGAGACGTGTTGAGCTTCTAAGATGCGATTTTGAATGTCGGTTTGAATTCGGACACGTTGAAGCATGACATGGTCCTTTCGACTCAAAGCGTCGGCTACAACATTCGCTTTGCTGGGATGGTAACGAATCTCGCAGTCATAATCGTTAAGGAGTTCAACCCAACGTCATTGCCTCATATTGAGTTCTTTTTGGTTGAAAATGTGTTGAAGACTTTTGTGGTCGATGAACACCACACATTTTGTGCCATAGAGGTAATGTCTCCAAATCTTCAATGCGAATACGACCGCACCCAACTCGAGGTCGTGCGTCGTATAATTCCACTTATGAATCTTAAGTTTCCTTGATGCATAAGCAATTACTTTGCCTCGTTGCATGAGGACACAACCGAGACCTTGATTGGAAGCATCACAGTAGACAACTAGATCATCATTCCCATCAGGGAGAGTCAAAATAGGAGCATTGCATAACTTTTGCTTGAGTGTTTGGAAAGCTTCTTCTTGTTTTGGTCCCCATTCATAGGTTTATCCCTTGTGGGTCAAAGTGGTAAGAGGGACAGCAATTTTGGAGAAGTTTGAGATGAAACGACGATAATATCACGCAAGACCAAGAAATGAACGAACTTCGGTGGGGGTCTTCGGGGCATTCCAATTCTTAACCGCTTCGATCTTAGCAGGGTCAATATGAATTCCCTTGTCGTTGACGATATGACCAAGAAATTGAACTTCTTTTAGCCAAAATTCACATTTGGAGAATTTGGCATATAGTTGTTCCTTCCTCAAGAGGTCCAAAACCAACCTAAGGTGTTGTTCATGGTTGGCTTTAGTCTTGGAGTAGATTAAGATATCGTCAATGAAGACGATCACAAATTTATCAAGGTATGGTTTGCACACACGATTCATGAGGTCCATGAAGACCGTAGGTGCATTGGTTAGTCCAAAAGGCATGACCATGAACTCGTAGTGACCATATCTTGTTCGGAACGCAGTATTTGGAATATTTTCCTCTTGTACACGGAGTTGGTGATAACCCGATCAAAGATCAATCCTCGAGAAGCAAGTAGAACCTTGAAGTTGATCAAAGAGATCATCAATTCTTGGCAAGGGATAACAGTTCTTGATGGTAAGCTTGTTGAGTTCGCGGTAGTCAATACACATGCAGAATGATCCATCCTTCTTTTTGACGATCAAGACGGGTGCACCCCACGGTGAATGACTTGGACGGATGAAGCCCTTGTCGGAGAGCACTGGGAGTTGACTTGCAAGTTCTTCATTTCAGAAGGTGCAAGACGGTAAGGAGCTCTAGCCACGTGGTTAGCTCCGGGCACAAGATCAATGCGAAATTCTACTTGTCGAATGGGTGGAAGACCGGATAGATCTTCGGGAAATACTTCGGGAAAATCCTGAATGATGGGAATATCTTGGATACTCTTCTCTTTGACATCCTTTTGAACAATATGAGCTAAGAAGGCTATGTACTTCTTTCGTAAGTACTTTTAGGCGGTAGTACATGACATCAACTTAAGTCCTTTACAAGGCTTTTCACCAAAGACTCTTAATGTTTCTCTCGACGGTAGAGGTATTCGGATGCACTTCTCAAAATAGATGACTTCGGCATGATGATTCGATAGCCAATCCATGCCTATGATGACATCAAAACTCCCTAGTGGCATTGGTACAAGGTTGATTGGAAACGTATGATCATTAAGTTCTAGGGAGCAATCATAGATAATGGAGTCAATTGTAAGAGAGTCACCATTTGCTACTTCGACGGTAAAGGTTTTCTCTAATTGGGATCGTGTCTTAGCAAGTAAAGGTTCAAAGTTAAGTGACACAAAACTTTTATCGCCACCGGTATCAAATAAAATGGAGGTATATTGACTATTAACAAGGAACGTACCATTGACCACATCATTGTTGGCTTGAGCTTCATTGGCGTTTATGTTGAAAGCACGCCCACGATTGGTAAATCTTGGGCATTGGTCACGGAAATGATTTGGGTCGCCACATTCATAACAAGCACGCCCATTTGCAATAGTTGGAACACCTTGATTAGCCACTTGTGGGTTGGTTCGGTTTGGGGGGTTGACTTGGCCTGCAAGAGCTTTGGCCCTACAAACATGAACCATATGGCCATATCTCCCACAATGAGTACAGAGGCGACATGGGATGCTTTGGGGATGATGATAATTGCATGTGTCACAAAGCGGGTAGAGCCCAACATATGGCTTTTTGGCTGGTGCTTGAACCATAGGTGCTGCTTGATTAACAGGAATAGCAGGAGTGACCATAACATAGTTTCTAGCCTTTCTCTTCCTGTTATTACGGGAGGGTTCAGTTGTGGCTTCTTTGATGTGGGTGGGAGGAGTTGCAGTGTCGGAGACTTTCTTTGTGCCCTTTTTAGTAAGAGTCCCCACCTTCACATGGTTATCGGTTAAGGTAGCGGATAAACGGATAGCATCTTCAAGTGTTGCGGGATTTCTCCCTAGGACAGTATCTTGAATTTGCCTAGGTAATACACCAATATATTTTTCAATGCAGCGGGATAAAGGTGTGACCATGTGGGGCACGAGGAGACTCAACTCATGGAACCGAGTTGTATATGCCAGGCTTTCACCACTATCTTGGGCAAGATCCCAAAATTCGGCTTCGAGTTTCTTTACCTCATTTCGAGGACAGAATTCCTCAGTCATTAGCCTTTTAACCTCATCCCAAGGTAAGGCCATTGCTACATCCACACCCCTATTCCTCTCTTCCCCATTCCACCACGTGAGTGCCCGTTTTTGTAAGACACTTGTGGCATGACGAACACGAAGGTTATCAGGGCAGTCACTATTGAGAAAGGTATTCTCAATACTTTCGAACCATTGAAGAAGTCCCGTAGCTCCTTCAGTACCATAAAACTTGAGGGGATTGCATGAGTTGAAATGCTTGAAGGTGCATTGAGATGGGTTGGCACCACCATTTCCACCATTACCACCATTTGCCCCATGGTTACCATTGGTGGCACCATTAGCTTGAGTGAGTTGAGTTACGAGTTGTGCAAGGATGGTAGCGATGTCGGTGTTGGTGTTGGCCACGGGAGCACGACGGGGAGGCATTCTACAGATTTTCACAAGACAAGAAAAGATGTAAGAACTTATGAATGTTGTTTGGGTTTAAAAGAATAAGATAAAAAATAAAATAGTAATTCATAGTTGGGATTGTACTCAAATAGTGATATAATCACTTGAATACTATGACACATTAAGGTTAATTAAACTCATATAATTTTCAAGGAGACATGCTTTAGCCTATAAGTAAACACTCATCCCGGGAATTCCCAGGAAAGCATACGTGTCCCTCGGTTGATTGGGATTTATGCGAAATGCTTTCCTAGACAGAAAACCCAGAATACAGGTGTCACCCTTCCAGATTGCACGTGTCCTCAAATAATTAACAAAGTTTAAAAACCTTAACGAGGGTATAAAAAAGATTTTTATAGTTTTAGATCCATGAAGTTTCCACATGCTAAGAAGATGTTGATAGAGAAGTAGATAAGAATATTATGAGGTTTTAGGGTATAGGTAGGGATATTGTCTATTTAATTTATTATTTAAGTATAGTCGAATAAGTCATGAATTTCTAATAAGTAAGGTCTCAAAAACGAAATAATAATCATAGTAAGCATGTAACACATAGCATGTAACACAAAACATGTAGCACATAAACATGAAGCATGGCATAAGTGGGTGTCCTAAAGTTATAGTCCAGGTTAAGAGTGTCTAATAACCTAGTTCCCTATAACCAAGGCTCTGATACCAATCTGTCACACCCCAACCGACGGCGGAAACGTCGGGGCGGGACATGTTGACTGTTCATGAGCACAAATTTGACTAAATTGTAATATATTAAACATCAATTTCATTTCAAATAATCTAAACACAACCAAATCCAAGAAAGAACATAATTGAAATACATAAATCATTTATTCAAATTAACAAAGTCCCAAAGCCTATGTAAAGCAAATCTTGATCAAATCACACATTAGCACCTGAAACATGAATAAAATAAGGTCAACTAAAAAGTTGGTAAGCATACACAGGTTTGTATATAATTAGCATATAGATTGTAAATAAACAAATCCTTACATAGCATGTTAAAATAAGGCATTTATGGGGAGCAGCTATTGTGTAACCAAGTACAATCAAACCTTTGTAACTAGCATGCAAAATTGTGTTGTTGGTAACAATCACCCTACCTGGGTGGGTTTGTCAGACTCAATAGATCTATCATTGTAAACCGTCGGCTTGAATAGTTAATGATTGCACATAAATCGCACACAAAAGTTAACACAACTAGCACTCGGGCATAAAGTTCAAATTGCACACATGAATGTAAAGGGGACTTGTATTTGTGTAGTCTGTGTAATTGTAAACAATAGTATTGTATAATGTTCATGTTCCACCCTAAAAAGTGTAAAAGACTAAAAGGGGCTATGTAATACTCACATGATTCGAAGGCGTAGTTTATACAAAATACTAGATAGAAATATGGATCCTTGAAATGCACAAGTTAACCTAAAGTGTAAAGTATATTGTATTAATAGTGTGCACAAAAGTTTAAGTCTAAAGTTGCATTTGGACTTGTGTAAAAAGTCATTGATTTGTACTTGAAAGTATGGAATAAAATATAAAGTTTGAAATGAATATTTTTGGAACATTTTGATTTAAGGTTTGAAATTGATTAACTAAATAGGTAATTTAAATAATTATTGTTTATGAAAATAATGTAAGTATTAAATGTAATTAAGTATAAATAAATAATTGTTTATATTTAAATATAAGTATAAATTAAATAAATAACCAATTCTTTATTTATTTATTTATAAAATATGTAAATTAACCATTAAAATACTTTTTTTTAACTGTGAGGTTTAACAATAAGTGTAAATTTAATTTTTATAAACTTTAAATAACAAATTCTATTTATTCCCAGATTAAATATTTGGTCTTTTTAAATAGAGCCAAATACATTTTTATAAAAATCAATTATTTTATTTTGAAAATTAATGTGAGATATTCATTGTTTGGAAAATATAAAAATTATAATTCTGCCAAGAAATTCTAACACGCACAAGACCGTGCCTGGGAAGGGACGCGATCGTACTCTAACCACGGGCGCGACCGTGCTAGTCAGGGCGCGACCGTGTTGATCAAACAGGGCATAACTAACTAAATCATTAGGCACGGCCGTGCCTTGGCCACGCACGATCGTGTCTATGATTCTAAAACACGACTGAGATTAGCCAAAGGGCATGACTGGGTCTGAGCAGGAGGCACGGCCGCGCTGAAAGCCGGTACGTCCGTGTCTCATGAGGCACGACCGCGCTGTATGATTAGCGCGACGGCGTCTGTTTCAAAACAGGAACGAATTGACAACTTCTTGTATTGTTAGCGTTGGAAATCATAGGGCTTTTATTTATAGCGTTATTACGAGTCTTGTTATATAGATTAATTGTATTTAAATCGCGTTTAGGACCGGATTCGATTAAACCATTTGGAATGAAAATGTGGCTTCGGGTTCGAGACGATTTCCATAATGAATGCCCAAATTAATATGGGGCTTTTGATCTATGAACTGAAACGAGTAAAAAAAGGTTTCAATTACCCGAAAGAGTAGTGAATTTTTAGAGAACGGTAGGGAGGAGTTCCGGCGTCGGCGAGCTTGGCTTCCGGCGTCTTCTGCTACGATTCTGGTTGCTTCGAGTGGGTCAGTAGCCTCTTTGGTTGGGGGAAATTCACTCCAGAGTAGGAGGATCGATGTTCAAATGAGAGGATTTTGATTTTCTTGAGACGAATCGGGTTTCTGATGTTAATGATTACAATTGATAATATTATTTTCTTTGTTAATGAAAGTGAAACGCATATCGGTTACGAAACTCAACGATCTCGCGTTTAAAACTGCATTTACGTTTCAACTGGTACTAGGCGCGACCGTGCCCAAGCGAGGCGCGACCGTGCCTAGGCACCGGGCGCGATCGTTCCAAAGCGAGTCGCGCGACCGTGCCAAAGCACTTGGCGCAACCGTGCCAGAACGAGGCACGACCGTGCCTATTAGGGTTTCTTGTTACTTTTCAACATCAGACCTTGTAACTTTAGTCTTTGACATATTTGTATAAATAGCTACTCATGTAGTGTTTAGTAGGTTATAACCGAGTAAGATTTGAGGATTTGCATTGAAATATAGTATTTAATTGATGGTACGAATAGAACAAAACAGTGCACTAGAATTGGGTTTGAAATGCATTACATTGAATTGAAATACGGATACTAAAAATCAGAAATGTTACATCAAAGATTTGAGGGGAATCCTACCATTTTATTCTAAAGAACATAATTCGTGAACCAAATGTGGTGAGAATGAGGCGCTAGCGGTGTACCGTTCACTTATTTGTATTAGTCATATCATCGGATTAGTTAACATAGCATTATCATATACCAAGCGGATTCAAAGCCCAAAGCAATACTCGTTGTGATATGCTGTTATTTACTTTCCTGTTATTTATATTTCTTTTACACTCTTCGCGCACATTTTACATTCTCTGTTATTTACTTTATCGTCGCTTACATTTCATTCATTACTTACCTGTCATTTACTTTTCTGTCATTTACTTTTCCGCGTCACAAGCACACAAAACCCAATCACTAATTAAACCAGATAAACGATAACAAACATTGAGTATTGGAACTCGACCGTGTCCATTGGTTCGATACTTGGTTCTTAGCTAAAGTATATTACGATGCGATAGGTACACTTGCCTATTGGGTGTATGTTTAGTTTGAGTATTTATCATTTTATAAATTTAAAACCTGATCTCGTGAAACTATCTCTAGATATAATATTTCTATATATAACACAACAACACGAAAGCACATCAATTTTTTGGAGCCATTGTCGGGGACACGGTGATTTCAAGAAAGATTCGAGTTAACGGATTAGCCTTTTTAACATTAACATTTTCAATCTGTTTTTCTGTTACGTTTGTTGAATGTAGTGTATGATCCATAGCTCCACTACTGGTTTATATCAACCTTTAGCAGAGCCCAAAAGATTCTTTCACCGCCGATTACGTGAAAACCGAACTAGAAGAATGGCTGTACAAAACCTCACTATTTCCGACTTTGCAAGACCGTCACTTGAAGCTTTGGGTCTAGCATCAAAAGGCCGACAGTTGACGCTAACAAATTTGATATCAAATCGCATGTAATTCATATGATCCAATCATCATGCACATTCCATGTATTACCCGATGAATAGCCACATGCCCACATTGCAAATTTCCACGAAATTTGTGACACTTTCAAACTGAAAGGAGTTTCGAATGACGCTATTCGACTCCCAATGTTTCCTTTCTCTCTAAGGGAATGAGCTAAGGCATGGCTAAACTCTCTTCCTACCGGGTCAATCACTACATAGAATGATCTAGCTCAGAAACTTCTTTCGAAATACTCCTATAAGCAAAAACCGCAAAATTGAGAAACGATATTACCACCTTCGTTCAGGAGCACGGTGAGTCATTATATGAGGCATGAGAACGTTTCCAAGATATGTTGAGGAAATGCCCTAACCACGGGCTAGATGTTTGGCTACAAGTATCATCATTCTACAATGGGTTGCACAATCAAGCTCGTCAGACACTCGACGCTACTGCAGGAAGCTTACAACCTAATTGATGAAATAGCTATGAACAACTATCAATGGTACAATCCAAGAAGTAATAAAGGAGCCAGGAAAGCTGCTCACTCTGTTGATACTATCACTTCACTCTCTGCTCAAGTGGATTCCCTCACCACTCGACTAAATCAAATTAGCAAGGGCAAGGTAAACGCGGAAAATACTGGAGAAACAAAAGGAACCGTTATGGATGTTGAGCAAGTTCACTTTATCGGAACTAATCGCCTGCAAAACAATCCCTACGTGTGACACCTGCAAATTTCAGAATGTAGATACCAAACTGTTAGGCTAAAACCCAACTAGGCCCAATAAGGCCCAATAGGAAGTCAAGTCCATTTGAGGCCCGGTAAGGATACAAGCCCGTTAGAAATCCAAATTTACACAATCCGAATATCATATTAGTCACACGATTTCATTTAATGACTCGTTACGCGATTCTGAGAATTTAAGAAAAGATATAAGAATGTACGCGGTTCAGAAATTCTAAACGTTAAACGTGTTAAACAACGGTTTTTACCGGGTATTCGACAGAACGATTAGATGAATTAATGAATTATTGATATTAAGTATTAATATTCATTTGAAAAGACTGTTCGGATAAATACACGTGTAGTACGTGTATACGAATGTTAAACCACGTTAAATCCTCATAAAACTAACGATAGCGGTACGGTTATTACCGATACGGATAAATATTTGTTTATAATAAAAATGTTATTAATAACCAGAGAGTGAAACGATAAATCCGACGAACAGACTCACACACGCGTTGTCAGCTCATACCGACTCGAATATTCTCCGGTAATAAGCTAACAAAATAAATTATTTGAATATTTATTTTAGTATTAATATTTATATTATGAACGACAAATATTAATCGGGAACTAAATGCATGACGATATTTTGGGTTTGACACGCGTTACTGGTAGGTAGCCTACCCACTTAAAACGCTAGATATATATATAAAATCTTCTCATCTTTTTCCTCATTTGCACAACAAACACACACACTTGTGTGTGTGTGTGTTCAGAGAGAGAACGAGAGAAAGGAAGGGGGGGGGGTCGGCCACCTTTCGGCGGCTGTCACACCCCGACCGATGGCGGAATCATCGGGGCGGGACATGTAAGACTGTTCATAGCACATGGTTGACTAAATTGAAATATATTAAAGTCAAATTTACATTACAATAAAATCCAAGTACAAGATCAAATTCAAACAAGAAACATAAACAATTCATAAAATCTTGATTTATTTTGCTAAGTCCAAATCCTATGTTGAACACGTCTTGAATCAATCTCACATATAGGGGCCTGAAACATGAATAAAATAAAGTCAACTAAAAAGTTGGTGAGTATAACACAGTTGTATATAGATAGCATATAGTTGAAAACAAATCCTTTACATGACATGATAAATAAGGCGTTCATGGGGAGTAACTATTGTGTAACCAAATGTACAATCAAACCTTGTAACTAGCATGCAAAACAAAGTGTATTGTCGGTTTCAATCACCGCGTACCATGGGTGGGTTTGTCAGACTCAATAGATCCATCATTGAAAACCGTCGGCTTGTATAGTTAATGATTGCACATAAGAGCATACAAAGGTTAAACACACCTAGCACTCGGGCACAAAGCTCAAATTTTTGCACACATGTATGTAAATAGGATTTTTTTTTTGCACTTGTGTAGTTTGTGTAAATGTAAATGTGTAATGTGTAATGAGTATAGAGTTCATGTTCCACCCCTAAAGTGTAAAAGAGTAAAAGGGGTTGTGAATACTCACTTGGTATGGAAGTGAAGCTAACAAGGAATATAGATAGCAAAAAGATCCTTGAAAAGCACACTTTAACCTAAATAGTAATATGCATTGAATCACATAGATGTATAAAGTTTAAAAATGAAAGTTGGATTTGTATATAAAACCATTGGTTTGTATTTAAAAAGGATTGAATAAAATATATAAAGTTTGAGGTAAAATATGTTTGAAACAATTTAATTAGGTTTGAATTAAATAAATAAGTGTATAACTATAGTTTATGAAATAATGTCAATATTAATTGTAATTAAGTATAAATAAATAAAACGATTTTGATTTAAAATGTAAAGTAAATAAGTCATCATTATTTATAAATTTTGTAACTTAATTATTTAAAATATCATTTAAGTGTAAGATGATAAATATAAATTTAATTTTTATAAACTTTTCAATAAATTACATTTATGCCAAGATTAAACTTTTAATCTATTTTCAAATATAGAAAACATATTTTTATAAAATCTGAAACATTTACTGATTAAAATCTAAAAATTATAATTCTGTTAAAAATTCTGAGTCTAGCACGACCGTGCCTCGGAAGGGCACGATCGTGCTCAAGCCACGGGCGCGACCGCGCTAGTCGGGGCGCGACCGGGTTGATCAATCAGGAGCACAATCTAGACAAGTCATCAGGCACGACCGTGCCTTAGCCCGGCACGGTCGCGTCTATGATTTTTAGACACAACAGAGACTAGCCCAAAGGGCATGACAAGGTCTGGACGGATGACACGACCGCGCTGCTAGTCGACACGACCACGCTAAACGAGGCACGGCCGCGCTAGATGATTAGCGCGACCGTGTCTATTCCAAATCTGACACGAATCGAGAGTTTCTTGTATTTTGAACACATGAATTGTTAGGGCTTTTGATTAATGGGTTATTAAGAGTCTTTTCATATAACTTAATTGTATGGAAATCGAGTTTAAGCATGGGTTCGATTAAATCATTTTTATTAAAATATGATTTCTGATTCTGATCGAATTCTATAATGGAAGCCCAAATTGAATGAGGGCTTTTGATAATGTTACTGAAATGAGTGAGATGGAGAGTATACTTACCCTGAAACGTAACGAATCGATGAAGAACGGCAGAGATGAGTTCCGGCGACGGAGGTAAAGGTTTCCGATGACTTCGACTGCGATTCCGGCTAGGCCAGAGAGTCCAGAGTCTTGGAGAGAGCCGGGAGATGATAAATCCTTTCTTGATCGGGAGAATTTGGGTTCCAGGAGGAAGACTCGAGTTTTGTTTGAATTGCTTGAGAGAGAATTCGAGATTGATGGAGAAAAACTGAGGCGTTGAGTAATTGAAAATGGTATAACTCGCGTTAAAGGAAAAGAAACGTAATCGGATTTGAAATTCGAACGATTGACCGTTTTGAAATCACATTTACGTTTCGACTGTTTCGCAGGCGCGACCGTGCCAAGATTGGCGCGACCGTGCTTAGGAACCGGGCGCGATCGTTCCAGGACCAGCCGCGCGATCGTGCCGAGGCACTTGGCGCGACCGTGCTAGAACGAAGCACGACCGTGCTAACTAGGGTTTCTTGATAAATTTTCAACTTTAGTCCTTGACTTTTCAGCTTTTATAAATTTGAAATATATAGTTACTTGTATAGCGTTTATGTGCATATAATCGAGTAAAACTTGCGAACTTGTATAGAATCATTGCATTTTATTTACCGCGGGAAAAATATTGAGACATTGCACGAGTATAGAACTTGAAATTTCATTACATTGAATTGAAATATGAATACTAAAAATCAGAGATGTTACAGTCTCCCCATGTTGAGAGAATTTCGTCCCGAAATTTAGCTAGAGGAAACAACATTAATAGTAAAAAGATGAGGGTACTTGAGCTTCATTTGGTCTTCTCGTTCCCAAGTGTACTCAGGACCACGCTTAGACTCCCAACGAACTTTGACGATAGGAATACGACTTCGCTTGAGTTGCTTGACTTCACGATCCATAATTTCCACCGGCTTCTCAACGAAGTGCATCGTTTCATCAATGCGCACGTCGTCAAGCGGTATATGGAGATTTTCATCAGCGAGACACTTCTTTAGGTTAGATATATGAAATGTAGGATGCACATTGCCAAGAGATGGAGGTAACTCGAGCTTGTAAGCCACTTTCCCAATCCTTTCAAGGATTTTGAATGGACCAACATAACGAGGTGATAACTTGCCTTTCTTTCCAAAACGGATCACACCCTTCCATGGAGATACCTTAAGAAGAACGAGATCACCGACTTGGAATTCCAAGGGTTTTCGACGCTTGTCGGCATAACTCTTTTGTCGACTCCTTGCTACTCGGATATTGTCACGGATTTGAATAATCTTGTCGGAAGTTTCTTGAATTAACTCGGGACCGGTGATTTGTGCTTCACCAATCTCGTTCCAACAGATCGGAGAACGACACTTGCGACCATAGAGAGCTTCGAATGGAGCCATGTTGATACTTGTGTGGTAGCTATTGTTATAAGAAAACTCAATAAGGGATAAATGTGAATCCCAATTGCCACCAAAATCGATTACACAAGCTCTAAGCATGTCTTCAAGAGTTTGGATTGTTCGCTCGGTTTGGCCATCAGTTTGGGGATGGTAAGCCGTGCTCAAATCCAAACGAGTACCAAGAGCAGATTGGAGAGATTGCCAAAATCGAGAAGTGAACCGAGCGTCTCTATCAGATATTATGTTCAAGGGAACACCATGACGGCTCACAATTTCATCAATGTAAATTCGGGCAAGTTTCTCCACTTTGAAGTCTTCACGAATAGGCAAAAAGTGGGCAGATTTGGTGAGTCGATCAATGATCACCCAAATACTATCATAACCACTCGAGGTGCGAGAGAGCTTGGTAATGAAATCCATAGCTAAATTCTCCCATTTCCACACGGGAATTTCCGGTTGTTCAAGCAAACCAGAAGGACGCTGATGTTCGGCTTTGACTTTGGAGCAAGTTAAGCATTTGGCAACATAAAGAGCAATGTCCTTCTTCATACCGGGCCACCAATAAAGCTGACGAAGATCTTGGTACATTTTATCCGCACCAGGATGAATAGAATAACGAGTCTTATGAGCCTCGTTCATGAGAATTGCATGGAGATCATCGCGATCGGGAACCCAAATACGGTTCAAGTAATATAGTAAGCCATTGGGTTTAGATTCAAGAAGAAGTTCAACACCACACGACATTTCTTCATACATGTTACCCTCGGTAACTGAGACGTGTTGAGCTTCCAGGATACGGGTTTGAATATCGGATTGAATACGGGCGCAATGAAGCATAACATGGTCTTTTCGACTCAAAGCATCGGCTACAACATTCGCTTTGCCGGGATGGTAACGAATCTCGCAGTCGTAGTCGTTAAGGAGTTCGACCCAACGTCGTTGCCTCATATTGAGTTCTTTTTGGTTGAAGATATGTTGAAGACTTTTGTGGTCGGTGAATACCACACATTTCGTGCCATATAGGTAGTGTCTCCAAATCTTTAACGCGAATACGACCGCACCCAACTCGAGGTCGTGCGTCGTATAATTCTTTTCATGAATTTTGAGTTGTCTTGATGCATAAGCGATCACTTTGCCTCGTTGCATGAGGACACAACCAAGACCTTGGTTAGAAGCATCACAATAGACAACTAGATCATCATTTCCATCGGGGAGAGTCAAGATGGGAGCATTGCACAACTTTTGCTTAAGAGTTTGGAAAGCTTCTTCTTGCTTCGGTCCCCATTCATAAGCTTTACCCTTATGGGTCAAGGCGGTAAGAGGGACAGCAATATTTGAGAAGTTTGAGATGAAACGACGATAATAACCCGCAAGACCAAGGAACGAACGAACTTCGGTAGGAGTCTTCGGGGCATTCCAATTCTTAACCGTTTCAATCTTAGCAGGATCAACATGAATACCCTTGTCGTTGACGATGTGACCAAGAAATTGAACTTCTTTTAACCAAAATTCACATTTGGAGAACTTGGCATATAGTTGTTCTTTCTTTAAAAGGTCCAAAACCAATCTAAGGTGTTCTTCATGGTCGGCTTTAGTCTTGGAATAGATTAAGATATCGTCAATGAAAACGATCACGAATTTATCAAGGTACGGTTTGCACACACGATTCATGAGGTCCATGAAAACTGCGGGTGCATTGGTTAATCCAAAAGGCATAACCATGAACTCGTAATGACCATACCTTGTTCGGAAAGCAGTCTTAGGAATGTCATCTTCTTGAACACGGAGCTGATGATAACCAGATCGAAGATCAATCTTCGAGAAACACGTAGAACCTTGAAGTTGATCAAAGAGATCATCGATTCTAGGCAAAGGATAGCGATTCTTGATAGTAAGCTTATTGAGTTCGCGATAGTCAATACACATGCGAAATGATCCATCCTTCTTCTTTACAAATAAGACGGGTGCACCCCACGGTGAATGACTCGGGCGAATGAACCCTTTATCGGAGAGTTCTTGAAGTTGACTTGCGAGCTCTTGCATTTCGGAAGGTGCAAGACGATAAGGAGCTCTAGCAACAGGGTTAGCTCCGGGCATGAGATCAATACGGAACTCGACTTGACGAACGGGAGGAAGACCGGATAAATCTTTAGGAAACACTTCGGGAAAATCTCGAATAATGGGAATGTCTTGGATACTCTTCTCCTTGACATCCTTTTGAACAATATGAGCTAGGAAGGCGATGTACTTCTTTCGCAAGTACTTTTGAGCAGTAGTACAAGACATCAATTTAAGACCCTTGCAAGGCTTTTCACCAAAAACCCTTAAGGTTTCTCCCGAAGGTAGCGGAATTCGGATGCACTTTTCAAAGCAAATCACTTCGGCATGATGATTTGATAGCCAATCCATACCTATGATAATGTCAAAGCTTCCTAGCGGCATTGGAATAAGGTTGATTGGGAATGCATGATCATTAAGTTCTAAAGAGCAATCATAGATAATAGACTCAATTGTAAGGGAGTCACCATTTGCTATTTCAACGGTGAAGGTTTTCTCTAATTGGGATCGTGTCTTTGCAAGTAAAGGCTCAAAATTAAGTGACACAAAACTTTTATCGGCACCGGTATCGAACAAAATGGAGGCATATTGACTATTAACAAGGAACGTACCATTAACCACGTCGTTGTTGGCTTGAGCTTCGTTGGCGTTAATGTTGAAAGCACGCCCACGAGCTCCACCTTGTCTAGTATTTGCGAGCCTTGGACATAGATTACGAAAATGATTCGGGTCACCACACTCATAACAAGCACGCCCATTAGCAATGGCGGGAGCACCTTGATTAGCCACTTGAGGTACGGTTTGGTTTGGAGGGTTGACTTGGCCCGTAAGGGCTTTGGTCCTACAAACATTAACCGTATGACCATATCTCCCACAATAAGTACAAAGGCGACATGGGATGTTTTGGGGATGATGATAGTTGCAGGTGGCACAAAGTGGGTAAATTCCACCATATGGCTTTTTGACTGGTGCTTGAACCATAGGTGCAGCTTGGTTCACGGGAACAGCAGGAGTAACCACAGCAAAATTTCTAACCTTCCTCTTTCTAGTGTTGCGAGAGGGCTCGGTTGTAGCTTCTTTGGTGTGGTTAGGAGGGGTTACGGTTTCAACAACTTTCTTAGAACCCTTTTTGGTAAGAGTTCCAACTTTAACATGATTATCGGTTAGAGTAGCAGACAGGCGGATGGCATCTTCCAAAGTAGCAGGATTTCTACCTAAGACAGTATCTTGAATTTGTCTTGGTAGCCCACCAATGTACTTTTCGATGCAACGAGATAATGGAGTGACCATGTGGGGAACAAGAAGACTCAATTCATGGAACCGAGTTGTGTAAGCCAAGTGTTCCCCACTATCTTGGGCAAGATCCCAAAATTCGGCCTCTAACTTCTTCACTTCATTGCGAGGACAGAACTCCTCGGTCATAAGCCTTTTGACCTCATCCCAAGGTAAGGCCATAGCTACATCAACACCCCTATTCCTTTTCTCCCCATTCCACCATGTAAGTGCCCGCTTTTGAAGGACACAAGTAGCATGACGAACACGGAGGTTGTCGGGACAGTCACTATTGAGAAAGGTATTCTCAATACTTTCGAACCATTGGAGGAGTCCGGTAGCTCCTTCGGTTCCATAAAACTTTAGGGGATTGCACGAATTGAAGTGCTTGAAGGTGCATTGGGATGGATTACCACCATTTCCACCATTACCACCATTATTACCACTATTGCTTCCATTACCATTAGTGGCACCATTGGCTTGGGTGAGTTGTGTCACCAATTGAGTAAGAATAGCAGCAATGTCGGAGTTGGCGTTAGCGGCGGGAGCACGACGAGGAGGCATTCTACAGATTTGAAACACAAGGCAAGAGAGATTGTAAGAACTTATGAGAATTGCTAGGATTTAATAGAATGAGATAACAAAATAAAAGATAGATAATCATAGTTTGGATTGTACTCAAAAGTGACAAAAATTCACTTGAATACTAAGGCATATTAAGGTTAATTTAAACTCATATAATTTTCAAGGAGACATGCTTTAGCCTATAGGTAAACACTCATCTCGGGAGTTCGCAGGAAAGCATACGGGTCCCTCGGTTGATTGGGATTTATGCGAAATGCTTTCCTAGACAGAAAACCCAAAATACAGGTGTCACCCTTCCAGATTGCACGTGTCCTCAAATAATTTAACAAGTTTAAAAACCTCAACGAAGAAATAAAAATTTTATTTAAAGATTTTTGCTTCAAGAATTTTCCACATGCTTAGAAAGGATAAAGATAGAAAAAGAAGATAAGAATAATAAGAGGTTTAGGCCATAGGAAAGGATGTTATTTATTTAATTATTATTTAAGAATATCCTTATAAGTCATGCATTTCTAACAAAGAAGGTAGCAAATATAATAATAATTAATCATGGTAAGCATGTAGCACATAGCACAAAATCATGAAGCATAACATAAGTGGGTGTCCTAAAGTTATAGTCTAGGTCAAGATGTCTAATAACCTAAATCCCTATAACCAAGGCTCTGATACCAATCTGTCACACCCCGACCGATGGCGGAATCATCGGGGCGGGACATGTAAGACTGTTCATAGCACATGGTTGACTAAATTGAAATATATTAAAGTCAAATTTGCATTACAATAAATCCAAGTACAAGATCAAATTCAAACAAGAAACATAAACAATTCATAAAATCTTGATTTATTTTGCTAAGTCCAAATCCTATGTTGAACACGTCTTGAATCAATCTCACATATAGGGGCCTGAAACATGAATAAAATAAAGTCAACTAAAAAGTTGGTGAGTATAACACAGTTGTATATAGATAGCATATAGTTGAAAACAAATCCTTTACATGACATGATAAATAAGGCGTTCATGGGGAGTAACTATTGTGTAACCAAATGTACAATCAAACCTTGTAACTAGCATGCAAAACAAAGTGTATTGTCGGTTTCAATCACCGCGTACCATGGGTGGGTTTGTCAGACTCAATAGATCCATCATTGAAAACCGTCGGCTTGTATAGTTAATGATTGCACATAAGAGCATACAAAGGTTAAACACACCTAGCACTCGGGCACAAAGCTCAAATTTTTGCACACATGTATGTAAATAGGATTTTTTTTTTGCACTTGTGTAGTTTGTGTAAATGTAAATGTGTAATGTGTAATGAGTATAGAGTTCATGTTCCACCCCTAAAGTGTAAAAGAGTAAAAGGGGTTGTGAATACTCACTTGGTATGGAAGTGAAGCTAACAAGGAATATAGATAGCAAAAAGATCCTTGAAAAGCACACTTTAACCTAAATAGTAATATGCATTGAATCACATAGATGTATAAAGTTTAAAAATGAAAGTTGGATTTGTATATAAAACCATTGGTTTGTATTTAAAAAGGATTGAATAAAATATATAAAGTTTGAGGTAAAATATGTTTGAAACAATTTAATTAGGTTTGAATTAAATAAATAAGTGTATAACTATAGTTTATGAAATAATGTCAATATTAATTGTAATTAAGTATAAATAAATAAAACGATTTTGATTTAAAATGTAAAGTAAATAAGTCATCATTATTTATAAATTTTGTAACTTAATTATTTAAAATATCATTTAAGTGTAAGATGATAAATATAAATTTAATTTTTATAAACTTTTCAATAAATTACATTTATGCCAAGATTAAACTTTTAATCTATTTTTAAATACAGAAAACATATTTTTATAAAATCTGAAACATTTACTGATTAAAATCTAAAAATTATAATTCTGTTAAAAATTCTGAGTCTAGCACGACCGTGCCTCGGAAGGGCACGATCGTGCTCAAGCCACGGGCGCGACCGCGCTAGTCGGGGCGCGACCGGGTTGATCAATCAGGAGCACAATCTAGACAAGTCATCAGGCACGACCGTGCCTTAGCCCGGCACGATCGCGTCTATGATTTTTAGACACAACAGAGACTAGCCCAAAGGGCATGACAAGGTCTGGACGGATGACACGACCGCGCTGCTAGTCGACACGACCGCGCTAAACGAGGCACGGCCGCGCTAGATGATTAGCGCGACCGTGTCTATTCCAAATCAGACACGAATCGAGAGTTTCTTGTATTTTGAACACAGGAATTGTTAGGGCTTTTGATTAATGGGTTATTAAGAGTCTTTTCATATAACTTAATTGTATGGAAATCGAGTTTAAGCATGGGTTTGATTAAATCATTTTTATTAAAATATGATTTCTGATTCTGATCGAATTCTATAATGGAAGCCCAAATTGAATGAGGGCTTTTGATAATGTTACTGAAATGAGTGAGATGGAGAGTATACTTACCCTGAAACGTAACGAATCGATGAAGAACGGCAGAGATGAGTTCCGGCGACGGAGGTAAAGGTTTCCGGTGACTTCGACTGCGATTCCGGCTAGGCCAGAGAGTCCAGAGTCTTGGAGAGAGCCGGGAGATGATAAATCCTTTCTTGATCGGGAGAATTTGGGTTCCAGGAGGAAGACTCGAGTTTTGTTTGAATTGCTTGAGAGAGAATTTGAGATTGATGGAGAAAAACTAAGGCGTTGAGTAATTGAAAATGGTATAACTCGCGTTAAAGGAAAAGAAACGTAATCGGATTTGAAATTCGAACGATTGAGCGTTTTGAAATCACATTTACGTTTTGACTGTTTCGCAGGCGCGACCGTGCTAGAACGAAGCACGACCGTGCTAACTAGGGTTTCTTGATAAATTTTCAACTTTAGTCCTTGACTTTTCAGGTTTTATAAATTTGAAATATATAGTTACTTGTATAGCGTTTATGTGCATATAATCGAGTAAAACTTGCGAACTTGTATAGAATCATTGCATTTTATTTACCGCGGGAAAAATATTGAGACATTGCACGAGTATAGAACTTGAAATTTCATTACATTGAATTGAAATATGAATACTAAAAATCAGAGATGTTACAGCGGCCTCCTCCGGCGAGCATGAACGGAAGAACAACGGCGGAGAGCAGCGGCGCACGGTGGCGCAGCGACAGCATCAGGAGGCGGCGGCGCACAGCGGCGGATCACAGCGGACCGGCGAGTGGCGGCAAGTGCACCACCTCATCTGATAGATCTCGACGTCCTGAGTCCGATGGTGGTGGTGGTTTGCACTAGATCGCGACGGTGGTGGAGATTCCGGCCAAAAACACTTTTCCGGTGACCTCGACAAATGGGGCTTTTGCTAGAAAAGGGTTCCTAAAGGTCCGATCTACGCATACGAAGAAGTTTGGGTCGAAAAAGTGAAGCTTTCCGGCCAAAACCACCAAATCCGGCCACTGTCCGGTTTTCCGGCGACGGCGGTGGCGGCAGCCGGAGGCGGAGACCGGCGGCGCTGGTGGGGCTTGGCGAGACGAGTTCATGGCCGCTTGAATCACCTCAATCGGAGTTCGTATGATCAAGTTATGAGCGAAACAAGTTTCTTCTCGCGTCGTGCTCAGCTTTTCGTACAAAACCGCTTAGAACGGCTTGTAGGCTAAGGTATGACCCGAAACACTTATATATCTATTGTCAGGTAGTAGCACGGGACCTATAAATTTTGTCGGGGACGTCTTTTGAGAACGTTTTTCGGGCACGTTAAATTGTATTATAATGATATAGTTTTTATATATTTATCAAATAATTGTCGAATTGAAGTATGACTTTAGTATTAGGATCTAAAGTGCGGTTTATTGGATTATTGGTGTAAGTTGGTGTTGTAATTGGACAATTGGATATTGTCGGGTTTAGCCAAAAACAAACGGGACTCTGCCCAATTTTCGTTAAAAATAAAGAATTTGGTTTCTACAACTTAGATGTCCTCAACATGGGTTGGGTTTAGATTTGAAACCATAATGTTAGGGCATGATCCTAGTTATATTGTTGTTGATATTGACAACACTTGTTTGAACAATAGGAACCGTTTAGGATCGTTGCGCTCACTTGTTGTCAGTTGAGCTTGTGATCGCATTTGCTGGACTTGAGGTGAGTTCACTGTCCCCTTTTAACTTCTAATGTTTTAGAAACATCGGGGGAGAAACATACTTCCATAACACGTTTGAAAACACGAAACATCATTACTTGATACATCTTAGAAAACATGGAACACATACTTATAAACATTTTCATATGGTAACAAGAAAACAAGACCCGACCTTTATGTTTGCATGAGTGAACACGTTTGGAGCTCGTAAAGCCCCCTGACCATCATATTTTATAACCATTAGCTAAGGATAGCCTGGGATTCTATGGATAGTACTATTGGGATTGACAACCCCGGTCATGGTTAGTCGCGCTAACCATGGGTCCCTCTGGCCAAATGACCGCATAGTGTTCAAACATTGCTCGTGAGGTATGAGCGAGGGGCAAAACACCTGTGTCATGGTTTGGTTATGCCTCATGTATGTACATATTATTTGTATTCCTAGCTAGTCTACAAATGGGTCAACGTTACTTGTTTTGTTTATCATATTCATTGAAACGTTTTCGTGTAGATGGATCTGCCAATCACTTATACACCAATGGTTTTGCCATTCGTTTACGTGGAAATGTTTTTATCAATGTTTTCAAGGAAAACAGTTTCATATTATGGCCATGTACACATTATCAATGTTTTAAGGAAAAACGACTTATTTTATGACTATGACGTCATCACATGTTTTCGTTGGGAAAACTACTCGTTTTATGACTATGAAGTCATCACATGTTTTCATTGGGAAAACTACTCGTTTTATGACTATGAAGTCATCACATGTTTTCATTGGGAAAACTACTCGTTTTATGACTATGAAGTCATCACATGTTTTCATTGGGAAAACTACTCGTTTTATGACTATGAAGTCATCACATGTTTTCATTGGGAAAACTACTCGTTTTATGACTATGAAGTCATCACATGTTTTCATTGGGGAAACTACTCGTTTTATGACTATGAAGTCATCACATGTTTTCATTGGGGAAACTACTCGTTTTATGACTATGAAGTCATCACAGGTTTTCATTGGGAAAACTACTCGTTTTATGACTATGAAGTCATCACATGTTTTCGAGGAAAACAACCTTACATTAAACTCGTGTACATATTTTAAATGTTTTCAAGGAAAACAGTTTCGTATCATGGCCATGTACACAATATCAATGTTTTCAAGGAAAATCACTTTACATTGCAACAATCAAACCTGTGAACTCACCAACCTTTGTGTTGACATTTTTAAGTATGTTTTTCAGGTAATTCATAGTCATGGCATGGTTGGAATAGGTTAGCCTTTTGGATTAAACCCTAGAAGCCGAAGGAGTATGATCGTCAAACCTCAAGATGGCTTTAACCTATACATGGTTCTAGGACAATGTACAAGTTTATTATAGTATTTGTAATGGTGTTCAATATTCAGAAGTCTTTACTTTAACTTCCGCTGTTGTGTAATGTTACCAATCGTTGCAACCTTAATTTATTTATTTATTCAGTAAGTAAATAAATTTGGGGGTGTGACAGATTGGTATCAGAGCCAATGGTTTTAGCGAATTAGGTTTCCTTAGTGATACCTAGGCTCTAACCGGACTCATTTAGGGACCAAGATTTCTAAGACTTGCATCACACTAAGAACACCCAAGACTTGAGTAAAGAAATTCCAACCGTTGCCGAACGATTTGTGTAGACTATTAGTGCATGAAGTTACACTAGGGTATCATTAGCTATACTAATACAATTACATGGCACATGTAATGAACACTTAAACATATATAACAATATGGAAATAATAAACACCTATGACATGTTACTGTTCGGATTACGAGTCAAGAATAACGGGTACTCAGCATACTTCAACCTTAGAAGATCGAGTTACGAGCTGAGCTTGAACAACGACGGCAGCGATCGTCAGTTACCGATCTTGGTATCACAACAGGTTGAACCCGTGCCAGAATCTGTACCTATACCTGCACCACAACTACTCCAGCTATGGAGGAAAATATCTTTTTAACGTATTTACGGTATAAATACTCTCCTTCATAAGTTGTCGGATCGGATGCCTAGACTCTCGCCATGAGATATGGCAGACAGGATTGCCCAGACAGAAGGGAATTCAAGGTGGATAAGCAGGACTAAGTGGGAGAGAACTCCAAGGGTCAGGAGACCCAGACATACATCAGGATCATGTGGATCCATGCATATATACAGACTTGGAGCACGAGTTGCTCGACACTCATTTGAGGATCTCTGCCCAACACATAGTGCCTGAATTTCACCATACATATTTTATTTTAAGAGACACTGGTGGTGCCTCTCTACCATTAGCCTCATCCAACAACATACAAATTCGACAGATTCAGGAGTATTGGTACACATAATGAAGAGTAATCCGATAAAACAACACACACCCCTTGTGCAAATGTGCAAACACAATCTAACGATTATTTCAAATCCCTTTTGATTAGAAGCTGGGGATAGGAGAAACACTATAGGGATCAGGCAAGGTAAATTATTATTACGGGTGCACACGTAATCATAATTTGCAGTGCATGGAAACTGTAGTAAGTCTTGCTGTCCAAGCTAATGATCAATCCATGTTCTCAGTCAACTGATTTTAACAAATCAGACATCTCAATTAGGTGCTCACAAAGCATTTTCCTAGTTTTGGAGGAACGAGAGAAATTCAAATTGAATTTAACCAATCCTTAGTAAATCATGAACGATGAAGGAATTCGCACATTCATTCTTTGAGATTCTACTTGTCAGGAATGCTTCAAATTGAGCGTTACCACAACTAACACTTACAATAATTGCACAATTATTGGGAGATTATAGCGTAATCTCAGGATCCATCATACAGTTCAATCTCACAATTGCTTGAAAGTTACGCCAAGAGTGTTATGCACTAACTTCAGTAATGGGGCAGAATATTATTCTGACCCGCATACACATGGCACCTATGGATATGGTGGAAGCTTGACATGAGACAAATAGGTAATCGGACATTTCAGAATATCGGTCTCACAGGATTGCTCTCGCAGCCATTGACAATTTTATATACCTTTAAGTCTGACTATTCTCTCGGTAATGGATAAGCCGGGGTTGATGCTCAAGTGAATGACAAAGAAACCTAAGTGTGGACTAATGACTATTGTCGCACTACCAGGAAAACGACATGTAAAACTCTTAAAGGAGTCCCAAATGCGAAATTTCATGCTAATCTCATTAAGTTCATGATATGCATAAGGGACGTAAGCTCGAGCTATTCACTACAGGCCACTGTCCACAAAGAGTTGAGAAGAATAATTCATTACTCTTTTGTACTCGCACCTCCCCAAAGTTCATCTTGTTGGATGGATCCCAGATTTTAACCTAGAAGAGAGGTGAGACCGCATCTTTCACTCCTAGTTTTCTATAATTGGGAAGCTATAGAGCATCTATTGTTAAGAAATGATCTCTTGAAATAGACTCAGTTAAAATACAAAGCTTTGACATTTAACACTCATTACCTCAATGTTATAGCTTAAACCCTTGGACTAGGGACTTAAAGGCTATAACCGATATGAGTGAAATACGTACTGGTAAGTCGTGACAATACCATTCGAATGCCAGGGAAGTTGCAGACAAACTGTAGTATCAGTTGTTAGCAAATTCTGAAACTCCGTGATCCATTCCGACCAACTTGACAGGAAATAAAGAACCTAAGTCGAAATCCGAGGATTTAATTCTGTGTACGCTACCAGGAAGATGAACAAAGGACGAATCAATTCCGGAAGTTTTACTTGACTGTCGTCTATTTCCTGACATCCGCTTAATGAGAAGTCAAGCCTTTGATTAGACAAACCATGATTTCACATCGCAGTCTACCAATTTAGTGGGTTAGCAAGCGCTGAATCAGTTTCGGGGAAACACCATTCTTATGAGGCTACTTCCAGGATGCGACTGTTTACCTTCTCATCTAGACGAACCGCGACTTTTCCAAGCAAACATAGAACTTCTTAAGACTTATCTATTTCGTGGACATGATAGTCAGGTCATGAGTTCACAAATCAAGATATTACAGCCTAAATACCAGACTACAGTAGAAGTGCAGTGCAAACGATGATAATGAGGTATTAAACTAAAACTTCGCCAGTGAAACCATACGAGAAATCTTGAAACCTTTAATCCGTTGTGACCAATGTTGATGGAAAAATCTCATATGGCACAGAACCTAATATGAGAGTATAACTTTAAGTCCCAGAAAATGCCTTCGTGGAGTATAAGGGAACAATCATAACGTTTCGTTTATGAATTCTGTCACTACTATCCGAGTACAAGAAGGTGATGGATATGCAGTTAGAAAACGAATAAGTGAAACTGTCACTAACACTTAGCAACTGTTTGAGAGCCATTCTCACTTCTCCTTGAACCCCATGAAGATTATTAATCTTTAGTATCTGTTGAGCCTAGCCAACTAAAATATTCTCAAATACTTTGATATTCTCTTTCTTCTTCATCTAGATTCACCTTCGTCTTTAGATGAACCTTAAAAAAAAAAAAAAAAAAAAATCTAGATGATTCAATGAGACTACGAGAATTTATTGTGCGAGTTTGTTAATCGATATCCGTTTCGTTTAGATTTCAATCTAAATCAAATTACGGATAACATACGTGATGATGTTATCAGTAATGGAATTTAATAAAAACTAGGATCAATCTCAGGAGATCATGTCTCCGTAAAATTTTATCCCATATCATAGTTGTTTAATTCGTTAACTAGACAACTACTGACGTTCCATTAAACCATTCCAGCTCCTTTGTGAGAAATTGTATACACTGACATTATTGTCTTGAACTCAATTGAATCAGTTTAACCTACATACTGATTTGACGGACAAAATGTCAAAATTAAAATCTTTCATTCTAGAAGATTGAATGCACCAAGATGTTGACCCGTCGCGATGAACGGTCGATTACCTGATTTGGACTAACACATGGACATCTCATTAAAGAATCTGACCTATCCTTACCAAACGCGTGATAATTTTCTTTTAGATCCTAGCACGATTTGGTTTTCTGGAGAGAAAACCCGAATATGAATAATGAAGTATGTACCTATATATACTTTCGGAAATACGTGTGCATGAACGCACTTTTGTCTTTCATTATGAATGATAATGATCATACAGTTCCACTCTGATGAGAATGATCACATAATGAAATGCTTCGTCATCTGATCCTTGATTGTTTATTTTGGTGTGTGAGTTGTTCACTTGGTTAATGAAAACTCATTATTATAATTCACATCGACCAGGCAATTCTCTTGATGACTTACTCATTACATGAAGGTGACCCCACTGATTGTAATCCCGTTGTTCATGGGACTCTAGTAATGAGTTTATCACTTCAGGGTATAGCCAACATCATTTCTTTATCGATATACCCAAAGAACTTTCCCTAAATCTACCCATTTGATGTAATGCGATACCGTTGTACTATCATACGGTACGCTAATATTTCAAATCCTTACACATCCAATATCATTAGTTGTTGTGATATCCACTTTATCTTCATATTCCAACTACTATTTGGAATGAGTAAACATTTTCCCCAAGAAACCGAATGTGGAGCAAAGATACGAAATCCTTATCCATGTACGTATAACAAATTTCGAGGACGAAATTTCTCTAAGGAGGGGAGAATGTGACACCTGCAAATTTCAGAATGTAGATACCAAACTGTTAGGCTAAAACCCAACTAGGCCCAATAAGGCCCAATAGGAAGTCAAGTCCATTTGAGGCCCGGTAAGGATACAAGCCCGTTAGAAATCCAAATTTACACAATCCGAATATCATATTAGTCACACGATTTCATTTAATGACTCGTTACGCGATTTTGAGAATTTAAGAAAAGATATAAGAACGTACGCGGTTCAGAAATTCTAAACGTTAAACGTGTTAAACAACGGTTTTTACCGGGTATTCGACAGAACGATTAAATGAATTAATGAATTATTGATATTAAGTATTAATATTCATTTGAAAAGACTGTTCGGATAAATACATGTGTAGTACGTGTATACGAATGTTAAACCACGTTAAATCCTCGTAAAACTAACGATAGCGGTACGGTTATTACCGATACGACAAATATTATAAATATTTGTTTATAATAAAAATGTTATTAATAACCGGAGAGTGAAACGATAAATCCGACGAACAGACTCACACACGCGTTGTCAGCTCATACCGACTCGAATATTCTCCGGTAATAAGCTACCAAAATAAATTATTTGAATATTTATTTTAGTATTAATATTTATATTATGAACGACAAATATTAATCGGGAACTAAATGCATGACGATATTTTGGGTTTGACACGCGTTACTGGTAGGTAGCCTACCCACTTAAAACGCTAGATATATATATAAAATCTTCTCATCTTTTTCCTCATTTGCACAACAAACACACACACTTGTGTGTGTGTGTTCAGAGAGAGAACGAGAGAAAGGAAGGGGGGGTCGGCCACCTTTCGTCGGCCTCCTCCGGCGAGCATGAACGGAAGAACAACGGCGGAGAGCAGCGGCGCACGGTGGCGCAGCGACAGCATCAGGAGGCGACGGATCACAGCGGACCGGCGAGTGGCGGCAAGTGCACCACCTCATCTGATAGATCTCGACGTCCTGAGTCCGATGGTGGTGGTGGTTTGCACTAGATCGCGACGGTGGTGGAGATTCCGGCCAAAAACACTTTTCCGGCGACCTCGACAAATGGGGCTTTTGCTAGAAAAGGGTTCCTAAAGGTCCGATCTACGCATACGAAGAAGTTTGGGTCGAAAAAGTGAAGCTTTCCGGCCAAAACCACCAAATCCGGCCACTGTCCGGTTTTCCGGCGACGGCGGCCGGAGGCGGAGACCGGCGGCGCTGGTGGGGCTTGGCGAGACGAGTTCATGGCCGCTTGAATCACCTCAATCGGAGTTCGTATGATCAAGTTATGAGCGAAACAAGTTTCTTCTCGCGTCGTGCTCAGCTTTTCGTACAAAACCGCTTAGAACGGCTTGTAGGCTAAGGTATGACCCGAAACACTTATATATCTATTGTCAGGTAGTAGCACGGGACCTATAAATTTTGTCGGGGACATCTTTTGAGAACGTTTTTCGGGCACGTTAAATTGTATTATAATGATATAGTTTTTATATATTTATCAAATAATTGTCGAATTGAAGTATGACTTTAGTATTAGGATCTAAAGTGCGGTTTATTGGATTATTGGTGTAAGTTGGTGTTGTAATTGGACAATTGGATATTGTCGGGTTTAGCCAAAAACAAACGGGACTCTGCCCAATTTTCGTTAAAAATAAAGAATTTGGTTTCTACAACTTAGATGTCCTCAACATGGGTTGGGTTTAGATTTGAAACCATAATGTTAGGGCACGATCCTAGTTATATTGTAGTTGATATTGACAACACTTGTTTGAACAATAGGAACCGTTTAGGATCGTTGCGCTCACTTGTTGTCAGTTGAGCTTGTGATCGCATTTGCTGGACTTGAGGTGAGTTCACTGTCCCCTTTTAACTTCTAATGTTTTAGAAACATCGGGGGAGAAACATACTTCCATAACACGTTTGAAAACACGAAACATCATTACTTGATACATCTTAGAAAACATGGAACACATACTTATAAACATTTTCATATGGTAACAAGAAAACAAGACCCGACCTTTATGTTTGCATGAGTGAACACGTTTGGAGCTCGTAAAGCCCCCTGACCATCATATTTTATAACCATTAGCTAAGGATAGCCTGGGATTCTATGGATAGTACTATTGGGATTGACAACCCCGGTCATGGTTAGTCGCGCTAACCATGGGTCCCTCTGGCCAAATGACCGCATAGTGTTCAAACATTGCTCGTGAGGTATGAGCGAGGGGCAAAACACCTGTGTCATGGTTTGGTTATGCCTCATGTATGTACATATTATTTGTATTCCTAGCTAGTCTACAAATGGGTCAACGTTACTTGTTTTGTTTATCATATTCATTGAAACGTTTTCGTGCAGATGGATCTGCCAATCACTTATACACCAATGGTTTTGCCATTCGTTTACGTGGAAATGTTTTTATCAATGTTTTCAAGGAAAACAGTTTCATATTATGGCCATGTACACATTATCAATGTTTTAAGGAAAAAAGACTTATTTTATGACTATGACGTCATCACATGTTTTCGTTGGGAAAACTACTCGTTTTATGACTATGAAGTCATCACATGTTTTCATTGGGAAAACTACTCGTTTTATGACTATGAAGTCATCACATGTTTTCATTGGGAAAACTACTCGTTTTATGACTATGAAGTCATCACATGTTTTCATTGGGAAAACTACTCGTTTTATGACTATGAAGTCATCACATGTTTTCATTGGGAAAACTACTCGTTTTATGACTATGAAGTCATCACATGTTTTCATTGGGGAAACTACTCGTTTTATGACAATGAAGTCATCATATGTTTTCATTGGGGAAACTACTCGTTTTATGACTATGAAGTCATCACAGGTTTTCATTGGGAAAACTACTCGTTTTATGACTATGAAGTCATCACATGTTTTCGAGGAAAACAACCTTACATTAAACTCGTGTACATATTTTAAATGTTTTCAAGGAAAACAGTTTCGTATCATGGCCATGTACACAATATCAATGTTTTCAAGGAAAATCACTTTACATTGCAACAATCAAACCTGTGAACTCACCAACCTTTGTGTTGACATTTTTAAGTATGTTTTTCAGGTAATTCATAGTCATGGCATGGTTGGAATAGGTTAGCCTTTTGGATTAAACCCTAGAAGCCGAAGGAGTATGATCGTCAAACCTCAAGATGGCTTTCACCTATACATGGTTCTAGGACAATGTACAAGTTTATTATAGTATTTGTAATGGTGTTCAATATTCAGAAGTCTTTACTTTAACTTCCGCTGTTGTGTAATGTTACCAATCGTTGCAACCTTAATTTATTTATTTATTCAGTAAGTAAATAAATTTGGGGGTGTGACACTACGGCAACACTTAAAATCCTGGATAGAGGAACCATCCGAATTTCAGCTAGAAAGATAACAACAACCAAGGACAATCTGGTTTTGGACAACAAGAATTTCAACAAAGACGACCTCAGAACTTTCAGCCTCATCAACAATTTCAAGGAACTAACAAGCCAAGTAATGGGTTGAGCTTAAAGGACGTGGTAACTATGTTGATATCTACCACTGAAAGTCAAGCCCTCTTAGCTGATGCTCGTCACAAACAATACGAGGAGAAGTTTAGTCTTCACGAAGTTGAATTCAGAACACATAAAGCAACTCTTCGGTCCATCAAAGTACAACTAGGACAGATCAACCATGATGTCTTCCAAGCAACACCGAACCTAATACAAAAGAGAATGTTAGTGCTATCAATCTCAGAAATAGTAAGGTTTACCCAGAACCGCAAATGCCAGAAGAAGAAGATGTTCAAATGCCACCGCCAAAGGAGATATTCACTGGAGTTCCACTTTGCCCATCTACCATGGGATCAAACACGCAAGAGTTACTATCAAAAGAAACTTCACAACCCATTCCAGTGAACACCCCTGTTAAAACTTCAACAAGAGCTAAGGTGTGCACTCCTGAGAACGTGTCACCAACTGAAGGAACAAAGAGAACTTTCAAGCCATACATACCTTACCTAGGAAGATTGGTAAAGCAAAGGACTGATGAACAGTATGAGAAATTCATAGCGCTCCAAAGCCAAATCCATGTCAACTTACCTTTCCTAGATATCATACAACAAATGCCAAAGTATGGACATTTCTTGAAAGATTTTCTCACTAACAAAAGAAACACGGAAGAAGCAGTTAAAAGAACTAATGAATGCATCGCTCACATTGAACGATTCCTTCCAAAGAAACTTTCCGATCCTGAAAAATTTTCTTTAGCATGTTCTATCGGACCACTACCACTAACTTTCACACTCGCTGATCTGGGAGGAAGTGTAAACGTAATGCCTTACAACATGTTCAAAAAACTAAAAATTAGAAATACGCAACCTGTTAATGCAACTATCGAACTTGTGGATAGTACTATCAAGTCTCCTATGGGAGTTATTGAGAATTTACCGGTAAAAGTGGGCAAGTTTCTCTTCCCTGCTGATTTCATGGTTTTAGAAATGTGACCCAACTACTCTTTGCCTTTGATTTTGGGAGGCCCATTCTTAGTTACTGCTAGAGCAGTCATCGACATGAACGAAGGTAATCTGACACTTTGTGTTGGAAAACAATTGTTAACCTACACCATCGGGGGTAACGAACGTTTATCCAGTGATCCCTTTGAAATTGCATATTTTATCGACACTAGTCTGAACTACCAACTGAAGAAAGCTAAAGAAATCAACAAAGGAAAGAAACCCGACCTTGGAAAGGACCTCAACAACACCAACTAGATTTATAACTACCGGGACCCAACCAAAATTAACAAGGAAAAGGACTTTGAAGGAAGGAGTGGGAGATACGGGGGAGATCCAAAGCCCCCGCCCGAAAATAGATTGATGAAGCACGTACGGGTCTGGCCAACGACCCTTAAATAAACGTGGCACTTCCAAGAGGCAACCCGATGATCATGAGTAAATTAAGAAGTTGGTGCATACATCAGAACACATGGACCTCAGGTTTAGTTTTCCAAATTTAAGTTTCTCGTACTTTCGCCTCCAGGTATACCTTCTCGATACTAGGACCTCAGTAGCTTAACTACTACCTTTTATTTTCTGTTTCTGTTTTATGTTTCTCTTTGTGTGTCAAGTAGCAAAACACCAAGTAGTCTCTCTATTTCTTTGAGGATTTTCGCTCCACCACTACAAGCTTGGTTGCCAACAAATCACATCAAGTTTGTGAGAGATTTGATAAAGTTTTTGGCATAACATTGACCACAGTCGCAAGCATTGGCCATAGGTTATACACCGAATTGACTAGGGGAGTACCAGTTTCTTTTCCCTTAAAACTTCATGCATTTAAATTCTTACATAGCACTTCATTACATGCATTTTTACATTAAGGGCAATGTACAATTTTAGGTGTGATATGGGAAATTGAGATTCAAGACAAACTTGTTTCCTCAAAGCAGAAAAACTAAACTTGTGATTTTTTTACCCATTTTACTAAAACCTTACTTTAACCAAAACCCTGTTTTTTTAAACCCTAAAATTTTTGAAATTTTTTGAAAAACCTTAAAAAGAATTTAAACCATTTTGAGTTCGCACTTAAATAAACTAAAAGGAATAAATGGAAACATGCCAAGTAGAAACAAATGGATATTATGCATAACGAATCACTAAACCCTATCCCATCCGTTTACACGTGAGAATAATCTGAGCCTTTCACAAGAATTACTATCATTACTATGTGCATGCTCTTTCGTTTGGAAAACTGAGTGTTTTTCGATCGAATTTTATGTGTAATTAGAACTTGTATGACTTATACATATCAAGACCATGAACTGGTAATTGTAAGGAAATGATTGAGGAACCTAGGACTTTATCACCCTTACTTTATTATTTACTCAACCAACTTACTAAAAATATCCGCCTAGTTAGCCCCTTTGAGCCTTAGCCTTTTCTTTTCTATCACCCATTAGGAAGAAACGACCAAACAATCTACAAGCAAGATATGGAAAAATATTTCAAGTAAATTGAGGAAAATGATTTATTGAAGAATCAGTCTTGATGTTTATGTTTTTTAGTAAAAAAAAAGAGAAGAAGTTGGTCTTTTACCGGTTAGACATTAAAGAGCTGGACATGCATTCTTTCGATTTTCATTTGCTTTCTTGTATTAATTTCACAAAGCCTGGATTACCGCACAAACTCTGAGAAAAAGTGTTTGAAGCAACATTCTATGTAAGAAAACGATGACACAAACAAGAACAATTACCACCATTCTGCTGTTTGTCTAAAAGCACCGCCAAAAGAAGAGCCAAAAGATATGGCAAATGTGTAAAATGTGGCAAATGGAGCAACGATGGAAAATGCAGCAAGAATCAAACTTATTCTCAACATGAGTATACGCATCTGATTAAAGTAGGTGCCATTAGGTTACATGGCGAAAGAACCATACGGAAAGGCGGTAATGTGTATTACGCAGTGAGGGAAGAGTTGAATATGATAAGAAGTATCTGTCTTGGAAATCTGACCATAAACGAGCCCTCAGATTAGTTATACCCTCATTATCTGAGTACTGTAGAGGGAGCCACTAGTGTTTTCCAATCTTAAGGCAAGAAACCTTAGTCGTGTGTCCTACGTTAGCTGCAGCCCTTTAAAACCCTAAAAACCCAAAAAGATTTTCATTTTCACCCTTTATTTTCTTCTAGCCAGATTACAACCCTTTTTAAGTCCTCTTGATTCATGCATTTTACTTAGTTAGTTAGTGGAGACTTGATTTGCATACAAGCTTATGACCATTACATAATTCGATTCGAATTTGAGTGTTCTATTTGACTTACATTATCCATATGCATAACCCGAGAGTTGAGTGAACATTGTGAGGAGTGAAAGAATATGCATAATTGAAGCTCTAGTAGGCTTGTCATGGATTCCATCATCCTAAAAATAGAAAACACAAAAATAGAATAAGCGACTCATAAGTTGTCTCGAAGTCTCCAACTACTTGGTACTTCCTTTCCTTTTGTAAAGTTTTTAGTTATGGGTCTGATCATGCATGAGTTTTCTTGAAGGCAAGAAAAGTTTAAGTGTGGGGTGTTATGATATATCTTAAACTATACATGTTTTGCATGCATAATAATCCCCATATTATGGTACTAATTGAACAAAAGCCTTGCAATTGATGCATATGTTGGTGCAGTTCTGGTAAATGAAACTTGTAGATGCATAATATGTCCCTAATCCCTTGTAATATGTATTTCATCTATGTTTAATGTAATTATTTGATGTATTAATGAAATTACATGTTTATCCTTAATGTTTACTCATATATAACGACTGTGTATTAAATGATCTGATAAATATCGATAACGTTGATCAATCGTGCTATTGAAAGGCCCATTCGCACGAATGGATCATGAGAATGATCCATTCGCGCGAATAGATCATGAGAATGATTCATTCGCTAGAATAAGTCATGAGAATGATTCATTCGTACGAATGAACCATTCTAATGATTCATTCTTACGAATGAACCATTCTACTGATTCATTCGCACGAATGAGTCCATTCACATGGCTCATTCGTACGAATGGCCTCTGCACTATATATATAACTTTCACTTCATGAGCACATATACAACACATATACACATAGAGAGACTGACCAGAGTAGAACCAACAGAACACAAACTCTTTGCACCTGTATTGTCGAATCTCTGTCCGTTGAGAGTTTCCAGGTCTTGTATCCAACTTCTCTACACCAAAGGGTCGATAGAAACCTTCGTTTCGACATCTAATCCGCTCGTTTCTTAAGACCCGATCCGTGTCATAGATTGGATTGCCAATCAAATCGGATTCCGCACGATTTGGTTCGGTTAATGTGTTGAATCATTGGATCAAGGTAGATCCCGATCCAACAAAGTGGTATCAGAGCCTGATTGTGCTCTAGATTCAACATAGAAAATCTAATCTTGCTTTTAATCTTGCTTTTTCTAGCTTCTTGAATGTTATAAAGATCACTTGATCGTTGTTTAGCCACGTTCAAAACTTGTGATTATTGCTTCTGAGTGATCTGATCGTCTCAGTTTTCAGATCTGATAAAAGGATCAATCATTGGTGCTTTTTGGTGCAAAAAAGTCAAACAGCTTCTCTGTCGTACGAATGGCTACTATGATGAACTTCATTCGCACGAATGGCTCCTACCATTCGCACGAATAGATCCAGTCTCCCACTCATTTGTTCAAACTTCCAATCGCACGAATAGAACATTTCATTCGCACGAATAGAAAATTCCATTTGCACGAATAGAAAATTCCATTCGCACGAATAGAAAATTCCATTCGCACGAATAGAAAATTCCATTTGCACGAATAGAACATTCCATTCGCACGAATAGACCCATTCGCATAAATCTCTTCTAAATTTTTTTTGTGTAGAAAAACTTCATTTTTTACCATGTCGGACTTAGCTTTTGTTGCCAGTCAGAACAGTAAAATCCAAAACTTGTTATTAATCGATAATAAAGCTGGAAATGCTAACAAAGCTCCAAAACTCATGACAATGGACGAATATCATCACTGGAAAAACAGGTTTGAGATACACATTAATGGAGTTGATACAAACTTATGGATGATGATAGAGAATGGATATCAAAAAGTGTTGAGTGAGGATGGAACTCCTGTTTTGGCTTCCCTTTTAAGCGAACAACAAAGAAAAGATTATAACTTAGAAAAGAAGGCATATGCTATCTTATCTCAGGCCATATCAAGAGAAATATTTCATCAATTCAGGCAGTTTACATCTTCAAAATCTCTGTGGGTTGCCTTAGAACAACGTCACGAAGGAAATGCTTCGTTGAAAGCTATCAATGCTAAGGCCATTAAGAAGGAATTTGATAATTTCATGTATATTGGGAATGAGTCCTTAGATGATCTATTTGAGAGATTCTATCACTTGATGAGTGAATTGCATGCCCATGAGATCAAAACAACGAAAGAAGAAAAGGTTCAATGCATGGCAGATGCGCTACCACCAAAATGGGATTCAATCTTGATGGTTCTCAAACAGAACAAGACTCTTGAAACCATTGATATCAATGAATTTCTTCAGAAATTGAGAGAACAAGAGGTGATGAATAAGTGGAAGTTAAAGAGAGGTGTACAAGCTCAGGATCCTTCATTGTACTATTCCACATCAACTCAACAAAATGCTCCTTTGCAGACTGTGTTTGTATCAAACATGTCAAATGTTTCAGCCAGCCAGTCTTCAACAGCTCATGCTTCAGTTTCATCAAGCTCGGTTCCACAGCAGGGAAATACTGCTAGTACTCCTACACCAAGCCCCATTAAATTGCAAACAGACAACTTCGACAAGGTTACTATCGAAGTGGCCAAGGAACACATGGCACTGTTGTCTACCGTTGTCAATTCATATGACAGTCTTGTTGCTGGACAGGTTGGAAACAGTCATCTGACAGCAGAAGACTATGCTCAGATTGATAAGGATGAAATGGATCGAATTGATATAATGTAGACTCTTGCAAGTGCAGTCAGAAGAGCGAGAGATTATGTAAAAAGGACAGGAAAAACTCTCGAAGGGAACAAAGACACTACTTATGGTTTTGATCTGTCTGCTGTTGTTTGTTTTAACTGTGGTGAGAAAGGGCATTTTGCTAGGCAATGTGAAAAGCCTAAACAGACTGGAAACCGCAACCCTTTCAACAACCGTCAAAGCCAACCGAAGCAACAAACTCAAAATACTGAAACAAACCTTGTTCCAGTTACTCTTGCACAAGATAAGGGCACTTCAAGTGGAACAAAAGCTATGGTTGTTCAAACAGATGAGACTGTTGATTGGTCTTTTAAATTTGGAGCTGATGGTAGTTCAGGGGATAGAGCTTACATGGCAAAGGCTGTAGAAGTCAATGAAGAATCAGATTCTGATGCTGAGAGAGAGATTGCTTCAGAAAGTTCATCAGCTGCAGACGACACATCTTCAAACAGTTCTGGATTCACAGCTGAGAATGAAGATAAATCATCTGTTGTCTCTTCAAGTCAATCGACAGCTGATGTGGATGATAACAATTCCTCTTCTGAATCTACCTGTAGCTGTGCTTTTATGGTAAAAACATCAACAGGCATTCAGGTAAATTCTGACAGTTTTGAAAGTGAGTCTGAATCTCAACCGTGTTTAATTTGTGATGAACTTGAGAAGAAAGTTGAGACACTTAAAAGTCACAACACAGACTTAATTGCTGATTTAACTAATTGTCTTGAAGCAAACCGTGTTTTAAAGGGAAACGAACTTGCCTTCAAAAACAAAATTGATCTTTTAAACAGACAAGTTCATGAATTAGAAATCTGTGTTATCAACAAACAAAATGCCATCACTTTTTATTTAAATACGATTGATGAAACAAAGAAAAAGCTGGCGCTTGTCGAGTGTGATTATGAAACTTTAAATCAAAAGATGAAAAGTTATTCAAATTCTGCTTACATTCTTGATTACATGATTTCACGGCGTCCAGGAAAGAAAAATGCTGGGATGGGATATAACAATTATCCTCCATCGGTGTTGAATACTATGGTAAACACAC
Organism: Smallanthus sonchifolius; assembly: GCA_023525975.1. Taxonomy (NCBI): domain Eukaryota; kingdom Viridiplantae; phylum Streptophyta; class Magnoliopsida; order Asterales; family Asteraceae; genus Smallanthus; species Smallanthus sonchifolius. The sequence goes on from CM042023.1 coordinate 48,991,551, forward strand.
CGGATGATAACCCAATCATTGACTTTAAGGTCAAAACGCCACTTGTTGTTGATCCAACCGAAAACAAAATTTCTCAACCAAAGGTTAACGATAATGGTGCTTCGACCTCGTAGTCCCAGTGTGTTGATGGAATGGTAGAAGAGTGGGATGAAGACGACGACGAGTGTCCTACTCGTGGTTTGGGACACAAAAACTCGTCTGCTCCACAAAATGACAGCATTGGTATTTCAAAATCTGCTTCTAAAAATATTTTTAAAATTAAACCAACCAATTGCAGTCCATCTTATCCCACTACTTCTGATCAGAAGAGTCAAGTAACCAAAGCCTCAATCAAAAAGGTTAATTTTGTTAAAGCTGGAGAGTCTATTCAATCAAACAAGTCACTTTCTTCAGCTGTACAAAAAGAAGCTAAGGCTTGTGGTTCAAAAACTCACCAAAGTGAAAATCAATACAGATCTCCAAGGTTGGTTGAGCGGAGATACTGTTTTGAGTGCGGTACAAAAGGACACGTTGTTGTCAACTGTCCTTATCATCAGAAGCCAAGTAAAAGAGTTAATCATTTTCCAGAAAATAAACAAAAGTTTTTAAAGTCAAAATCTAACTCTTTTACCCAACAACAAGTGCATCAAAAGAAAGTTAAACAAAAGATGCATGACTTGTTGGTCACTGATTCGAGTTCCACACCTGTACAAATCGTTAAGCAATCCACTGTTTACCACAAACAGTCGTTGCACAAACAACATGTGTGGAAAGCAAAATCAGATAATGCTTCTGACGACTGTACTTCAAAGTCAAATGGTTGTTCTAAAAGTCCACAAGGACAGTGGATGGATTGTACTATTGTAGATGAGTCTGGGAAACCCAAGACCGTAAAGGCTTGGGTTCCTAACCTAAACTAATTACTTTCTTTCTTGTGCAGGTTGTCCTTTATAATCCTATTAGCAATAATTGGATTGTTGATAGTGGGGCATCCAGGCACATGACTGGGAACTTAGCTCTCCTTTTCGACGTCAGAAATATCAAAGGGGGCTATGTTTCATTTGCAGGCGATAAAGGTGGTTTTATCTCAGCTCAGGGAACACTGTCGAATGGAGCTGTCAGTTTTGAGAAGGTCAACTTTGTCAAACAGTTGGATAACAACTTACTTTCTGTTTCTCAAATCTGTGATAAGGAGTTCAAGGTTCTTTTTGATGACAAGCATTGTTATATCTTGAAAAAGGAGTTTATGATTCCAGAAGACATGGTGGTTATGTCTGCTCCAAGAGTAAATGACCTTTATATTCTTGACATGTCACAAGCATCATCCTCAGTGTCCACAGCATCATGTTTTGTTTCAAAAGCCACTGAGAAGGATTCTATTTTATGGCACAAAAGAATGGGACATCTCAGTCTCAGAAAAATGAATCATTTGGTGCACAAAAATCTTGTTGAAGGAGTCACTGTGAAAAGTTTTCATCTTCCTGACGTGTGTGTTTCTTGCAAGAAAGGCAAACAAACCAAGAAATCTCATAAACCCAAATCTCAACATTCCATCACTATACCACTAGAGCTCTTACACATGGACTTGTTTGGTCCTATCAACCGGAAGAGCATTGCTGGAGACTTATATTGTTTGGTTGTGACGGATGAGTATTCAAGATATTCTTGGGTGATGTTCTTAAAAGAAAAATCTGAAACTTTTGAATATGTGGAGATTCTGATTACCAAATTGGAGTCTTTGTATAAGTTAAAGGTTAGGAGGATCCGTTCGGACAATGGTACTGAATTTAAAAATCATCTTATGGAAACCTTCTGTCAAAAACTTGGTATTCACCATGAATTCAGTGCGCCATATGTTCCACAAATGAACGGTGTTGCTGAGAGGAAGAATCGGACCTTGATAGAAGCGGCAAGGACTATGCTCGCTGACTCACACTTACCCGTGCAGTTCTGGAATGAAGCTATTGCTAATGCGTGTTACACGCTCAACCGGGTTCTAGTTATCAAGCGTCACGATAAAACTTGCTTTGAATTGTTGCATCGACGGAAACCGAACTTACAGTATCTTGAACCGTTCGGCGCTCCATGTACCATGTTGAAAAAGGATGCTCATGGCAAGTTTAACGAGAAAGTAGAGGAAGGTTACTTCTTAGGGTACAGCACTTCCAATAAAAGAGTTTACAACAAAGCCTCTGGGAATGTAGAAGAATGGTACCATGTTGATGTTCAAAAGTATACCTCTCCTGCTGCTGGAAAAGGTCTTCCTTGGATGTTTGATTATGAAGAACTTTTTGCCTCGTTTAATCTTCCTCCAGAATGTTCAGATGAGGAGGTTGCTGTTCAAATGATGTATGATGCTCAAAACGCACCTGATGAACATGTGCAACCTACTTCCTCATCATCTGACATTCCTGAGTCCTTTAATAACACACAAGTCACACAGGATGAAGACTCTTCTTCTTCTTCTTCAGAGTATGAGGGTTCTCGACAAGAAATAGACCAGGTGATTGAAGATCCTTCCCATGATGTTGTACAATTGACTGATGATGTTTCACATTCTGTGGCAATTGAACAGAGTATCACAAACCTTGATCAAACTGTTGAGGTTCCTGTTCATCCTGTGGGTAGGATTGATAGAATTCATCCTCAACAGAACATTATTGGTGATCCCACATCTGGTGTTAAAACTAGGGGTCAGATCAATTCTGGAGTCTACTCAGAAATCATGGAATCTGGTGTGGTCAACGATTGTGCGCATTCATGTTTCGTCTCGCAAATCGAACCACGGTCTATAACAGATGCTTTAAAAGAAGAATCTTGGGTAAATGCAATGCAGGAAGAACTACTCCAATTTCAGAAGCTCGAAGTTTGGAAGTTAGTTGATTTACCAAAAGGAGCTAAGAAGATTGGTACTCGATGGGTTCTTCGTTGCAAAAGGGATGATCAAGGAATAGTCATAAGAAATAAGGCTCGTTTGGTCGTTCAGGGATTTAGGCAAATTGAAGGTATAGATTACAATGAAGTGTTTGCACCGGTTGCTCGTCTGGAAGCAATTCGAATTTTTCTTGCTTATGCATCCTAGAAAAAGTTCAAAGTCTATCAAATGGATGTAAAGAGTGCTTTCCTTCATGGAGAAATCAGTGAAGTCGTATACGTCAGTCAACCTCCCGGGTTTGAAGATCCTATGCATCGTGACCGTGTCTACAAATTGGACAAGGCACTGTACGGATTGCACCAAGCTCCGCGAGCGTGGTACGAGACACTTTCCACTCATCTTCTGAACAATGGATTTAGAAGAGGTGTCATTGACTGCACGTTGTTTATTCGAGAAAAGGGTGGAGAACTTTTAATGGTACAGGTATACGTGGATGACATTATTTTCGGATCGACGAATGATGTTCTGTGCAAAGAATTTGAAAGAGTTATGCAGGACAAGTTCGAGATGAGTTCCATGGGAGAGATGAAGTTCTTTCTAGGCCTACAAGTAGATCAATCTGAGACAGGGATTTTCCTTCATCAAACAAATTATGTTGGAGACATACTGAGCCGATTCAGTATGACTGATGCCAAACCTGCTGGTACTCCATTGGCGATCAATCACGGGATTTCGCCTGAAGACAAGGGGGAGTATATTGATGCTACTCTCTATCGAGCCATGATCGGATCTCTCATGTATCTCACGGCATCTCGACCAGACATCATGTTCGCCACGTGTCTCTGTGCCCGATATCAGTCAAAACCAAAAGTCTCCCACTTAATTACTGTCAAAAGGATTTTTCGTTATCTGAAGGGTACTCCTGATCTTGGATTATGGTACTCTAATGATGATAACTTTGAGCTTACTGCATATAGTGATTCTGATTATGGTGGTTGCAAAACAGACTTCAAGTCTACATCTGTAGGGTGTCAGTTCTTTGGAAACCGTCTTGTGACATGGCAATGCAAAAAGCAGACTTCAGTGGCTACATCTACATGTGAAGCTGAATACATCGCTGCTGCCAGTTGCTGTTCTCAGATTATCTGGATTCAACAGCAACTTCGGGACTACGGTTTGCAATTCTCTAACACTCCTATTTATGTAGATAATTCTGCTACCATAGCTATCACTAAGAATCCGGTTCAGCATTCAAAAACCAAACACATCGGCATAAAATATCACTTCATTCGTGATTGTTTTGAAAAGAAACTGATTGATGTGGTTCAAATTAACACTGATTTCCAAAAGGCCGACCTCTATACAAAAGCCTTTGACAAACCAAGATTTTTATTCTTGTTAGAGGTAAACGGCATGAAAAAGAAGGATGACGTTGTTCCGGACCAAGAGTCGAGTCAATAATCATTTTTAACAATTACGTTCCTGTATATATTTTCTTTCTTGCGTTTATTAAAAATCTCAAAAACTCAAAAATATTTTTCATTTTGAAATTTTAGGGGGAGAAAATGTCAGTAAGAAAATGATCTCTCGCTGAGAAAAATGATAGTACACAGACGCTAGTTATCTGAGACTCCAAAAAGATTTTCTAAATTGTGTACAGTTTGTTATTAAAAAAAAAAAAAAAGTTTTTCCATTTTTGTATAGTCTAAAACCCAAAAACATCTGAAAAACTCAAAAATGAGAAATCGTATCCAACCTTTGGGAAGTGATGGCACACTAACCATATGTATGAAGCACATTGCATTTAATGTCATAGTGAATAGTCACACCAAGTCGACATGTGATGCATTGATAGACTTATCTGACTGAATCACGACCATTGATGATCAATCTATACCATATTAGATATTGTCTTGTGAGTCACATAATGGTGAAAGGATTGACGAAAATCAACAATAGAAACTGAAGGTGTTTCTCATTCTGTGCACATTCGGTTTAATGAGATATCAGAAAGTAGTTATAAAATTAAAAATTAGATTCCGAAGTCGTATACGTGCCATATTGCCTTGTAAATACCTGGCTGAAGCCGTCCATGCGATTAAGAATAAAATAAAAGTATGAATCCGAATTCGTATATGTGCCATATTACCGGGTTGCAGCCTGGTTGAAGCCATCCATGGGATAGGATGAACACAAACACCGTTAGCTGCATACGTGCCATATTGCCTTGTAAATACCTGGCTGAAGCCGTCCATGAGCTGATGGCTGTCACTGTGAATACTAAAAAAAAAAGAAAAAGAAATTGGTGTAGTAAAGAAGTAACAGGGAATAACTGAGATCTCATGAACTTATGATGACTGGTTAAGTAAGTTGTGCTGATTTGAAACATTAACATGTTTTGAAAAGTAATTCAAGTCAATTCTTAACTAGTGTGGGACACATAGATAATGGACTTAATCCTTCAAGATCATCTTGTAAGTGTTGAGGAAAGGTCTGCATAAGTTTAAGATGGACAAACATATCAATGATCGCATTTTGACTAAGTGTACTTAAAGCTCAGATAATTTGCAATGTTGCTGATTGCTATGAGTTTAGTACTGATCCTATGTTCGGATCTTTCTCACAAAAAGATGTGTAAATACCATTGTATAGTTGTATCTGCAAAATTCAAAATGTCTCAGATCATTAGTCACTAAGTCTGTATGATTTCTCATAAGGATCATTCTTACTAAGACATGCGTGTATATATCTTGTTGATATTATTTTCAGCATTACATATTCAAAAATCCAAAAAGATTTTACTTTTCCTGAATTTTAGATTATCTGATAAGACTCGAACGACTGTCTGAAAATCAAAATTTGAAAACCGCTTGACTTCCTGATTGATCAAATCGTTCCTTTACTTCATAAACTATTCCAAAACTTCATAATTGATCCCTCACTTCATAATTAAATGTAAATTACTTCATAATCAAATTGTTGTCAAGACCGATGTGGTCGAATACCCCATTTAACTTGAAAAGTTTAATTTGCATAAGGGGATTGTCCCATTCGTACGAATGGATGAGCAAAATGGCTCACTCGTACGAATGGATGAGGAGAATAGCTCATTCACACGAATGGACTGACCAGAATGGTCCACTCGTACGAATGAGTGGAAGAATGAATCAAGTTTAGCTCATTCACACGAATGGACTGACCAGAACGGTCCACTCGTACGAATGAATGACAGAATGAATCAAGTCTAGCTCATTCGTACGAATGGACTGACCAGAATGGTCCATTCGTACGAATGAACCAGACCATCCTATAAAAAGGCCATTCATTCGCATTCTCAGTCTCATTCGCACAAAACAGAAATCGCATTCGCACGTCTGTTTCATCCAATTCTGATTTTGAACAAAACTCCGTCAAATCACCGATCTAATCTTTCGATTTCATTTTACAGGTATAACCCCACAAGTATTCATCAAGTGTATACCGATTTGTGGACGTTCGACTAGATTTAGGGCTCAAAACCGAAAACAAAACCTAAAAAACGTAAAAAGTGACTTAATAAACCGATTAAAATGCTAAATACTGGTTGAAAACCATAATCGAGTGTTTTGGTGTCTTTTTCGGCAAATCTTTTCGTGTCTTGGTTGATTTTTGGACAATTTGGATCGTGACCCGTCTGTCGTACGAATGGACACACTCTTCATGTTTATTCGTACGAATGAGAACTCATTCACACGAATGAGCACTCATTCACATGAATGAACACTCATTCGTACGAATGAAAACTCATTCACATGAATGAAACTCATTCGCACGAATGAATACTCATTCATATGAATGAAACTCATTCGCACGAATGAATAGGCAGAATGATCCATTCGCACGAATGAACCAACTTTTAGGGTTCATTCGTACAAAGGGAAAATGGTCCAAAAGTTCATATTTCCAAAATCTTGCATGTACTGATCTGATGTGCTTCATGTTTTTGTGTTTGCAGACTGATAGTTATGGCGAACAGAGCTCCAGTTGTTCTTAAGGCTTCCATTAAAAGCAACATATGTGCGTACATGATTCCTACATCAAAGAATGCACGACCGTTTGTCGGCATGATCGAATTTCTGTCTAGATCAAGGATTGCTCATGCTATATCCTATCACTGCACTCCATATATGTCGCACCAAAGGGAGTTCTGGGCCTCTGCCGAGATTGACTGCGAGGTATCTCCACCGGTCATACGCGGGAAGATCGCAGGTCAAGATGTGGTTGTATCGGCAGCTCACATTCGCCGATTGTGTCAATTCGGTGATCATCCTGAAGATCCAGTGACACTGGATAAATATCTGGTCCGCGGATGCTTCATGAGAATAAAGTACGACGGAAATGTTGCCGAAGGAGTTTTAAATAAAGCGAACCTCTGTCCGCAGTACAAGTATCTAGGACATGTTCTTCTACATTGCCTCGGTTCCCGTCGTGGAGGATTTGATGATATGCGCGAAACAATTCAGAGCGCATTCATTGCATTGGTGTTGAACATTCCGTTCAACTTTTCCGAGATGGTGTTCACACATCTTATGGAAAACATCTATCTAAAAGGGGACAATGCGTATCTTATGTACCCCAGATTCTTACAGATGATAATAGATGACCAACTTCCTCTTCTGCCAAGGTCAGACATCGACATGATCAAGCTAGAACACATAACGGATGTCACTCTCAACAGGGTACAGACCTACAGGGGAAGACCAACAAAGCCACCTCACAAAAGACTTATTGGACATCTGGAAAATCCAGATTATGTGGCACCAACAAACAGAAAATGGCGTCATGATAACAGTGATTCTGACAGGGAGGATATTGTTGTACCTCCAACTGACGACCAAGATGATGACGACCAAGATGGTCAGGGAGATGGTGGCAATGCTCCTAATGTTCCATCTACCGCTGCCACCACCCACACTGTTGCTGCTATAGATTCTTCCCTTCCAACTAACCCAGAAGACGTTAACCTGGACACCGTCCTGTTTACTGATTCTGAGGACACTGAAGACGAATTTGTAATCAGTCAACAAGGGGCAAGATTGGTCGCAACAAAACGAAAAAGGGGAGCAGATCAAGGAAGCTCAAGGGTTGATGATGACGTCAGGGATACTGACTTTGTCCCTGACTGTCCACAAGTATCTGCTGCTCCTTCTTCCCAATCAACCCCAGTCAAGAAAGGAAGAGTAAAGAGAATGGCCAAACGCCAAAAGTTTAAACTTGTTAGAAGGACGGAGAGCACCTCTGCTACTACAGCAACTGCCACCAGGTCTGAGGCTCCAATGTCAACATCTATGCCTCAGACACAAACTGTGCCTCCTCCCATCTACACGACTGCTCCTACATCACAGCCATCAACTATTCGAGCTGAATCTTCAATGTCACTGCCGACTGTCTCTCTACACGACCAGATCAGTACTTTAAACAGTTTGGTACTTCGTTTACTGGCTCAGAATGAAGAGCAATCAAAACGTATTGACCAATAGGGCTCGCAGATCAGTCAGTTGACTCTGCAAAATACTGAACAAGCCCAAGCCATCACAATTCTTTCCACTAGATGCAATGATCAACAAGCCCTCCTTCTCACTGCTACAAACCAGAATCAACAGTTGTCTACAACTGTTAATGCACATACTCAGAGGATACAAAGGCTAGAGGAGGAAAAAAAAAAGTTGTTGGAAGACTTAGAAAGCAGAAGAGACCCGACACCCAGAATTGAGGGTGCTCGCAAAGATGGTGATGATGGTGATGATGGTGACGATGATGATGATGATGATGATGATGATGACGAGGATGATGATGGTGACGATGATGATGATAATAATGACAAAGATAAGGATGATGGTGCCAATGCTAGTGCTGCATCAAGTGCTTCAAAAACAGCAGAAGCTGAGGCACGCACAAAGCAAAAATCAGACAAATCAGAAGGCCCATCATCAGATACACAAAAGGGCACTGAAGGTTGATAGTTTTTGTTTTAAGTGTTTTAAGTTGTCTTATTGTAAATATTAAATTATTATGTAAATAATTTCAGTTTTATTTTGATTAAATCAATTAAACTTCAAATTCTCACATGTTTATTCTTTGTTTGTTTATGAAAATAGTTTTGGATGTGATGCCTCTCAAGCAACAACCTTCAAAGTTAACTTATGTGCTTGACATGCAAGGGATCATCCAACATTCAGTTATTTATGACAAAGAGGAAGGGGAAATCGTACACTGCTTGTCAAAAGAACAGATTGCCGAGCTATTTCAAATGAATCCCGACGAAGTCATCACTGAAGAGGCATCTGTTCCAACAACTGATTATCCCTCTTCTGACGAACTAGAAGACGTTGATGAGGTTGAAGTCGAAGACATCACTGATCAAGAATATCCAAAGTACACATCAGTAGATGGTGATGATCTTCCCTCCTTCGTGGACTTATTCACTCAGCAGTCCGACGAGGAGGTCAACCGCATTATCGACAACAAACAGGATGAAGCCGGTCCCTCCACTATTGACATTGACGAGCTGAATGAACGTAAAAGTCAGTGGATGGAATACATGGCCGAATTAAAGAAGAACTCAAAGCCCTCTCCTCCAACCAAGTACACTAAAGTTTATCGACTCAAAGGACACAAGTCTGATGGTCGTATAATCAGTTGGGCATACTTCAACGACTTAAGCTGCTATGCTATAAAAAGAGAGAAGGGCATACAATATTTCAGGTACCCTCATGATTTCAAGACGCTGCCCGCGTTTGAAGTAAATCAATTGGCGCGTCTAAAGCTTCTATACAGCGAATCTTCCGGTCTATCCGAATGGTTTGAACGTCAATTACAATACGAATACCGGAAGAAGTGGGTGAACTTCAAGCCACAAATGCCTACATGTTACATTCATAAGGAAAAGGTTCATCCAGTCACCAAGAAGCCCCTAATTGTCTTAAAGTGGAAGCCTCCAACGATCATGAAGAAGATTCCTTTAAGGAAAATGATCCAGGACTTCTCAGATCAGTTCAAATGCTGGTACTATGATAGGCGTACTGGTGAAGCTGTTATAGTGCTTTGTAAAGAAGGGTCATGGGAGACCATCAGGGTCTTTGATCCCTTGTGGCTGACCAACTTGTCTGAACAAGATGTTACAACTTTATACAAGTGTCAGCCGTTTTTTGAAGTTGCATATATAGACCAGGCGTTGCAGTATGTGAAAGTGATACGTATATGCTTTGCTTTTGACATACACGCCGGGGTCAACTGGAAAACTCGTACAAAAGAGATGTTGAAGACCAACTAATGTTAGTTAGGTCATTTTGAAGGGATCTAGGTCCAAGGGGGAGTATGTAGATGCATAATATGTCCCTAATCCCTTGTAATATGTATTTCATCTATGTTTAATGTAATTATTTGATGTATTAATGAAATTACATGTTTATCCTTAATGTTTACTCATATATAACGACTGTGTATTAAATGATCTGATAAATATCGATAACGTTGATCAATCGTGCTATTGAAAGGCCCATTCGCACGAATGGATCATGAGAATGATTCATTCGCGCGAATAGATCATGAGAATGATTCATTCGCTAGAATAAGTCATGAGAATGATTCATTCGTACGAATGAACCATTCTAATGATTCATTCTTACGAATGAACCATTCTACTGATTCATTCGCACGAATGAGTCCATTCACATGGCTCATTCGTACGAATGGCCTCTGCACTATATATATAACTTTCACTTCATGAGCACATATACAACACATATACACATAGAGAGACTGACCAGAGCAGAACCAACAGAACACAAACTCTTTGCACCTGTATTGTCGAATCTCTGTCCGTTGAGAGTTTCCAGGTCTTGTATCCAACTTCTCTACACCAAAGGGTCGATAGAAACCTTCGTTTCGACATCTAATTCGCTCGTTTCTTAAGACCCGATCCGTGTCATAGATTGGATTGCCAATCAAATCGGATTCCGCACGATTTGGTTCGGTTAATGTGTTGAATCATTGGATCAAGGTAGATCCCGATCCAACAAAACTATAATTCTCTAGCGAAACTAGAGGTAGATTCGCTAGGACTAGTTAGGGCGAAACTAGTTAGTTTTGCTATAGCATTTCTGACGAAACTACATGGTCAGTTTCGCTAGCACAGACTCACGTGCAACTACAAATAGATGTTTGTCATTTCATTTTTAGTTAGAGAGCACAAAGTTCAGAACTAAGGCTAGTTGAGAGCTTAGTCATGGTGTGAGTCACCGACTCTAGGTAGAGCTCACCTAGGGTTGGACATGAGCTTAAACGAGATAGAGATGTGAACTCCTTCGGTATTGTACTCGTATGACGGGATGATTGTTTTGTAATAAAAATCAATATCGTTTCTGTTTCATCTTATCTATTTTTGTGTTTGTGTTTCATAGTTGTTATGATTAACTCGACACATGCTTACGTTACAACACTATGAATCAAGAGTGATTGTTATCAATCCGAGCAGAGTAGACGCTCACGTTCTTACAACTTAAAACATTTATATTGCACAATTGTAGGATAAACGATGTCCCGAGATAAAAAAATCAAAAACTACTCAAAAACATCAAGAAATCAAACTTTTGAAAGGAACAAACCGAGCTTTGACCCCCAAGAAGTCAACCAAGGTCAACACCAGTCAAACAAGCAGCTAAAAGACAAAACAGGGAGTTGAGGAGGGATGCACGGCCGTGCATCCCAATGCACGGGCATGCATTGCCCTTCCTTGCTCCCTAAGCACCTTTGTACACTGCCATTTGTACCTATTGATTCCCGAGGTGTTTGCACGCCCATGCAGACTAATGCATGGCCGTTCATTGCTTATTTTCAGGCCTATAAATAGATGGGTTGGGTTCTTCATTCAACACACCTTACCACTCCTCAAGATAGATAGAATTACTCTGTTTTAATAGTTAAACTGGATAATTAAACTGGCTAAACGATAACAAACGTTGAGTATTGGAACTCGACCGTATCCATTGGTTCGATACTTGGTTCTTACCTAAACTATATAACACTGCGATAGGTACACTTGCCTATTGTGTGTGTGTTTAGTTTGAGTATTTATCATTTTATAAATTTAAAACCTAATCTCGTGAAACCATCTCTAGATATATTATTTCAATATATAACACAACAACACGAACGCACATCAACATGCCAGCTTCTCTAGCAAGGTCACTCCTTGTTTAACAATATGTACACTTTAGAGCGACTCGAGTTGGTGAAGAAAGTTGTTGCAAAGAGATCAAATGAAGGAGTTGAAGAAGAAAGAGGATAGAGAGAGAGAGAGAGAGAAAGAGCAAAGAGGATGCAGAGAGGAAGAGAAAGGGTAAAGAGAAGTTAACTATAGAGGATGAAGAATGAAAAAAGAAAGAAACCTGGGCATGTGGTGAAAGGCCTACTAGCGGCTTCATGCAAAGTGCCAGGGAGGCTGGTAGGAGAGACAAAGAGAAAGAACAAGGTTTCCTACTCCTGAACATGTTCTAGTGACTGAGGAGGAAGAAGAAGATGACTTAGCTCATGAGGCCCTGAAGGCTCGTGAACGGTCTCCTCCACCTTCACGGACTGATGGGCTTAAAACCCAAGGAAAGCGTAAGCGCCTATTTGGTCTTACGAAAACAGAATCGGTTCATGATGTGATCCATACAAGCTGATGATAGAACAGTTGAAGAAGGGTTTAAGAGGATGGGCTATGGGGAGATTTAAGAAAGAAAGAGATTAAGAAGTGTCAACTGTCTAGAGAAAGGTCGTTCATAACGCACATATTCGTTCTATGCCTCTCCCACAGAATGGGAGGATACGATGCGATCAACTATGAATGGGTGAATGACGTGCTGAGATTATGTAGAGACAGAGCTGTTAACATCTCTCATATTATCTTTAGCCACATGTGTGGAAATGCTTAATCGAACTGATGGTTGATGTATCCTCGGTCCGAACAGAAGATGATAAATGACCAACTCCCAGATCTGACTAAGGATGGAAATATGTTGTCCTTTACAAAGATGAATAACATAATCAACACTGACTGCATTAGAAGACATGCCAGCTTCTCTGGCAATGTGACTCCCCTATTTAACAATATGTACACTGCAAAACAACTTGAGTTGGTGAAGAAAGTTGTTGCAAACAGATCAAAAAAAGATGAGTTGAAAAGAAAAGAGGATAATGAGAGAGAGATAAAGAGAGAGAGAAAGATCAAAGAGGATGCGGAAAGGAAGAGAAAGGGTAAAGAGAAGTTAACTACAGAGGAGGAAGAGAAAAAAAAGAAAGAAAGCAGGGTAGGTTGAGAAAGGCCTACTGGCGGCTTCATGCAAAGAGCCAGGGAGGCTGGTAGGAGAGAAGAGGAGAGATAAAGAGAAAGAACATGGTTTCCTACACTTGAACCTGTTCTAGTAACTAAGGAGGAAGAAGAAAAAGGTTCCATAGCTCATGAGGCCCTGAAGGCTCATGAACGGTCTCCTCCACCCTCACGGACTGAGGGGCTGCAAACGCAAGGAAAACGCAAGCGGCTATTTGATCTTACAGAAACAGAATCGGTCCTTGTGGAAACCGGTTATTCGTATCAAATCAAGCAATAGATATGGAGGATCTAGAATTGAGTAGAATAATCAAGAAACGAGGATAAAATCAAAAACACATAGTTAAAGGTGAAAAACTCTAAGTGTTTATTAGATTTTGCAATGAACTCCCTTACAAAGCATTCAAACTATACTTGTATTTATACTAAGAAGACAAAGAATGATTTCGTCCGAAATACATTTTGTTCGAAATGTATTTTGTCCGAAAATGATTTTGAACAAAAAAGATTTTTGACGAAATCTTTTAACTTCAAAGAATTCTTCCGTCTTCGGACTATTTTATATGCGATGGCCTAAAAATAGTTCCAACAATCTCCCCCTAGGCCATTGCATATCAAAACACAAGAATTCTGCCAAGCTCCCCCATACACTTTGCATCATCAAAGTTGGATCTTGGACTCGAATCTTATAAGTCCCTGTGGCGTCCTCAAACAAGTAGAACGCACACGATCAATACGAATTACTCAATGATTCAACGTATGAGACGGAAGCATGAAGTGAATCAAACACAAACACGAACATAGAAGATAGATGAAACACAGAAACGAGCTATATATTCAATAACGAATTTGTCATACGAATACAATACTGAAGAAGTGTACATCTCTACGTTTAAGCTCCATATCCAATCCCTAGGTGAGCTATACCTAGGGATGGTGACTCACTTCTCATAGAGACTCACTCCCTCTCTATGGATGCTAACTCTATCACGCTTACCTACAAATGAACACTTAAGTTCCTATTTATAGGCAAACTGAGTCCTCAGGCAAACTTATCAAGTTCGCCCATAACTCTATGGACGAACTTAGCAAGTTCGCTAGTTAATTCGCCCAAACATTCCCTTAGGCGAACTTAACATGTTCTCTACATATACACTTAGAATTTTTGCTACAGTTACAAAAACATGCTTTAACAGACTCCATCTTAACTGTTGCAAAAAATTCTAAACAAATACTGATAAATCATCAATAACAGACCGTGCCTCAACAAACTCCCTCTTGACTGATGATCCTGGGTCTTCACTATACTTGGTAAGACTTGATCTTTGAAATTTCACTTTGATCTTCAACCGGTAATGCTTCAATGTTGAGGTAATAGGCTCCCTCTAAACTCTTCTTGAAAACCGACGAATCCAACCCTTTTCATTGTAGTCCATCCTCTCAACAATAACCACCTCTGCATTGATCCAAGAATCTAGCCCATACTTTTTAGACATCAGTAAACCAACCGGCATAAGATAGAGATTCTGAATTTCCAACAATCAGCGTCAAACTAATCAATTTCCACAAAGACAAGAATCCCAGCTTGAAAACACACTGAAACTCTAATATAATGTGCAAAACTGCTCTTTTCTTTGATCTTCATCTTCACCAGAAGTGCTTGACTTTGTCTCGTACTTTATCCGCTCAACCAATAACCCGAAGTCTTTCATATCAGATTTCCTCTTCATGACACAAGCATCTCCACATTAAACTAGAAACAAAAGGATGTTTCTTATTTAACCAGCAAATGATAAAGGTTCCATCTTCAACTAGTTAACACCAGATAACCAGCCTCATTTCAAAGGTACTTAACCAAGTCTCACACAAACATTCGGTAGTAATCATCGTGAATCCAACAATCTTCAATCTGATTTTCATTCCTGGTTAACACCTCCTACTAGTCACAATAGGTTGTCTATCTGGATTCCGCCCAGATCCCAATTAAGAAATCAAACCATAATCGAATCATGTCGAATCATTTAGAAGATCTTGATCACTTGAACCGTTTTGCAAAGAAACATGATATTTCTTGAAATTTTTATCTCCCCATTTTCTTTGCAAAGACCCAAACAGTATATCCTCACAATCAAATCTGAGACCTTTCATTGATAACAACCCTTTTGTTCAAACTGTTTCAGTATTCATTCCATAATAAAGAAGTATCCCAGATACTCGAGGCACACATTTTCAGGTGTGAATACCTTAACAATAAGATTCTTCATTCAAAAGTCATCATCCAACAAAAATCTATCATTGTTTCACCAAGCCATTTCCCTCCAAAAATATGAATTCTGGTCCCGAAAATAACCAAAATTACCATCTTCTAAAAAATGGCCCGAAACAAGCATATAAAAGTTCCCCCAACATTTTGCAATATGTATATCAATCTCCAGGATGAAATTACATCAATTAGCACAGAAAAATAAGCAGATCCCGAGGGATATAAAGAATCAGAATGATTCAAAATCGAATGATTCATATTGCTTGGTTTGGATGAAGTATCAAGATTCATATCAACAGAAAGACTGTACCAATGGAATTCTTCAATATAAGAATGATCAAGGAATCGATTGATTCAATAAAACAGGGTAGCGTGATCCAAGTGTTACTTGGATGTATTCAATGGAATCAAGATAAATGATTCAAGGGCTAGCATATGTTCTAACAAATGTCGTCAGAAACATATCTTAGTCCAACTTCATATTTCATGTTTTTCGGGGCATGGGCAGTAAGTGAACCGAAAAATTGTGCTAATCAATATAATTCGATACTGGTCTCATGAAATTCTTAAAGTCTTATATTCAATATCTGATAATGATCTTTTAACACACACACCCGGCATACCATGGGTTCAAATCACAGTTGTAACATATGCAATTATATTTTTACACTACTGATGGTTCAAAGACGCTTTTAGCCTATTGAAAAGATAAGTTATATGCATACACAACACTATCATTTCCTATTTGTGTAGTCTTTGATGTTTAGGTCAAAAAATATATAGTTAAGATAAATCAAATAAACATAAAGCACTAACAGTCAATCTAAGGTCATGTGTGACTGATAATCTACCGATGTACTATCATTTCTTCTCTAACCTCAAATGATGTCAATTTTATCTTTTTCAATTTGTTTGGAATTTTCAATACTTTGTGAAAGAAAATAAAACTTCCATGAAAATGGTTTTGAAAACAAATTTACTTGGTTACTCAGGATTTAGCATTTCAATCAATCAAAAACTCAAACCAGTGTAATCGAATACCTTTGCCTTTGTCACCGACACAATATTGTACTCCCCATGTTCTGTAGACTCCCCCTTAACTCGTGAAATGGTTGCATCAATGAATTTAGGCTCACCATCGTCACCACAAGTTTCAGGTTGTCTTTTGGACTTGGTCAAACGCTTTCCAAAACATCATTGTGTGGGACATTTTCTCCCCCTGAGTATCAAGTTATTGAATCTATGATAGATTTACCAGTTATCTAAACAACTCTTTGCTCCTGCAGATGCCATTCTCTGTTAAGTGCTATGAACAACCACTATTAACAACCCAGATGGTATTAATAGTCCTTATTGGTTAATCCTGCACATCTAACAAGAAACATTAATTTGACAATGAGACCCAAGTCATGGTGGTCCTGGGTCGTCCATCTATATCAAAATAAATGACTTCACGCAATTCATAGTCCAACCTCTCATCAATTTTTGGAGATTGCACCGACGAATCCGAAACAGAAACTTTGGATTTCCGAACACTCTTTCGTTCATTAAGTTCTTTCTTCTTAAAATGTGAAGTGTTTGAACATTCTGGTTCATTTAAAACCTCTTGTTGTTCTAAAATTTTTCTCAACCTTCTGTTTCTCCTCCATCGCTGAGGTCTAGAAAGCCTAACCATAGATTGTGAATGACCCTTTGGTACAACACTCGGTTTAACCACATTTGGTTTAACCTTAACAGGTTTTACCCACCATAGGTTTTTCTTCAGGCTTCATCTTCTCAAGAATGTCATGTCACTTTCCCTTATTCTTGTAAGACAAGTAATCAGAATATGACCCACTTCATTATAATGAAAGCACACACGCCTTTCCTTTATTTCCTTACATATGGAACTCTCCTTAAACTTGAAGAACTCCAAGATGTATAACCTCCAGATGAATGATCAACAACAATATCTTGCTTCCTTGAAACATAAGAACTATTTGAATTGACAACATGCTTAACCACTGGTTGAATCTTTCTTCGATGACATGCTTCTTACCTTTAATGTTATAAGGACAATTTATCTTAATATGACCAATCTTATTGCAATGGAAACAAGCACGTCCCTCTTTATATTGTTGAACATAAGGAACATTCGTTGAACTATTCTGACTTCCAGACGATTCACCAGCATAAAATCTTGATTGCTTTTGACAAAAAGAACCCTCAGAGTTTTGAGTATGAGCAGACTCATATTTCTCCAAATTTACTTTTTCTTTTATAAAATCCAGTGTGGTCTTGTTTAAATTTTTTAGAATTTCTGCATTGATATCTCCAAATTTGATAAAACCAAGTTGACCCAAAGCTGGTTTTGACTGCTTCGGCTCATCAGGTTCTGTCAATATGCATCGATCACGTGGAACTTGCTTAACCACTTTTTCTTCTTCAATCTTTAATTCTTTAGGAATACCCTCAAATTTAGCTTCATCAAAGCATTCATCATCACTATCATCCTCATACACCATGTCCTCACCAGTAACTGGATTAACCTTGAGAACGGTTTTTGGTTCCAACTCTTCTTCAATCACTGTCTCAATGCTATGAGCCGTGTAGTTTCCATTGAATGGAGGACAGAAACCAATTCCCCCAACAACTTTATCATCCTGATGTGGACAATAACTAACTCCCCCAACTACATTCTCACCACTAGCTTTCTCATTATAATATTCCAACAGCAAACTGGAATTTTTGTAACCCTCAAGCTTTCTCATTAATTTAGTGACTTCACTCTATGACTGGGAAACTTCATTTATTTTCTTCTATTGGGATATTTTATGTGACATATAGCTTTGTATACGTCTTTTGTAATCTTTAGTATTGTAATTAGTCTTTATTTAGTTAAGTGTTATAACTGGCGAACTTAACTAGTTCGCCTTTGCCATGTGTGTGGCGAATTTAATAAGTGCGCCTACTTAGTATTTCCTATAAATAGTGCTTAGTCTTTATCTTTCATAAGAATTCGACATTTTTGTAAGAACATTTATCTGAGTAATACAAGGAGCTTTCGATGAATCTTGTCTTGTGTGTTAATCGTGTGTTCTTATCTGTTCGAGACGCATTTATTCGTTAGGATTCCGCACTACGAGTATTTGTTGAGTGTTATACATCTAAGGTCGATCCGTAGACCCGCTGAGACCTACAATTGGTATCAGAGCTATTGCTCTTGATTAGAGATCAACGTGTGACTCCGTTTTGTTCTGATTTGTATCAAAAGATTGAGATTTTCGAAGCTTTGTATTTTGTCGGGTTTCTTACAAGTTTTTGATCATGTCTAGGCTAATTTGATCAATTTTGGAAGTGTTTTTAGTGAAATTGATCCGATAGAAGTGTTCTAATTCGGGTTTTGAAGAATCCTACGGATTGAATTTAATTAATTCCAACAAATTTGCAAGATATGATGATTTTCAGAGTAGTTAGTGCGTTTGGGTGATAGAACAATTCCTACTTGTTCTTCACCTGATACAGGCGAACTTAAGGATTCTGTTAGCAGGCGAACTTAACCAGCAAACTTATTAAGTTCGCTTAGTCTTGGTCAGGCGAACTTGCCTAAGTTCGCCTAAGGCAGAACTTGTTCAGAGATTTCAAAGATGTCAACTAAGTGTTGAACTTTTTCAAGAATTCAAAGATGTCAACTTCTAATGCTAGTGTGAGCAATATGACTAATATTCTGAACTATGACAATGAGATTGGTACTCCAACTAAACCACCGAGGTTGATGAATCTAAAGGATTACTCAAACTGGAAAAGTCACTTTGAGAATTATGTCAACATCAATGATATGAGTATGTGGATTCCAACTGCAGAATGATATAAACATCCTACTCATTCTCATATGGGTGTATCAGATGCGGAGAAACCAGTTTCAGCTCTTACTATGGAAGAGAAAACTTTGTATGATCGAGAGAAAAAGGCACTTGTTGCTTTGTCTATGTGTCTGCCTTTAGATATCTATCACACATTCAAGAAGTTTAAAACATCGCGTGATCTTTGGGAAGGTTTGACGAAGAGATGTGAAGAAAGCACAGATATGAAGAAGAGCAGAAGGGAATTACTAAAGAAACAATTCAGTGTTTTTAAATCTTTTAAAGGAGAATCTATTAATGAGTTGATGTCTAGGTATTATCACTTGCTGAGTGAAATGGTAAACAATGACATATCTTACAAGAATAGGAAGGTACTTGAGAAATTTCTGGATGCATTGCCTTCTCACTTTGAGATGTATTCCATAGTGATTAAAGAAGAACGGGGGTTTGATGAATTAAGTCTTGAAGATCTTATGGGAAAGACTCAATCATATGATTTGAACAACAAGAAGAAACATACGGTTTATCAAGATCCTAGCATTTACTTTGGAAAAGGAACATCGACACCAAAGTCTGGGGTTGCTTTGTTTTCAGGAGAAATTTCTGAAGGTCAAGGTTCAAAAGAAAGTTCATGTGGTGAATCATCATGCTATGTTACTTCTAGTTCTGGATGTTCAAAGAATTGTCACAATGATACTCATTCATGTTCTCAAAAGGTTTCTTCTAAAGTCGCTAATGTCATGATGGCCATGATTGCTTCATTTTTAACATCATATGAGAATTTTATTGGTGGAAAAATTACTGATCCGGATATGATAGAAGAAGATTTCAAGCAATTGGAAAAGGATGCTCTTGAAAAGATGAACATTCAATGGAACATGGCATTGTGGATGAGACAGGACAAGGAACATCTGAAGAAAATAGGAAAGAAGTTCATTGGAGCGACAAGCAAAACAAAGATGGGATTGGATAAATCTAAAGTAAAGTGTTATAATTGTTAAGAATTTGGAAACTTTGCTAGGGAATGTACCAAACCTAAAGATCAACATCAAAGTGCTTTTTCAGGAAACCAGAACAATCAGAATAATCAGAGTTCTTCTACAACATTGATTTCACAACAGGATGAAAATTATGATTGGGGAATTCATCTAGAAGATATTGTTGCTCATGTCAGTCATTGCTTTTCTTGCTAAAGTTCATACTGATGCTGGTTCTGATAATAGTTCTTCAGACAGTGACTCAAGTGATTCTGGGAATGTTACTGAAAATCATGAATCTACAAGTCAGAGTGTGAAAGCAAAGGTGACAAATGAAGAGCCGGTGAATGATAATGTAGCTGCAGGAAAGGTGACAGAGAAAGTTGCTAAGATGTTTGCTGAAGCCAGTGGATTCATGGCTGATTCTAAATAGGTAAATGAGGTTGTCTCTATTTCTTGTTCTAAATAAATTGATTCTGATTTAAAAATTCTGAGATTGTGTGATGATAATACTAACCTCATTTGTGACTTGAAGGCAAGCTACTTAACTAATCAAATTTTGAAAGAAAATGAGAAGCTTTTAAATATAAGAATTGAATCATTTAAAGATGATATCAAAGTTTTACAATCAAAAGTAAATGAACAAGATTTTCACATTGATGTGGCGTACTCTGAGTATGAAAAGAAAATAAGTGAACTTTCCCAGTCACAGAGTGAAGTCACCAAATTGATGAGAAAACTTAAGGGTTATAAAAATTCCAGTTTTCTATTGGAATATTATAATTATAATGAGAAAGCTAGTGGTGAGAAAGTAGTTGGTGGAGTTGGTTATTGTTCACAGCAGGATGATAAAGTTGTTGGGGGAGTCGGTTTTTGTCCTCCATTCAATGAAAACTACACATCTCGTAGCATTGAAACAGTGACTGAAGAAGATCTTGAGCCAAAAACTGTTCTCAAGGTTAATCCGGTGACAGGAGAAGACATGGTTTATGATGACTCTAGTGAGGATGAATTTTTTGATTCAAACAAGGTTGAATGGAAAGTCAAAGAGTGTAAGGTGAATGAACCTGTAGTGGTTAAGAAAGTCACCAGAGATAGGTGTATTTTGACAGAACCTGATGAAGACATTGAGCAACCAAAACCTAAATCTTTAAAACGTTTTGTGAGTGTTGGGTTCGATTTTCAAGAGATTAATAAAATTGAGGAAATTTCAACCATTGAGTTTATAAAAGAAAAGGTTGAGGCTGATAAACCCAAGGTTGTTCAATTGTCTAACACTGTCTCTCAGTGTGAATCATCTGGTTCAGGAAGTGTTCAGAAAGAAATGTATGCTCGTGTATACAAGGAAAAACATGCATGTTTTCATTCCGGAATAGTTGGTCACATTCTGATAAACTGTCTAGACAAGAATGTTGGAAAGCATTTGGAAGATCCTAGGATGGGATGATCATTTGTTGAGCCAAAGACCAAATCTGTGATGAAATATGCTAAAGTTAAACCAATTGTCAAAGTTTCATAGGTTCAGGTTAAGGCAGAGGTAGACTCAACTAAAGTTAAATCTAGTGTATCGTCAAGTGGAGATACAAAGGAAAAGGTTAAATTGTCAAGACCGCAAAGAAGAAGAAGAAACAAGAGGCTTAAGAAACTTTTGGAACAACATGTTGAGAAAGAAATAGGTGAAACTTCTGAGAATTCCAAGCCAAGTGCGAGTGGTCAGTCAAAGTGGAAACCAAAAGTTCAAGTGTCTAATTCTATGAAACAATCTCCTAAAATTGAGGAGAGATTTGATTGTGTATTAAAAGAAATTGTTTATTTTGATGAATCAGGCCGAGCAAAGACCACAATGGCTTGGGTTTCCATTACTAATTGAATCTTGATGTATGTGTGCATGGAACTCCAAGGAGGATTGTAGGCAACCATTGGTACATCGACAGTGGATGTCACATGACAGGAAATCTTAAGTTATTGGAAAATGTGAAAAGATACAAGGCGGATATGTAGCCTTTGCAGGAAAGAATGGAGGAAATATTTCTAGGCAAGGAACTGTATCAAATGGAAGATTGAGCTTTGAGAAAGTCAGTTATGTGGAGTAGCTTGAACATAATCTGTTATCTGTCTCGCAAGTTTGTGATAAAGATTTCTCATTTCACTTTAAAAAGTCTGAATGTTTGGTGTTGAAACCTGGATTTGAGATACCTGAAGATTGGATCCTAATGCGAGCTCCAAGGAAGAATGATACATACATGCTCGATATGAGCACGGCGACAACAACTTCGTATGTTCCGACGTGTCTTCTTTCTAAAGTTTCTGAGTCTGTGATGCGTTGTGTTTTAATAAGTATAAAAATATAGGTAAATATATTTTTAAGATGGTTTCACGAGATCAGGTTTTAAATTTATAAAATCATAAATACTCAAACATAAAACACACACAATAGGCAAGTGTACCTATCGTAGTGTAATATAGTTTAGGTAAGAACCAAGTATAAAATCAACGGACACGGTCGAATTACAATACTCAACTTTTCTTATCGTTTAGTCGGTGTTAATTAGTGAGTGGGTTTTGTGTGCTTGTGAAGCAGAAAGATAAATGACAGAAAAGTAACTGATGGTAAAATAAATAACATAAAATTAAAAATGTGCATGAAGTGTGTAACAGAAATGTAACGAACAGAATAGTAAATAACAAGAAAGTAAATATCTTGGAAATGATCAGGTTATGAAGAGTATTGCTTTGGGCTTCGAATCCGCTTGGTACATGATAATGTTAAGTTGACTAATCCAGTGACATGACTACTACAAAGGTGTGACCCGGGTCACCGCTAGAGCCTCGTCCTAAGGACAACAATTACCCTTAACCCTTCGAATGGTCATCTTCGGGTTGGTTTAAGACATCGAATGCAAAATGCTTTGTATTAGAGTTAAAGAGGTGATTATATTTTGCTCACCGGGAGGCGGTGTAACAATGGGACCAAGTATAAAGACGTACCGTTCCAAACAAGAGTTCACCAATTCTTGGTCGCATAATAAGTTCGTGTAAAAATGTACGACCCTACTAGTGTTGACCAAGCCTTGGCTTATCAATCTCTGCTTGTATAAAGACGTACAAGTTCCAAAAGAAGTTTTATTAAAAAGGTTTTACGATATTACACTTTAAAATCAAGAACACTCACAAATATAAAGAAGGATTTAGACAATAATAAAAGCCCACCGAAATGGTGGTTTTAAGGACGAATAGTTAAAGACATAAACACATCACTTGGATTAATACGTTAAACATTAACATGCACCAAACTTCATCTTCACCCTAGCAATACAATGAGTCTAGCCACGAATGGCCATACTAAGTAGCATAACGCTGAGTTTCGTAGGATCCCCTATTACGGAACAAGGAGGAAGAGCCCCTCCACTCACTACTCTCTACTCTAACTATGAAATACGCTCTCAAATGAGGTCTGGATGGTTGTTGTAAGGTGTGAATTGGTGTGTGTAATGAAGAACTCAAGCCATCTATTTATAGACCTTGAAATGAGCAATGCACGGCCATGCATTGGATTACACGGGCATGCAAACACCTCCGGAATCAAACAGGGTACAATTGACAGTGTAACGGAGCCTAGGGCTGGACAGGGAATGCATGGCATTGCACGGGCGTGCAATGCCCTGCCAGCTCCCCAGCTTTGTCTTTTAGCTGCTGGTTGACTTGGTTTGACATGGTTTGACTTCTTGGGGGTCAATGCTCGTGTTTGGACCTCCAAAAGCTTGATTTCTTCATGTTTTAAGCTGGTTTTTGCTCTATTCATCTTTGGGATACCTACTGACCTGCAATTGTGAAATATTAACATTTTAAGTATCAACTGCATGGTTATTAATCAATTAGTACCATAATATAGAGATTATTATGCATGCAAAACATGTATAATTTAGGACATATCAGTCTGAATCAACTTTGTGGCACAGAAAAATGGCTCACATAAATTTCAAAAAAAATGAACTTTTTAGTGAAGAATGGGCTGGTTTCTGGTGTCCCTACCATGAGATTTCATGTGAACGAAGATTGTATTCCATGCAAGAAGGGGAAGCAGCACAGGAAATCTCACAAATCTAAGTTGATTAATTCAATTGTGACTCCTCTTGAGTTGTTGCATATGGATTTATTCGGACCTATAAGTGTTAAGAGTGAAGGCGGAAAATCATACTGTTTGGTAATGAATGATGATTATTCCAGATTTTCTTGGTTGAAGTTTCTTATTTCAAAGGATGAGACTGCTGAAATTCTTAAGTTCCTGATCGTGGGACTTGAGAGTTTGTTTAAACAGAAGGTCTGGAGGATTCGTAGTGACAATGAGACAGAATTCAAGAATGGAAATATAGGTTTATTTTGTTTACAAAAAGGCATCCATAATGAATTCAGTGCTCCTTATGTTCCTCAACAGAATGGTGTGGCTAAATGGAAGAATCGAACGCTGATTGAGACGGCTCGCACAATCTTATCCGACTCGAAGTTGCCTGTGACATTTTGGGTAGAGGCAGTGAACACGGCGTGTCATGTTATTAATCTTCTTTTGACCGTGAAGAAACACAACAAGACGTGTTATGAATTGCTGAACAATCGAAAGCCGAATCTAGATTATCTGTTCCCCTTTGGAAATGCATGCACTTTATTGAAGACAAGAGATGTTCCAACGAAGTTCAGTGCGATGGAAATTGAAGGAATTTTCTTGGGATATGTTGCAAATTCTCACAACAAACATGTGTTCAATAAAGAGAGCAGACAAATTGAGGAGTTGTTTCACATTGATTGTGATAATCGCACGGTTCCTCAGGATGCTAAAGGACCATCATGGGCTTTTAATTATGATGCTTTGTTCAGATCCTTTAATGTTCCTCCAGCAGTGTCTCATGTTGAAGCAGAAATTTTGTATCAGTCATGTTGTAACAATGATTCAATTGTCGAGCCACGATCGGTTATTCCAACTGTGGTTACTCCTTCTGTTGATCCGAATGTAGCTTTGACCTTGGGTACAACAGAAGACAGTGACAGTGAAGATGATGAAACTGTGTTTCGTGAATCTTCTAATGATATTCAGAACATAGTTGATGATTCGTCTACACCGGCACAATCTGAGGGGGAGATGCCTTCTAATCTTGATGCTGTGATTCAAACTTCTGATATTCCTCAAACTCGTGTGCATAAACATCATCCGACTGATAACATTATTGGTGATTTGAATGCAGGTGTTCAAATGAGACATCGTTCACTTGTTGAAAATTCATGTTTATATGCACAAATTATGGATACAGGTATTATGGGGACATGTTTGAATGCTTGTTTTATTTCTCAAACAGAGCCAAAGAATGTGGCTGAAGCGCTTGATTAAGATTGTTGTATTGAGGCTATGCAAGAAGAGCTAACTCAATTTGACAAATTACATGTTTGGGATTTATTTGACTTGCCCAAAGGTTCAAGATCAATGGGCACAAGATGGGTGTTTAAGTGAAAACGTGATGATAGAGGCATGGTGGTACGTAATAAGGCGAGGCTTGTTGCTCAAGGATTTAACCAACAAGAAGGTGTTGACTACACGGAAGTTTATGCTCCGGTTGCGAGGATTGAGGCGATCCGTTTATTTCTTACTTACGCATCTTTCAAGGGGTTCAAGGTATTTCAGCTAGATGTGAAAAGTGCTTTTCTGTATGAAAAGTGCTTTTCCGAAGGAAATGCGTTATATGGTCTTCATCAGGCTCCTCGTGTCTGGTATGAAACTTTGTCCGTGAACTTACTCGAGAATGGATTTGAGCGTGGTCTTACTAGTTCAAGTTTATGTAGACGACATAATTTTTGGGTCGACGAATGTGGATATGTGTAAAGACTTTGAGAGAGTTATGAAGCTGAAGTTTGAGATGAGTAGCATGGGAGAATTGTCATTCTTTTTGGGTCTTCAAGTTGATCAGAAAGAAGACGGTTTCTATGTTCATAAAAACGAAGTATGTGTCAGATATTTTGAAGATATTTGAGATGTCAGATACCTCAGCGTTCAGTACTCCAATTCCTGTAAATCACAAGCTAGATTCTGACTCAAAAGGGAAGGAAGTGGATTGTAGGTTATACAGAGGAATGATTGGGTCGTTAATGTATTAAATGTGTCCATGCCTGATATTATGTTCGCAGTATGATTGTGTTCGAGATTTCAGTCCAAGCCGAAGGAGTCTCATCTGATTGCTGTAAAGCGGATCTTTCGATACTTAAAGGGTAAACCAAGGTTGGGGTTGTGGTATCCTAATAATTCTGACTTTGATTTCAAAGCTTTTACAAATTCAGATTATGGAGGTTGCAGTTTGGATAGGAAATCGACGTCTGGTGGTTGTCAATTCTTGGGAAACGGACTCGTGTCCTGCCAAAGCAAAAAAGCAAACATCGGTTGCAATTTCAACATGCGAGGCTGAATACATCGCAGCAAGCAGTTGTTGTTCCTAAATCCTGTGGATTCATTAACAATTGAGGGATTATGGTTTGAACTTCACAGAGACACCAATGTTCATTGACAACACTGCCACGATGTCAATCACAAACAATCCAGTGAAGCACTAAAAAACAAACCATATTGAGAGATACATCATCATTTCATTCGAGATTGTGCAGAGAAAAGATTGATTGAGTTGGTGAAAGTTCATACGGATAACAACTTTGTTGATTTGTTTACCAAAGCGTTTGATCGCTCACGGTTTGAATTTCTTACTAAATGATTGGAATGTTTAATCCTGCTTGAAAAAGATTTTCAAAAATGATTTTCATGGAAGTTTTTGTTTTTATTTTTAGAATAGTTTAAATTATTTTCTTGTTTTAAGTTTGATAGTTTAATTGTTTTCTCTGAAAATCCAAACAAATTGAAAAGGATAAAAATCGATATTCCTAGTACATCAGTATGTGATCATACACACATGACCATAGAATGACTACCTGATTTCTGTACTTATGTTTGAAGTTTATGCTTATATGATTTGATCGAAACTTCTTAGTTTGCACAAACAGGAAATGATAGCTTCATGACTTACCATTACATGTTTATAATTTTTAATTTGGATATCTACAAGTAATTTGAATTGTCAGTATGCTAGAAGCGTTTTTAGATCATTAGTAGTGCGAAAACATAATGATCTATGTCACAACTGTGATTTGAACCCATGATATGTCGGGTGTGTGTGTTAAAAGATCATTATCAGATATAGAATATGAGACTTTAAGAATTTCATGACACCAGTATCGGATTATGTCATTAGCACAATTTTTCAGTTCACTTCACTGCCCATGCCCCGAAAAACATGCAATGTGTTGTTGAACTAAGATATGTCTTGATAACATCTGTCAAGCATATACTAGCCCTTGAATCAAAATCACTTGATTATCCTGATTCATTGAAGAGATCCAGATAACAGTTGGACCACATTACCCTGAATTATTGAATCAATCGATTCTTTATTCAATCTTTCATCTGTTACATGATATCATTGAGAATCATCAAAGCCAAACCAATCTGATATGAATCACTTGATTCTGAATCTTGATGATTCTTTATATCCTTCGGGATCTGCTTCTTTTCCTTTGCTAATTGTTGTAATTTCATCCTGGAGATTCATATATATATTCTTCTGCACAAAGTCTTATATGTCTTGAATATAGTGCACGTTTACTTTCTGTTGGCATACTTGTGGGGTATGCGTTGTTTTCATATAAATGGTACTAACTCACAAGAACTTGGGATAAAAACGCTTTTGGTTTCAAATCTTATAATGCCGACAACTTGAATTGACATGTAGTATATTACAAATTCGGTATGAATAAGGTAACATGTCATGATCTGATCCTGTTTACTTTGAAGTTTATCGCGTATCTTTTCATGATCTTTCAAAAGGTTTGATAGTTTGTGATGAGAGTTGTACAATTTACATAAACTGATGAATCAAGATTTATCTTTATACAGAATGTCATAGGTCACCCTTAGATCTGCTAGTATTACCCAAACTATGTCCATCCATATTTTATAAGACCATATCATATGTACATTAGTTAAAAACCCTAATTCATCTATTCCATGTTATATTTATAGAAAGAATTTTATATAAATCATTTTATAAATCTTTCTTACATAACTAGATAAATATATCTTATCTATTTTATATAACACTTATATACAGACACACACACTTAGGCAAGGCTAGAATTCTTACAACATTTATAAAACACCACCATTTTTATAAAAACCTTCCATTCCATGAACTCTTGTACAAGAACCACCTACAAAAACACCATCATAACAAGATCTTACAAAACTCACCTACACACTCCACCCCCACCCCACATTTATGGCTTCACCCCCCCCCCACACACACACTTAACCTCCCATTTTGTTCTTACAATTCTATCCTAACGTAATCTCAAGAAACAATTTTATAATGTGCAAACCATGCTTCCATTTGCCTATAAATACAAGACCAAAACCCTCACTTTCACTTGCACCATTTCACAAAACTCTCTCCACTCTTTCTCTCTAGATCTCGGCTCAAATGGGGAGATGCAAGACCAAATCCAAAGCCTTGAATCTTTCAAGCTTGTAAGCATTCTTTCATCTAAGTTTCTATCTTTCTTTTATTCATTCTAGATCATGATCTTTGATAACTAAAATGTTTATGGGTTTTATAATACCATATACTTGTGATAACAAGTGGTAATCTATGACAAAGATCAAACCATAAACACACCTTCAAAGATCTAAGAACTAGTCCATGTACTTCATGTTTTTACTTTATATTTCTCTAGATCTTGAGTTTGATAACAAAAAGGTTTACGGGTGTGATGATACCATCATACTTGTGTAAACAAGTGGTAATCTATGGCTAGAGCCAAACCATAAACATACCTTCAACACTCAAGAACTAGTCCATTTAAATTCTTGTACTTACTTTATATGCACTTTATTTTTCATGTTCTTTATTATTACACTATTAAAAACTTATATGGAAATAATATGGTTTGGGTAAACATAAAAATCAAGTCCCTAAATTCATAATAACAAAATATTAACACAAGGTGTCATGTGTTGACTTGAAACCATGTATCATGTGGTGACTTTTTAAACTAACTTGTCAAACACTAAAAAACTTGTTAGAATTACTTTTGTTATATTATATAATATATATTTAAATGGTTGAATGAGTTAAATAGGTTTAATATAGTCACATGCAACTTAAGCAAGAACAAACACCGTTTAAAAACCCGGTTTTTAACCCAAAAATATGACTTTAACTTCTTGACTTCTAAAATTTTCATATTTTGGAAATAAATCCAACATACTATAAAAAGACTCCATATTAAATTTCATGGTTTTTGGAGTTAGATAACTATGTTAATAAAATAAATCTTACGTAAACGAAAGTCGTTTTTATACTTAGACTTCTTATAAAATTCTTAAATTTTTACCACGTGACCTACTGGTCCTAAGGTTATTATAAAATAATAATATTAATTTTTGGACATAAATAGCTATCCTTTCAAAATTTGTCTATCTCAAAGAATTTTTGGGAAAATACTAAAATATTGCAAATAAGTCTACAAAAATGACAGAAAATTTCTAATATTTTATCAAGTCTATAAACCAAATTTCATAAGTATTGGAGTTGGATAGCTATACTTTCAAAATTATAACTTATTTTGAGGATTTACGACCGAAACAATTGATAAAAACGTCTTTAAACACACATTCTTGACTCGACTAACTTTTGGAACTCTTCTTATAAATAAAATAAGTCTATTAGAGTCGTCAAACTACTATTTTATCAAGAATCACGACCATGGTATTTTTGTAAGTTTAATTCATCGAAAAACCGTCGTGAAACGACTAATTTTAAGAATAACATTCTTCAAGAATATTTGAGGGTTCAAAACCTTATAAAAACTTAAAACATATACTTTTGATCATAAGGTATGAGTTTTCCTAAGTTTAACCAACAAAACGTTACATCTATTAATAAAGCGGTTTGCGTGATTTCAAAAACAAAACCTTTAAAAGAACTCTCTTTGAATATGTGTTACTTCTACTCATTTCCATCCATCCTATCTTTCTAAACCCTAACAAGAGTTTGACATATTTTTCTAAACCTCATTACCATTACAAGTCAATCTTATTGTCTTGGCGGTTACCGCCGTAAATCCAATCATGTCCCTATATAATTTACAAGAAACCAAGAACTAGCATTTGTACAAAATAACACCTTAATTCAACATTAAGTCCATAAAACTCATAGAGTCCCACCAGTGTAGGTCCCGAGTAGGACATACTTCATCCGCAAGAACGCAAATTCACCAACACTAGGTGAGTCTTCGTAGCCCCTTTTTCTCTTAAACTTTTGGGGGGAAAATATGCTGTAACTATTTTCACTATTTACTATATTGACTATTCGCTTGTCTATTTGACTATATAACTGGAGTTGAACTAGAATTATTATCACTTCTTAAGTCCCCTTTTTCCTACCAGCGGAGAAGAGCGATGAAGAACCCTCTAAGGTATTTATGGGAAGCAGCTATTGTGTAACCAAGTACAATCAAACCTTTGTAATTAGCATGCAAAAATTATGTTGTCGGTAACAATCACCCTACCTGGGTGGGTTTGTCAGACTCAATAGATCTATCATTGTTTACCGTCGGCTTGAATAGTTAATGATTGCACATAATCGCATACAAAAGTTAGCACAACTAGCACTCGGGCATAAAGCTCAAATTGCACACATGGATGTAAAGAGGATTTGTACTTGTGTAGTTTGTGTAAGTGTAAGTAATAGTGTTGTATAGTGTTCATGTTCCACCCCAAAAAGTGTAAAAGAGTAAAAGGGGCTATGTAATACTCACTTGGTTTGAAGGCGTAGCTAACACGAAATACTAGCTAGAAATGAGATCCTTGTAATGCACAACGTTAACCTAGTGTGGAATGTATATAGGATTAATAGTATGCTCAATATTCTATGTTTAAGTCTAGGATTGAATTGGTTGTGTGTATAAAGCTTGTGGTTTGTACCTGAATGGTGTTGTATAAATTAAGGTTTGAGTTTGGAATAACAAATAAAACATAATTATTATTTATAAAAATAAGTTAAGTATTAGTGGTACCTAACTAAATGGTTTTTGTTTAAATGTAGATTAAATAAATAATTTCTACCTTATTTATTTATTTGTAACTTAGTCATTTAGTTGTATTAGATGTTTTAAAATATTTATAAATGTCTTTACTTTATTTTCATAAAGATATTTAAGTAAATGGTGTAAATAATATTTAAGTGTAGGGGTTAAATATGAATTTAATTTTGTAAGTTTTAAATAAATAATTTCTATTTATTTAATTTAGAAAATCAATTATTTTTATTTAAAAATTAATTTGAAATACTCATTGTTTTTAATTTATGGAAATAATTATTCTGTTAAGATTTTTCTCACACACGACCGTGCCTAAAACAAGGCACGATCGTGCTAGGACCACGGGCGCGACCGTGCTAGTCAGGGACGCGACCGTGTTGATCAAGCAGAATGCATAATTGGGCTGTTTACTAGGCATGATCGTGTCTTGGGCCAGGCACGACCATGTCTAGGGTTTTGAGGTATGACCAAGTCTAGCCAAGGGCATGACGGGATCTGAGTGTGTGAGGCACGACCGCGCTGGTATTTGGCGCGACCGTGTCTCATGAAGCACGACTGCGCTAGAATACTAGCGCGACCGTGTCTATTCCAAAACAAAAACGATTTGGTTAATTCTTATATTGTTAATGTTGGGATTCATAGGGCTTTCATTTATAAGGTTATTACGAGTCTATTGAGATAATTTAATTGTATTTAAAACGCGTTCAAAGTATGGTTCGATTAAATCTGTTTTGAACGAAAACTAGATTCTGGTTCGTGATGATTCCCATATTATAAGCCCAAATTAGGTTAGGGCTTTTGATTTATAGACTAAAACGTAAGTGTGAGAGGTTTCAATTACCCGGAAGGACGACGAATTGATAGTGTTTGGTAGAGAGAAATTCCGGCGACGACGGGTTTGGTTTCCGGCGCCTTCTTCTGCAATTCCGACTGACTTAGTGTTTCCGGAAGCCTTAGAGAGGATCGATAGTATGTTGGCTTGGAAGAATTGAAATCAAATTGGTGAATTTGGTGATTTCGTGATAGAATTTGGTGATTATGAGATAATTCGATGAAAATAAGTTCATTTGTTGTAATGGTGATGATTAAAGGGCTTAATGGAGTTTGTTAATGACGAAAACGTGTAGAACGGTTATGAAACCGAACGTTCCTGTGATTAAAGACTGCATTTACGTTTCAACTGATGCGAGGCGCGACCGTGCCCATATGAGGCGCGACTGTGCCAAGGCACCGGGCACGACCGTTCCAAAGCAAGTCGTGCGACCGCGCCAAGGCACTTGGCGCGCCCGTGCCAGAACGAGGCGCGACCGTGCCTATTAGGGTTTCTTGTTAATTTTCAACATCAGACCTTGTAACTTTAGTCTTTGACATATTTGTATAAATAGGTATTTATGTAGTGTTTTAGTAGGTTGCAACCGTGTAAAATTTCCGGATTAGCATTGAAATATAGTATTTAATTGATGGTACGAATAGAATAAAACAGTGCACTAGAATTGGGTTTGAAATGCATTACATTGAATTTGAAATACGGATACTAAAAATCAGAAATGTTACAGTCTCCCCATGTTGAGGGAATTTCATCCCGAAATTTAGCTGGAGGAAGCGACGGCATCAGTAAAAAGGTGGGGGTACTTGAGTTTCATTTGGTCCTCTCATTCCCAAGTAAATTCAGGACCACGCTTAGATTCCCAACGAACTTTGACAATAGGAATACGACTTCGCTTGAGCTGCTTGATTTCACGATCCATGATTTCTACCGGTCTCTCAACGAAGTGCATCGTTTCGTCAATGTGCACGTCGTCAAGAGGTATGTGAAGATTTTCATCAGCAAGGCATTTCTTCAGGTTAGACACATGAAATGTAGGATGCACGTTACCAAGTGATGGAGGTAACTCGAGTTTGTAAGCCACTTTCCCAATCCTTTCAAGGATCTTGAATGGACCTACATAGCGAGGTGATAATTTACCTTTCTTTCCAAAACGGATCACACCCTTCCACGGAGACACCTTTAGAAGAACAAGGTCACCGACTTGGAATTCCAAGGGTTTTCGTCGTTTGTCGGCATAACTCTTTTGCCGACTTCTCGCTACTCGAATGTTGTCACGGATTTGAATAATCTTGTCGGATGTTTCTTGAATTAGCTCGGGACCGGTGATTTGTGCTTCACCAATCTCGTTCCAACAGATAGGAGAACGACACTTGCGACCATAGAGAGCTTCAAATGGAGCCATGTTGATACTCGTGTGGTAGCTATTATTGTAAGAGAACTCGATTAGGGATAGATGTGAATCCCAATTGCCACCAAAATCAATTACACAAGCTCTAAGCATATCTTCAAGAGTTTGGATTGTTCGCTCGGTCTGACCATCAGTTTGAGGATGGTAGGTCGTGCTCAAATCCAATCGTGTACCAAGAGCAGTTTGGAGAGATTGCCAAAAGCGAGAGGTGAACCGAGCATCTCTATCAGAGATTATGTTTAAGGGAACACCGTGACGGTTCACAATTTCATCAATGTAAATTCGGGCTAGTTTCTCAACCCGATAGTCTTCACGGATGGGCAAGAAATGAGCAGATTTGGTGAGACGATCAATGATCACCCAAATGCTATCATAACCACTCGAGGTGCGAGGAAGTTTGGTAATAAAATCCATGGCTAAGTTCTCCCATTTCCACACGGGAATTTCCGGTTGTTCAAGCAAACCAGAAGGACGTTGATGTGTCCAACTCTATCCTGTATCTTCACGAGTCAACCAAATTCCCGAAGATGTTCATTTCCAATATCCCCTTTCAGTTTAAGCTCCATCTGACTAGACCAGAAACAAGGGTATGTTTCCTATCCCATCGGCCAATAATAAAAGGTTCCATCTTCAACTAATAATCCAACGAATATCCAGCTTCATCTTGAAAACACACGAAAAAATATAGTTTACACGAGAAATCATGTTGAGATCCATGTTACTTCAAAGAGGTATATGTATAGGAAGTACAAACGGCTTTTCCACCACCTCTTTAATGTCTCATGAATACTAGATTTTATCTCCCTCATTTCTCTGTAAACTATGACCAGCTTCATCACCACGTCACTCAAATCCTCAAAAAGCACAACTAGCCAACTCCAGGATTTTATTCTTTATTCCTTTGCAAAGATCCAAAACAGCAAATCCTTAGGTTCAAGTAGTTCCAGTATTCATCCCCTATTAAAGAAGTATCCGAGGACACTCGTAGCCTACATATTCAAGTTTGAATACCTAAACAAGATGATTCTTTTTCCGAAAGACCCAAAGTAGCCACATCTTCACAAATAGAACGAGACCTTTAGCCGATGACGACCCAATTACTCCCATTAGTTCAGCATTCATACCCTATTAAATAAGTATCCCGGATACTCGTAGCCTACATTTTCAGGTATGGACCCATAAACAATGTATGACAAGTGGTATCATCCAACAAAAATCTTGTTCGTGTTTCGCCAAGCCACATCGTATACAAATTCTGGTCCGGAAAAACCAAAATTACTATCCTCTCAAGAATGGACCGAAACACGCGTACAAATGATCACACAAAATTTTGGACAAGGAAGGTTTTCCCGCCAAAAACTTTTTTTTTTCTAGAGGCTAGTCCATGCGTACTTAGTAAATACGCATATGTAGGGTGTTCATGCGTATTTAGTAAATACGCAAAGCCAAGTGCTCATGCGTATTTGATAAGTTCACAAAATGCCTATGCGTACATGCTAAGTACGCAGAGGAAATACTCATGCGTACTTAACAAGTA
Organism: Smallanthus sonchifolius; assembly: GCA_023525975.1. Taxonomy (NCBI): domain Eukaryota; kingdom Viridiplantae; phylum Streptophyta; class Magnoliopsida; order Asterales; family Asteraceae; genus Smallanthus; species Smallanthus sonchifolius. Next base: position 49,026,796 of record CM042023.1, read on the forward strand.
CGCAGGACAACTTCTCTTGCGTACTTAGTAAGTACGCAGGCCAAAACCCATGCGTACTTAGTAAGTACGCAGAAAAGCTGAATTTGCGTACTTATCAAAAAGTAACAGCGTTCTTGATGGATTTTGAGGAAAATGCTCGAAAAGTGATGGATCTGAGAAATTAATGCTTCCAAAAGCTTCGAAAACATCATCTAACAAACCCTTAGCCTTCCAAACACCAAATGAAGCGATAACAAACTCGATTTTAAGGATTTTAGGTTACGAACTCGTTTTGCTCAAAACCCTAAAAAATCGAAACTGGAACACAAATCAACGAACACCGAGGCTCTGAACACGGAGTTGGTGATAACCGGATCGAAGGTCAATCTTCGAGAAGAAAGTAGAACCTTGAAGTTGATCAAAGAGGTCATCAATTCTAGGCAAAGGATAACGGTTTTTGATAGTAAGCTTGTTGAGTTCGCGGTAGTCAATACACATGCGAAATGATCCATCCTTCTTTTTGACGAATAAGACGGGTGCACCCCACGGTGAATGACTTGACGAATGAATCCCTTGTTGGAGAGCTCTTGAAGTTGACTTGCAAGTTCTTGCATTTCAGAAGGTGCAAGATGGTATGGAGCTCTAGCCACGGGGTTAGCTCCAGGCACAAGATCAATGCGAAATTCTACTTTTCGAACGGGTGGAAGACCGGATAGATCTTCAGGAAATACTTCGGGAAAATCCCGAATGATGGGAATGTCTTTTATACTCTTCTTTTTGACATCTTTTTGGACAATATGAGCTAAGAAGGCCACATACTTCTTTCGTAGATACTTTTGGGCGGTAGTGCATGACATTAACTTAAATCCTTTACAAAGCTTTTCACCAAAGACTCTTAACGTATCTCCCGACGGTAGAAGTATTCGAATACACTTCTCAAAACAGATGACTTCGGCATGATGGTTTGATAGCCAATCCATGCCTATAATGATATCAAAACTTCCTAGTGGCATTGGTACAAGGTTGATTTGAAAACGTATAATCATTAATTTCTAGGGAGCAATCATAGATAATGGAGTCAATTGTAAGAGAGTCACCATTTGCCATTTCGACGGTAAAGGTTTTCTCTAATTGGGATCGTGTCTTAACAAGTAAGGGTTCAAAAATAAGTGACACAAAACTTTTATCGGCACCGGTATCAAATAAAATGGAGGCATATTGACTATTAACATGGAACGTACCGTTGACCACATCATTGTTGGATTGAGCTTCATTGGCGTTTATATTGAAGGCACGCCCACGAGCTCCGCCTTGTCAAGCATTGGTCAACCTTGGGCATTGATCATGGAAGTGATTTGGGTCACCACATTCAAAACAGGACCGCCCATTTGCTATAGCAGGAACACCTTGATTAGTCACTTGTTGGTTGGTTCTGGTTGGTGGGTGGACTTGGCCCGCAAGAGCTTTGGCCCTACACACATTGACCGTATGGCCATATTTCCCACAATAAGTGCAAAGGCGACATGGGATGTTTTGAGGGTGATGATAGTTGCATGTGGCACAAAGCGGGTAGATCCCAACATATGGCTTTTTGACTGGTGCTTGAACCATAGGTGCTGCTTGATTAACGGGCATGGCAGGAGTGATCATAGCATAGTTTCTAGCCTTTCTTTTCTTATTATGTCGGGAGGGTTCAGTTATGGCTTCTTTGTTGTGGGTGGAAGGAGTTGCAGTGTCGGAGACTTTCTTTGTGCCCTTTTTAGTAAAAGTCCCCGCCTTCACATGGTTATCAGTTAAGGTAGCGGATTAACGGATAGCATCTTCAAGTGTTGCGGGATTTCTCCCTAGAAGTGTATCTTGAATTTGCCTAGGTAACCCACCAATATATTTTTCAATGCAGCGGGACAAAGGAGTGACCATGTGGGGCACGAGGAGACTCAACTCATGGAACCGAGTTGTATATGCCAAGTTTTCACCACTATCTTGGGCAAGATCCCAAAATTCGGCTTCAAGTTTCTTTACTTCATTTCGAGGACAGAATTCCTTAGTCATTAACCTTTTAACCTCATCCCAAGGTAAGGCCATTGCTACATCTACACCTCTATTTCTTTTCTCCCCATTCCACCACGTGAGTGCCCGTTTTTGTAAGACACTTGTGGCATGTCGAACACGAAGGTTGTCGGGACAGTCACTATTGAGAAAGGTATTCTTAATACTTTCGAACCATTGAAGAAGTCTCGTAGCTCCTTCGGTACCATAAAACTTGAGGGGATTGCACGAGTTGAAGTGTTTGAAGGTGCATTGAGATGGGTTGGCACCACCATTTCCACCATTACCACCATTAGCCCCATGGTGACCATTTGTGGCACCATTAGCTTGAGTGAGTTGAGTTACGAGTTGTGCAAGGATAGTAGCGATGTCGGTGTTGGTGTTGGCCACGGGAGCACGACGAGGAGGCATTCTACAGATTTTCACAAGACAAGAAAAGATGTAAGAATTTATGAATGTTGTTTGGGTTTATAAGAATAAGATAACAAATACAATAGTAATTCATAGTTGGGATTGTACTCAAATAGTGATATAATCACTTGAATACTATGACACATTAAGGTTAATTAAACTCATATAATTTTCAAGGAGACATGCTTTAGCCTATAAGTAAATACTCATCCCGGGAATTCCCAGGAAAGCATACGGGTCCCTCGGTTGATTGGGATTTATGCGAAATGCTTTCCTAGACAGAAAACCAAGAATACAGGTGTCACCCTTCCAAATTGCACGTGTCCTCAAATAATTAACAAAGTTTAAAAGCCTTAACGAGGAAGTAAAGAAATTTTATAGGTTTAGATCCATGGAGTTTCCACATGCCTAGATAGTGATGATAGAGAAATAGGTAAGAAGGTTATGAGGCTTTAGGATATAGATAGGGATATTGTTTATTTAATTATTATTTAAGTATATTTTAGTAAGTCATGAATTTTTAATAAGTAAGGCATCAAAAATAAAATAACAAATTATATAAATAACATGTAACACATAGCATGTAACACATAACATGTAGCACATAATCATTTAAACATGAAGCATGGCATAAGTGGGTGTCCTAAAGTTATAGTATAGGTCAAGGTGTCTAATAACCTAATTCCCTATAACCAAGGCTCTGATACCAATCTGTCACACCTCGACCGATGGCGGAATCATCGGGGCGAGACATGTAGACTATTCATGAGCACAAGGTTGACGAAATTGAAATATATTAATCGTCAAATTTCATTGCAAACATTCAAACGAAACCAAATCCAAGAAAGAAACATAATTGTAATACATAGACTTCTTTATTTAAATTAGCTAAGTCCAAAGCCAATGTGTAGCACATCTTGATCAAATCACACATTAGTACCTGAAACAAAAATAAAATAAGGTCAACTAAAAAGTTGGTGAGCATACACAGGTTTGTATATAGATAGCATATAGTTTGTAAATAAACAAATCCTTACACATCATGATAAAATAAGTCATTTATGGGGAGCAGCTATTGTGTAACCAAGTACAATCAAACCTTTGTAACTAGCATGTAAAAATTATGTTGTCGGTAAATAAAGCTCAAATTGCACACATGGATGTAAAGAGGATTTGTACTTGTGTAGTTTGTCTAAGTGTAAGTAATAGTGTTGTATAGTGTTCATGTTCCACCCCAAAAAGTGTAAAAAAGTAAAAGGGGCTATGTAATACTCACTTGGTTTGAAGGCGTAGCTAACACGAAATACTAGCTAGAAATGAGATCCTTGTAATGCACAACGTTAACCTATTGTGGAATGTATATAGGATTAATAGTATGCTCAATATTCTATGTTTAAATCTAGGATTGAATTGGTTGTATGTATAAAGCTTGTGATATGTACCTGAATGGTGTTGTATAAATTAGGGTTTGAGTTTGGAATAACTAATAAAACAAAATTATTATTTATAAAAATAAGTTAAGTATTAGTGGTACCTAACTAAAAGGTTTTTATTTAAATTTAGATTAAATAAATAATCTCTACCTTATTTATTTATTTGTAACTTAGTCATTTAGTTGTATTAGATGTTTTAAAATATTTATAAATGTCTTTACTATATTTTCATAAAGATATTTAAGTAAATGGTGTAAATAATATTTAAGTGTAGGGGTTAAATATGAATTTAATTTTTTAAGTTTTAAATAAATAATTTCTATTTATTTATTTTATAAAATCAATTATTTTTATTTAAAAATTAATTTGAAATACTCATTGTTTTTAATTTATGGAAATAATTATTCTGCTAAGATTTTTCTCGCACAAGACCGTGCCTAAAACAAGGCACGATCGTGCTAGGACCACGGGCGCGACCGTGCTAGTCAGGGACGCGACCGTGTTGATCAAGCAGAATGCACAATTGGGCTGTTTACTAGGCATGATCGTGTATTGGGCCAGGCACGACCGTGTCTAGGGTTTTGAGGCATTACCAAGTCTAGCCAAGGGCATGACTGGGTCTGAGTGTGTGAGGCACGACCGCGCTGGTATTTGGCGCGACCGTGTCTCATGAAGCACGACCGCGCTAGAATACTAGCGCGACCGTGTCTGTTTCAAAACAGAACGATTTGGTTAATTCTTATATTGTTAATGTTGGGATTCATAGGGCTTTCATTTGTAAGGTTATTACGAGTCTATTGAGATAATTTAATTGTATTTAAAACGCGTTCAAAGTATGGTTCGATTAAATCTGTTTTGAACCAAAACTAGATTCTGGTTCGTGATGATTCCCATATTGTAAGCCCAAATTAGGTTAGGGCTTTTGATTTATAGACTAAAACGTAAGTGTGAGAGGTTTCAATTACCCGGAAGGACGACGAATTGATAGTGTTCGGTAGAGAGAAATTCCGGCGACGACGGGTTTGGTTTCCAGCGTCTTCTTCTGTAATTCCGACTGACTTAGTGTTTCCGGAAGCCTTAGAGAGGATCGATAGTATTTTGGCTTGGAAGAAATGAAATCAAATTGGTGAATTTGGTGATTTCGTGAGAGAATTTGGTGATTATGAGATAATTCGATGAAAATAAGTTCATTTGTTGTAATGGTGATGATTAAAGGGCTTAATGGAGTTTGTTAATGACGAAAACGTGTAGAACGGTTATGAAACCAAACGTTCCTGTGATTAAAGACTGCATTTACGTTTCAACTGATGCGAGGCGCGACCGTTCCAAAACAAGTCGCGCGACCGCGGCAAGGCACTTGGCGCGATCGTGCCAGAACGAGGCGCGACCGTGCCTATTAGGGTTTCTTGTTAATTTTCAACATCAGACCTTGTACATATTTTTATAAATAGGTACTTATGTAGTGTTTTAGTAGGTTGCAACCGTGTAAAATTTGAGAAGTAGCATTGAAATATAGTATTTAATTGATGGTACGAATAGAACAAAACAGTGCACTAGAATTGGGTTTGAAATGCATTACATTGAATTTGAAATACAGATACTAAAAATCAGAAATGTTACAGCGTCTGTTTGGAGTCACGTGACTGAACATAACTACTTTATCTTAGGTATCACTGAGTCTATGGAGCTGCTGGAGCAGGACAAGATGGCTGACAAGGAACAGGTCATGGCAGCACGAGAGAAGCACAAGAGGCACGGGACCAGAACCGTAAATGGGGCACAATCGTGACGCTGATGGTGTTCATTTCCCTGATTTTACATTACCTCACTTAAAAGAGGTTGGATCTTCGACTAGCCACTACTCTATCTAGAAACTATGTACTAGACGATAAGCATATATGCTCTCGACTATAGTAGGACTCTTTGTATTTCAAGAATTATGTATTTCAAGAATTAAGTACTATGTATTTCAAGAATTATGCATTATGTATTTCAATAATTATGTACTATGTATTTCAAGAATTATGCACTATGTATTTCAAGAATCATGTATGAACTATGAAACTTCAAGAACTATGTGTTGTATTTTTATGATTGCATGTTATGATGATTAATGATGTAGCATCTTTATAATTACCTATAATACTTGCGTATTAATAATAGCGTAAATGTGAATCTAGAAAATGCCTTCAAGACGAGAAACACGCAACACCACCAATAACAACAATGAAAATCCTACCGTGGCACAAATCTTTGCTCAACAACGGAATGCCGCTCTACCTAACATAGTTACCCAAGTCAGCAATGCCTTACGCAATGGAAATAATTCCAATGGAACTGATAGCGAAAGAAGCCATCAAAACGAGGGAGAAGGAGGTACTGGAAATGGAGCTAGAAGGGGATGTTCCTACAAAGTCTTTAGTGCCTGTAAGCCAAAAGAATTCCATGGACATGAAAGAGCCCTTGGAATACTTAAATGGATTGAAAAGATGGAATCAGTTATCAACATCAGTGAATGCGTTGACAACCAGAAAGTAAACTACACTGTTTGTTCTCTCTGTGGCAAAGCTCTAACATGGTGGAATACCCAAGTTCAAGCAAGGGGCACTGAAGCAATTGGGCAAATGTCTTGGGTGGAATTGAAAGCCTTACTGCTAGAGGAATATTGTCCTAAGAACGAGATACAATGATTGGAGTCTGCATTCTGGAACTTGACCATGGAAGGTGCGGAACATCAAGCATACACTAACCGATTCCATGAATTAACCTGCTTGGTACCCCACATGGTACCCACTGAAGAAAAGAATATTGACCGCTATATCTAGGGTCTTGCTCCTCAGATACGTGGGATGGTTACCTCAAATGAACCAACCACTTTGAAGGCTGCAATCCTTCTTGCTGGTCAATTGACTGATGAGATGGTGAGATCTGGAATTCTAGTCAAGAAAGGTTCCTTTAAAAAGAGAGAGTGGGTTGAGAAGAAGTTTGGTGCTGACAAAAAGCCCAAAATTGCCAAAGCTTTTGTGGCGGTTGTTCCTGAAAGAAAGCCTTACATTGGACCATTGCCCAAGTGCAACAAGTGTCCCCTACACCAGAATGGAGCTTGTACTCAATGCACTAAGTGCAAAAGTTTTGGTCATATGGCTAATGTCTGCAAGTTCAACGGTAACAGGGCATGCTGCTAATGTGGTAGCACTAATCACATGGGGAACACCTGCCCCAAGCTTGCACAAAAACAGGAAATGCTAGGAATCGAGCTCAAGGACGAGCATTTGTGTTAGCAGCTAATGAGGCCCAGCAAGACCCAAACGTCATAACGGGTACGTTTCTTGTTAACCATCAATATGCATCTATTTTCTTCGACACGGGAGCAGATAAGTCTTTTGTATCCACTGCTTTTGCACCATTACTTGAACTACCTTCTAGTGACTTGTGAAATACCTATACCATAGAATTAGCTAACGGCAAACTACTCGAAGTTAAGAATATAATCCAGGGTTGTACCCTAACTCTTTAGAACCACCAATTCGTCTTAGACTTACTTCCTATCGAACTCAGAAGTTTTGATATTGTTATCGGTATGGATTGGCTCTCACACCACCAAGCAGAGATAGTGTGCACCAGAAAACTATTCGGATTCCCTTACCAAATGGCGAGATTCTTGTCATCGAAGGAGAGCAACCCGGGAAGGAATTAAGGATCATATCATGCATAAAGGCTCGAAAATGTTTGAAGAAGCAGTGCCACGCCTTTCTAGCTCACGTAGAAGAAAAGAAGATAGAAGAAAAACGCATCCAAGACATTCCTGTTGTCAGGGATTACCCGGATGTATTCCCTGAAGATTTACTAGGACTTCCTCCTGAACGACAAATCAAATTCCAAATCGAATTAGTTCCTAGAGCTGCACCAGTTTCTAAATCTCCCTATCGATTAGCACCATCAGAAATGCAAGAACTATCAAGTCAACTACAGGAACTTTTGGAGAAAGGATTTATCCAACCAAGTTTCTCACCCTGGGGAGCACCGGTCCTATTTGTTAAGAAGAAAGACGGATCGTTCTGAATGTGCATTGACTACCGAGAGCTTAATAAGCTAACCATCAAAAATCGGTATCCACTCCCAAGAATCGACGATCTCTTCGACCAACTACAAGGGTCTACTTATTTCTCAAAAATTGATCTCAGGTCCAGGTATCATCAACTAAGGATTCAAGAGAATGACATACCAAAGACTGCTTTCTAAACAAGGTATGGACATTATGAGTTCTTGGTAATGCCCTTCGGATTAACCAATGCACCAGCAGTATTTATGGACCTGATGAATCGTGTTTGCAAACCTTATTTGGATAAGTTCGTGATCATATTCATTGACGATATTCTAATCTACTCAAAGAAACAAGAAGATCATGAACATCATCTCAAGATGATCTTAGAGCTACTCACAAAAGAAAAGCTATATGCAAAGTTCTTGAAATGTGAGTTCTGGTTAAGAGAAGTACAGTTCCTTGGACACGTGATTAATGAAAAGGGTATTCATGTTGATCCAAGTAAGATTAAAGCGGTGAAGCAATGTGAAGCTCCAAAGACACCCACCGAAATCCGACAATTTCTGGGATTAGCAGGGTATTATCGGAGATTTATTGAGAACTTCTCAAAAATCACTCAACCTTTAACCATACTAACCCAAAAGGATAGAAAATTTGATTGGGGGCAAAAGCAAGAAGAAGCCTTCACTCTACTAAAGCAGAAACTGTGTCACGTACCCATTCTTGCTTTACCCGCAGGTACTGAAAATTTCATAGTATACTGTGATGCATCCCATCAAGGCCTTGGATGTGTATTGATGTAGAGAGATAAAGTAATCGCTTATGTATCACGACAACTCAAGATTCATGAAAATAACTACACCACTCATGATCTAGAACTAGAAGCGGTGGTTTTTGCGTTAAAAATTTGGAGACACTACCTTTATGTTACGAAATGTTTAATCTACACCGATCATAAGAGTCTCCAACATATATTTGATCAAAAGGAGTTGAATATGCGCCAGAGTAGATGGTGGAATTGTTGAATGATTACGATTGTGAAATACGATATCATCCAAGGAAGGCCAACGTTGTGGTCGACGCTCTAAGTCGCAAGGAAAGAGCGAAACCTATCCAGGTACAGGCACTAGGGATGATAGTTCAAACCAGCTTAAAAGCACAAATCCTTGAGGCACAACAAGAAATCGTACAAATGGGTGATCTAAAGAACGAACTACTTTGTGGTGCTGAGAAACACTTGGAATAAAAGTTCGATGAAATTCTTTACTTTAAGGATAGAATGTGGATTCCACAGTCTGATGAGCTAAGAAAATTAATATTGGATGAAGCTATAAGTCTAAATACTCAATTCACCCAGGAGCCGACAAGATGTATAAAGATCTCAAGGAATTTTATTGGTGGCAAGGTGTGAAGAAGGACATTGTTGTGTATGTTAACAAATGTCTAACCTGCCTAAAAGTCAAGGCTGAACATCAAAAACCATCTGGATTACTAACTCAACCCGAAATTCCTCAATGGAAGTTGGAACAAATATCTATGGACTTCATAACAAAGCTGCCAAGGACATCCAGTGGTCATGATTCTATCTGGGCCATTGTAGATAGACTAACCAAATCTGCTCACTTCCTAGCCATCCATGAAGATTACAAAATGGAGAAATTAGCCAAGTTGTACATCAATGGAGTGGTGACTATTGGCAGTCATTACAAAAATCACTCGAAACTAGACTTAATCTAAGCGCAGCATATCATCCCCAAACCGACGGTCAGAGCAAGAGAACAATTCAGACCCTGGAAGATATGCTTCGGGCTTGCGTGGTAGACTTTGGTGGAAGTTGGGACTCCCATCTACCCTTAATCAAATTTTCATATAACAATAGATACCACACGAGCATCAAGTGTGCACCTTTGAAGCTCTTTATGGAAGAAAGTGCCGATCTCTTATCTGATGGACTGAAATTGGTGACAGTCAAATAACAAGACCAGAAATTATACAAGAGACTACTTACAAGGTCGCCCTAATAAAAGAAAGAATTAAAGCTGCCAGAGACCGCCAGAAAAGCTATGCTAACAATCGTCGAAAGCCTCTAGAGTTTAATATAGGTGACAAGTTCATGTTGAAAGTATCACCATGGAAGGGAGTGTTCCTATTTGGTAAAAAGGGCAAGCTTGCACCACGTTATATCGGACCCTTCGAAATCATTAATAGAATTGGCCCTGTGGCCTACAAACTTAAACTACCACAAGAACTCAACGGTGTACATGATACATTCCACGTATCAAACCTCAAGAAATGCTTAGCCGATGAGTCTTTACACATTCCTTTGGATGAAGTTCAGATTGGTAACAAGTTACGTTTCATTGAGCAACCAATGGAGATTATGGGTCGACAAGCAAAGACGCTCAAACAAAGCCGAATTCCGATAGTCAAGGTAAGATGTAACTCTAAGCAAGGTCCAGAATACACTTGGGAACGAGAGGACATATGAAGCTTAAATACCCGCACTTGTTCAAAGACGAATTAGTCAAAGAAAGTAGCAGTTGAATTTCGGGATGAAATTCTCTTAACTGGGGGAGACTGTGACATCTGCTCAATTTTCAGGTTCATAATCTATACATTATCCATATACTTTATCAATCTTTGTGCATCCATTAGTACTTAGTTAACATGAAACTAGGTCAACAAACTACGTCTACCATCTATACTATACTAATTCCATGAAAGCATGAGAGTTCAAGACTCTAATCTAGAAACTATGACATAAAATCACCTATAATAGGTTAAACTATGTCTAATCCTACACTAATTACTTAATTATACACTAATCATAGTGTAATTAACTTAATTAGGTCTAATTCCATACTAATTAACCTAATTATACCTTAATCTTGGTATGATTAACTAAACTATGTCTAATTACTACACTAATCTCATTAAACTTGATAGTCTTACCCAAACTATGTCCATCCATATTTTATAAGACCATATTATATGTACATGAGTTAAAAACCCTAATTCATCTATTCCATGTCATATTTATAGAAAGACTTTTATATAAATTATTTTATAAATCTTTCTTACATAACTAGATAAATATATCTCATCTATTTTATATAACACATATATATACACACACACTTATGCAAGACTAGAATACTTACAACATTTATAAAACACCACCATTTTTATAAAAACCTACCATTCCATGAACTCTTGTACAAGAACCACCTACAAAAACACCATCACAACAAGATCTTACAAAACTCACCTACACACTCCACCCCCACCCCTCATTTACGGCTTCAACCCCCCCACACACACACTCAACCTCCCATTTTGTTCTTACAACTCTATCCTAATGTAATCTCAAGAAACAATTTTATAATGTGCAAACCATGCTTCCATTTGCCAATAAATACAAGACCAAAACCCTCACTTTCACTTGCACCATTTCACAAAACTCTCTCCACTCTGTCTCTCTAAATCCCGGCTCAAAGGGGGACGTGCAAGACCAAATCCAAAGTCTTGAATCTTTCAAGCTTGTAAGCATTCTTTCATCTAAGTTTCTATCTTTCTTTCTTTTATTCATTCTAGATCATGATCTTTGATAACTAAAAGGTTTATGGATTTTATGATACCATATACTTGTGATAACAAGTGGTAATCTATGACAAAGATCAAACCATAAACACACCTTCAAAGATCTAAGAACTAGTCCAATTACTTCATGTTTTTACTTTACATTTCTCTAGATCTTGAGTTTGATAAAAAAAAAGGTTTATGGGTGTTATGATACCATCATACTTGTGTAAACATGTGGTAATCTATGGCTAGAGCCAAACCATAAACATACCTTCAACACTCAAGAACTAGTCCATTTAAATTCTTGTACTTACTTTATATGCACTTTATTTTTCATGTTCTTTTTTCTTACACTATTAAAAACTTATATGGACATAATATGGCTTGGGTAAACATAAAAAACAAGTTCCTAAAGTCATAATAACAAAATATTAACACAAGGTGTCATGTGTTGACTTGAAACCATGTATCATGTGGTGACTTTTTAAACTAACATGTCAAACACTTAAAAACTTGTTAGAATTACTTTTGTTATATTATATAACATATATTTCAATGGTTGGATGAGTTAAATAGGTTTAATATAGTCACATGCAACTTAAGCAAGAACGAACACCGTTTAAAAACCCGGTTTTTAACCCAAAAATATGACTTTAACTTCTTGACTTCTAAAAATTTTCATATTTTGGAAATAAATCCAACCTACTATAAAAATACTCCATATTAAATTTCATGGTTTTTGGAGTTAGATAACTATGTTGATAAAATAAATCTTACGTATACGAAAGTCGTTTTTATACTTAGACTTCTTATAAAATTCTTAAATTTTTACCACGTGACCTACTGGTCCTAAGGTTGTTATAAAATAATAATATTAATTTTTAGACATAAATATCCTTTCAAAATTTGTCTATCTCAAATGATTTTTTTGAAAAATACTAAACTATTTCAAATGAGTCTACAAAAATTTTAGAAAATTTCTAATATTTTATCAAGTTTATAAACCAAATTTTATAAGGATTGGAGTTGGATAGCTATACTTTCGAAATTATAACTTATTTTGAGCATTTACGACCGAAACAATTGATAAAAACGTCTTTAAACACACATTCTTGACTCGACCAACTTTTGGAACTCTTCTTATAAATAAAATAAGTCTATTCGAGTCGTTAAACTACTATTTTATCAAGAATCACGACCATGGTATTTTTGTAAGTTTAATCCATCGAAAAACCGTCGTGAAACGACTAATTTTAAGAATAACATTCTTCAAGAATATTTGAGGGTTCAAAACCTTATAAAGCCTTAACACATATACTTTTGATCATAAGGTATGAGTTTTCCTACGTTTAACCAAAAAAATGTTACATCTATTAATAAAACGGTTTGCGTGATTTCAAGAACAAAACCTTTAAAAGAACTCTCTTTGAATATGTGTGACTTCTACTCATTTTCATCCATCCTATCTTTCTAAACCCTAACAACATTTTGACATATTTTTCTAAACCTCATTACCTTTACAAGTCAATCTTATTGTCTTGGCGGTTACCGCCGTAAATCCAATCATGTCCCTATATAATTTACAAGAAACCAAGAACTAGCATTTGTACAAAATAACACCTTAATTCAACTTTAAGTCCATAAAACTCATAGAGTCCCACCATTGTAGGGCCCGAGTAGGACATACTTCCTCCGCAAGAACGTAAATTCACCAACACTAGGTGAGTCTTCATAGCCCATTTATCTCTTAAACTTTTAGGGGAAAAATATGCTGTAACTATTTTCACTATTTACTATATTGACTATTCGCTTGTCTATTGGACTATATAACTTGAGTTGAACTAGAATTATTATCACTTCTCATGTCCCCTTTTTCCAGAAATGCAACTAGTTAACTTTGCTAAGCCGACGGTTAAATATTGATAGATCTATCGGGGTGACGCCCGTTCATCCTTCTGGCTGACGCGTTTAAAACAGCAGAAACGTGGTGAATGTTCATCCTTAATGCTCCGTGATAAGGCATTAAGAAGGGGCAAACATACTAGGTCATCAGGTTTAGTTGTGGACTCAATGTTTATAGTATCTTATTCACATACATATCTAGTCAATATATCATAACAACTATTCATTTGCAATTGTTGTTCAAATGTCTATACTCCTACTTATACTTAAACCTACAAACTCACCAGCTTTATAGCTGACCACTTTTGGCATATTTTTCAGGTAATCCATGAAGGAATTAGAAGTGCAGGGCATACAAATACAAGGAGATTTTAGGAAAAAAAAACTTTTGGTTAGGATGGCTTTTGTTAAAAAATCTCAGTTTGTATTTTGAAACTAAATGTCATGTAAACTATTTATTTTTGGAAATGATGAATGCGTAGTAAGTTTCTCTTATTAAACAATGTATCTTGATTTCCATACAACTGTCATAACCCGTGTTTCCGCCTTAGATGGGGTGCGACAGCGAACTTGTCTACAGGGTTTAAATGTTACAGTGAAGCGAACTTGATGTTTTGGGTTTGCTTAAGTTCGCCTGGGGTGGCGAACTTGCTAAGTTCGCGTGGTTGGCGAACTTGCTAAGTTCGCGTGGTTGTCAACATGGTATATATTACATAGAATGGCGAACCTATATGATTACCTCTATTTGACTTGAGCGAACTTAGAGTGAGTGAAATCGTTTTTCTGGCAACTTGTTCTTTGATCGTGATTTTCTGATATTACTGGTTTTGTTGTGTTAAAATCTTACTCTAAATCTATTTGCGCACCATTTGAAGGTAAAATTACATGATTTCATCCAGTAAATTGATCGAATCGATTGGATGTTGACTTAGGATTTTGCCGTAACTGTTGTATACGTGTACAGGTTGTGTTTATGGTTGTAAAATGAAATTGATGGTTCCTACTAGTTAATCGATTGTTGGCGTTTAATTTTTATGTATTGGATCATGTTTTTATCAATTAAATTGGGAAATCAAAATTCTGAAGTCGTTTGAGAGTTTTAGCGAACTTATGCAGGCGAACTTGCTATGTTCACCACAGGGAGTATAAGCGAACTTGTTATGTTCGCCACAGGGGCCTTTACTGATTTCAGACTTGGCAATTTTATTTTTTTTAACTTTGTTTCATTTTTTTATTTCTTTTTTATTTTGCTTGCAAAGTCTAATCAAATCTCTTGTGCAAATCATGGATAGAAGAGTTGAATATAAACATAATCAGGTTGCTTTACTTGATCCATATTTGGTTGAAGCTGTCAATTATAGGGAAATAATATCTTTTTTGAACCGATCAAGACTGAGAGTGGCTTTATCTGCTAATCTTGTGATCAGTCTTCAATACATTCAACAATTCTGGGATACAACTGATCATGATTATACAGTTGAACCAAATGTAATCCGTGCAACGGTGAATAACAGGGAAATTGCTATTTCAGTGGAAACAATTAGAGAAGCTTTGAGCTTGGGATGTGTTGCAGAAGATCCAATTAGCTTGCCTAATCCATTGATAACATGCTGTTTTTACATGAAGGGTTATAGGGGCAAGGCTAATGATTCACATGCCAGAAAGGGTGGTCTAGTCGGGCAATGGAGGTACTTCATGCATGTTATAATTCAATGATTGTCTCCAAGGAAAGCTGGAACTGATGGATTGAAGTCTGCTTTGCAAGGAACCATGGTTGCTTTGACTTTGAATAGACCGTTCAACTTTGCTTTATACATTTACAGGGAGTTGGTTGCACAGATAACACCACCTAAGTGTCAGGGTTTCATTATGTACCCTAGATTTCTACAGGTCATCATCAATCACCTCATTCCTAATTTGCCACCATTGAATCCGAGACTCACTTTGACTCCAATTACTAAAAGGATATTTTCTGATTGTAACAATATTAAACGAGATAATCCGGCATTGATTCCAGTTCAAACTCCTTTGTTTGGTCAATTAATTAATCCAAATTATGTGGCTCCACAAAATCACAACTGGATAAATGTTGTTGAAGCTCAGGAGCAACCACAACAACAGCCAGCACAACAGCAGCAAGTACGGCAACCGCCAGCACAACAACAAGCACCACAACCACAAGTGCAACATCAACAACCACAGCAACAACAAGAACAGCCGCAACAAGTGCAGCCTAATCTTGAAGTTGAACAACATAATGAACATGTTAATGAGAATTTAGAACATGATGTTCATGTTGAGCATATGAAGGTTAATTTACCATCACCACAGCCAGAGAATGTTGAGGCTGTTAACACTAGTTCTGGTTTAGGTGATACAATTGAAAAAGAAATTGATTCAAGTGATTCTGAAGAAACTGGACTAGATTTCAGTCCTGAGCATTATGCTCGGTTGGCTGAACATCCTAGAATCAAGATAAATTGCCAAGAAGGAAGTCAGCTCGGGGTCCTCCTCCTGATGTTGTACTCAGGAAAAGACAGTCACTGGATGAATCGCCAGATTCAGATTATGTTCCTGACCCTCCCGTTACAAATAAGACAAAAGCTAAAGCTACTGTATCTACTAGGAATGAATATTTATATTTTATTGCTTCTTTGTTTAATACTCCTACACCGTCACATAATCCTACTCCAGCAGCTACTCCATCTTTACCTCATCAGACCACATCACAAGCAGAAACCTCATCTACTGACAAAGATAAACAGATTAAATTATTAGAACAAAAGGTATCTACCTTGGAAGCACATGTTGTAGGGCTTCAAGATCAGATTGATGTTCTACTGGCAAGTGAGTATCAACATCAGCAACAGCTAAATTCCCAGAATGGACAAATAGCAGAAATGAAAATTTTGTTATCTCAAGTGATAGAGCGCCTTGACGCTCAGGGTGAGAAATCAGAGAAGCCTAGGAAGGATAGTTGTCATACTGATAAAATTCAAAAGAACAATGATGTTGAACCAGATATGGATAGTCAAAGAGGTGAACGTCAAGACGCAGGTGGTGCTACTGGTGGTCCTATTAGTGGAGCTCTTGATATTGTTCCAATATCCATTGTTCATGGTGATTCCAGTGGTTCTGGAGATGTATCAAAGGAAAGTGAACAAGATAAGGATATTCATGCCATCAAAGATATGTTAGATGATTCATTCTATGAAGATTCTGATGATGATCTGGAGAATGCTGACAAGCTTGAGTGTCTGTCTAATTTAGATGAATTTCTTGATGATGAAGAAGATGTTTCTGATATTGAAGAGGGATAGATAGTGGAGGTAGAGCTAGAGAAGGATGAAGCCAATGTGATTTATTAAGGATGTAGTGGTGTGACTGTAACATTAGACTTTGTTCAAGACAACATGATTTATGCGATGAGTTCTGATGATCTTGAAGAGTCTATGGATAAAAAACCTGAGTTTAGTAAGCCTGTTACTCATGGTACTCTAAACGTTGAGCCTGAAGAGCCTATTCTGTATAAAGACACCGGAATGACCAAGGAGAGGTGGTTAGAGGTAGTTAAAAGCTGGAAGAAAGTATTGCCTGTGACACCACCATCACCTGTTTAAAAGGAAAAGTATGTGAACAAAAGTCATTGCAATGGAAGGATACTCAGTTGGTTTTATGAGGAAGAGTTCAAATTGATTATTATCAAGAGAACTGATGGTGTTCAATACTTGAAACCTAGATTGAAGTATTTGAATTCTCTACCTAAGTGTGAGATGAATGGCTTATCATCTAAGCCATTGATAAACAGATCAGAGGATGGTATTATTGATGCAATAGCCAGATTGATAAGGAGAGAGAGTACTTCTGGGAAGTTTGAATACTTAAAACCTCAAGCAGGAGTAAGAAAGAAGGTTAATGACCTAGTGTTGAACAAGAAAGTGATTAAATACAGATACAAACCGGTAAAAACTTTGAAGAATATTCCTTTAAAGAAAGTCCCACAAGATTTCTTAGGGAATATGAAGTGGTGGTTTGTAGATGTTGACACTGGAGAAGCTGTGATTGAAGATAAAGATAGGAAGAATTTGTATTGATTATATGATGCTCTGAATCTGATTAACTTTTCAAAGAAAGATCAGAAGACTTTGAATAGAAAAGAGATCATGTATATAGATGAATAGAGAGAACAGGCTACGCAATACAAGAGGGTGTTACAATTATGTATTAATCAAGAATTACATGATGGAAGCAAGTTTTTGGAGAGTAAGGGGACAACTGAAGATTAAACACCAAGCTAATGTCAAGCGGGAGTCTGTTGGGAAATTTTGTGACATGTAGCTTTGTATAGGTCTTTTGTAATCTTTAGTATTTTAATTAGTCTTTATTTAGTTAAGTGTTGTAACTGGCGAACTTAACTAGTTCTCCTTTGCCATGTGTGTGGCGAACTTAATAAGTTCGCCTGTGGCAGTTAGTATTTCCTATAAATAGTGCATAGTCTTTGTCTTTTGTAATGATCTGACATTTTTGTAAGCAAATTTATCTGAGTAATACAAGGAGCTTTCAGTGAATCTTGTCTTGTGTGTTCATCTTGTGTTCTTATCTGTTCGAGACGCATTTATTAGTTAGGATTCCGTACTACGAGTATTCGTTGCATGTTATACGTCTAAGATCGATTCGTAGACCCGCTGGGACCTACAATATGTTATAAGTCCCTGTGGCGTCTTCAAATGAGCAAGACGCACACGATCACAATGAATTACTCTATGATTCAACGTACGAGACGGAAGCACAAGAGAATTAAACAATCAAAATAGAAACAAAGAAGATGTATATGAATAGAATCGATCTTTATTCATAACGAACAAGTCATACGAATACAAGACTAAAGGAGTACACATCTTCTCGATTAAGCTCCATTTCCAATCCCTAGGTGAGCTCTACCTAGGGATGGTGACTCACTTCTCATAGAGACTCACTCCCTCTCTATGGATGCTAACCCTAGCATTGCTTGCTACAAAATGAACACTTAATGTCCTATTTATAGGCAAACTGAGTCTACAGGCAAACTTAACAAGTTCGCCCATAATTCTATAGGCGAACTTAGTAAGTTCGCTTGTTAAGTTCGCCTAAACATCCCCTTAGGCGAACTTAGCATGTTCGCTACATATACACTTATAATTTTTGCTACAGTTACAAAATCATGTTCTAACATCTTCTCATATTCAGAATATGCACATCAATGTGAAAAGCTTGTTCATTTACTTTTGATTGTAAAACTTTGAAATCATCTATCAATGATTTAATTCTTATATTTAAAAGCTTCTCATTTTCTTTCAATGTTTGATTTGTTAACTAGCTTGCCTTCAAGTCACAGATGAGATTAGTATTGTCATCACACAATCTTAGAATTTTTAAACCAGAATCAATGCATTTAGAGCATGGAACATCGACAACCTCATTTCCCTGTTTAGAATCAGCCATGAATCCGTTGGCTTCAGCAAACGTTTCAGCTACTTTCTCTGTTACCTTCCCTGCAGCTACATTTCCATTCATCAATTCTTCACTAGTCACCTTTGATGTATTTGCTTTGTCTGCAGTCACCACTTCCTCATTCACATTATCCTCTTCAACTGTCTGGAAGCTTTCTTCAGTCTTCACATCACTCTCGGTAGACTGAGTGCCTTCACCAGATTGAACACTCTCACTATCTCTTGATTCTACAGACATGTCACTTTTAGAATCACTCTACTTCTCTAAGTCTTCTTTAATCAAGGCCACGAACGCTTGAGTAGTAACTTCTTCATTAAGTACAACCTTGACACTATCGTCATCACTTTTGTCACTAACTTCAGTCACATCACCTTCTTCATAAGATTGAACTTTACCAATCAGGTCCGCTTTAGACATATCAGTAAACTTTTTGTTTTTCTTGATGACCACTGAGTACTTCTGAAACTTAGGCGGAAGAGCATCCAACAGTTTCTCATTCACATCGTCGGAGCAATCTCCAAAAATTAATGAGAGATTCAACCATGGCTTGGGTCTCATTGTCAAATTAATGTTTCTTGTTAGATGTGTAGGATTACCCAAGAGGAACTATTAATACAATTTGGGTTGTTAATAGTGGTTGTTCATAGCACTAAACAGAGAATGACATCTGCAGGAGCAAAGAGTTGTTTAGATAACTGGTATCAGAGCCTCGTGCTCAGAATCGAAGAGAATAACCGCTATTTGGTTCAAATTACTCGTGATTCGGTGTTTAATTCCATTAATCATTGAGACATTAAAAGAATGATTTTTACCGGTGGAATTCATCAAATTCGGTGTATTTTATGAGTTGATGATTCCAGAACTTCAAGAGCTTGAAGATTTGAAGTTTTTACCGCCAAAACATGAAGATTCAATGATTTTTGCTGAAACAACCGCGTCAGGCGAACTTAGGGTCTGTTGGGCAGTTACACGCGGACTTGATAAGTTCGCTGGAAGATTCTCAGGCGAACTTGTTAAGCTCGCTAGAGGTTGTTCTTATGAGAAGTTGGTATATTCGCTGGACTGTTCAAGCGAACTTGTTATGTTCGCTGACATGTTTAAGCAAACTTGTTGAGTGAGTGATAAAAAAATTAAAAAAAATCTTATTGTTCAAAATTTTGAGGGAACTTTTATATGCTTGTTTCGGGCCATTTTTTAGAAGATGGTAATTTTGGTTATTTTCGGGACCATAATTTATATTTTTGGAGGAAATGGCTTGGTGAAACAATGAGAGATTTTTGTTGGATGATGACTTTTGAATGAAGAATCTTATTGTTAAGGTATTCAAACCTGAAAATGTAGGCTACGAGTATCTGGGATACTTTTTTATTAGGGAATGAATACTGAAACAGTTTGAACAAAAGGGTTGTTATCAACGAAAGGTCTCAGATTTGATTGTGAGGATATACTGTTTAGGTCTTTGCAAAGAAAAGAGGGAGATAAAAATTTCAAGAAATATCATGTTTCTTTGCAAAACGGTTCAAGTGATCAAGGTCATCTAAATGATTCATCATGATTCGATTATGGTTTGATTTCTCATTTGGGATTTGGGCGAAATCCAGATAGACAACCTATTGTGACTAGTAGGAGGTGTTAACCAGGAATGAAAATCAGATTGAAGATTGTTGGATTCACGATGATTACTACCGAATGTTTGTGTGAGACTTGGTCAAGTACATTTGAAATGAAGCTGGTTATCTGGTGTTAACTAGTTGAAGATGGAACCTTTATCATATGCCGGTTAAATAAGAAACATCCTTCTGTTTCTGGTTTAGTGCGGAGATGCTTATGTCATGAAGAGGAAATCTGATATGAAAGACTTCGGGTTATTGGTTGAGTGGATAAAGTACGAGACAAAGTTAAGCACTTCTGGTGAAGATGAAGATCAAAGAAAAGAGTGGTTTTGCACAATATATTGGAGTTTTAGTTTGTTTTCAAGCTAGGATTCTTGTCTTTGTGGAAGTTGATTAGTTTGATGCTGATTATTGAAAATTCAGAATCTCTATCTTATGCCGGTTGGTTTACTGATGTCTAAGCAGTATGGGCTACATTCTTGGAACAATGCGGAGGTGGTTATTGTTGAGAGGATGGACTACAATGAAAAGTGTTGGATTCGTCGGTTTTCATGAAGAGGCCAAACAAAATTGTTCTAATATGGATGAATCAGTTTAGATGGAGCCTATTACCTCAAGATTGAAGCATTACCGGTTGAAGATCAAAGTGCAATTCTGAAGATCAAGTCTTACCAAGTAAAGTGAAGACCCAGGATCATCAGTCAAGAGGGATTTTGTTCAGGCACAGTTTGTGACTGATGATTTATTAGTATTTGTTTAGAATTGTTTGCAATAGTAAAGAGGGAGTCTGTTAGAGCATGTTTTTGTAACTGTTAAGTGTATATATAGAGAACATGTTAAGTTCAACATGTTAAGTTAAACTAAGGGAATGTTTGGGCGAACTTAACTAGTGAACTTGCTAAGTTTTCCTATAGATTTATCGGCGAACTTGACAAGTTCACCTGAGGACTCAGTTTGCCTATAAATAGGAACTTAAGTGTTCATTTGTAGGTAAGCATGCTAGAGTTAGCATCCACAGAGAGGGAGTGAGTCTCTGTGAGAAGTGAGTCACCATCCCTAGGTAGAGCTCACCTAGGGATTGGATATGGAGCTTAAAAGTAGAGATGTACACTTCTTCGGTATTGTATTCGTATGACGATTTAGTTATTGAACATATACATCGTTTCTGTGTTTCATCTATCTTCTATGTTCGTGTTTGTGTTTGATTCACTTCATGCTTCCGTCTTATACGTTGAATCATTGAGTAATTCGTTTTGATCATGTGCGTTCTACTTGTTTGAGGACATAACCAGATGGTAAAATGTGCCTCAACAAACCGAGTCCTCAGGCGAACTTGTCAAGTTCGCCCATAACTCTATAGGCTAACTTAGCAAGTTCACTAGTTAAGTTCGCCCAAACATTCCCTTAGGCAAACTTAACATGTTCTCTATATATACACTTAGAATTTTTGGTACAGTTACAAAAACATGCTCTAACAGACTCCCTGTTAACTGTTGCAAACAATTCTAAACGAATACTGATAAATCATCAGTCACAAACTGTGCCTCAAAAAATATTTAACTCTCCAAACTTGTCTTGGTTTAGCTTTGTTTTTCCAATCTTGTTTTAGTTTTGACATATTATATGTCTAAAACCTCTTCAACCTATTAAAGGCTTTAACAAACTTTTCTTGAAACTTTCTCTGAGGTTGAGAAACGACCTTCTATTTGGGAGACTTGTGTTTCTTGATACAACAATATGTTGATAAATGACCTTGCTTTCCACAACTGAAACATTTCTTCAAAGCGGGACATGTTCTTTGATAAGGCCCCTTTCGAGATGCTGACTTGTCTTTAGACTTTTGTTCTACAACTTTTGACGTTTCTACTCCCTCTTTAACAAACATGAGCGGAGCAAATTTATTCGAAACAAACGGGATGGCATTAGCATTAAGTGGACTTTCTTTCTTGAACCCTAAGCCACCATTATTGTCAAAATAATCAACACATTCTTGACTTTCTTCAGATTTAGAACTAACACGATCATCATCAGAAGCAATATCACTTGGAATCTTCGCTTCAACTTTCTTTGCTTCAGATTTTCTCTTTGGCTCTAACGAAGGATAAATATTTGGCACACATGGCTCTGGAATGTATGGTTGAGGCATCTGTGAATAAAATCCATTTGTAGTAAATGGAGGAGGAACACTTTTGTATCCGATCTTGCTATTCACTTTATCATTAACTTGAGCTTCAATGTTTTCACCAGTGCTTTTATATCCAAGCCCAGATTTTACTTTATCATGAATTTGAGCTTCAATAATCCCACTAGAAACTTTCCCTGAAATGTTTATTTTATCAACTTTAATTGCTGTATTTTCAACTTTCACCATTTTCTCTGTCAACAATTTGTTTTATGTTTCTCTTTTAGCAATCAACAGTTGAATTTCATAATTCTTTCTCTTTAACTGAAGCTTCAAATGAGAATTCTCTTTGACATAGTCATCAATCTTTCTTTTATACTCTTTATCACGATCTTTTAGAATCTTGTTTGTAGTATGTTAATGATTCAATGCATCCATCAGAAGTTGATTTTGTTTCTTGTATTCAGCAATTTTCTCAAAACACTCCACATAACACATATTTTCATTGAGCAGTTCAGAATAAGCTTTAAGTTCATGTGATTCTTTCACTGCTTCAGCAACCAAATTGGATTCTATACGCTTACAATGTCCTTGAAAATCATAACCGTATCCTCCTTTAATCACTATTCTATCCTTATCCGCTTCGAGTGCAACGAACTTTAACTTTGCACACAAATCCTCTAATGTGTTATATTTTAGTCCTTTATTTCTGATGTACAGTTTATACATCATATGTTCTTCTAGTTGAGTATTGAGAAAATTATCCATGACTTCTGATTTGTCATATTCAATATCAACATCCTTTAAATCATTTATCAATCTCACATTCTCCTTCAGCACGTGCGAACACTTGATATCTTTTCTTTAATGTGTCTTGTCTTGCTTTTCTTTTCTTATCTTCCTTATTTACACATAATGATTTAACAAGATATGGATGAACATACCCCAGTCCATTTACAAAGACCTTATGCACACAACCTTCGTCAGCCATCGAGAATTTTTTTTATCACCTCATTTTTTCATAATCAGCGCCAAACATAGCTCTAAACATCCTCCAAAAATTTCTACCAAGGAAAATTTTTCCCTCCATCGAGATTTTTATTTTTTTTTACTCAGTCACACTTTGTGAACGAAAAATTTTTCGGACAAAAAAGATTTTGAACAAGGAGATTTCGGACCAAACTGTTGAAGCACTTTTGTATGACAGACACTCTGGATAGTGTCTTAGCTTTTGTACTTGTCTTGTATGTATTAATCTTTGTATGTTAGTGTATGTATGTATTAGTTATCGAGTTGTAATTTCTAATGCATGTTATTGTTGTATTATTTCTCTATGTGTTTTGCGCACTTAGCATGTGCGCAGGAATTACTTCCTGCGTACTTAGCAAGTATGCAAGAAAGTACGCATGAACAATTTGCCCTGCGCACTTGTTAAGTGCGCAGAGATCAGATCTAGTATAAATAAAATATGTTGACAGAAGTTAAGTACGCAGACATTTGCACTCAGTATATTCTCTATGTAACCCTTCAAGTTTATAATACACGGAGTTCGAAAGTGATTTCGTTATCGGTTTACTTTGTGTTGCTTGATTCTCCACCTAGTCACGGGCATTCCGCACCCGGTCCGACTAGTCACACACCCACACGTAACGATCCGAGACACCCGAGGACCTACAAGTGGTATCAGAGCGTAGGCTCTTGATTTCGAGTGTTGTGAGTGTGTTAGGAGCATCTTCTACACATCCTACAGAGATTGTGCAAGCAAAAGTGGGTATTTTTTGTTGATTTTTGTGATAAAATAGGGGTAGATCTTGAGCACTATTTTAGAAGCAAAAATCACTCAAAAACCGACTTTTGTTGTGTATTTGAGTGTTTTGAGCATCAAGTTCGATTTCTTCTGTCTCCGGTGAGATTCCAGTGACCGGAAAAAGTTGGTGAGGGTTGGTGAAAAAGTGACATGCATACTTACCTTATTTGGCAACAAGTACAGTCTTGTTGCGTACTTACCAAGTATGCAAGACCATATTTGTTGCGTACTTAAGTCTTCTCCTGCGTACTTATCATCTTCTCTTGCGTACTTGTCAAGTACACAAGAGCAAATTATAAATACGCAAGACCAGATTTTTAAGTGCGCAAGGCCAGAGTCAAGTGCACAAGTTTTTTTGACTTTTCTGAAATTTGACTAAGTGTCTCACTATGGCAAATCTTCATAACCTCGGTAACCTACTTAATTATGACAATGAAATTGGAACCCCGCAAAAACCGCCAAAGCTGCTTAATGTAAATGATTATACAAATTGGAAAGCACGCTTTGAACATTATATCTCATATACTGATTCCTCATTGTGGATACCTATACTTGAGGGGTATAAGCATCCAACGTATACATGTGTTGATGAAGATGTTCCCAAGCCTATTTCTAAGCTAGACGAAGAAGAAAAGAAAGTCTATGATAGAGAAAAGAAAGCACATGGATCTATCACAATGGCCCTGACTAAAGAACTTTTCACAGCTTCAGAGGTTATGATAATTCGAAAGATCTCTGGAAGGCATTGCAGAAAAGATTTGAAGGGAACAGTGACATCAAGAAGAGCAAGAGAGATCTTCTGAGAAAGCAGTATGAGTGCTTCAGATATCTGGAGAATGAATCTACTGATGAACTTATATCTAGATTCTATCATCTTCAAATTGAATTAAAAGCTTTTGAGCTAAAGTATACTGATGAGGAATTAGTTGAAAATTTTCTGGATGCTTTACCACCAAAGTTTGAGATGTGTACCACTCTGCTGAGAGAGAACCCAAATTTCTATGAGATGACGATTGAAGAAGCAATCGGTAAGGTTCAAGCTTACGATATGAACTTGAAAAGAAAGGAAAGCTCAGGAAGACCCCAAATACAAGACCCTTCTATGTATTATGGGACGTCTTCCACAACTAAATCATCTGGTTCTGGTATCTCCTTATTCTCAGGGAACTCTAATGAAGAAGATAACTCGAATGGTTGTGGTGGTCATACATGCTTTACAACATCCGGATCTAGTTCTCACCACCAACATCCCTCAAGAAATCCTCCCTCTACATCTTCAACTAACCAGACTGCTATATCCAAGATAGCTGAAGATCATGTAGCATTATTTTCATCATGTATGCTTGCTTATGAGAACTTCATTGGTGGTAAGCTTACAGATCCTGAGACAATTGAAGAAGATTTTAATCAGGTGGATCCAGATGACATGGAGGACATGGATATTCAGTGGAATATGGCCATGATCTTGAGAAGGGCCAAGCGTTTCTTGAACAGAACTGGCCGAAAGTTTATTGGTGGGCATTCAAATGCCAAGGTGGGTTTTGACAAATCCAAGGCCAAGTGCTACAAGTGTCTGAACTTTGGACACTTTGCTCGTGAATGTCAGAAGGACAAGGCACCTGCCTTAGGATTCACAAGACCAAGCCAGGGAAACAACCAAGGAAACAATCAAGGGTACAACTCTAACAATCGCAATCAAAGTCAAGGTGGAGCGTCCAATGCATTGGTGGCTCAACAGGACGAAAGCTTTGATTGGGGTGTTCATTTGGAGGATGCCCTTATTGCTCAAACACAGGTTGGGCGATGATGGAGATGATGGAAGCAGAAGAACGGGAAGCGTCTATAGCTGACCAAGAGGAGTCTACAACTGCTTTTGCCCTCATGGCTATTGGGGAAGCATCAAGTTCTTCATCTGAGGTAGATTCTAATTATTTTGCTGTTATTTCATGTTCCAAATGTCTTGGCTTGAAAGAAGAAAAATCTAAGCTTCATGACAAAGTCAAACCCCTTCGTATTGCAGCGTTAAGCTACAAGGAAAATGAAAAACATTACAAAGATTCAATTGAAACTTTAAAGAAAGAAAAACGTGATTTTTCACTTAAAATCAGCGAACAACAGTTTCATTTGGATGTCGCATACAAGGGGTTAGAAAAGAGAAATAATGAAATTACCAAGCTGCAGAATGAGGTCTTACAGTTGAAAGGTAATATTGAGAAGTTGAAAAATTCTCGTTTTGTGGTGGAACACTACGAGTCTGTAGTGAGACAAGTGAATGGCTTAGGGCTGGGTACTAATGTCATTCCTGCACTATAAGCGGGAAATTTGTCAACGGCTTAATTTATATTGATTTGTCTTGTCTTGATGAGTCCTCAAGTCAGGATGATTCCTCTAACAAGGATGATTCCTCAAGTAAGGCTTACTCTGCATCAAATGAAGAGTTCTTTATTGCTTCTAAAGATGGGTCTGAGAACACTTGCCCTAAAGGAGTAGTCTCTGAGGAGTTGCTAGGTGAACAGAAAGTTAAGAAAAACTTTATCATTGATAGTGATAATTGTATTTTGACTGAACCCAATATCATTGAATCAAATGAAAAAATAAAAGTGATGCTTTATGGGGGATATGAGAACATTAATCAAGTTAAGAAAGAAGCTTTTTCAGCTCATTTTTGGCTTGGTTATCAAAAAAATTTACAAAAATATTATATTCCCAAAAATCAATCATCATCCGGTCAAACTACTGTTCACCAAACAATTTCTCCTGCTCATCATGCTGAAACATCTAATGCCAGATCTAATGAGCCTTACAGGAGGACTTACAAAGAAAAGAGAACTTGCTTTCACTGTGGTATGGTTGGTCACATTTGTCACACCCCGACCGATGGCGGAATCATCGGGGCGGGACATGTAAGACTGTTCATAGCACATGGTCGACTAGATTGAAATATATTAAATTCAAATTTCCATTACAAATAATGCAAGTACAAATCAAATTCAAACAAAGGAACATAAAACAACTCATAGAATTCTTGATTTAAATTGCTAAGTCCAAATCCTATATTGAGCACGTCTTGAATCATTCTCACATATTAGGGCCTGAAACATGAATAAAATAAAGTCAACTAAAAAGTTGGTGAGTATAACACAATTGTATATAGATAGCATATAGTTGAAAACAAATCCTTTACATATCATGATAAATAAGGCATTTATGGGGAGCAGCTATTGTGTAACCATGTACAACCAAACCTTGTAACTAGCATGCAAAAATTGTGTTGTCGGTTTCAATCACCGCGCACCTGGGTGGGTTTGTCATACTCAAAAGATCTATCATTGAAAACCGTTGGCTTGTATAGTTAATGACTGCACATAATCGCATACAAAGGTTAGCACAACTAGCACTCGGGCACAAAGCTCAAATTTTGCACACATGTATGTAAATAGGATTTTGCACTTGTGTTGTTTGCGTAAATGTAAATGTGTAATGTGTATAAAGTTCATGTTCCACCCCAAAAGTGTAAAAGAGTAAAAAGGGGTTGTGAATACTCACTTGGTATGGAGATGTAGCTAACAAAGAGTATAGATAAAATAAGGGTTCTTGATACGCACGGGTTAACCTAGATAGTAATGTATATTGAATCAAATCGGTGTACAAAGTTTAAGTCTAACATTGAAGGTTGAGTTTGTGTATAAAAAGTATTAAATGAAATATATAAAGTTGTAATAACCATTTTTTTGGAACATTTGATTTAAGTTTGGAATTTAAATAATAAAATAGAATTCTTATAAAATTATTGATTATGAAAATAATGCATGTGTTAAATGTAATTAATAATTAAATAAATGATTATAGTTTATGAAATAATGTAAATATTGATTGTAATTAAGTATAAATAAATAAATGATTTTCGTTTAAATATTAAATAAATAATTATTATCTTATTTATTTATAAACTTGTAACTTAATCATTTAAAACATCATTTAAGTGTAAGATAAATATAAATTTAATTTTTATAAATTTTTAAATAAATTTTAAATAAATAATATTTATCTCTTCAAATACAGAAAACATATTTTTATAAAATTTGAAACATTTATTGATTGAAAAATATAAAATTATAATTCTGTTAAAATTTCTGAGTCACACACGACCGTGCCTCGGAAGGACACGATCGTGCTCAAGCCACGGGCGCGACCGCGCTAGTCGGGGCGCGACCGGGTTGATCAACAGAGGGCACAAACTAGACAAGTCAACAGGCACGACCGTGCCTTGGCCTGGCACGGTCGTGTCTATAATTTTTTTTAGACACAACAGAGGCTAGCCCGAAGGGCATGACTAGGTCTGGACAGGAGGACACGACCACGCTGCTAGTCGGCACGACCGCGCTACATGAGGCACGACCGCGCTAGATGATTAGCGCGACCGTGTCTCTTCCAAATCAGACACGAATTGAACAAATCTTGTATTTATAGCGTTGGAATTGTTAGGGCTTTTGATTACTGAGTTGTTACGAGTCTATTCATATAAATTAATTGTATGGAAAACGTGTTTAAGAATGGATTCGATTAAATCCTTTTTATTAAAAATAGGAATTTTGGTTCCGGATATTTTCTATAATGGAAGCCCAGATTAACATGGGGCTTTCGATCTAAATACTAAAAGGATAATAACAAGTAGTCAATTACCCGAAAGAGTAGGGAATCGATGGAGGTCGGTAGAAGGAGGTTCCGGCGGCGGCAAGATTGCTTTCCGGAGTCTTCTGCTACGATTCTGGCTGATTCAACCCTTCAGAAACCTTAGAGATGATCGGAGGATCGAGTTCCTTGATTATTTGGTGGCAATTGGATCGAAAATAGAGATTTGAGGCTTGGGAGATAATTTGGACGGTTTCTTTTGAGAGTAATTTGTATTTTGGAAATGATAATGGTAATTGACGGAGATATTTTCCTTGATAACAAAAGTAAAACGTAAATCGGATTTGAATTCGAACAATCGAGCGTTTTGAAACTGCATTTACGTTTCGACTGTTACGCAGGCGCGACCGTGCCCAAGAGAGGCGCGACCGTGCTTAGGTACCGGGCGCGATCATTCCAGGACCAGTCGCGCGATCGTGCCGAGGCACTTAGCGCGGCCGTGCCAGGACGAAGCACGACCGTGCTTACCTATGGTTTCTTGTTGTTTTTCAACTTTAGTCGTTTACCTTTCAGGTTTGATTAGTTTGAAATAAATAGTTACTTGTATAGCGTTTAAGTGTATATAATCAAGCAAAACTTGTGAATTTGTATTGAATCATTGCATTTAGTTTACGGTAAGCAAAATAATAAGGCAGTGCACGAGTATTGAATTTGATATTGCATTACATTGAATTGAAATATGAATACTAAATTCAGAGATGTTACTGTCTCCCCATGTTGAGGGAATTTCGTCCCGAAATTTAGCTAGAGGAAACAACGGCATCGGTAAAAAGATGAGGGTACTTGAGCTTCATTTGGTCTTCTCGTTCCCAAGTGAACTCAAGACCACGCTTAGATTCCCAACGAACTTTGACAATAGGAATGCGACTTCGCTTGAGCTGTTTGACTTCACGATCCATAATTTCCACCGGCTTCTCAACGAAGTGCATCGTTTCATCAATGCGCACGTCGTCAAGCGGTATATGGAGATTTTCATCGGCGAGACACTTCTTCAGATTAGATATATGAAATGTAGGATGCACATTGCCAAGAGATGGAGGTAACTCGAGCTTGTAGGCCACCTTCCCAATCCTTTCAAGGATCTTAAATGTACCAACATAACGAGGTGCTAACTTGCCTTTCTTTCCAAAACGGATCACGCCCTTCCATGGAGACACCTTAAGAAGAACAAGATCACCGACTTGGAATTCCAAGGGTTTTCGACGTTTGTCGGCATAACTCTTTTGCCGACTCCTCGCTACTCGCATATTGTCTCGGATTTGAATAATCTTGTCGGATGTTTCTTGAATTAACTCGGGACCGGTGATTTGTGCTTCACCAATCTCGTTCCAACAGATAGGAGAACGGCACTTGCGACCATAGAGAGCTTCGAATGGAGCCAGGTTGATACTTGTGTGGTAGCTATTATTGTAAGAGAACTCAATGAGGGATAAATGTGAATCCCAATTGCCACCAAAATCGATTACGCAAGCTCTAAGCATGTCTTCAAGAGTTTGGATTGTTCGCTCGGTTTGACCATCAGTTTGGGGATGGTAGGCCGTGCTCAAATCCAATCGTGTACCAAGAGCAGTTTGGAGAGATTGCCAAAATCGAGAAGTGAACCGGGCATCTCGATCAGATATTATGTTCAAGGGAACACCATGACGACTCACGATTTCGTCGATGTAAATTCGGGCTAGTTTCTCAACCCGATAGTCTTCACGGATAGGCAAGAAATGAGCAGACTTGGTGAGACGATCAATGATCACCCAAATACTATCATGACCACTCGAGGTGCGAGGGAGTTTGGTAATAAAATCCATGGCTAAATTCCCCCATTTCCACACGGGAATTTCTGGTTGTTCAAGCAAACCAGAAGGACGTTGATGTTCGGCTTTGACTTTGGAGCAGGTTAAACATTTGGCAACATAAAGAGCAATGTCCTTTTTCATACCGGGCCACCAATATTGTTGGCGAAGATCTTGGTACATTTTATCCGCACCAGGATGAATTGAGTAACGAGTCTTGTGAGCCTCGTTCATGAGAAATGTACGGAGATCATCACGATTGGGAACCCAAATATGGTTCAAGTAATAAAGTAAGCCATTGGGTTTTGATTCAAGTAGAAGTTCAACACCACACGACATTTCCTCATACATATTACCCTCGGTGACTGTGACGTGTTGAGCTTCTAAGATGCGGGTTTGAATATCGGTTTGAATTCAGGCACAATGAAGCATAACATGGTCCTTTCGACTCAAAGCGTCGGCTACAACATTCGCTTTGCCGGGATGGTAACGAATCTCGCAGTCATAGTCGTTAAGAAGTTCAACCCAACGTCGTTGCCTCATATTGAGTTCTTTTTGGTTAAAGATATGTTGAAGACTTTTGTGATCGGTGAACACCACACATTTCGTGCCATATAGGTAATGTCTCCAAATCTTTAACGCGAATACAACCGCACCCAACTCGAGATCGTGCGTCGTATAATTCTTCTCATGAACTTTGAGTTGCCTTGATGCAAAAGCGATTACTTTGCCTCGTTGCATGAGAACACAACCAAGACCTTGGTTAGAAGCATCACAGTAGACAACTAGATCATCATTCCCATCAGGGAGAGTCAAAATGGGATCATTGCACAACTTTTGCTTAAGGGTTTGGAAAGCTTCTTCTTGCTTTGGTCCCCATTCATAAGTCTTACCCTTGTTGGTCAAAGCGTTAAAGGGGACAGCAATCTTGGAGAAGTTGGAGATAAAGCGACGGTAATATCCCGAAAGACCAAGAAATGAACTAACCGTGCCTTGGCCTGGCACGGTCGTGTCTATGATTTTTTTTAGACACAACAGAGGCTAGCCCGAAGGGCATGACTAGGTCTAGACAGGAGGACACGACCGCGCTGCTAGTCGGCACGACCGCGCTACATGAGGCACGGCCGCGCTAGATGATTAGCGCGACCGTGTCTCTTCCAAATCAGACACGAATTGAACAAATCTTGTATTTATAGCGTTGGAATTGTTAGGGCTTTTGATTACTGAGTTGTTACGAGTCTATTCATATAAATTAATTGTATGGAAAACATGTTTAAGAATGGATTCGATTAAATCCTTTTTATTAAAAATAGGAATTTCGGTTCCGGATAATTTCTGTAATGGAAGCCCAGATTAACATGGGGCTTTCGATCTAAATACTAAAACGGATAATAACAAGTGATCAATTACCCGAAAGAGTAGGGAATCGATGGAGGTCGGTAGAAGGAGGTTCCGGCGGCGGCAAGATTGCTTTCCAGCGTCTTCTGCTGCGATTCCGGCTGATTCAACCCTTCAGAAACCTTAGAGATGATCGGAGGATCGAGTTCCTTTATTATTTGGTAGCAATTGGATCGAAAATAGAGATTTGAGGCTTGGGAGATAATTTGGACGGTTTCTTTTGAGAGTAATTTGTATTTTGGAAATGATAATGGTAATTGACGGAGATATTTTCCTTGATAACAAAAGTAAAACGTAAATCGGATTTGAATTCGAACGATCGAGCGTTTTGAAACTGCATTTACGTTTCGACTGTTACGCAGGCGCGACCGTGCTTAGGCACTGGGCGCGATCGTTCCAGGACCAGTCGCGCGATCGTGCCGAGGCACTTGGCGCGACCGTGCCAGGACGAAGCACGACCGTGCTTACCTAGGGTTTCTTGTTGTTTTTCAACTTTAGTCCTTGACCTTTCAGGTTTGATTAGTTTGAAATAAATAGTTACTTGTATAGCGTTTAAGTGTATATAATCGAGCAAAACTTGTGAATTTGTATTGAATCATTGCATTTAGTTTACGGTAAGCAAAATAATAAGGCAGTGCACGAGTATTGAATTTGATATTGCATTACATTGAATTGAAATATGAATACTAAATTCAGAGATGTTACAACATTCTTGTGAACTATCCTGCTAAGAACCAAAGGAAAAGGCCAATTGTTTCATAACCGGCTGTTATCCCTAAGTCACCACTAGTGAAGCATTCCAAAAGTCCAAAAGAAAATGTAGTGAAACCACTAGTAAAACCTATGGTAAAGCCAAAGATCACATCTAAGGCTAAGCTGTCTGTTTCAAAAAGGGGAAAGCTACCTGCTAAACCTAGTGCATCTACCTCTTGTAGTGCACCAACTAGTGAGAAACATGTGGTGAAACTCTCTAAGCCATAGAGGAGAAGAAGGAACAAGAGATTAAGAATGCTGGAACAGCTGGCTGGAATTCAATCAGGTGAAGCTTCCATTAGTTCACCTGCTGCTGTTGAATCTAAGTCTATTGTTTCAGTTAAGAAAAAGAAGAGGTCCTGGAATAACAAATCCAAAAGTTCTCAATCTCCTAGTCCCAAATCTTCTAAAGATTCATCCATTTTTGACAGTCACGACTGTGAATTAATTGAGGTTGTTTATTTTAAGTAAGACGGACGACCCAAGACCACTATGGCTTGGGTCTCCAAATCTAATTAATTTCTTGTGACTCGTGCAGGGACATCCGAAGGGTACTATCTCTAATCGTTGGTATGTAGATAGTGGATGCTCCCGGCACATGACAGGTAACATGGCCCTGCTTCAAGATGTGAAACCATTCAGAGGCGGTTATGTGGCCTTTGCTGGAGAGAAAGGCGGTAGTATCACGTGTCAAGGCGTGGTTTCAAATGGTTGTGTCAGCTTCGACAACGTCAACTACTGCGAGCAGCTGAAGCAAAACCTGTTGAGTGTCTCCCAGATGTGCGACAAGGAGTACTCGGTGATGTTTGACAAGACTGAATGCTTGATTCTCAAACCTGGTTTTGAGGTTCCTGAAGACTGGATTCTGATGCAAGCGCCAAGGACAAACGACACCTATTAAATCGACTTGAGCGTGGCGAAAACCACCTCATCAGTTGCTACTTTTTTGCTTACCAAAGCGACAGAGCTTGACTCTATCTTGTGTCATAGGAAACTCGGACACATTTCTTATCAAAAAATGAATCATCTTGTCCGAAACGGTTTGGTAACCGGTGTTCCTAAGCTGAGATTTACCGTTGCAGATGACTGTATGCCTTGTAAAAAGGGCAAACAGCAACGGAAGTCTCACAAGCCCAAGCTCCAAAACTCCATCGATACCCCCTTTGGAGCTATTACATATGGATCTGTTTGGCCCCATAAGTATCAGGAGTATTGGAGGTAAGTCATACTGTCTGGTTGTAACTGATGATTTCTCACGTTTTTCTTAGGTGCATTTTTTAGGTACAAAGGATGAAATTGATGACATTCTTCAATACCTGATCCTGAGCTTGGAATCTCTTTGCAAGTTGAAGGTTAGAAGAATAAGGAATGATAACGGAACTAAATTCAAGAATAATTTGATGGAACTTTTCTGTCTCAAGAAGGGGATCCGTCACGAATTTAGTGCCCCGTACACACCTCAGCAGAATGGAGTCGCAGAACAGAAGAACAGAACCTTGATTGAGATGGCAAGGACAATGATGTTAGATGCAAAGCTTCCTGTCACTTTCTGGGTAGAAGCAGTTAATACAGCTTGTCACGTCTTGAACAGAGTTCTGGTTGTGAAGAAGCACAACAAGACTTGCTATGAGTTGATCAATAATCGACCTCCCAATCTTGACTATCTAGTTCCTTTTGGTAGTCCCTGTTCCTTATTGCTACAATACAAAGACCGAAAGTCTAAGTTTCATGAAAAAGTGGTGGAAGGCATCTTCTTAGGATATGTTGCCAACTCGCCTTGCAAGAGAGTGTACAATATAGGAACTCGTACTGTCGAGGGATGGTTTAAAGTGGATTGTAGTAAACACAGCATTCCACTAGAACCAACTGGTCCAACTTGGGATTTTGATTATGATGCGCTATTCAAATCTTTCAACCTTCCTGATCTGTCTACCGATGATGCCGCAAATGTGTATGAATTATTTGGTGGTGGTGATGACTCCAGTTTCTCAACACGTGCTACTGTACCGATTGTAACTTCTAATTCCAATGTTGCATCTGCATCTGGAACTCATGACAGTGATAACATTGAAGATGTTCATGTTGAGGGAAATGACGCTCAAGCTAATCCTAGCACTCGTATAGGAAATGAAGCTCCAGCTGATCCAATCAACATTGAATCTTCTTCTTCTGGAACACAGGATATGGGGGAGTTGAGCACAAACCTCGATTCAAAAATTCAGGAACCGAATGTACCAAAGACGAGAGTGCATAAGAATCATCCAATTGACAACATTATTGGTGATCCTCATGCCAGTGTTCAAACTCGTCATAGAACCATTGCTGAGAACACTAGTCTATACTCTGAGATACTTGACACTAGTGTCATGGAAACATGTTTGCATGCTGCATTCGTGTCCCAGTTAGAGACGGAGAATGTGAAGGAGGCTCTCGCTGGCAACTGCTGGATTGAGGCAATGTAAGAAGAACTGTCTCAATTCCAAAAGTTGCATGTGTGGGATTTGGTTGACTTGCCAAGAGGCATACAACCAATTGGAACCAGATGGGTGTTCAATTGCAAGACGGATGATCGTCATGTTGTGGTGAAGAACAAGGCAAGTTTGGTTGTTCAGGGTTTTTATCGACAAGAGGGCTTGGATTACACAGAAGTATATGCCCCAGTTGCTAGACTTGAGGCCATTCGATTATTTCTGTCCTATGCCTCCTATGTCGGCTTCAAGGTCTATCAACTTGATGTGAATAGCGCTTTCCTATATGAAAAATTTCATGAAGAGGTCTATGTCACTCAACCTCCCGGCTTTGAAGATCCGCATAATATCAATAAAGTGTATAAGCTCTGATACCACTTGTAGGTCCCCGAGTGTCTCGGATCGTTACGTGTGGGTGTGTGACTAGTCGGACCGGGTGCGGAATGCCCGTGACTAGGTGGAGAATCAAGCAACACAAAGTAAACCGACAACGAAATCACTTTCAAACTCCGTCTATTATAAACTTGAAGGGTTACAGAGAGAATATACTGAGTGCAAATGTCTGCGTACTTAACTTCTGTCAACCTATTCTATTTATACTAGACCTGATCTCTGCGCACACTGAGTGACAGACACTCTGGATAGTGTCTTAGCTTTTGTACTTGTCTTGTATGTATTAATCTTTGTATGTTAGTG
The DNA here is from genome assembly GCA_023525975.1 of Smallanthus sonchifolius. Classification (NCBI taxonomy): domain Eukaryota; kingdom Viridiplantae; phylum Streptophyta; class Magnoliopsida; order Asterales; family Asteraceae; genus Smallanthus; species Smallanthus sonchifolius. The sequence goes on from CM042023.1 coordinate 49,063,023, forward strand.
TGTGTATGTATTAGTTATCGAGTTGTAATTTCTAATGCATGTTATTGTTGTATTATTTCTCTTTGTGTTTTGCGCACTTAGCATGTGCGCAGGAATTACTTCCTGCGTACTTAGCAAGTATGCAAGAATACTCTACGTACTTGCTAAGTAAGCATGAAGAATTTGCCCTGCGCACTTGTTAAGTGCGCAGAGATCAGGTCTAGTATAAATAGAATAGGTTGACAGAAGTTAAGTACGCAGACATTTTCACTCAGTATATTCTCTCTGTACCCCTTTAAGTTTATAATAGATGGAGTTTGAAAGTGATTTTGTTGTCGGTTTACTTTGTGTTGCTTGTTTCTCCACCTATTCACAAGCATTCCGCACCCAGTCCGACTAGTCACACACCCACACGAAACGATCCGAGACACCTGGGGACCTACACAAACTAAAGATTCTGATCAAAAACTTTTTTGATCGAAAAAGATTTCGGACCCTTCAAACAGATATTTCGGATGATTCAACTGAAACTCGTGAAATTCCGACCTACAACTCCCGAACATCAAATTAAGCCCCGAAAATCATTTCAATCTCCATCTCCACTATTGTACATGCTAAATAATAAAAAATGCCACTAAAAATTATCCAATTTGATGACTTTTGAATCTTGAAAATGTCAAAACTTATAGAAAAACTTGAAACTTGTTTGATACTTGCGTGAATTTCCCAGAAACGTCCATCGAAAGCTCTGATACCACTTGTGGAAACCGGTTATTCATAGCAAATCAAACAATCGATATGGAGGATCTAGAATCTAGTAGAATAATCAAGAAACGAGGATCAAATCAAAAACACATAGTTAAAGGTGTAAAACTCTAAGTGTTTATTAGATTTTGCAATGAACTCCCTTACAAAGCATTCAAACTATACATGTATTTTTACTAAGAAGACAAAGAATGATTTAGTCCGAAATACATTTTGTTCAAAATGTATTTCGTCCGAAAACGATTTCGAACTAAAAAGATTTCCGACGAAATTTTTTAACTTAAAAAAATTCTTCCATCTTCAGACTGTTTTATATGCGATGGCCTAAAAATAGTTCCAACAGTCCATGATGTTCTGCCAAAAAGAAGAATGATGGAAGATAAGAAGATTGATCTAGAAGAAGAAGTTTTGTGGCTCAAGAATCATGCCATGCTAAGAATCCTGGTGATTTTGGCAGAAATGAGAGACATTGCGAACTGGGAAGAGCTGTTAGGTGGTGAACCAGATGAAGAATTAGTAAAGGAATAGGAAGAATAGAAAGTCGTATAAGAAGAGGAGGTTGGTGATAATGATGATGACAATGATGATGATGATGATGACAATGATGATGACAAAGGTGATAGTACTAGAGATGGTGATGTTGACGATGCAGAAGGTGATGGTGGTAATGGTGATCATGCTGGAAATGGTGGTGATGGTAATAATGCGGGAGGTGATGGTGATTCTGGTGATTTTGGAGGTGATGGTGATGATGGTGGTGACAATAACAGGGGAGATGATTCTGAGATAGAATGGTCTAATTCCAATAATGAAGAGTCAGAATCAGAAATGGATACCGAAGAACCTACTTAAGAGTATTGATATGTCATAATTTATACATGTTTTGCATGCATAATAATCCCCATATTATGGTACTAATTGAAAAAAAACCTTGCAATTGATACTTAAATCGGGTATATTTTATAATTGCAGGTTAAACCTCCATTTCGAGAGAAAAAGAGCAAAAAAAAGTCAAAATCATCAAGAAATCAAGCTTTCTTGGAAGATGGGAAGAAACACCCGAGCTTTGACCCCCAAAGAAGTCAAAATTGGTCAACAAAAGTTAACAATCAGCAAAAGACAAAAGGAGGGAGAAAAGAGCCAATGCACGGCTGTGTATCCCATTGTACGGTCGTGCAAAGCCATTCCGTGTACCCCAAGATGCTTCGTACACTGCCATCTATACTTTGAGTACTTTAGGCATTTGCACGGCCATGCATCTCATTGCACGGCCGTGCATTGCTTATTTTGAAGACTATAAATAGATGGCTTGAGTTCTTCATCTAACACACCTTAATCTAGAGAAAATACATTCTCGTAGAGTTCGTAGCTGTAGTTTAGAGTAGATAGTAGAGAGGCTCGTTCGCTTTGTTCGCAATAGGGGAGCCTACGAAACTTAGCTTTATGCTTGTTCGTATGGCCATTCATGGCTAAACCCTTAGTATTGCTTGGGTGAAGATGAATTCTGGTCTATGTTAATGTTAAACTTATTAGTTTAATGGTATGTTTATGTTCTTTAATCATTCTCTCTTAAAATCATCTTCATGATGAACTTTTTATTATTATCTAAATTAGTCATTAAACTTGTGAGTGTTCTTGATTTTAAATTGTAAGACCGTAAAACCTTTTTGATCAAACTTCTCTGGAAACTTGTACATCTTTATACAAGCGGATTTTGATAAGCCAAAACATGGTTAATATTATTAGAATCGTATGTCTTTATACGAGCTTTGTCATGAAACCAAGAGTTGGTGAACTCGTGTTGGGAATGGTACGTCTTTATACATGGTCCCATTGTTGCACCGCATCCCGGTGAACCAAGTCTAATCACTCTTTTAATAAAAATAAAGGTATTTAGGTTTGATGTCTTAAACCAACTCGGAGGTAGAGCTTAAGCATACGAATGTACGGATCTATTAAAGAGTTGAGAGTAATGATGTCCCTGATTGGGGGTCTTACTATTTTATTATTAAGGAACATAATTCGTGAACCAAATGTTGTGAGAATGAGGCTCTAACGGTCTACCGTTCACACATTTGTATAAGTCATACCATCGGACTAGTTAACATAACATTATCATATATCAAGCGGATTCGAAGCCCAAAGCAATACTTGTTGTGATCTGATTATTCTCAAGCTATTTACGTATCTAATGTTTACATTTCTGTTATTTATATTTCTGTTACACACTTCACGCACATTTTACATTTTCTATTATTTACTTTACCGTCATTTACTTTTCTGCTTCACAAGCACACAACATCCACCCACTAATTAAACCGGCTAAACGATAACAAGCGTTGAGTATTGGAACTTGTAACATCCCGAAAACCCGCTTATCGATGGTTCGGGCTTATGGGTGGCCCGAATCTCCAGTAGGTGGCATGGTTCGTAAGGTTTTCAAGTAAAAACCAAAATTTAAGAATTAAAAGGACCCAGTTAGCCAAAAAGAGAATGGTTTAGGATCGAAAGCGCAAGAAAAGGAAACCCGGGGGCTAGATTGTAAACCTTAATGGTTTAAATACCATCTAATAGGGAAACCTAGGCCATTCAGCCTAGGCTATGGCGCACGACGGAAGCGGCAAGGAAGGGAGAGAGGGGGCGATCGGAGGAGAGAGTTCCACGACGGTTTCAAGCAGAAAAATCCATACGTAGCAAATGTAATTGTCACACCCCGACCGATGGCGGAATCATCGAGGCGGACAATGAAATGATTGTTCATAAGCACATGATCTGCTAAGGTTGCATAATTCATTAATAAGAATTAAATATCAAACATGCCATTACAATTCAAGTTACAACACCCTATTCTAGAATATTACACATAATTATTTTACTAGGTCCAAAAGCCTTATGTGTAGCACCTTCAAACACATAGTCACACAATCACATATCTTCACCTGAAACGTAATCCAAAACAAGTGTCAACTACGAGAGTTGGTAAGTTTACATATGGTTAAATATAATAAAAGTTTAATTTAAAACGTTTATACAATTCATGGTTTGACATGGTAAGACATGGCATAATGTGGAGGATTCACTATGTGTATACCAAATGTAAGTATGTAGATATAAGCATATAGGTTTAACGTGATAGGCATGGAATCAAGTCTATGTGGGTCACACACAGTTTAAAACCACCCTAAAAGTATCCAAAGCATGCAAGTATGCATAAGCACAAAAGTTTAACGTGATAGGCAAGGAATCAAGACTATGTGGGTCACACACAGTTTGAAAATCATCCTAAAAGTATCCAGAGCATAACAAGTGACCAATGCACAAAAGAACAATAATCTAAGCATGTAAACACAAGTTGAATTGTATGTAAATATGTACAGATTACGTCTCACCCCAAAATGTATAAAAATGTAAATAGGGGATATGTAACTAACCATGCAAGCGGGTATTTTTCCACGCGTGTAGGTGATAAAGATGTTGAAGTCTAAGCACGTTGAAACCCTATGTAGATAAATGGGTATTATTGTATGTTTACATGTGCGTATTAGTATTTAATTGTGTATAGGTTTATAATAACATTTCTTAGTGTTATTTGCATAAAAGGTGGTCCAGATTTACTTGAAATTACTGATTTGATCGAAACTGTTTATAGTTGTGACAGGTATCGAAACTGTGTTCAATCGAAACTACTATCTATCGAAACTACTAGTTTCGATTGATCATTTATAAGTGATACACAGGCTGTCGAAACTACCATCTATCGAAACTACTAGTTTCGATTGATTATTTATAAGTGATACACAGGCTGTCGAAACTACCAGCTATCGAAACTACTAGTTTCGTTTGATCATTTATAAGTGATACACAGGCTGTCGAAACTACCATCTATCGAAACTACTAGTTTCGATTGATCATTTATAAGTGATACACAGGCTGTCGAAACTACCATCTATCAAAACTACTAGTTTCGATTGACCATTTACTCAATCGAAACTAAGTAGTTTCGATGGCCCAGACTTTAGAAAATAAAACAGTAATTTTTTAGAACATTAGTTTGTCCGGTAATCGATGGTTTGGAGTCGTGACTTCGATTGGTTCAGCTTGCCTTATGATAACAGAAGGTAAAGAAACGAAGTTGAAGATTCTTACGTGGTCGCAAAGGGACCGGACAGTAGAGTCTTAAATCCGAGAATGTCCAGAATGAGAATCGAGCTTCTAGATGGGATTAGCCTCTACAACCTTGGTCACAGCTTCACACAGAGATGGCGATTGTAATGGTGCCTTCAATTTGGAGTGAGATTGGGTGGAAGAGGGGTAGCGAGCTCGTGCAGGTCCGTCTATGGCTATTTATAGCCGATTTCATTTCTTGTGACAAAGCGTGCAATTGGGCACGTCCCGACACTCGTCTGGACGAGACGAAGCTAGCGAGCTATTAAATACGCGTGGGGGTTGACTGTCGGGCTCGAATTCGAGGCGTGGGTTCTTGGCCACCAACAAGATCAGGCGATTCGTATGTTGGGGAGACCAATTCGTCGGGGCCTTTTGTTCGCATGGAGAAGACGAGCTCAGGGACGTCTGTAGCGGCTGTCGAGGTGCAGGGAACAGCCCTGTCGGGTGTTCGCCGAAAACTATCTCGGACCGTCGGACAATGTAGGGGATAACCGGATTTGTGAAAAGGGTTTTGGCAGATTTAGTCCCTGAAGTTTGGCTTTGATTTAATTTAGTCCCTGAGATAATTACGGATGGGTCCTTATAGTTTGGTTTGTCCATGTTTAGTCCTTTAACCGGTTTTTAACTTAAAACCTTCTAGTTTAAAAAGTTTCAAAACAACCCCTTAACTTTTATAAATATAATTAGTTTAATTTCTTTTAAATTTTTAAATATATTTTATAAACTTATATTATTATTATTGTTATAAATAATTTTTTTTAAAGTTAGTTATCTTATTTAAATAGGTTATTTTATTAAATATGAAACTTTTAAATTAAAATTTTATATAAGTTTAAAACGTATTTATTTTTTTAATTATTTTAAATCCAATAAATAAAAATAAATATATATTTTGTACAAAATTAAACAAAACACTTGCATTTCATTTAGTTGAAAATGATTACATGATATATATTACAAATGGGTGAATAAAAATCCGGAATGTCACAGTCTCCCCATGTTAAAGGAATTTCGCCCCGAAATTCGATTTACAAAGGTTATGGAAGTGGGAAAAAGACGCCAATGGACTTAGAATGGAATTACTCACCGTAGAAAGATTCAGAGGGGAAATAGCGTATGATAACGGATGACGGCGTTAATTCGAGTCGAGTTGTCAATTAGTTGCTCTAATAGTATAATGAGATTTATGCATACAATTTTTCATACAACGCATGAATGTAAACTACTAGAAACCAGATTTAACAATATTGGTGCCAATCACCTTGTGACATGGCATTTTCCTTTAAAACTCCACTCCACGGGTGTTCATATTTTCAAATTTTGCAAAAACATTTTCTAAAACCGGTCCTCCTCTTAGTACTTATGCATGGTTTATACTCGTTATATCAAGTGGGTTTGTGTATAGGGTGTACCAGCGGCTAACCCACCACCCCTTTGATATACCAGGGATTCCCCGTGCATAATTACTAGGATTTAGAACTTCAATAATTTAAGTAAACTTTAATAGAGTTAGCAAGTTGTATGACCGAGTTTATACATAACGGGTTTGTTTCACAAAAGTATAGGGATGAGATGAATGGTGATAGCATAGATGTTATATGCAATCACGGGTTATAGAGCTCATAGCAATGGATTTCCCATCCGCTATTACCATGATATACGAGTTATCAAGATTGGTTGGTCGTTTAGCAAATAGTTGGTTAAAAGCAAGAGACACAATTTTTCTATTGGCTTGAATATTGAATAAAACGGATGTATAAAGATAGTGAACAAAGGAACGTACCATTGACAGTGTCGTCATTGGCCGGAGCCTCGTTAGCATTTATATTAAATGCTCGTCCACGAGGACCACCTTGATTTTGAAGTCTTGGACATTGGTTTCGAAAGTGGTTTGGGTCTCCACAGTCGTAACAGGCCCGTCCATAGGTGACAGTGAGAGGTACTGGATGATTGCCTTGAGTAGCTTGATTAACAATAGTGCGAGCACGGCAAGTAGTAACAACGTGTCCATAGCGTCCACATTTTGAGCATAGACGGCATGCAGCATGCGGGGCATGGTGATACTTGCAAGTAGGGATTGGGGAAATGAACCTACATAATTTCTCAGAATTTGACCCGCAGGAGTAACTTGGGTCACAGGTACGGCAGGAGTGATGGCCGCAAAGTTTTGGGCCTTGTGCTTCTTATCATGATGGGAAGATTCGGGCTCTTCGTCTTTGTCAGACACGGAAGTAGCAGCTTTGTCGACCACTTTCTTGGTACCCTTCCTGGATAAGGTACCCGCTTTGACGTGATTGTCAGTCAACACAGCAGACAAAGGGATAGCGTCTTCGAGAATGGAGGGATTACTTCCCAATACGGTGTCTTGGAGCGGCATAGGCAGTCCACCTATGTATTTCTCAATTCCCCGCGTTAAGGGAGTAACAGTGTGGGGCACGAGCAGACTTAGTTCTTGAAAACGAGTGGTGTAAGCCAAATTCTCTACGCTATCTTGGGTGAGATCCCAAAACTCAGCTTCGAGCTTCCTCATTTTGTTGCGAGGACAGAACTCGTCAGTCATAAGTCGTTTCATTTCGTCCCAAGACAAGGACATAGCGGATTCGTTGCCTCGACTACGTTTCTCACCGTTCCACCAGGTGAGAGCTCGTTTTTGGAAGACGTTGGCAGCATAACGGACCTTGAGACCGTCGGGACAATCGCTGTTTAGGAAAGTACTCTCCATACTTTCAAACCATTGAAGAAGGCCAGTTGCACCTTCCGTCCCGAAGAATTTGGTGGGGTTGCAAGAATTGAAATGCTTGAATGTACAGTATGGTGGGTTTGCGCCATTCCATTGCGTGTTAGACCCATTACTGTTGTTGTTAGCTTTGATCATTTGGCTTACTAGTTGGGTAAGCAGTGCAGCAAGGTCAGCGTTGGAGTTGCTAGAGTTAGCATTAACCGCGTGACGGGGAGGCATTCTATAAGTACCACAAGAAAAGACAAGAACTTATGAGACTTCGGATAAAATAGGCATGTATGTGCCACAGTTGGTAGACTGTTCACAATAATACAAGCAGGAATGTGAGATGACACTCATCATGTCGCGTGATAATGTATGTAAGTTCTGACTAAAACTGATCACATAATTCATTCAAAATTTATAACACGAAAGGATAGGGGAAATAAGCCATGAAATCTATTCCTGGGAGGATATGATAACATAGATCATTATTCGCGCGATAGGAATGGCCGGGATTCGCATGCACTACAAATTGTTATTACATGTGCACCCGTAATAATGATTTATTTTACATGTTCGTCTAGTTCTTCCTACCTTGCTATAATGTCCCCAAATTTTGAGTTTAAGTTCGGATAGTATCCTTGAGAATACATTGACTTATCAACGTTAAATAATTCCTCAAAGTTTTCAAGGAGACATGCTTTAGCCTATAGGTAAACACTCACTTCAGGAATTCCCAGGAAAGCATGCGGGTCCATTTATTTGGATTTATACGAAATGCTTTCCTAGACAGAAAACCCAATGTACAGGTGTCACCCTTCCAGATTGCATGTGTCTTTTACTGGTTTCGAGAAATTAAGTCGTTGACGAGATTTTCAAGATTTTAATAGACTTGAGAGTCTATGAGTATAAAATGTGTAGGAATGTTGCAATTAATTAGGAAAGAGTATGGGTAAGGATGGGTAGTGGATTTGTTTGTATAAGTTTTGTTGTCAAATGTGTATGTAAAGTATGTATCATGTATTAAAGCCTTGTATGTATGTGTATAAGTCTCATGTACCAAACTTGGGAAAATTCAAATAATACCTAACTACAAATAATTCACATAGCAATTAATCATTTAGCACATAACACATAAAAGGGAATTGTGTCTAATAACCTAATTCCCTATAACAATGGCTCTGATACCAATCTGTCACACCCCGACCGATGGCGGAATCATTGAGGCGGACAATGAAATGATTGTTCATAAGCACATGATCTGCTAAGGTTGCATAATTCATTAATAAGAATTAAATATCAAACATGCCATTACAATTCAAGTTACAACACCCTATTCTAGAATATTACACATAATTATTTTACTAGGTCCAAAAGCCTTATGTGTAGCACCTTCAAACACATAGTCACACAATTACATATCTTCACCTGAAACGTAATCCAAAACAATTGTCAACTACGAGAGTTGGTGAGTTTACATATGGTTAAATATAATAAAAGTTTAATTTAGAACGTTTATACAATTCATGGTTTGACATGGTAAGACATGGCATAATGTGGAGGATTCACTATGTGTATACCAAATGTAAGTATGTAGATATAAGCATATAGGTTTAACGTGATAGGCATGGAATCAAGTCTAAGTGGGTCACACACAGTTTAAAACCACCCTAAAAGTATCCAAAGCATGCAAGTATGCATAAGCACAAAAGTTTAACGTGATAGGCAAGGAATCAAAACTATGTGGGTCACACACAGTTTGAAAATCATCCTAAAAGTATCCTGTAACATCCCAAATAATGACAAGACAAATAGAAAAGGGAAATAAAGTGGGCTTGGCCAAAATTTCGGCCCATGGGCCGAAAAGAAAAGGGGGAAACCCCATTACAAAACAGCAGCTTCAACCCAAACCCCTCTCATTTCATCTTCCTGCGCAAGAATACTAGAGAGAGAGAGAGAGAGCGATCGGCTTGTGAAGAAAACCGCAAGGAGAAGACTCAAGGGCTCGGGAATCATCCGACTCCACCATTTCAACGCATAGCAACAGAAATCGGGCCTGTTGAGGTAAGCATCGCCTCTGATTCTGAGTCTTTGCATGTCTCGGGTTTAAATCAAATAAAGATACGATTTTCGCATATGAAACTTGAAACAAATCACGTATTTGAACTCAAGAACGATAAAGGAAGGTGTTTAACGTAAAATGTTCAAGGTTTAATCGATTGGAAATAAGTTGGCTGGAGCAAGGTTCTGGTCAGGGAAGATGCAGACCCATGACTCGAAACTATAGTTTCGATACATGCAGACCCATCGAAACTACTCTAGTTTCGATAGTCATGTTTGACTCGAAACTATCTAGTTTCGATAGCAGCCAATGACTCGAAACTACTATAGTTTCGATATGAACTCAGGACTCGAAACTACCTAGTTTCGATAGAAGGATTATGACTCGAAACTACCTAGTTTCGAGTGTAAGACCATAGCTCGAAACTACCATAGTTTCGATGCGACCCACCTCCCGAAACTACTGAGTTCAAGAACAGTAATGTCTAGTGTCATTTAGGAGCCCTACCTTATATGTATGACTTTATTATACAGATAGTGGGTGACCTTAGTGACGTTTCGAAACCAGCTATTATACTTCAGGGACCCGCCTATCAGGTGAGTTCTATGTGCCCCCCTTTTCTATGTTATGTGCAATGATTTATAAATGTGTTGGGGCTGAAGTGTATACACTAAATGAATAAATGAAATGAATGTCAATGTGACCATACGTGATATATTAAGGTATATGTGTAGATACATATGAAAGTGAATAATGAATTATGAACAAAGAACAACACGTATGTTTACAAAGAATGAATGAATGAATGGTATAACGTAAATAAATGAAATCTTGCTTTATAAATATATATATTGCATGCTAAGAATGTAAGTATACGTTATGGACGGAAACGAAGCTAACGGCTACTACGGTAGACGGACGACCACTTGACTATTATGCAGCTAGAGAAGGAAGTCTAGAAAGTTAGACTAATTAAAGGCCACTACGGTGGAGTAAGTCGCTAAAACAATATGCGGCTGCATAATTAGTTCAAGTGGGAAACGGATGCCTTAGGGCAGACGGGCGAATATGACGGACTACGACGGTAGGACGGTAAAGATATGACGGACTACTTCGGTAGGACGGTAAAGATATGACGGACTACTTCGGTAGGACGGTAAAGATATGACGGACGGTTTCTAGTGCCGGACGGTTAAGTAAAAGGGCTACGACGGTAGCTCGAGGGCGTATGTCTTTGTGATATACGTACCGTAAGATGGGTTGATCACCCTTATGTGTATGACCAATAAATGGTAAAGAAAGTAAAGGTGAATGCATATCTATGTAATCACGTAAGAAAGATAAAGAAAGAATGGTAAGAAAAGTGAAAAGAAAAAGGGTGAACGCATATATATATATATGTAATCACATTAATAAAGAAAAGAAAGATGAAAGAAAAGCAAAAGTTATGAATACGTATTTATATGAATGACTTTATAATAATCTTTACTTATGAAGTAAAGAAAAGAATGTTTATATCTAAACGCATTAAACTAGAACTCACCAGCGTTAGCTGACTTTAGTATACATTTCAGGTAAAGGAAGAAAAGGTCGTGCGATGGCGTGAAGGTTACCCGGCACAAGACTGACATCCCACTTTTGTTTGTTAAGAATATGTTATGTTTTATTCGTAAAGACTTCCGCTGTTTTGATTATGTAATTGAATGATGAATGTTTTAAATTTAAGTTCAGTATTTATGACTATGTTTATGAGTAAATCCAACAAGTGAGGTCACCCGGGAAAGGGGCCTTACAAGTTGGTATCAGAGCAATAGTTTGAGAGATTCAGACATCCCTAAATGTCTGGACTCAAACTGATTATGGGACCAACGCACGGATGTCAGTATGGGTAACCAACGTCAACGCAGCACGGTAAGTAAGTACTAAAGCTAATGCTCTAAATAAGGATAGATACCTTAACTTAGAACAAATAGATGTCAATGTCACAACCGATTTGAAGAGTTTTGAACCCGAAAAGCAATGTAAATTAGTAATCACAAACCGGTCACTGTAATTAAAAATTTACCTTGCTCGTACTGTTCCAAACTATGATCTGAAGTAATGACATTGATGTATTCCCTTTATGACTATCAGGAAATTAAGAAATTATGGCTGGCGGAGGAAGAACTGGACGCCGAGGCGGTCGCACTGGCCGACGAGGTAGACCTCCGTTGAATCAAAGACTAGAAGAAGAAGAGAGTGTGCACGCGGAACACACCGAGAGTGTACACGAAACAGAAGTGACCCCAGCTGGAGACGACAATCCAGGGCCGATACAGTTGGAACCCGAAGTCAGGGATGCTATTGCCCGTGAAGTTGTGCTCACACTGAAGAAGGTATTGCCTGATCTACTATCTGAGGCAATAAAGAAAAGTAAAGAGGAGGATGAAGGGAACAATGAAGAGAAAATTTATGATAGTGACGGGGATGAAGTAAAAGTGGCATCAAGCAATCGTGGGTGTACTTACAAAGGATTCAAGGACGGAGACCCACCTAAGTTTGATGGAACCAAGGATTCGGTGGCCACGTTCGAATGGATCGAGAGGATGAACGCAGTCATCAACATCAGCGAGTGTCGACCAGACCAAGCTGTTAAATATGTTGCTCATTCTTTCACCAATGAAGCACTAGGTTGGTGGAGAAATATTCAAAGAACAAAGTCACCACATGCTCTTGCCAGAATGACATGGGAGGACTTGAAAAAGCTCGTAATCCAAAAGTTCTGCCCACAAAATGAGATTGATCGTGTGGAGAACGAGTTCCTGAACTTCAAGGCTGGCAACAAGACTCATCGCCAGTATACATCAAGATTCAATGAACTGGCTCAACTAGTACCACACCTGGTGGAAACTGAAGATCGTTTGATCAAGTACTATGTTAAGGGATTGCCACAACGGGTCCGTGTTCATGTAAAAGCTAACCTACCCTCGACCTTCGAGTCGGTAGTGAATCTGAGCGGAATCGTCTACGACGATTATGCCAATGAGGACCCACCAACAGAGACCCAAAAGAGAAAGTGGGAGAACCCGTCTAGAGGCACAGGAAGAGGGAACGTAACAACTGAAACTAAGAAGCCAAGGTCGGACGAATATGAAACATGCAAGAAATGTGGAAGGCAACATCTTGGCGAATGTAAAATCGGCACCATCACATGCTATAAGTGCGGGAAGCCGGGGCACTTCTCTCGAGAATGTGTAAGAGACGTCAAGTGTCAAGTATGTGGATTGTTTGGACATCTGACAAAGAACTGCAGGAAGGCCGGCCAATCTGGTTCGGGAAAAGAAAAGGAAAAGGAACAGCCAAAGGCTAGGACTCGGGCCTATGCTTTAACCGAGGAAGAAGCAAGAGGAAACCCTGACGTCGTGTCGGGTACGTTCCTAGTAAATGATGAACATGCTGCTATTCTGTTTGATTCTGGTGCTAGTAAAAGTTTTATATCCACTGCCTTTAGCCGCAAATTAGACTGCAAAATCACTAGCCTTTTAAGGGCCTTTAGTGTACAAACTGCTATTGGTAAAAACTCAGTAGTCATCCAAGTGACTGACGATTGCATGGTAGAAATAGAGGGCCATAAGTTTCCATCTAAATTGTACCTTCTAACCTTAGGAGGATTCGATGTAGTATTGGGCATGGATTGGTTAGCTGCCAACGAAGCTCAAATCATATGTAAACGAAAGATGATACATCTCAAGGCCACTGACGGCAGTTCGATTACGGTTTATGGTGACTGGAATAGCACAATGCCGAACGTCATCTCGATGATCAAGGCCGAAAGTTACATGAGGCGCGGTTGCGAAGCTTATCTGGCGTATGTTATTGACGATAGAATGAAAACGAAAGAGCTAAAAGATGTACCCGTGGTGTGCAATTTTCCAGAAGTGTTCCCAGAGGACCTACCTGGTTTGCCGCTCGATCGGGAAATAGAATTTCAGATTGACTTACTGCCAGGAGCTGAGCCCGTTGCCAAGGCACCATACCGATTGGCTCCGTCAGAAATGAAAGAATTAATGTCCCAACTTGAAGAATTAACAGAGAAAGGATTTATCAGACCGAGCATCTCACCATGGGGCGCTCCGGTATTATTTGTAAAGAAAAAGGACGACAGCATGCGCATGTGCATCGACTACCGTGAACTGAACAAGAGAACAGTAAAGAACAAATACCCACTGCCTAGAATAGACGACCTCTTTGATCAATTACAAGGCGCGAGTTGGTTCTCAAAGATTGATCTCAGGTCGGGTTACCATCAATTGAAAGTAAGAGAGGAAGATGTACCAAAAACTGCGTTTCGTACGCGTTATGGGCATTATGAATTTCTCGTGATGTCCTTCGGATTAACTAACGCACCAGCAGCATTTATGGATTTAATGAACAGAGTATGCCGACCCATGTTGGATCGATCAGTAATAGTTTTTATAGATGACATCCTCATATATTCAAAGAATGAAGGTGATCACCACTGTCACCTAAGAGAAGTATTGGAGGTGCTAAAGCAGGAAAAGTTGTACGCAAAATTCTCCAAATGCGCGTTCTGGCTTAGGGAAGTCCAATTCCTAGGTCATGTAATAAACCCAAACGGCATCATGGTGGATCCTGCAAAGATCGAGACAGTAAAGGAATGGAACATCCCAAAGACACCAACAGAGATACGAAGCTTTCTAGGGTTGGCAGGCTACTATCGAAGGTTTATCCAAGATTTCTCAAGAATTGCCTCGCCGCTAACCAAACTGACACGGAAGGAAGTAAAGTATGAATGGGGTCCAACCCAAAACAACGCGTTTGAGGAACTTAAGACACGATTAACTCAAGCTCCAGTATTAACACTACCTGAGGGAAATGAAGACTTAGTAGTCTACTCTGATGCTTCAGGGCAAGGATTAGGGTGCGTACTCATGCAACGAGGAAAGGTAATTGCTTATGCATCGCGGCAACTAAAGGTTCATGAAGTTAACTACCCAACACATGATCTAGAATTAGCAGCAGTAGTTTTCGCGTTGAAAATATGGAGACACTACTTGTATGGAGTTAAATGCACCATCTACTCCGATCACAAAAGCTTGAAATACTTTTTCGAACAAAAGGAACTAAACATGAGGCAAAGAAGATGGTTAGAGCTACTGAAAGACTATGACTGTGAGATATTGTACCATCCAGGCAAGGCAAACGTAGTGGCTGACGCCTTAAGTAGAAAGGAGGAATCGGCACCTATCCGGATCAAAGCGTGTCAGTTAATTATAACGCCAGACTTAATGGGTGAAATATCAAAGGCACAAGATGAAGCATTGTTAGAAAGAAATGTGAAACGGGAAAGAATAGTAGGACAACAAGGGAACTTAGATGCGAATGCATACGGAGTACGAACTAGGTTTGGCCGGATGTGGATACCTAAGATTGGTGAGCTTAGAGCCAAAATACTCGATGAGGCCCATAAGTCTCGCTATTCTATCCACCCCGGGACAAACAAAATGTATCAAGACTTGAAGAAAGAATACTGGTGGCCTGGCATGAAGAATGATGTGACAGAATACGTGAGCAAGTGCCTAACGTGTTCCCTAGTTAAGGCCGAGCACCAGAAACCATGCGGTAAAATGCAACCTTTACCAATACCGGAATGGAAGTGGGAAGAGATCACAATGGACTTCATTACCAAGCTACCGCGTACAGCTAAAGGCAATGATACCATTTGGGTGATCGTCGACCGCTTGACAAAGAGTGCTCACTTCTTGCCAATACGAGAAACTTCTTCTTCTGAAAAGCTAGCAGAAGTATTTATCAAGGAAATTGTGAGCAGACATGGTATGCCGCTGTCGATTGTGTCTGACAGGGATACTAGATTCACGTCAAGGTTTTGGAAGAAATTCAATGAAGCAATGGGCACTAGACTGAACATCAGCACCGCTTACCACCCCCAAACAGATGGACAATCGGAAAGGACCATTCAGACCTTGGAGGACATGCTCCGGGCCTGTATCATTGACTTCGGTGGGAGTTGGGACAGCCATCTACCATTGGCAGAATTTTCATATAACAACAGCTATCACTCGACTGTTGGCATGCCGCCATTTGAAATGTTGTATGGGAGGAAATGTAGGACCCCGGTTTGTTGGGGGGAAATTGGACAGAAGGATTTTGCAAGTCTCGAAGTGGTCAAAGCTACTTCTGAGAAATTTGATCAAATCAAGGCTCGTATGAAAGCCGCAAAAGACAGACAGAAATCATACGCGGATAAGAGAAGGAGGGATTTAGAGTTTCAAGTAGGGGACATGGTACTGTTGAAAGTATCACCGTGGAAAGGAATCATTCGGTTCAGAAAGCGTGGCAAACTAAGTCCAAGGTTTGTCGGACCTTTCAAGATTGTAGCAAGAGTGGGTCAAGTTGCTTACAAACTCGACCTACCCGTCGAGCTTAGTGGAATACACCCTACATTCCACATATCACACTTACGCAAGTGCCTTGCTGACGATACGGCTCACATACCTTATGACGAAACCGAAGTGGATAACAGCTTGAACTATGTAGAAGAACCAATAGCTATTCTTGACAGAGCCGAGAAACGATTACGCAATAAGTCGATCCCTTTAGTCAAAATACAATGGAAACACAGGAAGGGGTCCGAGGCTACTTGGGAGAAAGAAGACGAGATGAAGGAACTGTATCCCTAGTTGTTTAACGTGTAACAGGTTTCGAGGACGAAACCTCATTAAGGATGGTAGACTTGTAACATCCCAAATAATGACAAGACAAATAGAAAAGGGAAATAAAGTGGGCTTGGCCAAAATTTCGGCCCATGGGCCGAAAAGAAAAGGGGGAAACCCCATTACAAAACAGCAGCTTCAACCCAAACCCCTCTCATTTCATCTTCCTGCGCAAGAATACTAGAGAGAGAGAGAGAGAGCGATCGGCTTGTGAAGAAAACCACAAGGAGAAGACTCAAGGGCTCGGGAATCATTCGACTCCACCATTTCAACGCATAGCAACAGAAATCGGGCCTGTTGAGGTAAGCATCGCCTCTGATTCTGAGTCTTTGCATGTCTCGGGTTTAAATCAAATAAAGATACGATTTTCGCATATGAAACTTGAAACAAATCACGTATTTGAACTCAAGAACGATAAAGGAAGGTGTTTAACGTAAAATGTTCAAGGTTTAATCGATTGGAAATAAGTTGGCTGGAGCAAGGTTCTGGTCAGGGAAGATGCAGACCCATGACTCGAAACTATAGTTTCGATACATGCAGACCCATCGAAACTACTCTAGTTTCGATAGTCATGTTTGACTCGAAACTATCTAGTTTCGATAGCAGCCAATGACTCGAAACTACTATAGTTTCGATATGAACTCAGGACTCGAAACTACCTAGTTTCGATAGAAGGATTATGACTCGAAACTACCTAGTTTCGAGTGTAAGACCATAGCTCGAAACTACCATAGTTTCGATGCGACCCACCTCCCGAAACTACTGAGTTCAAGAACAGTAATGTCTAGTGTCATTTAGGAGCCCTACCTTATATGTATGACTTTATTATACAGATAGTGGGTGACCTTAGTGACGTTTCGAAACCAGCTATTATACTTCAGGGACCCGCCTATCAGGTGAGTTCTATGTGCCCCCCTTTTCTATGTTATGTGCAATGATTTATAAATGTGTTGGGGCTGAAGTGTATACACTAAATGAATAAATGAAATGAATGTCAATGTGACCATACGTGATATATTAAGGTATATGTGTAGATACATATGAAAGTGAATAATGAATTATGAACAAAGAACAACACGTATGCTTACAAAGAATGAATGAATGAATGGTATAACGTAAATAAATGAAATCTTGCTTTATAAATATATATATTGCATGCTAAGAATGTAAGTATACGTTATGGACGGAAACGAAGCTAACGGCTACTACGGTAGACGGACGACCACTTGACTATTATGCAGCTAGAGAAGGAAGTCTAGAAAGTTAGACTAATTAAAGGCCACTACGGTGGAGTAAGTCGCTAAAACAATATGCGGCTGCATAATTAGTTCAAGTGGGAAACGGATGCCTTAGGGCAGACGGGCGAATATGACGGACTACGACGGTAGGACGGTAAAGATATGACGGACTACTTCGGTAGGACGGTAAAGATATGACGGACTACTTCGGTAGGACGGTAAAGATATGACGGACGGTTTCTAGTGCCGGACGGTTAAGTAAAAGGGCTACGACGGTAGCTCGAGGGCGTATGTCTTTGTGATATACGTACCGTAAGATGGGTTGATCACCCTTATGTGTATGACCAATAAATGGTAAAGAAAGTAAAGGTGAATGCATATCTATGTAATCACGTAAGAAAGATAAAGAAAGAATGGTAAGAAAAGTGAAAAGAAAAAGGGTGAACGCATATATATATATATGTAATCACATTAATAAAGAAAAGAAAGATGAAAGAAAAGCAAAAGTTATGAATACGTATTTATATGAATGACTTTATAATAATCTTTACTTATGAAGTAAAGAAAAGAATGTTTATATCTAAACGCATTAAACTAGAACTCACCAGCGTTAGCTGACTTTAGTATACATTTCAGGTAAAGGAAGAAAAGGTCGTGCGATGGCGTGAAGGTTACCCGGCACAAGACTGACATCCCACTTTTGTTTGTTAAGAATATGTTATGTTTTATTCGTAAAGACTTCCGCTGTTTTGATTATGTAATTGAATGATGAATGTTTTAAATTTAAGTTCAGTATTTATGACTATGTTTATGAGTAAATCCAACAAGTGAGGTCACCCGGGAAAGGGGCCTTACAAGTTGGTATCAGAGCAATAGTTTGAGAGATTCAGACATCCCTAAATGTCTGGACTCAAACTGATTATGGGACCAACGCACGGATGTCAGTATGGGTAACCAACGTCAACGCAGCACGGTAAGTAAGTACTAAAGCTAATGCTCTAAATAAGGATAGATACCTTAACTTAGAACAAATAGATGTCAATGTCACAACCGATTTGAAGAGTTTTGAACCCGAAAAGCAATGTAAATTAGTAATCACAAACCGGTCACTGTAATTAAAAATTTACCTTGCTCGTACTGTTCCAAACTATGATCTGAAGTAATGACATTGATGTATTCCCTTTATGACTATCAGGAAATTAAGAAATTATGGCTGGCGGAGGAAGAACTGGACGCCGAGGCGGTCGCACTGGCCGACGAGGTAGACCTCCGTTGAATCAAAGACTAGAAGAAGAAGAGAGTGTGCACGCGGAACACACCGAGAGTGTACACGAAACAGAAGTGACCCCAGCTGGAGACGACAATCCAGGGCCGATACAGTTGGAACCCGAAGTCAGGGATGCTATTGCCCGTGAAGTTGTGCTCACACTGAAGAAGGTATTGCCTGATCTACTATCTGAGGCAATAAAGAAAAGTAAAGAGGAGGATGAAGGGAACAATGAAGAGAAAATTTATGATAGTGACGGGGATGAAGTAAAAGTGGCATCAAGCAATCGTGGGTGTACTTACAAAGGATTCAAGGACGGAGACCCACCTAAGTTTGATGGAACCAAGGATTCGGTGGCCACGTTCGAATGGATCGAGAGGATGAACGCAGTCATCAACATCAGCGAGTGTCGACCAGACCAAGCTGTTAAATATGTTGCTCATTCTTTCACCAATGAAGCACTAGGTTGGTGGAGAAATATTCAAAGAACAAAGTCACCACATGCTCTTGCCAGAATGACATGGGAGGACTTGAAAAAGCTCGTAATCCAAAAGTTCTGCCCACAAAATGAGATTGATCGTGTGGAGAACGAGTTCCTGAACTTCAAGGCTGGCAACAAGACTCATCGCCAGTATACATCAAGATTCAATGAACTGGCTCAACTAGTACCACACCTGGTGGAAACTGAAGATCGTTTGATCAAGTACTATGTTAAGGGATTGCCACAACGGGTCCGTGTTCATGTAAAAGCTAACCTACCCTCGACCTTCGAGTCGGTAGTGAATCTGAGCGGAATCGTCTACGACGATTATGCCAATGAGGACCCACCAACAGAGACCCAAAAGAGAAAGTGGGAGAACCCGTCTAGAGGCACAGGAAGAGGGAACGTAACAACTGAAACTAAGAAGCCAAGGTCGGACGAATATGAAACATGCAAGAAATGTGGAAGGCAACATCTTGGCGAATGTAAAATCGGCACCATCACATGCTATAAGTGCGGGAAGCCGGGGCACTTCTCTCGAGAATGTGTAAGAGACGTCAAGTGTCAAGTATGTGGATTGTTTGGACATCTGACAAAGAACTGCAGGAAGGCCGGCCAATCTGGTTTGGGAAAAGAAAAGGAAAAGGAACAGCCAAAGGCTAGGACTCGGGCCTATGCTTTAACCGAGGAAGAAGCAAGAGGAAACCCTGACGTCGTGTCGGGTACGTTCCTAGTAAATGATGAACATGCTGCTATTCTGTTTGATTCTGGTGCTAGTAAAAGTTTTATATCCACTGCCTTTAGCCGCAAATTAGACTGCAAAATCACTAGCCTTTTAAGGGCCTTTAGTGTACAAACTGCTATTGGTAAAAACTCAGTAGTCATCCAAGTGACTGACGATTGCATGGTAGAAATAGAGGGCCATAAGTTTCCATCTAAATTGTACCTTCTAACCTTAGGAGGATTCGATGTAGTATTGGGCATGGATTGGTTAGCTGCCAACGAAGCTCAAATCATATGTAAACGAAAGATGATACATCTCAAGGCCACTGACGGCAGTCCGATTACGGTTTATGGTGACTGGAATAGCACAATGTCGAACGTCATCTCGATGATCAAGGCCGAAAGTTACATGAGGCGCGGTTGCGAAGCTTATCTGGCGTATGTTATTGACGATAGAATGAAAACGAAAGAGCTAAAAGATGTACCCGTGGTGTGCAATTTTCCAGAAGTGTTCCCAGAGGACCTACCTGGTTTGCCGCTCGATCGGGAAATAGAATTTCAGATTGACTTACTGCCAGGAGCTGAGCCCGTTGCCAAGGCACCATACCGATTGGCTCCGTCAGAAATGAAAGAATTAATGTCCCAACTTGAAGAATTAACAGAGAAAGGATTTATCAGACCGAGCATCTCACCATGGGGCGCTCCGGTATTATTTGTAAAGAAAAAGGACGGCAGCATGCGCATGTGCATCGACTACCGTGAACTGAACAAGAGAACAGTAAAGAACAAATACCCACTGCCTAGAATAGACGACCTCTTTGATCAATTACAAGGCGCGAGTTGGTTCTCAAAGATTGATCTCAGGTCGGGTTACCATCAATTGAAAGTAAGAGAGGAAGATGTACCGAAAACTGCGTTTCGTACGCGTTATGGGCATTATGAATTTCTCGTGATGTCCTTCGGATTAACTAACGCACCAGCAGCATTTATGGATTTAATGAACAGAGTATGCCGACCCATGTTGGATCGATCAGTAATAGTTTTTATAGATGACATCCTCATATATTCAAAGAATGAAGGTGATCACCACTGTCACCTAAGAGAAGTATTGGAGGTGCTAAAGCAGGAAAAGTTGTACGCAAAATTCTCCAAATGCGCGTTCTGGCTTAGGGAAGTCCAATTCCTAGGTCATGTAATAAACCCAAACGGCATCATGGTGGATCCTGCAAAGATCGAGACAGTAAAGGAATGGAACATCCCAAAGACACCAACAGAGATACGAAGCTTTCTAGGGTTGGCAGGCTACTATCGAAGGTTTATCCAAGATTTCTCAAGAATTGCCTCGCCGCTAACCAAACTGACACGGAAGGAAGTAAAGTATGAATGGGGTCCAACCCAAAACAACGCGTTTGAGGAACTTAAGACACGATTAACTCAAGCTCCAGTATTAACACTACCTGAGGGAAATGAAGACTTAGTAGTCTACTCTGACGCTTCAGGGCAAGGATTAGGGTGCGTACTCATGCAACGAGGAAAGGTAATTGCTTATGCATCGCGGCAACTAAAGGTTCATGAAGTTAACTACCCAACACATGATCTAGAATTAGCAGCAGTAGTTTTCGCGTTGAAAATATGGAGACACTACTTGTATGGAGTTAAATGCACCATCTACTCCGATCACAAAAGCTTGAAATACTTTTTCGAACAAAAGGAACTAAACATGAGGCAAAGAAGATGGTTAGAGCTACTGAAAGACTATGACTGTGAGATATTGTACCATCCAGGCAAGGCAAACGTAGTGGCTGACGCCTTAAGTAGAAAGGAGGAATCGGCACCTATCCGGATCAAAGCGTGTCAGTTAATTATAACGCCAGACTTAATGGGTGAAATATCAAAGGCACAAGATGAAGCATTGTTAGAAAGAAATGTGAAACGGGAAAGAATAGTAGGACAACAAGGGAACTTAGATGCGAATGCATACGGAGTACGAACTAGGTTTGGCCGGATGTGGATACCTAAGATTGGTGAGCTTAGAGCCAAAATACTCGATGAGGCCCATAAGTCTCGCTATTCTATCCACCCCGGGACAAACAAAATGTATCAAGACTTGAAGAAAGAATACTGGTGGCCTGGCATGAAGAATGATGTGACAGAATACGTGAGCAAGTGCCTAACGTGTTCCCTAGTTAAGGCCGAGCACCAGAAACCATGCGGTAAAATGCAACCTTTACCAATACCGGAATGGAAGTGGGAAGAGATCACAATGGACTTCATTACCAAGCTACCGCGTACAGCTAAAGGCAATGATACCATTTGGGTGATCGTCGACCGCTTGACAAAGAGTGCTCACT
The DNA here is from genome assembly GCA_023525975.1 of Smallanthus sonchifolius. Classification (NCBI taxonomy): domain Eukaryota; kingdom Viridiplantae; phylum Streptophyta; class Magnoliopsida; order Asterales; family Asteraceae; genus Smallanthus; species Smallanthus sonchifolius. The sequence continues at coordinate 49,085,512 of CM042023.1, forward strand.
TCTTGCCAATACGAGAAACTTCTTCTTCTGAATAAAAATCCGGAATGTCACAGTAATCCCCGTTTATACCTTTTACACGTTTTTCTTATGATCTTGGTTTGAAAACCCGATTAGGGTTTAGGTTTCTTGGCCATGGACGACAGTAAAGGTGGGAATGATGGTGGTGGTCGGTTGTGGTGGTAGTGGCATGTGACGGCGGCAGAAAACGAAGGTGGCCGGCTGAGGGGGTGGTCTCGGGTGTAGAAGAAAACGACACGATGGTGGTTCGGTGGTGAGTGGTTGGCTGCCGTGAAGGGAGAGAGAGGTGGTGAGCATGGTGGCATTAACCACCTCAGAACATCGCTCACTCAGTGAGAAGATCTTTTAGAAACTTGTTATACTTAGTCATATGCTGGTGGACCTCTATGAACGGGAGATTAACTTTGAGTTGTTTGAACATGTTCAGGAAGTTACCGTAATCCCTAGCGTATTTATGAGGCAGCAAGCTCGCTGGGTAGGGAACACGGCTCAAGTCAATCTTGGGGTCTTCATCTCCGTCCCCTTCTTCTTCTCCTCTGCCTTCTCGACAGGTTTCACGACCACTATCTCCTCGTCCACCAGCTCTTCCTCCTCTTCCACTGGTGGCTGCTCTCCCTCCTTTAATTTTCGACTCCTAGTCGACATGGCCATCACTGAAGCATTAGGGCCTGAAGACGGACCTCCATGTCTATCCTTCAAGCTCTTCGCAATGTCTCCAACCGTGCGCTGGAATGCAGAATGCTGATTTCTCAGCAGGGTATCATGTGCATCCAACCTCTGTTGGGTCTTTTTGTCTCTCTGCACTAAATGAGCGAGCATCTGAGTCTGGTTCTCCAGCATCTCTTCAATCTTCTTATCCCTAGCACTGCACCCAGAACTCGCTCCTGCTTCACCTCCTCCATGCAAATTAGGGCGGGCATTACACCCAAGAGGGTTGTTTCCAGATCTCCATCCCGAGCCATAAGGATTGTTATAGTTATTATTGTACCCTCGATTCTGGTTGCCCATGAAATCAACATGCTCCTGCTGACTGACGAGGCAGTCCCTGGTGTCATGGCCTCCCCTGCACACCTTACACCTTTGAGCATTCAGCTTTAGCTTTTTAATCTCATTCACCATCGCTGCAAGTGTAGGAGCCACGCTAGTATCAGGGTTGACCTGAAGCACACCTCTAGGAGAAGAGGTGAGTGCTCTAGTACTAGGAATGGAAGTCCTAGCAGGCTCCAACTTATCCATGATATGGCCTCCCGCAGCAGTGTTGAACATTTGCTGCTTCTCGAAAGTGAGGCCATTATAGAACTTCTCCACAATCGCCCAGTCAGAAAAACCATGTTGGGGACATCGGCTCAACAGCGCGTTGAACCGCTCCCAGGCCATGTGATAAGGCTCGTCTGGGTCTATCTGGAAGTAGAGGATTTGGTCCCTATGTCGAGCGGCCCTGGAAGGTGGATTGTACTTTTAAGGAACCAAGCTTGAAGATCCTCCCAAGTGGTGATGGAGTTGTCAGGGAGGGTGTCAAACCAAGTGGAAGCATGACTAGAGAGAGAGAGAATGGAAAGAGACGCAAGTAGATTGCGTCCTTATATACACCCGTGATATTGAAGGTATCACATATACGCGCGAAGCGGGACTGTCCGGGTGCATCCTCATCCTCGAGGCCATGGAACTGAGTAGCGTGAGTGATCGTACTCATGACATGTGATGGGATCTACCAAGTATTAGTATTAGGGATAACGGGGCGGGGGATCGAAGATCGCGCCCTGATGGCCCAATCACTGGCTCTCTGGTGTACGGTACGTCTCGCTGGTGGGTCAGCGTCGCCCATATTAGGAAAAGGAACTAGGCTAGTGGGACGTACCTGGTTTGTGCACAATGTTTTAAAACGCTCCAAGAAGTCACGGATGTGCTCGTGAAGCTCTTGTTCGGGCTCTTCGTAAGCTGAATACTGTGGCGATCCCTGCGAACGAGTACGTTGCATAAACTGAAAGACGCAAAGAGAAATAAGAAAGACTCAAAACACAGAAAGACTCGATCCTAAATTAGACACACAAGTAGCTAATAGGACAAAGCACAAAATTAAGACTCAAAATAAAAGAAATAAAGAAAATAACCAAAAATCACACAAAGAACTGGTCAAAGCTAATGTTACTATTGCCAAGTGTCCCTGGAAACGGCGCCAAAAACTTGATGTCGCCTAGATGGTCTATAAAAACTAATAAATAAAACCTAATCTAGACTCCTAAGTAATAAATGGAGTACCTATGAACTAAACCGCACTGACAGGCAAGTGTACCTATTGAGTGTAGCACAGCTTAATGGTAAACCATATTATCGAACCCTAGAGACACTACTATAGCTAAACTAGACTCTGACACGGACTAAAGATAATTGATTGGGAGGTTTTCTACACTACTAATTAAACTAATAATGCAGAATACTAAAGATCGACTCTAACTATCAAACAAGGACTTCAGGAAATAACAGGAATGGGAAGAATACCACCTAGGTCAGAATCCTACTTGCAAAGCACAGACTTCTACCAGTTATGGAAACAACGATGGATCTGGGTATCTAAGGATAATAGCTCTAGACGACCCTACTGGATCTCTAATCATTCTCAGGGTGTCACCAACTAAGAAACTCTAAAGATGCAGTAACTCACCAGATAGTCAGATTACTTTCAGTCTCTCCAACAATGATAATGTACCCAAAAGACAAATCACCTCTCGGTCTCAAAGTCCACAATACATCAAAGATGCACGGGGTAATCTCAGATCAACAAGCTATGACTCGGACTAGCAACAATCACTAAGAACCTAAGGCAACTTCCTTTCAGACAATTCACACTCGGAATCCTAATGAAGAATACTAACCGATTATCTCTCACCTTTCGGGTATCGAGATAAGAAGAACACTCAGATCTATTGAACTCTCCACTACAGCTCCTATGGCTACTACATCTAGCAAACCATACAAACAACCACAAACACACAGTCTATGATCTAGATACACAATTCAAACTGGAAGACATCCATAAATAACATACGAAACTTATAATCAATTACAAAACAGATCTAAACATGCATATTCATCATAATAATCAATCCAAAATCTTTAGAAGATCATTAATCCAACATTCAAGTCCAAAAACCGATAAAAATCAGTACTTTAACATGTATTCATCAAAGACCCAGGCAGTATCAATTCTTTAGCCTAGATTCATGTTCAAAACATCAAGAACAAAAGTATAAACCAAAAACATAGTATCAACAAGACAATTAAAGATAAAAGATGTAATCTTGAAAACCGAATAAGCTAATACTAACGAACCCGGATCCAAAGCTTCAATCTTTGCACTTCAATCACTTTCTAAACTCTCAAAATCGCCCAGAGAAACCCTGTAGAAGACTAAAACTCCAACTTTTTTCATAATGGCATTACAAAACCTAATGTAATCGATTAGGGCTTTTTTCACGGATTTTAGGTCTCTCGCGTACCGCGAGATAAGGATCCTAGTCCTTCGCATGCCGCGAGGACTTGTCTCTCCCTTCTCGCGTACCGCTAGGAACTAAATTTCAACATTTTTTTACTTTTATCCTTAGGGCTTTCTCTCGTGCTCGTTTTTCTCGGGATTTGACTTGTATTCCACATGAGCTCCTATAAACATGACATTTACTCAAGCCAAAACAAAAGCAAGTAAAAACATACACAAACTATCTAAAAACACACTAAAACAATGGAATAAAGATATGTGCTTTGCACTACATCAAGGGTTGTCATGGATTCCATCAAGAGTTCGTAGCTATAGTTTAGAGTAGGTTCTAGAGAGTGGAAAGGCTCTTCCGCTTTGTTCGCAATAGGGGACCCTACGAAACTTAGCTTTACGCTTGTTCGTATGGTCATTCGTGGGTAAACGCTTAGTATTGTTTGGTTGAAGATGAAGTTTGGTGTATGTTAATGTTTAACTTATTAGTTTAATGGTATGTTTATGTTCTTTAATCATTCTCTCTTAAAACCATCTTCATGATGAATTTTTTTATTATTATCTAAATTAGACTTTAAACTTGTGAGTGTTCTTGATTTTAAAGTGTAAGACCGTAAAACCTTTTTGATCAAACTTCTCTTAACACTTATATGTCTTTATACAAGCAGATTTTGATAAGCCAACACTTGGTTAATATTGATAGAATCGTACGTCTTTATACGAGCTTTGTCATGAAACCAAGAGTTGGTGAACTCGTGTTAGGAACGGTACGTCTTTATACATGGTCCCATTGTTGCATCGCATCCCGGTGAACAAAGTCTAATCACTCTTTTAATAAAAATAAAGGTATTTAAGTTTGATGTCTTAAACCAACTCGGAGGTAGATCTTAAGCATACGAATGTACGGATCTATTAAAGAGCTTAGGGTAATGATGACCCTGACTGGGAGTCTTACTATTTTATTATTAAGGAACATAATTCATGAACCAAATTTTGTGAGAATGATGCTCTAGCGGTTTATCATTCACACATTTGTATTAGTCATACCATCGGACTAGTTAACATAACATTATCATATACCAAGCGGATTCGAACCGGTCATAGAACAACTTGTTCAGAACATCAGGGTGAATAGGACACCAGCAAGATTATTAGCTAGATGTATAACTATGTTAAGAAATTGTTTTCCGTGAAGTGTCATGGTGGAGAGTGGAGACATTCCGTATTTCATAAATGAACACGACCTTCAAACCCTACCATGATGGGATATCTGCACTCTTGCAAAACTAAACATCATTAATCCTTACAAGTTGTATGACAAAAGCTTTGTAATAGTTTAGGTCTTATTGTCTTTATGTTTTTATGTAATTGTATAGATTTTATCTAAGTGATAGAACAAGTTCTGCTAGAGGCGAACTTGTTAAGTTCGCCTAGCCTATTGGCGAACTTGTTAAGTTTGCCTAAGCATCTTTGAGGTGAACTTGTTAAGTTCGCCTATTGCAGAGTTTGTATCTATAAATAGGAGTTTACAGAATCTGTTCTATAGCAAAGTAGAAAGACTTGATTGATCGTATTCTGTAAACTCTATGTTTTGGTGATATACAAAGAGAAGTTTATTTACCTGATGTTTCTATTGTCAATTCGTATACAAACGTTAATACGGTAGGATTTCGCACTCCGTGTTATCGAGACGTCCTGTCACGAGATCGATCTGAGATGAGTCATGTGGATCTACAAGTGGTATCAGAGCTTTTGCTCATGATTTGTGTTTTATTCTCGGTGATTAGAGACTTTTTTATATACAATTTGACAAGAAATTGATCATTTTTAGAAGTTTTTGTATCCATGGAGTTTTCAAGTTCTTGAAGCTGATTTTACTGTTGAATTCATGGATTTTAAGTGGATTTTGGTGAAATTAATCTGATAGAAGTGTTCTAATTCATAAAATACTAAATCCTACGGTCCAATTTCTTCCAATTCCTTCAAATCTATGACAAATGATGATTTTCGGCGCCATGAGTTCGTGTTTGGATTGCTGAGTTTGTTACAGCTGCAGTAAGCGAACTTGCTAATATTTGTTGCAGTCGAACTTATCAAGTTCGCTTCTCTCAGTTTAAGCGAACTTAGTAGGCGAACTTAATCAGTATGAGAACTTACCGGATTTTCTTGGTTAAGCGAACTTATCAAGTTTGCTTGATATCAAATTCGTTTATTTGGCTTTGAAGTGAACTTATTATCTTCGCCTAAGGGGAGTATTTGTTCAACACTTGGAAATTTTTTCTGAAAAATGGCAAATATGGTGCAAGTGACTAATATGTTAAATTACGATAACGAGATTGGTACATCTCAAAAACCACCAAAATTGTTAAGTCTTGCAGATTATTCTAACTGGAAAGATCGGTTTGATCAGTTCGTGTCTTTTACTGATACAAGTTTGTAGATTCCAATCTTGGAAGGTTATACACATCCGACATATACTTGGATGGGAAAGGATGATGTTCCTAAATCGGTATTTGCGTTAACCACAGAAGAAAAATTACTGTTTGATAGGGAAAAGAAGGCAACGGCTAGTATCTCAATATCTCTTCCTAAAGAAATTTATCATAGCTTTAAACAATTCAGGACTTCTCAACAATTATGGGAAGCGTTAAAAAAGCGGTGTGAAGGTAGTTTGGATGTTAAGAAAAACATAAAAGGATTGCTGAAGAAGCGGTTCTTAGTATTCAAGCACTTTCAAAATGAATCTTTAGATGATCTTGCAACGAGATTCTATCATTTGCTGAGTGAATTGTCAAGTGCTTCAGTGGTTTATGTGACTGAAGAGATAAATGATAAATTTTTGGAGGCATTGCCATCTAAATTTGATGTGTATACGGTTTTGATAAAAGAGAATGTCAAGTATAAAACTATGTCTCTTGAAGAGGTTCTTGGCAAGATTCAATCACGTGATTTGAATATGAAGAAGAAGGAAACCAATATGGAGCATATTCAAGATCCTTCAATGTATTTTGCTAAGTCTTCTGGCAAAACTGGTGCAGGAGTTGCGTTATTTTCTGGTGATACTCAAGATGTTTCTAATGATCATTGTTCTGGAGTTCAAAGTCATTCTGGTTTCTCTGCAAATACAGCTTCTTCATCATCTGGAACACATAATATGAATCACAGAGTTGTTGATGATTATTTAGCGATGTTTTCTTCCTTTATGGCTTCTTATGAAAATTTTATTGGAGGAAAGATTCATGATTCAGATGTTATTGAAGAGGATTTCAGACAAATTGATCATGTTGATCTGGAAGAGATGAACATTCAATGGAATATGGCTATGCTGATGAGACAAGCAAAGGAGTTTCTGAAGAAGGCTGGAAGAAAGTATATTGGTTCTAACAGTCGTTCACATATGGGATTTGATAAAACCAAAGTTCGTTGCTATAATTGTCAAGAGTATGGTCATTTTGCCAAAGAATGTGTGAAACCAAAAGTTGAATTTGATTCTCAGAAGAAGCCTAATAAATTTCAAAACAATCGTAATCAGTCACATGGCTCCTCTGGCTCTGGAAATTCTAATCATGCATCTGCATCATCTGCTTTGGTTGCTCAGAATGATGAAAATTATGACTGGGGTATTCATCTTGAAGATTTGGTTGGTACTGTAAGTCAAGCTTTTGTAGCTGAGATTCATTCTGCAAAATCTAAAGAGTCAACTGATGATGATAGCTCAAGTGATGGTGAGAGTTTGCCAAGTGCTGATGAAGAACATGATCAAGTACAAAATGTTGAGTCTGATATTGCATCTGGTGTATCTGAAGATGATATTGTATTAACTCAAAATTCTTCTGATGGTGCTGATTCTGAAAATATTCCGATTGCAAAAGTCTTCATGACAGATATGTCAGATCCTTCAAAGGTAAAAGATTATGTCTGTCACATTTATTGCTCTAATTGCATCAGTATAAAAGATAAAATGAAAAAAGTAATGGATGATAACACAAATTTAATTTGTGATATGAAATCGATGCATTCAGTTAATCAAAAATTGAAAGATAATGATAAATTATGTATAGATAGAATTGAGTCTTTGAAAAGAGATTTGAACTCTTTAGGATTGAAATATAAGGAACAAGCATGTCATCTGGATATGGCTTATGCTGAGATTGAAAAGCAAAATGAAATTGTCGCTCAGAAGAACAAAGAAATTTCTGATAAAGAATCTGAAGTGATAAAATTACATAGAAAGCTGGAAAATTTTGAAAATTCATCTGTGATATTGGATTACTTTAATGCTAATGCTGATCCTACAAAGAGGGTTGCTGGAATTGGATTTGTTACCCCACCATTCAATGCAAATTATGTGGTTGAACCAGAAATTATTCATTAAGATGAAATTGATCCAAAGACGGTGTTGAAAGTAAATCCAGTAACTGGTGAAGATATGATCTATGATTCTGATTCTGAGGATGAAGTTTTTGATGATAAAAAGGTTGAAGGCATTCCTAAGGAAGTGCAACTTGATGAACCAAAGGTAGTGAAAAATGTTACCCATGATAGATGCATTTTAACAGAACCTGATGAGGTGAAAGTTGATCAACCTAAACTTTCCAAAATGTTACAATCAAGTGGTTTTGTTGCTGCTGGTCATCAGAAGAAGAATTTATCAACGGTGACTAAACAAGTTTTTGTTCAAAAGAAGCCAGTCAAATGTTCAGTAAAATCTTTTGAAGATTGTTCATCGGAAGGGTCATCAAATTCAAGAAAAACTCCTTATATCAGAAATCATCAAGATAGAAGAGTTTCCTTTCACTGTAATGAGGCTGGTCATATTCTGATTCACTGTCTTTATAAGAATCAAGGCAAATTAAAGAGTGTTTCCTCACAAAAACAAGTGGTGCCGATTCTAAAAAGACAAAATGTGGGAAAGCCTACGTCTAGTGTTGTAAAGAATGTGCCTTGTCAATCATTTGCTAAATCTTTGGGATTTAAGAAATATGATAAACATATTTCTAAACCAGTTGTTTTTCAAAAGAAGTTTGAGATTCCACATGCTGGAATTCCAAAAGGTTCTCAACCTGAGGTCAAACTTTCTAGACCACAACGAAGAAGACGTAACAGAAAACTAAATAAATTTTTGGAAATATCTGAATCTGATAATCATAAATCTAATAATGTTTTTCCAATTAATCATACTATGTCTTCGTTGAGAAGGTCTAATTGTGAATCTTATGTTCCAAAGGTTGATGACAATGTTGATTGTGAATTGCTTGAAGTTGTTTATTTTGATCCATCTGGACGACTCAAGACCACAATGGCTTGGGTTCCAATTTCTAACTGATTTTCTTTGTTTGCGTTGGGGCAACCAAGGAGGACTATCAACAATACGTGGTATGTGGATAGTGGTTGTTCTCGACATATGACAGGGAATATTCGTTTGCTGGAAGATGTTATTAATATTGATGGTGGTTATGTCGCTTTTGCTGGAAATAAAGGCGGGTACATAACTGGTCAGGGTACTTTAAAAAATGATAAAGTCAAATTTGAGAAAGTGAACTATGTGGAGCAACTTGAACATAATCTTTTGAGTGTATCTCAAGTGTGTGACAAGAAATTTTCATTTCATTTCAATGATTCTGAGTGTTATATCTTGAAACCGGGCTTTGTGATTCCTGACGAATGGATTCTAATGAAGGCTCCGAGGAGAAATGACACATATGTCCTGGACATGAGTGTTGCTACTACAACGGATTCAATTCCTACATGTCTATTCTCCAAGGCGTCTGAGTCGGATTCTTTATTGTGGCACAGGAAACTTGCTCACATCAATTATCAGAAAATGAATTATCTCGTGAAGAATGATCTGGTTTTTGGTGTTCTGAAAATGAAATTTTCTGTTCCTGATGACTATATTCTTACAAGAAAGGGAAACAACACAAAAAGTCCCACAAATCTAAGTCAAAGAATTCTATTGTAACTCCTTTGGAGCTACTGCATATGGATTTGTTCGGACCGATTAGTATCAGGACCATTGGCGGTAAATCTTACTGTCTGGTAGTAATAGGTGATTTCTCTAGATTTTCATGGGTTAAGTTCCTTGCTTCTAAAGCCGAAACCACGGAGTTGGTACAATTCTTAATCCTGGGTTTAGAGAATTTGATCAAACATAAAGTCAGAAGAATTAGGAGTGACAATGGCAGCGAGTTTAAAAATAGCAAGATGGGTTTATTTTGTCTTCAAAAGGGAATTCATCATGAATTCAGTGCACCATATGTACCTCAACAAAATGGTGTTGCTGAACGAAAGAACAAGACTTTGGTTGAAACGGCACGTACGATGCTTGCAGATTCTAAGCTTCCAGTAACTTTTTGGGCTGAGGTTGTTAATACGCGTGTCACGTTTTGAACAGAGTTTTGACCGTTAAGCGACACAACAAGACATGATATGAGTTGCTTAAAAATCGTAAGCCGAATCTGGAATATTTACTACCTTTTGGTAATCCATGCACCCTGTTGAAAGTTAGAGATGTCCCAACCAAGTTAAGTGTTAAGGCAATTGAAGGGATCTTTCTGGGGTATGTTGCAAATTCTACTACCAAGCGGGTTTATAACAAAGAGACTCGTCAGGTTGAATAATAGTTTCATATTGACTGTTCTAATCGGTCTTTACCTCAAATGGCGATTGGACCAGACTGGGCTTTTGATTATGATAATTTATTCAAGTCTTTTCATTTACCTTCTGATATTTCTCCTGAGGAAGCTGTTGTATTATATGATTCATGTCAGGATGCATAGAATAGTGGTTTTCTACCGACTACAGTTCCACAATTATCTGTTCCTTCTACATCTGCTCCAGATCCTAATGTTGCTTCTTGTTCGGGAACACAAGAGTCTGATAGTGAGGATGAAAATGTTATTTTCCAAGATTCTTCTGTTGATCCTTTGTTAGTTGATGAACCTTCTAATTTGACACAGGCTCAGGGGGAGATTCCTACAAATCTGGACTTGGAGATACCAGTTAATCAAGATATGTCTTATCAATCTGATACAACTCAAGTTGATGTGTTGCCGGTTCCTGAGGTTACATCAATCAAGGAACTCAAAGCTCATCCGATTACAAATATCATTGGGAATTTGCGAGATGGAGTGCAAAAGCGTTCTATTATTGACAACACTTGCTTGTATACAGGTATTAAGAATTCTGGTGTTTTTGATGTATGCTCACATTCCTGTTTTATTTCTCAGGTCGAACCAAAGAATGTCAAAATGGCGTTACGTGATAACAATTGGATAGAGGCCATGCAGGAAGAACTTGCTCAGTTTGATAAACTCAAAGTTTGGAATCTTGTAGATCTTCCAAAAGGTGTGTATCTAATTGGTACGAAGTGGGTGTTTAAATGCAAGAAAGACGATCGAGGTGTTGTGGTGAGAAATAAGGTAAGATTAGTTGTACAAGGTTTCAATCAACAAGAGGGAATTGATTACACCGAGGTTTATGCTCTTGTTGCTAGGCTTGAAGCTATACAGTTGTTTCTTGCTTTTGCTTCATACAAAGGGTTTAAGGTGTTTCAATTAGATGTAAAAAGTGCTTTCTTATATGGTAAAGTCAAGGAGGAAGTTTATGTGTGTCAGCCGTCGGGGTTTGAAGATCCACTTAATCCGTCTAAAGTTTTCAAGCTTGATAAAGCTCTCTATGGTATTCATCAAGCTCCTCGAGCATGGTATGCAACGTTGTCTACACATCTTATGGATAATGATTTTGTTCGTGGACATATTGACTCGAATTTATTCATTAAGAAAGCAGGGGGAGAATATCTACTGGTACAGATATATGTAGATGATATTATTTTTGGCTCTACAAATGAAGGGTTGTGCAAAGAGTTTGAGAGTATTATGAAATTGAAGTTTGAGATGTCAGCTATGGGAGAGTTATCATTTTTCCTAGGTCTTCAAGTTAATCAGAAGGAAGATGGCTTCTTTATTCATCAATCCAAGTATGTAAAGGACATCTTGAGCCGGTTCAAGATGGAGGACTGTACCCCATACGATACTCCGATTCCGGTCAATCATAAATTGAATTCTGACCCGGATGGAAAAGAAGTTGATTGCCGACTCTACCGTGCAATGATTGGATCTCTCGTGTACTTAACCGCTTCAAGGCCAGACATAATGTTCACTGTGTGTATTTGTTCCAGATTCCAAGAAAAACCAAAAGAGTCTCAATTGATTGCAGTAAAGAGAATCTTTCATTATCTAAAAGGAAAACAAAGATTGGGACTATGGTTTCCACATGGTTCTAACTCTGAATTCAATGCATACACTGATTTTGATTTTGGTGGTTGTTGTTTGGACAGGAAATCTACTACAGGTGGTTGTCATTTCTTGGGTAATCGTCTAGTTTCCTGGCAATGCAAAAAGCAAACTACGGTCTCCATTTCAACATGTGAAGCAGAATACATTGCTGCTACAAGTTGTTATTCACAGATCTTGTGGATCCAACAGCAATTAAAAGACTACGGTTTGATTTTTACAGAAACCCCCATGTTTATTGATAATAATGCTACAATGTCTATCACAAATAACCTGTTAAGCACAGTAAAACAAAGCACATTTGTAGGTCCCAGGAGCCTCGTCGCGCAGCGGATATACACAGACCTGTTCTGTGATTTGTGTGGGAACCAAGATACGAGACAGATAAAACACGAACAAAGACAATAGATAATGAAACGACACGTAATCCATAACATAGAAGTCATCCCGTATTACATACTACATACCGAAGGAGCACACATCTCTCATCTAAGCTCACGGTCCAGGGGTCGGGAGAGCTCTTCCCGACCCGGACACCTCTCGACCTTGTTCCAGAGTTCCACCTACAAATGAAGATAAGTCTTCTATTTATAGGGGAAGGAACATTGCCTGCGTACTTACTAAGTACACATGGTTTGGTCATGCGTACTTGACAAGTACGCAAGGCGCAGGACCAAACTAGTGTGCAGGCTAAGTACTCAGGAACACCCTCCTGCGTACTAGCCACGTACACCGATACATAGAATTTAATCTATAGTTACAAAAACATGTTTCTACAAACTCCCTCTTAACTATAGCATCAAATTATATCTATCACTAACACTGATAATCATCAGTTTACAAAGAATGTCCTAACAACATTGAAATTAGATATCATTTTATTCGTGATTGTGCAGATAAGAAGTTGATTGAGCTGGTAAAGGTACATACAGATGATAATTTTGTTGATCTTTTTACCAAGGCATTTGATCGTACCAGGTTTGAATTTCTGATCAAAATTATAGGTATGATCAATCCCGAATAAAAGTTTTTCAAAAACAAATTTTCATGGGAGATTTTGTTTTAAATTTCTTTTATTGCTTTATTACATTTCTGCATTTTAAATTTTAGTCAAAATTGTTATTTATAAAAATTCAAAACAAAATGAAAAATATAAAATTGACATCATTTGAATTTAGAGAAGAAATAATAGTACATCAGTGAATGTTTCATTACACATGACCATAGTAAACCTTTGATATATGATAGTTTAAAGTAAATTGATTTGATCTAAATTTCAAAGTCTGCATAAATAAAAAATGATAGTGTTTTGAATGCTCTAATCTTGATAATATGTTTTAATTTGAATATGAGTTTGAAACTTGAATTGTCAATAGACTAGAAGCGTTTTTTTTAACCAATAGTAGTGTGAAAATTAAATATGATATGATTACATCTATGATTTGAATCCATTATATGCATGAGCGTGTGTGTAAAAGATCATTATCAGATAAAGAGTATATGGTTTTAAGAATTTCATGAGACCAATATCGAATTATGTCTTTAGCACAATCTCTTTCAGTTCACTTCACTGCCCATGCCCCAAAAAACATGCAATGTGTTGCTGAACTAAGATATGTTTTCTAACAACATATGTTGGAACATATATTCACCCTTGGATCAGTTAGATACATCATCTATTCTGATTTCATTGAAATTTATCCAGATAATAGTTGGATCCTTCTACCTGAATTTATTGATTCTCATTATAAAGACAATTCATTAGAATCTTTTGATTTTGAATCATCCCGGTTCTCATATCCTTTGGGATCTGCTATTCTATACTTGTACTAATAGAGATAATTTCATCTTGGAGATTGATCTAATCTTACAAAAAACCATGTATGTCTTGAAGATACTGCAAATTTAAATTTCTGTTGGCATATATGTGGGGTACACGATGTTTTTCATCTAAATGGTACTAACTCATATGAATTGGGAAGAAAAATGCTTATAGTTTCAAATTATATAATATTGAAAACTTAAGAATTCATGCTTTGTATTACAAATTCGGAATGAAAAATTGAGAATTTCATAACCTGATCTTGTTTACTTTGAAATTTAACGCATATCATTTCAAGTAATATTCAAATTGATTGCAAAAATTACATAAGATGAAAAAGATTTGAATTACATAAGAATGAGTTTGATTGTTTCATATCATAGGTTACCCATAGTTGATAATAGACTGTGTGATGAATTACTCATATACTGGTTTTTTAGCGAACTTCTTGACCGAACTTACGGGTTTTTTAGCGAACTTGTGAAATTCTGAACTAGGGTTTTCGATTTGAAATTTTTGTGTTTCTCTCTGGATCGGATTTGAATTGCGAATCTTTCTAAGGTAATTTCAGGGTTTTTTATCCGTTAAATCGATGGGAATTTGATCCTTTGACCCCGTGTTCATCATCGTTTGACCGCCGGTCTGAGATTGATCTGATATGGTGTCGTTTCATGGTTAAAACTTACAATTGACGCTTAATATTGTTTCGTGGTTGAGTATTAATGATTATGATGTGTTTAATTTGAAAAGAAAATTGACGATTTGGACATTTTGAGATTCTGCTGTAGAATTTGTATCCTGGTTCAGACGAACTTATTCAGGTGAACTTGTTCAAGCGAACTTGTTTAGGCGAACTTATTATGTTCGCCTCTAGAAACACTAAGCGAACTTATTAAGTTCGCCTAAGGGCTAAGTAGTGTTTGGACTTGTGATTTTTTTTTTTGTGAAATTTTTTTTTATGAAATTTTTTTTATGATTTTTTTCTATTGTTTGTTATATGACTACTGTGTGTTCTTTGTCCAATACATTTATAGATGGCTCGTCGTGTTGAATACAAACATAATCAAGTGGCATTATTAGATCCAAATATGTCTGAAGCTGTTAATTTCCAAGGAATTATCAACTTCCTGAATCGTTCACGTTTGCATGTGGCTTTATCCGCAGATCCGTACATTAGCTTACCGTATATACAACAATTCTGGGATATAGTACATCAAGACACAGATGTTGAACCTCACGTACTTCGTGCTACGGTGAATAATACAGAGGTAGCTATATCAGTGGAAACTATTCGTGTTGCTTTGGTATTAGGAGGTGCTAATGATGATCCTATGTCTTATCCTGGAACACTGATTATGGGGTGTTTTCAAAGGATGGGTTACAGAGGCAGACCAAATGACACTCAAGCACGAAAAGGTGGTTTAGTTGAAGAATGGAGGTATTTTATGCACGTCATAATACAATGTTTGTCTCCAAGAAAGGCTGGTACTGATGGTTTGAAGAGTGCATTACAAGCTGCAATGGTTGCATTGACCCTGAACAAATGGTTTAATTTTGCTTTATATATCTACCGTGAGTTGGTCATGCAAATCAATCCTTCAGAAGGTCAAGGGTTTCTTATGTACCCTAGGTTCTTGCAAATGATGTTGAATCATTTAATTCCTGATTTACCACAGCATCCAATCCGTTTGACCTTGACTCATATGTCCAAAAGAATCTTTACTGATTGTACTAAGGTTAAACAATAAAATGTTGCTTTGATTCCTGTTCTGACTCCTTTGTTTGGTCACTTAATCAATCCCGATTATGTTAAACCACCTAATGATAATTGGTTTCATCCTGAGGAGTTAGTTCAAGGCCAAGTCCAGAATCAAGTACAAGAACCACAACAACCGCAACAAGTTCAAGCTCAGCAACAACACCAACAACAAGTTCCTATTCCTCAAGAACATATTCATATTCCTGTTAATGAACCAGTTCAGGAAAATGTTGCTCAAGATAATGAACAAGATTTTGGTATGAATTTGGACGATTTTGATAATGAAGCTGTGAACTCACCTATTCATGAAGCTGAAGGGAATGTGGAAGATACGAGTTCCGGTGATACTATTTGACCTGATTCTGAAGCTACTGATTATGATTCATCTAGAGATTTTAGCTCAGATCATTATGAGAGATTGGCTATGTTACCATTGGCAAATGCGGGGAAACGTATTAAATCTAAAGCCAGAAAACCGAGGCTTAAGTCTGTTCGGAATCCTCCTTCTGGATCAGTACTTGGCAAGAGAACTTTAATTTATGAGAGTTCTGACTCAGATAGTCATGTTATTCCAATTCCAAAAGCTCAGAAGCTTATGTCTGCTTCTATTGCTGCTGCTCATTCATCTCAAGGTGTTGAGGACGCTACTTTTATTGCATCCTTACTGGTTACACCTCCAACATCTAAACATCCATCTCCGGTCATTTATCCACATGTTCCACATTCATCTGACGCTGGTCCTTCAAAGCCTTATGATTCTGAAAGGATTACCTTCCTTGAATCACAGGTGCTTGCTTTGCAGACTCAGGTAGATACTCTTGTGTCTACTGATACTCATAGACAGTTGGTTCTTCAAGCTCAAGCTACACAGATTGCTGACATGCAGTTATTGGTGTCCAAACTTGTTGAGCGTCTTGACGCTCAGGGGGAGTTAAGGATACATGATACTTGTCATGCTGATTCTGTTCAAAGAAAGAATGATGATGACAATGATCCTAGTGGTAATATTGAGGGTGATCGTCAATACGCAGATGTGAATCCAATATCAAGAGTTCAGGGGGAGTCTACATCAGGTAATATTGAAGGAACCAAGAATGATTCTGGAGTGAATGAAGATATTTTACTATGGGAATTCTTTGCTGATTCTGAAGAAGAAGAAGCTGAGAAGTTAGAATGTCTGGATGATATTGATGAATTATTTGATGACGTTGAAGAGGATGTGATGGATAATGAAGTTGAAGAAGGAGAGATTGTAGAAATTGAGATAGAAAAGAGTAAAGATAAAGTTACATATGAAGGAAGTGATGGTCTGAATGTACCGTATAACTTCATCCAAGATGATGTTATTCCTGAGTTTTCTTATGATGGAGTAACAGATTCTATGGACTCTATTGAAGATATCACTACACCTGATGATACTGCTCAATCCAAGATAGATACTAATGTTGATACTACTCATCTTGTGTCTCCTAAGCCGAATGAAGAACCTGTGATGTATAGAAATACAGGAATGACTAGAGAACAGTGGAGAGAAGTAGTTAACAGTTGGATGAAAGTACTACCAAAGTCACCTATACAACCTGCTTAGAAAGAAAGATATGTGAATAAAGAGAGGTGTATTGGAAGAATCATCAGTTGGTTTTATGATGATGACACGGAATTGTTTGCTCTTAAAAGATCTGATGGTGTTCAATACTTAATGCTTAGGATCAAGTATTTCAATACCTTGCCAAGGTGTGAAATGAATGGTCTAGCTACAAAACCACTTATTAACATATCAAAGTGTGGATTAGCTGATGTGATTGCTAACTTGATTAAAAGAGAAGGTGGATCAGGGAAGTATGAAAGATTAAAGCCATGGAAAGGAAAAAGAGTGAAGATTGTAGATCAAAAGTCTGAGATTGAAACTTGGAAGTACAAGTTCAAGCCAGTACATGATGTACAGAAGATACCATTGAAGAAAATACCACAAGATTTTCTAGGGAATATGAAATGGTGGTACGTAGATGTGAATACTAGTGAAGCTAGGATTGATGATAAAGATAATAAGGTCATTGTTAGTTTCTATGATGCAATGAATCTTATTAACTTCTCAAAGAAAGATCAGAGGACGTTAAGAAAGAATGAGATTATGTTTACTGATGAATGGAGAGAACAAGGATTGCAGTTTAAAAGAGTGTTAGAAATCTATCAGAGATATGGAGTGCACGCAGGAAGCAGATTACCAGATAACTGGAAGAGCTCGTCATAAAGACTGAAGACAGAAGATCAAGCTATTTTCAAGGGGGAGTCTGTTAGGACATAGAATGTATGACAAAAGCTTTGTAATAGTTTAGGTCTTATTGTCTTTATGTTTTTATGTAATTGTATAGATTTTGTCTAAGTGATAGATCAAGTTCTGCTAGAGGCGAACTTGTTAAGTTTGCCTAGCCTATTAAAGTTCGCCTAAGCATCTTTGAGGCGAACTTGTTAAGTTCACCTATTGCAAAGTTTGTATCTATAAATAGGAGTTTACAGAATCTGTTCTGTAGGGAAGTAGAAAGACTTGATTGATCGTATTCTGTAAACTCTATGTTTTGGTGATATACAAAGAGAGGTTTATTTACCTACTATTTCTATTGTCAATTCGTATACAAACATTAATACAGTAGGATTCCGCTCTCCGTGTTATCGAGACGTCCTGTCACGAGATCGATCTGAGATGAGTCATGTGGACCTACACAAGTTATCCATTTCTAATTCAGTAGAAAGCCTCATTCACCAGTAATGCGAGGATGGCTTTACTACTCTCAAGCCTGCTAAAACCATCTATTGAAGGTCAAAGAAAATCATTAATCCACGAACCGGCAAAGGCAAGGTCAGCATTCATGATAAGCCTACCAATGTGGTTCATAAGGTGAAGATTCTGTTAGAGCATCCGGTTTTGCTCACTAACTTCGTCAAATGGTGTTACGACGGTCAAACCGGTGAAGCTGTCATCTGCACATTGTAGGTCCCCATGGCGCGTCTACGGATCGATCTCGTGATAAGACGTGACGTTTACTCGGAGTGCGGAATCCAACGAGTCAACATTTATACGCATAAAAGACAAAGAAAACAATCAAGTAAATAAACTTCTCAATTCGTATTCCAAACACAATGATGTTTACAGACTCAATCTGATCTCTCTGGTTCGTTCTCGTTCTATCTGACTGACTCTGTAAACACACATATATATAACCAACTTACCTGATATAAGCGAACTTATTAAGTTCGCCTCTAACAGCTTAAGCGAACTTAACAAGTTCGCCTCAGTTATACCTAAGCGAACTTATTAAGTTCGCCTCTGATAGACCAGGCGAACTTTACAAGTTCGCCTCTAGGCTATACTTGTAAAACACTTAGAGACTTTTGACATTTACATAACAAAAACATAAAGATATAAAATCTAACTATTACAAGCTTTTATCATTACAATCTATGTCCTAACAGACTCCCCCTTGACAATAGCTTGATCTTCAGTCTTCAGTCTTTATCTTGAACTCTTCTAGTTATCCGGTAGTCTGCTGCCATCATGCACACCATATCTTCTGCATATCTCCAAAACTCTTTTGTACTGTAGACCTTGTTCTCTCCAAACATCAGTATACATGATCTCATTCTTTCGCAACGTCCTCTGATCTTTCTTTGAAAAATTAATAAGATTCATTGCTTCATAGAAACACACAATGACCTTATTATCTTTATCTTCAATCCTTGCTTCACCAATATTAACATCAACATACCACCATTTCATATTCCCAATAAAGTCCTGAGGAATCTTCTTTAATGGTATCTTGTGAATTGCACGCACTGGTTTATACTTGTATCTCCAGGTTACTTTCCCAGTCTTTGGATCTGTGTTCTTCACTCTCTTTCCCTTTTGTGGTTTCAGCCGATCATATTTTCCTGAACTACCTTCTTTCTTGACCAAATTTGCTATTACATCAGCCAAACCATTCTTCGATCTATTTATGAGTGGCTTTGAAGCTAAACCATTTATTTCACACCTTGGCAAGGTATTGAAATATTTGATCCTCGGCTTTAAGTATTGAACACCATCAGATCGTTTAATTGCAAATAATTTTGATTCATCATCTTAGAACCAACTTATGATCCTTCCTACACACTGATCTTTATTCACATATTTCTCTTTCTGAGCAGGTTGTGCTGGAGACTTGGGTAGCACCTTCATCCAACTGTTTACAACTTCTCTCCACTGTTCTCTTGTCATCCCTGTATCTTTGTACATCACAGGTTCTTCATTAACCTTCAGAGACTCAGTGTGATTAGTTTTAGTTTCAGCATCTTTATTGGATTGAATATTTTCATCATCAGTATCCATCTTTGAATCAGCTGTATCATCAGGCAGTGTGACATCTTCAACAGAGTCCATAGAATCTGTTATTCCATCATAAGTGAATTCAGGAATAACATCATCCTGGATGAAATTATACGGCACTTTAAGACCATCACAGCCTTCATAAGTAACACTATCTTTATCTTTCTCTATTCCAATTTCTACTATTTCTCCTTCTTCTATCTCATTATCCGACATATCATCTTCCATGTCATTGAATAAATCATCAATGTCATCAAGACATGCAATCTTTTCAGCTTCCTCTTCTTCTGAATCTTGAAAGAATTCCAATAACAGAATTTCTACTTCATTAGTACCAGTAGTATCTTTGTTTCCTTCAAGTGATTGTGATGTCGACTCCCCCTGAACCCTAGATATAGGATTAGCATCAGTGTATTGACGATCACCCTCAATATTTCCAGCAGGATCATTGTCGTCATCATCACGTCTTTGAATAGACTCTGTGTGACATGTATCAGGTATCCTCAACTCCCCCTGAGCGTCAAGACGCTGAACAAGTTTGGATACTAATGCTTGCATGTCAGCAATCTGTTGAGCTTGAGTCTGAATCACCAACTGCCGTTGTGAATCAGTAGACACAAGAGTGTTTACTTAGGTTTGTAAAGAAAGCACTTGAGATTCAAGGAAAGTAATCCTTTCAGAATCAGAAGGCTTTGACGGACCAGCTAACGATTGTGGAATAGAAGGACTTGAAGTAGTTGGAATGACTGGAGGAACAGGAGAAATCACCGGAGATGGATCCTTAGATCTTGGAGGAGTAATTATCAATGAAGCGACAAAATTAGCATCCTCGACTCCCTGAGAAGATTGTGCAGCAGCTATTGAAGCAGACATTAACTTTTGAGTCTTAGGATCTGGATTAAAGTCACTATCAGACTCAGTACTTTCATCAACCAAGGATCTTTTTCCAAGTACTGATCCGGAAGGAGGATCCCAAACAGACTTTCTTCTTGGTCGTCTGGCTTGAGATTTAATGCGTTTGCCAGCATTAGCCAGTGGAATTGTAGCCAACCGTTCATAATGACCTGAGGAAAAATCCCTAGAGTCATCAGAATCAGTGCTTTCATTCACCGATAATATCGTATCACTTGAGCTGGAACTAGAATCATCATCAGTCACCACATTCCCTTCAGCTTCTGGAATTGGCGAGTTCACGACGTCATCAACGAAATCTTCCATGTTCATTCCTAGATCTTGATCAGTATCAGGAACGACCTCTTCTTGAACTGGTTCCTGAATAGGTATTTCAACTTCAGCTTGTGGAATAGGAACATGTTCAGGACTAGGAATTTGTGGTTGTACGGGAACTTGTATTTGTGCGGGTTGTTGTGGTTGTTGTTGTTGTTGTTGTTGTGGTTGTTGCTGTTGTTGTTGAACATTGAAGCCTTGAGCTTGAGCAATTTCATCAGGATGAAACCAGTTGTCATTCAGTGGTGCAACATAATCAGAATTGATTAAGTGCCCAAACAGAGGAGTATTGACTGGAATTAATGCAGCATTCGGCTGTTTCACCTTCGTGCAGTCGGTAAAGATACGCTTTGACATTGGAGTCAAAGTTAATCTTATATGATGTTGTGGAAGATCCGGAATAAGGTGATTGAGAATCATTTGAATAAAACAAGGATACATCAAGAATCCTTGACCTTCAGCTGGATTAATCTGCATGACCATCTCCCGATAGAAGTAAAGTGGAAAATTGAATCTCTTATTCAATGTTAAAGCCACCATAGCATTTTAGAGAGCCATCTTCAATCCATTGGTACCAGCTTTGCGAGGAGATATGCATTGAATAATCACATGCATGAAATACCTCCATTCACCGACTAATCCACCTTTCCGTGCTTGGGTATCATTCTGTTTCCCACGATATCCCATTCGTTGAAAACAACCCAAAATAAGAGTTCCTGGATAAGATAACGGATCATCAGCATTTCCACTCAAATCAAGAGCAGCACGAATCGTCTCTTCAGAAATTCCAATCTCGGTATTATTAACTGTGGCACGAAGAACATGACGTTCAACGTCCGTATCTTGATGCAGTATCCCAAAATTGATGTATGTACACGAGACTTATGTAAGGATCAGCAGATAAAGCAACATGAAGACGTGATCTGTTCAAAAATCCTATAATGCCTTGAAAATTCACAGTCTCGGACATGTTGGGATCTAACAATGCCACTTGATTATGTTTATATTCGACACGTCGAGCCATCTGAAAAAGTTGGACAACAAACATATTAGCAAAAATAACAAACACGAACGAACAACAAAACAAAACAAAATTAAAAAAAAAATTTTAAAAATTTGAACAAAAAAGAATTACAAGTCCAAATCTTCACTGACCTCTAGGCGAACTTAATAAGTTCGCTTAGTAGAGCAAGAGGCGAACTTATTAAGTTCGTCGGACAAGTTCGCTTCGAACAAGTTCGCTTCGAACAAGTTCGCCTGAACCTGTGACGTTTCAAATTCAAACACAGTCGATCAAAAATCTATAAATCGATATGAGATTATGGAATAAGCAATGAATATCAGTCGAATATCAATTTATAACCAAATCGGATGATCAATTTTATAAATCCGGTTACAATTAGGTCAAAAATCGTCCGTTGAAAGTGTCGACGGAAACCGAGATGAAAAGCATCAAATACTCACAATTTACCGGATGAAAATCAACGAAATTACCTTGGTTGAATTCGCAATTCAATTTGGATTAAGACAGAACCGATAAACAACTCCAACAACAACGTTTAGGAATATAAAAAAATTTGCAGTTAAGT
This sequence comes from Smallanthus sonchifolius, assembly GCA_023525975.1. NCBI lineage: Eukaryota > Viridiplantae > Streptophyta > Magnoliopsida > Asterales > Asteraceae > Smallanthus > Smallanthus sonchifolius. Next base: position 49,108,065 of record CM042023.1, read on the forward strand.
TCGCCTAAAAATGAAGAAGACGATGAACTGATAAGTTCGCTTGATCTAGAACCATATACCCATTAAGTTCGCTTAAGTCTATCAGAGGCGAACTTATTAAGTTCGCTTAACAAGCCTTCGGCGAACATGATAAGTTCGCTTCATCCCTAAGTTCGCTTCACCCCGGATAATCAAATTAAGTTCGCTTCACTGTTTTTAAGCGAACTTATTAAATTCGCTTCACTGTACACAGGCGAACTTAATAGCTTTTCAACCTTTAGCCTTGAACAAAAAATTTTATCAACTTCAACCTGTCAAATCTTGAACTTCCGTCAGCAACACATATTCGATCCAATCCCGAACAATTTAATAAAAGTTAGAATTTTCATGGAAAATTAAAAACAAATCTTTTTGAGTTTTATCTATACAAACGGAATCACATATTTTTGGAGTTTATCTGTACAAACGGAATCACATATTTTTGAATTTTATCTGAATAAACTGAAATCACATATTTTTGGATTTTATCTGTACAAACAGAATCACATATTTTTGAATTTTATCTGAATAAACTGAAATCACATATTTTTGGATTTTATCTGTACAAACAGAATCACATATTTTTGGATTTTATCTATACAAACAGAAACACATATTTTTGGATTTAACATCATGAGCAAGAAGATCATATTAGTATTCAATTAATTCATCACACATTTTAACAATAACAAAGGGTAACCTATAGTATGAAACCATTCAACTCAGTTTTGTGCACTTTGTATCTTTTTCATTTTGAAACTCATTCAATTTGAATAATATTTGAAATGATACGCGATAAATTTCAAAGTAAATAAGATCAGGTTATAAAATGCTCTTTTATTTATACCGAATTTGAAATATAAATCATGAATTCTTAAATTTGTCAATATTATATTATTTGAAACTATAAGCATTTATTCTCCAAATTCATGTGATTTAGTACCATTTAGATGAAAAACATCGTGTACCCCACATATATGCCAAACAGAAATATAAATTGCACTATCTTCAAGACATATACAGTTAATGTTAAGATTAGATCAATATCCAAGATGAAATTATCCCTTTTATCACAAGTATAAAAGCAGATCCCAAAGGATATAAGAATCATGATGATTCAGAATCAGAAGATTCTAATGGATTGGCTTAATGAGAATCAACAGATTCAGGTATGAGGATCCAACTATTATCTGGAAAAAAATCTATGGAATCAGACTAGATGATGTATCTAACTGATCCAAGGGCGAATATATGTTTCAACAGATTTTGAAAGCATATCTTAGTTCAACAATACCTTGCATGTTTTTCTGGGCATGGGCAGTGAAGTGAACTGAAATAAATGTGTGCTAAAGTTATAATTCGATATTGGTCTCATGAAATTCTTTATAACCATATATTCTTTATCTGATAATGATCTTTTACACACACACCCAGGCATATAATGGATTTAAATCACAGATGTAATCATATTATATTTAATTTTCACACTACTATTAGTTTCAAAACGCTTTTAGCCATTGACAATTCAAGTTTCAAATTTTATACACAAATTTTAAAACAAATTATCAAGAATAGAGCATTCACAACACAATCATTTCTTATTTATGCAGACTTTGAAATTTAGATCAAAACAACTTATTTTAATCAATCATATATCAAGGTCTACTAAGGTCGTGTGAAATGAACTAATCACTGATGTACTATCATTTCTTCTCTAACCTCAAATGATGTCAAATTTTATATTTTTCAATTTGTTTTGACTTTTTATGAATTAAAATTTTTGACTGAAAATGTAAATGCTGATATGTAATAAAGCAATAAAAGAACTTAAAAACAAAATTTTCCATGAAATTCTGATTTTGAAAAGCTTTTATTCAGGATTGATCATTCCAATCATTTTAATTAGGAATTCAAACCTAGTATGATCAAATGCCTTAGTAAACAAATCAGCAAAATTATCTTCAGTGTGTACCTTGACCAGCTCAATCAACCTTTTCTCTACACAATCATGTATAAAATGATATCGAATTTCGATGTGCTTAGTTTTACTATGTTTAACAGGATTATTAGTTATAGACATAGTAGCATTATTATCGATAAGCATGGGGGTTCCTGTGAAATTCAAACCGTAATCTCTCAATTTTTGTTGTATCCACAGGATCTGTGAACAACAACTTGCAGCAGCGATGTATTCTGCTTCGCATGTTGAAATCGAGACTGTGTTTTGCTTTTTGCATTACAAGGATACAAGTCTATTACCTAAGAACTGGCAACCACCTGTTGTAGATTTCCTGTCCAGACAAAAACCACCAAAATCAGAATCAGTATAAGCATTGAAATCAAAGTTAGAACCATGAGAATACCATAGCCCTAAACGTTGTTTTCCTTTTAAATACTGAAAGATTCTTTTCACAGCAATTAAGTGAGATTCTTTTGGCTTTGCCTGAAATCTGGAACAGATACACACAGTGAACATTATATCCGACCTTGAAGCGGTTAAGTACATGAGGGATCCAATCATAGCTCTGTAAAGTCGACAATCCACATCTTTTCCTTCCGGGTCAGAATTCAACTTATGATTGACCGGAATTGGAGTATCATATGGGGTACAGTCCTCCATCTTGAACCGGCTCAAGATGTCTTTGACATACTTGGACTGATGAATAAAGAAACCATCTTCCTTTTGATTTACTTGTAAACCTAAGAAAAACGATAACTCTCCCATAGCAGACATTTCAAATTTAGACTTCATAACACCCTCAAAGTCTTTGCATAACCCTTCGTTTGTCGAGCCAAAAATAATATCATCCACATAAATCTGTACCAGTAGGTAATCTCCCCCTGATTTCTTTATGAATAAGGTCGAGTCTATCTTTCCACGAACAATGTTAATTGCCAAAAGATGTGTGGATAAAGTCTCATACCACGCACGAGGAGCCTGATGAAGACCATAGAGGGCCTTATCAAGCTTGAAAACCATGTTCGGATTCAGTGGATCTTCAAACCCCAGCGGCTGACACACATAGACTTCCTCTCTGACCTTTCCATATAAAAACGCACTCTTGATGTCTAATTGAAACACCTTAAAACCTTTAAAAGAAGCAAAAGCTAGAAACAGCCTTATAGCTTCGAGCCTCACAACCGGCGCATAAACCTCGGTGTAATCAATTCTTTCCGGTTGATTAAAGCCCTGGACAACTAATCTTGCCTTGTTGCGTACCACGACACCGCGATCGTCTTTCTTACATTTAAATACCCATTTTGTTCCTATCGGATACGCACCCTTCGGAAGATCAACAAGATTCCAAACCTTAAGTTTGTCAAGTTGAGCAAGTTCTTCCTGCATAGCTTCTATCCAGTTGTTGTCATTTAAAGCCATCTCAACATTCTTGGGTTCAATCTGCGAAATAAAGAAAGAATATAAGCAATCATCAAGAACACCATAATCTTTAATGCAAGTATACAAACAAGTATTATCCTCCTCACTCTCTGAATCTTGTGGATCTGAACAAGAAGCAACATTAGGATCGGGAGCAGAAGTAGATGGAATCGATGAAATTGAAACTGCATTTGGTAGAAATCCATTGTGCTGTGCATCCTGACAAGAATCATATAGAACAGCAGCATCTTCATCAGAAATTTCAGAAGGTAAATTAAAAGACTTGAATAAATTTTCATAATCAAATGCCCAATCCGGACCAATCGCCATTTGTGGTAAAGACCGATTTGAACAGTCAATATGGAACCATTCTTCAACTTGGCGTGTCTCTTTGTTATAAACCCTCTTGGTTGTTGAATTTGCCACATACCCTAGAAAAATCCCTTCAATAGCCTTCGCACTGAATTTTGTTGGGACATCTCGAACTTTCAGTAGGGTGCACGGATTACCAAAAGGTAGTAAATAATCCAGATTAGGCTTTCGATTATTCAGCAATTCATAGCAAGTCTTGTTATGTCGCTTGACGGTCAAGACCCTGTTCAAAACGTGACACGCAGTATTCACAGCTTCAGCCCAAAAGGTGACTGGAAGCTTAGAATCTGCAAGCATTGTGGAGCCGTTTTGACCAACGTCCTGTTCTTTCGTTCAGCGACACCGTTTTGTTGAGGAACATATGGTGCACTGAATTCATGATGAATTCCTCTTTGTAGACAGAATAAGCCCATTTTGCTATTCTTAAATTCGCAACCATTGTCACTCCTGATTCTTCTGACCTTCAAATTGAATAAATTTACCAAACCCAGGATTAAGTATTGCACCAACTCAGTGGTTTCAGCTTTAGAAGAAAGAAACTTAACCCATGAAAATATGGAGTAATCATCAGTTACTATCAAGCAATACGATTTCGCACCGATGCTCCTGATACTGATAGGACCGAACAAATCCATATGCAGCAACTCCAAAGGAGTTACGATAGAATTCGTCGATTTAGATTTGTGAGATTTCCTTCTTTGCTTCCCCTTCTTGCAAGGAATACAATCATCAGGAACTGAGAATTTCATCTTCGGAATACCAAGAACCAAATCATTCCTAACAATGTAGTTCATCTTCCGGTAGTTAATGTGAGCTAGCTTCCTGTGCCACAATATTGAATCAGATTCCGATGCCTTGGAGAGTAAACATGTTGGAATTGAATCCATTGTAGTGGCGACACTCATGTCAAGGACATACGTGTCATTTCTCCTCGGAGCCTTCATGAGAATCCATTCATCAGGAATCACGAAGCCCGGTTTCAAAATATAGCATTTAGCATCGTTGAAATGGAACGAAAACTTCTTGTCACAGACTTGTGATACGCTTAAAAAAATTGTGTTCCAGCTGCTCAACATAATTCACCTTTTCAAATTTGACTTTGTCATTCTTTAACGTTCCCTGGCCAGTTATGTACCCTCCTTTATTACCCGCAAAAGCGACATAACCTCCATCAATTTGTTTTACATCCTCAAGCAATCTAACATTCCCTGTCATATGTCGAGAGCAACCACTATCCACATACCATGTATTGTTGATAGTCCTCCTTGGTTGTCCCTACATAAACAATGAGAATCAGTTAGAAATAGGAACCTAAGCCATCGTGGTCTTGGGTCGTCCAGATTGATCAAAATAAACAACTTCTTGTATTTTACAATCAATCTTATCATTCATTTTTGAAACAGAAGTTTGACAATCAGACCTTTTCAAAGAATAACCAATTTTATTATTTTGTAAAACATTATTTGATATATTATTGTCAGAATCAGATGTTTCCAAAATTTTCTTTAATTTTCTGTTTCTTCTTCTTCTTTAAGGTCTAGACAATTTAACCTCTTGAAAATAATCTTTTGAAATCCCAACTTTTGGAATCTCAAGTTTCTCTTTGCATACAAAGGATTTAGCATTCAATGTATTATGTTGTTTAAATTCAGTGGATTTAACAAAAGATCGACCAGGCATATTTTTCTCCAAACTAGAAGACGACTTTCCCTCATCTTTTCTTTTCAGAATCTTCACCACTTTCAGTTGTGAAGGAACAGTCTTCATTTTACCCTGGTTCTTGAAAGGACAATTGATCAAAATGTGACCAGTCTCATTGCAATGAAAACACACTCTTCTTTCTTGATAATTTCTTAAATAAGAGGTTTTCTTTGAATTTGAGGATCCATCAGAGGTATAAGCTTCAGAGAAATGTTGAGAACAATTTATCGGCTTCTTTTTAACATAAGTCTGTGTTGGCACCTTTGAAGAATTCACTTTTTGATAACCAACCGCAACAAACCCACTTGACTGTAAGATTGGAGAAAGTTTAGTTGGAACCACTTTCACCTCTTCAGGTTCAGTCATAATGCATCTATCTTGGGTAACATTTTTAACAATTCTTGGGTCATCAATTTTCACTTGTTTTGGAATACCCTCGACCTTCTTTTCATCGAACATCTCATCTTCAGAATCATACTCATACACCATATCCTCCCCAGTTACCGGATTCACCTTTAACACAGTTTTTGGATCTATCTCCTCTTCATTTATGATTTCAGGTTCCACCACATAATTTGCGTTAAACGGTGGAGGAATAAATCCAATACCAGCAACACGCTTAGTAGGATCAGCATTTGAGTTAAAATAATCCAAAACAACTGAAGAACTTTTAAATTGTTCCAACTTTCGATGAAGTTTGATCACCTCAGACTCTTTGTCAGATATTTCTTTATTCTTTTGGGCAACAATTTCATTACGTTTTTCTATTTCAGCATAAGCCATATCTAGATGATAACCCTGCTCTTTGTATTTTAGCCCAAGAGAATTTAAGTCTCTTTTCAAAGACTCAATTCTATCAATGCACAACTTATCATTATCTTTCAGTTTCTGATTAACTGAATGCATTGATTTCATGTCACAAATCAAGTTTGTGTTATCATCCATGACCTTTTGCAGTTTATCTTTAACAGAAATGCAGTTAGAACAATATATATGACAAACAGAGTCTTTTACCTTAGACGGATCAGACATGTCTGCTATGAATACTTTGGCAATTGGAATATTCTCTGAATCATCACCAACTGAAGCATTTTCTGTAAGAACAATTTCCTCCTCAGCAACCCCTGAAGCAGCAACAGAATCAATATTCTGCCCTTGTTCTACCTCATCATCAACGCTTGGAACACTGTCACCATCACAAGAATCATCACTAGAACTTTCATCATCAGTAGACTCCTCTGGTTTTTCAGAATGAATTTCTACAACAAAAGCCTGACTCACAGCACCCACCAAATCTTCCAGATGAATGCCCCAGTCATAGTTTTTGTCGTTTTGACCAACCAAAGCTGATGATGCAGATGCATGATTTGTATTACTAGAAGGACCATGATTTTGATTACCAGATAAACCATGTGACTGATTCATATTATGCTGAAAGTTAGACTGCTTCTTTTGAGAATCAAATTCTACCTTCGGCTTCACACACTCCTTAGCAAAGTAACCATACTCTTGGCAATTGTAACAACGAACTTGGCTCTTATCAAAACCCATACGAGATCGACTATTTGAACCAATATATTTTCTGCCAGTTCTCTTCAAGAAATCTTTAGCTTGACGCATTAACATGGCCATATTCCATTGGATATTCATTTCTTCCAGATCAACAGGGTCAATCTGTCTGAAATCTTCTTCTATAACCTCAGGATCATGTATTTTACCTCCAATAAAATTTTCATATGATGCCATGAATGAAGAAAACATAGCAAGATAATCATCAGCAACTTTCTGATTCAAATGAGATCCAGATGATGTTGAAGTTGTAGTTGCAGAAAATCCAGAATGGCTTGAGTGACCAGAATAAATTGGAACTCCAGAACACTGATCATTTGAAGACTCTTGAGCATCACCAGAAAAGAATGCCACTCCAGTACCAGATTTACAAGTAGATTTGGCAAAATACATTGAGGGATCCTGGATATGCTCCATAGTAGTCTCTTTCTTTTTCATATTCATGTCATGCGACTGAATCTTACCTAGAACTTCTTCAAGAGACATGGTTTTGTACTTAATATTCTCTTTGATTAAAACCGTATACACATCAAATTTTGATGGTAAAGCCTCCAAGAATTTATCATTGATTTCTTCAGTCTCATACACCACAGACGCACTAGCCAGTTCACTAAGAAGATGATAGAATCTTGTAACAAGATCATCCAAGGATTCGTTTTGAAAATGTTTAAAGACTAAGAATTGCTTCTTTAGTAACTCCTTTCTACTCTTCTTCACATCCAAACTCCCTTCACACCTTTTCTGTAATGCTTCCCACAGTTGTTGAGAAGACTTGAACTGTTTAAAACTGTGGTATATTTCCTTTGGAAGAGACATCGAAATGCTAGCCATTGCTTTCTTTTCTCTATCAAATAACAACTTCTCTTTAGTAGTTAACGCTGACACCGACTTTGGAACATTGTCCTGTCCCATCCAAGAATAAGTCGGATGCGTATATCCTTCCAAAATCGGAATCCACAAACTAGTATCGGTAAATGATACGAACTGGTCAAACCGATCTTTCCAATTAGAATAATCAGCTAGATTCAACAACTTCGGAGGTTTTTGAGATGTACCGATCTCATTGTCATAATTGAACATATTCGTGACTTGAACCATATTTGCCATTTTTAAGAAAAAAAAATTTCTGAAAAAAATTTCTAAGTGCTGAACAAGATTACCCTCAGGCGGAGATAATAAGTTCGCCTATAATACACCCAAGCGAACTTAATGAGAATAGAACTTAATAAGTTCGCTTAACCCTGTAAGAAGCGAACTTGACAAGTTCGCCTGCTGCTAAGTTCGCCTGCTGCTAAGTTCGCCTGCACAGAATTCAGCAAGTTCGCTTGCCGTAACAGAATCTTGATCAAGAACTTCTTCAGACCACAGCCGCGAACCAAAAACAATCAAAAATCGTCATTAATCACTGAATTGAAGGAATTAAACAAAATTGGACCGTAGGATTGTGTAATTTGTCAATTAGAAGCTTTCTATCGGATCAATTTCATCATAATCCTCTTCAAAAACACCAAATCAGGTCAAAATCAGTCTTGCAAACTCCATTGAAATGAAAAACTCAAAAATGATGAATTTGATGTCAATTTGCATATAAAATCGTCTAGAATCAACAAGAATCACGAGCAAATGCTCTGATACCACTTGTAGGTCCCCATGGCGCGTCTACGGATCGATCTCGTGATAAGACATGACGTTTACTCGGAGTGCGGAATCCAGCGAGTCAACATTTATACACATAAAAGACAAAGCAAACAATCAAGTAAATAAACTTCTCAATTCGTATGCCAATCACAATGATGTTTACAGACTCAATCTGATCCCTCTGGTTCGTTCTCGTTCTATCTGACTGACTCTGTAAACACACATATATATAACCAACTTACCTGATATAAGCGAACTTATTAAGTTAGCCTCTAACAGCTTAAGTGAACTTAACAAGTTCACCTCAGTTATACCTAAGCGAACTTATTAAGTTCGCCTCTGATAGACCAGACGAACTTAACAAGTTCGCCTCTAGGCTATACTTGTAAAACACTTAGAGACTTTTGACATTTACATAACAAAAACATAAAGATATAAAATCTAACTATTACAAGCTTTTGTCATTACAATCTATGTCCTAACACACATCCGACCAATCAGAACTCTGTGTCCTTGATCCGATGGAGATGTTCATGTTTTCAACATCTAATCTTCAAACTCTCTACTCCGAGTCAATCAATCACAGTGTTGGCAATGCTACTGCTAAGGAGGCCCTGCTGTTCATGAGGGTCGTGTCTCGTGCATTAGCCATGCGAAAGGAAGCGATGAAGGAGATGGAGAAAGAGAAGCCTTTGGAGAAATGACGAAGATGGTAAGCAACGGTCTCGGGGGATATTGTTGGGTCTATTAGGACCGTTATATACCTAATGGCAATGAACAGGGACTGATTTTGTAAATTCTGTAAAGTTTGGACCCGGACGACACTCTCAGTGTCGCCCGTGTGCATGGCAACTCTTCAGACAGTGTCGCCCCGGTGAATGGCGACACTCCCGGATGACACTCTCATTGTCGCCCGTGTGCATGGCAACACTTTAGAGAGTGTTACCCCGGTGAATGGCAACACTACTCGGGTCTTCTATAAATAGGCCCAAATTATCTCAATTAGGGTTAGGTCTCCAAATTGTTACACCTTGTGTGCATGTTTTTGAGAGAGAGTTAGGGTTTTGCTTGTAATAGTCAGGAGCTAGTTGTATTCAATCTTTTGGGCTTTAATCAAAGAAGTTTTTATGATATATTATTGTGTTCTTCATCTTTTATAGCTTTTATACCCACTTTTGGTCCTCAAATCACATGATTAATAGGTGTTTTGTGGATCTGGGTTGTTCTGGAAATCACTTGGCTTAGATATTTGGATTTTGGACCTACAATAAAAATTGAAACGAATTATTAATTTCAGTTTATATAATCAGAAAGTTAGTACACATGTATTAGACAACATATTACCATGAGCCGTAATCAAAGCCTTAACAATATAAAAGAAAGTACCCCATACGGAAGTCTTATGCAAACAACCGCCTAATAATTGGCTAACTCTGCGCCCAGGTAACCCTACAAGTCCGGTGGTAGTACTACCCAAAATTTCCAACGGCTACGCTCAGCTAATTGATTACCCAAAATTGGAGACTTTAATGCATAAAAAAATAACTCATGTATTAATGTATCCTATAACATGTGACTAAAAATAAATAAAGAAACAGTTTTCCCCCCAAAAACAGTATACAGTAAGTAAAGTGGCGCCGCGAAACTCACTTGAACGATGCGGGCGAGTTATGCGACACGGTCGATAAATACAGACGAAATACTGAGTCCTAACCGGGTCCTACTAGTCAAGTTGTAACATCCTGAATATATTAAATAAATAATACAAGGACGGGAATAGCTCATGGATTCAATGAAAGATGAAAAGGGAAGGAACGGGCTTGGGGCTTGACTCTAAGGGGCCAAAGGAGCCCATGTATAAAAGGAAAGAACCCATCTCCTCCAACCTCAATTCACCATTTGTGGAAGTTCTAGAGTGAGAAAGGGGAATCGGGTTAGAGAGAGAAAGCTCGGGGAAACGACTCAAAAGCTCGACTACCGTCCCTTGACGTCACAGGAGCACATAGCAACTGAAATCAGCCCACAACAGGTAACCGTTCGACCCAGATCTGAGATTTTACATTTTTGGGTTTCGAGTAAAGAATGCAAAAAAGGTTAAGACTTTACGTATGAAATTCAAAATAAACGATAGATCTGTGTTCATGGATTAAAAAAGAACGTTTTGAACGTAAAAAGTTTAGAGTTTGAATGATTGGAAAACATGGATCAGATCTAGGGTTATGATTGGGGAAGAAGGTCGTGCAAGTGAACTTAACAAGTTCGCCTGGGACCGTTTTGAGCGAACTTATCAAGTTCGCTGACTCATGTTCGCCCAAAGAAACTAACTAGTGAACTTACCTAAGTTCGCCTAGTCTCAAAAGGAAGTGAACTTACCCAAGTTTGCCTAAAGTCAAAAGTAGCGAACTTGCCCAAGTTCACCTATGTTTAAAAGTAGCAAACCTACCTAAGCTCGCCTATGTTAAAGGAAGCAAAACTCAATGTTTGGCAAACTTGCCAAGTTCGCCTAAGCCCAAAACTGGTGAACTTACTCAAGATTCGCCTAAAAGAATATAAACGTGTAGTGTCGTTTAGGTGCATTATCTTATCGTGTATGACTTGATTATACAGATTCTGTGTGGCCTAAGTTATGCTCTATAACCAGCTAGTATACTCCAGGAACAGCTTATCAGGTGAGTTCTATGTGCCCCTTATATGTTACGTGCAAATCTTTTCTAATGTTTTGGGACTGAAGTGTATACAATAAATGAATGATATATATATATATATATATATATATATATATATGAATGCTAATGTGACCATACATGATATATGAAAATAAATATTGAACAAAGAATGAAGTGTATGTGTGCAAATGAATGGCATAACGTAAATGAATGAAATCTTTCTTTATATTTATATATATATATATATATAAGCATGTTATGAATGTATGTAAACGTTATGGATGGAAACGACGACAACGGCTACTTCGGTAGACGGACGACCACTCGACTATTATGCAGCCAGAAATGAAAGTCTAGAAAGGTAGACTAAACTAAGGCTACTTTGGTAGATTCAGTCGCTAAATTGATGCACGGCTGTATAAATAGTTCGAATGGGAAACGGATGCCTTAGGGCAGATGGGCGAAGACGGACTACAACGGTAGGACGGTTAAGACGGACGGCCGAAGGTTTGCTGGACGGTTAATGAAGATGGATGGTTTCAAGGGTTGATCACCCATATGTGTATGACCCATGAATGCACACCAGGAAATAAGCATGTATGTATTTATATACGTACTCATTTATGAATGTTATATGAAAGCACTAAAGTAAAGAAGTACAAATGTGTGTGTGTATATATATATATTTATTTGTACTCATAAGAATAATGTTAAACTAGAACTTATCAGCGTTAGTTGACTTTTAGTATACACTTCAGGTAGCATGAAGAAAGGACGTGCGAAGGCGTGATGGCTACCTGGCACAAGACCGATATCCCATTTTATTTGATTACGTGTTAAGACAATGTTATGTTATGTTAAGACTTCCGATGTTATGTATTTGAATTATTGTACGCTTCCGCTTTGTTGAACGCTTTTAATTTAAATATCAGTGCTCGATGACTATGTTTATGAGTAAATCCAATAAGTGAGGTCTCCCAGGAAAAAGGCCTTACAAGTTGGTATCAGAGCAATAGTTTGAGAAATTCAGACATCCTTAAATGTCTAGACTCAAGCTGATAATGGGACCAACACATGGATGTCAGTATGGGTAGCCAACGCCAACACCAGCACAGTAAGTAAGTAGTAAGGTTAATGCCTATAAATAGGAATAGATGCCTTAACTTAGAACACATAGATGTCAATGTCACCACTGATGTGAAGAGTTTTGAACCCGAAAAGCAAAGCAAATTATTAATCACAAACCGGTCACTGTAATTAAGAATTTATCTTGCTCGTACTGTTCTAAACTATGAACTGAAGGAATGACATTGATGTATTCCCTTTACTATTCAGGAAATCTAGGAAACTATGGCTGGTAGAGGAGGAACTAGACGCCGAGGCGGTCGTACTGGCCAAATCGGTAGACCACCATTGAACCGAAGACGTAACGACGAGGAAAGTGTGCATGTGGAACATGAGGAAAGTGTGCACGAGACTAATATGACCCCACCGGGAGATAGCAATGAAGGATCACTATGATTAGAACCCGAAGTCAGGGATACTATTGCCCGTCATGTTGTACTAACTCTGAAGAAAGTATTGCCTGATCTGTTATCTGAACCACTGAAGAAAAGCAAAGAGGATGAGGAAGGGAGCCATGAGGAAAAAGTGCATGTTAGGTCCCGGTAGGCGTGACGGATCTTCCAGATTCGTGGTACGACACGGTGATAACGTGCGGAATCCATGATCAATGTGCAACGTGTAATCAATCAACAACATCAGGTAAATAAATGCTTTGTATTTCACTCACAAACATTGTTTACAATCTCTGACTTTCAGATATGTTCTTGACTTCTAATCTCTAAGGTCTAATCTCTAAGACTTGCAAACACCTATTTATAGGGAAACCACAAACAGCACCATAGGCGAACTTAACAAGTTCGCTCCTTAAGTTTGCCTATCTAAGAACTTATACAAAATTTTATCAACAGTTACAAAAAATGTCCTAACAGACAACCCCTTAACTATTGCTAACAATTCTATCAAAATTACAAGTCAAAGATTGTAAGACTAAGACATGGAATCTTCAAGCTCGTTGTCATCAGAATATGTTCCAACAGACTCCCCATTGACAACAGCTTCAGAAGATTGTCATCCGTCTTCAAAATCATCAATACAAATGGTATTCTTCGTCTTGTTCTTCTACACGCTCTCTCTTTCTTTCTAGAAGAAAACTTGGGAGAAGGACCCCTTGTCAACTTCAGTCTGCAATTTTTAGTTTTTGCAAAGGAGAACAACAAGTAACCAACAATTAAGATTTCCATGGACACTGTTAGGTCCTGGTAGGCGTGACAGATCTTCTAGATTCGCGGTACGACACGGTGATAACGTGCGGAGTCCATGATCAACGTGCAACGTGTAATCAATCAACAACACCGGGTAAATAAACGCTTTGTATTTCACTCACAAACACTGTTTACAATCTCTGACTTTCAGATCCGTTCTTGACTTCTAAGCTCTAAGGTCTAATCTCTAAGACTTGCAAACACCTATTTATAGCGAAACCACAAAGACCCACAGCACCATAGGCGAACTTAACAAGTTCGCTCCTTAAGATGTTTAGGCGAACTTGTTAAGTTCGCCTATCTAAGAACTTATACAGAATTTTATCAACAATGTCCTAACAATGATACTGATGGGGATGAGGTGAATATGGGATTGAACACCCGAGGCTGTACCTACAAGGGATTTAAGGACGGTGATCCGCCTAAGTTTGGTGGGAACAAGGATTCAGTAGCTACTTTTGAATGGATTGAAAGGATGAACGGCGTAATCAACATAAGTGAGTGTCGACCCGACCAAGCCGTTAAGTTCGTTGCTCACTCCTTCACCAATGAGGCACTGAGTTGGTGGAGAAACATTCAAAGGACTAAGTCGCCAAATACTCTGAGAAGAATGACCTGGGAAGACATGAAAAAGCTAATAATCCAAAAGTTCTGTCCCCAGAACGAGATTGATCGGCTGGAGAACGAGTTCCTAAACTTCAAGGCTGGCAGCAAGACTCATCGCCAGTATACTTCCAGATTCAACGAGCTGGCTCAACTGGTACCTCATCTGATAAAGACTGAAGAGCGACTTATCAAGTACTATGTCAAGGGCCTGCCCCAAAGGGGCCGTGTTCATGTGAAAGATAATCTACCCTCGACCTTCAAGTCGGTAGTAAATCTGTCTGGAATCATCTATGACGATTATGCAGACGAGGACCCGGCGCCAGAAGCACCAAAGAGGAAATAGGAGAACCTCTCTAAGGGAACTGGAAAAGGGAATTTTACAGCTGAGACTAAGAAGCCTATAACAGATGAGTATACAACTTGTACGAATAAGGAAAACAACACTGCGGTGAGTGTCGCGCTGGCTCCACCATGTGCTATAAGTGCGGAAGGGCAGGGCACTACTCTAATGATTGTTTGAGAGACGTCAAGTGCCAAGGGTGTGGAGCATTTGGGCACCTCACAAAGAACTGTAGGAGGACCAAACCGTCTGGTATGGGAAAGGAAAGAGAGAAAGAAAAGGAACAGGAACAGGAACAGCCAAAGGCTAGGACACAGGCCTACGCCTTAATGGAGGAAAAAGCCAGAGGGAACACTGTTGTCGTGCCAGGTACGTTCCTAGTTAATGATGTACATGCTACTATTTTATTTGACTCTGGTGGTAGTAAAAGCTTTATATCAAATGATTTTAGTCGTAAACTAGATTGCACGATCAACACCATAGTAAGGGCCTTCAGTGTAGAAACCGCAGTTGGTAGAAACTCGGCGGTATTCCAAGTGACTGATGATTGCATAATAGAAATAGAGGGCCATAAGTTTCCTTCTAGGCTATTCCTTTTGACCTT
Source organism: Smallanthus sonchifolius (assembly GCA_023525975.1). Taxonomy (NCBI): domain Eukaryota; kingdom Viridiplantae; phylum Streptophyta; class Magnoliopsida; order Asterales; family Asteraceae; genus Smallanthus; species Smallanthus sonchifolius. The sequence goes on from CM042023.1 coordinate 49,123,285, forward strand.
AGGAGGATTCAATATCGTATTGGGCATGGATTGGTTAGCTGCCAACGAAGCTCAAATCATATGTAAACGAAAGATGATACATCTTAAAGCAACTGAAAGCAGTCTGATTACGGTTTACGTGGATTGGAATTGCACAATGTCGAACGTCATCTCGATGATCAAGGCAGAAAGTTACATGAGGCGCGGTTGCGAAGCTTATCTGGCGTATGTCATTGACGATAGAGTGAAAATGAAAGAGATCGAAGATGTACCCGTGGTGTGCAACTTTCAAGAAGTGTTCCCAGAGGACCTACCTGGCTTGCCACCCGATCAGGAAATAGAATTTCAAATCGACTTACTGCCAGGAGCTCAACCCGTTGCTAAAGCATCATACCGATTGGCTCCGTCAAAAATGAATTAATGTCTCAATTAGAAGAACTAACAGAGAAAGGATTCATCAAACCGAGCATCTCACCATGAGGCGCTCAGGTATTATTTGTAAAGAAGGAGGACGGCAGCATGCGCATGTGCATCGACTACCATGAATTAAACAAATGAACAGTAAAGAACAAATACCCACCGCCTAGAATAGACGATCTTTTTGATCAAATACATGGCGCGAGTTGGTTCTTAAAGATCGATCTTAGGTCGGGCTACCATCAATTGAAAGTAAAGGAAGAAGATGAACTAAAAACCGTGTTTCGCACGCGCTATGGACATTATGAATTCCTCGTGATGTCCTTCGAACTAACCAACGCACCTGCAGCGTTCATGGATTTAATGAATTAAGTATGTCGACCAATGCTGGATCGGTCAGTGATAGTTATCATAGATGACATTCTCATCTATTCATATAATGAAGGTGATCCCCATTGTCACCTAAGGGAATTTTTGGAGGTTCTGAAGCAGGAAAAGTTGAATGCAAAATTTTCCAATTGCGCGTTCTGGCTTAGGGAAGTCCAATTCGTAGGTCATGTTATAAACCCAACCAGCATTATGGCAGATCTTGCAAAGATCGAAACAGTAAAAGAATAGAACGTCTCGAAAGCACCAACAGAGATATGAAGTTTTCTGGGATTGGAAGGCTACTATCGAAGATTCATTCAGGATTTCTCAAGGATAGCCTCGCCACTGACAAAGCTAACGTGTAAAGAAGTAAAGTATGAATAACCCAAAACAATGCGTTTGAAGAACTAAAAACACGATTAACCCAAGCTCCAGTCTTGACCTTACCTGAGGGAAACGAAGACTTGGTAGTTTACTCTGACGCTTCGGGTCAGGGATTGTGTCACACCCCAACCGACGGAGGAATACGTCAGGGCGGGACATGTAGACTGTTCAATAGCACATGGTTAAACTAAAGTTTCATATATTAATTGAATCCAAATTTTTATAACACTTGTTCAACAAAACATGTACAATTACACAAAAGGAAAACAAAGTACACCATAAATGCTTCAATTCATTATTTAACAAAGTCCTCAGTCCTATGTGTAGTATCTTGTAAATGATCTCAAAGTTAGTACCTGAAACATGATAAAATGAGAGGGTCAACTATAAATAGTTGGTGAGCATACATAGGTTTTGACACCACAAATAAAGTTTTAAAATGTTTTATACAATTCATACGATACATGGTATATAAGGCATTTATGGAAAAATCTATAGTTAAACTAAGTGTACAATCAAACCTTGTGACTGTTGTGAGGCATAACTCGCAGGTTACCCTAATGTAATGTCGGTAACAAACACCCTAACCGGGTGGGTTTGTCAGACGCAATAGATCTATCAATGTTAACCGTTGGCTTGTACTAAGTTAATGATTGTACTAATGTCATGTATATGTAGTCTTAACTCATAGCATTCAAGCATAAAGCACAAATAACACATAACATCATATTATTGAATTGTATATGAGTAAATTGCAAAGAGTTCAAAGTGTAATCATGTTTCACCCCAAAAAGTGCAAAATGTAAAAAGGGGCTATGTAAAACTCACATGTATATGTAGTGTGGATAACACGAGCAAGTATGAAGCACAAGTGATTCTCAAATCACAAGTTAACCTATTGTGAAAAGCATGATTTTAAATTAATAATGTGCATAAGGTCTAATGATAGGTCTAATGTTCATCGAGTCTTGTTACGTGTGAATTCGTTTAAAGTTTGTGTCATTTTTATGTGGAAAAATATAAGTCGTCACAAAGTTTGGTATAAACTTGTAACTTCAAAGTGTTATAGGAAACTATTATTGTAGGGTTCATAAATAAACAAAATTCTTTTTTTATTTAAAAATAATAATATCTGTACACAAAGTAATGTGATTTTAAAATGAATAATTCTATTTATTTATTTATGACAATGCGTCAAAATAATTATTTAACGCAATGTGTAAAAATATAGATTAGTAAATTTATTCATTTATTTATTGTTAAAGAAATAAAGAAAAATGTATATAAATGTATATATATATACACATAAAAGTTTTTTTTATTTATAAACTCTAGTATATATGTATAGATATATATAGAAAAAACACTTGATTGAAAATTTATTTTTATTTTTTTATATGAAACATCTTGTCAAATTTAGTTTCTTTGTTTAATTATTTAAAATATATTTTTAAATAATTAAAATGGGGTTTCTAAACAATTAATTCGTAAAAATAGATATTTTATGTTAAACTTGCAAACTTTTATAGTTTTCTGTTTTAAATGATGTATGTTTTAAAATATAATTTTTATAAAAAGTTTAGGTTGTTAAAACGGATTTTAAAAAAGAAACAGACCACCCAGTTCGAACCTGGGTGGCTTCTGTGCAGGGCATCAGTGTTTACCGCTAAACCAGGGGCTAAATCCTGTTAAATACCCGGTTTGATTTGCATGTAACGTGTTCAGAGTAGCGGGCCAGGTTTCGGCCTTGTGACACGCGCAAAAAGACCGGTTTGTGTGAGTTTTGAACCCACGCCCTTTGGTCCGACGGTGCAATGCCTTAACCGGTCAGACCAGATGGTTTCGCTGGTAGATAGAGATGTAAATTTAATAAATACGTTTAATAACTCGTTTCAGGAATTCCTAATTACAACCCATATGAACAGCCCGCAAATTTTATACGAATTCGAGATTGAAGCCTTCTGTCTTATGAATTGGCAGAGGGCTTTCGACCCTTACATGAAAACGAACCAAATGGCATAAACCATACCTGAATCGGTTGACTACAGAGGGCCGACGACAAGACGTTCAGCGGCGGAGTTGTTGGTGCTCAATCGGCAAACAGAGATGGAATGAGACTCAATTGAGGTTTGAGCGAGATTATATAAGGTCGTGCGAAGGTTCGTGAGGATTTAATTTGATTGATTTGGCCTTTAATGCTTGATTCGATTGCAAAGGTTACTGGTGTCGGTCTTGGTCACGATTACATGTTAATCCAGTTGTAATCAAATAAATTTGGTCGTGTAATAGGTTCAGATGCATGCACGATCAGCTTAAGTGTGATTTTCGGGATTGAAACGCGTTTTATTAATCGAATTGGATCGGATTGATTTGGCTTTGACTCCACAAAGTCAAATGGGTTTAAAATTTGAATTCAACCACGAGATAGATGGAATTGGGTTGCTACTTGGGTCAGGGTAAGGCCGATTCATGATTTCGTGCGTAATGGAAGTCCATAACAACCCGATTCATTGATTTCATAGTTTGTATTTTATGGATTTTGGTCGGTTTGACTTTTAAAGTCAAACCTGACGGAATGTGGGTCAAGTTTGATTTTCATGGGGTCAAGTCTAGTCCAAGAGTTCATTTGAATCAATTTGGGGTCCAAGTTAGGTTTATTAAAATAGAAATTATGTATACATATATATATATATATATATATATATATTGTATAAAACTTTATAAAACTAATTATTTTATACCCTTTTAAAATGGTTTATTTAAAAGTGTTGAATAGATATATATATATATATATATATATATGTATGTATATATATATATGTATGTATATATATAATCTAAAACTAAACCAACATGTGGTTTAAATTTATAATTCCAAATGTGTAATTATTTTCAAAGTTTTAAGAAAAATAATTATAATGCCACAATATATTATATATATATATATATGTGTGTGTGTGTGTACACACAGTGTGTTATAGAAAATTAATAGGTAACATGAAGTTTATATAGGAATTTTTGTAAAAAGGAAAAAATTTAATTTATGTGACATAATGTGTTTGAACAAATACCGGATTTAATGAAGTAAATAAACTAAAATGGGATCGTAAAACTAGGAATGTTACAGTCTCCCCGTGTTAAGGGAATTTTGTCCCAAAATTTAGCTAATGGAGGCTACTGAATCAGAAAGAATTAGGGTTTGGATTTCCAATGTGTTTTTGACTATCGGTTTGAGGAGTACATTTGATAATAAGATTCAGATCTGTTTTTAAAGGTAAGGTATGAAGGATGGCAGGGGATTTAGTTTTGAATTGAACTTACGGAGGATGTCTGTTGAATAGCATTTAGGTTCTATAGGTGAAATGCATTATATGGAAGGGAATTGATGGGAGCAGGGCTATCAGGGTTTGTTTAAGACGTAGTCCTATATGTTCAGGAATTGTTAGTGGGTAAGAGATTTCACAAACATTGGTCCGTCATACAACATAAAAACCTTACGGGACACGAATAACGCTACTTCTGATAATATGACAGAAACACTTATATATAGGAAGTACCAGCGGCGTATCCACCATGCCCTTTTTATATCACATTAGTTTCGTTACTATATATCACGATAGGTTTTACGTCATAACACACGACAGAATTTGCTATGTTTTCCATGCGTTTGTTTTTATAATTACGTGTGCACCCATAATTATCCAAATCGTCGCATGGTCCGTATAGTTCATCCCATTGTGTGTATGGGCCGGGGGGTAACATCAAATAACATAATTCGTAACTATTGTTTTCACGTATGTGTTGCTAATCAAATAAATATGTTCATAGATAGTAGAGTCAATCAAGTACTAAAGAGAAATAGCGTGGCACAATTTAGGGTTTCATAGTTTCCTCGTGTTTGGACAAGAATACGCCAAAACCCGAGTAGATTTGAAGTTTATAGCTTTCAATTTTACAAGGAATGTATAATGGGATAAGTCTCTTGTAGCAATTGTAAACAGTCTATTTCTGTGTATGATGTAAACATTCATGTTTCATGTACGATCTAGTGCATGTACACTGTACACCAATAGGTTTTAAGTATAGTGTGAGCAATTTGGTATCATGTATATTTTAAGCAAAAATGTTTTCATGTACAAGAAAATATGTATAATGTGATCACTTTAGTATTATGTTCATTGAGTCTTATGCATATCGAAAAACCATCGGGTTTTGTAGGCGATCGAGTGCGTTACTTTGCGTTCATGTATGATGTAAGTAGATAGAGTTTTAACTTTTAAATTCGTTAGTGTTTATATGGACTGTTGATGGCGAAATGATTCACTTTCTGAAGTTGGCTAGCAAACTCAACTTTATAGTGACAAACCGTAATAGATAAAATTAGTTCGAACAAAGACAAGATAACGTAAATGATTAAAATGCGTAATTTATTCTAGATTAGATCTCCATTCGACTCAATCTTGCACTAGCTTCAATTGGTCTCATTCACTGCCTCGGTATTGACTTGGGTTTCATTGATGTTTATGTTGAAGGCACGCCCACAAGCACCACCATGTTTAGTATTGGCAAGTTTTGGGCATTGGTGTCGGTAGTGGTTTGGGTTACCACACTCAAAACAAGCATGCCCGTTAGTAATAGCCGGAACTACTTGATTGGCTCTGCTTCCCTAGTCAGCTTGATTACCCGGTAGTTTAGAGCGGCAATAGTTGGCTACATGACCATACCTTCCACAACTAGCACATAGACGGCATGGTACGTTTGGGACATGATGGTAACTGCATGTGCTGCACAAAGGGTTGTTTCCAACATATTGCTTCTTGGCCATGTTCTGGGTCATAGGGGCAACCTAGTTGACTGGGTGGCTGGAGTAACAACAACAAAGTTTCTAGCCTTTCGCTTCTTGTTGTTGTGATAGGGTTCAGACTTGAGTTCTTTGGGGGGCTCAGAAGGTGTTGTTGTGTCAGAGACTTTCTTGGCACCCTTTCTTGTCAACGTACCCGCCTTCACATGATTATCAGTTAACGTGGCGGATAGGCGGATGGCGTCTTCAAGGGTAGCTGGGTTTCTCCCTAGGACGGTATCTTGAATTTTCATAGGCAGACCACCGATGTATTTTTCAATACCACGAGCCAGCGGTGTAACCATGTGAGGTACTAGAAGACTTAACTCATGAAAACGGGTGGTGTAGGCTAAACTTTCACCACTATCTTAGGCAAGATCCCAAAATTCGGTCTCTAACTTCTTCATTTCGTTGCGAGGACAGAACTCCTCGGTCATGATCCGTTTGACCTCATCCCATGGCAAGGCCATTGCCACATCTCTGCCCCTATTCCTCTTTTCACCATTCCACCAAGTGAGCGCCAGTTTTTGGAAGACGCTGGTGGCATAGCAGACCCGGAGGTTGTTCGGACAGTCGCTGTTGATAAAGGTACTTTCAATGCTCTCGAACCACTGCAAAAGCCCCGTGGCTCCTTTAGTACCATAAAACTTAGTAGGGTTGCACGAGTTAAAGTGCTTGAAAGTACATGGGGGTGGGTTGGCACCACCACCACCACCGTTAGCACTGCCACTAGAGCCACCATTAGCCTGGGTAAGTTGGTTCACAAGTTGGGTGAGAAGAGCAGCAAGGTCATTGTTGGTCTCGCTAGCACGACGGGGAGGCATGCTATAGGTTTAAACAAAACAGCGAGAGGTGTAAGAATTTATGGAAGTTGCTTGAATTTAAAGAGGATAAGATAGTAAAGTAATTAATCATAGTTTGGATTGTAATCAAGTAGTACATAATCACTTGAATACTATGACACATTAAGGTTAATTAAACTCATATAACTTTCAAGGTGACATGCTTTAGCCTATAAGTAAACACTCATCCCGGGAATTCCCAGGAAAGCATACGGATCCCTCGGTTGATTGGGATTTATATGAAATGCTTTCCTAGACAGAAAACCCATGATACATGTGTCACCCTTCCAGATTGCACGTGTCCTCTACTTGTTAATAAAGTTTAAAACCCTAACGAGGTGTAAAAAGAAAGTTAATAAACTTATGTCTTTGAATATGACGTTCCATATGCCATGATGATGATGACATGGAGGAAGGTTGGAGGTTTAGGGTAAGGGTATAGGTATTATTGTTCTTAACTTATTATTTATACAGAACCTAATAAGTCATTGACACATAATATATCAAACATGTAGCACATAGCGTGTAGCATATCATAGAATCATAGAGCATGGCATAAATGGGTGTCCTAAGGTTATAGTCTAGGCCAAAAGTGTCTAATAACCTAATTCTCTATAACCAAGACTCTGATACCAATCTGTCACACCCCAACCGACGGCAAAATATGTCAGGGCGGGACATGTAGCCTGTTCAATAGCACATGGTCAAACTAAAGTTTCATATATTAATTGAATCCAAATTTTTGTAACACTTGTTCAACAAAACATGTACAATTACACAAAGGAAAACAAAGTACACCATAAATGCTTCAATTCATTATTTAACTAAGTCCTCAATCCTATGTGTAGTATCTTGTAAATGATCTCAAAGTTAGTACCTGAAACATGATAAAATGAGAGGGTCAACTATAAATAGTTGGTGAGCATACATAGGTTTTGACACCACAAATAAAGTTTAAAAATGTTTTATACAATTCATACGATACATGGTATATAAGGCATATGGAAAAATCTATAGTTAAACTAAGTGTACAATCATACCTTGTGACTGTTGTGAGACATAACCCGCAGGTTACCCTAATGTAATGTCGGTAACAAACACCCTAACCGGGTGGGTTTGTCAGACGCAATAGATCTATCAATGTTAACCGTTGGCTTGTACTAAGTTAATGACTGTACTAATGTCATGTATATGTAGTCTTAACTCATAGCATTCAAGCATAAAGCACAAATAACACATAACATCATATTATTGAATTGTATATGAGTAAATTGCAAAGAGTGTAACCATGTTTCACCCCAAAAAGTGCAAAATGTAAAAAGGGGCTATGTAAAACTCACATGTATATGTAGTGTGGATAACACGAGCAAGTATGAAGCATAAGTGATTCTCAAATCACAAGTTAACCTAGTGTGAAAAGCATGATTTTAAATTAATAATATGCACAAGGTCTAATGATAGGTCTAATGTTCATCGAGTCTTGTTACGTGTGAATTCGTTTAAAGTTTGTGTCATTTTTATGTGGAAAAATATAAGTCGTCACAAAGTTTGGTATAAACTTGTAACTTCAAAATGTTATAGGAAACTATTATTGTAGGGTTCATAACTAAACAAAATTCTTTTTATTTATTTAAAAATAATAATATCCGTACACAAAGTAATTTGATTTTAAAACGAATAATTCTATTTATTTATTTATTTATGACAATGCGTCAAAATAATTACTTAACGCAATGTGTAAAAATATAATTTGGTAAATTTATTCATTTATTTATTGTTAAAGAAATAAAGAAAAATGTATATAAATGTATATATATATATATATATAAAAGTTTTTTTTTATTTATAAATCTAGTATATATGTATAGATATATATAGGAAAAACACTTGATTGAAATTTTTTTTTTTATATGAAACATCTTGTCAAATTTAGTTTCTTTGTTTAATTATTTAAAATATATTTTTAAATAATTAAAATGGGGTTTTTAAACAATTAATTTGTAAAAATAGATATTTTATGTTAAACTTACAAACTTTTATAGTTTTCTGTTTTAAATGATGTATGTTTTAAAAAATAATTTTTATAAAAAATTTGGGTTGTTAAAACTGATTTTAAAAAAGAAACAGACCACCCGGTTCGAACCCGGGTGACTTCTGTGCAGGGCATCAGTGTTTACCACTGAACCAGGGGCTAATTCTTGTTAAATACCCGGTTTGATTTGCATGTAACGTGTTCAGAGTAGAGGGCCAGGTTTTGGCCTTGTGACACGCGCAAAAAGACCGGTCTCTGTGGGTTTCGAACCCACGCCTCTGGTCCGACGGTGCAATGCCTTAACCGGTCAGACCAGATGGTTTCGCTGGTAGATAGAGATGTAAATTTAACAAATGTGTTTAATAACTCGTTTCAGGAATTCCTAATTAGAACCCATATGAACAGCCCGCAAATTTTACACGAATTCTAGTTTGAAGCCTCCTGTCTTATGAATTGGCAATGGGCTTTCGACCCTTACATGAAAATGAACCAAATGGCATAAACCATACCTGAATCGGTTGAGTACAGAGGGCCGACGACTAGACGTTCAGCGGCGGAGCTTAAGCGTGATTTCCGGGATTGAAACGCGTTTTATTAATCGAATTGGATCGGATTGATTCGGCTTTGACTCCACAAAGTCAAATGGGTTTAAAATTTGAATTCAACCACGGGATAGATGAAATTGGGCTGCTACTTGGGTCAGGGTAAGGCCGATTCTTGATTTCGTGCGTAATGGAAGTCCATAACAACCCGATTCATCGATTTCATAGTTTGGATTTTATGGATTTTGGTCGGTTTGACTTTTAAAGTCAAACCTGACGGAATGTGGGTCAAGTTTGATTTTCATGGGGTCAAGTCTTGTCCAAGAGTTCATTTGAATCAATTTGGGGTCCAAGTTAGGTTTGTTAAAATAGAAATTATGTATACATATATATATATATATATATATGTATATGTATATATATTTATATTTTATATAAAACTAATTATTTTATACCCTTTTAAAATGGTTTATTTAAATGTGTTGAATATATATATATATATATATATATATATATATATATTGTCTAAAACTAAACCAACATGTGGTTTAAATTTATAATTCCAAATGTGTAATTATTTTCATAGTTTTAAGAAAAATAATTATAATGCCACAATATTATATATATGTGTGTGTGTACAAAGTGTGTTATAGAAAATTAATAGGTAACATGAAGTTTAGATAGAAATTTTAGTAAAAAGGAAAAAAATTTAATTTATGTGACATAATGTGTTTGAACAAATACCTGATTTAATGAAGTGTTTGTATAAACTAAAATGGGATCATAAAACTAGGAATGTTACAGATTGGGTTGTATACTTATGCAACGAGGAAAAGTAATTGCTTATGGCTCGCGACAGTTAAAGATTCACGTACCCGAATCACGATCTTGAGTTGGCGGCGGTAGTTTTCGCATTAAGGATATGGAGACACTACCTGTACGTGGTTAAATGCACCATTTATTCTGATTACAAGAGCCTGGAGTACTTCTTCAAACAATCAGAATTAAACATAAGACAAAGAAGGTGGTTGGAACTGCTAAAAGATTGTGATTGTGAAATATTGTACATCCAAGCAAGGCAAACGTAGTGGCTGACACCTTAAGTAGAAAGGAAGAGCCGACACACCTATCCGGATCAAGGCATGTCAGTTGATTATAACACCGGACCTTATGAATGAGATAGCGAAGGCACGAGGTGAAGCACTATTGGAAAGGAATGTGAAACGAGAAAGAATAGTATGACAACAAGGTAACCTGGAGACTAATACGTACGGTGTACGAACTCGTTTGGGCCGGATGTGGATACCTAAGAGTGGTGAACTTAGGGCCAAAATCTTTGATGAGGCCCATAAGTCTCGCTACTCTATCCACCCCGGGACGAACAAAATGTATCAAGACTTGAAGAAAGAATACGGGTGGCCTGGTATGAAGAAAGATGTGACCGAATATGTGAGCAAGTGCCTAACTTGTTCACGAGTTAAGGCTGAGCACCAGAAACCATGCGGTAAAATGCAACCTTTGCTAATACCAAAATTGAAATGGGAAGAGATCATGATGGACTTCATTACCATGCTACCGCGAACAGCTAAAGGCAATGATACCATTTGGGTGATCGCGACCGCTTGACAAAAAGTGCTCACTTCTTACCGATACGTGAGGATTTTTTGTCTGAGAAGCTAGCAGAGTTATTCATCAATGAAATTATGAGCAGACTTGGCATGCCATTTACGATTGTGTCTGACAGGGACACTAGATTCACATCAAGGTTTTGGAAGAAATTCAACGAAACAATGGGCACTAGACTAATATTAGCATTGGTTACCATCCTCAGATCGATGGTCAATCTGAAAGGACCATATAGACTATGGAGGACATGCTCCGAGCCTGTATCATTGATTTCGGTGGGGGTTGGGATAGCCATTTGCCATTAGCAGAATTTTCATATAATAACAGCTATCACTCAACCATTGGCATGCCGCCATTTGAGATGTTGTACGGAAGGAGATGTATAACCCCGGTGTGTTAGGGAGAAATTGGACAAAAAGACTTTGTGAGTCTCGAAGTGGTTAAAGCTACTTCAGAGAAGTTTGAACAGATAAAAGCACGTATGAAAGCCGCTAAACATAAATCATATGTGCATAAGAGAAAAAGAGACTTGGATTTTAGGTAGGGGACATGGTCCTGTTAAAAATGTCACCCTGGAAGGGAATCATACGATTCGGGAAACGAGGCAAACTTAGTCCAAGGTTTGTCGGACCTTTCAAAATTCTAGCAAGAGTTGGTCAAGTTGCTTACCGACTAGACCTACCTGACGAGCTCAGTGGAAATCACCCTACGTTCCACGTGTCGCATTTACACAAGTGCCTAGCTGACGACACAGCTCACATACCTTATGATGAGATCGAAGTAGATAACAGTTTGAACTATGTGGAAGAACCAATAGCTATTCTTGACCGAGCTGAGAAACGACTACGCAGCAAAACAATACCTTTGGTCAAAGTCCAATGGAAACACAGAAAAGGGTCAGATGCTACTTGGGAGAAAGAGGCAGAACTGAAAGAATTATACCCTCGATTCTTTAACTGATAACAGGATTCAAGGACGAAACCTCTATAAGGAGGGTAGAGTTGTAACATCCCGAATTTGTTAAATAAATAATACAAGAACGGGATTAGCTCGTGGATTTAATGAAAGATGAAAAGGGAAGGAACGGGCTTGGGGCTTGACTCAAAGGGGCTAAAGGAGCTCATGTATAAAGGAAAGAACCCAGCTCCTCCAACCTCACTTCACCATTTACGTAAGTTGTAGAGTGAGAAAGGGGAATCGGGTTAGAGAGAGAAAGCTTGGGGAAACGGCTCAAAAGCTCGGCGACCGTCCCTTGACATCACGGGAGCACATAGCAACCGAATGCAGCCCACAACAGGTAACCATTCGACCCAGATCTGACATTTTTGGGTTTCCGGTAAAGAATGCGAAAAAGGTTAAGACTTTACGTATGAAATTCTAAACAAACCATAGATCTGTGTTCATGGATTAAAAAGGAACGTTTTGAACGTTAAAAGTTTAGAGTTTGAACAATTGGAAAACATGGATCAGATCTAGGGTTCTGATTGGGGAAGAAGGCCGCGCAGGAGAACTTAACACCGTTTTGAGCAAACTTTTCAAGTTCGCTGACTCATGTTCGCCCAAAGAAATTAACTAGCGAACTTACCTAAGTCCGCCTAGTTTCAATAGGAAGCAAACTTACCCAAGTTCGCCTAAAGTCAAAAGTAGCGAACTTGCCCAAGTTCGCCTATGTTTAATAGTAGCAAACCTACCTAAGTTCACCTATGTTAGAGGAAGCAAAACTCAATGTTTGGCGAACTTACCAAGTTCGCCTAAGCCCAAAAATGGCGAACTTACTCAAGATTCGCCTAAAAGAATGGAAACGTGTAGTGTCGTTTAGGTGCTTTATCTTATCTTATTCGCCTAAGCCCAAAAAAGGCGAACTTACCCAAGTTCGCCTAAGCCCAAAAACAGACACTCTGAAGATTGTTCTTGTTTGATTATGTCTTTTGTATGTTTGATGTATTCAGTCTCCGTTGTATTTGTGTTATCGAGTTGTAATCTTGTTTGTTAGAAATTGTACTTGTACTTAGTCGTTTCAGTCATTTTGTCTTGTGCGTACTAAGCAAGTACGCAGGAGGATTGTTCCTGAGTACTTAGCTAGTGCACATAGGTTGTCCTGCGTACTTAGCTTGTACGCAGGAGGTAAGCCCTACATACTTACTTGTACGCAGACAACTGTTCTGTTAGTATAAATAGCCGGTTACAATGTTCTCTAAGTACGCTTTCACTTGTAATATCCAGAAATCTTGGAAAGCAACTTGTAATCGGTTGTTGTTGATAAGAGACGGAGTATTTTGTTACATGTGTTTGTTGTTGATTTCCTTGTAGATTGTATTCCATCTAGTCTCGGGGGATTCCGCGCCCTGTTATACTAGAAACTCACCCACACGTGATAGATCCGAGAAACCCGGGACCTACAAATCATCATCATCCGACACCGCCGATGAGATATTCTTCAAAACAATCGTATTCGTTGCCCAAGCTTTGGTACAACAAGTTGAACCTTCACAGGCAAGAACCAGAAAAGCATGTCTCATCTGGGATTGTGAAGTTGCTCATAATCTTATGGTACAAGACTATTTTGCTGAAACACCCACTTATCCCAAAGAACCTTTTACTCATCGTTTTCGAATGGAATGACCACTATTCGTTCGAATAGTTGAAGATTTGGAGAGAGAGAGGGAGAGGTGCCATGGTTACAATAAATGTTTGATGCGAGAGGCAGAATTTGTTTTACCGCCTTACAAAAATGCACCATCGCAATTCATCAAATAGCATACGACACCAGTAATGATGCATTCTATGAATACTTGAAGATGTCCGAACGAACTATCATGTTATGTATTTACAAATTTTGTAAAGGTATAATTAATTTATATGGCAGGAGATATTTACGAAAGTCGACTTCAATCGACATTCAACAATTATATGAGGCACGTGAAGCTAGACACAACTTTCCCGGAATGCTTGGGAGTGAGGAAACTGCCCTAATGCGTGGCGAGGTCAATATACGTGTGATGATCCTCTGCATCCGTTTATAATGCTAGAAGCAGTAGCATCACAAGATCTATGGATTTGACATGCATTTGGTGTTGTCGGTTCCAACAATGACAATAATGTTTTGGAGTAGTCGCTTATTTTCAACGATATGATTGATGGCACCGCATCAGACTCGTCATTTGTACTAAGAGGATTAAAGTATAAGCATGATATTTATCTTGGAGACAGAATATGTCCCAGATATTCTACAATTGTGAAATCGTTTATGTGTCCGTATGGTGACAAAGTAGCTCATGACTCAGCAAGAAAGGATACCGAGCGGGCATTCGGTGTCCTAAAACAACGTTGGCATATCATGCAAAATCCCGCACGAGCTTGGTCGCCAAACAAAATCAAGAACGTAATATATGCGTGCATAAATTTGCATGATATGATTTTAGAATATGAGGGACAAAACGATTTATCATATAATGAAGCTGAAATGGAGCCTTCGTCTGTAAAACTTAATGACGATCGAAGGCGAGCAGACCGTTTTGAGATACGCAACCGAGAAATGCATAATCAACTTGAAACGGATTTGATTGATTATATTTATGAGTGTTCACTAGAGTAGTTTTATTTTTATTAAATAATGTAATGTTTTATTTTATTAAATAATATAATATTTTTATTTATATGTTATTTTAAATAATTAAATGTTTTATTTATTAAATTACTTTTTTGAAAATTAATTAATAAATTGTTTAAAAAAATCACTTATACTCACTAATCATACCCCTCAAGTGAGTGGAAAGTAAGGGAGGTGAGTGATACGATGCATACCTAAGACTCGGTTTTTGGTTATGATTATTAACCATGTCCAATGCCCTTGTGATCATACACGTGCCCCTAAGTTTATTCGTAAACCCAACCCCAAAGAAAAGAGAGGCGGGCACAACTGACAACAAACAAAGCAACTACATCAAAGCGAAATTACACCATAGAGCCCAAGAAATGGACTTATATTTTGATCTATTAATGTTGAAGCACTTTTGTGTGACAAACACTTTGGATAGAGTCTTAGTTTATGTACTTTCGTTGTTTGTATTTGTCTTTTTTTGTAAGCGTCTGTATGTATTAGTTATTGAGTTGTATTTACTAATGCATGTTGTTAGTTGCTTAATTCTCTAAGTGTTTTGCGCACTTAGTATGTGCGCAGGAATTAGTTCCTGCATACTTAGCAAGTACGCAAAAATACTATGCGTACTTGCTAAGTACGCATGAGCAATTTGCCCTGCACACTTGCTAAGTGTGCAGAGTTCAGGTCTTGTATAAATAGGATAGGTTGACAGTAGATAGGTATGCAGACTATTGTGCACTCAGTATTTTTCTCTCTGTAACCTTCAAGTGTTTATAATAGACGAAATTTTAAAGTGATTCTCTTGTCGGTTTACTTTATGTTGTTTGATTCTCCACCTAGTCACGGGTATTCCGCACCCGGGCCGACGATCCGCCACACCCGAGGGAGCTACAAGTGGTATCAGAGCTTTGCTCTTGATTTCGAGTGTTGTGAGTGTGTTTGGAGTATTTTTCTACACATCCTACAGAGTTTTTGCAAGCAAAAGTGGGTATTTTTGTTAATTTTTGTGATAAATTAGGGGTAGCTCTTGAGCACTAATTTAGAAGCAAAAATCACTCAAAAACCGACTTTTGTTGTGTATTTGAGCGTTTTGAGCATCAAAGGTTGGTTAGAAACGAGTTTCTGACCCTTTGGCTCATTTTGTTTGGTCAATTTTTCGATTTCTGCCATCTCCGGTGAGTTTCCAGTGACCGGAAAAGGTTGGTGAGAGTTGGTGAAAAGGTGACCTGCGTACTTACCTTATTTGGCAACAAGTACAGTCTTGCTACGTACTTACCAAGTACGTAAGACCAATCTTGGTGCGTACTTAAGTTATTTCCTGCGTACTTATCATTTACTCATGCGTACTTATCAAGTACGCAAGAGCAAATCCTAACTACGCAAGACTACGTCTTAAGTGCGCAAGGCCAGTTTAAGTGCGCAAGTTTCTATGATTTTTCTGAAATTTGACTAAGTGTTCACCATGTCAAATCTTCAGAACCTCGGTAACCATCTGAACTATGACAACGAGATCGGAACCCCTCAGAAACCGCCAAAGCTGCTTAATGTAAATGATTATTCAAACTAGAAAGCATGCTTTGAGCATTATATTTCTTATACCGATTCTTCGTTGTGGATACCCATTTTAGAGGGCTATAAGCATCCCACATACATTTACCTTGATGACGAAGTTCCCAAGCCTATCTCTAAACTTGATGAAGAAGAAAAGAAAGTTTATGATAGAGAGAAGAAGGCACATGGGTCTATCACTATGGCCTTGACTAGGGAGTTATTCCACAGCTTCAGAGGATATGATAACTCCAAGGATCTCTGGAAGGCGTTACAAAAGAGATTCGAGGGCAATACTGACATCAAGAAAAGTAAACGGGATCTTCTCAAGAAGCAGTATGAGTGCTTCAGATTTCTGGAGAACGAATCCATAGATGAACTCATCTCTAGATTCTATCATTTGCAGACTGAGTTGAAAGCTTTTGACCTCATCTATCCAAATAAGGGATTAGTTGAAAATTTTCTGGATGCTTTGCCACCCAAATTTGAGATGTATAGTACCCTGATGAGAGAGAATTCTAAGTTTTATGAGATGACAATCGATGAGGCAATTGGAAAGGTTCAAGCACATGACATGAACCTAAAAAGAAAGGAGAGGAAGACCTCAAATACAAGACCCTTCTATGTATTATGGGACGTCTTCTACAACCAAGTCATCGGGCTCTGGAATTGCCCTTTTCTCAAGAAACTCTCATTAGGAAGAAACTGTAAAGGCTTGTGGTGGTCATGAATGCTATGCAGCATCTGGTTCTGGATCTCATCATCAGAACTCCTCAAGAAATCCTTCTCCCACATCTTCAGCTAACCAATCAGCAATAGCCAAGATAGCTAAAGATCATGTGGCTTTATTCTCATCTTGCATGCTTGCCTATGAGAACTTCATTGGAGGTAAGCTAACGGATCCTGAAACTATCGAAGAAGACTTTAATCAGGTGGATCTGGATGATATGGAGGATATGGATATTCAATGGAATATAGCCATGATCTTGAGGAGGGTAAAGCGTTTCCTGAACAGAACTGGCCGAAAGTTCATTGGTGGCCATTCTAATGCTAAGGTTGGTTTTGACAAATCCAAGGCCAAGTGCTACAAGTGTCTGAACTTTGGACACTTTGGTCATGAATGTCAAAAGGACAGAGCACCGGCTTCGAGTTTCACCAGACCTAGCCAAGGAAAAAACCAAGGCTACAACAACTCAAACAACCACAATCAAAGCCAAGGTGGAACGTCCAATGCATTGGTGGCTCAACAGGGCGATAGCTTTGATTGGGGTGTTCATCTGGAGGATGCTCTTATTGCACAAACTCAGGTTAATCTCATGGCTGAGATTATGGAGATGATGGAAGCTGAGGAAAGGGAAGCTTCTGTGGCTGATCCAGAAGAGTCTACAACTGTTGTTGCCCTCATGGCTATTGGAGAGGCGTCTTGTTTATCAAATGAGGTAGATTCTAATCCTTTTACTGTTATTTCTTGTTCCAAATGTCTAAGCTTTAAGGTTGAAAACTCTAAGCTTCAAGAAAAGGTCGAACCCCTTCGTATTGCAGTGTTAAGCTACAAGGAAAACGAAAAACAATTTAAAGATTCAATTGAAACGTTGAAGAAAGAAAAACATGATTATTCACTTAAAATTAGGAGTTTCACTTGGATGTTGCACATAAGGGGTTAGAGAAAAGGAACAATGAGATCAACAAACTGCAAAATGAGATCTTGCAGTTGAAATGTACTAATGAGAAGTTGAAAAATTCTCGTTTTGTGGTGGAACACTACGAGTCTGTAGTGAGGCAATTGAATGGCTTAGGGTTTGGTACTAATGCTATTCCTCCACCAGTTAGCGGGAAATTTGTCAACGGCTTAATAGACATTGATTTGTCTTGCCTTGATGAGTCCTCAGGTAAGGATGATTCCTCTAACAAGGATGATTCCTCAAGTAAGGCTGACTCCGCATCTAATGAGGAGTTCTTTACTGTTGCTGATGATGGGTCTGTAAGCACCTGCCCTGAAGGAGTAGTATCTAAGGAGTTGTTATGTGAACAGAAAGTTAAGAAAAACATTATCACAAATAGTGACAATCGTATTTTGACTGAACCCGATATCATTGAATCAAATTATAAATTAAAGGTAATGCTTTATGGGGGGTATAAACACATTAATCAAGTTAAGAAAGAATCTTTTTCAGCTCATTATGGGCTTGGTTATAAAAAAAATTTGCAAAAATATTATACTCCCAAAAACCAATCTTTATCGGGTCAAACTCCTATTCACCAACCAACTCCTCCTGCTCATAATGCTGAGTCATCAAATGCCAGATCTAATGAGCCTTACAGGAGGACTTACACAGACAAGAGGACATGCTTTCACTGTGGTATGGTTGGTCACATTTTTGTGAACTGCCCTTCTAAGAACCATGGGAAACGGCCAATTGTTTCACAACCGGCTGTCTTCCCTAAGTCACCACCAGTGAAGCATCCCAAAAGTCCAAAAGCAAGTGTAGTGAAACCACCAGTAAAATCTATGGTAAAGCCAAAGATCACATCTGAGGCTAAACCATATGTTTCAAGAAAAAGAAAGCATCCTGCTAAACCTTGTGTATCAACCTCTGGTAGTACACCTACTGGTGAGAAACCTATGGTGAAACTCTCTAAGCCACAGAGAAGGAGAAGGAACAAGAGGTTGAGAAAGCTTGAACAGCTGACTAAAATTCAATCAGGTGAAGCTTCCACCAGTTCACTTGTTGCTGTTGAATATAAGTCTATTGTTCCAGTTAAGAAAAAGAAGGGATCCTGGAACAACAAAGATAAAACTTATCAATCTCCTAGTCCCAATTCTTCTACAGATTCATCCATTTTTAAAAGTCACGACTATGAGTTAATTGAGGTTGTTTATTTTAAGAAAGACGGACGACCCAAGACCACTATGGCTTGGGTCTCCAAATCTAATTATTTCTTTTTGTGACTCGTGCAGGGACATCCGAAGGGTACTATCTCTAATCATTGGTATGTAGATAGTGGATGCTCCCGGCACATGACAGGTAACATGGCCCTGCTTCAAGATGTTAAACCATTCAAAGGCGGCTATGTGGCCTTTGCTGGAGAGAAAGGCGGTAGTATCACGTGTAAAGGCGTGGTGTCAAATGGTTGTGTGAGATTTGACAATGTCAACTACTGCGAGCAGCTAAAGCATAACTTGTTGAGTGTCTCCCAAATGTGCGACAAGGAGTACTCAGTGATGTTTGACAAGAATGAATGCTTGATACTCAAACATGGTTTTGAGGTTCCTGAAGACTGGATTCTGATGAGAGCGCCAAGGACAAACGACACCTATCAGATTGATATGAGCGTGGCAACAACCACCTCATCAGTTTCTATGTATTTGCTTACCAAAGCAACAGAACTTGACTCTATCTTGTGGCATAGGAAACTCGGACATATTTCTTATCGTAAAATGAATCATCTTGTCCGAAACGGTTTGGTAACCGGTGTTCCTAAGCTGAGATTTATCGTTGCAGATGATTGTATGCCTTGTAAAAAGGGTAAACAGCAACGGAAGTCTCACAAGCCCAAGCTCCAAAACTCCATCGATACCCCTTTGGAGCAATTACATATGGATTTGTTTGGCCCCATAAGTATCAGGAGTATTGGAGGTAAGTCATTCTGTCTGGTTGTAACTGATGATTTCTCACGTTTTTCTTGGGTGTATTTTTTAGGTCCGAAGGACGAAACTGCCGATATTCTTCAATACCTGATCCTGAGCTTGGAATCTCTTTACAAGTTGAAGGTTTGAACAATAAGAAGTGACAACAGAACTGAGTTCAAGAATAATTTGTTGGAACTTTTCTGTCTCAAGAAGGGGATCCGTCACAAATTTAGTGCCCCGTACACACCTCAGCAGAATGGAGTCGCAGAGCGGAAGAACAGAACATTGATTGAGACTGCAAGGACAATGCTGTCAGATGCAAAGCTTCCTGTCACTTTCTGGGCAGAAGCAGTTAATACAGGTTGTCATGTCTTGAATAGAGTTCTGGTTGTGAAGAGGCACAACAAGACTTGTTATGAGTTGATCAACAATCGACCTCCCAATCTTGATTATCTAGTTCCTTTTGGTAGTCCTTGTTCCTTGTTGCTACAATACAAAGACCGCAAGTCTAAGTTTCATGCAAAAGCAGTGGAAGGCATCTTCTTAGAATATGTTGCCAACTCGCCTTGCAAAAGAGTGTACAATATAGGAACTCGTACTGTCGAGGAGTGGTTTAAAGTGGATTGTAGTAAGCACAGCTTCCACCAGAACCAAATGCTCCAGCTTGGGGTTTTGATTATGATGCGCTATTCAAATCTTTCAATCTTCCAGATTTGTCTGCAAATGATGCCGCAAATGTATATGAATTATTTGGTGGCGGTGATGACTCCAATTTCTCAACATGTGCTACTGTACCTATTGTAACTCCTGATTCCAATGCTGCATCTGCATCTGGAACTCTTAATGGTGATAACAATGAAGATGTTCATGTTGACGGAAATGACGCTCAAGCAAATCCTAACATTAGTGTAGGAAAGGAAGCTCCAGCTGATGCAATTAACATTGAATCTTCATCTTTTGGAACACAGGATATGGGGGAGTTAAGCATGAACCTCGATTCAGAAATTCAGGAACTAAATGTACCAGAGATGAGAGTGCATAAGAATCATCCAATTGACAACATTATTGGTGATCCTCATGTCGGTGTTCAAACTCGTCATCGAACCATTGCTGAGAACACTAGTCTCTACTCTGAGATACTTGACACTAGTGTCATGGAAACATGTCTGCATGCTGCATTCGTGTCCCAGTTAGAGCCGAAGAATGTGAAAAAGGCTCTCACTGACAACTGCTGGATTGAGGCAATGCAAGACGAACTGTCTCAACTCCAAAGGTTGCATGTGTGGGATTTGGTTGACTTGCCAAGGGGCGTACAACCAATTGGCACCAGATGGGTGTTCAAATGCAAGACGGATGATCGTCATGTTCTGGTGAAGAACAAAGCAAGGTTGGTTGTTCAGGGTTTTTATCAACAAGAGGGCTTGGATTACACAGAAGTATATGCCCCAGTTGCTAGACTTGGAAGTCATTCGACTGTTTCTGGCTTATGCCTCATATGTTGGCTTCATGGTCTATCAACTTGATGTGAAGAGTACTTTCATGTATGGAAAAGTACATGAAAAGGTCTATGTCACTCAACCTCCCGGCTTTGAAGATCCGCATAATATCAACAAAGTGTACAAGCTCGACAAATCACTTTATGGTCTTCATCAAGCACCTCGGGCATGGTATGAGACTTTATCTAAGCATCTACTGTCTAATGGTTTCAACCGTGGACAGATCGACTCGACCCTCTTCATACGGAAAGCAGGAGGTGATATTCTTCTTGTACAAGCGTATGTCGATGACATTATCTTCGGGTCTACAAATGAAGAGATGTGTAGGGAATTCGAACAGGTGATGAAGTCCAAGTTTGAAATGAGTAACATGGGTGAACTGTCGTTCTTCCTAGGTCTACAAGTCGGTCAAAGAGAGGACGGCATTTATCTGCATCAAACAAAGTATGTGCAGGACATCTTGTCGAAATACAAGATGAATGATAGCAGTACTTATGGCACACCTATTCCCATCAGTCATGGTCTGCATCCTGACAAAGATGGAAAGGATGTGGATTGCAAATTGTACCATGGAATGATCGGATCTCTTATGTATCTCACTGCTTCAAGGACAGATATAATGTTTATTGTATGCTTGTGCTCAAGGTTTCAGTCACAATCGAAGAAGTCCTATATGATAGCTGTAAAGAAGATTTTCAGATACTTGAAAGGGAAACCCCGATTGGGTCTTTAGTACTCTAAGCAGCAGTCTTTTGACTTCAAAGCCTACATTGATTCATATTATGGCGGTTGTAACCTTGATAGAAAGTCAACTTCTGGTGGATGTCAATTCTTAGGAGACAGACTGGTTTCCTAGCAGTGTAAGAAGCAGTCAACGGTTTCTGTCTCAACATGTGAAGAAGAATACATTGCTGCAGCTAGCGGTTGTTCTCAAATATTGTGGATTCAGCAGCAATTGAGAGACTACGGCTTGAACTTCACTGGAACTCCTCTGTTCATTGACAACAATGCCACAATCTCCATCACAAATAACCCGGTGAAACATTCCAAAACTAAACATATTGAAATTCGCCATCATTTCATCTGTGAATGTGCTGAAAAGCATCTCATTAAACTTGTAAAGGTTCACACGGATGATAATCTTGCTGACCTTTTCACTAAGGCGTTTGACCGATCCCGTTTTGAGCATCTTGTCAACTTGATAGGAATGTTCAATCCAGAGTGAAAACTTGTTCTTTTTAAATCAATTCAATTCATGAAAGTTAAATTTTATTTCTCTTAAAATTTCTATAAAGTTCTTTTAATTTTCAAATATTTTATAAAAATTCACACAAAATAGAAAATGGATAAAATTTCAGAGTAATCTTGAGAAAAGAGGAAATGATAGTACATCAGAACTGATCTAAACACCATAGATTGCTCATATGGGAAATGATTGCGTCATGCTTACTTAATTGTTTAAATTGTTATGTTTTTAATCTGCTTATTTACAAGTAATTTTAATTGTCAGTAGGCTGTAGGCATCTTTGAATCACTAGTAGTGTGGAAACTAAATATAGACTACAACTATGATTTGAACCCATGTATGCATGTGTGTGTGTGTAAAAGAATACAAAAAGATCATTATCAGATAAAGGATGTTAGATTTTGGCAATAATTCTCTTAAGAGACCAGTTTCGGGTTAGGTCGTTAGCACAATTAATGCGGTTCATCTCACTGCCCATACTCACAAGTATGCAATGAGAGATTGAATCAAGACATGTCTCTACATCAACCGTGGAGCGTGTATTCACCCTTGAATCACTCCTGATTCATTGAATTCAAATCCAGATAAAAGTTGGATTCCCCTACCCTAATACTCAAACACCATATTCATTATTCTGAATCATCATACCGATATTCAATGAAGAAATCAAATGAAACCAAGACAAATGAATCACTTGATTCTGAATCTTATGATTCCTGATAATCCATATGGATTCTGCTTGATTTTTCCTGTGCTAATTGATGTAGCCTCATTCTGGAAATTTAGAAAATCATTGGGAAAATCTTCGATGCCTTGAGATAGTGCAATTTACATTAATGTAGCATATCAGTGGGGTACACGTTGTATATCTATTAATTAATACCTTAACACACAAGA
This sequence comes from Smallanthus sonchifolius, assembly GCA_023525975.1. Classification (NCBI taxonomy): domain Eukaryota; kingdom Viridiplantae; phylum Streptophyta; class Magnoliopsida; order Asterales; family Asteraceae; genus Smallanthus; species Smallanthus sonchifolius. Next base: position 49,146,735 of record CM042023.1, read on the forward strand.
ATGTGATACATAGATGCTTATAGTTTCAAATCTTATAATATTGTCAACTTAAATTACTTGTTTATGTGCTTATTACGTATGAATAAACAGTAATCCATGACATGATCCCATATTCTTTGATGTTTATCTTGTATCCTTTTTTGCTATAAGTTAGCCTGATATGATCCTCTGCTCGTGTCTTTGAACAAAGATAGTGTGTTTGTATATTCGTGTATATTTCTATCTAGAAAAGATCAAAAATATTTTAAGTTTGTGTACAGTTCAATTTTAATCAGAAAAGCCAAAAATATTTGTGTTTAACCTTCTTGAATTGACTTTGAATCCTCTTGATTGAATGCTTTTATCTTGTTCGTTATTTGACTTGAAATCTTCATAAATTGAGTTGAAAGTTTGTGCACACAAGGGTCTCTGCGTACTTGATAAGTGCGCATGAAGTAAACCCTACATACTTACTAAGTACGCAAGACTTAAGTCATGCATACTTAGTAAGTACGCAGGAGTTAAGTCCTACTCACTTAGCAAGTAAGCAAGACTATTTTGTGTTGGGTATATATACAGGACTTAGAAAAATTTCAGAAGTTTATCTCATTCAAATCTTTTTCTACTGTTGAATTCCCTCTGCACACTTTTACTCATAAAATTTCGTGTGTTCCTAACCGATTTTTCGTCACGATTGTAGTATCATCATTGTCTTAATATCATCTGGTGAGAATCGTAGAGCATTTCATCCATTAAATCTCGACTTAAGAACCGACTTAGAACTTTGAATATTTAGGGTTGAATCTTGATTTTTGGACAATATTTTGGTTGTTTTGGTAACACACTATAATTAAAACTTTCTTAGAATCAACAATCGATCCTTATTCAGTCCTTAATCGTCCTTAGTGACTCTTGATTTTGACCTTGACCCCTAGATTGACCGTCGATTCGTCTGAGTGGTTTTTAGGTTAAAATTTGACAAGAATAGTAGTTCATTGATGTTGATATTGGTTCCACAAGTCTTAATCATGGATTTCGACCTTGTGGTGATCCTAATCCACATCAATGTTGATCATCAGTTGAAAAATTGGATTTCTGGAACATTGTGCAATTCTTGCGCACTTAACAAGTACGCAAGAAGTAATTCCTGCGTACTTGTTAAGTACACAAGAACAAATCCCTGCGTACTTGCTAAGTACGCAGGACCAACACTTGTGAAATTTTTCTAAGTCTTAAATTCAGTTCAATGAGTAACTGCTATACTTTGTCATGTGTATTCAATTCCAATGAATCTTCTTGTTCTTATTATGCTTTCTGCGTGTTTTTGCAGTGATGGCTCTTGCCTTTACCAGTGAGTTCAACCTCCTAGTACATACAGAACCGGAATGGAAGGGTGCTGCACTACAATACCGAGAGATAGTTGACTTCTTGAACCGTTCAAGGATCAGCTATGCTATATCAGCAGACCCAATTGTATCAAGACCATACCTGGAGCAGTTCTGGGAGACAGCGAAACATGACTGCACAGTAACCCCTAACGTTATACGGGCTACCGTGGCGGGTCATGACATCGCCTTTTCTGAAGACACTATTCGACGGGTCTTACAGTTCCGAGATCTCGCCACTGATCCAACAGCCTATCCTGACTACTTCGTGGATGGATGTTGGAGGCAGCGTATGGGATATGTCGGTGTTCAAGATTATTCTTCCTACAAGAAGATGTGGGTGCTCGATCAGTGGAGGTACTTTGCCCACGTGATGATCATGTGCATCTCTTCGAGAAAGGCGGGGAAGGATGCAATGGGACATGATCTTGCAGCAACCATGGTTGGCTTATCTCTCAACATGGGCTATAACTTCTCAAGATACATCTTCAAAGCATTAAATGATCAGATAAATACGGCTGAGAGGTTTAGATTCCTGTTATACCCAAGATTTGTGCAACTACTGATAAATGATGCGTTGCCAAATCTGTCTGCTACTGGGGAGAGATTGCAAGTAAAGCGGGTGGACAAGAGGGTGTTTGAACAATTCTTAAAGCCAGGCAGTGTAGAACCTACCCCTGAGCACACCGCACTCTTTGGCCACCTGATAAATGAAGCGTATGTGGCACCAGATGATTGGAGATGGTTTAGTCATGATTTTAAGCCTGAACTCAGTGAACATTCTGATGAGCAACAAGAAGAGGATGACGTTGAAAGTGTTGATGAATCGTCTAAAGGAGGAGACGAAAAAGTAGTTAATGATGGTGCTGAAGGGTCCAACTCCGAAGATATAGAGTCTGATTCTGATGATGCACCGTCACAGGTACACCCGAGAAGATTGACAAAGGTAACCCTTCCTGAGTCATCTTCAAAGAGAAAGCGACAAACGATGAGCAGTGAATACGAGCCAGATTCTGACTCTGACGCTGCTATACAAAGACAAAGACGTGAAAGTATAAACAAAAACCGGGGGGATAAGCAGCAATAAGCTATTCCTCGTGAGGTGGAGGATTGTGCTCAGAGGCAAGTAGAAGTATCGGCTGCGAGTACTGATTCAGGTTCTACCCCACCTTCACAACAGCTGTACCGCAGACAGCGGAGAAGGCCACAAGTAACACTTGATGTGGCGGTCACTTCTATCACAGAGGAGGTTCCTGTGATAGTGACCCTCCCTGTACCATTTGTCCATGTGGCGGTGACAACTCCGATTCTTACAGAGTCAGTCACCATCACACCTTCCATCACTCCTACAACCACCATCCTATCCACAATCCCTACTACCACCACTGAACCTATCAGTCAACCCTACAACTATGAAGACTTTACTCAGGGATTTGACTTTGATACGATCTTCTCATCCCCACTTCATAATGCTGAAGCTTCTACGTCCAGGAATCCTGATCCAAATTCTACGTCCAGGAATCCTGATCCAAATGATGCAAGGATTGATACTTTGGAAACCAAAGTTGCTGCTCTACTGGAAACTGTTCGAAAATCAAGGGAGGAATCTGAGGCTCAACAGGCTCGAATAAATTCGTTGGTGGACGAGGTTACTATTCTGAAAAGGCAGAGGGCTGGGACGTAAGAGCGACTAGTGTTGAAGCACTTTCCTGTGACAAACACTCTGGATAGATAGAGTCTTAGTCTTAGGTTGTCGTGTCTTGTTTGTAATTGTCTTTGTATGTAAGAGTCTTTATGTATTAGTTTATTGAGTTGTATTTACTTTTACATATTGAATGTTGCTTAATTCTCTAAGTGTTTAAGCTCCTGCGTACTTAGCAAGTACGCAAGAATAACTTTGCGTACTTGCTAAGTACGCAAGAGCATTTTGCCTTGCGCACTTGCTAAGTGCGCAGGCATCAGGTCTTGTATAAATAGGATAGGTTGACAGAAGTTAAGTACGCAGGCATTATTGTAAATACGCAGATTGTAATCTCAGTGCTTATCTCTGTAACCTTCAAGTGTTTATAATACAAAGAACGTTTAAAGTGTTTTCTCTTGTCGGTTTACTTTGTTTAGCTAGACTCTCCGCCTAGTCACGGGCATTCCGCACCCGGTCCGACTAGTAGACCCACTTGCATGTGACGATCCGCCACACCTGAGGGACCTACAAGTGGTATCAGAGCATTGCTCCTGATTTCGAGTGTTGTGAGTGAGTTTGGAGAGTTTCTAACGAGTTTTTACAAGCAAAAAAGAAGTATTTTTGTTGATTTTTGTGATAAAATAGGGGTAGCTCTTGAGCACTATTTTAGAAGCAAAAATCACTCAAAAACTGACTTTTGTTGTGTATTTGAGTGTTTTGAGCATCAAAAGTTGGTTAGAAACAAGTTTCTGACCCTTTGGCTCATTTGCATTGAAACGAACTACTGATCAAAACAAACAATATGATTCTGGGTCATAGGTCGTCTCTAGAGCTTCGGTTTGACATGCAGCGAAAAGAACATGAAATGATGGTCAAGTTAGTAACTGACCTGACCGAAAAGCTTGCTGCTCAAGGGGAGAAGGAGAAAGAGAAAGAAAAAGAGAAGGAGAAGGCATCTAAACCTACCGGTGATGAGGCTTGTCATCCGGTTGACATAACTAAGGATGATGACAAAGACAAGGATCTTGAAGTCAGTCCTAGTGGAAGTGAGCATCAAGCTTTGGCAATCGTGCCCATTTCTGCTATTCCAATGGCTGAGGGGGAGTAGACTCATCAGGAAGGTGGTGATACTTCCAGTGGTGGTGATAAAGGAAAGTCAGTGGCTGATGTTCTGAGAGATCTATCTGACAATGAAATCTTATTCTTAGAGCCTGACTATTCCAAAGAAGCACAGATCGAGGCTCTCGACAATCTTGAAGAAGGAGAGATCGACTCTGGTGATGATTAGGATGAAGATGATGATGATGTAGTTATTGAAATTCCCAAGGGCGACGGGGAAGGCGAGTATGAGTTTGAAGATGGAGAGATCTTCGAAGTTCCATCCTTTGAATCTCAGCTCGACACATGTTTAGTCAAGACTAGTAGCAATGTTGAAGCATCGGCTGAAGCCTCCCCTGCCAACCCTACACATGTGGATCCAGAGGCACATAAAAACAAAGATATGCCTGCTAGTTCATCAAAGGATCCGGCTCCAGTCTGGCAAAAGACTTCTATCATAGACAAACACGGAGCAACAGGAATGATCTTAGCTGTGAGGTTCGAGGAAGATAAGCAGTTGTTCGCAATCAAGCAATCTGGGGGGGTTCAATACTTGAAACCAACCAGTGAATCTTTCAACTCCTTACCTAGATACGACATCGTGAACCTAGCAAACCGGGAGCTGTTGGGTCACTCAAATCACGCAGTAGTGACGGGTTTGTGGCAGGTTCTACAGCGTGAAGTAAGATCTGGGAAATTTGAAGTGTTTAAGCCTCAAGTGCCCAAGCGAGTCAAGGATAAGAAAGCTAGACATCATGTGACTAAGAAATTCTTAAAGAAACTGGTATACAAGCCAGTGATGTGTGAAACCAAGATTCCCTTGAGCAAGTTATCTTAGGATATCCTCGGTAACATATGGTACTGGTACGTAGATCCAAAAACGGGCGAGGCAGTGGTGATAGGAAAGGTATGGTCAGATAGTGGAAGCTTAGTGCCGAGGGAACTGATCAGAGTATTTGATGAAGTTTGCTTCATTAACTTCTCTGTGAAAGATCTAGAGGCTCTAGCTGACAGGTACTGCATGCATACGAGTGAATAGACAAAGTTCCTTGCTTCTAAATACGACAAGGTGATCAAGTTTTGCCTTGACTACAAGAAGAAGATGGAAGCTAAAGATGCAGAGCTGTGAATACGTAAGACGATCCAGATCTGTTGTCAAGGGGGAGTTTGTTGAAGCACTTTTGTGTGACAAACACTCTGGATAGAGTCTTAGTTTATGTACTTTCGTTGTTTGTATTTGTCTTTGTTTGTAAGCGTCTGTATGTATTAGTTATCAAGTTGTATTTACTAATGCATGTTGTTAGTTGCTTAATTCTCTAAGTTTTTTGCGCACTTAGTATGTGCGCAGGAATTAGTTCCTGCGTACTTAGCAAGTACGCAAGAATATTATGCGTACTTACTAAGTACGCATGAGCAATTTGCCCTGCGCACTTGCTAGGTGCGCAGAGTTCAGGTCTTGTATAAATATGATAGGTTGATAGTAGATAAATACGCAGAATATTGTGCACTCAGTATTTTTCTCTCTGTAACCTTCAAGTGTTTATAATAGACGAAAGTTTAAAGTGATTCTCTTGTCGGTTTACTTTGTGTTGTTTGATTCTCCACCTAGTCACGGGTATTCCGCACCCGGTCCGACTAGCCAACGTACTTGCATGTGACGATCCGCCACACCCGAGGGACCTACAATTAGTTAACCATAGAAACCCGAGGGATTTGATATTATGAATTATAGCTTCTATCTTTGTATCCTTGTTAGAGAACCTCTTCTCATTCCTAGCGAGCCACAATCACCAACAAGCCACAACGATAATCCCGTGAAAGATATCTTTGACCGAGTCCCTAATCCCAGTACTGCTATGAATCTCCAACAAATCTTGCACCGAGAAAGCGAATATAGGAGACACTAGGCACCACCTACTAATTTTTTTTTCAAATTTAAATATATCCATTAAAAGAAGGACGATTACAATAAAGTGGCAGGTAAACGGGCTACAAGCTGCGCCGCCACCCCCTTTTGAATAGCAAAACCGATCCTACTAAAAACAAAGCTTTGGGTCTTAGGGGCCAAAAAATTACTATGCACGACCCGTTGAACCCTGTTCAGGAATTTCACTGCCTCCGGGGCTAGGAAACCAAAAGTATCAAAATCAAAAGGGATAAACACGTGTTGGTTCTCTAAACAAGCTACTAATACTTTGCCAAATCACCAAGGCAACAAAGCACGAAGTCAAAAGGTGTTCCACCGATTCGGACCCGGAGTCGCACACAACACACGGATGATCCCCAATGGGAACATTTTTTTTGGATAACGCAACAAGAGTCGGAATATGATCTAACTCCGCCCTCCAAACAAAAATTTTACATTTGAGAGGCACCACTTAAATAAGAAACGGTTAGTGTGGTTAATCTAACACTCTTGAAAGAAACAAAAGAAAACAAACAACCCACTCCCAAGCATCTCTTTAGTCCGTGAGACGAACATAAGCTAGAAGTGAGTAAATTTAGTGGAAAGATATACCCAAAGATGACACACTCTTTTGGAACCGGTAGTTGAAGATAGACTTTATTGACCAAGTCCTGACACACCCCTGCTGCAGTCGGTCTAGGGCTTGTTATCTTTTGGCATGGCATTTCTCACTTCGGTTATCAGGTGCTATGAGAATCTCGTAAGTGCAAATACCATATGTTGAACGTAATTACTCCATTTCTAGTAGTTGTAGTTTGTTGCACCGTTCATTTACTCCTGATTTGTTTTTGAATTTGGAGTTCATACATTGTCGCTAATGGATGTTGCTACAGATCGGTTGTTGAAGCGCCCTCAACGGCTTCGTATTAAAACAGATCGCATATTAACGGATGTTGCAGTATGTTATGAATATTCTCTAACTTCATCTTTCAAAATTCTCTGTAAGAAAGCAATGTCAGTCTGTATAATTGACCCCTTATGGATAGTTGTGCACCTTTCAGCTCCTGAATTGATCAAATTTCTTCATGAAGAAGAAGAAGAGTATGCCCGTTTAGATGCTTATTGGTTAAAGTCTTTACCTAATGTCACACCCCAACCGATGGCGGAATACGTCGGGGCGGGACATGTAGACTGTTCAAAAGCTCAAGGTTTACTAAAGTTTAAATAATTAAACAACCAATTTCATAACGTAAATAAACATAAATCCAACGATACAAGGAAAATAAAAATACATAAATAGTCTCTTCAAATTAAATTCTAGGTCATCAGTCCTAAGTGAAGCATCTTGTACTTATTCTCAAGCGTTAGTACCTGAAACATGATGAAAACAAGGTCAACTAAAAAGTTGGTGAGCATACATAGGTTTTAACACACAACCAAGCTTAAAGTATTTTATACAATTCATACGATATATGTGTATAGGCAATTATGGAGAATCTATAGTTAAACTAAGTGTGTACAATCAAACCTTGTGACTAAGGCATAACACGCAGGTTACCCTAATGTAAAGTCGGTAACAAACACCCTAACCGGGTGGGTTTGTCAGACACAATAGATCTATCAATGTTAACCGTTGGCTTGTACGGAGTTAATGATTGCACAAAAGTCATGTATATGTAGTCTTAACTCATAGCATTCAAGTATAAAGCACATAACACATAATATCATATTATTGAATTGTATGTTAAGTCTATGCAAAAAGTTTCAAAAGTAAATCATGTTTCACCCCAAAAGTACAAAATAAAAAGGGGGCTATGTAAACTCACTTGAATCAAGAGTGTAGCTAGCACGCGAGTCTAGGTGGCAAAACGATCCATGTAACTCACCACGTTAACCTAGTGTATAATGTGTATTGAGTTAATAGTGCCTACAAAGGTCTATGTCTAAGTTTAGGGTTCAACGGGTTTTAATGTGAGTGGGTTTGTACAAATAGGTTTGTGTTTCTCCATGTAAAGGCGTACTATGCTTGTATACGAATTTAATGGGTATTATGAGTTCAAGATATATATGTATGAACTTAATAGTCACCGACGTAGGGTTGGATTTAAATAAAATAATTAATTTTATTTATTTAATTGTGAAAAATATGCTAACATATATATAGAGTGTAAATATATATATATGTTTAGAAAAATGATTTCTACTTATGTGAATAGTGTTTAATTTAAATAAATAAAATAAATAATTTCATTTATTTAAATAAAGTAAATAAAAAAATTTTATTTATTTATTTGTGAAAAATATGTTAAAATTTATATGTTTAGAAAAAGAATTTTCTCTTATACGAATAGTGTTTAATTTAAATAAATAAATAAAATAAATAATTTCATTTATTTAAATAAATTAAATAAATAAATAATTTTTATTTATTTATTTGTGAAAAATATGTTAAATTATATGGATTGTAAATATATGTTTAGAAAAAGAATTTCTATGCGAATAGTGTTTAATTTAAATAAATAAAATAAATAAATAATTTCATTTATTAAATAAATTAAATGAATAATTTTTAAATATAAATTAAATAAATAATTTCTACTTTATTTATTTATTTATTTATAAAGATATGTAAATGGTGTTAATATATGAAATTAATAGTAATTATATATTTTTAGTGTAGATTAAAATAAATAAATTTATTTGTCTATTTATCATTTTAAAATAAGAATTTGATTGTTCTAAATAAAGTTACAATCTTATAACTTTATAAATTTGGTTTTTTTTTTTAATGGGATATATTTTATAAAGTAAATACCTCATTTGATAATTAATTTCCTTTAATTATTTAAAAATCTAAATTCTTGTTTTAACTAATTAATATATAATTTTAACACTAAAATTCATAATAAAAATGAATTTATGTTGGAAATTGGAAATTTTGGTTTTATTCTGTTCAACATGTTGCAAGATTTATAAAAATAATTTTTATATAATTTTTTTGAGTTATAAAAACGGTTTAAAAATATAAACAGACCTGGGGACTCGAACCCGGGTCTGTGTTGTACAAGTCAGGGAACCAAACCACTGGGTCAGACTGTGGTTCTTTGATAGGGGTCCGGTATTAATCGTTTTAACGTGTTACTGAGAGGAGCCGGGTTTGATGTTAAGGACAGGTGCAAAAAGGCCGACTGGATACGGGCCGTGGGTTTCGAACCCACGCCACCCGGTTCAATGGTGCAGTGTCTTAACCAGTTGAGCCGGGTGGTTCGCTGGTCTAAATGGGAACAAGAAAAATTAACTACGCTAAGTTTATTAACCCAAATTCCCCAAATCAGATTTCGAGCAAATCGATCAAGAACCCTAATTCCAATTGATTTCGATAGATTATGATAGCTCGAATTGATAAGGGGCTATTGTTCTGGGCTCGATTATGAAGCTAATGATCTAAAACTTACTTGATGAAATTGGGCAACGAGTGCAGTCGGCTACGATTTAAGGCCCGATGATCTTGATACTCGATGAACTTACAGAGAGGTAATGCGATTCAATTGATCACTCTGGAAGTTAGTAATAGGTCAGGCGAGGGTGAGGGAGTGTTTTATTTGGATTGGTTTCATCTAATTTACGTGATTTGGTTTCGATTCGGCCGTACGGATTACGCGTTAATTTGCTCAATTGGGGATGAATCGAGTCACGTTTGAGGTCTGAATACATTCAAGGTAAATCAAAGCTTGATTTGTGGACTCTTAACGCGTTAATTGCACAATTAATGCTTGATCGATACGGGTTTGACTCTGTGGAGTCAAACATTTTCGAATTTGAAATAGCTCGCGCAAAGCGATCGAATTGAGATTCCAATTGGGCCTAGGGATGGTGTATGATCAAATATTTGTGTATGGGGAATCCAATTACATAATTTGGACCCGAGGCTGCCCTGGATTGTGATGTTCTTGGGTTGCGTTGACTTCCAAAGTCAACTGGATCGTGGAAGGTCAAATTTTATGTTTTAAAAGTCAAAATTGAAAGTGTAGCCATGATTGCTTGAGAGTTCAAATGTTTAGGGTTCAATCAAATGTAAAATTCTTGTAATTTGGGTGTAAATGTATATATACACATGTATGTCTAACTATATATATATATATACATATATATATATATATGGGGATTTTAAAACAAACGCGGGGTGGAATTTGTGAATCTGCATTTGATAAATATAACCATTTCACTAAGACTGGAATTCATACATGCTTTATTGTACTAGAATGAAGACATGAAAATCAGAAAGGTTACAGTATCCCCATGTTGAGGGGATTTCGTCCCGGAATTTAGATAGTCGAAGCGACTGAATCAGCAAAAAGATGTGGGTATTTGAGCTTCATTTGGTCCTCACGTTCCCAAGTAAATTCGGGTCCACGCTTAGATTCCCATCGTACTTTGACAATTGGGATACGGCTTCGCTTGAGTTGCTTGATCTCGCGACCCATGATCTCCACTTGTCTCTCCACGAAGTGAATCGTTTCGTCAATGCGCACATCGTCAAGAGGTATATGGAGATTCTCATCAGCAAGACATTTCTTTAGGTTGGACACGTGGAAAGTAGGATGTACGTTAGCAAGTGATGGAGGTAATTCGAGTTTGTAAGCCACTTTCCCGTTCCTTTCGAGGATCTTGAATGGACCCACATAGCGAGGTGCTAATTTACCCTTCTTCCCGAAGCGAATCACCCCCTTCCAAGGAGATACCTTTAGAAGTACAAGATCACCGACTTGAAATTCCAAGGGTTTACGTCTCTTGTCAGCGAAGCTCTTTTGCCGACTCCTTGCTACTTGAATGTTATTGCGGATCTGTAGGATCTTGTCGGACGTTTCTTAGATTAATTCAGGACCGGTGATTTGTGCTTCACCAATCTCGTTCCAACAGATAGGAGAGCGACACTTCCGACCATAGAGCGCTTCAAATGGAGCCATGTTGATGCTTGTGTGGTAGCTATTGTTGTAAGAGAACTCAATGAGGGATAGATGTGAATCCCAATTGCCACCAAAATCAATTACACAAGCTCTAAGCATGTCCTCGAGCGTCTGGATTGTTCGCTCGGTCTGACCATCAGTTTGGGGATGGTAAGCCGTGCTTAGATCCAAGCGTGTAACAAGAGCAGTTTGGAGGGATTGCCAAAAGTGGGAGGTGAAACGAGTATCCCTATCCGATATTATGTTAAGTGGGACCCCGTGACGACTCACAATTTCGTCAATGTAGATTCAAGCTAGTTTCTCTACCCAATAGTCTTCTCGGATGGGTAGAAAGTGAGCAGATTTGGTGAGACAGTCAATGATCACCCAAATGCTATCATAACCTCTAGAAGTACGAGGGAGTTTGGTGATGAAATCCATGGCTAGATTTTCCCATTTCCACACTGGAATTTCCGGTTGTTCAAGTAAACCAGAAGGACATTGATGTTCAGCTTTGACTTTGGAGCAGGTTAGACATTTTGCAACATATAGTGCAATGTCTTTCTTCATACCGGGCCACCAGTATTGTTGGTGAAGACCCTTTTACATTTTATCAGCCCCGGGATGGATGGAGTAACGAGTTTTGTGTGCCTCGTTCATAAGGACTGCGCGAAGGTCATCACGATCGGGGACCCAGATACGATTCAAATAATAGAGGAGGCCATTATGTTTGGTTTCTAATAGGAGTTCAACAGCACATAACATTTCGTTATACAGATTACCCTCGGTGACCGAGACGTGTTGAGCTTCTAAGATGCGATTTTGAATATCGGTTTGAATCCTAACACAATGAAGCATAACGTGGTCCTTACGACTCAAGGCATCGGTCACAACATTCGCTTTACCGGGATGGTACCGAATCTCGCAGTCGTAGTCGTTAAGGGGCTCGACCCAACGTCGTTGCCTCATATTGAGTTCTTTTTTATTGAAGATGTGTTGGAGACTTTTAGTGAACACCACACATTTCGTGCCATAAATATAATGTCTCCAAATCTTTAATGCGAAGACGACCGCACCCAACTCAAGATTGTGCGTCGTATAATTCTTTTCGTGAATTTTAAGTTGTCTTGATGCATAAGCGATCACCTTGCCCCGTTGCATGAGAACACAACCGAGACCTTGGTTTGATGCATCGCAGTAGACCACCAGATCATCGTTGCCATCAGGAAGGGTGAGAATAGGAGCATTGCACAATTTTTGCTAGAGGAGTTGGAAGGCTTCCTCTTGTTTTGGTCCCCACTCATAGTGTTTACCTTTGTGGGTCAAGGCCGTGAGAGGGACCACAATCTTGGAAAAGTTTGAGATGAAACGACGGTAATAACCAGCAAGACCAAGAAATGAACGAACTTCGGTAGGGGTCTTAGGGGTACTCCAATTCTTAACGGCTTCGATCATTGCAGGATCAACATGAATTCCCTTTTTCGTTGACAATATGACCCAAAAATTGAACTTCCTTTAGCCAAAATTCACACTTGGAGAACTTAGCATATAGTTGTTCTTTTCTTAAAAGGTCTAAAACCAACTTAAGGTGTTGTTCATGATCTGATTTGGTCTTGGAGTAGATCAAGATGTCATCAATGAAAACGATCACGAATTTATCTAGGTATGGTTTGCATACGCGTTTCATGAGATACATGAAAACCGCGGGGGCATTGGTTAGCCCAAAAGGCATAACCATAAATTCGTAGTGACCGTATCTTGTACGAAAGGCAGTCTTTGGGATATCCTCCTCTTGTACACGAAGTTGGTGATATCCGGATCGAAGATCAATCTTCGAGAAGTAGGTGGAACCTTGGAGTTGATCAAAGAGATCATCAATCCTAGGCAAAGGATAACGGTTCTTGATGGTAAGTTTGTTGAGTTCGCGGTAGTCAATACACATCCGGAATGAGCCATCTTTCTTCTTCACAAATAGGACGGGTGCACCCCATGGTGAATGACTGGGACGAATGAAACCTTTATCGGAAAGTTCTTGAAGCTGACTTGCAAGTTCTTGCATTTCAGAAGGTGCTAGGCGGTATGGAGCTTTAGCCACAGGATTAGCTCCGGGTACAAGGTCGATACGAAACTCGACTTGACGAACGGGTGGAAGACCGAATAGATCTTCAGGAAATACTTCGGGAAAGTCACAAATGATGGGGATGTCTTGAATGCTCTTCTCTTGGTCCTTCTTTTGAACGATATGGGCTAGAAAGGCCACGTACTTCTTCCGTAAGTACTTTCGGGCTGTAGTGCACGACATGAGCTTAATCCTACTACATGGCTTCTCACCAAAGACTTTTAACGTATCACCCGAGGGGAGAGGAATTCGGATGCACTTCTTGAAACAAACGACCTCGGCATGATGACTAGATAGCCAATCCATGCCTATGATGATATCAAAGCTTCCCAGTTGCATAGGTATGAGGTTGACGGGAAAGGAATATTCATTAAGTTCGATGACACAATCGCGGATAATAGAGTCAATGATGATGGAGTTTCCATCCGCTACTTCAACGGTAAACATTTTCTCTAACTTAGTTCGGGTTTTAGCAAGCAAAGGTTCAAAATTAAGTGAAACAAAACTCTTATCGGCACCGGTGTCAAATAGTATGGAAGCATACTGGTTATTAACGAGGAACGTACCATTGACCACATCATTGTTGGCCTGGGCTTCATTAGCATTTATGTTGAAAGCACGCCCTGTAGCTCTACCTTGATTAGGGTTGATAAGTTTTGGGCATCGGTTTCGGAAGTGGTTTAGTGATAGTTGGAACCCCTTTGTTTCCCTGGTTAGCTGTATTGCCGGGTGGTTTGACCCTACAGGTGTTGGCTAAATGCCCATATCTTCCACAGCTGGCACATATCATCCGACACGGTATATTTGGGAAATGATGGTAATTGCACGTGTTGCACAAAGGGCTGCTGCCCACATAATGTTTCTTGGCTGAATTCTGAGTCATAGGAGCAACGTGATTGACTGGGGCAGCCGGGGTAACAACAGCAAAGTTCCTAGTCTTTCGTTTCTTGTTGTTGGAGAAAAGCTCGAGTTTGACCCCTTTGGAGGGTTTAGAAGGTGTTGTCGTGTCTAGGACTTTCTTAGCACCCTTCCTTGTTAGCGTACCCGCCTTTACATGGTTATCGGTTAATGTGGCGGATAGGCGGATGGCATCTTCAAGGGTAGTTGGGTTCCTCCCTAAAACAATGTCTTAAATCTTCATCGGTAGACCACCGATGTACTTTTCAATACCCCGAGCCAAAGGTGTGACCATATGAGGTACTAGAAGACTTAGCTCATGGAAACTGGTGGTGTAGGCTAAACTTTCACCACTATCTTGGGCAAGATCCCAAAATTCGGCCTCTAATTTCTTCATTTCATTGCGAGGACAGAACTCCTCGGTCATGAGCCGTTTGACATCATCCCATGGCAAAGCCATTGCCACATCCATGCCCCTATTCCTCTTTTCACCATTCCACCAAGTGAGCACTCATTTTTGGAAGACGCTGGTGGCATAGCGGACCTGGAGGTTGTCGGGACAATCGCTGTTGAGAAAAGTGCTTTCAATGCTCTCGAACCATTGCAAAAGACCCGTGGCTCCTTCAGTGCCATAAAACTTAGTGGGGTTGCACGAGTTAAAGTGCTTGAAAGTACATTGCGGTGGGTTGGCACCACCCCCACCATTAGTTCCATGGTTACCGTTTGTAGCACCATTAACTTGAGTGAGTTGAGTTACAAGTTGTGCAAGGATAGTAGCAATATCAGTGTTGTTGTTGGCCACGGTAGCATGACGGGGAGGCATTCTACAGATTTGCACAACACAAGAAGAGATGTAAGAATTTTATGAAGGTTGATTGAATTCAAAAGATAAGATAACAATTAAAATAGTAAATCATAGTTTGGATTGTACTCAAATAATGATATAATCATTTGAATACTGTGACACATTAAGGTTAATTAAACTCATATAATTTTTCAAGGAGACATGCTTTAGCCTATAAGTAAACACTCATCCCGGGAATTCCCAGGAAAGCATACGGGTCCCTCGGTTGATTGGGATTTATACGAAATGCTTTCCTAGACAGAAAACCCAGAATACAGGTGTCACCCTTCCAGATTGCACATATCCTCTAATAATTAACAAAGTTTAAAACCTTAACGAGGAAGTAAAGAAATTCTATAGATTTAAATTCATGAAGTTTCCACATGCTATGATGATGATGACAGAAAAGTAGGTAAGAAGGTTATTAGGCTTAGGGTATGGGTAGGGATATTGTTTATTTAATTTATTATTTAAGTATAGTCTAATAATTCATAAATTTAACAATTAAAGTATCAAAATATAATAAGCAAGTAACACATAGCATGTAGCATATCATATAATCATAGAGCATGGTAAATAATGGGTGTCCTAAGGTTATAGTCTAGGTCAATGGTGTCTAATAACTTAATTCCCTATAACCAAGGCTCTGATACCAATCTGTCACACCCCAACCGACGGCGGAATACGTCGGGGCGGGACATGTAGACTGTTCAAAAGCTCAAGGTTTACTAAAGTTTAAATAATTAAACAACCAATTTCATAACGTAAATAAACATAAATCCAACGATACAAGGAAAATAAAAATACATAAATAGTCTCTTCAAATTAAATTCTAGATCATCAGTCCTAAGTGAAGCATCTTGTACTTATTCTCAAGCGTTAGTACCTGAAACATGATGAAAACAAGGTCAACTAAAAAGTTGGTGAGCATACATAGGTTTTAACACACAACCAAGCTTAAAGTATTTATACAATTCATACGATATATGTGTATAAGGCAATTTTGAAGAATCTATGGTTAAACTAAGTGTGTAAAATCAAACCTTGTGACTGAGGCATAACACGCAGGTTACCCTAATGTAAAGTCGGTAACAAACACCCTAACCGGGTGGGTTTGTCAGACACAATAGATCTATCAATGTTAACCGTTGGCTTGTACGGAGTTAATGATTGCACTAAAGTCGTGTATATGTAGTCTTAACTCATAGCATTCAAGTATAAAGCACATAACACATAATATCATATTATTGAATTGTATTTTAAGTCTATGCAAAAAGTTTCAAAAGTAAATCATGTTTCACCCCAAAAGTACAAAATAAAAAGTGGGCTATGTAAACTCACTTGAATCAAGAGTGTAGCTAGCACGCAAGTCTAGGTGGCAAAACGATCCTTGTAACTCACCACGTTAACCTAGTGTATAATGTGTATTGAGTTAATAGTGCGTACAAAGGTCTATGTCTAAGTTTAGGGTTAAACGGGTTTTGATGTGAGTGGGTTTGTACAAATAGGTTTGTGTTTCTCCATATAAAGGCGTACAATGCTTGTATACGAATTTAATGTATATTATGAGTTCAAGATATATATATGTATGAACTTAATAGTCACCGACGTAGGGTTGGATTTAAATAAAATAATTAATTTTATTTATTTAATTATGAAAAATATGCTAACTTATATATAGAGTGTAAATATATGTGTATATATATATATGTTTAGAAAAATGATTTCTACTTATGTGAATAGTGTTTAATTTAAATAAATAAAATAAATAATTTCATTTATTTAAATAAACTAAATAAATAATTTATTTATTTATTTATGAAAAATATGTTCAAATATATATGTTTAGAAAAAGAATTTCCACTTATACGAATAGTGTTTAATTTAAATAAATAAATAAAATAAATAATTTTATTTATTTAAATAAATTAAATAAATAAATAATTTTTATTTATTTATTTGTGAAAAAAATGTTAAAATATATGGATTGTAAATATATGTTTAGAAAAAGAATTTCTATGCGAATAGTGTTTAATTTAAATAAATAAATTAAATAAATAATTTTATTTATTAAATAAATTAAATGAATAATTTTTAAATATAAATTAAATAAATAATTTCTACTTTATTTATTTATAAATATATGTAAATGGTGTTAATATATGAAATTAATAGTAATTATATATTTTTAGTGTAGATTAAAATAAATAAATTTATTTGTCTATTTATCATTTTAAAATAAGAATTTGATTGTTCTAAATAAAGTTACAATCTTATAACTTTATAAATTTGGTTTTTTTTTTTTTTTTGAATGGGATATATTTTATAAAGTAAATACCTCATTTGATAATTAATTTCCTATAATCATTTAAAAATCTAAATTCTTGTTTTAACTAATTAATATATAATTTTAACACTAAAATTCATAATAAAAATGAATTTATGTTGGAAATTGGAAATTTTGGTTTTATTATGTTCAACATGTTGCAAGATTTATAAAAATAATTTTTATATAATTTTTTTGAGTTATAAAAACGGTTTAAAAATATAAACAGACCTGGGGACTCGAACCCGGGTCTGTGTTGTACAAGTCAGGGAACCAAACCACTGGGTCAGACTGTGGTTCTTTGATAGGGGTCCGGTATTAATCGTTTTAACGTGTTACTGAGAGGAGCCGGGTTTGATGTTAAGGACAGGTGCAAAAAGGCCGACTGGATACGGGCCGTGGGTTTCGAACCCACGCCACCCGGTTCAATGGTGCAGTGTCTTAACCAGTTGAGCCGGGTGGTTCGCTGGTCTAAATGGGAACAAGAAAAATTAACTACGCTAAGTTTATTAACCCAAATTCCCCAAATCAGATTTCGAGCAAATCGATCAAGAACCCTAATTCCAATTGATTTCGATAGATTATGATAGCTCGAATTGATAAGGGCTCGATTACGAAGCTAATGATCTAAAACTTACTTGATGAAATTGGGCAATGAGTGCAGTCGGCTACGATTTCAGGCCCGATGATCTTGATACTCGATGAACTTACAGAGAGGTAATGCGAGTCAATTGATCACTCTGGAAGTTAGTAATAGGTCAGGCGAGGGTGAGGGAGTGTTTTAATTGGATTGGTTTCATCTAATTTACGCGATTTGGTTTCGATTCGGCCGTTTGGATTACGCGTTAATTTGCTCAATTGGGGATGAATCGAGTCACGTTTGAGGTCTGAATACATTCAAGGTAAATCAAAGCGTGTTTTGTGGACTCTTAACGCGTTAATTGCACAATTAATGCTTGATCGATACGGGTTTGACTCTGTGGAGTCAAACATTTTCGAATTTGAAATAGCTCGCGCAAAGCGATCGAATTGAGGTTCCAATTGGGCCTAGGGATGGTGTATGAACAAATATTTGTGTATGGGGAGTCCAATTACATAATTTGGACCCGAGGCAGCCATGGATTGTGATGTTCTTGGGTTGCGTTGACTTCCAAAGTCAACTGGATCGTGGAAGGTCAAATTTTATGTTTTAAAAGTCAAAATTGAAAGTGTAGGCATGATTGCTTGAGAGTTCAAATGTTTAGGGTTCAATCAAATGTAAAATTCTTGTAATTTGGGTGTAAATGTATATATACACATGTATGTCTAACTATATATATATATATACACATATATATATATATGGGGATTTTAAAACAAACGCGGGGTGGAATTTGTGAATCTGCATTTGATAAATATAACCATTTCACTAAGACTGGAATTCATACATGCTTTATTGTACTAGAATGAAGACATGAAAATCAGAAAGGTTACACCTAAGATCCTCCATGAGCTTCAAACTGTTTTAGATAGTCTAGGTGACAGTAGAAATTGGGGAATTTTGAATAGGTATATGTGGGATGAATTGAATAAAGATGAACAAGTGAAGAGCATGTTAAAAAAGGTGAAACATAGATTAGCTATTTACTTTCCTGTTTTCATTGATGAAGCTTCAAGAATTAGTGTTGTGTTAGAAGAAGTAAAGACGGTGATAGATGTAATGTTAATACTTTGTTGTGAGTTTATGGACTCAGATGAGGAGTTTGTTGTGTTTGATGCTACGTCGAGAAGACTGCTCAAGTGTGGATTTACACAGAGGCAGCTTGAGCTACTCTCGTTGGCAGGAAGATTACCGATGAAACAGAATGTTGATGAGAAAGAAACAGTGGTGGGGTTTGAGGAGGATACAATAAAGCTACTTGAAAGGCTAATGGATTTTCAAAGAAGTGGGAGGTTATCGCGATTGTAGGAATGGCAGTGCTTGGTAAGACTACATTGGCCAAAAGGTTATACCGTGATCCTTATATAGTATATTTCTTTGATATTCGTGCATGGTCTTGTGTTTCTCAAGAGTATGTGAAAAGGGATCTTTTACTTTGTATTTTGGGTTCTATAGTTGAGCTTACAAATAGAATTTATAGCATGAGTGATGAGCAGTTAGGGGAACAAATATACAAAGGACTCAAGGGTCTTAAGTATCTGGTGGTCTTGGATGATGTATGGGATAATAAAGCATGGAAGGAGTTGGAAATTTATTTTCCAGATGACAGAAATGGGAGTAGGATCCTGCTAACTACCCGCAACATAGACCTGAATTTGGAGGCGACAGCTCATAGATTGCGCTTGCGGACTGCACGTGAAAGCTGGCGTCTGTTACAAACAATGGTTTTTGAAAATGGAAAATGTCCTTGGAGATTATATGATGTTGGAAAGCAGATATCTGTAAAATGTAATGGCTTGCCTCTTGCACTTTCTATAACTGCAGGATTTCTAAGAAGTAGGTGGACACGGGCATCTTGGAAAGAAGTTGCTGAAAGTTTAAGTAGTTACATTGTGAGAGACCCAAATCAATACACGGATAGCTTTAAGTTACAATCATTTGCCTTCACATTTAAGACCATGCTTTATCTGTCTAGGAGTATTTCCTGGAGATTGTGATATCCCAGTGCACAAACTGATTTCGCTATGGGTTGCTCAGGGTTTCATAGATCAAACTGGTAGTAAAACTTTGGAAGATCTGGCAGAGGATTACTTGATGGATTTACTTGGGAGAAGTCTGGTTATAGTTTCCAAAAAAGGCGACGATGGACAAATTAAAGCATGTCATGTCCATGATCTATTGCGTAGTTTGTGCATGTGGAAAGCAAAGGAAGAAGGGTTTTCTCCTATAATTTACAGGTATTGGCAATTATACAACTTTGTATATTTTTTATCGCGCTGAAAAGATGGGCCAGTTTGGTATCAGGGAAACGGGTTTGGGTTGAAACGGTACATTTTTTTAGTATGTCTTGAAAGAGGTTGGGTTGGGTTCTCAAACAAATTAAAAATTATTAATGCTTTAGTTATGATTAAAAAAACTACACTATTACAATACTAATCTAAGTCTTGGACTAAAACAATTGATGAAGTTGTATGCATTGAAACAAGACTTTGGGTGATTTTCAACTCGTTTCAGTATTATTTTGTTTTTTGATCTGAACCATTTGACCTGTTTAAGATAAAACGTAACCCAAATCCACCCATTCATAAGTTAATGGGCTAAAATTGACACCTCTAATATTTTCTAACTTGAAATGTGTCTTTAGACAACATGATCTTGATTAAGTGGAAACCGCTCATCGATAATTGATAGGTACGGGTGTGTATCTTCATCGCTTTCTCATGTTCCAGCTGCAGAAATTAAAAAAAAACCCGCCACCTAACATGTCTTCAGAGCATTCTACCGAACATGTTAACTTTGTTTTGTGCTGTCCAGTGGAATTGGGTGAATGTTTTCAGGTTGGTAGACATGTTGACCCTGACACTTATAAATTTCTTAGAATATTAGATATTGAATCCATCTTTATATTCTCCTTTCCTAGGGACATACTAAATCTAGTTAACTTGAGATATCTAGCTATTAAATCTGAAGATGGGAACCCACCAACATCAATATCCAACCTCATACACCTACAAATTTTTATCATATCATCAACCACAAATATTGTTCTACCTAGAACCACATGGGATATTGAATGTCTAAGGCATCTTTATATTAAATCAGGGGAAAATTTAAATCTTATTGAAGACTTCTCTTCTGGAAAATTCATAGGAATATTAGAGAATTTGCAGACTATTTCAGGTGTTTGCCCTTCTCTTTCTTGTTTAAGCATTTTGACCAGAACTCCTGATCTTAGAAAGCTCAGTTTTTCTGGACCTTTAGTATCTACTTTAGGGGTCTTGGAGTTTCCAAATATACACTCTCTGAATTGCCTTCAAATGTTAAAGTTATCAAATACAATGAAATATCATGCACCAGTGAAATCATGCAACCCACTTATGTTTCCTGAAAGGGTTACCAGACTAACCTTATTAGAGACTTATCTGGATTGGAATGAGATTCGAACACTTGGGTTGCTACCGAACATTGAAGTTTTAAAACTGAATGATGGGAAACACGCGATATTGGATTTGCAAACCTTAAGTTTTTGAAATTACAAGATTTGGATATTGTGAAATGGGAAGCTTCAAGTGGGAAATTTCCAAGGCTTCAACGGTTGGTTGTACGCCATTGTTCAAGGCTTCAAGAGATTCCACGTGGTACTGGTGAAATCTTGACACTAGAATTGATTGAGGTAAGTTGGTGTGGCGAATCAACCGCGCAATCTGCAACAAGAATTCAGAAAGAACAAGAGAGAAATGGAAATTATTTCCTTAAAGTTTCTACTTCTGTGCATAGAGATCTGCAAGGAAAGAGGAAAAGACCAAGCTATTGATTATCTACCCTTTTCACTTTATTTTCAGTCGGCTGACCATGTTCGGTTCCAAGGTTAGTGTTCTTTATTAATAAAACCATTTATATATATATGATCAAGTTCTTTGATCGCTTATTCGCAGCATCGTCACACCTTTATTTTTGCAAATTAAAATAAAAACTTTTGTACGGTTCAAAGTTTTTTGGGTTCAAAAGGTGAGTTTAACCAGGTATACGAGTTCTTCAACAAACTTTTATTTTGGTTTTCTGGGTCTCTAAATATAACTAAATTTTCAACTCAGCAAGAGTAATAAAGCAGGGATCTTTAACCTTGATTGATCCCCCCATGGTATTAGATTATTATTTTTGTAAGAGGTGTTTGCTCACCTACTTAGCAAATTAAGTCCAAAACTGATTTATGATTTTGGATTTTGCAGTTTCCTGGCTGATGGAACCGAGATGTCTTTTAAGTCCAAATCAAGACTACATTATGTTTGGTTTTCTATCTTATTTCATTGAACACGGAATCAAAATTTAATGTCTAACCACTAGAAAAGTTTTGGGTTTTTCTTTCACATGTTATTTTCGTCTTGGTTGTAGAAGCTGATGTGTCATTTGTTAATATTGATGATTATTGGACATTTCATTTTAATTAATTTGATGATTAGGCTTTTTCGCGTACTATTATTATTATTATTTACTTAGACTAGGAGTAATGGTAGTGTGAGCCGATGGGCGTGGTGCCACCTCACCCAACCACGGGCGTGGAACACCGTGCCGTTGGTGGGTGGGGGCGTGAGAGGGTGAGGGTGGTGGTGTTCACGGCGTGGAGGTAAAGTTTTTTGACCGTTGTGGGCTAAAGAGCCGTTGGTAATTGACATTAATAAAAAAAAATTTAAATTTAACCTATATATACACCAACCAAAACAACCAATTTTCTACACAATCTTTTTTCTTTCTTCTCTCTATTTTTTTATAAAAATTACAAACACGCTTCCTTAGCAATTTGTAAATAACCCCAACCACCCGAACCGCACGAACAACCCGATGGGGGGGGTACGTTCCACAACCCCCGGAGCCGAACCTGTTGATAACGTTTGCAAATTGGAGTCATTACCCGACTCAGTACCCGACTTCAAATCCTTCTACACCCGATTTTTTTTCTGACGATATACAAGACTATGTAACCCCCCACTAGTAAAGTTTTGGGTTTTTCTTTCACATGTTATTTTCGTCTTGGTTGTAAAAGCTGATGTATCATTTGTTAATATTGATGATTATTGGACATTTCATTTTAATTAATTTGATGATTAGGCGTTTTCGCTTACTATTATTATTATTTACTTATTGATTTAAACCTATGTCACCATCCCTCTTTCTACGCGTCAGCGGTGGCTCGACTATACAAAAAATAAGTTGTCGCTTAGGGCCCCCATATTTAAGGGGCTCACATTTTTTATGATTTAACATCGTTTAATTTTCAGGTTCTCACAAAAAGAACAAAAAAACAGTATACTCGAAAGGGTTTTCTTTTTACTAAAACTCAATCCAACTTTAATACGTGTGATTGTGTGACTTTAAGAAAATTGTATACAAAAAATTTGTATAATCATGTTCCCATGTGTTAGTGTCAACATCTTCAGCAACCAAGTCATCGGCAACACCAGCACTCAGCCGCCGCTTCCACAAGCCCTTCAAGAGTTCAAGGTATTTCAATTTTCATTTACGGGTCGTTAAGGGTTCCAATGAAGTCGATAGCGACATGTCTTTTTCTTTATGGTTTTAATTTAGTTTCTGATTTGGTGATGGTGGCGGTAGATAATGGTGGTGACGTTCGAGACATGGGTGGTGGTGATTGAGGGAGATGACCGGAGGGGGTAATGGTGGTCATATAGCCACAGCGTCAATGCACTCTACAACTCTTTATTTGTTGTTTTATGAATAATTTGCAGGATAGGATCTTGGTGTTAATTACTTGTTTTCTTCTTCAACCACTAAAGACATCATTGTTCCGTAATCAAACACGCTTTGTTGTATCGTTAAATTATTAAATACTTGGTTAGAAACCACGTGTACTACACGGGTTAAATAAATTCAATGTTATATACTTAGTAATAAAGATTTAGATATTACATATTTATGTCATGTTACATATTTTTTTAATACAAATTCTATAAACATTATATAGTTATTTTTTTTAATTTATAAAAAGAATGAAAGAAATATTCAATTTATAAAAATGTTTTATGAACAAATCTGTTGTAAAACTTGCCTAAAAGCAAAACAATATCAGAAGAGATATAAGGAGAAAGAGATCTTTTATTCATTGATCGAGTATATAATACAATGAGATACAATAGAATATATATAGGAGAGGAAATTTGTTCAATAAGCCTGATATATTTTAGGCGTTGATAACCATAATAATATATATTTATAACACTCCCCCTTGGTTATCAACTTTATACGATTGGATATGCTACCTCGTTAAAAACTTTGCGAGAAAACCAGTGGGATAAAAACATAGCTAAGGGAAAAAGAGTGTAGCTCGCATTATACATAATTAACAACATAATTCAGGATGATGTTAAATCGGTACTTCTGGACCGTAAGATAAATTGATGCTACTGGATCAGTTATGCTGACTCATTAAAAATCTTACTAAGAAAACTCAATGGGAAAAAACTTAGTGAAGGGAAAAAGAGTGCAACGTATATAATGCTCTCTCTCATGTATATATCCTTTAAATGATGTGTGTTGATCTTTTGTAAAATTTCCTCAAAACTTATGTAGTCAATGATTTTGATGTAGTGCAAAGCTCACATCTTTATTCCTATTGTTTTGTGCGTTTTTTATTAGTTTTGTGTTCGTTCTTAGTCGTTTAAGTTTGTATTTGAGTCTATTGTATGTTTACATGTGCTCGTGTGAATTACAAGTGAATATCATGAAGAAACCGAGTTAGAGAATGAAGCCCAAAATTTTAAAGAAGAAAATGTGGAAAATTGATCTTTCGCGGTACGCGAGAGAGGAAGAAGGAATTCTCGCGGTACGCGAGGAAACCAGAAACGGGCGCGACTAAATTGTCCTTCGCGGTACGCGAAGGACTTGGGTTATTTTCTCGCGGTATGTGGGAGCTCTAATTTTCACAAAACCCTAAAAATCGAATTTAAATAGATTTTGGTTCCCATTATGAGAGGAGTTCGATCCTTTGCCGTCCAGAGAAGGGTTTAGAGGCGATTTAAGGATTGGAGAAGCCAATTGAAGTGGAAAGCTTACATCTTTGTATCCCGGGTTTGTAGTTTTACGTATTCGGTTTGAAAGATTGGATTTTTATCTTTGATTTGGATGTTTGAAACCATGTTCTTGCTTAATACTTCTGTTTTAGTTGTTTTGAGTATGATTCTAGGCTAAAACTTATATATTGCCTAGGTTAATGATGAATACTGTAACATTTCTAATTTTTAGTATCCGTATTTCAATTCAATGTAATGCATTTCAAACTCAATTCTAGTGCACTGTTTTATTCTATTCATACCATCAATTAAATACTATACTTCAATGCAAATCCACAAATTTTACTCGGTTATATTCTATTAAAAACACTACATAAGTATCTATTTATACAAATACGTCAAAGACTAAAGTTACAAGGTCTGATGTTGAAAAATAGCAAGAAACCCTAATAGGCACGGTCGCGCCAAGTGCTTTGGCACGGTCGCGCGACTTGCTTTGGAACGATCGCGCCCGGTGCCTTGGCACGGTCGCGCCTCGTTTGGGCACGGTCGCGCCTAGTACCAGTTGAAACGTAAATGAAGTTTCAATCACCGAATCGTTTAATTTCGTAATGGATATTCACTTCATTACCATTAACGAAAATATTAAGACTACCAATTACAGCAAATAACTCAATATCATTCGATTAAACCACAAAACCGTCAAAACATTCTTGAAACCACCGATTCTCCATTTCAATTCGAAATTCTCTCAATCAAATCCCCCCATACGCATCACTCGATCATCTCTAAAAGCTTCTGGACACGTCGATATAGTCGGAATCGCATCAGAAGACGCCGGAAGCCAAACCCGTCATCGACGGAACTCTCCTCTACCGTACGCTATCGATTCATCGTCTTTCCGAGTAATTGAAACCATATTTTCATTCGATTTAGTCTATAGATCAAAAGCTCCATCCTAATTTGGGCTTCTAATATGGAAATCATCTCAAACCCGAATCTAGTTTTCGTTCAAAATAGTTTAATCGAATCTGGTCCTAAACACGTTTTAAATTCAATTAATCTATACAAAAAGACTCGTAATAATCTATTGGGTGAAAGCCCTATGATTTCCAACCCTGTTATTATAAGAATTAGTCAAATCATTCCTGATTTGGGACAGACGCGGTCGCGCTAATCATCTAGCGCGGTCGTGCCTCATGAGACACGGTCGTTCCAGCTTCCAGCGCGGTCGTGTCCTCCTGTTTAGACCCAGTCATGCCCTTTAGCTAATCTCAGTCATGTTTTAGAATCATAGACACGATCGTGCCTGGCCAAAGCACGGTCGTGCCTAGTGAGTTGTCTGGTTATGTCTCCGTTTGATCAACCCGGTCGCTTCCCGACTAGCACGGCCGCGCCCGTGGTTCGAGCACGATCGTGCCCTTCCCAGGCACGGTCGTGTGTGAATTAAATTTTTGACAGAATTATAATTTTTACATATTTTTTAAACAATAAATATTTCTGGTTAAATTTCAAAATAAAAATAGCTGACTTTTATAAAAATGCATTAATTCTATTTAGAAAGATCAAATGGTTAATCTTAGAATAAATAGAAAATTATTTATTTAAAGTTTATAAATAAATTATATTTACAATTATTGTTAAACCTTTCATTTAAAAAGTATCTTAATGGTTAAGTTACATATTTTATAAATAAATAAATAAGAAAATGATTATTTATTTAATTTATATTTAAACAAAAACAATTATTTATTTATACTTAATTACATTTAATGCTTACATTATTTTCATAAACAATAATTATTTAAATTATTTATTTAATTATTCAAACTCAAACCTTAATCAAAATATTCTAAAAACGTTTATTCCAAATCTTTTATTTTATACAATACTTTTAAGTATAAATCAATAACTTTATATGCAAACCCAATTCGATTTTAGACTTAGACATAGACTCTTATGCACACTATTGATACAATATACATTACACTTTAGGTTAACTTGTGCTTTTCAATGATCCTTATTACTATCTAGTACCATTTGTTAGCTACGCCTTCAAATCAAGTGAGTATACATAGCCCCTTTTACTCTTTTACATTTTTGGGGTGAAACATGAACACTACTCAAATTACATGTTTACATTTACACAAACAACACAAGTGCAATACATTCATGTGTGCAAATTTGAGCTTTATGCCCGAGTGCTATGTGTGCTAACTTTTGTGAACACTTATGTGCAAACATTAACTATTCAAGCCGACGGTTTTCAATGATAGCTCTATTGAGTCTGACAAACCCACCCAGGTAGGGTGATTGATACCGACAACACAATTTTGCATGCTAGTTACAAAGGTTTGATTGTACTTAGTTACACAATAGCTGCTCCCCATAAATGTCTTATTTATCATGTTATGTAAGGATTTGTTTTACAAACTATATGCTATCTATATACAAACCTGGGTTATACTCACCAACTTTTTAGTTGACTTTATTTTATTCATGTTTCAGGTACTAATGTGTGAGTGTGATCAAGATGTGCTACACATAGGCTTAAACCTAGTTAAATTAAATAAAGAACTTATGTATTTCAATTATGTTGTTTTTCTTGGATTGTTTTGTCATGAATGTTGCAATGAAATTTGATAATTAACATATTTCAATATAGTCAACCTCGTGCTTTTGAACAGTCTACATGTCCCGCCCCGATGATTCTGCCATCGGTCGGGGTGTGACAAATACTTGTTAAAGTTTGATTTTTTTATCGGTTTTTGGATTCAATAAATGGGTTTATGATTTTGTAAAAGATCTTGAGTTGATAATTGTGATGTTATTGCATGTTTAGATCTGATCTTGTGTTTGATTTCAATTCCTTGTGTTGATTGTGGTTGTCTGCCAGTTTGATCTTCGTATCTTGGTCATAGATCTTAGGGTTTGTGATTAGGGTGGTTTGCTAGACGTAGTAGCCATAGGAGTTGTCTTTTATTGCTAATTAGAATTAAATGTGTATCCTAGTTCAATACCCGAGAGGTGAGAATTAGTCGTTTAGTCTTCGTCATTGGAATCCGAGTGTCAGTCGTCTGAGAGGAAGCCGGTATTAGGTGTCTAGTGATTGTTGCTATTCGTGTCATGGTTGTTATCTTGAGATTACCCCGTGCATTCTTCGATTGTATTGGTGGACGGAGAGACTGAGAGGTAATCTGTTTATTAGGGTACTTTATCATAGTTGGAAATACCTGAGAAGTGATCCAACAATCTGGTGAGTTAGTACATCTGTAGGTTCCTTAGTTGGTGACACCCTGAGAGTGATTAGGGATCCACTAGGCTGTCTAGAGTTGTTTCCTTAGAAACCCAGATCCATTATAGTTTTCATAACCGATAGAAGTTGTGCTTTGCAAGTAGGATTCTAACGTAGGTGATATTCTTCCCATTCTTGATATTACCTTTGTTTGGTTAATTGAGTCGACTTAGTTTGCTGCATTCCTTAGTTTAATATTTAGTGTAGTAAACCCCCCAAACCAATCTATATTTAGTTAGTATTAGTATTCAGTGTCTCTAGGGTTCGATACTCTGTTTACCGTTAAGTTGTGCTACACTCGATAGGTACACTTGCCTGTCAGTGCAGTCTAGTTCATAGGTTTTCCATTTATTACTTAGGAGTCTAGATTAGGTTTTTATTCATAGTTTTTATAGACCGTCTGGGTGACATCAAATTTTTGGCGTCGTTGCTGGGGACACTTGGCAATAGCAATATTAGCTTTGACTAGTTCTTTTAGTGATTTTTGATTTGTTTTGTTTTCTGTTGAGTCTTATGTGCTACTTGTCTTATGTGATACTAGTGAGTCTTATCTGAGTGTTTCATTTAGAATCGAGTATTTATGTGTGTCTTTGAGTCTTTATTCTGTTTCCTTCTAGAGTCTTTCTGTTTATGCACCATACACGCTCGCAGGGATCACCACCTTATTCAGCTTACCTAGAGCCCGAGCAAGAGCTACACGAGCGCACCCGCGACTTCCGGGAGCGTTTGAAAGCATTGTGCAGCACCCAGGTATGTCCAACTAGCCCAGTCCCTTTTCCATAAATGGGCGACGCTGACCCACCAGCGAGGCATTCAGTACACTAGAGGGCCAGTGATGGGGTCACGGGCGAGATATCTTCGATCACACGCCCCACTATACCGAACACCAATTCTTGGCAGATCCCATCTCCTGTCATGAGTATGATCACTTATGCCACCCAATTCCATGGCCTCGAGGATGAGGATGCACCCGGACATATGTCCCGCTTTGCGCGCATATGTGATACTTTCAATCTCACTGGTGTATCTAATGACGCAATCTACTTGCGTCTCTTCCCATTCTCCCTGTCTGGTCGTGCATCTACTTGGCTCGACACTCTCCCAGACAACTCAATCACCACATGGGATGATCTCGAAGCCAAGTTCTTCAAGAAGTATTATCCACCTTCCAGGGCCGCTCGCCTTAGGGATCAGATCCACTCCTTTCGGATGGATCCCAACGAGCCCTATCACATGGCCTGGGAGCGGTTTAACACGCTGTTGAGCCAATATCCCCAACACGGTCTTTCCGACTGGGCGCTAGTGGTGAATTTCTATAATGGCCTTACCTTCGAGAAGCAGCAAATGTTCAACACAGCTGCGGGAGGTCATATCATGGAGAGACTCGAGCCTGATGAGTGCGAGGAAATGTTCGAGAGCTTTGCTCAAGCCGAATAGCAGCATCCACATTCTGTTAGGAATTCCATTCCTACTGCTAGAGCACCCACCTCTTCTCCTAGAGGTGTGCATCAGGTCACTCCTGAGACTAGCGTGGCTGCTGCACTCGCCTCAATGGCTAACGAGATTAAGGAGTTGAAGCTCAGTGCTCAGCGGTGTCAAGTGTGAAGGGGAGTCCATGACACCCGAGATTGCCCCGTAAATAATCAGGAGCATGTGAGCTATGCTGGCAACCAGTACCAGAATCGAGGGTATAATAACAACAATACTTATGGCTCGGGATGGAGATCTGGAAATAACCCACCAGGGTTTAATGGTCGCCAGCAGTAGTATGGAGGAGCAAAAGTTGGAGCGGGCTCGGGAGGCAGTGTCAATACAAGGAAGATCGAAGAGATGCTCGAGAATCAGACACAACTGCTTTGTTAGGACATCGTTTGTAATGACAAAAGCTTGTAATAGTTAGATCTTATGTCTTTATGTTTTTGTTATGTAAAAAGTCACTAAGTGTTTATTCAAGTTTACCTAGAGGCGAACTTAAATCAGAGGCGAACTTAATAAGTTCGCTTAAGTCTATCTGAGGCGAACTTGTTAAGTTCGCTTAGTCTGTTAGAGGCGAACTTAATAAGTTCGCTTATAGCAGGTCAGACGGCTATATATATGTGTGTTTGCAGAGTCAGTTAGAATAGATAGAACAGAGAATTATCGTCAAGTCTGGTTGAGTCTGTAAACACCATTGTGATTTGGAATACAATTGAGAATGTTATTTACGTGATTGTCTACATTGTCTTTTATGCATATAAACGTTGATTCGTTGGATTCCGCACTCTGAATTAACGTCACGTCTTATCACGAGATCGATCCGTAGAAGCGCCATGAGGACCTACATGCTTGCACACTTAGTCCAGCAAGACAAGGACACGAGGCAAAGACTGGATAGCCACGACACTCTATTGAAGAATCAGCAGTCGGCATTCCAGGATTTGCAACGGATGGTAAGAGACATCGCTCAGAGCCTGAAGGGTAGACAAGGAGGTCCATCTTCAGGCCCAAATGCTTCAGGGATGGCCATGTCAGTTAGGAGTGTGGAGAAGAAAGAGGTTATAGAGGATGACTCCCACTTAATTGAGTATGGCATACCTTCAGTAGAGGAAGTGAAGAAGGTATATTGGAGAGCTCGATTTGCTGCAATCGATGCTAAGATGGCCGAAGAAAGGGAGAGCCCACCTGTGGTAGAAGAAGAAGAGTCGGTGGATGAAGAGATAGAGATGGAGAAGCCTGCCGAGAGGGCAGTGGAGAAGAAGAAGGGGGTGTAGATGAAGTCCCCAGGGGTTGACTTGAGTCGTATTCCTTACCCAGCGTGCGTCCTGCCATATAAGAACGCTAGCAAATACGGTACCTTCCTTGATATGTTTAAACAACTCAAGGTCAATCTCCTATAGAGGTCCTCCAGCATATGCCTAAGTATGGCAAGTTCCTCAAAGATCTTCTTTCCAACAAGAAGAAGCCGGAGGGGATCTCTAAAGTCTCACTTAGTAAGCAATGTTCTGCGGTGGTTCAGAACCAGTTGCCTGAGAAGATGCCGGATTCGGGTCGTTTCACGATACCGTGTCTGCTATGAAGTTTACCGTTGAACCACGCGTTGGCCAACCTAGGTGCTAGCATCAATCCGATGCTATATTTTATCTATAAGCAGCTAGACCTAGGTGAACCGCAGCCTACGCGCATAAGCATTTCCTTGGCTGACCGCTCAGTCAAGTATCCACGGGGAATTATGGAGAATCTTTTAGTGAAAGTAGGCAAGTTTGTATTCCCCGTGGATTTTGTATTCCCCATGGATTTTGTTATACTGGATATGGAAGTGGATGATAGAGTCCCACTCATCCTAGGACGCTCGTTCCTACGTACCGCAATGATTGATGTCTTCAACGGGAAACTCACACTTCATGTGGGGGATGAGTTTATTACATTCGATGCTACAAACTCTGTGGAGGATGTTGGAAAGCATAGCCACTCCGTGTGCATGCTTGATGCCTCCATGGACGATCATCGGGACTCTAATCCAATAAAGGATGATTTAGATATAGGAATGATAGAGGAGCCTCCGGATTGGTTAGAGGAGTTTGAGAGGAAGTTGCTAGGGTCCTCGTTCCTAAGTGATGACGATGATGATTACATTCTGAGTGAGATATTAGCACAAGTGGAGCAGATAGTTTATGAGGCACCCGTGGAGGTTGTTGAGGATCATGAGGATCCGGGCGAGAGGTTAGAGGCCACACCTTTAATGATACCACGCATTGAGCCTTTAACCTTTTCTATTGTTCATACTGAGAGGATAGCAGCCGGGTCATCCCCTAAATCTAGGCCGCCCCGTGAGAGAAACTGTGCTTTGATAGATACATCTAGTTTGAGGAGAATGAAAACCCCAAGTGTGGGGATGTTTAGAAGTGATAAATTTCTAGGATATTTGAACTGTGTTGTCTTCGGACCTGGTAGGTTTAAGTTGTGATGGAAAGATCTAAGTGCTAGAGGTTCAGTGTTTGATAGGAGTAGGAGTGAGCTGAGATTGTGGAAACAGGTAGGCCGTAAAGGATGTAGGCGGTACCAGTTAGGATTAAGGAGAAGCCTCCTGATATGCTTGCGTGAGTCTCGGGCAAGTGCCCGGGATGTAGAGTCTGTGTGCACTATTTGGTTTGAGTCCGTGTCTATTTTTGTGTTTTTCGATATGTGTTTTTGTTTGTGTCATGTTTTGTAGGGATTCGTGCTTGATTCGACGAGGAAAATCATCGGGAATGAAGTTCCAGGTATGTTTTATATCGGTCTTTATCATTGGAATGAGTTTTAAGGAATTTGGGTGAAGAAAATTTTGGGGTGTGAAAATTTGGCTAAGTATAAAAACCCTCAAAACTTTTTGTCACCAGATGGTCCTCGCGGTACGCGAGAGTGTTGTCCCCTGTTCCTCGCGATACGCGAAGGATAGAAATAGGGGTCGGCTTAATTTCTGCCTCCTCGCGGTACACGGGGCCTTGCTGGCGTCACCCTACTTCCTTGTTTTCCCATGGTTTCGTTCACCGTTCACCACCTCTATTATCATCATCCATCATTTCATCATTCATCAATAATCATCATTTTCATCCATTCTGTTATCATCATCATATCATTCACCAACCACCACGATCATGGAAGAATTTGAAACCGTTTTGATCCGATGATCCGACCTTGCTGTGGCATTCATGTTTATGTGTTTGCCACCCATGGAGTATGTTTCTCTTCATATATCTATCTTAGTGAGTCAGTTTGAGTCAGTCTTTTTAATTGTATTTTAATTTGAGTCAGTTTAATGTTGCGGGTTTGTTGTGAGGTTTATTTTGTTGGTTTTATCATTCTGCCCGTACTCAATCTTCATTCGGGCGGGATTGATCATCACTTATACAAAGTTTGTAAAGGCAACCCAGCAGTCTGTGCAACCGCGACCGAAATGCTATACGGTGCACACATTGAAGAACGAAGCTGCACATTTGTTCACTGCTACATTACCAGCTAAGTCGCTTCCTGTTTTGTTTTATTTTTGCATTTTTATTTTTAATTGTATTTTGCTTCACATTGAGAACAATGTGTCTTTCAAGGATGTGAGTGTCTAGTTTAGTTAGTTTGTCTTTCTATAAAAAATCAAAAATACCAAAAAAAATAAAAATTTTGAAAAATGTCCTTGGAAATAACTGCAAAATAAATGGAAAATGATAGTACAACTGGATCTACTTGTGAGTTTAAATGGTTAAATAATTGAAAACGTGTCTAATTAGTGATGTTTTAGTAGACCCAGCCAGCTTGAATAGCTTAAATAACATGTGAGTGTTAATTAGGATTAATCACGTAATAAAATCATGATATCTTGTCGGTACTCATCTTAGGGTAATCGGTAATACTGAAACTGTCAACATAGGGTGATATGTACCACGTCAAGTTAAAATTTAGAGGTTTTTGAAATTTCATGGCACACCACTCTCTTTTTATGAGAATAAATTCGAGTTTCGGTGGCGCCCACATCCATAATTCCATAATTCTTGAGCTTATTTGATTGAAATCTAAGTTTCGTCTACGTGTCACACGTCGGGTTCCAGCCTGATTGAAACACCACTGGGTCGATTCTTATGTGCCTATTGATATGACTTAGTCTATGTGTTACCTTCCGGGATAGTGACTTGGTTGAAACGCCTCTAGACGAAATTTTAATCTGCTTATTAATGCTCATTATCATCCATTCATTCATATTTCATTTGATTTCTGAAACCTGTAAATTTTAGTTTAACGTGGTACGGTAAATCTATATGGTTTGATCCGTGCCTAGATATAACCGTGAGACGGGATTAGGTAGAGCTATAACTTTGAAGTGTGAGTTCCATAGATTGATTGATATGCTTGGTAAAGAAATTTTTGAACACATTACGGGTGCTTGAAAGTTGGTGCTTGGGTTTAATCGGACAGAAATACTAACTATTGCTATTTAACGCGTGAGTATATTTTTCTAATTGGTAATTGATGTTTGGTAAGTTAGATCTGAATTATGATTCCATTTGCAGCTTTTTTGAGGACGAAAAAAAGGTAAAGTGTGGGGATGTTTGATGTACTGCAAAGCACACATCTTTATTCATATTGTTTTGTGCGTTTTTTATTAGTTTTGTGTTCGTTCTTAGTCGTTTAAGTTTGTATTTGAGTCTATTGTATGTTTACAGGTGCTCGTATGAATTACAAGTGAATATCATGAAGAAACCGAGCTAGAGAATGAAGCCCAAAAGTTTAAAGAAGAAAATGTGGAAAATTGATCTTTCGCGGTACGCGAGAGAGGAAGAAGGAATTCTCGCGGTACGCAAGGAAACCAGAAACGGGCGCGACTAAATTGTCCTTCGCGGTACGCGAAGAACTTGGGTTATTTTCTCGCGGTACGCGGGAGCTCTAATTTTCTTAAAACCCTAAAAATCGAATTTAAATAGATTTTGGTTCCCATTATGAGAGGAGTTCGATCCTTTGCCGTCCAGAGAAGGGTTTAGAGGCGATTTTGAGGATTGGAGAAGCCAATTGAAGAGGAAAGCTTACATCTTTGTATCCCGGGTTTGTAGTTTTACGTATTTGGTTTGAAAGATTGGATTTTTATCTTTGATTTGGATGTTTGAAACCATGTTCTTGCTTAATACTTCTGTTTTAGTTGTTTTGAGTATGATTCTAGGCTAAAACTTATATATTGCCTAGGTTAATGATGAATACTTGTTAAAGTTTGATTTTTTATCGGTTTTTGGATTCAATTAATGGGTTTATGATTTTGTAAAAGATCTTGAGTTAATAATTATGATGTTATTGCATGTTTAGATCTGATCTTGTGTTTGATTTCAATTCCTTGTGTTGATTGTGGTTGTCTGCCAGTTTGATCTTCGTATCTTGGTCATAGATCTTAGGGTTTGTGATTAGGGTGGTTTTCTAGACGTAGTAGCCATAGGAGTTGTCTTTTATTGCTAATTAGAATTAAATGTGTATCCTAGTTCAATACCCGAGAGGTGAGAATTAGTCGTTTAGTCTTCGTCATTGGAATCCGAGTGTCAGTCGTCTGAGAGGAAGCCGATATTAGGTGTCTAGTGATTGTTGCTATTCGTGTCATAGTTGTTATCTTGAGATTACCCCGTGCATTCTTCGAGTGTATTGGTGGACGGAGAGACTGAGAGGTAATCTGTCTATTAGGGTACTTTATCATAGATGGAAATACCTGAGAAGTGATCCAACAATCTGGTGAGTTAGTACATTTGTAGGTTCCTTAGTTGGTGACACCCTGAGAGTGATTAGGGATCCACTAGGATGTCTATAGTTGTTTCCTTAGAAACCCAGATCCATTATAGTTTCCATAACTGATAGAAGTTGTGCTTTGCAAGTAGGATTCTAACCTAGGTGATATTCTTCCCATTCTTGATATTACCTTTGTCTGGTTAGTTGAGTCGACTTAGTTTGCTGCATTCCTTAGTTTAATATTTAGTGTAGTAAACCCCCCAAACCAATCAATCTTTAGTCTGAGTCAGAGTCTAGTATTAGTATTCTGTGTCTCTAGGGTTCGATACTCGGTTTACCGTTAAGCTGTGCTACAATCGATAGGTACACCCTCCTATCAGTGCGGTCTAGTTCATAGGTTTTCCATTTATTACTTAGAATTCTAGATTAGGTTTTTATTCATAGTTTTTATAGACCGTCTGAGCGACATCAGATTTGCTGCTTGATTCCTTAAAGTGCAATTCCTTAAGCTGCCCAACGATGTATGATCTTCATGTAAAGGTTCTGCTACCTCCTATCGTAAACATATACCATAAGACTCATGATTGTGTTATGTAACATGACCTACATTTGCAAGACTAACTAAACTCGTTTCGATGGGTTAGAAAAATATAAACCCAAATCTTTCTTACCTTAAGGGTATCAAAATATTTGTTTACCACATTCTACTGTCTCCCCCTGGACACGAGGTATATCTGGCCAAATAAATGATCTATCTAATCTTGAATAGCTACCAAGAAACATAAATGCACAATGGTACGTCCAAACCTAGATTTTCTCATTCTTTGAAAATGGTCATTTTACGTATCACGTAATTTGACAACCTTAACGTACTTAGATGATAATCTTTTTCCGTATTAAATGTTTCAATATCTTCTTGATGTCACTCGATTGATGGATAAAAATATATTTATACAAATGTTTGATCTCTTCTAGAGATACAACAAACCTGTTATTGTTCTTTCAATAAAACATTTGGATCTTTTACAACATATTTATATCTTTATATTTCAAGATAATCAGTGAGTCGGCTATACCACACTCAACCCGACTATTTCAATCCATATACATAACTTGTTATAATATAATTCTCAAGGTTGTATGTAAATGCTTGAGACATTTACATTCCATCATGGACTTCTTTCCAAATTGACTAATTATGCATGTGCATTCACTCTTAAAGAGTTTGGTACATAAAATTTATCATTTAGCAAATCAATTGTAAACAATGAAAACATCTAATCCAACTCCAATCCATATTGTACCATTCTTATATACTGAGATATCATAATCTCTATGTACAATTTCTTCCCTTAACGTTTATTGGTGCATAAGGGTTGTATATTTAAGATGTTTCAAATAACACTTAATTGCTTTCGGAAACTCATCAGGAGTTCCAGTTATATTCAATTCAATAACGTATACAACAAACATAATGTATACTGATAGGGTGCGAAAGCACACGTCTTTATTCCTTTGTTTTAATGTGTTCTAAGTAGTTTTATATTAGTTTTGAGTCAATTTTATGTACATTTGAGTCATTGGTCTTATTTGTAGGAGCCCGGGAATATTAATGAAGAATACGTGAAGAAAACGAGCGAAGAAACGAAGCCCGGAAAAGTCCAAAGATAAAAAGACAATTTTCTGAAATTTAGGTCTCTCGCGGTACGCGAGAGACGAGTGTAATAATTCTCGCGGTACGCGGGAAACTCCAGGAATCCGCCCGACTATTTTGGTCCTCGCGGTACGCGAGGATCCAGTCAACATTCTCTCGCGGTACGCGAGAGGGCCGTTTTCCGCAAAACCCTAATTTTCTAAATTAAAAAGATTTAAACGGCCATTATGAGGGAGTTCGATTCTAAGCCGTTCCAGGGAAGAAAAAGAGGCGATTTTGAGCTTGGAAGTCAATTGAAGCTGAAGATTGAAGCTTTTGGATTCCGGGTTTGTGTAGTTGCATTCTAGGGTTTAAAGATTCAAACTTTATCTTTGATTTTGTGTTTTGAACCTATGGATCTTGCTATTTGCTTCTGTGTAGATGTTCTTAGTATGATTCTAGGCTAGATCCTTGATCTACCTAGGTCAATATGATGATTATGTGTTAAAGTTTCGATTTTTATTCGGTTTTTGGATTTGAATGTTGGATTTATGATTTAGTAAAGGTTTGAGTTTGTTTATGTGTGATGTTAGTGCATGTTTAATTCTGATTATGTGGTTGATTATGCTTTTCTGCGTTGATTGTGGTTGTCTGCCAGTTTGATCTTCGTTTCTGGTTCATAGACTTTAGGGTTTGTGAGTTAGAGTGGTGTCTAGACGTAGTAGCCATAGAAAACCTAGTTAATTACTGATTAGAAGTGAATGTGTGTCCTAGTTCAATACCCGAGAGGTGAGAATTAGTCGTTTAGTCTTCGTCATTAGGAATCCGAGTGTCAGCTGTCTGAGAGGAAGTTGGTATTAGGTGTCTAGTGATAGTTGCTATCCGAATCATAGTATCCATTCTAGAACTACCCCATGCATTCCTTGAGTGTATGGTAAGCGGTGAGACTGAGAGGTAATCCGTTTATTAGGGTACTTGTCATAGTAGGAAATACCCGAGAGGTGATCCGATCATCTGGTGAGTTAATATCCTTAGGTTGTCTTCTGGTCACATCCCGAGACCGAGAGTGATCGGGAATCCACTAGATATCTTTTAGGTGTTATATCTTTAGAAACCCAGATCCAACCTAGTTCCAAAACCGATAGAAGTTGAGCTTTACACATAGGATTCCGACCTAGGTAGTGACTTCTCCATTCTTGATTTCATCTTTAGTTTACTCTTGATAGCTTGAATTGTCCTTAGTTTATTGCATTCTTAGTTAATCTTTAGTGTAGTAAACCCCCCAATCAATTAATCATATTAAGTCCTAGTTAGAGTCTAATTTAGTTATTCAGTGTCTTTTGGGTTCGATATCCGGACTTCGTTAGGCTATATTGCATTGATCGGTACACTTGCCGGTTGTGTGGTCTAGTTTTAGGTCGAGTCTAGGTTTTATAAATTTAAAGCTAGAGAGTCTAGATTAGGTTTTATTTGATAGTTTTTATAGACCGTCTGGACGACATCAAGTTTTTGGCGTCGTTGCCGGGGACACTTGGCAATAGCAATATTAGCTTTGACTAGTTCTTTTTTAGATTTTTGGTTTATTTGAGTCTTTTGTTCTCTTTTGAGTCTTTGTTCTATTTTTCCTTCTTAGAGTCTTTCTGTTTATGCCCAATACTCGTTCGCAAGGATCACCATCTTTTGCAACTTTTCAAGAGCCCGAACGAGAGCTTCACGAGCGCACCCGCGACTTTCGGGAGCGTTTAGAGGAGCTGGTTAAACCAAAGGTACGTCCTACTAGCCCAGTTCCATTTCCTACTATGGGCGACGCTGATCCTCCAGCGAGGCGTACAGTACACCAGAGGGCCAGTGAGGGGGTCACGGGCGCGAGATCTTCAATCACACGCCCCACTATACCGAACACCAATTCTTGGCAGATCCCATCACATGTCATGAGTACGATCACTCATGCCACTCAATTCCATGGCCTCGAGGATGAGGATGCACCCGGACATTTGTCCCGCTTCGCGCGGATATGTGATACATTTAATATCACGGGTGTATCTAAGGACGCAATCTACTTGCGTCTCTTTCCATTCTCTCTTTCTGGGCGTGCATCTACTTGGCTCGACACTCTTCCCGACAATTCTATCACCACATGGGAGGATCTCGAAGCCAAGTTCTTCAAGAAATACTTTCCACCTTCCAGGGCCGCTCGCCTTCGGGACCAGATCCATTCGTTTCGGATGGATCCCGACGAGCCTTACCATATGGCCTGGGAGCGGTTCAACGCGCTGTTGAGCCGATGTCCCCAGCACGGTCTCCCCGACTGGGCACTAGTGGAGAAGTTCTATAATGGCCTCACCTTCGAGACGCAGCAAATGTTCAACACAGCTGCAGGAGGCCATATCATGGATAGACTCGAGCCTGAGGAGTGCGAGGATATGTTCGAGAGCTTCGCTCAAGCCGAACAGCAGCACCCACGTTCTGTTAGGGATTCCATCCCTACTGCTAGGTCACACGCCTCTTCTCCTAGAGGTGTGCATCAGGTCACTCCTGATACTAGCATGGCTGCTGCCCTCGCCTCGATGGCGAATGAGATAAAGGAGCTCAAGCTCAGTGCTTTGAGGTGTCAGGTGTGCAGGGGAGGACACGACACCCGAGATTGCCCTGTTCATAATCAAGAGCATGTGAGCTATGCTGGCAACCAATACCAGAACCGAAATTACAACAATTCTAATACTTTTGGTTCGGGATGGAGATCTGGATTCACTGGTCGTCAGCAACAGTATGGAGGAGCAGAAGAAGGAGCGAGTTCTGGGAGCACTGTTGGGTCACGAAGGATTGAGGAGATGATGGAGACTCAGACACAGTTACTTGCCCAGCTGGTGCAGAATAACAAGGATGCTCGGCTAAGACTGGATAGCCATGACACTTTGATGAAGAATCAGCAATCGGCGTTCCAGGATTTGCAACGCACGGTAGGAGACATTGCTAGGAGCATACATGATAGACAAGGAAGCCCTTCTACGGGCCCGAACGCTTCAGTGATGGCCGTGTCTATAGAGAGTGTGGAGAGTAAAGTGGTTGAAGAGGTTGACTCCCACTCTAAGGAGCATAATATTCCCTCAGTGGAGGAGGTGAACAAGATTGACTGGGAAGCTCGATTTGCTGAGATCGATGCTAGGATGCTAAAAGAGACCGAGTCGAATGCTGTTTCGACAAGGAGCATGATAGAGAAGGAGGATGAGAGCCCACCGGTAGTAGTAGAAGAAGAGCCGGTGGAGGAGGAGATAGTGGTAGAGGTGCCTACCAAGAAGGCACAGGAGAAGAAGAAGGGGGTGGAGATGAAGTCCCCCGAGATTGACTTGAGTCGTATTCCTTATCCCGCACGTGTGTTGCCACATAAACACGCTAAGGAATACGGTCACTTCCTTGATATGTTCAAACAACTCAAGGTCAATCTACCGTTTGTAGAGGTCCTCCAGCATATGCCCAAATATGCCAAGTTCTTAAAAGGCCTTCTTTCCAACAAGAAGAAACTTGAGGAGGTCTCTGGAGTCTCACTTGGTGAGCAATGCTCGGCAGTGGTGCAAAATCATTTGCCAGAAAAGTTGTCTGATTCGGGTCGGTTCACGATCCCTTGCTTGTTGGGCAACCTACCATTACACCACGCGTTGGCCGACCTAGGTGCTAGCATCAATTTGATGCCCTATTCATTGTACAAGCAGCTGGACCTAGGTGAACCACAACCAACGCGCATGAGCATTTCCTTGGCTGACCGCTCAGTCAAGTATCCACAGGGAATAGTGGAAAATCTATTAGTGAAAGTGGGCAATTTTGTTTTCCCCGTGGATTTTGTGATTCTAGATATGGAGGTGGATGACAAGGTCCCACTCATCTTAGGACGCCCGTTCCTACGAACCGCAAAGGCGATGATTGATGTCTTTGACGGGAAGCTCACACTTCGTGTGGGGGATGAGGTCCTTACATTCAATGCTGTAGAGTCCGGGAAGGATGTTGGCGAGCACAGCCACTCCGTGTGCATGCTCGATTCTTTCATGGACCACCATTGGGACCCCGATCCGGTGATAGAAGTAGGTGAACCCGCCCCGAATATAGAAGAACCATATGATTGGGCGTTGGAGTTAGAAGGATTGCTAGATGAGCCAGACGATTATGGAGATGAGGTGCCTGATGATTTGCTGGAGATGATGGCAGAGTTTGAAGAGGTCATAGGCAAAACCCCAAGTGTGGGGAAGTTGGTGGAGGTTGTTGAGGATCCCGAGGATCCTGGTGAGATTGTGGAGGTCATTCTTTTAGAAGTGCCCATTCCTAAACCCCTACATATCTTCACCACTGTTTGTGCTTTGGGGAGAAAGATCGAGTCACCCCCTAGGTCTAGGCCGCCTCGTAAGAGGACTCGAGAGTTAATTGACTTAGGCAACGTAGATAGAGTGCTAACCCCAAGTGTGGGGATATCGAGGAGTGACAAACTACTTGGTTATTTAATGCGTATTCTCTTCGGACCGGGTAGATTTAAGTTGTGGTGGAAGGAGATGAAGGATAGAAATCCATGGTTTGAGAGTAGTAGTTGTTTGCTAGGGCTGTGGAGAACCGGTAGGCCGCGAAGGATGAAGGCGGTACCGGTTAGGATCAAGGAGAAGCCCCCTGATAGGCTTGCTTGAGTCATGGGCAAGTGCCCGGGATGTAGAGTTTGTATGATTTCATTGGGTTGAGTCCGTGTCTTTTTCTTTGTTTTTCGGTTTGTGTTTTGGTTGTGTCAAGTTTTGCAGGAATCCATGCTTGATTCGGTACGGAAAATCGTCGGGAATGAAGCCCCAGGTATGGTTACATGTGTTTTTATGCTTGGGACAAGGTTTTAAGGAAGTTGGGTGAAAATTTTTTCTTAAATGGCAAAATTTTTTTTCTAAGTACAAAAATTGGAAAAACTTAAAAACTTTCTGTTAACGA
Source organism: Smallanthus sonchifolius (assembly GCA_023525975.1). Classification (NCBI taxonomy): domain Eukaryota; kingdom Viridiplantae; phylum Streptophyta; class Magnoliopsida; order Asterales; family Asteraceae; genus Smallanthus; species Smallanthus sonchifolius. The sequence continues at coordinate 49,188,668 of CM042023.1, forward strand.
CACCCTCCCGCGGTACGCGAAGAACGAGAGGAAGATCTCTCGCGGTACGCGAGAGACAAAAGTCTCGGCCGGCCTAACTTTTTGGCCTTCGCGGTACGCGAAAAATATCCCCTTCGACTTACGCGGTACGCGAGGGACTGCTGGTGTCACCCTATTTCCTTTGTTTCCCATGGTTTCCCGTACCCGTTTCTGTCCCCGTTTTCACTCACCACCACTATTCATCACCTACCTTCGTACCACCACTACCATGAAGCATCACCTTTAACCACCATCATCCATCACATTAATTCACCCACCTACCACCATCCGACCACCGTGACCATGGGAAACTAGAAACCGTTTATGACCGATGTTCGAACTTGCTGTGGTATTCATGTCTTTGTGTTTGCCACATGCCGAGTATGTTTTCTCTGCATCTATCTATCTTGAGTCTTTTAGTTTTCTTGAGTCTGTCTAGTCTCTATATTTTATTTGAGTCAGTTTAATGCTGTGGGTTTGTATGAGGTTTATTTTGCAGGTTTTATCATTCTGTCCGTACTCAATCTCCATTCGGGCGGGTTTGATGATTACCATTACTATCTTGTAAAGGCAACCCAACAGCTGATGTGTAACCGCGACCGAAATGCTATACGGTGCACACAAGGAAGAACGAAGCTGCATACTAGATTGCATCTACATTACCAGCTAAGTCGCTTCCTGTTCTGTTTTGTTTTTTTTTATTTTATTTTTGCATTTTTTTTAGTTGTGTTTTGCTTCACATTGAGGACAATGTGTCTTTCAAGTGTGGGGATGTGAGTGTCTAGTTTGTTTAGTTTGTGTCTTTAAAAATTCAAAAATACAAAAAAAAAATTGAAAAATTTGAAAAATGTTCTTGAAAATAATTGCATATATTTGGAAAATGATAGTAGAACTGGATCTATTTATGAGTTTAAAAGATTAAATAATTGAAAACGTGTCTAATTAGTGATGTTTTGGTAGACCCAGCTAACTAGTAGAGCTTAAATATCCTGTTTGTGTTATTTAGGATTAATCACGGAATAAAATCATGATATCTTGTGGGTATTCATCTTAGAGTAATGGTAATACTGAAACTGTCAATATAGGGTGATAGGTACCACGATTAAGTTAAAATTTAAAGGTTTTTGAAATTTTTTATGGCACACCATTCTCTTTTTATGAGAATAAATCCGAGTTTCGGTGGCGCCCGCATTCCATAATCCATGTTATTCCATAATTTATGAGCTATACTGAGTTTTGCTTATGTGTTTCCCTCTGGGATAGCGACTTGGAGGATACACCCCTAAGTAAGATTTTTGTGCTTCATTGATAGAATGTAGTCTATGTGTTACCCTCCGGGATAGTGACTTGGTTGAAACGCCTCTAGACGAAAGTTCTTTTGCTTATTATGCTCATTATCATCCATTCATTCATGATTTCATCTGATTTCTAAAAACCTGTAAATAGTAGTTTAACGTGGTAGGGTAAATCTATATGGTTTAATCCGTGCCTAAACATGACCTTGAGACGGGATTAGGTAGAGCTGTAACTTCTAAGTGTGAGTCACATAGATTGATTGATATGTTGTATAAAATGGATTTAGAACACGTAACGGGGGCTTGAAAGTTAGTGCTTGGGTTTAATCGGACAGAAATACTAATTGTTGCTTTTTAACACGTGAGTATGTTTTGAAAATTGAAATTTATGTTTGTTGAGTTAGATGCCAGTTATGATTCCATTTGCAGATTTTTCGAGGACGAAAAAAGGTTAAGTGTGGGGATATTTGATAGGGTGCGAAAGCACACGTCTTTATTCCTTTGTTTTAATGTGTTCTAAGTAGTTTTATATTAGTTTTGAGTCAATTTTATGTACATTTGAGTCATTGGTCTTATTTGTAGGAGCCCGGGAATATTAATGAAGAATACGTGAAGAAAACGAGCGAAGAAACGAAGCCCGGAAAAGTCCAAAGATAAAAAGACAATTTTCTGAAATTTAGGTCTCTCGCGGTACGCGAGAGACGAGTGTAATAATTCTCGCGGTACGCGGGAAACTCCAGGAATCCGCCCGACTATTTTGGTCCTCGCGGTACGCGAGGATCCAGTCAACATTCTCTCGCGGTACGCGAGAGGGCCGTTTTCCGCAAAACCCTAATTTTCTAAATTAAAAAGATTTAAACGGCCATTATGAGGGAGTTCGATTCTAAGCCGTTCCAGGGAAGAAAAAGAGGCGATTTTGAGCTTGGAAGTCAATTGAAGCTGAAGATTGAAGCTTTTGGATTCCGGGTTTGTGTAGTTGCATTCTAGGGTTTAAAGATTCAAACTTTATCTTTGATTTTGTGTTTTGAACCTATGGATCTTGCTATTTGCTTCTGTGTAGATGTTCTTAGTATGATTCTAGGCTAGATCCTTGATCTACCTAGGTCAATATGATGATTATGTGTTAAAGTTTCGATTTTTATTCGGTTTTTGGATTTGAATGTTGGATTTATGATTTAGTAAAGGTTTGAGTTTGTTTATGTGTGATGTTAGTGCATGTTTAATTCTGATTATGTGGTTGATTATGCTTTTCTGCGTTGATTGTGGTTGTCTGCCAGTTTGATCTTCGTTTCTGGTTCATAGACTTTAGGGTTTGTGAGTTAGAGTGGTGTCTAGACGTAGTAGCCATAGAAAACCTAGTTAATTACTGATTAGAAGTGAATGTGTGTCCTAGTTCAATACCCGAGAGGTGAGAATTAGTCGTTTAGTCTTCGTCATTAGGAATCCGAGTGTCAGCTGTCTGAGAGGAAGTTGGTATTAGGTGTCTAGTGATAGTTGCTATCCGAATCATAGTATCCATTCTAGAACTACCCCATGCATTCCTTGAGTGTATGGTAAGCGGTGAGACTGAGAGGTAATCCGTTTATTAGGGTACTTGTCATAGTAGGAAATACCCGAGAGGTGATCCGATCATCTGGTGAGTTAATATCCTTAGGTTGTCTTCTGGTCACATCCCGAGACCGAGAGTGATCGGGAATCCACTAGATATCTTTTAGGTGTTATATCTTTAGAAACCCAGATCCAACCTAGTTCCAAAACCGATAGAAGTTGAGCTTTACACATAGGATTCCGACCTAGGTAGTGACTTCTCCATTCTTGATTTCATCTTTAGTTTACTCTTGATAGCTTGAATTGTCCTTAGTTTATTGCATTCTTAGTTAATCTTTAGTGTAGTAAACCCCCCCAATCAATTAATCATATTAAGTCCTAGTTAGAGTCTAATTTAGTTATTCAGTGTCTTTTGGGTTCGATATCCGGACTTCGTTAGGCTATATTGCATTGATCGGTACACTTGCCGGTTGTGTGGTCTAGTTTTAGGTCGAGTCTAGGTTTTATAAATTTAAAGCTAGAGAGTCTAGATTAGGTTTTATTTGATAGTTTTTATAGACCGTCTGGACGACATCATATACAGATCCGAACTTGTATCCAACAATCATAATGCTTTCGAGAACTTACTCTACATAATTTTAGTAGTATAAATCCTTCAGGGATTTTCTTGTAAATTTTGATATCATATGAGTCATAACATTTTAAGATGCATATCAATTCTCTCTTTGTATTACCAGACTAATGAGATGTTGGAAGTCAATGCATCCACCACTGGAGAATGTGTCTCATAATAATCAATTATAGGTCTTTGTGAAAATATTTGTGACACCAATTTTGTCTTAATCTTTCTTTTACTATTTCACATAATTTCTTCGCATAAAAGACCTTACTTATATCCAACATATTAACAACTTCATGTATCTGGACTGCTAGTCCAAGCCATTTCTATTCGTGAGAGAATATAATTCTGCCTCATTTGCGTCTTTTCATTTTGGCCAATCATTTCTACTTTTCATTTATAGGTAGATCTTAATTATTGATCCTCATTGTTTTAAGCGCTACATTATATTTGAAAGTATAACGACGCCGATTTTGTTTTGATTCCATACATTTCTAGACATGACATAATTTACCGAGATCTCTTTATTTTCAGGTACCTAATGTTCTTCTAGAACCATCATGTCTAGTGTCTCTTCAGGAGACCATTCTAATGTACCTCGACTTGACCATCTTAATTACTTGCTCCTTTTCCGAGGATTTTTATTCTTGGAATCGACTAGTCTATCACGTTGCAGACGTGCCATAGACTCATTATCAATATGTGATTGTCCTTCTTGGACACTAAAATTAATTGGAGCATTAGCAGCTGGCATATGTGACTTAGTCACTCTTTTTAAGGTCGTGCATGTGTCTGGTAACTGATTCTTTAATCTTGGTAAATGAATTATCTTTCGAACTTCTGGTTCACATTTTTTAGTTTTAGGATCAATGATAATTCATTCCAACTCATTCTTTTTCCGGCTACTTTTAATCTCCCCCTAATGTTGGGATATTAATTCATTAAGTGAAAACTAATATATTGAGCCATAAATGAATCATTCATTAGTGGCTCTATTCATACCCAATATATATTCTTAACCTCTTTTGAGATCCCATCTTTGTGCGTTGTGGTGGATCAATTTCAATACATATACCGCACAACCAAAAATCTTAGATGGAAAATATTTGGCTCATGACCAAAAACCAACTGTAATAGGGAGGAAATATTAAAACTCGTTGGCTTGATGTGAATTAATGTTACTGCATGCAAAATCACATGTAACCAAATATAAACATGGACTTTTGCTCTCATGAAAGCAATTCAATCGAAGACGTCTGCTGATCGTTTTCAACAAAAGCAATTCATGTATTAGAAAGTTCAATAGTTATTCCAATATTCATTAGTAACTTGGGAATTCAATTCATTGTTACTACCAATATAAATATGATAATCTGGAATAACGTGTTTGCTATCTCATTAGGTAAGCAACAAATCATACAAACTTTTGATTGCAAATTTGATAACCATTTAGACGATGCATCGATTTAAAACTCTAAATGGCATCATATTGGGATATATGTATATATCCTTTATCACTTCCATAATATATATATATATATATATATATATATATATTCATACCGTACTTTAGTTGGTAATAATTAACTTCCTTTGAGAGCAAACATTGCATGTTTAATTCTTAGTTTAAAGAATCTTCTGGTTCTTCAATATATTCACATTATCATTGACTCGGGATGGTCTAACCGGTCATGCCAATTTATTCAATATTCATGATCAATAAACCTCTGGTTTATGATCATATATGCTTTCGTTGCACGCGCGCTTGTTTAATACACAATAGAAAATACAAGAGAATCGTGTATATTATTTACATTCATATTATAGCACTTGTTTCATATTTTATTCTTATGTAATCACTCCTTAAGTATGCCACTTCTTGTGGTTGATTTCATTATTAATATGATCATCATTGTAACTTCCTCAATTACGTCCATAATCATGACCATTACAACGATCTTTATACAATCACATTCACTTCAGGGAATGTAGTAGAACCGTGTAAGTTTAATGGTTTTCCATTATTTTCTCGGTTATATGCTTATGAAATCATTTCACACCTTTCATACTATTTTTGCTACTTCAGGAACATATTTGAGGCGTGCTAAATAGTTACATGAGTGAGTCATGTAAGAATTATCGGTTTAATATCTTACGACCTTCCTTAAATTGATAATGTGATTTATGGAGTGTGACACTTCAGGTGTCATGTAATCATAAATATACAAGTGGATCTTTTACTATAATCTAAACATTTAAAAACAAAGATATGACATGATGACAACATAAAACCAACTTTTGTTAAGCTGTGCCTTTATAATAATTTAAACTTTCATTTATTTGCTAATGTAGGACTAATGGAATATGGCTACTGATCAACTTTGGCTTCATATTCATTTGGCTCTCATAAGAACAACCAAACAAATAACCAGGCAAACAATTTTTAGGTATACATACTTGTAGGTCAACAGAACAAATGAACAAATAAACATTGTCAGATTTTCATTCAAGTTCATCTTCTTGGTTTTCAATTTCTTTTCCTTTATTTTAAACTAATCGGGTAGCAATCTTTATGTAACTTATCATTCAAATCTTTATTTGAATAATTGTTTAAGTTCCTACAACTCATCTATCTTATCTAATAAAAGAATAAAAAGTGAGACACGTGATCACCAAATTTCACTTCATCAATTTTTTCCCGCCTAAACCCGATTATCCATATTCTCTGACACGCGGATCTATCTAACCCGTTTCCACTAAACCACATGCGCTCTCTTTGGAAACCTAATATTTTTTCGCATCCCATTTGAATCGGTCGTCTTTGCAATAAGTTTATCAAATTCCATGAATCCTCCTTTAATTTGTTCTATCAAGATGATAAAGAAAGTGTATGTAAAGCAGAAGAAGTAGCAATGGATGGCGTAGAGGTGTAACGTAGAGGCTGTTTTCTTTTTCGGATTCCAATTCCAAACGGTGAAACAACGATCTTTTTGAAGTTTAGTGAAGAGATTCAAGGTATTGGTCTTAATTTGAAGGTATTTCCTTTCATTATCCATGTATATGTTCTTGGTTTTTATTTTCTCAGTTTGCACTAACAATGACAATATATTTTTCCATTCAACATTTTCTTGACTAACCCAGAAGGTATTTACATTCCATTACACATGTCTTATGAATCCAAAACAATGGAAGTCTCGACAAATTAAAAGTTTAAATTATTGACTACTAAGTATTTGTTGAAATTACCCATAAATTGATTTCACTAAGCATATTTTTATGTATTTTTGGATTGTTTCTTTTTATCTAAGATAGTGAGTCAGATCAAGGACAACTAAGAATTCACATGACATTCCCATTTGCCTTTTAGTTAAAGATTTTGAGATAATTAATGATTTCTTATATTTTCATGATAATTATGTTTTAATTTTACACAGATTATGAAAGGAATGCAGAGCTAGCATGTGAAGGGAAATGCAGGGTATGCTACTTTGCTTCTGTTCATTTGTTTAAAGATTTTTTTTTTTGTATAGTGTTGTGTTTTATATATTTGAATATTTGATGAAACAAAAATATTGGTGTTACATCCAATATTTGATTTTCTTTCTCTTTCTGGACACTTGAAATTTTAGAAGAAAAAAGGTCTTGGCATTGACTTTGCTAAGCATTTCAAATCCCATCTTGGGCCTATTGAAGGGATGGCGCGACGTGTTATGTTAATTTTCGGTTTTATATTTTGTTAATTTTCGGTTTTATATCATTATTTTCTGATCCATCGGTTGTAATCCTGTGTACTATTACTATTTTAATTTTTAAACGCTCATTACACAATTTTAATGATTTCGTGTGTTGTTAAGATCTTGGTTATCAGTTAGGTTTGCTATTTGTTCATGCAGTTATATCGAAAGGCTCTAGAGATAGATCCATCATATAAACCAGCAGCATAATGCCTGTCAGTTGTACTAACAGATATTGGAACCAGTTTAAAAATTGACCCTCATTATGCTGTAATTTCATGTTCTTTATACATCTTTATAAGTTTTCATTTCATTTATTGCATTTTTAGATGGTATTTTTTTGGTTTATTTTGGGCAGCCTGCATTTTACAACCTTGGAGTGTATATTTTGAATTAATGCAATTTGACACGACACTTAATTGCTATGAAAAGGCTGCTTTGGAAAGGCCTATGTATGCTGAAGCATATTGTAAAGGAATTCATGAAGTGCACATGTTAGGTATCTTGGTGCTGAATATTAAGCCAATTAATCTTCTTCTTGATGAACATGATCAAGTGGTTCTTGGAGATTTTGGGATCCCGTAATGAGATATACAATTCTGTTGACATTCCTAATTATCCTTTTGTGAACGTTTATCTTCAGAACTTGTGACTTGTGAGGAAAAGATGGCCGACGTTATTTTTGCAGTTGGGGATAACCGAATTATTTTCTCTAATTCATCAGTTCCCATTTCTGCTGAAGGTAAAAGCCCTTTGACATTTTTCTCTGCAATGTTCTTTAATAATGACTAAAATGCCTCTCAATAAAGAAGGAACTAAAGAAAAATTGTGGACCAAAATCAAATTTACTAATTGGAAGTAATGCTTAGTGATTAGCAAAATGTTATACTAATTAGGAGGTCTAATCTACTTGATCATTTAATCTTCATGACCTGTATTGCCTGGTTGTTGAGGTTCCTAGCAAATGGTTAAAGAATAATTACTTTTTTTTTACTTATAATTTTATATAAGTCACTTCATGTGGTATATCATATAATGATTTTGATTCTAGAAGTACTTATGAATTTCCATTTTTGTAATGTTTATTTGCTAATTTTACAGAATCCTATGATGCACTTGACCCGAATGGAAACATTTCAATCAAGTAGGATATTATTAGTTAGACTCCTGATTGTTATGTTTCAAGTATCAGTTAGTGATGCTTTTTTTTCTAATATAGGGGTTGTTTAGGATTGCTTATAGAAACCGATTATCTGCTTATTGTGTATTAATAAAACAAACAAACAATTTTGAGTGTTTGGATAGAGCAAACTGTGCATATCTGCTTATTAAAGAGTGAAATAAGTAGATTTCATCAAGCAGTTTGGGAGTTGCTTACTTAGACAAACACTCAAACAAGTGTTTATCCTATAATTGTTTTCTTTCATTAAAGCAAAAAAAACATCCAAGCACCTTCAATAATCAATCTCAAACACCTCTTAAAGTGTTCAACATAACCTTACTCAAATCTTCAGTTTCAATTACAAACCATTGACTCCTTATTCTTCTACAAGTAAGTTCACTTTCTTATTAATCATTTCTTGATCCATTTAAATGCAAGTTGTAACTTATTTTTGTAGATGTTTACAGATGATACTGCTATGCTATGGGGGTTAAGTTTTATAATGTTTTTGTGAATCAAGCTGGACCATTAGGGAATGTACAGTCAGAGCTGCTATTTCGTAATGATAAATCGACTTTGATTTTCACGGGTAGTGGTTCTTACATACATTTGATTTGATTTATCTTTTTTTCATTTATTTTTATTCTACAGCATTAGTTGAATTGTTATCTTATGTTACCCCAGGAAGGAGGTGTTTCAGGTTTGATGGAATCCAAAAAACGAGATAATTTTAGCTTCTTTTGTCTTGGTAGGAGACTCATGGTGTGGGATCTTAACAGTCATGTCCTTGAGTTGTTCATTATTATTGCAGTTGTATTTTATGTTTATTTTTTTTAAATACTTTGAGATGTTGGTGCTTGTTTTTTTTTATACCTTTTTCTTTGTATACACGAGTTTTTAATATATATACATATCATTTATTGTGTCACAAATTATTTAAGAATTATACGTTTTTAATATACAACCCGTGAAATATGAATTATATCGTTTTCTTTTGTTGCATACTATATGTTGTAATCTAAAAGGCAGATTGTTTTTAGTTCCACCAATTAAAAAAAGTCTATTCATTTGTAATGATTTAAAGGGAAAAGGGTTTACATGAGTTATATAGTTTTCAATATATAACCCGTGTAATACACGGGATTTTAACCTAGATATGCTCTAATGGCTTCAGTAATCTAGATAAGAAAAGTATAAGTGAATTATTGATTGTATTTTTTTTAATGATTCATCCTATGTAATACACGGGTTCTATCCTAGTAATACATGTAACAACTATTTAAAACAAGCATGATAATCCCAAAAACAAAATTGATAATTCTTTAAATATCACATTAATTAGACTAATTAATAGCATAATAAGATCACTGCCATAAAACACACAAATACAATGATTCAATCTATATTGTTTATGATTGAACGCTTCATTTTTATTTTATTTTTATAAAACTAAAAGTAACATCAAGTAAAAAATTTCAATATTAGTTTATAATAAACATTGTATGTGTATTTTTTTTTTCCTGATACTAGTTAAAACGAATTGAGTTGGCCGACAAATTTTCTATTTATATATCGGTCAAAATCATTTAATAAATCATCAGGATTAAGTAATGTTATAATATCTATATTAATAATAATAATTTGACCTTTCAAAATAAAACAAGTTACACGTACTGTCAAATACACTTTTTATAACCTCTCATGCTTCAATTTCTTTCAGCTAATGTTTTTCTGTTTTACATATTTAATTTTATAAAAATAGCATATAATCTAAATTGATGCATTGATAAATAAAAACATCAAAATTGTGGCACAATTAGAATACTCAATATATTTTTCTTTTGCAGTGATTCATAACAACAAAAAAACTAAGCTACAATTAATTTATTTATTTATGTTTTTCACTCCTCTGGAGAAATTATGCAACACAACGGTGGCGAATGAACCAAAAGTATTACAGAAACCGTTGCTTTTGTTTTCAGGATTGTTTTGATTTGTTTTCGTAGGTTTTCCTGTCAAATACTTTATCTATACTATCTAATAAATAAAGGTTTTTGTGAAACACTTGTCACTCTCCTATCCATCCTTAACTTTTTTTTCCTGCCTCTCTCTTTTATTAATTATACAAATTTCTTTAATTATTTTTATAATTTTTTGTTTCCCGCCTCTCTCTCCTATTAAATAATAATGATTTCTACAATTATTTTTATAAAACGTTTTTCATAAATATGTAATATGTAAATCTTTATTACTAAATATAAATAACATTGCATTTATTCAACCCGTGTAATACACCGGGTTTCTAAAATTTAATATGAATTAAGACTTATTAGTTACATAAAAAAATTAATACTCGGCTAAAAAAAATATTTTAAAAATTAACTTCATAGAATTTATAACTGTCATGTAATATTTTATTCAACACGTCTAATACACTGGTTTTTAAAAACATAAATTTTGTATTACTAAGTATATAACATTATATTTTTTCAACCCGTGTAATACACGGGTTTTTAAAGACATAAATTTTGTATTTACTAAGTATATAACATTCATTTATTCTCTCACTAGTTTAGATCCCGCGTTTACACACGCGTTGAAAAATATCAATATATAAAATTTTTAAATCTTTGTGTATATATTTTACATGTGTAAAAATATATTACATATACTAAGGATATAAACAAACTCAAAATATGTAAAAATTAATATATAATTGGGTTTCAAAAATACGTTAATATTTAATGTAATTTGACTTTCATTTATTATTTGATTGAAATAAAAGTTACATAATCAATTTTCAAAGTTTCTTATAATAAGTGATAGAAGTGCATTAAATAAGATAGAAATACATTAAATAAGAGAGAGAAGCGGAAAAAAAATTGTGAGAATCAATATGGAGACGACACGTGGCACTGAAAACCTTTATTTATTATATAGTATATAGATTGATTTCAATCCGAAAATATATGTTTTATGATATCCAAAGTTCCTTTTCAATATTTTTAATTGTGATATCTTGGGTAATTTTGAATGATAACAATTAAAAAGATTAACTAATCACCCAAAAATCAATACCAACAAATAATACAAGATTAATAAATAATAAATCTTACGAATTAAAATAAAACTTATCTTTAAGATAATCTGATTGAATATACTTTGATGAAACGATGACAAATCCTTGGTGGGGACTTTGATCGTTACGACTTCATGGATATTTATCCATGAACCGATAGAACGATAAATCATGGAAGGGGGTTAGGGTTTTTGAAGCACTTTCGTGCTGATAACGTGTTGCAAAACAATATGAGAAAAGATATAGGGAGAAAGAGATCATGTATTCATTGATTAAGTATATAATACAATGAGATACAATATGATATATATATAGGAGAGAAAAACTTGTTCAACAAGCCTGATCTATTTTAGGCATTGATAACCATAATAATATATATTTATAACAAAATCTAATTTAAGTTTTTGGGGGTAGGGGGATTTAGGTTTTTTGGGGGGGTGGGATGGGTAGGTTTAGGTTTTTGGGGGGTGTATATTGTACTTGAAAGGGTTGTTTAGCCCAAAAACAAGTGGAGCTAAATAGATCCGACCCGTATATGTTCATCGTCACCTACACCCGTGAGCACAGCCACCCGGTTCAGACTCACTGGAATTCTTTAGTTGGAAGCAATTGGGTCGTTTTTGTTGATAGTATAATGTGATGTTACATATACGTAACACGATGTAATATTCATGTAATCTATCTCGTTCTAATCTCTTTATTTCGATCTGATTATCATCTCTGAAGCAGAAGCTCCCCGAAAATGACATGTACCTTTATTATGGTTTTTTATAGTGTTGTTTTTGTTACCGAAATATAATGTGGGTTATTTATTGTAATATGATTTATGAAGGATTTTGATTATGTAATGCGATTTTACATATGCAACTAGGCATGTTACACAAGCAACTAACGAAATGTTAACATATGTAAATAACAATGTTACATATGTAAATGCAAATGTTTACAATATGCAAATATTTGCAACGCATATGTAACAATATATGTAATTTATATAACAATATATGTAACATATAGCTAGCTAGATATGTAACATTTGCTAGTTACATAATGTAAACATTGTAATAATCAAGCAATAAATAGTTACTGATTACATCTATGTAACACGACCTTAATTTAGGTTCTGAATTGGTAACATTTATTTCCAGCATCTGGTTACATATATGTAACATGATCTAGTTTTTAAAAATCACATTTGGTCACAACCCTAATTGGGAATTTGATTTAAAAAATCAATATATTTAACATATAGGTAGCTAGATATGTAACATTTGCTAGTTACATAATGTAAATATTGTAATTTTCAAGCAATAAATAATTACTGATTACATATATGTAACACGACCTCGGTTTAGGTTCTGAATTGGTAACATTTATTTCCAGCATCTGGTTACATATATGTAATACAATCTAGTTTTTAAAAATCACATTTTGTCACAACCCTAATTGGGAATTTAAAAAAAAATCAATATATGTAACATATAGGTAGCTAGATATGTAACATTTGTTAGTTACATAATGTAATATTGTAATGTTATAGCAATAAACAATTACTGATTACATATATGTAACACGACCTCAGTTTAAGTTTGGAATTGGTAACATATATTTCCAGCATCTAGTTACATATATATAACACTATCTAGTTTTTAAAAATCACATTTGATCACAACCCTAATCGGGAATTTGGGAAAAAATCTCGTCTTAAAAGGCTAAAAATAATCCGGAATTAAAAAAAATTAAACTTTGTTTTTATAGAAGGGAAAACACCACAGAATAGTAACCAAGTTTCAAAAGTGTTCCACGTAACGTGATTTTTTTTAACTAGGTTTTTTTTAACGAGATTTTTTTAAAGGATAATCTTTTTAAACATGAGAGCGTGTTACATCTTATTTTCTTTTTATAAAAAAAATGAATTTTACAATTCTATAAATGGGTAACTTTGTAGAATATTAACAAAGTTTCAAAAATATTTTAATTAGGTCACTCAATACGCATTTTATACGGTATACACCCTCGGGCACGCTCTCATGTTTAAAAAGATTATCCTTTAAAAAAATCTCGTTAAAAAAACCCTAGTTAAAAAAAATCACGTTTTAATAAAGAAGTAAAATTTAAAAACTTTATCGACAACAAAAACTCGTTTAAAAAAACTTGAATTTAAAAAATTCATGTTTTAAATAAATCTCGTTTAAAAAAACTCGAATTAAAAAAATCGTTTTACAAAAATTCGAATTAAAACAATCTCATTTTGACAAAAATAAATTGGTTTATTTTTTTATAGCATCATTAATGCGATGTTATATATGGAAATTTTAAAAGAGATGGAAGAAAAAATGGGGAGAGAAAGTGGGGGATCTTCGATTCAAATGAAAAAAAATTTAAGTAATGTGATGTACATTTAGTCAAACAAGAAAAAGCGGGTATACAAGTTAAAAGATAGTTTTACCCTTTTGGTACTTTATCAACATAAATAAATGAAAATTTAATTGCTTTAATATTAGATTTGATTTCATCCATTCTTTTTTTTCAATCTATGGCTAATATAAGGTTTACATGGTTTGCTTAACTCAACAAGGTTACATGGTTTCCTTAACTCAACAAGGTTTTCGAATTATCCAGGAGGTTCAAATAAGAAGTGGTTTTTCGGTAATAAAACTAAGAAATGACAAAAACCTTAAGAAACGATATCAAACGAACTTCGATTGAGCTCATTTCAGCGGTGTTGGAACAGTCTCGTCGAACTTTACCATCTTAGCTTTTAGGGTTTAGCTTTTAAGGTTGAATTTTAGGGTTTTAGCTTTTAGGGTTAAGTTTATTTTTTTGGTGGGGGTGGGGGGTTTAGGTTTTTGGAGGTGGGTTTAGGTTTTTTTTTTGGGGGGGAGTGGTGTCACACCCCGAAAACGATGATTCACAGCGGAAACGAGACGTAAGCATGGTGGTCACATAAGTTGGATCCTAATGATAATAAGCAAACACATTTATTTAAAACATCGAAAAAATTCAACGAAGTAAAAGATAAGTCTTACAATTATCTAAATTTAAAACCATTGAAATTTAAAACAAGAGCTTTCATGATCCAATAAATGAGGATCCAAAATAAGGTTTAAAAGTCCCAACATAATTCCGATGCAAGTGTTTACCCAAAAACCTGTTTTCATAACCGCGCGAGAGCATCTAAGTACCTGAAAAAAACATGCTTAAAAACATCAACATAAAGTTGAGCGAGTTTCACGGGTTTAACGATAACATAAACGAATTTTACGAACTATCAAGTAACTTGGACAAACATGTGATATGCCATAAGCTTGCAATGAATACAACATGATGACAGTACCTAGAGCTTATAATCAAACTGAGACACGAATACAACATATCCCCACGAATCCTTTCAAAATATATTCTCCCGTACGAACGACCTATCAACGTTACTGATCACGAGAGTGGGCAGTCAGTCCCAAATAGATCTATCAACACACCTTGCAGCCTACACAAGGCTAATGATTATAACAGCATGGCTATTCATGAACGACATACATGAGCACATAACGAAAGCCTTTACTCGAGTCCATCAAACGAACACATAACGTAAGTCAAGTATCATGATAAACGAACGAAAGCATGTTCTTCCCCCATAGTTTATAAAACAACAAAATAGTTTAAAAGGGGGCCGTGAAAAACTCACCTTGATAACGAACGACGGAAAACGAGTGCTAGCAAAATACGCCCACAAACACGGGTTGATTCTAACGGTGCCCTAAACACGAGGGATACATTACTAATTGAACCTCAAGTCTTACAAGCAAGTTGTTCACCCAACCTACTTAGACTTATAATATTTTTAAGAAAATATTTATTTAAGCGACTCGTTGGTGACTTCGACACGCGGTTATGTTTTTAACGAAAAACAGTGGATCATGCACACATACGAAGACTTCAAGTGTTATTACTTATCAATAACCAACATGTGAATATAAACTAATAACACATATATACACTCATACATATGCTTATAAGTCCTAGATCACATGTGAAAACACTTAAGTCACAATATTTGCATATAAACACTTCTCGAGCAAAACGACTAACTTTTAAGAAACAAACTTTCAAATTTCTAACACATGAGTTCATATAACATCATATATCATCAAAATATACTTAATAAAACATATTTCATCAAACAAAACAATCTTTCATTATTTTGACATAAAGTACCTAAACATGGTAATTTCTTGCACATACGTGACAACCGAAACGTCAACGACAAATACAAACGTATATTTCATAACATGAACTCATTATATAGCTTAAGAGCTGTATTTTAATCATAAAATATACTCAAACTTACTTCTCAAAATCATATTTAACAAATACTCATTTTTCATGTCGAAAACTACCGTTTTAATCGACTAGTTTAGCGTAAACCCAACGAAACGCATCCAAACACTAAGAATCATACATATTACTAAAAATATATATTTTACACATAAAATATCATCATATTACAGCCATGATTCCAGATTTACAAATCTATCTATTTTCATACAAAAATCTACCTTTTTAGCGTCTTTTAAGCAACATAAACATGTCATACACTTAACCTAAATAACACTTTTAGACCTGATTATTATTATCATAAAACATCACTTTTATCATCATATTTCCAGATTTAAAACAATCTAAATGATCAATGCTAAAACCCTAGTTTAAATCATGCTTTTAGACAACAATCTTTAACAATAAACACCTAAATCATCAATTCAATGACCCATGCATAAACTAACATATTTTTATGCAATAATATACCATTACTTACTGTTTGAAACAAACTATAACAAAACATTTGATTGCATGTAAAGATCAAGCCCTAATTCATCACTTTTTGCAAGATATGAACATATAAACATACATGCATGTACACGACATCCATACATACAAATAAATCCATGAACATCTTCAATAAACACCCATTATTTGTTGATTTTAATAGTTCATAAAAATCCTTTTACTAAAGGTGAACAATGCTTGCAAAAATCAAAGCTTTCTTTAAGAAAAGTAAAGAAAGAGATGGAGATTCATACCACTTTACTAAATCAAGGAGAATACTAGAGAATATGAAAGATGATGGATGATTATTCTTGAATTCTTGCTTCATAACTCTTGATTCTTCACAAAAATGCACCAAGAATGCTCACAAACTCAAGAACACAAGACACTTTGAGAGAAAACTTAGAGAAAATGGATGTGAAATTGAAGTGGTATATATAGGGGGTGGGAGTGGGTTCACGGCACAAAGAGAGAGAGAAAGAGAGGGAGAGTGAGTGAGGTGACATCTTCCATTCAAATTTCATGCAAGTTGGATGATCAAATTTGTGGAGTGTGGTTTTATACAAAGTGTATAAGTAACACTAATCATGGTGTTTAGCTCATGATGGTGCTGTGTGGGACCCACCTTATGGCTGATTTTTGGAGAGAGAGGTCTTCTAGAACCTCATTTGTTTTATAAAAACTACACCACACAAGTGTAGGTGACATTTTATAAAAACTACAACACTTTTATAAAATTTTACCACTTTAAACATGATTTTTCATCACAATAAAAATATATAAAATACCCACTAGTTATTTGCTATCATAATTAGTAAAAATAATAATTTTCGCTAACAATTCATTTTTGCTCATCCGGTACGCGATTGTACAGGGTAAAACGCAACGAAAATCACCAAAAGCGATATTTAACAAGTAGCACATAGTTTTCACATATAATCCACTAATATAAACCAGTTTATATAATTTTCATCAAAACTTATATTTTTAAATTAACCGGGTCGTCACCAACGCTAACTACGGACATTTTACCGATACACGGTATGTATACGAAGGGCTTTGCTAGACTTTATAATGACCTAATTAACTGAAATTAAGTCTAAGACTCACATAATTAAATTATAAACACGTTCTAAGGTTACACGGTAAATAACCTGAAAATTGTCGGATGTCACAGCCTCCCCTCCTTAAAGAAATTTCATCCCGAAATTTTACGCTACGAAGCCTGGTTACGGACAGACTTAAACAAAAGATGGTACTTCCGTTTCATCTAATCTCCGCGTTCTCATGTGAACTCGGGACCACGCTTTGAATTCCATCTGACCTTGACCAACTTAATACGACTACGCCTGGTCTTGTGAATCTTCCAATCCGAAACCTCCACGGGCTCTTCACGAAAATGAAGCTTGTCATCAACACAAACTTCATTTGAAGGTATCACGAGTGTCTCATCATACAAACACTTTTTCAGATTGGACACATGAAATACGTTATGAACTCCACTCAGTTCTAACGGTAACTGTAGATGGTAAGCAACTAGCCCTACACAAGCAATAATCTTGTAAGGTCCAATGTAGCAGGGGCTAAGCTTATCGTGCTTGCCAAACCTAGCTACCCCCTTCCAAGGAGAGACTCTCAGCATAACTCTGTCTCCCACTTGGAATGCTAATGGTTTCCTTCTTCTATCAGCGTATTTCTTCTGACGGTCCTGGGCAACCTTTAAACGATCACGGATCTTGAAAACCTTATCGGTAGTTTCCTGGATAAGCTCTGGTCCAGTTATATGCTTGTCACCAACTTCTGCCCAACAAAGCGGTGAACGACATTTTCTTCCATACAAGGCTTCAAACGGAGCGGCTTTCAAGCCAGTTTGGTAACTGTTATTATAAGAGAACTCAGCCAATGGTAGGTGAGTATCCCAAC
The DNA here is from genome assembly GCA_023525975.1 of Smallanthus sonchifolius. NCBI lineage: Eukaryota > Viridiplantae > Streptophyta > Magnoliopsida > Asterales > Asteraceae > Smallanthus > Smallanthus sonchifolius. The sequence continues at coordinate 49,206,873 of CM042023.1, forward strand.
TTCCACCAAAGTCGATTGCGCAGGCACGGAGCATGTCTTCCAAAATCTGGATGGTCCTTTCACTTTGACTATCACTCTGCGGATGATACGTCGTGCTTAAATCCAAACGAGTACCCAAGGCTTTTTGTAGTGACCGACAAAACTTCGATGTGAAACGACTATCTCTGTCGGAGATGATCGAAGTCGGCACCCCATGCCGGGACACTACTTCCTTGAGGTATATGCTCGCCAATTTCATTATTCGGTAAGATTCCTTCACGGGCAGGAAATGTGCCGATTTCATCAAACAATCCACAATTACCCAGATGGAATCGTAGCCACTAGACGTCCGGGGTAACTTGGTGATGAAATCCATGGCAATACAGTCCCATTTCCAATGCGGAATCTTCGGTTGTTGCAGAAGTCCAGATGACTTTTGGTACTCTGTCTTGAATTTTGCGCAAGTCAAACATTTGCCAACGTATGAAACAATATTACCCTTCATGTTCGGCCACCAATAGTGCTCCTTGAGATCCTTATACATTTTCGTCGATCCTGGGTGAATCGAATATCTTGATTTATGGGCCTCATCCAAAACCATTTCTCGTAAATTGGCTGCCAATGGCACCCATATTCTATCCATGAAGTACAAGGTATCATCGGACTTGGGTATAAGTTCTCTAACCATACCATGAAGACTCTCATCCTTTAGAGTTTCTTGTTGTGCATCACGAATCTGAGCTGTGAGGTTAGTGTGAATGGTCAATCCCAGTGCACGCACGCGTAAAGGCTTGACTCGCTCCTTCCTACTCAAGGCATTAGCCACAACATTAGCCTTGCCTGGGTGATAACGAATATCACAATCGTAGTCATTAAACAATTCCATCCAACGTCTCTGCCTCGTATTCAGCTCTTTCTGGTAAAAAATGTGCTGGAGACTTATGATCTGTGAAAATTGTGCACTTAGTACCGTAAAGGTAATGCCTCAAAATTTTGTGTCACACCCCCAATTTCAACTAACGGAGTATTACCGTTTTGGGAAGTGACAAAACCAGGATCTCAGACACTAGTTACATTGAACGACTCTACATGGGACTCAAAATGAAAATATCTTTTAAATCAGAGTATCAATGCGGAAGCGTAAAGAAAGTAAATGCGCAAAATACACGCGCCCAAAACCAAAGTCCAAAAGTCTCAAAAGTCCAAACGTCCAAACCAAACAAAGTACAATAAAATAATTCAACCAAACATAAATAGACACAAAGCAAAGCAGTTGAATCCCATGCATGCCCTAACGTGCACCTGTGTCTTAGCTTAGCGTCCTGAGAAAACATGTAAGAAAAAGTGTCAACACGAGGTTGGTGAGTTCACAGGTTTCAAATAAATAAGTAAGAGTTTACCAGATTTATGATCATTCAATATGTATCTATAGGTAGCTAACCTATGTTCATGTTTTAGCTCAAGTGCTCGCAACCGAAACTGACTGTTTGTTTATTGCCTCCTGCCAGGTCTATCAATACTGGCCATGTGAGTAGGCTAACATTTCACCCGTTCGATATCCAATCGAGTTAGCGGGACTAACGCGGGTGGGATTTGTCAAACCCAGTAGTACTACTAAACATTACCTCGCTAAGATCTGTAAGGCCCCTTTCCCGGGTGACCTCACTTGTTGGATTTACTCATAAACATAGTCATAAATACTGAACTTAAATTTAAAACATTCATCATTCAATTACATAATCAAAACAGCGGAAGTCTTTACGAATAAAACATAACATATTCTTAACAAACAAAAGTGGGATGTCAGTCTTGTGCCGGGTAACCTTCACGCCATCGCACGACCTTTTCTTCCTTTACCTGAAATGTATACTAAAGTCAGCTAACGCTGGTGAGTTCTAGTTTAATGCGTTTAGATATAAACATTCTTTTCTTTACTTCATAAGTAAACATTATTATAAAGTCATTCATATAAATACGTATTCATAACTTTTGCTTTTCTTTCATCTTTCTTTTCTTTATTAATGTGATTACATATATATATATATGCGTTCACCCTTTTTCTTTTCACTTTTCTTACCATTCTTTCTTTATCTTTCTTACGTGATTACATAGATATGCATTCACCTTTACTTTCTTTACCATTTATTGGTCATACACATAAGGGTGATCAACCCATCTTACGGTACGTATATCACAAAGACATACGCCCTCGAGCTACCGTCGTAGCCCTTTTACTTAACCGTCCGGCACTAGAAACCGTCCGTCATATCTTTACCGTCCTACCGAAGTAGTCCGTCATATCTTTACCGTCCTACCGAAGTAGTCCGTCATATCTTTACCGTCCTACCGTCGTAGTCCGTCATATTCGCCCGTCTGCCCTAAGGCATCCGTTTCCCACTTGAACTAATTATGCAGCCGCATATTGTTTTAGCGACTTACTCCACCGTAGTGGCCTTTAATTAGTCTAACTTTCTAGACTTCCTTCTCTAGCTGCATAATAGTCAAGTGGTCGTCCGTCTACCGAAGTAGCCGTTATCATCGAAGCGTCCATAACGTTTACTTATACTTGGCAAGCAATATATACATGGATATAAAGCAAGATTTCATTCTTACACGTTATGTCATTCTTTTCATACTTGGCAAGCAATATATACATAGATATAAAGCAAGATTTCATTCATTTACGTTATACCATTCATTCATTCATTCTTTGTAAACATACGTGTTGTTCTTTGTTCATAATTCATTATTCACTTTCATATGTATCTACACATATACCTTAATATATCACGTATGGTCACATTGACATTCATTTCATTTATTCATTTAGTGTATACATTCCAGCCCCAAAACATTTAAAATCATTTGCACGTAGCATATAGGGGGCACATAGAACTCACCTGATGGGCGGGTCCTTGAAATATAATAGCTGGTTTCGAAACGTCACTAAGGTCACCCACTATCTGTATAATAAAGTCATACATATAAGGTAGGGCTCCTAAATGACACTAGACATTACTGTTCTTGAACTCAGTAGTTTCGGGAGGTGGGTCGCATCGAAACTATGGTAGTTTCGAGCTATGGTCTTACACTCGAAACTAGGTAGTTTCGAGTCATAATCCTTCTATCGAAACTAGGTAGTTTCGAGTCATTAACTTATGAAAAATCTTAGTTTAGGTTCAAGGTGACACTCGAAACTAGGTAGTTTCGAGTCCTGAGTTCCTATCGAAACTATAGTAGTTTCGAGTCATTGGCTGCTATCGAAACTAGATAGTTTCGAGTCAAACATGACTATCGAAACTAGAGTAGTTTCGATGGGTCTGCATGTATCGAAACTATAGTTTCGAGTCATGGGTCTGCATTTTCCCTGACCAGAACCTTGCTCCAGCCAACTTATTTCCAATCGATTAAACCTTGAACATTTTACGTTAAACACCTTCCTTTATCGTTCTTGAGTTCAAATACGTGATTTGTTTCAAGTTTCATATGCAAAAATCGTATCTTTATTTGATTTAAACCCGAGACATGCAAAGACTCAGAATCAGAGGCGATGCTTACCTCAACAGGCCCGATTTCTGTTGCTATGCGTTGAAATGGTGGAGTCGGATGATTCCCGAGCCCTTGAGTCTTCTCCTTGCGGTTTTCTTCACAAGCCGATCGCTCTCTCTCTCTCTCTCTCTAGTATTCTTGCGCAGGAAGATGAAATGAGAGGGGTTTGGGTTGAAGCTGCTGTTTTGTAATGGGGTTTCCCCCTTTTCTTTTCGGCCCATGGGCCGAAATTTTGGCCAAGCCCACTTTATTTCCCTTTTCTATTTGTCTTGTCATTATTTGGGATGTTACAAGTCTACCCTCCTTAATGAGGTTTCGTCCTCGAAACCTGTTACACGTTAAACAACTGGGGATACAGTTCCTTCATCTCGTCTTCTTTCTCCCAAGTAGCCTCGGACCCCTTTCTGTGTTTCCATTGTATTTTGACTAAAGGGATCGACTTATTGCGTAATCGTTTCTCGGCTCTGTCAAGAATAGCTATTGGTTCTTCTACATAGTTCAAGCTGTTATCCACTTCGATTTCGTCATAAGGTATGTGAGCCGTATCGTCAGCAAGGCACTTGCGTAAGTGTGATATGTGGAATGTAGGGTGTATTCCACTAAGCTCGACGGGTAGGTCGAGTCTGTAAGCAACTTGACCCACTCTTGCTACAATCTCGAAAGGTCCGACAAACCTTGGACTTAGTTTGCCACGCTTTCTGAACCGAATGATTCCTTTCCACGGTGATACTTTCAACAGTACCATGTCCCCTACTTGAAACTCTAAATCCCTCCTTCTCTTATCCGCGTATGATTTCTGTCTGTCTTTTGCGGCTTTCATACGAGCCTTGATTTGATCAAATTTCTCAGAAGTAGCTTTGACCACTTCGAGACTTGCAAAATCCTTCTGTCCAATTTCCCTCCAACAAACCGGGGTCCTACATTTCCTCCCATACAACATTTCAAATGGCGGCATGCCATTAGTCGAGTGATAGCTGTTGTTATATGAAAATTCTGCCAATGGTAGATGGCTGTCCCAACTCCCACCGAAGTCAATGATACAGGCCCGGAGCATGTCCTCCAAGGTCTGAATGGTCCTTTCCGATTGTCCATCGGTTTGGGGGTGGTAAGCGGTGCTAATGTTCAGTCTAGTGCCCATTGTTTCATTGAATTTCTTCCAAAACCTTGACGTGAATCTAGTATCCCTGTCAGACACAATCGACAGCGGCATACCATGTCTGCTCACAATTTCCTTGATAAATACTTCTGCTAGCTTTTCAGAAGAAGAAGTTTCTCGTATTGGCAAGAAGTGAGCACTCTTTGTCAAGCGGTCGACGATCACCCAAATGGTATCATTGCCTTTAGCTGTTCGCGGTAGCTTGGTAATGAAGTCCATCGTGATCTCCTCCCACTTCCATTCCGGTATTGGCAAAGGTTGCATTTTACCGCATGGCTTCTGGTGCTCGGCCTTAACTAGAGAACACGTTAGGCACTTGCTCACGTATTCTGTCACATCATTCTTCATGCCAGGCCACCAGTATTCTTTCTTCAAGTCTTGATACATTTTGTTTGTCCCGGGGTGGATAGAATAGCGAGACTTATGGGCCTCATCGAGTATTTTGGCTCTAAGCTTACCAATCTTAGGTATCCACATCCGGCCAAACCTAGTTCGTACCCCGTATGCATTCGCATCTAAGTTCCCTTGTTGTCCTACTATTCTTTCCCGTTTCACATTTCTTTCTAACAATGCTTCATCTTGTGCCTTTGATATTTCACCCATTAAGTCTGGCGTTATAATTAATTGACACGCTTTGATCCGGATAGGTGCCGATTCTTCCTTTCTACTTAAAGCGTCAGCCACTACGTTTGCCTTGCCTGGATGGTACAATATCTCACAGTCATAGTCTTTCAGTAGCTCTAACCATCTTCTTTGCCTCATGTTTAGTTCCTTTTGTTCGAAAAAGTATTTCAAGCTTTTGTGATCGGAGTAGATGGTGCATTTAACTCCATACAAGTAGTGTCTCCATATTTTCAACGCGAAAACTACTGCTGCTAATTCTAGATCATGTGTTGGGTAGTTAACTTCATGAACCTTTAGTTGCCGCGATGCATAAGCAATTACCTTTCCTCGTTGCATGAGTACGCACCCTAATCCTTGCCCTGAAGCGTCAGAGTAGACTACTAAGTCTTCATTTCCCTCAGGTAGTGTTAATACTGGAGCTTGAGTTAATTGTGTCTTAAGTTCCTCAAACGCGTTGTTTTGGGTTGGACCCCATTCATACTTTGCTTCCTTCCGTGTCAGCTTGGTTAGCGGCGAGGCAATTCTTGAGAAATCTTGGATGAACCTTCGATAGTAGCCTGCCAACCCTAGAAAGCTTCGTATCTCTGTTGGTGTCTTTGGGATGTTCCATTCCTTTACTGTCTCGATCTTTGCAGGATCCACCATGATGCCGTTTGGGTTTATTACATGACCTAGGAATTGGACTTCCCTAAGCCAGAACGCGCATTTGGAGAATTTTGCGTACAACTTTTCCTGCTTTAGCACCTCCAATACTTCTCTTAGGTGACAGTGGTGATCACCTTCATTCTTTGAATATATGAGGATGTCATCTATAAAAACTATTACTGATCGATCCAACATGGGTCGGCATACTCTGTTCATTAAATCCATAAATGCTGCTGGTGCGTTAGTTAATCCGAAGGACATCACGAGAAATTCATAATGCCCATAACGCGTACGAAACGCAGTTTTCGGTACATCTTCCTCTCTTACTTTCAATTGGTGGTAACCCGACCTGAGATCAATCTTTGAGAACCAACTCGCGCCTTGTAATTGATCAAAGAGGTCGTCTATTCTAGGCAGTGGGTATTTGTTCTTTACTGTTCTCTTGTTCAGTTCACGGTAGTCGATGCACATGCGCATGCTGCCGTCCTTTTTCTTTACAAATAATACCGGAGCGCCCCATGGTGAGATGCTCGGTCTGATAAATCCTTTCTCTGTTAATTCTTCAAGTTGGGACATTAATTCTTTCATTTCTGACGGAGCCAATCGGTATGGTGCCTTGGCAATGGGCTCAGCTCCTGGCAGTAAGTCAATCTGAAATTCTATTTCCCGATCGAGCGGCAAACCAGGTAGGTCCTCTGGGAACACTTCTGGAAAATTGCACACCACGGGTACATCTTTTAGCTCTTTCGTTTTCATTCTATCGTCAATAACATACGCCAGATAAGCTTCGCAACCGCGCCTCATGTAACTTTCGGCCTTGATCATCGAGATGACGTTCGGCATTGTGCTATTCCAGTCACCATAAACCGTAATCGGACTGCCGTCAGTGGCCTTGAGATGTATCATCTTTCGTTTACATATGATTTGAGCTTCGTTGGCAGCTAACCAATCCATGCCCAATACTACATCGAATCCTCCTAAGGTTAGAAGGTACAATTTAGATGGAAACTTATGGCCCTCTATTTCTACCATGCAATCGTCAGTCACTTGGATGACTACTGAGTTTTTACCAATAGCAGTTTGTACGCTAAAGGCCCTTATAAAGCTAGTGATTGTGCAGTCTAATTTGCGGCTAAATGCAGTGGATATAAAACTTTTACTAGCACCAGAATCAAACAGAATAGCAGCATGTTCATCATTTACTAGGAACGTACCCGACACGACGTCAGGGTTTCCTCTTGCTTCTTCCTCGGTTAAAGCATAGGCCCGAGTCCTAGCCTTTGGCTGTTCCTTTTCCTTTTCTTTTCCCGAACCAGATTGGCCGGCCTTCCTGCAGTTCTTTGTCAGATGTCCAAACAATCCACATACTTGACACTTGACGTCTCTTACACATTCTCGAGAGAAGTGCCCCGGCTTCCCGCACTTATAGCATGTGATGGTGCCGATTTTACATTCGCCAAGATGTTGCCTTCCACATTTCTTGCATGTTTCATATTCGTCCGACCTTGGCTTCTTAGTTTCAGTTGTTACGTTCCCTCTTCCTGTGCCTCTAGACGGGTTCTCCCACTTTCTCTTTTGGGTCTCTGTTGGTGGGTCCTCATTGGCATAATCGTCGTAGACGATTCCGCTCAGATTCACTACCGACTCGAAGGTCGAGGGTAGGTTAGCTTTTACATGAACACGGACCCGCTGTGGCAATCCCTTAACATAGTACTTGATCAAACGATCTTCAGTTTCCACCAGGTGTGGTACTAGTTGAGCCAGTTCATTGAATCTTGATGTATACTGGCGATGAGTCTTGTTGCCAGCCTTGAAGTTCAGGAACTCGTTCTCCACACGATCAATCTCATTTTGTGGGCAGAACTTTTGGATTACGAGCTTTTTCAAGTCCTCCCATGTCATTCTGGCAAGAGCATGTGGTGACTTTGTTCTTTGAATATTTCTCCACCAACCTAGTGCTTCATTGGTGAAAGAATGAGCAACATATTTAACAGCTTGGTCTGGTCGACACTCGCTGATGTTGATGACTGCGTTCATCCTCTCGATCCATTCGAACGTGGCCACCGAATCCTTGGTTCCATCAAACTTAGGTGGGTCTCCGTCCTTGAATCCTTTGTAAGTACACCCACGATTGCTTGCTGCCACTTTTACTTCATCCCCGTCACTATCATAAATTTTCTCTTCATTGTTCCCTTCATCCTCCTCTTTACTTTTCTTTATTGCCTCAGATAGTAGATCAGGCAATACCTTCTTCAGTGTGAGCACAACTTCACGGGCAATAGCATCCCTGACTTCGGGTTCCAACTGTATCGGCCCTGGATTGTCGTCTCCAGCTGGGGTCACTTCTGTTTCGTGTACACTCTCGGTGTGTTCCGCGTGCACACTCTCTCCTTCTTCTAGTCTTTGATTCAACGGAGGTCTACCTCGTCGGCCAGTGCGACCGCCTCGGCGTCCAGTTCTTCCTCCGCCAGCCATAATTTCTTAATTTCCTGATAGTCATAAAGGGAATACATCAATGTCATTACTTCAGATCATAGTTTGGAACAGTACGAGCAAGGTAAATTTTTAATTACAGTGACCGGTTTGTGATTACTAATTTACATTGCTTTTCGGGTTCAAAACTCTTCAAATCGGTTGTGACATTGACATCTATTTGTTCTAAGTTAAGGTATCTATCCTTATTTAGAGCATTAGCTTTAGTACTTACTTACCGTGCTGCGTTGACGTTGGTTACCCATACTGACATCCGTGCGTTGGTCCCATAATCAGTTTGAGTCCAGACATTTAGGGATGTCTGAATCTCTCAAACTATTGCTCTGATACCAACTTGTAAGGCCCCTTTCCCGGGTGACCTCACTTGTTGGATTTACTCATAAACATAGTCATAAATACTGAACTTAAATTTAAAACATTCATCATTCAATTACATAATCAAAACAGCGGAAGTCTTTACGAATAAAACATAACATATTCTTAACAAACAAAAGTGGGATGTCAGTCTTGTGCCGGGTAACCTTCACGCCATCGCACGACCTTTTCTTCCTTTACCTGAAATGTATACTAAAGTCAGCTAACGCTGGTGAGTTCTAGTTTAATGCGTTTAGATATAAACATTCTTTTCTTTACTTCATAAGTAAACATTATTATAAAGTCATTCATATAAATACGTATTCATAACTTTTGCTTTTCTTTCATCTTTCTTTTCTTTATTAATGTGATTACATATATATATATATGCGTTCACCCTTTTTCTTTTCACTTTTCTTACCATTCTTTCTTTATCTTTCTTACGTGATTACATAGATATGCATTCACCTTTACTTTCTTTACCATTTATTGGTCATACACATAAGGGTGATCAACCCATCTTACGGTACGTATATCACAAAGACATACGCCCTCGAGCTACCGTCGTAGCCCTTTTACTTAACCGTCCGGCACTAGAAACCGTCCGTCATATCTTTACCGTCCTACCGAAGTAGTCCGTCATATCTTTACCGTCCTACCGAAGTAGTCCGTCATATCTTTACCGTCCTACCGTCGTAGTCCGTCATATTCGCCCGTCTGCCCTAAGGCATCCGTTTCCCACTTGAACTAATTATGCAGCCGCATATTGTTTTAGCGACTTACTCCACCGTAGTGGCCTTTAATTAGTCTAACTTTCTAGACTTCCTTCTCTAGCTGCATAATAGTCAAGTGGTCGTCCGTCTACCGAAGTAGCCGTTATCATCGAAGCGTCCATAACGTTTACTTATACTTGGCAAGCAATATATACATGGATATAAAGCAAGATTTCATTCTTACACGTTATGTCATTCTTTTCATACTTGGCAAGCAATATATACATAGATATAAAGCAAGATTTCATTCATTTACGTTATACCATTCATTCATTCATTCTTTGTAAACATACGTGTTGTTCTTTGTTCATAATTCATTATTCACTTTCATATGTATCTACACATATACCTTAATATATCACGTATGGTCACATTGACATTCATTTCATTTATTCATTTAGTGTATACATTCCAGCCCCAAAACATTTAAAATCATTTGCACGTAGCATATAGGGGGCACATAGAACTCACCTGATGGGCGGGTCCTTGAAATATAATAGCTGGTTTCGAAACGTCACTAAGGTCACCCACTATCTGTATAATAAAGTCATACATATAAGGTAGGGCTCCTAAATGACACTAGACATTACTGTTCTTGAACTCAGTAGTTTCGGGAGGTGGGTCGCATCGAAACTATGGTAGTTTCGAGCTATGGTCTTACACTCGAAACTAGGTAGTTTCGAGTCATAATCCTTCTATCGAAACTAGGTAGTTTCGAGTCATTAACTTATGAAAAATCTTAGTTTAGGTTCAAGGTGACACTCGAAACTAGGTAGTTTCGAGTCCTGAGTTCCTATCGAAACTATAGTAGTTTCGAGTCATTGGCTGCTATCGAAACTAGATAGTTTCGAGTCAAACATGACTATCGAAACTAGAGTAGTTTCGATGGGTCTGCATGTATCGAAACTATAGTTTCGAGTCATGGGTCTGCATTTTCCCTGACCAGAACCTTGCTCCAGCCAACTTATTTCCAATCGATTAAACCTTGAACATTTTACGTTAAACACCTTCCTTTATCGTTCTTGAGTTCAAATACGTGATTTGTTTCAAGTTTCATATGCAAAAATCGTATCTTTATTTGATTTAAACCCGAGACATGCAAAGACTCAGAATCAGAGGCGATGCTTACCTCAACAGGCCCGATTTCTGTTGCTATGCGTTGAAATGGTGGAGTCGGATGATTCCCGAGCCCTTGAGTCTTCTCCTTGCGGTTTTCTTCACAAGTCGATCGCTCTCTCTCTCTCTCTCTCTAGTATTCTTGCGCAGGAAGATGAAATGAGAGGGGTTTGGGTTGAAGCTGCTGTTTTGTAATGGGGTTTCCCCCTTTTCTTTTCGGCCCATGGGCCGAAATTTTGGCCAAGCCCACTTTATTTCCCTTTTCTATTTGTCTTGTCATTATTTGGGATGTTACAAGATCCATATTAACGGTTCGAAATAAGATGAGGACTTTCTGTGATAGCATGTTACACTTAGCTTTAACATTGATAGCATATGAAATACAAAATCTCAAAATCAGTTTAAGCATGTTTTCTCCCCCAAGTTAAAACAGTAAAAAGGGGCCGTGAAACTCACCTGCGTTGCGTTGTAGGTAGTATCACACAAAAATTAGGAAAATAATATAATTTAATATATTATTTTTAGATTCGAAAGAATATTTTATTTACTCATTCGTGGTACAAAATAATAAATATATTATTTTTATTAACGTAACAAATGCAGGTAAATAATATAAATAATTATATTATTATTTAGTTTCAAACGTTATACGAGGTTGTAAAACGATACGAAATAATATATATATATATATATATTATTTAATAATACGAGTCACGGTTTGAAAATAATATAAACGTATTATTTTATACGAATTTGTGGCTTAAAATAATATAAACATATTATTTTTACTTGAGGATAATAACAATAAATTATTTATAAAGTGGGTATAATATATAAAAATATGTTAATAATTCAAACCCGAGCCTACGGGTTGTTTTCCGGGCTAAAACACATTTGTATAATATTATAATATTATAGGGTTTGATTTTTATTAATTAAATATTAACAGAAAAATGTTTAAAAATAATTGTGGGAGCCCGGCCTCGAACCCGGGTCTCTCCCACACACGCACACAGCTCTAACCAGTCCCGGCCGCTAGGCTATCGCAAACAAAACCCCGTTTAAATTCTTTTAACACACAGCCGGTGTGTTCATCCCATCCCTTCCGAACCCGAGACCAAACCCCAACTCCAAATTCAACGAATTCGATTATGCATATCAACAAAAATTTAGGGGTTTGATAATCGGTGGGTGGCGAGTCTGTGGGTGTAAATAATTTCAAAAACAACAAGTTCTGAATCGATTACTCAGCGATTGAAGGGCCGAAACCCTGGTTTAAAAACATGTAATCGATTTGATTAAATCTTATGAAATTAACTGTTGAAATGATAGGGCTTTTGATGAGTGATGGGTAGCGAATCTAACCCTGTGATTTAATTGAATTATTATTGAGTCTAGGTCAGTGCTCGATTAAACCCGAATTAGGGATGAACCCTAGAATCGGATTGAGTTAAATTCGATAGTGAAAGCCTGAATTAACATAGGGTTTCTACTAAACGAGTGATTCCGATTCTATCCATATGGTTTAACTGAATGAAGGTTGAGTCTAAAATCAAAATCCCCAAATTGGTTTACGAACGAACCCTAATTTACAAATCGGTTACAATTCGATGACGATTGGTAAAAATAACATGAGGCTTTTACTGAGACGTTGATTGCGATTCTACACATACCAATTAATTGAATTATGATCGAGTCTAGAGTCAAAAGCCCCAAATTGGTTTTCGTATGAATCCTAGGTTAGTGATTGTCACACCCTGAAATTCCACAGCGGGTTACCCGCGGGTTGTGACTGTCAAGGATCATCAGTCCCGGTCATTTCGAACGACCTCTAAATGGTTTTCGAAAAGACATCCCGTTTGAACATCATACACAAAAATCAAGTAATACAGAGTTTGAAAATGCGGAATGTAAAGTGCGGAAGCAATAATAATGTAGCAAAATACAGAAGCATAACAAATTAGGTTCCCATAAACCTAGCTTCTAATGAAAACATGATATGCGACTCCAGACATGCAGTCCTAGTCCGTGCGTGAATGCTTAGCGACCTGAGATAAACATGCTTAAAGTGTCAACACAAGGTTGGTGAGTTCACAGGTTTAAGTAACAGAAACAGAAATGAAAACAGTGTAACAGTACGCATGTATACTATTGATTCGATTGTTGATCAGACAATAAACATTAACTATATAAGCAACACCGAAACCGAAGCTCAACGAAGGAATGCAGAAACTAGCATTTTGCCTCTTACGTGCCCAGCACGCAATGGATTAGGTCAATTATGCACCCGTTAGACTCCCAGTCAGAGTTAGCGCGACTAACCCGGGTGGGGGTTGTTAAACCCAATAGTACTATTCATGAATCACCTCGCTTGTGTAATAATTAACGGTTCGAATATGAGAGGACTTTATGTGCGGGAAATGCACCCACTTATATAAATTAAAGCGAAATCAAAGTAATTGTCATACGACTAAGTAAGAAAATGGTTTAGCATGTATCTCCCCCAAATGGAAAAGTAAGTAAAATGGGGCCGTGAAAACTCACCTGGAAATGCGGTGAATGGGAAATGAAAGCAACAAGAGAAATCGAGTAACTCCGGGTAACCGACCTAACCGAGCCCTAAGAATTAATAAGGCTATAAGGTCTATGAAAGTAAACATGGTTTATGTAACCACATTCATCCAAACGACTCAACGTTGAAAGGTTACATTGACGTTTTGAAAAAGGTTTGACCAAAGTTGACCGAGGGTTGACCAAGGTTTGACCAAAGTTGACCGAGGTTTGACCAAGGTTTAACCAACTTTGACCAAGGTTTGACCAACTTTGACCAAGTTTGACTAATGTTGACCAATGTTGACTAATGTTGACCAATGTTGACTAATGTTGACCAATGTTGACTAATGTTGACTAATGTTGAAGTCATGCATAAACAGCACACAAGTAACATATAAGTTGTAAACATGTAACACATAAGCATCATACAAGTTGTACATGTGTAACACCTAAGTAGCACATAAGTTATACATGTGTGACACATAAGGAACATACAAGTTGTACCTAAGTAATGTAAGTAATACCTTGTGACATAACATGCTTGTTTCAACTAGTTGCATAAGAAATTAACATGTGACAAGTAACATAACATTTGCACATCTTTATGGCACATTTCATGTATGTCAACTATTCCTACACCTAACTCATGTCATCATATTAATAACCTATTAGTATCATTTCAACACTTTTAAACAAGTAGCATAACATGTCATAGAAATCCCATAACTCTTATCATAACAAAGTTTCCATTTTTGACAATTAGGGTTTTAGTGTACTTTAAGTGTCATGGCTCAACTAAATAAGTTACACATGAAGTTATACTAGTGACATACCATAAACATGATTCTACACACAAACTTTCTATTCTAAGCAAAGTTGAAGTTCACAAATTAATAAAGTTTCCTTATTTAGCAAGGTTCACCAAAACATGTCATAACACAACTCCAAATTACATATTCATGCATAAGTCATCTATTCATATGATAATGAAGCTATATAATCCATTTTAAACATTTATAACCTACACATACAAAATATGAACAAATAAAGTTTCCTTTTTAGGAAAGTGGTCCAAACGACCCTATTGCACATGTGTAACCTCAAATAACTCTTTTTACTACTTTAATATACATTATAGAACAATAATATCAAGTTTTTATCCATGAGAAACTCATAACACAAAATACGAAAAATTAAAGTTTCCTTATATAGTAAGTGGTCCATAACCGAGTGAAAAACGATATTTCAACCAAAAAAATTATATTTCCTATCTATTCTACTATTATGTGTACCATTTAAACTAACAAACATATCATACATCAAGTTTTGCAAAAATGCATCCAACAAAGTTTCTATAAATAGAAACGAGCAAATATCCACATAAACAAGCATTTCTAAACATAAAAAGTGCATATATGCATCAACAACCTTATTTTATGAAAACTCTTTGATAAAAGCATGCATTAAAACACTTGAATCAACAAAACTCATTCGGATGATGGTGGTTCCATATTTGGCCGAAAAATAAAGAAAAGTGTGGATGGATTTGTACCAAATTCAAGTATGATGGAAGGAAGGATGTGTTGATTGCTTTTTCTTCCTTGAATCACCTTGAAAGTACCTTGCAAGCTCTTGAATGGATGAAACAAGAATTGAAGATGGTGGCTAGGTGGTGAGGGGGTTGCGGCCGAAGAAAAGAGAGAGGAGGGGAGGAGAGTGTTTTAGGTTTAGGGTAATCAAATGAGGGTTTAAGGGATTAAAGGTGGGTTATGCAATTTGGGTTTGGGCTTTTTGCACTCTTTTAGGGCCTTTAGCACAACTTTGGGCTCCTAAAGGGACTAATTAAATAAATAGCTGAATTTTAATAAGCCCAAGTGTAAGTCCATCATTTTTATAGAATCTATTTTAGTGTTCTTGGCACATATCGCGTATCCGCTTTAAAAGCGTTAAAATAAAAGATGCTCAATAAATTCCGGAAAATTTCACATAAGCATAAAATACTAAATCACAGTATTACATATAATTTTTACACACCAAATATATGTCTAAATATTATTTCTAATATTCGTTAATGTTCGTGTGACAGGACGCGTGTGTGACCCGGTAATCCGCCCGATTACCGATGCATGAAATGAAATGAACCGAATGGACTTGCTATATGAAATATGTACTTAATTACTACATAATTAAGCATGATGCAAGTGTAATCACATGAATTCAGGTAATAGTCGGGTATGGATATTAACCTGAATTTGCCGGGTGTCACATACTCCCCCTGTTAAAAGAATTTCGTCCCGAAATTCAGTTTGCGTCACTGGTAGACGGTGTAGTTTTGAACAAGTGAGGGTATTTACGCTTGAATTGATCCTCGCGCTCCCAAGTGAACTCTGGTCCACGTCTAGAATTCCAACGAACCTTAACTATGGGGATGCGGCTTTGTTTTAACTGTTTGACCTCGCGGTCCATGATCTCGACTGGTTCTTCGACGAAGTGAAGCTGATCGTCTATTTGAATCTCCTCCAATGGTATGACTAGTGTCTCGTCTGACAAGCACTTCTTCAGATTCGACACGTGAAACACGTCATGAACGCCACTGAGGGTTTCCGGTAGGTTGAGTTTGTAGGCAACAGGACCGATCCTTTTCAGAATTTCGAAAGGTCCAATGTAACGAGGGTTAAGCTTTCCACGCTTGCCGAAACGTATCACTCCTTTCCATGGCGAGACTTTCAGTAGTACCTTGTCTCCCACTTGAAATTCTAACGGTTTGCGTCTCACGTCAGCATAACTCTTTTGACGATCACGCGCGGCCTTGATACGTTCGCGTATCTGTACAATCTTTTCCGTAGTTTCATGAATAATTTCTGGACCTGTGAGTTGGCTATCTCCCACTTCTGTCCAGCAAATCGGCGATCTACACTTTCGTCCATAAAGTGCTTCGAATGGTGCAGCCTTAATGCTAGTGTGGTAGCTGTTGTTGTATGAAAATTCGACCAACGGTAGATGGGCATCCCATCCGTTCCCAAAGTCAACCACACAAGCTCTGAGCATGTCTTCCAGGGTCTGGATGGTCCTTTCACTTTGACCGTCAGTCTGGGGATGGTATGCAGTACTCATATCTAGTCGAGTACCCAGGGCTTTCTGTAAGGATTGCCAAAATCGGGATGTGAATCGACTATCCCTATCTGAAATGATGGAGATTGGCACTCCATGTCTTGTGACTACTTCCTTCAAGTAAGTTCTGGTTAGTTTCTCCATCTTGTCCGTTTCTTTAATGGGAAGGAAGTGCGCAGATTTGGTTAGTCTGTCGACAATTACCCAGATTGTGTCACA
The DNA here is from genome assembly GCA_023525975.1 of Smallanthus sonchifolius. Taxonomy (NCBI): domain Eukaryota; kingdom Viridiplantae; phylum Streptophyta; class Magnoliopsida; order Asterales; family Asteraceae; genus Smallanthus; species Smallanthus sonchifolius. The sequence continues at coordinate 49,223,445 of CM042023.1, forward strand.
GCCATTAGAGGCTTTGGGCAATTTCGTGATGAAGTCCATTGAAATCTGTTCCCACTTCCACTGTGGGATCTCTGGTTGTTGGAGTAACCCTGATGGCTTCTGATACTCTACCTTGACCTTAGCACAGGTCAAGCATTTACTGACGTAGGTAGCAATTTCGGCTTTCATGTTAGGCCACCAATAATGTTCCTTGAGGTCATGGTACATCTTGTCAGCACCGGGGTGGATCGAGTACCTGGACTTGTGTGCCTCGTCCATCACCAGATCCCTTAGATCCCCAAAACTTGGTACCCAAATCCGATCCATGAAATAACGGATGTCATCGGATTTGACCTCAAATTGCTTGTCCATACCACGTAGGGACTCATGGCATAGGTTTACCTCCTTGATTGCTTCGAGTTGGGCGTCGCGGATTTGCATGGGTAAGTTCGTGTGGATGGTCAACTGTAACGCCCGCACTCGTCGCGGTTTGGGTTGATCCTTCCTGCTCAAGGCATCAGCCACGACGTTTGCCTTTCCAGGATGGTAACGGATAGCGCAGTCGTAGTCGTTTAGCAATTCGACCCATCGACGTTGCCTCATGTTAAGTTCCTTCTGATCGAAGATGTGTTGAAGGCTCTTATGATCGGTGAAAATTGTGCACTTCGTGCCATACAAGTAGTGCCTCCAGATTTTGAGAGCGAATACTACCGCTCCCAGCTCCAAATCATGGGTAGTGTAGTTCTTCTCGTGCACTTTCAGTTGTCGAGAAGCATAAGCTATGACCTTCTCTCTTTGCATTAACACGCATCCGAGCCCTTGATGTGACGCATCGCAGTACACCACGAAATCGTCTGTTCCTTCTGGTAACGATAGGATCGGCGCGCTGCAAAGTTTCTGTTTGAGTAATTGAAAAGCGGTTTCTGCCTTGTCATTCCATTCGTATTTCTTATCCTTGTGTGTCAGTGTGGTGAGAGGTTGGGCTATCTTAGAGAAATTTTCGATGAATCGTCGATAGTAGCCCGCAAGACCTAAGAACTGTCGCACCTCAGTCGGAGTCTTAGGTGCTTCCCAATTCTTAATCGCCTCGATTTTGGAGGGGTCAACATGTATGCCCTTCTCGTTGACCACGTGTCCAAGGAACTGTACTTCGCGAATCCAGAAGTCGCATTTCGAGAACTTGGCGTACAGTTTCTCGGCTTTCAGCAACTCCATAATTAACTTCAAATGCTCGGCATGCTCCTCTTTGTTCTGTGAGTATATCAGGATATCATCTATGAACACAATCACAAACTTGTCCAAGTAGGGCTTGCACACTCGGTTCATGAGGTCCATGAATACCGCTGGTGCATTGGTTAACCCAAATGGCATGACCATGAACTCGTAGTGACCGTAACGAGTTTGGAAGGCGGTCTTTGGAATATCGTCTTCCTGAATCCTTAGCTGGTGGTATCCCGACCGTAGATCGATCTTTGAGTAATAGCTCGACCCTTGCAATTGATCGAACAGGTCATCGATCCTTGGTAGTGGATATCGGTTCTTGATCGTTACCTTGTTCAGTTCTCTGTAATCGATACACATACGGAATGATCCGTCCTTCTTCTTAACGAACAAGACTGGTGCTCCCCAAGGCGAGAAGCTTGGTCTGATGAAGCCTTTGTCTAACAGTTCCTGTAATTGGTTAGACAACTCCTGCATTTCCGATGGCGCCAGTCGGTAAGGTGACCTCGCTATCGGAGCAGCTCCGGGTGTGAGATCAATCCGGAACTCGACTTGTCGCTGCGGTGGAAGTCCGGGCAAGTCGTCAGGAAATACTTCCGGATAGTCTCGGACGATCGGTATGTCTTTAATCTTCCTTTCTCTTTCTTTCTTCTCCGTCACGTGTGCTAGGATCGCGTGATAGCCCTTCCGCAAGTACTTTCGGGCTTTCATGCAGGTAATGATCCTTAACGTAGCACCACTCCGTTCTCCTTGAATGGTCAGTGTTTCTCCGTCCGACAGTGGAATGCGGACTATCTTCTCGTGACAGACGATTTCGGCTCGGTTCTTGGACAACCAGTCCATACCGACTACTATGTCGAAGCTTCCCAATGTTACTGGCAATAGGTCTATAGTGAAAGGGTGATTGGCTAGTGTTAAGACACAATCGGGAATTATTTGTTCTGTTTCTATCAGCTTACCGTCTGCTAGTTCTACCGTGTATAAGTAATCTAAGGCGATGGGAGTAACACCAAGTAATGAGCTAAACTCAGTGGATACAAAACTCTTATCGGCACCCGTGTCAAATAAGATAGAAGCATAGCAGTTGTTTACGAGAAACGTACCAGTAACAATGTTGGGGTCTTGTCTAGCCTCGCCGGCTCCAATCACGAATGCTCTGCCCCGGGCATTTGTATTTCCAGGCTTCCGATTCTTTGGGCAGTCCTTGCGGAAATGTCCGGGATCACCGCACCCGAAACATCCGCGGTTTCCCCCGCCAGCCGGGGTTTGTTCGACTGATCGGCAGCTCTGGGCAGTGTGGCCAAAACGTTTACACTTCTGGCATCGAGAATCTTCACAAGTACCATTGTGGTGAAACTGGCACTTGTTGCACTTAGGTAGGGTTCCAGTGTATGTCCCTCTTGGCCTTTTATCCGGTTGGTTAGCCACAAACACCCTGGCCGGTTCCTGCTTCTTTTGGTTATTAGGCACATAAGGTTTAGCAGGAGCATTTTCCCACTTCCTCTTGTTGTCGAAGGTTTTCACAAAACTTTCTTTCTTGTTGAACAGTCCCTGGCGAACTGCCTGATCCGTGAGATTGTGAGCCAGTCTCACTGTGTTGTGGATAATTGTGGGCTCTGCAGAAGTAACCATGCTTTGTATTTGCGGTGCCAAACCCCAAATGTACCGCTCAATTCGTTTGTATTCCGGTGTAACCATATGCGGTAGTAGTCTTGCTAAGTCGTGGAACCTGGCGGTGTATCCCGCGATGTCAGCACCCTCCATTCTTATGTTCCAAAACTCCTGTTCCAACTTTTGGAGTTCGTTACGAGGACAGTACTCCTCTTTCAACATTTCCTTGAATTCCTCCCAAGGAATGGCGTTCGCATTATCCAGGCCCAGAGTCTGGATATAAGAGTTCCACCAGGAGAGGGCTTGGCCCTCGAAAGTTCCAGCTCCGTACATGACCCTGTTCTCCATCGTGCATTGGCTCATGCTGAAGACCGATTCGATCTTCTCTATCCATCGTAGCAGTCCCACTGCTCCTTCCGTCCCGGTAAATGTGTGCGGCTTACAATCCATAAAGGAATTGTAGGTGCAAGCCTTTGTTCCATGCCCAGTTCCTGTGTGTCAATGATAGAGCGTAATTAGGTTAAATTTTCCCGAGGTAAGGCTATGTTACTTGCAGTATATACTATTTTCGGTTTGTACTATACCTCTGCTCTCGCCTTGGCCTCCCGACCCTCCGCTGGATCGATTGGCTTCGTGGTTAGCGAGTGCATCTGCCACGCGTTGGGCGATAAGGGCTTCAATTTGGGCGGTGGTCATGGAACTGGTGCCTTCTCCTGGGTTGCGGGGCGTCCTCCTTGGCGGCATGTTTCTTTATAATCATAATGATAATAAAGGTTAGATATTGCGTAATAAATAACAATCAACACACGTGCATAAGATAACACACAACAATCAACAATAAATCAACCATGCAATATAATCAAAAGACAACCACTTGATAAATAAGTTGTACCAAATACAAAGTATTTTCAGGAGTAAACACTCCTCCAAAACAAGTAATATTTCAAAAATATTGCGTGAGCACAGCCCGCTCACGATAGGCTAATCAATTGGGTGGTGTAACAGTACCACTCTGCAAGAAGGTAAAAAGTAACAAGGCACAGAGAATCATCAGAACCCTGGCGGGTTCCAACTCCTCTCTGACCGTGTTAGCCGTAAGTTCTGCCGCTAAGGCTGTAGAGTCAGCAAGTGAGGCTCGATGCTCGGCTACTGCCGCTCGCTGGTGTGCCATCCCCAACTGCTCCTCAGTCTGCTGGAGGCGGCTGGATAGTGCAGTGATCCTATCCGTCTCTCTCTGGCGATCCTCAAGTAGTCCTGCTACCTGCTCCTGTAATGCCTGTAGTGCAGTCTCAGTAGCGGTGGCCCTCTGTTCTGCCTCCCGAGCCTTTTCTTCCGCGGCCTCGATCCGGTCTCGTACTATCAGTAGTGCCTGGTCTGTCAGTGCCAACTCATCCTGGAGAGATGATATGTCAGCGTCATGTAACCTGCTGCGCGTCGCAAGTATCGGTAGTACCTCCCGGGTAGGCCGGAGCCAATAGGGTGGTGGGTAGGATGGCCCAGATGACTCTCCTGTAGATGAGGTGTCTGATGATGCAATCCGAGCCCTTTTGGCCGATGGTCCAGTAATGTCAGGGGAGTGGGCTGGTCGCTTTCCTCTACGAATGTTCTTCTTCCGAGCTGTGAGTTTGGTCTTCGCTCCCACCGGTGCAAGTAATGGTGATGGCGGCGTCGGGTCCGCCAGACGAGGTGGTGAAGGTAGTATGGAGCCGTCGTCGGACGATGAGTCCCCGTGTAGTACGGAGTAGGGCACCGTCTCGCCCGAGTCGCTCCCCTCGCCGGCGTCTCCGTCACCTCCGGGGGCTGGTGCGTCGTCTTCCTCCTCCTCTAGATCCTCCTCAGGATCCTCCTCCGGGTCCTCCTCAGGATCCTCCTCAGGATCCTCCTCAGGATCCTCTTCAGAATCCAACTCTACAAGATCCACTGAATCATGTGTCTGTTCCTCATCCGTGGATGAGTGGGGTGATGAGGGTGGGGTGAATGGCTCCACTGATGATGATGGGGTAGCCGGTGTGTACTCCTCAGAGTCCGAGATCACAATGGGGTCCGATGAGGTCGACATCCTGTAACAAGTCAATATCCAGTAATCTATTGTATTCATGTATGAAAATGCATGTATGATGTGATGTAACTATGTGAGCCTACAGTTATAGTCTAAGTATACTAAATGCAACTTAGTTCTCTATAACCTGGCTCTGATACCAATCTGTCACACCCTGAAATTCCACAGCGGGTTACCCGCGGGTTGTGACTGTCAAGGATCATCAGTCCCGGTCATTTCGAACGACCTCTAAATGGTTTTCGAAAAGACATCCCGTTTGAACATCATACACAAAAATCAAGTAATACAGAGTTTGAAAATGCGGAATGTAAAGTGCGGAAGCAATAATAATGTAGCAAAATACAGAAGCATAACAAATTAGGTTCCCATAAACCTAGCTTCTAATGAAAACATGATATGCGACTCCAGACATGCAGTCCTAGTCCGTGCGTGAATGCTTAGCGACCTGAGATAAACATGCTTAAAGTGTCAACACAAGGTTGGTGAGTTCACAGGTTTAAGTAACAGAAACAGAAATGAAAACAGTGTAACAGTACGCATGTATACTATTGATTCGATTGTTGATCAGACAATAAACATTAACTATATAAGCAACACCGAAACCGAAGCTCAACGAAGGAATGCAGAAACTAGCATTTTGCCTCTTACGTGCCCAGCACGCAATGGATTAGGTCAATTATGCACCCGTTAGACTCCCAGTCAGAGTTAGCGCGACTAACCCGGGTGGGGGTTGTTAAACCCAATAGTACTATTCATGAATCACCTCGCTTGTGTAATAATTAACGGTTCGAATATGAGAGGACTTTATGTGCGGGAAATGCACCCACTTATATAAATTAAAGCGAAATCAAAGTAATTGTCATACGACTAAGTAAGAAAATGGTTTAGCATGTATCTCCCCCAAATGGAAAAGTAAGTAAAATGGGGCCGTGAAAACTCACCTGGAAATGCGGTGAATGGGAAATGAAAGCAACAAGAGAAATCGAGTAACTCCGGGTAACCGACCTAACCGAGCCCTAAGAATTAATAAGGCTATAAGGTCTATGAAAGTAAACATGGTTTATGTAACCACATTCATCCAAACGACTCAACGTTGAAAGGTTACATTGACGTTTTGAAAAAGGTTTGACCAAAGTTGACCGAGGGTTGACCAAGGTTTGACCAAAGTTGACCGAGGTTTGACCAAGGTTTAACCAACTTTGACCAAGGTTTGACCAACTTTGACCAAGTTTGACTAATGTTGACCAATGTTGACTAATGTTGACCAATGTTGACTAATGTTGACCAATGTTGACTAATGTTGACTAATGTTGAAGTCATGCATAAACAGCACACAAGTAACATATAAGTTGTAAACATGTAACACATAAGCATCATACAAGTTGTACATGTGTAACACCTAAGTAGCACATAAGTTATACATGTGTGACACATAAGGAACATACAAGTTGTACCTAAGTAATGTAAGTAATACCTTGTGACATAACATGCTTGTTTCAACTAGTTGCATAAGAAATTAACATGTGACAAGTAACATAACATTTGCACATCTTTATGGCACATTTCATGTATGTCAACTATTCCTACACCTAACTCATGTCATCATATTAATAACCTATTAGTATCATTTCAACACTTTTAAACAAGTAGCATAACATGTCATAGAAATCCCATAACTCTTATCATAACAAAGTTTCCATTTTTGACAATTAGGGTTTTAGTGTACTTTAAGTGTCATGGCTCAACTAAATAAGTTACACATGAAGTTATACTAGTGACATACCATAAACATGATTCTACACACAAACTTTCTATTCTAAGCAAAGTTGAAGTTCACAAATTAATAAAGTTTCCTTATTTAGCAAGGTTCACCAAAACATGTCATAACACAACTCCAAATTACATATTCATGCATAAGTCATCTATTCATATGATAATGAAGCTATATAATCCATTTTAAACATTTATAACCTACACATACAAAATATGAACAAATAAAGTTTCCTTTTTAGGAAAGTGGTCCAAACGACCCTATTGCACATGTGTAACCTCAAATAACTCTTTTTACTACTTTAATATACATTATAGAACAATAATATCAAGTTTTTATCCATGAGAAACTCATAACACAAAATACGAAAAATTAAAGTTTCCTTATATAGTAAGTGGTCCATAACCGAGTGAAAAACGATATTTCAACCAAAAAAATTATATTTCCTATCTATTCTACTATTATGTGTACCATTTAAACTAACAAACATATCATACATCAAGTTTTGCAAAAATGCATCCAACAAAGTTTCTATAAATAGAAACGAGCAAATATCCACATAAACAAGCATTTCTAAACATAAAAAGTGCATATATGCATCAACAACCTTATTTTATGAAAACTCTTTGATAAAAGCATGCATTAAAACACTTGAATCAACAAAACTCATTCGGATGATGGTGGTTCCATATTTGGCCGAAAAATAAAGAAAAGTGTGGATGGATTTGTACCAAATTCAAGTATGATGGAAGGAAGGATGTGTTGATTGCTTTTTCTTCCTTGAATCACCTTGAAAGTACCTTGCAAGCTCTTGAATGGATGAAACAAGAATTGAAGATGGTGGCTAGGTGGTGAGGGGGTTGCGGCCGAAGAAAAGAGAGAGGAGGGGAGGAGAGTGTTTTAGGTTTAGGGTAATCAAATGAGGGTTTAAGGGATTAAAGGTGGGTTATGCAATTTGGGTTTGGGCTTTTTGCACTCTTTTAGGGCCTTTAGCACAACTTTGGGCTCCTAAAGGGACTAATTAAATAAATAGCTGAATTTTAATAAGCCCAAGTGTAAGTCCATCATTTTTATAGAATCTATTTTAGTGTTCTTGGCACATATCGCGTATCCGCTTTAAAAGCGTTAAAATAAAAGATGCTCAATAAATTCCGGAAAATTTCACATAAGCATAAAATACTAAATCACAGTATTACATATAATTTTTACACACCAAATATATGTCTAAATATTATTTCTAATATTCGTTAATGTTCGTGTGACAGGACGCGTGTGTGACCCGGTAATCCGCCCGATTACCGATGCATGAAATGAAATGAACCGAATGGACTTGCTATATGAAATATGTACTTAATTACTACATAATTAAGCATGATGCAAGTGTAATCACATGAATTCAGGTAATAGTCGGGTATGGATATTAACCTGAATTTGCCGGGTGTCACAGTGATCTTGTTAAATTCGATGTTGTAAGCCCTAATTGACATAGGGCTTTCCATCTATGAATAAAAACGAAAGTGAGGATGTGTTTAATTACCAGAAACAGATGTGAATTGACCGAGATCGACTAGGACGGGTTCCGTCTTCGACGAGTTTGGTTTCCGGCGAATTCGACTGCGTCTCCGGCGAGATTGACAGTTGGTATTGCTCCTGGAGTGTCCGTCGAGTGTGTGTAGGGGGTCTATTTGTGAGAATGACACAAGAACTCGATGATTTCGATTGATAACGGCATTGAGTCGGCGGTTATGGTTTACTTATCATAATTGGGATTAATTCGTGGTGATTGCAGTTGTTAAATGCCCTAATGACGATCTTTAATGACATGATCATGTGTTTCCGTTACAAAATCGCACGAATATTAGTTCTTGGATTCGAATTTGAAGCCAAAGGTCACGATTTTGACTTTACAAAGTCAAACCTGATTCAAATATCCTGATTTTGACTTTCAGAGTCAATGGGAGTTGAAATTGAGTTATTTACAAGATCAGTCCTTCTAGTTTCATGCACAGGAGTTTGGAAAATGACAGGATAAGTCCCTGGAGTTTTAGATTAGATTAACTGGGTTAGGATTTAACGGAATATTTAATGGAGTTACTAACGGAACTATCTGAAAAGTCCGGATTGTCACATTTTGAGTGCAAAAACCACCGCACCCAGTTCCAAATCATGCGTCGTATAATTCTGTTCATGCACCTTGAGTTGACGAGACGCATAAGCTATGACCTTTCCATTCTGCATTAAGACACATCCAAGACCTTGGCGAGAGGCGTCACAGTACACCACGAATCCCCCCGTCCCCTCGGGAAGAGACAGGATAGGGGCACTTCACATCTTCTTTTTCAACAATTGAAACGCTGCCTCTTGCTTTTCCCCCAGATATACTCCTTGTCTTTCTGGGTCAATAGCGTTAGGGATTGCGCTTTCTTAGAGAAATTCTCAATAAACCTTCGATAATAACCCGCCAAACCTAGGAATTGTCGTACCTCGGTCGGACTCTTCGGCGCCTCCCAATTCTTAATTGCCTCGATCTTTGCAAGGTCCACGTGTATACCCTTTTCATTGATAACGTGTCCAAAAAATGAACTTCTCGGATCCAGAACTCGCATTTGGAAAGTTTAGCATATAGCTTCTCATTCCTCAACAACTCCAAAATCAGTCTCAGATGATGCTCGTGCTCTTCCTTGGTCCGTGAATAGATGAGTATATCGTCGATAAACACTATCATGAACTTGTCCAAGTATGGTCTGCATACTCTATTCATGAGATCCATGAATACCGCAGGAGCATTTGTTAAACCAAAAGGCATGACCAAAAACTCATAATGTGTAACATTCGGCCTCTCGTACCAACAATATTGTCCGCTTTGTCCTGTAAGAGCTCACAGATTTGTTTTTGGTTGCCCGGGTGAAAACCTCCTAAGGGGTCACCCATCTCTGGATTACTTCCACCCAAGCATGTTTAACTGTGAAATTCTCATCTTATCCACTAACATTAAGCACTTAAGTGACCCAATGTAGGTTTTAAGGGGTATACTAATAAATAAAAACCGAATATCATTATATCAGGGGACGGTCGCGGATTTGGTCGCGGATTTGATGAACGCCATCTTATGGTGAATGCATAAACCAATAGGGGGAAAACCTGGAAATAGCAAACTTGAAAACCCCCAAATTCTACGCCCCGAAGAATCGGAGAAAGCCTAGCCTTTTGCCTCCATAATTTAACACACAAATCTAGGGTTTCAATCTACTTTCTTTTGCATTCATGTCTCTCCCGGCGCTGGAGTGTAAATACGTCACCGATGAATGTGTTCGCGAATGGAAGAACGGAAGCAGTAGCTTTAAACCACCGGCTCCGGCGCCGGTTCTTCGATATCTCTATGAACTTTGTTGGAATATAGTGAGTGCTGATATTCATGTGATGTGAATTTATATTATTATCACGTATTGTACTTACTTTTGTGTGTTTCTGATTAGTAGGTTAGAGGAGAGCTACCTATTCAGAAGTGTAAATTAGCATTGGAGTTGGTTGAGTTTTCTGGTAGGGTTTCTGATGAAGAAGTGTCTTCAAATTTAGCTGATATTGTCTCTCAAATGGCTCAAGATGTGAGTAACTCGTGATTTTAGTTTCTTTCTTTCATCTTAGGTTGTATTTTTGTGTTTAAGTTTGCTTTGTTAGCGGCACTTGGATAGTTCAACAAAAACCTAGGAATCGAAACCACAACTATTCATCATGGAAGTTGATGTAGTTTATAGATTTTTTGATTACTAAATGTTTTGATACTAGTATTAGATATAGAATGCATTGGTGGTTAGCTGGTACGGTGGTACCAAATCCGTATGGCTTTTTGCATTTCGAAAGAACTAAGTTTAACTTATGATCTTGTTCAATATGGGGCTATCAGCTATGAACATATACAAGTTGCACATGGACCTCTATGGGTGAGACCGTTTAATCCTTTTTTGCTCTCAAGTACCGTTAGTGGGTTCTTTGTGTAAGCTTAGGCTGGGAATGATAGCTCTACTAGGGCTAAATGAAGAGTTGTGACCACTTTATATATTTCTCTGTTTATGCAGCTCATTTTGCAAATATGTAATATCATTTTAATCATGGTTTACGGTGAATGGTACTGTTTTAACTTATAGTCAGCATTGGACCTTTTCTGCAGCTTACAATGCCTGGAGAATATCGTGCGAGTCTGATTAAATTGGTCAGTATCCATTTAACTCCATATCTTGTTGTGGTAAATGCGTGGCTATCTTTCAAGTCACCATTTGGCTACCTGTTTTGGAAAATAAGCATGCTTTATTTCTGGGTAGGAGATATAACATTTGTGAATGCTAATTCGCAGCTGGTCATGATAAAGGCCAGCGTTTTACGCTTCCGTTTGTTAGACTATAAATTTCATGCACTTCTATTGCTAATTATGTCTTTGTATATGTCTCATGATTCCTTTTGATATACAATAGCCTATAGTCTATTTGATATTAATGACGGTGTGTGTGACAGTGAGTACATCCATGCATAGCATTACACACACAAACACATCTATATATTTGTCAAGGTTATGCGAGTTATGATGATCTTAGCTCAAGAACAAAGTGGTTGAAGCAATCCAGATATAGTTTTGCCGTGATCAAGTGATCAACTAACTAACTCAAGAATCTAAGGGGCCTGTTTAGTTGGTGAACACCTCCCCTGTTTTCTAGGAAAGAAACATATTCAAATGAATATTTTTCGGAAAAGTTTTCCAAGAATAGAAAATCCACTTTTCTATTTTGTAACTAGGATTCAGAAAAGTTACTTTTGTTGTTTTCTACTTTATTTTTCTTCATAGGCTTTTCATAAAATTTTCAACTTTTCCAAGCACTTTATTTTTATAGTTCTTTAACATTTAATTCATTTGACCCGTTTTGTTTTATATTTCTTATATATCGAACTCATTTTTTATATTTAACCCATTTGGTCAATTAAATTTAATTTACTTATTTTATATATAACCCATTTGTCTCGTTTCATTGTATACTGTTTTTCTATATTCAACCCATTTTTTATTTAACCATTTGATCCGTTTTTATTCTTATACTTTTTTATATTCAACCGATATTACTTTGTTTATACTTATTTTAAGAGAGATTCGATGGGGTTCTTGAGGTGGTTTTTTTCTTTTCGTATTCGTTCCATTGACGAAAAATGTTGTATTTCACTATGTTGAAGTTGTTTTGTTGAATCTTGTGTTGGCAATTTAGTCCAATTTTTATAGTTAATGGTTGTTTTCCATATATTACATTTGTATTTGGTCTTTTGTGTTTTTTTTATCAAAGTTTTATGAAAAGAGAACTGACAGAAAACAATTCCATTTGAACATTTTTTTCAATATTTTAATAGAAAATGAAACAGTTTTTGTTAACACATTTTCCAAATACCCAACATTTTCTGGAGATAAAGAACTCCAGTTTTCTAGAAAAGTAGAGATGGGAAAATGAAGAAAACTTTCTAAAACTAACCGCACCTTGATATTTATTCATAGGTGTTGCAGCATAGATCTTGGGATACCCCTGACATGAAATGACATGTATCAGCACAACGTTTCATAATTTAGAGGTAGAGTATTATCAGTGTTAGTTAATCTTGGATAATTATCAAGTCAATAACAGAAGCATGATTCTAGGAGCCAAATCAGGATCGGTTATCATTCTATTTTTAATGCTGAATAATTCTGTTTCCTTTGTTTAGCTAGTTTCCTTTTTTGTGTTCTAGCATAAATAGAATAGCTTGCTGATTGTATTTTAATCACATCACTTCTTACGGTTTCTTTAAAGGAATAAAGCAAATCAGGCCGACTGCCCTCCCTTTTCTTGTTCTTGTTTTGTGGTTTTACGATCCAATTGTCTTCAATTGGTATCAGAGCGGTTTGTTTCATTTAGAACCACTGCTCAATTTGCTGGAAGACTCATTCTTGTTCGACGGACAGAAGAGGAAGAGATCATGGCTGCTTTAGTAAATCAGGGAGCACAACCAGGAGCACAACCAGGAGCACAAAGAGAACACATCACCTTGTCATTGCAATGCCCTATTTTAACAGCTACCAACTATACTATCTGGGCTGTCAAAATTAAGGCAATATTCAATGTACATGGTGTGTGGGAAGCAATCGCGCCAGGAGAAGGGGTCGAGGTGGATCCAAAGAAAAATAGCCTTGCCATTGCATATCTTTATCAAGCTGTTCCAGAAGAGCTTGTTCTACAACTTGCTCATCTTGATGAAGCAAAGAAAGTATGGGATGCACTGAAGGCCAGATTTGTTGGGGCTGATCGAGTTCAACAAGCTCGCTTAGGGCTGTTACAAACTGAATTCGAGGCCCTAAAAATGAAGGAAGGAGAGACAATAGAAGACTTTGCTGGAAGAATGGGAGAGATCGCCTAAAAAATGAACAGTCTTGGAGGAGAAGTCGAAGAGAAAAAGCTGGTTCAAAAATTCCTAGGGGGTGTTCCGGATCGATTTCTACCCATCGTAGCCTCAATTGAACAATTTGCTGATCTGGAATCCATGCTGTTCCAGGAAGTAATAGGGAGATTGAGGGCTTACGAGGAGAGAATAAAACCATGCAAAGAGACAAAAAATGGCGACCAACTTCTGATTTCTTACGAGGACAGGCAGACCAGGAATCATGACCAAAAGGGCTCTGGTCGAGGACGAGGGGCTGCCGGTAAGAATAATAGAGGCCGAGGAAGAGGTAGGGGTCGCTCTAATGGTACAAAAACAGAAGATCAGGGTCAATACTCAAAGGGGAGGGACCGTTCAAATCTGAAATGTTTCAGATGCGATGGAAAAGGTCATTTTTCATCTGATTGTCCCACAAGACGGAGAGACTAAGCTGCAAATTTGGTCCAAGAAGACGGACCAGCCCTGTTGATGACTGTTCATTCAGAAAAATAGAAGGAATTCGTTTTTTTGAATGAAGAAAAAGTTGTACCACAACGTTATAATCAAGAAGCAAAGGAAGATCATACGTGGTTTCTTGACAATGGTGCAAGCAACCACATGACGGGTAATCGGGCACTCTTCTCCAAACTCAACTTTAACACCATTGGAAAAGTTTGTTTTGGAGATGGTTCATGTGTAGACATAGAAGGCAAGGGGATGATTATCCTAGCATGCAAGAATGGTGAGCAGAAAATTCTTGAAGATGTCTACTACATACCCTATCTAAAGAGCAATATTCTTAGTTTGGGCCAATTCACGGAGATTGGATATTCGGTACTCATGAAAGATGAGTACTTATGGATGCGAGATACCGATGGGAGACTTCTTATGAAGGTTCTAAGGTCTTCAAATCGGCTGTACAAGATCGACTTGGAGGTGGCGAATCCAGTGTGCTTCTTGGCAAACTTGAAGGACGAGGCCTGGATATGGCATGCCCGGTTAGGGCATCTTAATTTTGATGCCATAAAGCTGTTGGGAAACAAAAAGATGGCAATAGGAGTTCCAAAGATCGAGCATCCGAAAAAGGTATGTGATTCTTGTCTTATTGGAAAACAAACTCGAACTCCTTTTCCTAACCAAACTAATAATCAAGCCAAGAAACCCCTTGAGCTAGTTTACGCAGATGTATGTAGCCAAATCTATCCCCCTACAAAAGGAGGAAACCGGTATATGTTTCTGATTGTTGATGATTATAGCCGGTTCATGTGGGCCTATCTAATCAAGACAAAAGATGAAGTCTGTGACTGTTTTAAAAGATTCAAGAGCCAAATGGAAGTAGAACTTGAAACAAAGGTCAAGACTTTGAGGACGGATAATGGTGGTGAGTTTAGTTCTCGTGCATTTGAAGATTTTTGCAATCAAGAAGGGATCCTTCATCAATTCTCCGCACCATATTCACCACAACAAAATGGTGTAGTGGAGCGGAGAAATAGATCCGTTTTAGAGATGACACGAAGCATTTTGAAGGCTATGGAACTACCACAAGACTTGTGGGGAGAAGGAATAAGGCACTCTCTCTATGTCTTAAACCGGGTTCCCACAAGAATTCTAAAGGAGAAGACACCATATGAGATGCTAAAGGGCCGGAAACCAAACTTAGATCATCTAAGAGTTTTTGGATGTGTATGCCATGCTAAAATAATGACTACACATCTGAAAAAATTGGATGATAGAAGCCGAAGACTTATACATCTTGGTGTTCAACCTAACACCAAGGCCTATCGCCTACTTGATCCTAAAACTCAGAGAATATTCGTAAGTCAAGATGTTGTGTTCGAAGAAGGTGAAAAATGGAGCTGGTCAGGTGCTTCGAACAAACAAGAAGTGACTGAGTTTGTTGTGGAAGCTGATTTTGAAGACTCTCCATGTCTTGATGCAAACACTACTGATTCAGGTCAGTCATCAGATATTTTTATTTCTGATCCTTCATCAGATACAGATTCAAACAGCTCTGGTTCAGTGGAAGGGGTAACGGGCAGAGGTCCGATGTTACCACGGGAGACGACTGATTTTGATGGAATTCTGGATCCATCAGTAGCTGAAGATGAAGTGGTCGATGGCACTCCAATACGGGGACATAGAACCATTGAGGAAGTTTATGTAAACAGCAATGACATAAACCTGCTTCTAATGGAAAATGAACCTAGAAATTACTCTGAAGCAGCAAATAAAAAGGAGTGGGAAGATGCAATGCACCAAGAAATGATGTCAATCGAAAGGAATGACACCTGGAAGCTGACCGATTTGCCAAAAGGTCAAAAACCCATTGGTTTAAAGTGGGTTTTCAAGGTAAAACGGGATGCAAATGGAGCTGTAACAAAACATAAAGCACGCTTGGTTGCAAAGGGATATGTTCAGCGTTATGGTGTTGATTTTGAAGAAGTATTTGCACCGGTCACGCGAATGGAGACCGTGAGATTAATTCTTGCATTCGCAGCTCATTTTGGTTGGGAAGTACATCATTTGGATGTAAAATCAGCTTTCCTTCATGGAGAGTTGAAGGAGGAAGTCTATGTAACTCAACCGGAGGTAGGGCTGTAAACGAACCGAACGTTCAGCGAACAGTTCGTGAACCGTTCGGCGGGAAGTTCGTTTATGTTCGTTCGTTTAGTAAATGAACGAACATGAACAAGAAATTTCGTTCGTTTAGTTAAATGAACGAACATGAACAGAGGTCTCGTTCGTTCGATTGTGTTCGTGAACGTTCGGTAATGTGTTCGTGAACGTTCGTTTATTTACGTTCGTTTGTGTTCGTTTACGTTCGTTTATTTATGTTCGTTCATGTTCGTTTGTTTATTTTATTTCATAACATAATTTTTTTTATATTTCTATTTTATTTTATATAAATATTTTACATTATATTATTCTTTGGTAAACTTGATTTAATTATTGGATAGCTGAATGTTTATGGTTAATTGCTATTTTTTTATTTTCACATTAATAGTTGTTCGTTTGTGTTCGTTTATGTTCGTTTGCGTTCGTTTGTGTTTGTTAAGAAGCTTAACGAACGAACACGAACAAATGCATTTCCTTATTGAACGAACACGAACATGAAAATTCGTTCGGTTACATGTTCACGAACCGTCCGTTTGTCCGGTAAATCCTTAACGAACGAACACGAACATGATCATGTCCGGTTCGGTTCGGTCCGTTTACACCCCTAACCGGAGGGCTTTGTGAGGAAAGGAAAGGAGCACCAAGTTTACAAGCTGAAAAAGGCACTCTATGGCTTACGAAAAGCTCCACGAGCCTGGAATACACGGTTAGATAACACTTTAAAACAGTTGGGTTTTACTAAGTGTAAACATGAACAAGCCGTATACAAGAGAGTAACGAACAAGCAATTGTTACTCGTGGGTGTATACGTGGATGATATGATTGTCACCGGGGGGGAAAAGTTGGATATAACTCATTTTAAAAAGGAAATGGAAAGTCGTTTTGAAATGAGTGATCTTGGGTTACTAAAGTACTATCTTGGTATTGAAGTAACCCAAAGAAGTCAAGGCATTTCTATCAAACAAGCAGGTTATGCAAGGAAGTTGTTAAAACTTGCTGGTTTGGAAGAATGCAATGCAACAAAATTTCCTATGGAGCCCGGATTGAAGTTATCAAAAAAGGACGAAGGAGCCGAGGTGAATGAAACTGAGTACAGGAAGCTAGTTGGGAGTCTTCGTTATTTGACTCACACTAGACCGGATTTAAGCTACTCGGTTGGGTATGTGAGTCGGTACATGCAGTCACCAAAACTGATGCATATGCAAGCTGTTAAACAGATTCTAAGGTACGTAAAAGGCTCAGCTGAACTTGGGATAGTTTATCCTAAGAATGGGGATAAGGAACTACAAGGTTTCAGTGATAGCAGCCATATGGCTGATCTGGATGATGGCAAGAGCACAACAGGTCTCATCTTTTTTTTCAACAGTGCACCAGTAGCATGGAATTCTCAAAAACAGAGCACTGTTGTTCTATCTTCGTGTGAAGCTGAATTTATGCAGCCGCAACCGCAGCCTGCCAAGCACTTTGGTTGCGAGGTTTACTTGCTGAAATAACCGGATGGAAAGAAGAAATAGTAACTATGAAAGTCGATAACCAATCTGCCATAGCACTTATGAAGAATCCAGTGTTTCACGGGAGGAGCAAGCACATCAACACGCGCTATCATTTCATACGGGAATGCATTGAGAAGGAAGAAATAAAAGTTGAACATATCAGTGGAAAACTTCAAAAGGCTGATATTTTAACTACATCACTACCAAGACAACAATTTGCTGATATGAAAGATCTGTTGGGAATGAAGATTATCCAAGATTAAAGGGGAGATTGTTAGTTAATCTTGGATAATTATCAAGTCAATAACAGAAGCATGATTCTAGGAGCCAAATCAGGATCGGTTATCATTCTATTTTTAATGCTGAATAATTCTGTTTCCTTTGTTTAGCTAGTTTCCTTTTTTGTGTTCTAGCATAAATAGAATAGCTTGCTGATTGTATTTTAATCACATCACTTCTTACGGTTTCTTTAAAGGAATAAAGCAAATCGGGCCGACTGCCCTCCCTTTTCTTGTTCTTGTTTTGTGGTTTTACGATCCAATTGTCTTCAATCAGTTGAAAAGTGAATGAGTATAATTACCAATTAGAATATAGAGACGCTGGCATTGTATCAAAGTGTTCCTTAGAATTAGAAACCCCTGCTCTTTTTCATCTTCCTAATAACCTCTATTCTTTCTAAAAGTTGATTAGCACTAAGAGAGGATTCCTGCTTTACTTTTGCACTTTTTCATAGTTTCTTATTGAACCTTTTCTGTTTTAACTTGCAACTCTCTAAGATGCATACGAAAGTATAGCAGAAAAGGTAAGGGCTATGGCTATCATATGTTCTCCCATAACTCATAAGGTAAGGGTTTTGTTTTGTTATATTTTCTATTTTCCATTGCTATGACATTGGAAAATAGAATTTAAGATTATTGCAAAACCATGTTTGTTGAACCAGTTCCTTTGAATGCGAAATAAGTGTAACTGAAAACTGCAATATCATGACATGGAGTAAAGCCTCAATAAATATTGGAAGTTTGCATATATGTGTCAAATGGCTAATATAATATCTTCATTCTGAATCAATGAACACTTCCACTCATTGTTTCCAACACACTAATTTATGTTTTCTTTGAACTTGAGTATTGTAATCAATATAAGTTCATGCATTTACAAAGTTAATATGCATTCATGGTAGCTGATTAACACGCTATTAGTTCTCATCATCACATGATTTATGAATTCTTATCAGCTCCAGTTCATTTTTAATTTTTTCAATTTCCGTGGGATTCTCACTTGGGATTTTATGCGGGTGCCATGCCATTAATTATATTTTCTTTTTCTGTTTCCTTAGGCAAAGTGGATGGTGGAACATTCTGTGGTCCCTTTGAGACTGTTCCACGAACGGTGTGAGGTAATTTATAATTCCTTTATTGATAGAAAATGCTATCAAGTACACTGATAATTAAATAGTTAACATTGTTGGAGACTAAGATTAAACCACCTGATTGGGAGCTCACAGGAAGAATTTCTATGGGATTCAGAGATGATTAAGATAAAAGCTGCTGATTTGAAGTCAAAAGAGGTAGGCTTGAAACTGTACTTGTATCTGGAGTTCTTTAATAGTTGGGTTGCTAAAAACCTATTAATGGTATTCTATATTGGATGAAATGATATCTGCTCTTGGGATGATCATTTTAATTCCAGTTCAAATGACGTTTACGTGTTCTTGTTTACAGGTTAGGGTTAACACTCGTCTTCTTTATCAGCAAACCAAATTCAACCTTCTTCGTGAAGAAAGCGAAGGCTATGCCAAGCTGGTATCATTCTCCCAGTATCTGTTTTTAAATTTTGATTGCATTTTATCTCTTGTTTGAAAATGTTATTATTTTATTTTGACTATGATTGTCAAGAAAAAAGGTATATGATCATGTTTTCCTCATTCAATACTGCCTTTGCAACCTTGTAATTAGTGAAAGTTGAGAATTATAATACTGCCTTTGCAACCTTGTAATTAGTGAAAGTTGAGAATTATAATTTCATGTTGGAGCTGAAAGTTCGCATATATATATATATGTATGTGTGTGTATATATATATCGATGTTATAAATGAATATTAAAATTCCGTTATTTATCTCTCTCATACACATAACATTAAGCATAAAATTCTTCAACATCTACTTCTCCTGTTACATTTTAGGTTTCCCTTGGATTTTTATGACCCCTATCAGTAAAATTGCACTCGTTTAATATTAAGTTCTGTTATAACTTGGTCTAGGTTACAATTACGAACAAAGAAGCAAAATGACGCAAAATGATAGAACATGTTTTATTGAAAAGGTTTAAATCTTGCAAGTCTTAGTTTTGCTTATTTTTGTAGGTTACCCTTCTCTGTCAAGGTTCAGAAGTTTGCTCTCCAAATGCATCAGCAGCAACAGTTGGCATAATTAAGGTTTAAACATGAGTTTAATTACTGAAATACATTTTCCCTTCCTACTTGTCCCATACCTGTTTTTTTTTCACTATTTGGTTCTTTGCAGTCATTAATTGGACACTTCAATTTGGATCCAAACCGTGTCTTTGACATTGTGAGTTGCTCCTTTTTCCACTTTTGATCAATATGCTTTATTTTATGTGATAATACAAATAAGCCATGAGTATTTACTGATTTATGTCAAATATTTAGGTATTGGAGTGTTTTGAACTTCAGCCAGATAACAATGTATTCTTGAACCTGATTCCTATTTTTCCCAAGGTATGTTTCATTTGGTTTTTATAAATATGAATGCTCAAATGTTGATAACTGTGCATATTCAAAGGTTCTGTTTATAGAAAAGAATTAACTAATCATTCCTGGATGTTTCTTGCAGTCTAATGCTTCACAAATTCTCGGTTTCAAGTTTCAACATTATCAGCGTATGGAAGTAAAAGATACTGTGCCTTTTGGGCTCTATCAACTTACCGCACTACTGGTTAAGAAAGAATTTTTAGACCTTGATAGCATGTGAGTATTATGAACACATTCGTCCAATTTATTTATTGCTTTTGATAAATTACTTTCTCATATCTTCTTAAGAACACAATTTTAAGCTACTTGGACTACCTGATCTTATTGACTAAATTGCTGCAATATATTTCTTTTCTAATTCAGATATGCACATCTACTTCCTGATGATGATGAAGCCTTTGATCATTATAATGTTTTTTCTGCAAAACGACTTGAAGAGGTAAAAAGAGTTAAAGAATTAGTACATTACTGTAATTGCTTCCGTACCTGATTGGACGTGGTTTATTCTGCTTTTGTTCTTGAAGAATCTTGACTGCTAAGTCTTGGAGCCTACACATACACTAAGAGATTGCTAAGGTTTACATATTTTTAGTTATAAATACTTAACTCTTTGTGTTTTTTGTTTTTATATACAGGCTAATAAGATTGGTAAAATAAACCTTGCTGCTACTGGAAAGGATCTTATGGATGATGAAAAACAAGGAGACGTGACAGTAGATCTTTTTGCTGCTTTAGAGATGGAATGTGAAGCAGTTACAGAACGCTCTTCAGAGCTTGAAAACAGTCAAACTTTAGGCTTGCTTATAGGTTTTCTTTTTGTGGATGACTGGTAATTCAACTTTTGTAATATATTAATCTTGCACTCAGAAATAGTTTTACCCCTTTAATATAAACCAAATTGTTTTTACTGTATTTTTGGTCTACAGGTATCATGCAAATATCCTATTTCGCCGTCTCTCGCCTCTCAATCCAGTTGAACATATTCAGATTTGTGATGGTTTGTTTAGGTAAATTGAAGTAGTTGAATTAATAGTGTATTTACACACACGTCAGATGGTAATGTTTATTATTGTTTTTGTTTTTTCAAATTTTGTTAAGTTGTGATATGGAATGTCAATTTACAGGCTCATTGAGAAAACAATTTCTCCTGCTTATGAGCTTGTTCGTCAGCCTCAGCTTCAACCTACAGAAGGAGGTTCTGATTTCATGGAGACAGAAATTAACTTCACTAAAAAATCATTTATTGATCTCCCTAAAGAATTATTTGAAATGCTTACTTCTGTTGGACCCTATCTTCATCGTGATACATTGCTACTGCAGAAGGTGGACCATTTTATTTTTTATATTTCAAGTTATGTTAATATGATCCTGCTATAGTTTTTCCTGAACAACTGCATTTTTTTTGGTTATGATTAGGTATGCAGAGTGCTGAGAGGTTATTACCTTTCTGCCCTTAAAAGTGTCAGTTCGGGTGATGACTTCAATTTGAGTGAAAATCGAACTCCTCGGCTTCACCTAAAGGATGCTAGGTTAAACCTTGAGGAAGCACTTGGTGCATGTCTACTTCCTTCACTACGGTTAATACCAGCAAATCCAGCTGTTGGACAAGAGATTTGGGCTGTACTGAGTCTACTTCCATACGAGGTTAGCTTTTTTGTTTATGATTATTTGATGAAATCCTAACTCTGAATTTGTGGGATGCATGAAATAATGAATCTCATGTGGTTAGGCAAGGTATCGTTTATACGGGGAATGGGAAAAAGATGATGAGTGCAACCCCATGGTTCTATCTGCAAAGCAGACAGCAAAGGTTATACATTTTTATTGTTATTACACTCATTTGCCGTTTGGTTATTCCAGAATTATATTTAATCATTTGTTTTTCTTGCAGTTGGACACCAGAAGGATCTTGAAACGTCTTGCAAAGGAAAACTTAAAGCAGCTTGGAAGGATGGTTGCAAAGTTAGCTCATGCAAATCCCATGACTGTGCTTCGAACCATTGTCCACCAGGTACAGACCACCATACACACTCCATTGTTCTAGAAGTATCTTTCTTTGTGTGGTAGAGATATCTTTAACTTTGTAACTCTAATTTACAGATAGAGGCATACAGGGATATGATCGCTCCAGTTGTAGACGCATTCAAATATTTAACGCAGGTGTCTATTTGACTATTTGCTTTGCTTTTTTTCTTTATGTGAATCTCTTCAGTCTTCACTCTGTGTTGTGCTCTTGTTATTGGATCTTTGTGGTTTTCTCTACAGCTTGAATATGATATTTTGGAATATGTTGTGATTGAACGGCTGGTACAAGGTGGTCGTGAAAAGCTAAAAGATGATGGTCTTAACTTATCAGACTGGCTTCAATCTCTGGCATCATTTTGGGGTCATTTGTACGTAACCGTTTCTCCTCTTTCTTGCTGCCTTTTTATATTTATCTTTTTATATAAATCTATATGTGCATGATCTTGTACTTTCCATGCGGAATGTTGGAACTTTATTGTGGGATATCAGAATATTTTGACCTTAAACTTATTATTCTTGTGTGTAAAGGTACCTGTGGAGTTGTGTAGTATATTGTGTTTCCCTGTTTGTACTTTGACCAAGTGATTGACGCCTGCCTTTTGATAAATTCTGTTTTGCATGGTTATTTATCTTAGTGATTTTTTTTCTTGTTGGCCCTATAGTGCTGGTGTGACATTTTTACCAATGTATAGTGTCGTGTTTAGAGTTCATGGCAATCTTTACCGACTGGATTGTGGATTGTCAGCAGCATGGTTAAAGCTATGAACAATTCAGATTTTCTCGAGCTTTATTCTTTTGAGAAGTTCCAGTATTAGCTTGCCTTTTGGGACATGCATCTGGAAGATGAAACTTTAAGTGAACCTGAGGGTCTATCCATTTTGGTCTGTTGGAGACTTTAAACCCTAATCCTCCAGGCATCCTTTGTTCTTTTTCTCTGTTTCAAAAGAGGACCTGTTTTGCTGATGTTTTGGACAGAAGCTGATTTCTTGTTAAAAGATGAAGTTTTTTTCAACATGAGCTGGAATTTCTTGCTTATGGGTATGATAATTTGTTTGCCATAGTTTGGATCACTAAGTTCAAGATTTGTACCTCATGGTAGTACTAGAAAGCAATCATGTCAAGATCATATACTAGTGTAGGCGGGCGTTATACTTGTTGGTTGAAGAAGGGACTTTTGTAGGCAGGATAGATGAAACCCTTTGTTGATATGAACTCCTTTCTATGACTTGTTTTGTATGGTGGGAGTATGGGATGCAGATCTTGCATGTGAATAAAATTCTTTATTGAAACACCTGGGGTGTGACTTGCATGCTAATTGGTCAATGTGTGGTGACTGAAGACATGTGGTGACTGAAGACAGTTGGTGAATAGTTAGTGCCATTAATTGTGACTCCTACCTTTTTTCGGATCTTCACTTGGTGGGTTTTGGTTGAATCTTCATTTTTCTCTTATTGGTTGGAGTTAACATAAATTTCAATCTGAAAACCCCACTAGGACGGGCCTTATGAGTTATGACTGTTGTATGTGTCCTACATTTACTAATAAAAGGGAGTTTCAGCGTGGTGGTTTTTCTAGTTAGTTCATTCGGGATTGGGGACCGTCTCAAGGAAATCCCAATTCCCTGCTTTTTTTTTTTGGAAAAAAAAAGGGTTGTGGACAACCTTTTTATAAAAAGTCGTGCTGAACATATGACTTGGCAATGCATGGAATTGCTTTCCAAAAAAGACATGCAGAGTGTGAATGCTAAAGTATTTTCTTAAGCTTCATCTACCAAAGCTACTGACAATTTGATGCTGCACTTTCATACATTGAATGGGAAATATTGTGAGATGCTTGGCGTTCATGTGTATTCTTTTATGTCATTATCCGGTAGTCACACCTCAGGTACCTGGTGGTATTGATCCTCCTTGTTCTACTGTCATGAGACTCCCATACTGCTGCTAGAAGAAAGTGAAGTTGTCTCTACATATTCTCTCCACAAGTAGATTGCCATATTAACCTTAACTTGTAAAGTATTGTCACATATATTTTCGCATACCACTGTGTAAAGATGTGAAATTGATTTTTTTATTACACATATTCTCTCTTTTTTTGCTTGTGCTCTTTTTTTCATTAACACATAAACTGTGTCTGTACCGCCTCCTTGCTTTGATAGGTAACGATTTGTGAGTTTGCTAGTTTAGTGATCAGAGCGTTCAAGTTTCTGATAGATTGGTAGCAAATTAGTTGGTCTTGGGATTTGATATATAAACACAGCATCATAATTTCATGTGTTGAAATATACTAAATAGTCAAATCATTGCTTTTCAATATTTCCAGAAAATTTGGAAGAGATCATAGTAGTTCTTGAAGAGCACTGGGCATATAACAGAAGCAATCTTCAATTGCATTCACTCTTTAACCGTAATGCTTTGAACATACGATCTCCAATAAGACATATTTGGTGTCATCAATGACAAGTTCTCTCTCTTCCTATTTCTCTGTTTTCAGCTTTCACCTGTAGCTGTTTTACTTCTTTGCATGTTTTAGTGAGTGTTCTCCTTTATTTAATGCCTGTCCAGTTCTTTTTGTATGTTGTGCAAGTAATTAGTGCAACATCGCTTTGAGTGGAAATTTTGGTCTTTATAGTATGACAATAGTGATACGTGACGGTGTACATATTGATATTATTTAGCCAAGAATAACAAACTACAAAGTGCTTTTTTGCAGGTGTAAGAAGTACCCATCAATGGAACTCAGGGGTCTGTTCCAATATCTAGTAAATCAGCTGAAAAAAGGGAGTGGGATTGAGCTTGTTCTCCTGCAGGTACAACCAGATTCAAATTTACGCTTTTCATTTTTCCTTCTCTTGAATTCCTCTCTCCTTTTATCTTGTTGATAATCGTGTTGACTGACACATTTGACTAAATGTTGGTGAATTGGTTTATCATTTGTGCAGGAACTTATCCAGCAAATGGCTAATGTTCAGTACACAGAGAACATGACTGAAGAGCAGTTGGATGCTATGGCAGGAAGTGAGACTCTACGTTATCAGGCTACTTCTTTTGGTGCAACTCGCAACAATAAGGTTTTTTATGTTCTTAGTCACATAATGTAGCAACAGAAACATCTGAATTTTCATTTTTTAATGTTTTTTTTGTAATTTTAAAACCTAGTTTTTTCTGCAGGCTTTAATCAAATCCACCAACAGGCTCCGAGATTCATTGCTCCCAAAGGATGAGCCCAAGTTGGCAATTCCACTTTTGCTACTTATTGCTCAGCATCGTTCTGTGTGAGCAATAATTTTTAATTTTACCTGTTTGACCTGTTAGAAGTTAAACATAGCCTCTAGCTTATAGTAAGATGTTGCTTGCTTTTAAGCAAAGTTTAAAAGAACGGAATCGCGCCTTGAGGCGTTTTCCCTTCGCCTCACGAGGCGTAAGCCCGAGGCGGAATTAAAAAATAAATTTAAAAATTATATATCTTACAAAAAAATAAATATTAAACATCAAACAATGTTTGTATCTTGTTTGTTGACTACATCAGCCCCTTCCAAACCATTCCCAGGTGTGATGTGTGGGAGAAGAATGAGAAATTAGGTCAAATTAAGGAGAAGAATGAGAAAATAGGTCAAATTAAGGAGAACCAGATGCGAATTATGGACTTTTGACCCATTTGAGCTGTGTATTTCGTTAATAGAACGAAATACACAACTCAAATGGGTCAAAAGTCCATTTAAAAGTCAATTTTTTTTCCATTTCTACCGCCTCATCGCCTCAGCCCGCCTCGACCGCCTCATCCCTTTAGAGGCGTACGTACAAAAACACCCTGTGAGGCGTCGCCTCAGACTCGTTTTTCTATCGCCTCGAGGCGTACGCCTCGACCGTTTTTTTAAACCATGCTTTTAAGTAGTAAGTAATCATACATGTCATTCTTCCTCAGGGTTGTCATTGAGGCCGATTCTCCTCACATTAAGATGGTCTGTGAACAGTTGGATAGATGTCACGGATCCCTTCTGCAATATGTGGAATTCTTATGTGGCGCAATGACGCCGATTAACTCATATGCTCAGTTGATTCCAGATCTTCAAGATCTCATACATTTATACCACCTTGAACCGGAGGTTTCCTTTTGCTCTTATCTATTTTTTAACTATAATGTGTATTAATTTTTAGCTAGCCAACATCTTCCTATAACTCCGTTTAGGTTGCATTCTTAATTTATCGACCCGTGATGAGGCTCTTCAGATGTCAGTCTACATCTGATGTTCTTTGGCCGCTAGATTGCGATGAAATTTCAAGTAGTTCAGCTCCAGGGAAGGAGAGTGAACTTATACTCGATCTTGGTCCTCCCCGCAAACCCATAATGTAATATTTTTTATGCCTGTTTTCTAATTATTATTATTATTATAATTATTATTTAATTTTTTTTTCATGTCTGGGTCTAATTTGCTTTATCTGGTAGGTGGTCAGATCTTCTTGATACAGTTAGAACAGTGTTGCCATCAAAAGCTTGGAACAGTCTCTCTCCTGATCTATATGCTACTTTTTGGGGGCTAACACTGTATGATCTTTATGTACCTAGAAACCGTTATGAGTCTGAGATAGCCAAACAGCATGCTGCTCTCAAAGCTTTAGAAGAACTTTCTGATAATTCTAATTCAGCAATTACTAAACGAAAGAAAGATAAAGAAAAGATACAAGAATCTTTAGATAAGCTAACTAGTGAACTCCAGAAACATGAAGAAAATGTTGCATCTGTTCGTAGACGTTTAGCCCGTGAGAAAGATAAATGGTTGAGTTGTTGCCCTGATACATTGAAGATTAACATGGAATTCCTTCAACGGTGTATATTTCCTAGATGTACATTCAGCATGCCTGATGCTGTTTATTGTGCAATGTTTGTTCATACCCTTCATTCACTGGGCACCCCTTTTTTCAACACCGTCAACCATATTGATGTTCTTATATGCAAAACATTACAACCAATGATATGCTGTTGCACCGAGTATGAGGTGGGCCGCGTTGGTAGATTTCTCTTTGAGACCCTCAAGACCGCCTATTATTGGAAGGTAATTACAAAATATGTGGGCGGGTCTCTATGGGTTTGGTAACATGTCAAAACGGATTCGGTCAAATGTGTGATTTTCTAGGAGTTGGGCCGCCCTGTAAAGCATATTTTCATCTAGTTTGTTGGAATTTTCAAAATTATTAGTGTCCAAAGTACTCGAGATACTCAAGACCGTCTATTTTTAGAAGGTAATTAAGAATGTGGGCGGGTTTCATAACATGTGAAAACGTTCGATTTTTAGGTGTTGGGCTGACCACACGGACCCCTTTTATCGTTTTTTTTAATTTTTTTAACTTATTAATGTGCAAAGTACAGGTGATTTAGCAGGTCTTTTTTTGCATTTGAATACACGTAGGATGGCTTTTAACCCATTCGACCCACTTGATCAATTTCTTTTTTAGTTAGATCATTACCTTAACTCATTTGACCCGTTAGAGATAAAACAAAACTAAAATCGACCAATTTATAGGTTAATGGGCCGAGTTACAACTTACACCAATATGCATACCTGCTTAACTGTCTCTACGATTTCAATCTTTTGTGCAGAGTGATGAATCTATATATGAACGTGAATGTGGAAACATGCCTGGATTCGCTGTCTATTATAGATACCCAAATAGCCAGCGCGTCACATATAGCCAATTTATCAAGGTGAGTTGGCATTCAAGAGATTCTATCAAATTAATAAACACCCTTGATGTTTTATTTCATATACTTAATGATCAAATATTCCCCGTGATCATGATCTCTAACGTATCCATTTACTGCTGAAAGGTGCACTGGAAATGGAGTCAAAGAATCACAAGATTATTGATCCAGTGCTTGGAATCTACTGAATACATGGAAATTCGAAACGCTCTTATTTTGCTTACGAAAGTTTCAAATGTTTTTCCCGTTACTAGAAAAAGTGGGATCAACCTTGAGAAAAGGGTAAGTGAAGTCATTTGTTGCATCTCAGATTCATCTGAAGTTGGTTAATATCGTACTTATGTTCAATTTTTTTTCGATTTTGTTTTTTTCTTTCTTTTTCCCCAACTTGTTCAGGTTGCTAAACTTAAGAGTGATGAAAGAGAAGATTTAAAGGTGTTGGCTACTGGTGTTGCTGCAGCATTGGCTGCTCGAAAGGTGAGTTTGTCTTTGTTACATGATGTGGTGAGCAAATCTCAGTCCTACCCGAGAAAAACCGACTATCGGGTTGAATTTAGCCTTCTAGGTTGATTTGGGCTGTGTTTTATCTAAAAATGTCATATAAAAGAATATAGGAAGGGGGGACATGTCAAACAGGTTGAAAGTCTTCCAAGATCTATTTTCAATGCATACAATCTCTTCAATCTTTCTATTATTTAGATAATATTGTAATAGTATTTCTTTCAATCATAATTAAAATATTATTTATCATAAACAGAAACGTGTTTTCAGGCCGTCCCAACCTGCACTAATTTGTTGTATGCTGTATCAAATCATCTACTGAGTGACTGACAGATATGTACAATTATATATCAACGTGATATTTGTTGGCATACTGACGTGATTTCATTATTCTATACAGCCTTCATGGGTCACAGAAGAAGAATTTGGAATGGGTTATCTTGATTTGAAGCCTGCACCATCATCGGTAGCTTCAAAATCGGTTTATGTTACTCAACCAACCACTCATGCTCCTCCAAGTGAAGCTGCAAATGGAAGAACTACAGCATCAGTTCAACATCATGATACATCAAGAACAAAACCTTCAGAAAGTAAACATGAAAAAGTAAAAGGTGGTTCACTAAGCAACGGTTCAGATGTTTCCTTGTTATCTGGACAGTCCAGATCAGTAGAAAGTCAAAAGCAGATTGATGATTCTGGGAACCGAGTTTTAGACGAGAATCCTGCAAAAGGTCCTGTAGTGAAAAGATCGGTTCCTACTGCATCTGTACCAAAGCAACCGAAGCAGGATCTTGTGAAAACCGAAACTAAACTGAAGCCCGGTGGGTCCATTCACGAGCCGTCTGCAGTAGCAAAGGGATCCACCAGATCATCAGATCCTGAGATGGGAGTTTCAAAACTAGCTGAATCAAGAAAAGACGATTCAACAGAACCCGTGGATGTTCAAAGATGGGCCTCATCTCGACCAACTCATTCTCCAAGGCCCGAAAATTCTTACGTCTCAAAAACTAACGATAAACCAACAAAGAGAACGAGCCCGGCTGAAGAACAGGACCGGTTTATTAAGAGGCGAAAAGGGGAACATGATTCGCGAGACATCGAGCCCGAGGTTCGGTTTTTGGATAGAGAGAGGCTCGGGGATCCCCGAGAAATTGAGGATGAGCCAATAAAAAACAGTGATAAGCAATTAGATAAACCGAAAAATGAAAGATATGACCGGGAGTACAGAGAAAGATTTCATGCCGATGATGCTATGGAAAAGTCAAGAGATCGGTCAATGGAAAGATACAGCAGAGAGAGGTCGGTTGATAGGGATTCTGATAAAGGTAGTCGAGATGAAAGAAATAAAGGGCGGTACAATGATAATCCTGCTGACAAGGATGATCGATTTCGTGGTCAAAGTTTACCACCGCCGCCACCTCTGCCGCCACATGTTGTTCCTCAATCCTTAAATGCAAATAGAAGAGATGATGATTCTGATAGACGATTTGGAACAGCGAGACATTCACAAAGGTTGTCCCCGAAACATGATGACAGAGAACGCAGACGTTCTGAGGAAAATATGTTATTTTCTCAAGAAGATGCAAAGAGAAGAAGAGAAGAAGAAATCCGAGAGAGGAAACGAGAAGAACGAGAAGGATTTTCAAGCAAGGTGATTCTTATTTTCCAACTTCTAGAGCTTATATTATTATGGGATTTCACCCAATAGTAGCCAAGTTTCAGATCTGTTCCACTAAAGTAATTCACAAAAAAATAACCACTAAATAGTAACCAGTATTCATATATGTTCCATTTAGATCACTTAATTTTAGAAATTTTTAATACTTATAAAAAATTTCACAAGATTAGAACACCTAATGAAAGTTGAGTGATTTTAGAGGAACAAGAAAACTGCGCGACTTTAGTGGAACATATGAGAAACTTGGTTACTATCGGGTGGATTTTCCCTCTTATTATTTAAAAGTATTTTTTTTCTTTAATATATTTTATTCATGGTTTGTGAAATTAGATGGATGAGAGAGAAAGAGACGGAGAGAGAGAAAAAGTTAATGTAATGAAGGAAGAGTTGGATGTGAATGCCTCAAAAAGGCGAAAACTGAAACGAGAGCAACATCTGTCTTCAGAGCCAGGTGAATATTCACCAGCAGCTTCAGCTCCAGCTCCAGCTCCTCCGCTTAATGTTAATATGGTATCATCATATGATGTCTCGAGAGATAGGGGAGACCGAAAAGCACCTGTTCCACGTAATGTTTACTTGGAAGAACCGACCCGTATGCATGCAAAAGATGTACCCACCAAGATGACCCGTCGTGATTCTGACCAGTATCCTTAAATATAATCTTTTAAACTTTTCTTTTATATACTAATTACAGGTGCCAAAACACGACACAAATCTAACAAGAAATTTGCGTGTTTGGGTTTGGTATAAACAGGTTCTGGTCGGGTTTAGATCAAACCCGTAGACACGTTTAGCTAAACGGGTTGTGTTCAGGTCGACCCGACAGGTCCGCAGGTGAACCTGTTTATTTATCTGTTTTTAAGTATTTGTTTATTTAAAAAAAAATTCGGGTCAAACGTGTTGTGTTCGTGTCTTGTTGTGTCGTGTCTTGGTTGGACCCGCCAATCCGCGGACATTGGCCTGTTTTAGCACCCATAGTTAAAACGGGTCCATGGCAAAGATGCAATTTATGGTATGAATGTCATTTAAAAGTTCCTTAACTCACGTGCACTAGAATGTATGACAGAGAATGGGAAGAAGAAAAACGGCAGAGGGTTGAACCAAAGAGAAGGCACCGCAAATAATAATATATGTTTATCATGATTCCAGAGGTTGATTGATTGTCTGTGTTATGGATTCTATTTTGACTTTGACTGTAGAAAGTCAAAATAAGAGGCGGGCTCTCTCTACAAACTTGGGGTTTTCCAATACTTGATATGTACACTTAAATTTATATGAAGTTTTGAGTGGTAGTTAAATTTGAATATGAACCAATTAGATTTGGCTAAGGAACAATTGCCAAACCAATTCTTTTTTTCTTTTGTAATATTTGCGTTGAGGGAGGTTCAGAATTATAGGATTATAATGTACTAATAATAGGATTTAGTGAAAATCTAATGATTTCCCACTTTTGCGTTACACCTTTATAAGCGAGGAACCTAAAAGACCCCACAAGCCTCCCGACCTCACTCGAAGTCTAATTTTCAAGGGTTTCTGGATGTAGTGTCACAAGACATTTATAACTTCAAATAACCATTTGGCGGTTAATCTCTAGTTTAAATTATTTTTCCGTCACTGAAGTTGGAATAAATTTTTTTTTGAGGTGTCATATCATCCTTTAGTTAAAAGAATTTTCGTCCCGAAAATTTGAATAGTACTTTAAGTGTTTGACGTGGAGTTCTTGAACAGATGAGGATACTTGCGCATCATTTGGTCCTCGCGCTCCCATGTGAATTTCTATCCGCGTTTCGAGTTCCAACGAACTCTGATAATAGAGCATTTTGAATTCCCTATCTATGATTTCTACTGGTTCTTCAACGAAGCGTTATTGTTCATCGATAAGAGGAACATCGGGTGTTTCGTCTGCTAGACATTTATTCAAGTTCGAGACATGAAAGACGTGTATACCACTCAGTCCTTCGGGCAGGTCCAGTTGGTACGCTACTGTGCCAATTCTCTTCACTACATTGAATGGTCCAACATAACGAGGGTTTAGTTTGCCTCGTTTCCCCAAAACGGATTACACCTTTCCAAGGTGAGACTTTCAATAGGACCATGTCGCCTACTTGAAATTCTAACGGTTTAGGACGTTTATCGGCATAGCTCTTTTGACGATCACGAGCTGCCGCCATACGGTTTCGAATTTGAACGATCTTTTCTGAGGTTTCGAATACAAGTTTAGGACCCGTAAGTTGGCTATCCCCAACTTCAGCCCAATAAATAGGAGATCGACATTTCCGTCCGTATAATGCCTCGAATGGTGCTGCCTTGATGCTAGTATGATAATTGTTATTGTAGGAGAACTCCACTAGAGGCAAGTGAGTTTCCCAACTGTTACCGAAATCGATCACACAAGCATGTCCTTTAGGGTTTGAATGGTACGTTCCGTTTGGCCATCTGTTTGAGGATGATACGCAGTGCTCATATTCAGGTGTGTGCCTAGAGCTTTTTGTAGAGATTACCAAAAACGTGATGTAAAGCGAGCGTCATGATCAGAGATGATTGAGATTGACACTCTGTGCCGAGAGTCAACTTCTTTCAGATAAATGCGAGTTAACTTCTCCATCTTATCAGTTTCTTTGATTGTTAGGAAGTGTGCAGATTTTGTCAAACGATCTACGATCACCCGGATGGTGTCGCATCCGCTAGGAGTTCGGGGTAGTTTTGTAATAAAATCCATGGAAATTTGCTCCCATTTCCACATTGGGATTTTCGGTTGTTGGAGTAGTCAAGAAGGCTTTTGATATTCCACTTTGACCTTTGCGTAAGTTAGACACTTGCTCACATAGGTGGCTACATCAGCTTTCATCTTCGGCCACCAATATAGCACCTTAAGGTCATGGTACATCTTGTCGGAACCAGGATGAATAGAGTGTCAGGATTTGTGAGGTTCATCCATAACCAGTTCCATTAAGTTCCCGTACACTGGAACCCATATTCGCCCCGTGAAGTAGCGAATGCCATCTGATTCAACCTCAAGTTGTTCTTCCATACCACGCGTGGTTTCCAACGGTAGGTTTTCCTTTTTAAGGGCTTCAAGTTGAGCACAATGGATCTGATCAGGTAATCTGGTGTGAATAGCAAGTTGTAATGCTCGAACTCGTTTGGGTTTGGTTTCCTTTCGTCTTAGGGCATCGGCTACTACATTAGCCTTGCCCGGATGGTACTTGATTGCATAATCATAGTTATTCAAGAGTTCTACCCAACGACGCTGTCACATGTTCAACTCTTTCCGTTCGAAGATGTGCTGAAGACTATTGTGATCGGTGTAAATAGTGCACTTGGTACCGTGCAAGTAATGTCTCCGGATCTTTAGTGCAAATACCCCGACTCCTAACTCTAAGCCATGAGTCGTGTAGTTCTTCTCATGAATTTTCAGCTTACGAGAAGCGTATGCGATCACTTTATCGCGTTGCATCAGTACACAACCAAGACCTTGAATGGATGCATCGCAGTACACTACAAAGTCATCCATTGCTTCCGGAAGAGATAGGGTAGGTGCACTGTAGAGTTTCTATTTAAGCAGTTGAAACGCTGACTCCTGGGTGTCACCCCGGTTATAAGGTTTACCCTTTTGAGTTAGGACAGTGAGGGGTTGAGCAATCTTGGAGAATCCCTCGATGAAACGACGGTAATAGACATCCAATCTCAGAAATTGTCGCACCTCTATCGGAGTTGTCGGTGCTGCCCAATTCTTGATGGTTTCTATCTTGGAAGGATCGACATGTATCCTCGTCTCGTTGACTACATATCCTAAGAATTTCACTTCACGAATCCAGAATTCACACTTGGAAAATTTTGCGTACAACTGTTCTTGTTTTAGCAAATCCAGAATCAAACGCAAATGCTCCTCATGTTCTTCCTTATTCTTGGAATAGATGAGGATATCGTCAATGAAGACGATGACGAACTGATCAAGGTAAGGTTTACACACACGGTTCATGAGGTCCATGAATACCGCGGGTGCGTTGGTTAGCTCGAAAGGCATGACCATAAACTCGTAGTGGCCGTACCTTGTTCTGAAGGCAGTCTTAGAGATATCCTCGTCTCAGACTCTCAGTTGATGGTAACCGGATCTAAGATCTATCTTGGAATAGAAGCTTGATTCTTGGAGTTGATCAAATAGATCATCAATGCGGGGTAGAGGATAACGATCTTTGATCGTCACTTTCTTCAGCTCACGGTAGTCAATGCACATGCGGAAGGTCCCGTCCTTCTTCTTGACAAATAGGACTGGAGCTCCCCATGGCGATGAGTTAGATCGGATGAAACCTTTATCCAACAACTCTTGCGGTTGTGTAGATAGTTCTTGTAATTCACTGGATGCAAGTCTGGAGGGTGCCCGAGCAATAGGCGCTGCTCCGGGTGCTAGATCGATATGAAAATTCGACTTGACGATGAGGCGGAAGACCATGTATGTCTTCGGGAAATACTTCTGGATAATCACGAACGATCGGAATATCATCAAACTTCTTCTCCTCGGATGGTTGTTCGGCGACAAGAGTCAGAATGGCGGTATGACCCTTACACAAACATTTCTGTACCTTCATGAAAGACATGATGCCTACTACAGCACCACTCTTTTCACCTTGGACAGAAAGGTCTTCGCCATTAGGGAGAGGAAGACGAACAATTTGTCACGACCAATGATTTCAGCTTGATTTATATGCTGGGGTATAATTACAATTAGACTAAGGATTAGTCATCGGATAAGGTAATAGGGTCAAATGGAATTTATTGTTGGAGTGTAGGGAATAACATGTTAGCTTAGAAAGAATTCCTAAAATTCCGTTTACATAGTTGGAGTCGGTGGGTTTACCATGAGGTTCTACTAGAGTTTCAATCTAGGTGGTTCCATTGATCAAGTCTGGATGAGAGTCTTAAGTTCACTAAGACTCTTACATGAGCGAAATCAAACGATGGATCCTATGGATGATAGTTCAGTGTGTCCGAAAACATTTTCGACATGATAGTTGCGTCTATCAACTGTTGAACAACTTTAATGATACCAACTAGTCGTTGAGCGGGTTACAAGAATTTCTACGGACAGTGGAAGCTTAAGTCTGTAAATCACAAATTATGACCATTTATCCACACACTAGGTTTCACCAGGACTTACATGCACCTCAAATTACTATTACGTGTGCACCCGTAATGATAA
Source organism: Smallanthus sonchifolius (assembly GCA_023525975.1). Taxonomy (NCBI): domain Eukaryota; kingdom Viridiplantae; phylum Streptophyta; class Magnoliopsida; order Asterales; family Asteraceae; genus Smallanthus; species Smallanthus sonchifolius. The sequence goes on from CM042023.1 coordinate 49,258,492, forward strand.
TTTGTTTTGCATGCTCACCCTAATTCTCCCTGCCTTGTGTCAAAATGTCCCTTAGTTTATTACTGAGTTCAGAGTGTGTTAGAGATGATAAGTCATCGAAAGACTTAGTCATCAACCACAAGTTGATCAACTACGACTTATATCAGGATGAGTAGTCGGGAATCGTTCGATCCGAGTATTCACTCGTTGAAACACAATACGAGAGTCCAATCTAGTGGATTGTAGATGGGAACATGCACATGAAACAAACATGTACATGAAATGCGGATTCGAGGAGTGAAACTAGTTCATGGATATGTGTTACTAGAAGAGGCAAAGTAGCCAACCTTCCAACTGAGTCAGGATAGGGTTTGAGTGTGTAATGAGCAAGGCGTTCTCAACCTCGTGGTCAATCTTTCTTCAAAAGAATATCGACCAAAGCGCGAGCCCATGGCTCGAGAAAGTGATGACATCTATGTGTCAATGAATTTTTACCATAATATGTGCAAAGGTTTTCCTCCACACGGTGTACCTCAAGCAAGGTCCATGGGTTCGGGCTTGAAGTAGAGTGAAGCTAGTGAGATCGAAGTATGGTTGCTAGTGGACGTAGGAGGGACTCGCCTCCGACGAACCCAACTCCCAAATAGACATGTGCTAGTTGTAACATTCATGATTTTTCCGACCTAATTGTTATTTAATTTCACAATCCATTTCGATCCCGTACCGGTTCAACACAATATGTCACGATTATTTATTTTTCCTAAACATGTATTTATTATCTCAAACTCACATTTACATCTTACTTTCCACCACATCTATGTTATTTACAGGTATTTAATTATAAATAAATAAATACACATTCATTTAATTAGATAAACCACCTATTCAATTTGTAATCTTATTAAAATGAAATTTATTTCTTTTATAAATAAATGATATGGAATTTAAATCAGGTAAATTGGTCTTGAATCCTATGTTAATGCTTTAAACCCCTTCTAAACACTTGAACCCTCATCCATGAATTCGAACCCATTCCAATTTGATTTAATTGGACTTTAAAAGTCAAAATACCCAAAATTGTACAAATCTAAACTATTATCAGTAAATTCCTGCTGTTGTTGACTTCCCATTCGTACATAATCATCTACAAACCACACCCTAGCCATTTAAAGTTTCAATTCGATTAAACACGGGATAAATTTTGAATCTTGAACAGTTTGACTTTCCTGTGTCACACCCTCGCCAAGGCGGAAACGCGAGGCGTGACGTGACATGGTTTCCAAAGCATATGATTACCGCAAACACATACATGATAAATGGATAAATAAATTACGTTTAAAGTTTTACATTCTAAAATGTAAATTGAGTTTACAAAAAGTGAAGATTTCGCAAATATGACTCCATTACAATGAGTTATACAAGAGAAATCCCCCAAAAGTTGTATCCATCGTGCATGCATGTATCCTACATTGTTAACCTTGCGATCACGTTCAATTTCCTGAAAAACATACTTAAAATTGTCAACACGAGGTTGGTGAGTTCACAGGTTTAATCAAATAGTTCTTTGTAAAATTCAATCGTTCGTAAATAGTTTCAGGTGTATGTGATAAACATAATAAGAATTGTTGACCCATTTGTAAACTAGCTAGGAATACAAATAATATGTTCATACATGAGGCGTAACCAAACCATGACAATTGTACACGCCCCTAATTTCGTTATCCGGTTCTATGCGGCCATAAATCCTCCAGATTGTGGTTAGCGCGACTAACCATGACCGGGAGACGTCACTCTCCATAGTACTATTCATAGGACCCTAGGCTACAGTTAATGGTTACTACATTGTTCCAGGGGACTTTAGCGGCCTCTCTTGTTGTTCTCATCTCATGTAAACATAAAAGTCGTGCCTTATTCTCTTGTTATCCCATAAAATAGTTATAAGTATGTTCTTCCCCCAAATATTGGAAAATAGTAAAAAAGGGCCGTGAAACTCACCTTGAGTTTGTGTATACTTGTAATGATACTTGTTGTAGTCAACCTTGACTATTCGTACCCTAGATACCAAGGGTAAATCGTGTTAAGACCGAACGTCTTATATTGCAAATTGTTCACCGACTTTGTAAATCTGGTCGTTTTTGTTTGAATATCTCCTTAGTTGTTCAACACTTGTTTTGTTATAAAAACAGTTTTGAGTTACTGCCCAAAAGGAACTGTTGACCAGGTGTCGAAACTTCTTAGTTTCGATGGAGTATTTGAGTGTCGAAACTACCTAGTTTCGATTGAGTAAGTGTTATCGAAACAATCTAATTTCGATTGACAAGAAGGGTATCGAAACTACCTAGTTTCGATTGAGCAATATGTATCGAAACTACCTAGTTTCGATTGAACAACTAGTATCGAAACTCCTAGTTTCGATTGAGTAACATGTATCGAAACTACTTGTTTCGATTGAGTATAGGTATCGAAACTTCATAGTTTCGATTACTGGACTTCTGTTTGACAGAATCAGTCCTGCATATTAATGTTTTAAGACTTGAATTTGACACATTTTTCTTGTTATCTTACTTTCAATTGAACATTTTGTATGCTTAGATACGGTTTTTAAAGAAAATAAAGTAAATAGTTTTGAGTTTTTACCTTAAAACAGTGACGATGGTGATGAGAGAAAACAGAGATGATCTTGAATCTTTTGCTAACTTTTCTTTAGAAATACTTGAAATTCTTCTTAAAACACTGAATTGTGGTGGATTTTGCCTTAAAACTTGACTTCAATTTGAAGAGAAATGGAGAATTTGTCGTAAGAAAATGAGTGATAAAATGGGAATTGTGAGGAAAATGAGTGAGGTGGTATGGTTTTACTTGAGTTTTTCTCAGGAGAGGTATGGGTCGAGGTGTGGGTTTTCTCTGCACTTCGGCCGAGAAAGTCAAGGGTAAGTTGGGTTTAATTAGTATAATAATTAGATTTAGGTATTAATATCAATTATAGTTTTAAAGGGGTAAATAAATCCGGTTTAGATCCTCCACGGTATTATAAATTTATTCTGAAAATAATTTATTGTTCTACGTAAAGTTTGTGGAAATAAAATATATATGTATATATATTTCTCTGGTTATTTAAATTAACCACTAGTGTTCGAATTTGTCGGTTTATATAACACGTGAACCGGTAACTCCTAGAATTACCAAAATGTGAAATTAGACAATGTTCGGTTTTTGTTAGACCTTAATGTCCTTGTTTGTGAAATTAATTAAATCACAAAAATAATTGAAATGTAAACTTGTTTAATACATGTACGGATATTGACCTGAAATGTCGGGTGTCACATCCTGAGTCAAACAGTGTGCAAATCATTTCCAAATCAAGGAATTAAAACGCGTTTAACACCCGTAAATCAAGCCATGACGAACCTCGCTTGTACCTAGTCCATAAACATGACTCAATTCACCCAAATTCATCGATTTAACGCAATATTTAGGGCCAACAGCTGTCACCTTCAAATCCGCATCGGATCCAGCCTTAAACGTGAAATTAAACAAATCAAAACACACCCATACCTTCGCACAGACCTGAACAAACTCTCCCAACCCTCTATTAGCCTGCATTTCACCTCCGGAGTACGATCGAATCCGAAGAACACCGGGCCTGTCTATCCAGTTGTACTCGATCATCCCTCAACCATTCCAGGTAATTCTTACACCAATATAACCATCTTGACCTGAGGGATGAAAGCCCTATGGTTTTGGGGCCGATCCCTTACTTAATCGGGTCAATTAGGGGGGCTAGGGTTTACGTTTGCGTGGGGGACGACGGAGTTTGGGTTTTATTGTTAAAGGATTTTACGAACAGATCATTTACAAGGCATATGCCCAGATCCATCGGTTAAGACTATTGACAGACACATTCAAGGTCACGGGTTCAAGACCAAGCCCCGCACCTTTTTCTTTTTACTCGTGACTAGGGCCTGAATCCGATTCCTTATTATTTCTTAATCATTTGAACCAGAACTTATTACACTATCAGACCACTAGTCTAGTGGTTGTGCGCGTAAAAAATCCACCGAGCCACCCGGTTTCAAATCCGATCCACTACCCTTATTTTGTTTAGAATCCTATTTTTACACATAAAATCATTTTATACAATTTAACTTATAAACTTATTAAACTCAGATCAGTTTAATTATTTTAAATTGATAAAGTTTTAAAGGAAAGCAATTTAATCTATTATTGAAAGAAAAAAAAAACTTAATGTAGATTTAAATTAATTTATACAATTATTTTAGCAAATTAATTATTTGAAACCTCAAATTTATAAACTATATTCGGCTTAAAAATGTGGTTTGCATATTTTTGTTTAAAAAAAAACATTCTTGGGATTAAATCAGTTTTATGTAGAAATATTAAACATCATTTTTTGTTTTCATTTAATTTGAAAACTTTTGAACATACTACTTAATAGTAATTGATAAATAAATAAAGTTATTTATTAGTCATTTTACAGTTACAGATTTATTTAGGATTTTAATATGTACAATAAATATTTACTCCATACTTTACACACTTTTATAAATAAATAAATAAAATAAAGATATTTGTTTAAATTATATTTGAATAAATATAATTCCCACACTATTTTTCTAAATAAATAAATAAATAACCATTATTGGAATTATTTAGTATCCACCAAACCCTAAATTATTTGTTTAAAACTATTCATTTCAACTTTTTATTTTATAAAAACACTTATTCAAGTACAAACCTCAATCACCTACGCCATCCTTCTTCATAATACAACACCAACTCTTTGTACACACTTCCATTGAAACCCTAGACTCATCCTTAGACATTTTGCATGCTACTAATTCAAATTCATAAAATTTCACTTTAGGTTAACGTGTGATTTGAGAATCATTTGTGCTACATATTTGCTCGTGTTATCTACACAAATATTCAGGTGAGTATTACATAGCCCCTTTTACTCTTTTATACTTTTTGGGGTGAAACATGAACTCTATACACACAATTGCTTACATTTACACAAACTACACAAACACAAATCCTCTTTACATTCATGTATACAAAATTTGAGCTTTATGTTTGAGTGCTAAGTGTGTTAACTGTTTGTGTGCAATTTATGTGCAATAATTAACTATTCAAGCCGACGGTTAACAATGATAGATCTATTGAGTCTGACAAACCCACCCAGATTGGGGTGATTGTTACCGACAGCACAATTTGCATGCTAGTTACAAAGGTTTGATTGTACTTTGGTTACACAATAGTTGCTCCCCATAAATGCCTTATTTTATCATGTTATGTAAGGATTTGATTATTTACATCTATACATTATCTATGTATAAACCTGTGTATGCTCACCAACTTATTAGTTGACTTTATTTTATTCATGTTTCAGGTGCTAATGTGTGAGTTTGATCAAGACATGCTACACATAGGCTTTGGACTTAGTTAAAATTTAATAAAGAATATTATGTATTTCATTTATGTACTTTTTTTGAATTTGGTTGTGTTTAAATTGTTTGAAATGAAATGTGATGATTAAAATATTGAAATATAATCAACCTTGTGCTCATGAACAGTCTACATGTCCCGCCCCGACGTATTCCGCCGTCGGTTGGGGTGTGACAGATTGGTATCAGAGCCTTGGTTATAGGAAATTATGTTATTAGACACTCTTGACCTAGACTATAACCTTAGGACACCCAGACTATGCCATGCTACTACATGCTATATGATTAATTCTTATGTGAATATTTTTACATGTTATACTAAATAATTACATCATATGATACAATACTTAATAGTCTACGTGTCACATTACCTGCCAACTTTTGTCTCCTATTCATTGCTACCTATTTGATTTATTTAAAGTGCTATCCTAAGTTTTTCACGCACACTCATACACACTTAGTTCTTCATGCACCCTTAATCTCACACACAAAATATCACCATCTCTTGCGATCAAAATCTAGACTATTGGGCCTAATTGGGCCTAATGCTCATTAATAATAAACTAAGAATCCACTTACCCTCCAAGAAGAATAAGCCCCTGCAATAAATAAACCTCACTTTCTGTCAAACCCCCAAAATCTATTAACGGAGTTTTACCGTTAGGAATGTGACACACCAGGATCTCAGTCATTAGTTACATCAAACGACACTATATGGGACTTGAAATGTCATAACATAATAGTTCAGAGTTAAAGCGGAAGCGTAACCATTAATATGAAATCAAAAGTAATTACACTCAATAAGCGTCCATCAATGTAAACAAGTAAACTTTTTAAAATGTTTGAAACGAATGATATGACAGTAGGACTCCATGCATGCCCTAAGTGTGCAACCTGTGCCTTAGCGACCTGAGAAACATGTAAGAAAAAGTGTCAACACGAAGTTAGTGAGTTCACAGGTTTCAAGTTTGCAATAAGAGAGTGTTTGCCAGATTATGTACATTCAATATGCATATCTATAGGTAGCTAGCCTATATTCATGTCTTACTAAAGCGCTCGCAACCGAAGCAGACTGTTTGTGTTTGTATGCCTCCTGCCAGGTCTATCAACTCTGACAAATGTGAGTAGGCTAACATTTCACCCGTTCGACCTCCAATCGAGTTAGCGCGACTAACGCGGGTGGGGCTTGTCAAACCCAGTAGTACTACTAAACATTACCTCGCTAAGATCCATATTAACAGTTCGATGTTTGATGAGGACTTTCTGTGATAGTGTGTCACGCTTAGCCTCAACAGTAATAACATATGAATTACAATAATCTATATTTGTTGGGCCGAGGTTGGGGATAGTTAGGGACATATGGGATTTGTGACGACGACACGAAAAATTAGAACGTCGTAAAACATTCTAAGGATCAACGAATAGACGAACGTGTCCACCGTAATAAGGATTTCGTAATTAATTAATTATTAAGATAAATACGTTTCGTGTCGAACGTTTCTAATAACGAATAATAATAAATAATTATATTCGTACGTTTGTGTCATTTAAAATGGTTAGGAAAATAATATAACTATATATATATATATATATATATATATATTATTTGTAAGTTCGTATGATTAACAAAATAATCGTTTGTGTTGAAAAATAATAAATATATTATTTTTGATCGATATACTAAACGTGAGTAGATAATATAAACAATTATATTATTAATTAGTTTAAAACGTTACACGAGATTAATAAACGAGGCGAAATAATATAAAAATATATATTATTTTATACTAGGAGTCACGGTTTGAAAATAATATAAACATATTATTTTACTTGGAGTCGTGGTTTGAAAATAATATATATATTATTTAAAAGTGTAGAAATAATATTAAAATGGTTTATAAATCAAACCCGAGCCTACGGGTGGTTTCCTGGGCTAAAACCCATTTAATATATTAACACAATAGTATTAGAACAGATTTATGTAAAAATATAGTTTCAAAAGTGTCTAGAAAAATAAATGGTGCTAGTAAGGTTCGAACCCAGGTCTCACCTACATCAACACACAGACTTAACCATTACACCCGCTTGGACTATCGCGATAGAATCCGGACACAAATGGTTTTATCGCCTAACACCCCTGTGTTCTCCCCCACTTTCAAACTGAATCCAAACTAGTCCCAGATTCCATCAATCTCGATCACAATTGGCCTAGGGATCATAGGGTTTTTGTTAATCGGTGCATTACGAATCTGTGATCGGGTTTAAACGTAAGAGCAACGAGTCTAGATCGTTAATTTCCTGTTTTAGAATTTGAAAACCCTAGATTTGATCAAGAATTGAATTGACTAAATCATATAGTGTTTCAGGTTGGATTCATGGGGCTTTTATAGAGTTGATGTTTACGAAACTAACCCCATAGTTTAATTTGATTTAGGTGAAGTCTGTGTTAGGGTTCGATTAAACCGAAATTCATATGAACCCTAGAATTGGTTCGTGATCGCTTTGATGTTATCAGCCCCAAATAGCATAGGGCTTTTAATCTAGTGATAAAAAAGAAGCTGTAGGTGTGATTAGGTACCTGAATCGAGTTCGAATTGATGGCGTTCGAGTAGTTCACAGTCGCGATTCCGGTGAGTTAGTCTCCGACGAAAACGATGTGTGCAAAAGACTCAGAGGGGCTCGTTTGAGATGCGCATGTGACTGATTGAGATGATAACGGATGGAACGATTGAATTCGACTGAATTGAAGGTGGGTCTCGACGGTTATAGATTGATTACTCATAATTGGGATTAATTTGACGTAATGGCGATGATTAAAGCTTTAATTAGGTTCGTTAATGGACTGATCGTGTATAACGGTTACAAACTCAGACGAATTTCAGTTGTAGAGCACGAATTTGAGCCAAGAATCGGCTGTGTTGACTTTCTGAAAGTCAACAGAAATCAGCATTGATAAATTACAGTTTCAATCCTTATGGTTTCTGGTTTGAAGTTTTGAAGTAGACATAATTGGTCCCTAGAGTTTGAATGGAGTTGGAACTATGGATTCTGTTGACTATTACAAGTCAACAGGAAATATGATTCTGACTTTGCAACGTCAACAGAATAGTTTAGGAATATTACTTTACTATTCCTTGGAGTTTAAGTTTAAATTATTGATAGAATTAGTCCCTAGGGTTTGAGATAAGTCAAATAAGTTAGGATTTAACTGGTTTTGCTAACTGAGTTAACGGAAAAAGTCCGGATTGTCACATCATCCCCTAGTTGAAAGAATTTTTGTCCCGGAAATTAAATAGTAATAAAAAAATTTTCGGATGTCACATTATCCCTTGGTTGAAAGAATTTTCGTCCCGAAAATTAAATAGTATCTTAAGAGTTTGACGTGGAGTGCTTGAACATTAAGATATTTGCGCATCATCTGATCCTCGCGCTCCCACGTTAATTTCGGTCCGCGTTTCGAGTTCCAACGGACTCTAACAATAAGAATTTTACTGCGTGTTAACGTTTTGACTTCCCTATCCATAATTTCGACAGATTATTCGATGAAACGCAACTGTTCATCAATGTGTAGTTCCTCAAAAGGAACCGAGAGTGACTCATCTACTAGACACTTCTTCAAGTTTGAGATGTGAAAGACGTTGTGTACACCCCTAAGTCCTTCAGGTAGGTCCAGTTGATACGCTACTGGTCCGATTCTCTTCATTATCTTGAATGGTCCAACATAACGAGGATTCAGTTTGCCTCGTTTCCCAAAATGAATGACACCCTTCCAAAGTGAAACTTTTAACAAGACCATATCCCCTACTTGAAATTCTAATGGTTTACGACGCCTATCGGCATAACTCTTTTGACGATCACGAGCTACTGCCCTGCGGTTTCTAATTTGAACGATTTTCTCAGAAGTTTCAAGTACGAGTTCAGGACCTGTAAGCTAACTATCCCCAACCTCGGCCCAACAAATAGGAGAACGGCTTTTCCGTCCATATAGTGCTTCAAATGGAGCTGCCTTGATGCTAGTGTGATAACTGTTGTTGTAGGAGAACTCCACCAACGGTAGGTGAGACTCCCAAGTGTTACCGAAATCAATCACATAAGCTCGTAGCATGTCCTCCAGAGTTTGAATGGTATGTTCCGTTTGACCATCGGTTTGTGGATGATATGTTATACTCATGCCTAGGCACGTGCCTAAAGCTTTATGTAATGATTGCCAGAAACGAGAGGTAAATCGTGCATCACGATCCTAAATGATAGAGATTGGCACTTCATGCCGGGAGACTATCTATTTCAAGTAAAGACGGGTAAGTTTCTCCATCTTGTCAGTTGCTTTGATGGCTAAGAAGTGAGCAGATTTTGTCAAACGATCGAAAATTACCCAGATGATGTCACACCCGCTAGGAGTTCTAGGCAATTTGTTGATAAAATCCATAGAGATTTGTTCCCATTTCCACATAGAAATCTCTAGTTGTTGTAGTAAGCCAGGAGGCTTTTGGTATTCTATTTTGACCTTTGCGCAAGTCAGGCACTTGCTAACATAGGTGGCTATATCAGCCTTCATTCTTGGCCACCAATATAGCACCTTTAGGTCATGATACATTTTGTCAGAACGTGGATGTATCGAGATTTATGAGCTTCATCCATAACCAGTTCTCTTAAATTCCCATACACTGGAACCCATATTCGCTCTGCCAGGTAGTGAATGCCATCATATCTGACCTCGAGTTGTGCTTCCATACCGCGTGTGGCTTCCAGCGTTAGGTTTTCCTCCTTCAGGGCTTCGAGCAAAGAAATACGGATTTTGTCAGGTAATCCGGGGTGAATGGTAAGCTGTAATGCTCGAACTCGTTTGGGCTTGGTTTCCTTTCGACTTAGGGCATCAGCTACAACGTTAGCCTTACCCGGATGATACCGGATCGCACAGTCATAATCATTCAAAAGCTCGACCCAAGGAAGTTGTCTCATGTTCAGCTCTTTCTGCTCGAAGATATGATGGGGACTCTTGTGATCGGTGTAGATAGTGCACTTGTACAAGTAATGTCTCCATATCTTAAGTGCGAAAACTACGGCTCCCAACTCTAGATCATGAGTGGTGTAGTTTTTCTCGTGAATCTTTAGTTGACATGAAGCGTATGCGATCACTTTTTCTCGTTGCATTAGAACACAACCCAGACCCTGAATAGACGCGTCACAATACACCACAAAATCATTCGTTCCCTCCGGAAGAGCTATAATAGGTGCACTGCAAAGTTTCTGCTTAAGGAGTTGAAATGCTGACTCCTGGTTATCGCCCCAGTTATAGGCTCTACCCTTTTGAGTTAAAGCAGTGAGAGGTTGGGCGATCTTGGAGAATCCCTCGATGAATTGACGATAATAGCTAGCCAATCCCAGAAATTATCGCATTTCTGTTGGAGTCGTCGGTGCCGCCCAATTCTTGATGGCTTCTATTTTAGATGGATCGACGTGTATTATGTTCTCGTTGAATACATGTCCTAACAACTGTACTTCACGAATTCAGAATTCGCACTTAGAGAATTTGGCATACAATTGCTCTTGTTTCAACAATTCAAGGATTAAACGTAGGTGTTCCTCATGTTCTTCCTTATTCTTGGAATAGATGGGGATGTTATCATTGAAAAACGATGACAAAATGATCAAGGTAGGTTTACACACACGGTTCATGAGGTCTATGAATACTGCGGGTGCGTTGGTATGAGGTAGGGGTAATGATTCCTGATAGTTACTTTGTTCAGCTCATGGTAATCGATGCACATACGAAAAGTTCCATCTTTTTTTTTCTGATGAATAAGATCGGAGCTCCCCATGGCGATGAGTTAAGTCTGATAAATCTCTTATCTAACAACTCTGGCAGTTGTGTAGATAACTTTTGTAACTCACTAGGTACAAGTATGTACGGTGCCCGAGCAATCGGCGCTGCTCCGGGTGCTAGGTCGATTTGGAATTCTATTTGATGGTGAGGTGAAAGACCAGACAGGTATTCAGGAATTACTTCTGGGAAGTTACGAACGATCGGAATGTCATCAATCTTCTTTTCTTCGGATGGTTTCCCGGTGACAAGAGCCAGAATAGCAGTATGCCCTTTACGTAAGCACTTATGTGCTTTCATGAAGGATATGATGCCTACGACATCACCAATCCTTTCGCCTTGGACGGAAGGGTTTCTCCACTCGGGAGAGGAATGCGAACGATTTTGTCACGACAAATGATTTTGGCTAGTTCTTAAATAACCAATCCATACTGACAATCATGTCAAAACTGCCAAGTGTGACTGACATGGGGTCAATGTCAAGCTTATGACTAGCTAGTCCGAGTTTACATCCTATAAGAACGTGAGTCGCTTCGATTATCTGACCGTCTGCTATCTCTATGGTATACCTGAAGTCTGATTGAGTTGGAGTACGACCGCACCAACATAAAGTTTGTGAAGTCATGCTAAGGCTTCTAGTGAGACCTGCGCTTATAAGGTAAGCATCGGTCAACGCAAAGGCTAAGGGAAAAGGTTCACATGCAAGGAAGAAAATTTCCATGAAATATAGATTCCAGTAGTATAAGGGATAGGATATCCGTTTAAGTAATCGCGTTCAACTGATGGTTGGTTAGATTAAATCCCCGTTTTCTAATGTCATTAGGATAACTGATCATCTTGTGAAGAAAGAAGTCCATTTCCAGAGTTGGATGTCCTGGGGTATAAATCAAATTAGACTAAAAATTAGTCACATGATAAAGTAATAGAGTCCAATGGAATCTATTGTTGGAGTGTAAGGAACAACGTGTTAGTTTAGGAAGAATTCCTAATTTCTGCTTACATAGTTAGAGTCGGTGGGTTTTCCACGAGGTTCTACTAGAGTTTCAATCGAGTTGGTTTCATTGATCAAGTCTGGATGAGAGTCTTAAGTTCACTAAGGCTCTTACATGAGTGAAATCAAATGATGGATCCTATGGATGATAGTTCAGTGTGTTCGTAAATACCTTCAACATGATTGTCGTGTCTACCAAATGTTAAACAGGTTTAACGATACCAACTAGTCGTTGAGCGGGTCACGAGAATTTCTACTGTCAATGGAAACATAAGTATGCAGATCACATATTAGGACCATTTATCCACACACTAGGTTTCACCAGGACTTACATGCACCTCAAATTACTATTACGTGTGCACCCGTAATGATAAATTGCTTTGCATGCTCACCCTAACTTTCCCTGTCCTGTGTCAAAATGTCCTTTAGTTTGTATTTCCGAGTACAGAGTGTTGTCAGATATGATAAGTCATCGAAAGGCTTAGTCATCAACCACAAGTTAATCAACTATAACTTATATCAGGATGAGTAGTTAGGAATCGTTTGATCCGAGTATTCACTTGAGTTAAAACACAATACAGGAGTCCAATCCAGCGGATTGTAAATGAGAACATGTAACAAACATGTACATGAAATGCGATTTCGAGAAATGAAACTAATTCATGAATACAAGTTACAGAAAGCAGCAAGGTAGCCGTCCTTTCAACTTAGTCAAGATAGGGTTTGAGTATGCATTGAGCAATGCGTTCTCAGATTTGTGGTCAATCTATTCTCAACAGAATATCGAACAAATACGTGAGCCCATGTCTCGGGGAAGTGATGACATCTACGTGTCAATGGATTCTGCAATAATGCGTGCAACGGTCTGCCTTCATTCGGCGTATTATTACTGGCGGGTACAGTAGGGACTCGCCTCCGACGATCCCAACTCCCAAAGAGATGCGTTAGTGCTAAGTGCCATCCATAACATGGACCCGAGAAATCCCACCATACTCAACAGGTGATGGTGATATAAGTGACTCCTCCGAAGGCTCCGTCTCGCTGCCCTCGGACGTGAGTGGATGATGTTCTGGTGATTCCCCAAGTGTCGTCACTGGGAATGATGATGCAATGCAAATGATGTGTCCCTTGCCAACTGAGGGTGATACGGATGGTATTAACATGCCTGCACTGCAATGTATGTATAGGTGCTATATGTATCAGGTATAAGTGTCTGTGCCGTGTAACTAAAGTATAAGGTTATAGTCTAGTATGCAATTCTAGTTCTCTATAACCAATGTCTCTGATACCAATCTGTCACACCCCCAAAATCCACTAACAGAGTTTTATCGTTAGGAATGTGACACATCAGGATCTCAGTCATTAGTTACATCAAACGACACTATATGGGACTTGAAATATCATAACATAATAGTTCAGAGTTAAAGCGGAAGCGTAACCGTTAATATGAAATCAAAAGTAATTACACGCAATAAGTGTCCATCAATGTAAACAAGTAAACTTTTTAAAATGTTTGAAACGAATGATATGACAGTAGGACTCCATGCATGCCCTAAGTATGCATCCTGTGCCTTAGCGACCTGAGAAACATGTAAGAAAAAGTGTCAACACGAAGTTGGTGAGTTCACAGGTTTCAAGTTTGCAATAAGAGAGTGTTTGCCAGATTATGTACATTCAATATGCATATCTATAGGTAGCTAGCCTATATTCATGTCTTACTAAAGCGCTCGCAACCAAAGCTGATTGTTTGTGTTTGTATGCCTCCTGTCAGGTCTATCAACTCTGGCAAATGTGAGTAGGCTAACATTTCACCCGTTCGACCTCCAATCGAGTTAGCGCGACTAACGTGGGTGGGGCTTGTCAAACCCAGTAGTACTACTAAACATTACCTCGCTAAGATCCATATTAACGGTTCGATGTATGATGAGGACTTTCTGTGATAGTGTGTCACGCTTAGCCTCAACAGTAATAACATATGAATTACAATAATCTAAAATAGTTGTGTCATGTTTTCTCCCCCAACAGGAAAAACATGTAACATAATGTTTGTCTGCGTACCTGTCTCTCCCCCACGGGGAAAACAAGTAAAAGTGGGATAGTTTGTGTACATGTTTGTTTCTCCTCAATAGGAAAACAAGTAAAATATGTTTGTGTGTAAGCATGTTTCTCCCCCAATAGTAAAACAAGTAAAAAGGGGCCGTGAATCTCACCTGCGTTGCGTAGTAGGTGGTATCACACAAGTATGAGATTTAGAACCTCAAGTGTTAGCCTGCATGGCTTACGTATGCCCTAGAATTATAAACACATAAGTTAGGGACATATGGGATTTGTGACGACGACACGAAAAATTAGAACGTCGTAAAACATTCTAAGGATCAACGAATAGACGAACGTGTCCACCGTAATAAGGATTTCGTAATTAATTAATTATTAAGATAAATACGTTTCGTGTCGAACGTTTCTAATAACGAATAATAATAAATAATTATATTCGTACGTTTGTGTCATTTAAAATGGTTAGGAAAATAATATAACTATATATATATATATTATTTGTAAGTTCGTATGATTAACAAAATAATCGTTTGTCTTGAAAAATAATAAATATATTATTTTTGATCGATATACTAAACGTGAGTAGATAATATAAACAATTATATTATTAATTAGTTTAAAACGTTACACGAGATTAATAAACGAGGCGAAATAATATAAAAATATATATTATTTTATACTAGGAGTCACGGTTTGAAAATAATATAAACATATTATTTTACTCGGAGTCGTGGTTTGAAAATAATATATATATTATTTAAAAGTGTAGAAATAATATTAAAATGGTTTATAAATCAAACCCGAGCCTACGGGTGGTTTCCCGGGCTAAAACCCATTTAATATATTAACACAATAGTATTAGAACAGATTTATGTAAAAATATAGTTTCAAAAGTGTCTAGAAAAATAAATGGTGCTAGTAAGGTTCGAACCCGGGTCTCACCTACATCAACACACAGACTTAACCATTACACCCGCTTGGACAATCGCGATAGAATCCGGACACAAATGGTTTTATCGCCTAACACCCCTGTGTTCTCCCCCACTTTCAAACTGAATCCAAACTAGTCCCAGATTCCATCAATCTCGATCACAATTGGCCTAGGGATCATAGGGTTTTTGTTAATCGGTGCATTACGAATCTGTGATCGGGTTTAAACATAAGAACATCGAGTCTAGATCGTTAATTTACTGTTTTAGAATTTGAAAACCCTAGATTTGATCAAGAATTGAATTAACTAAATCATATAGTGTTTCAGGTTGGATTCATGGGGCTTTTATAGAGTTGATGTTTACGAAACTAACCCCATAGTTTAATTTGATTGAGGTGAAGTCTGTGTCAGGGTTCTATTAAACCGAAATTCATATGAACCCTAGAATTGGTTCGTGATCGCTTTGATGTTATTAGCCCCAAATAGCATAGGGCTTTTAATCTAGGGATAAAAAAGAAGCTGTAGGTGTGATTAGGTACCTGAATCGAGTTCGAATTAATGGCGTTCGAGTAGTTCACAGTTGTGATTCCGGTGAGTTAGTCTCCGGCGTCTCCGGCGAAAACGATGTGTGCAAAAGACTCATAGGGGCTCGTTTGAGATGTGCATGTGACTGATTGAGATGATAACGGATGGAATGATTGAATTCGACTGAATTGATGGTGGGTCTCGACGGTTATAGATTGATTACTCATAATTGGGATTAATTCGACGTAATGGCGATGATTAAAGCTTTAATTAGGTTCGTTAATGGACTGATCGTGTATAACGGTTACAAACTCAGACGAATTTCAGTTGTAGAGCACGAATTTGAGCCAAGAATCGGCTGTGTTGACTTTCTGAAAGTCAACAGAAATCAGCATTGATAAATTACAGTTTCAATCCTTGTGGTTTCTGGTTTGAAGTTTTGAAGTAGACATAATTGGTCCCTAGAGTTTGAATGGAGTTGGAACTATGGATTCTGTTGACTATTACAAGTCAACAGGAAATATGATTCTGACTTTGCAACGTCAACAGAATAGTTTAGGAATATTACTTTACTATTCCTTGGAGTTTAAGTTTAAATTATTGATAGAATTAGTCCCTAGGGTTTGAGATAAGTCAAATAAGTTAGGATTTAACTGGTTTTGCTAACTGAGTTAACGGGAAAAGTCCGGATTGTCACACTTTCGGGCCTCAAAGCCCAGTCCACATCAATTCCCATCATGACCATGAGCCCAACAATAGTGTTGTTAATACATGATGGCTGGAAGAGTGTGTAGGCCCATGAGGGATTCTGACTAAGGAAAGACGGGGTACTTAAGTGTGTCCTAGTGACCCACCCCTCTTTCCTTGGAATTCTCCTCTGGGATGCATTGCTTATAAGTTAAGTGTATTTCTAAAATACTATTGTGAAGACTCGGTGCTATGACTAGTCAAACTCTAAAACTATGAGAACTCCTATATTTAACACTCAGTATTTTATTATCGCTTACAACCTTTACATTGTTTTCTGCTAGACATGGATTCCTACTCTCCTTCCTCCTCGGTATACCGTCCCGGAGCAGAGTCTGATTGGGAAGAAGACATTGGGTCACTCGTGTATCGGTCACCAACACCCCCAACTGTCAGGCCAAGGTTTAACGTAAGGAACACTGGCCCAAGACTTCGAGCATCTGGATCACCCCCACCTAGAAACTAGTATCAAACACCCCATGTACACACTCAGTTACCACCCCCACTAAGAGACCCATATCTAGTGCCCGACCCGTACCATCCTAACCCTTGGGTAAGACATACCACGACACCCACTAGTGTTATGGGAATTCCAACCAATGACATTCACCAATATGTAAGGACCTTAGAATTTGAGAGGCAAAGGATGGAGCCGGGGGTACTGCACGACTTGCAAGGACAAAGAATGGATAGCCTAGCAAACTAATTAGGGTACCAAAAGGAGTAATCTCCATCCTCGAAAAAGAAATAATGGAGCATCGCACGGAGACAGCTAAAGCTGAAGCCAGATCGGCTACCCGAGTGACCATAACGGTGCTCGTCTTGGGAATTATTCTCCTTCTAGTGGAAAGCTACAAGAGACGTTAACAAAATTATTTTTCCAGTATTTATTGTCTTTAAATTTTCAGTTTGAGAACCAATTCCTTATGTTTTGAGTAATGTTTAACATTTCAACATTTAATCAATTATATATATTTCAACTCTAAAGTTATTATTCATTGATTTGACCGTTGAGTGTGAATCACACCCATCATATTTTCATCAAAATTTCTCAAGTATCATCTTCTTCATTCAATACGATTTAGTTCACTATCGACAATATCCTTCGTAAACAACTCATCCTATTAGATTTAAACAAACCTCATTATCTTGTTCAAACAAAATGTTTATCAAACTTTTAGATAGTATCAAAAATATAAATTTTCAATAAAACTTTTCACCTTATAAGGAAACTTAATACGACCTGTCTTATAAAAGCACTATTTCAAATTGATAAATAATTATGATTTTTCTCGTTAAGTCAATTAATTATAAACCTTGGTTAAATTAATATACAACCGCTTGTTTAGCCAATAAATTTCTCTTAAAAATGTTCTTCTTATAATAATTGGAAATTTAATAAAAATATTTTTCCTATAAATTGGTTATTTATTTAAATTATTTGACTCAATAGTTTCACTACTTCATATATCTACCACCAAGAACAAGTTACAATTTCCCATTTATAAACAAAGATCAGTTCCTTGAAAACCCATTTCCCATGATATTTTCTGAACCTCCTCGTTACCTTTCACTTGCCGCTTCAAGAGACGACCCATTTCGCGTAAACGTTAATCATCCCTACAAACCGCAACGAGATTTAAAGAGCTAGAACCTAACTACCACATTATACATGAACGCCAAACAACACACTTGTCCGCAACCCTCGATCACATACCAACCTCGTTAATATACGTCACACATGAAATTCAATAACTTACGTATGCACGTTCATAAAATAGACAGCACGATTACATAATACAAGAAACTTGTATATTTGCAAATACACAATTTATTGGATTGATCACAAAATACATGAAACTTAGTTGTTTGCAATACAAATGATAATAGACTGATCACATGATACGTATAGAGTGTTTGTTTAGTACATAATACTAGATTGACCCCATCGGACATGAAACTTATTTGGTTACAAAGTACATGATACCAAGTTGTGCACATTATGCAATATACATGATCCTAAATTGTTTACATTACACATGAGAGCTTATTGATTTACAAAATGTATGATACTAAGTTCTTAACATCATATTTGAAATTCATTCGTACCATATACATAATGCTAAATTGTTCACGTTACCCATGAAACCTATTTGATTACAAGGTGACACTAGATCATACATGAAACTTGAGTGCTATATTATACACGAAACTAAATTGCTGGAAATTGTTGCAATTGATTTATTACATTTTACACAAGGTATGGTCATACACTTTTGTTCACCCTACCTGGGAAACCAAAACACATCGAAACTACTCGGGGTTTGACGTATTCTTGTTCGAACCCGAGGAAGCTGTAACACTTTAAACAACTCGATGTTTGATGTATTCTTGTTCAAACATGAGTAAGCTATGAAACTCTAAGTTATTCTACCTTATTACTCGTTAGTTGCTAACTGACTTGCCTACTTAAGGACATAGCTAATTATTAGCAACTCATATGTGGAAACAATATACATGAACTAAGTGAACTTGTGCCCCATTTTGATACACACACAACGGAAGGATCTATACGGACCATGCGATGATTTGAGTAATTACGGGTGCACACGTAATTATATAACTCAGCGCATGGAAAACATAGCGAATTCTATCGTGTGTCATGACCTAAAACCTATCGTGATATGTAACAACGAAACTAATGTGATACGACGAGGGCATGGTGGATACGCCGATGGTACTTCCTATATATAAATACTCTATCATATTATCAAAAGTAACGTTGTTCGTGCCACGTGAGGTTTTGACCCGGACCAATGTTTGTGAAAATCTTATATCCACTGACAATTCTTGAGCATATTAGACTACCTTTTAAACAAATCCTGATCGTCAAGTTCCCATCAAATCCATTCCATGTAAGGCATTTCATCTTTAGATTCTTCGACAGATCTATCCAAAACTCTCTTGAAACCAAAATCCACTGATATCATTCATACTTAACTTGAGCTATAGACCTAAATCTTGTTATCTATCATACTCCTCAAACCGACAATCAAAACTCAAACTCACTCCCTTTCTGATTTAATAGTCTTCACTATTTAAATTTCGAGACGAAATTCCCTTAACATGGGGAGACTGTAACATTCATGATTTTTCCGATGTAATTGTTATTTCATTTCACAATCCATTTCGATCCCGTACCGGTTCAACACAATATGTCACGATTATTTATTTTTCCTAAACATGTATTTATTATCTCAAACTCACATTTACATCCTACTTTCCACCACATCTATGTTATTTACAGGTATTTAATTATAAATAAATAAATACACATTCATTTAATTAGATAAACCACCTATTCAATTTGTAATCTTATTAAAATAAAATCTATTTCCTTTATAAATAAATGAAATAGAATTTAAATCAGGTAAATTGGTCTTGAATCCTATGTTAATGCTTTGAACCCCTTCTAAACACTTGAACCCTCATCCATGAACTCGAACCCATTCAAATTTGATTTATTTGGACTTTAAAAGTCAAAATACTCAAAATTGTAGAAATCTAAACTATTATCAGTAAATTCCTGCCGTTGTGGACATCCCATTTGTACATAATCATCTACAGACCACACCCTAGCCATTTAAAGTTTCAATTCGATTAAACACGGGCTAACTTTTGAATGTTGAACAGTTTGACTTTCCTGAGTCAAACAGTGTGCAAATCATTTCCAAATCAAGGAATTAAAACGCGTTTAACACCCGTAAATCAAGCCATGACGAACCTCGCTTGTACCTAGTCCATAAACATGACTCAATTCACCCAAATTCATCGATTTAACGCATGATTTAGGGCCAACAGCTGTCGCCTTCAAATCCGCATCGGATCCAGCCTTAAACGCGAAATTAAACAAATCAAAACACACCCATACCTTCGCACAGACATGAACAAACTCTCCCAACCCTCTATTAACCTGTATTTCACCTCCGGAGTGCGATCGAATCCGAAGAACACCGGGCCTGTCCATCTGGTCGTACTCGATCATCCCTCAACCATTCCAGGTAATTCTTACACCAATATAACCATCTTGACCTGAGGGATGAAAGACCTATGGTTTTGGGGCCAATCCCTTGCTTAATTGGGTCAATTAGGGGGGGGGGGGCTAGGGTTTACGTTTACGTGGGGGACGGCGGAGTTTGGGTTTTATTGTTAAAGGATTTAACGAACAGATCATTTACAAGGCATATGCCCAGATCCATCGGTTAAGACTATTGACAAACACATTCAAGGTCGCGGGTTCAAGACCAAGCCCTGCACCTTTTTCTTTTTACTCGTGACTAGGGCCTGAATCCGATTCCTGATTATTTCTTAATCATTTGAACCAGAACTTATTACATTATCAGACCACTAGTCTAGTGGTTGTGCGCCTAAAAACTCCACCGAGCCACCCGATTTCAAATCCGATCCACTACCCTTATTTTTTTTAGAATCCGATTTTTACACAAAATCATTTTATACAATTTAACTTATAAACTTATTAAACTCAGATCAGTTTAATTATTTTAAATTGATAAAGTTTTAAAGGAAAACAATTTAATTTATTATTGAAAGAAAAAAGAAAAAAACTTAATGTAGATTTAAATTATTTTAGCAAATTAATTATTTGAAACCTTAAATTTATAGACTATATTAGGCTTAAAAATGTGGTTTGTATATTTTTGTTTAAAAAAAAACAATGTTTAAACATTCTTGGGATTAAATCATTTTTATGTAGAAATATCAAACATCATTTTTGGTTTTCATTTAATTTGCAATTACACGAATAAAACTTTTGAACATACTACATAATAGTAATTGATAAATAAATAAAGTTATTTATTAGTCATTTTACAGTTACAGATTTATTTAGGGTTTTAATATGTACAATAAATATTTACTCCATACTTTACACACTTTTATAAATAAATAAATAAAATAAAGATATTTGTTTAAATTATATTTGAATAAATATAATTCCCACACTATTTTTCTAAATAAATAAATAAATAACCATTATTGGAATTATTTAGTATTCAAACCCAAACCCTAAATCATTTGTTTAAAACTATTCATTTCAACTTTTCATTTTATAAAAACACTTATTCAAGTACAAACCTCAATCACCTACGCCATCCTTCTTCATAATACAACACCAACTCTTTGTACACACTTCCATTGAAACCCTATACTCTACCTTAGACATTGTGCATGCTACTAATTCAAATTCATAAAATTTCACTCTAGGTTAACGTGTGATTTGAGAATCATTTGTGCTACATATTTGCTCGTGTTATCTACACAAATATTCAGGTGAGTATTACATAGCCCCTTTTACTCTTTTACACTTTTGGGGTGAAACATAAACTCTATACACACAATTGCTTACATTTACATAAACTACACAAACACAAATCCTCTTTACATTCATGTACACAAAATTTGAGCTTTATGTTTGAGTGCTAGGTGTGTTAACTGTTTGTGTGCAATTTATGTGCAATCATTAACTATTCAAGCCGACAGTTAACAATGATAGATCTATTGAGTCTGACAAACCCACCATGATTGGGGTGATTGTTACCGGCAACACAATTTGCATGCTAGTTACAAAGGTTTGATTGTACTTTGGTTACACAATAGTTGCTCCCCATAAATGCCTTATTTTATCATGTTATGTAAGGATTTGATTATTTACATCTATACATTATCTATGTATAAACCTGTGTATGCTCACCAACTTTTTAGTTGACTTTATTTTATTCATGTTTCAGGTGCTAATGTGTGAGTTTGATCAAGACATGCTACACATAGGCTTTGGACTTAGTTAAAATTTAATAAAGAATATTATATATTTCATTTACGTACTTGTTTTGAATTTGGTTGTGTTTAAATTGTTTGAAATGAAATGTGATGATTAAAATATTGAAATCTAATCAAGCTTGTGCTCATGAACAGTCTACATGTCCCGCCCCGACGTATTCCGCCGTCGGTTGGGGTGTGACACTTGTGCTATGTGTCGTTCATAACACGGACCTAAGAAGGCCCACCATACCCGACAGTGTCATCGATAGGCTCAAGCCGGTGTCTTCTTCGACTCTGGTGGTGTAACAAGGGTGCTGATGATGGTGGTGTGAGTGACTCCCCCGAAGGCTCCGTCTTGCTGCCCTTGGACGGGAGTGGATGTAAGTTTTGGTGATTCCTCGAGTGTCGCCACTGGGAATGATGATGCATTGAGAACGACGTGTTCCTCATCAGAAGAGGGTGATATGGATGTTGTCATCATGCCTGCAATGCAATGTATGTATGGATACCATGTGTATCATGTTGAGTGCCCGTGTTGTGTAACTAATGCATGTGTGCCGTTATAGTCTAGTATGCAATCCTAGTTCTCTATAACCAATGGCTCCGATACCAATCTGTCACACCCCTGTCACACCCCCAAATTCTACTAACGGAGTTTTACCGTTAGGCGTGTGACAAACCAGGATCTCAGTCATTAGTTATGTCAAACGACACTATATGAGTTTAAACAAACCATTAGATGATCTGAGTTAAATGCGAAAGCGGTTCATGTCAAATAGTTACTGCGTAAAATAAACGCGCCCAAGTTTAGTTTAATAAAAGCAAGTGACTTGTTTTAAATGTTTGCATAAGAATGCAATGACAGTAGGACTCCATGCATTTCCTAGGTGTGCAACATGTGCCTTAGCGACCTGAGAAACATGTAAGAAAACGTGTCAACACGAGGTTGGTGAGTTCACAGATTTGTAAGTAAATAAACCGTTTGTGTGTTTGCAGGATCCACATACGTAAGTCACACTATTGCTAGCTAGACAATGTACAAGTTACTCTAAGCGCTCGCAACCGAAGTTGACTGTTTGTGTTTGAATGCCTCCCGCCAGGTCTATCAACCCTAGCAATGTTTTTAGGCCAAATTACACCCGTTCGACCTCCAATCGAGTTAGCGCGACTAAAGCGGGTGGGGTTTGTCAAACCCAGTAGTACTACCAAACATTACCTCTCTAAATCTATATTAACGGTCCGATATGTGTGAGGACTTTCAATGATAGTGTGCTACGCTTAAGTAAATAAATGGTAGTGAATACTATGTGATCCATGTTTGTTTGTGTGCATGGTTCTCCCTAACGGAAAAACAAGTGAAAGGATGTTTGTCTGCAAGCATGTTTCTACCCAACGGGAAAACAAGTAAAAATGTTGTTCGTTTGTATGCATGTTTCCCCCCAACGAGAAAACAAGTAAAAAAATGTTCGATTGTATGCATGTTTCTCCCCAACGGGAAAACAAGTAAAAGAATGCTCGTTTGTATGCATGTTTCTCCCTAACGGGAAAACAAGTTAAATGATGTTCGTTTGTATGCATGTTTCTCCCCAATGGGAAAACAAGTAAAAGAATGTTCGTTTGTATGCATGTTTCTCCCCCAATTTAAAATGGTAAAAGGATCCGTGAAAACTCACCTGAGTTGTGTACGAGTAGGTAGCACTACACAAGGATGCAATTGGGACCGCAAGTGTTTGCCTGCGAACGACTTACGTATGTCCGAAAATTATAATCATAATATTTAGGGATACATTGGGATTTTTGTGACGACGACACAAAAGATTTGAACGTCCTAGAACATACTTAGGATCAACGAGTAGACGAATTTGTCCACGGGAATAAGGATTTCTCAATATAATAATTAAGATAAAAGCGTTTCGTGTCGAACATCTATAATTACGAATAATAATATATAATAAATATTCGTGTGTTTGTACCATTAATTAATGGCCTAGGAAAATAATATAACTTATTATATTGTTTTTAAACTCGTAAAATTAATACGATAATCAATTATGTGACAAAAATAATAAATATATTATTTTTATTCGAGAATATAACGTAGGTAAACAATATAAACAATTATATCATTTAAAACATATAATATATATTATTTTTAAATCGGAGTTATAGGTTAAATAATAATATAAATATATTATTATAAAAGTGGAAATAATATTAAAAATAGGTTATCAAACCAAACCCGAGCCTACGGTGGTTTTCGAGCCTAAAACATATTAATATAATATTATAATCGTAATATAAAAGGTTTTATATTAAAAGAATGCTTAAAAAGTGGCTAGAAAAATAAAAACAGTTGGTGGGGTTCGAACCCGGGTCTCACCCACACCAACACAATACTCTAACCATTCCACCCGCTAGGGTAATAGCAACAAGGACCGGGTGGAAATGGTTTTAACACAATGGTACTCTGTGTTCTTCCCCCTTGCGTGAACCGAAGCCAAAACCTAACCAATTTCTCACGAATTCGACTTCGATTTGAATCAAAAGCATAGGGGTTTTGTTTATCGGGGGTTTGCGAATCTGTTGTCGAGTTTGATTGTAAAAACATTAAGTTTAAATTCAGTTAAATTCCAGTTCAAAAGGCCAAAACCCTAGATTTAGAACACAATTTCAAATCGGTCAAATATGATAATAAGGGTTGTTGAAATCATGGGGTTTTCAAAGAATCAAAGTTTGCAAAGCTAATGACATAAATTAATTGTATTTAAATAGGGTCTAGGGTGGTGATCGATTAAACCGGCTTCGTATGAACCCTAGATGTTTGTTCGCGTTTAATCTGGTATTGTAGGTCTAAATTAGGTTAGGGATTTCATTACAGGAGTGAAAACGAAACTAGGGGTGGGATCAGTTACCTAAATCGATGTCAGGTTGATGGAGATCGATCAAACCACAGGTGCGGCTCCAAAAGCTTGACCTCCGGCGTCTTCGGCTACTTCTCTAGCCGAAATAAGTTGTGCAGAAACTCTAGCGAAGGTCGTCTGAAGTGTGCAAGGTGTTAGCTTGCGAGAATAATGATCGAATTGCTCGAATTTGATGGATACGTGGTAATGGTCGACAGCTATGGTTTAATTACCCATAATTGGGTTTAATTCGCTGTAATAACGATGTTTAAAGTCTTACTTGTGTTTGTTAATGGTGTTTAATGTGTTTCAGTTAATGATTCAAACGAAATCAGTTGTAATTCACGAATTCAAGATCAAGAACAAAATGTTTGACTTTCAAAAGTCAAACAGGAACTAAAACTCTATATTTTTTACTTTTAAAGTCAACTAATCATGTTTTGGGACTTGGCAGGACTAGTCCCTATGGTTTTAGGTGCATGGGAGTTTGATAAATGACAGAATAGTCCCTTGGGTTTGAATTTGAGTTAAGTAGGTTAAATTTAACTGGATTTGGTTAACGGGGTTAATTCCAAAATTTCTGGATGTCACATGCATCCTAATCCTCAAGGCCATGAAATTGAGTGGCATGAGTGATCGTGCTCATGACATGTGACGGAATCTGCCATGAATTGGTGTTCGGAATAGGTGGGCGTGTGATCGAAGATCTCGCCCCGGTGACCCCGTCACTGGCCCTTTAGTGTACCGTACGATTCGTTGGTGGGTCTGCGTCGCCCATGAAATGGAATTGGGCTAGTTGAATGTACATGGTTGCTTTAGAATGCTTTCAAACGCTCCTGGAAGTTGCGGGTGCGCTCGTGCAACTCTTGTTCGGGCTCTAAAGAAGCAGAATATGGTGGTGATCCCTGCGAACGAGTGTGGTGCATAAACTGACGCAAAAATAAAAGAAAACAAATAAAGACTCAAAAACAGAAGGACTCGATCCTATATTAGACACTCAGATTAGACACACAAGTAGCAGAAAGGACAAAGACACACAATTAAGACTCAAAAACAAAATAAACCAAAAATCAAACAAAGAACTAGTCAAAGCTAATATTGCTATTGCCAAGTGTCCCCGGCAACGGCGCCAAAAACTTGATGTCGCCCAGACGGTCTATATAAAAACTAATAAAACCTAACTAGACTCCTAAGTAATAAATGGAGTACCATTGACTAAACCGCACTGACAGGCAAGTGGACCTATCGAGTGTAGCATAGCTTAATGGTAAACCGATTTATCGAACCCTAGAGACACTGAATACTAATATTAGACTCTGACTCGGACTAAAGATTGATGATTGGGGGGATTACTACACTAAAGATTAACTACTAATGCAGCAAACTAAATATCGACTCAAGCTAATAAGGAAAAGAACTAATGAAGAAATCAGAGATGGGAAGAATACTACCTAGGTCGGAATCCTACTTGCAAAGCACAACTTCTACCGGTTCTGG
Source organism: Smallanthus sonchifolius (assembly GCA_023525975.1). Taxonomy (NCBI): domain Eukaryota; kingdom Viridiplantae; phylum Streptophyta; class Magnoliopsida; order Asterales; family Asteraceae; genus Smallanthus; species Smallanthus sonchifolius. The sequence continues at coordinate 49,285,241 of CM042023.1, forward strand.
AAACTATGATGGATCTAGGTTTGTAAGGAAATAGCTCTAGACTACCTAGTGGATCCCTAATCACTCTTAGGGTGTCACCAACTAAGGAACCTAAAGATGTAATAAACTCACCAGATACTGGATCACCTTTCGGTCTCTCCAACAATGATAAAGTACCCGAATAGACAGATCACCTTTCAGTCTCACTGTCCACAATACATTTGAAGAATGCACGAGGTAATCTCAAGATAAGAACTATGACTCAGAATAGCAACAATCACTAGACACCTAACACCAACTTCCTCTCAGACAGCTGACACTCAGATTCCTAATGAAGAAGACTAAACGACTATCTCCCACTTCTCGGGTATTGAGACAGGATACACACTCAATCCAATTTATACTCAATCACAACTCCTATGGATCACTATGTCTAGCAAACCACACAAACGACCACAAATCCTAAGATCTATGACCTAGATACGCAAATCAAGCTGGAAGACATCCACAATCAATGCACGAAATTGAAATCAAACACAAATCAAATCAAAGCATGCAATATTCATCACAATTAATAACTCAAGACCTTGTACATAATCATTAACCATAAATTAATATCCAAAACCGATAAAAATCATAACTTTAACAAATAATCATCATAAAGACCCAGGCAGTATCAATGTTTAGCCTAGAATCATACTCAAACAACTCAAAACAGAAGTATAAGACATCATCAGTGTTTCAAACAAAGCAAACAAAGATAAAAATCAAATCTTGAAATTGAAAACGTTAAATCTAACGAACCCGAAAGAAAAGTCTTCAACTTTCTTCTTCAATTGACCACCTAGGCTCCAAAATTGCCTCTGGTCTCTCTCTAGACCACTGAATGTCGAACTTTTTGAATAATGACATTGTAATTCTATTATAATTCAATTAGGGCTTTTTTCATGGATATTACGTCTCTCGCGTACCGCGAGACAATAGGCTGAGTTCCTCGCGTACCACGAGGAACAAATTAGTCACGACTGATTTTCCTTTCCCTCGCGTACCGCGAGGCAATCTTCTTACTCTCTTGCGTACCGCAAGAACTCAATTTTCAACATTTTTTCCTTTTGAACTTCCGGCTTCACTTTCTTGCTCGGTTTCTTCACTTATTCACTTGTAATCTTCACGAGCACCTGCAAACAAGACAAAGACTCAATACTATACAAAAACGACTCAAAACGAAGTTAAAACTAATAAAAAATGCACTAAAACAATAGGAATAAAGATGTGTGCTTCGCACCGACAAGTTCGCCTAAGCATCTTAGGAGGCGAACTTAATGTGCATTTGTGTTTCCCTATAAATAGATGTTTACATGTATGAGTTCACTAGACAAGTAGAGAGAAAAAGTGCAAGAACAGAGAGCTTTGTAAACAGGGTTTCTTAGTGGAAATACAAAGAAGATTATTTACTCTGTGTTGTTGATTGCTTTACACGTTGCACGTTGATCAATGGATTCCGCAGGTTATCACCGTGTCATATCGCGAGTTTAGAGATCCGTCACACCCTACCGGGACCTACAAAATTGATAAAAATGGAAATTCTGATGAAAATTGAAAATTTTGCAAAAAGTCCTGAGTAGGTTCAACTGTTAATGTAAATCACCAACTTTTTACCTGCCGAAATGTAATTCTAGGTCCTTAGTCATGGTCAAACTGTATAAGTTGCATGATAAAGTTGCCTAGCAAGTGTTTTTCAGAAAATCAGTATAAATGTCTAACCGGGGGTAACAAGTTAGATAGTGAACCAACACGCATGTTTTCACATTCGTTACCTTATTCCACCATTTTCGTGAGATGTTTGAGCCAATAATTGTGCACATTACATGTTTTATTCTGCTCTGTTCATTTCTTGAGTGTTAGCCATAATGTGCATTCATGTTAGAACTTGCGTAGTCGATGAATTTCGAGATCATGGACCAAATTGTGCATAGAGATGATAAAGACACTAAGATTAACCCATTTGTGAAACCTTTTCTTTTGTTTATCCCTACCCTGAAATTATCCTTTAGATACCCATTTTGAGCCTAACCCTTTCATTGTTTATACCCACATTATTTACCCATTAGCCTTTTGTTTTTAAACCTGTGAGTTAGGATTCAATTAGGTAGACTTTGTAGTAGCATGAGTTTTTTTAGTTACAAGTTGAGATATGTTATAAAAAAAATTAAAAAAAAGAAGATAAAATGAGAAAAATACAAAAATAGTGTTATTGGGTCAAATATCACCCAACTTCCAGTTGTTAGTCAAATAATAAGAGCTTTATTGTTATAGGGTCACTTTTACCCAAGCTAGATTTTGTAGTTAATTTGATTTTGTAACCTACTTAGTTGAATTCCACTCACCCAAGCCACTTTAAAATTCCTTTCCGTACCCTTAACCCCAACCTAACATTACAACCCTTGAAAGACCTCTTGATTTGTGCATGGTTTGTGTTATTTGGTGGAGTTATGATTAATATGCAATCTTATGATAATGGTATGCAATAATGGTTTTGAGAGTTACACAAATATGCTAGTACATCACAACTAGTCTAGATACAAACCGAGTGGAGTGACAAATTGTGAAAGGTGTGAATGCATGTATAAGGAAAACCTAAAGCATGGTAGGCCCGGTTAGGTAGTTCAATTTTTCCTAAACACGTATTATCTATTTACTTGCTGGGTTGTACTGTGTTAAGTCTTGTGAGTTGGGTATGACTTTGGACCTTAGCGGAGGATTGGTAAGGGATTAGTGAAATGTATTTGTTAATGATGGTTGGTGGTTACAAGAGAGCTTTGTTTGAGGACAAGCAAAATATAAGTGTCGGGATGTGATAACGTAGCGTTTGTATGGTGTTTATGACGTTTAGTTATTTGTTTTACGTGTGTATTGGTTTCAAACGCGTTTACTTTTAGTGTGTTTATGATTTATAGGTTGATGGATGCTAAGTACGTGACTTGGATGCATTTGGGAGGAAGTAGAACGACTGAATGTGAAATTATGCAAAAGATGGAGGCTGAGTAGAGAGTTTTAGAGTCCAAAACTTGAGAGAAGCATATCTCGGGTTAGGAAATGAGTTACATAGGCCATAATATATGAAACTTGAGTGCCTCGACGATCAAAATGTGAAAAAGGAGTTCAGTTTTGCCTTGGGCGTATCATATGTCGAGCTTGAGCGTACCATACGCCGGGGCGTATTTACAACTTTTTCATTTGGGCATATTTTCACCGTAGGCCGAAATATTTTCGCATATTTGGACTTTTTTGGGCGTATGATACGCTAAGGGTCGGCGTTCAATACGTTGGTGACTAGGATTTTCAGGATTTTTTTGTATTTTGCTATATATAAGCCATGGATCTTTAGGGTTTCGAGATACGCATCTCCTTGGACGAATTCTAGAACAATGGGGGTGATTTTTAGGGTTCTTAATCTTTCAGTTCAACATTCGATTGAAGATTGGAGATTCCGAATCAAGTTGTGAAGATACAATGATGATGATGCGTGGCTAGTCTGTTCGTGTTGAGTATAAAATTGAGACTGATGCTGTCAATAGAAACTACTGTATCAAAACTACTAGTTTCGGTTGAACATTTGTTCAATCGAAACTACTAGTTTCGGTTGAACAATTGTTCAACCGAAACTAGTAGTTTGTTCAATCGAAACTACCTAGTTTCGATACATGTTTTCAGGCCCGTTTGGCGGTGGCTTGGAAAACAAGGCACATGTGCTTGGCCTCCTATATGTAGTAGAATACCTCATAAGAGGAGTGTGTGTCTGTAGAGGGAATCACCACCCCAGGGGGAGCTCACCCTGGGGTGAGACTAATTATGAGTGTGTGAGGAGCTTTATCATTTTCATATCAATGAAAGAATCACACGTTTTATGCTTTCAATTATCTGTTCTTTTTCACTTTTATATATTTCTGTCCATGTATGTGATTCCCGCACCCGTCTCTACCCTTTTCTGATTCGAGAGTGATACCGGATCAAGGGATTCCGCCTCTTGATCCGGACCGGTTGAAGATTTTCTCCACAGATCTGTTCTCTCAGGTCTGCTCAGGACCTACACTTCGCGATCACTTTCGGGTGGATAGTTCTTGGTGAGTGAAACATTAGAGTTAATTTAAATTTTATTTGGATTGAGTTTTTGATTGGCATGTTAAGCCATATGGATTCAACTGTGTTTGTTTGAATTAAAAGATTTATGTTTGTTTATTCATTGGTGCATTGCCATTAGTTCTTCAGTTTTCTTGTATCGTAAACTCATTGGTTGTGTGTCTTGTTTGACAATTATAGATTGGTACTTGTGTGCACGAGCAAGAATTTAAAAGCTTGTCCACTTTTATCACTTTAATCAAATATTTTACAAAATCATGTCTATGTGTTTTCCTTCAAGGTTAGTTAAACCTTTTGCGAATCTCTTGAACTTGAACCCCAGAAGTGGTTGTTTTCTCTAAATAGTTTTTAAACCAGTAATCAAAGTTTGTTTCTTTTGCAATAGTGTTCTCAAATCAAATCCAAAATCCAAGTTTCAATTTAATAGTTAATTAATTTAGATAATCTTGACACTTTCCACCAATTCCATGTGGAGACGACCTTACTTACCCTTACTCGTTAAAGGTAGCTAAGTCATTAGTTTTACTTTATTTTTAATTGACCTACGACAAAAAGAAAAAGTGCGTGTTGCAAAGCTAAGAAAGAAAACTTTCAAGGTAGGCCAGAAGGTGTGGCTGTACAACTCATGCCTCAAACTCTTTCGAGGAAAGATTAGGAGTAAATGGATGGGTCCTTACTTAATTACAAGGGTTTGAGAATTCGGAGATGTAGAGATTGTGGATTTCAATGACCACCTTCTATAGGTTGTGAATGGGCATCGGTTGAAGCCGTATCTAGAGGTAAATGACATCAATGGGCCTTCAAAACAATCCAAGAGCTTTATCTTAAGCACTCCGGATGCAGGTAACAAATAACCAAATTCAGGTACACCGCTTTGAAGATTCTGAATCAAGTTTTGAAGATACAATGTTGATGATGTGTGGCTAGTCTCTTCACGGTCACTTTCGGGTGGATAGTTCTTGGTGAGTGAAACATTAGGGTTAATTTAACTTTAATTTGGATTCAGTTTTTGATTGGCGTGTTAAGCCATATGGATTCAATTGTGTTTGTTTGGTTGAATTAAAAAATTTATGTTTTTTTATTCATTAGTGCATTGCCATCAGTTCTTCGGTTTCTTTCATCGTGAACTCATTGGTTGTGTGTCTTGTTTGACAAATATAGATTGGTACTTGTGTGCACGAGCGAGCATTTTAAAGCTTGTCCACTTTTATCACTTTAATCAAATATTTTACAAAATCATGTCTATGTGATTTCCTTCAAAGTTAGTTAAACCTTTTGTGGATATCTTGAACTTGAACCTCGTAAGTGGTTGTTTTTCTCTAAATAGTTTTTAAACTGTTAGGACATGTTTTGTAACTGTTGATAAAATTCTGTGTAAGTTCTGCTAGAGGCGAACTTGTTAAGTTCGCCTAGGCTATTAGAGGCGAACTTAACAAGTTCGCTTAGTCTATCAGAGGCGAACTTGTTAAGTTCGCTTAGCCTATTAGAGGCGAACTTAACAAGTTCGCCTAATACTGTTCAGTGTCTATAAATAGAACAGTTCAGCAGAAACAGAGATGTAGTTTTAAGAACACAGAAACAGACTTGGACGATATCAGGAGGGACTGAGAATTCTGTAAACTGTGTAAACTGATATTGTAGTGGAATAAAAAGAGCGTTTATTTACACCGTTGTTGATTGAATCACACGAGCACGTTGATCATGGATTCCGCACTTTATCACCGTGTCGTACCGCGAGTCTAGAGATCCGTCACGCAACGAATTAGGGACCTACAAGTACTTTATCACCGTGTCGTACCGCGAGTCTAGAGATCCGTCACGCAACGAATTAGGGACCTACAAGTGGTATCAGAGCTATTGCTCTTGATTAGCAAAAGATTCGTGGTGTTTTCGTGTCCAATCAACATCAAAGTTCTGTGATTTTAAAGATTTTTCATCTTTTTATGTTCTTGATAAAAATGGAGAAAATTTGATCAATTTGGATTGATTTTGGATTCGTTTGATGAAATTGATCCGATAGAAGTGTTCCAAATCAGTTCCTACACATTCCTACGGTTCAATTTAATCAAATTCCATCAATTAAGCAAGAAATGATGATTTTTGAATGTCTATGTTCGCGAAAGTGTTCCTGAGTTTGAATCTGTTGGAGCAAGCGAACTTGCTGTTCGTTGTGCAGGCGAACTTAGGGAGGCGAACTTAATAAGTTCGCTTGGTGCAGGGTAAGCGAACTTAATCAGGATGAACTTAACAAGTTCGCTCCGGGTCAAGTTCGCTTCGGGTCAGTTTCAGGCGAACTTAATTCTGTAAGCGAACTTATCCAAAAAAAAAAAAAAAAAAATGTCAATTTTATGTGATATTAATGATATTGGAACTATGCCACCGAGACTTTTTTTCATATCAGATTATCGTAGCTGGAAAGTCCGGTTCGAACAGTTCGTATCAGTCACTGATGAAAACTTTTGGACATCCATATTTGAAGGATATGTGCATCCTACTTATGACTATATGGGATATTATGATGTTCCTAAACCAGTGACAGCTCTTACTAAAGTAGAAAAGCAGAATTTTGATCGAGAGATGAAGACGCGTGAAACTTTAACGATGTCTTTACCAAAAGAAATCTTTCATAGTCTCGGGAAGTGTTCAACTTCAAGAGATCTATGGGAAGCTTTGAAGAAAAAGGGTGAAGCTACTACTCAAGCGTTTGAGGTCTTGATCAAAGAAGTATTGGAGAAGCCGGGTTATTCTCAAAGTGATTCTTCTGTAGATTTAAGTGATAGTGAGAGTATTCGTTCTGGTGAAAGTACTCAATCTACTGAGACTGATGTGATGAGTGAAGAAAGTTTTCAGATAGTTGAAGATGATCTGAGTGAAATAGAAATTGATGCAGAGCCTGTCATTGTTGATCAAAAGAGTGAAGCTGATGATGACGTATTCATGGCTCCTGGTGCATCTTGTTCAGAAGTAAAACCTGAGGTATTTTCTAACTCTGAGACGTTTTGTTCTAACTGTGTTTCAGTTAAGGATAAAATGATGAGGGTTATGGATGACAACGTCAACCTCATTTGTGATATGAAATCCATGCACACGGTAAACCAGAAATTAAAGGATAATGAAAATGTGTGTATTGAGATGATAGAATCACTAAAGAGGGATATAAATTCTCTGACTTTGAAGAAAAAAAAGCAGGCATATCACCTGGATATGTCCTTTGCAGAAATTGATAAAAGAAATAATGATCTTATTGAGAAAGATAAAGAACTAGCTGAATCTAAAGCAAAGGTAATCAAATTGCATAGAAAATTAGAAAGCTTTGCAAATTCATCATTCTTATTAGGTTATTATCATGAGAATACTGAAGAGGGGAAGGGAACTAGTGGTATTGGATATGTTCCTCCACCATTCAACGAAAATTATTCTGTTACACCTGAGATTATAAAAGATGAGGATTTAGATCCTAAGACTGTATTGAAGGTGAATCCAGTCACAGGTGAAGATATGGTGTATTCTGATGAGAGTGATAATGAATATTTTGATGAAGCTAAGGTAGAGGGGATACCTAAAGAAATTAAAGTTGAGGAATCAAAGGTTGATTCTAATTCATCTGGTAAAAATACATTTGGAAGTTCTTCAAACTCAAGGAGAGTTCCATTTGTCAGAGATTATAAAGACAGGCGTACATGTTTTCATTGTAATGAGATAGGACACATTGTGGTGAACTGTCCTTACAAAAATAAAGGGAAGAAGCATGTAGTTCCTGAGAAGATGAAGCCTGAATCAAAACCTATTGCAAAATCTGGAGTTCCAGAGAAAATAAAGATAAAAGAAGTTCATGTAGGAGAATCTTCTTCAAATTCATCTTATCGTGTGAAGATTCCTTATATGAGAGAATATAGTGAGAATAGATCTTGCTTTTACTGTGGTATTGTTGGTCACATTCGGATTGCTTGTCCTCACAAAGCCAAAGGTAACCGACATGTTACTCCAGAAAAGGTAAGAACTCCTGTTAAGCCTTATGTTAACCCAAATGTGGTTAAACCTCATGCTATACAAAAGGGTATTTCAAAATCTGAGGTTAGGCTTTCTAGACCTCAAAGACGGAGGAGAAACAGAAGATTGAGAAAACTTTTAGAACAACAAGAGTTTTCACAATCAAATCAATTTTTAAATGAAAGAAAATGTTCAAACACTTCACATTTTAAGCAAAAAGAACTTAACGAAAAGAAGTATGTTTGGAAATCTAAAGTTTCTGTTTCTGACTCGTCGGAACAATCTCCGAAAATCGATGGGAGATTCGATTGTGAATGGAGTGAGGTTTATTATTTTGATACAGATGGACGACCCATGACTACCATGGCTTGGGTCCCAATTTCAAATTAATGTTTCTTGTTAGATGTGCAGGATTTACCAAGAGGGACTATTAATACCATTTTGGTTGTTGATAGTGGTGGTTCTTAGCACATGACAGGGAATGACATCTGCATGAGTAAAGAGTTGTTGATAACTGTGAATATATTTTATTCAACGACTTGATGCTCAAGGGGGAGAATATGTCACACACAATGTTTTGGAAACTGTCTTACAAAGTCCAAATGATAACCTAAAACTTAGGATGACGATGGTGAGCATAAAGTCGTTGATGCAACCATTTGACTAGTTGAGGGGGAGTCTACAGGACAGGGGGAGTACAGAACTGTGTTGGTGACAGAGGCAATGACATTCAATTACAGGATTACATTGGTTTGAGTTTTTAATTGATTGACTTGCTTAATCCTGAGTAACCAAGTAAAATGTTTTTCTTAAAATGTTTTCATGGAAGATTTTATTTTTGTTTGTTTTACTTTCTTTGAAAAAGATTTTGAAAAAGCCAAACAAATTGAAAAAGATAAAATCGACATTACTTGAAGTTAAAGGAGAGATGATAGTACATCAGTAGATGTTCAGTCACACATGACCTTAGTTGGACTTTATGATGCTTATCTAACATATCTGTGATAAATGTTTTGATCAGAACTTCTTAGACTGCACAGTATGAGAAATGATAGCTTCATAACTGCTTATGCTTAATAAAAATTGATGCTTGATGCTTATATTTTAATTTAGATACTAGTATGTAGTCTGAATTGTCAATAGGCTATGAGTATCTTTGGTCCATTAGTAGTGTGACAACATAATGATCTTTGTGACAACTATGATTTGAACCCATAGTATGCTGGGTGTGTGTGTAAAAGATCATTATCAGATAAAGAATATAAGATCTAAAGTACTTCATGAGACCAGTATCGATTATGTCGTTAAACACAAATTTTTCAGTTCACTTCACTGCCCATGCCCTGAAAAACATGCAATGTGTTGTTGAACTAAGATATGTTTCTGACAACATCTGTTGGAACATATACTAGACCTTGGATCAATATCCTGATTCCATTGAATATATCCAGATAACAGTTGGATCACGCTACCCTATGTCATTGAATCAATCGATTCCTTGATCAATCTTTCTGTTACTATGAATCATGATACTTCATCCAAACCAAGACATTTGAATCATTCGATTCTGAATCATTCTGATTCTCTGCTTGATATTATCCTGTGTTTATCGGTATAATTCATCCTGGAGATTGAATATTATCTTGCAATGATCTTATATGTCTTGAAGATAGTGCACATTTAAATTTCTGTTCGCATATTTGTGGGGTACACGTTGTATTACAAAATAAATGGTACCTTAATTCACAAGAACATGGGACAAAGATACTGATGGTTTCAATTCTTATAATATTGACAACTTAGATTGACATGTTATGTGTTGCAAATTCGTATGTAATAAGCATGTTATGATCTGATCTCATCTTCTTTTAAGTTCTTCGCGTATCATTACATGTTTTGGTTGAAGCTTAAAAGATTTGATCTTATCTGATAAAAAGAAATGATGAATCTGGATAGGATACCCTTAGAATGTTTAGGGATGTTTATCCAAAATGTGTGATTGATGCATTGTTTTTACTGATATGATCTTCTTACTCGTGATGTTCGACCAAAAAGATGTGATTTTGTATTTTACATTTCGTTTTGTACAGAGAAAAACCAAAAAGATTTTGTGTTTCTTATGTTTGAAAAACCAAAAAGATTTTATTTTTCCAGCTTCCATGGAAATCTTAATTGTTGGTTATTCTTGGTTGTTCTCCTTTGCAAAAATTGAATATTGCAGACAGAAGTTGACAAGGGGTCCTTCTCCCAAGTTTTCGTCTAGAAAGAGAGAGAGTGTGCAGATGAACAAGACGAAGACTTCAACTTGTTTGATGATATATGAAGACGGATGACAATCTTCTGAAGCTGTTGTCAAGGGGGAGTCTGTTGGAGCATATTCTGGTGACAACAAGCTTGAAGATATTATGTCTTAGTCTTAGAGTCTTTGACTTGTAATTGATAGAATTGTTAGCAATAGTTAAGGGGGAGTCTGTTAGGACATGTTTTGTAACTGTTGATAAAATTCTGTGTAAGTTCTGCTATAGGCGAACTTGTTAAGTTCGCCTAGGCTATCAGAGGCGAACTTAACAAGTTCGCTTAGTCTATCAGAGGCGAACTTGTTAAGTTCGCTTAGCCTATTAGAGGCGAACTTAACAAGTTCGCCTAATACTGTTCAGTGTCTATAAATAGAACAGTTCAGCAGAAACAGAGATGTAGTTTTAAGAACACAGAAACAGACTTGGACGATATCAGGAGGGACTGAGAATTCTGTAAATTGTGTAAACTGATATTGTAGTGGAATAAAAAGAGCGTTTATTTACACCGTTGTTGATTGAGTCACACGAGCACGTTGATCATGGATTCCGCACTTTATCACCGTGTCGTACCGCGAGTCTAGAGATCCGTCACGCAACGAATTAGGGACCTACAAGTACTTTATCACCGTGTCGTACCGCGAGTCTAGAGATCCGTCACGCAACGAATTAGGGACCTACATAAACCAGTAATCAAAGTTTGTTGCTTTTATAATAGTGTTCTCAAATCAAATCCAAAATCCAAGTTTCAATTTAATAGTTAATTAATTTAGATAATCTTGACACTTTGCACCGATTCCCTGTGGAGATGACCTTACTTACCCTTACTCGTTAAAGGTAGCTAAGTCACTAGTTTTACTTTGTTTTTGATTAACCTACGATAACTCGATCAAAACTAGACCATTGCTGATTTAAAGGGGATAAGCCCATTCATCATGATGCATAAGATCATAACAGAAGATAGGGTGAAACCTGCTAGGAATGCACATAGGAGACTAAATCCCAACATGAAGGAGGTGGTCAAGAAAGAAGTTCTAAAGTGGTTAGATGCGGGTATAATCTACCCTATATCGGACAGCACCTGGGTAAGCCCAACCTCAAACAGTACCCAAGAAAGCAGGAATCCAGGTAGTGAAAGGTGAGAACGGTGAGGAATTTGCCTAGATTACTGGGAACTCAATGCAGTGACATCTAAGGATCATTTTCCTTTTGTCGTTTGGTGATCAGATTGTGGAAAAGCTCATAGGTAAGAAGTTTTACTGTTTTTTAGATGGGTATTCTGGGTATAATTAAATTGCTATACATCCAGACGATCAACAAAAGACTACGTTTACGTGTCCCTACGGTACTTTCTCATTTAGGCGAATGACGTTTGGCCTATGTAATGCCCCGACCACCTTTCAAAGGTGCATGATGAGTATCTTTTAGGATATGGTTGGGGAGTCTTTGGAGATTTTCGTGGATGGTTTTTCAATTTTTTGCCCTTCTTTTGAAACTTGTCTTGACCAGTTAACAAAGGTTTTGAAACGGTGCATAGAAAAAAATTTGGTACGTAGTTGGAAAAAGAGCCATTTTATGGTTCAGGAGGGTATTGTTTTGGGACACGTAATTTCAAACAGGGGAATAGAAGTTGATCATGCAAAAATCCGGGTTATTTCAACATTGCCTCCACCCACCAATGTTAAAGGGGTTCGTTCTTTTCTAGGGCATGCTGGTTTTTACTGATGGTTTATAAAAGGTTTTAGTGTCATAACAAAACCTTTATGCAATTTGTTGCTAAAGGATGTACCTATTGTCTTTAACGATGAATGTCTAAAATTGTTTAACATCTTGAAACAACAATTAGTGGAGGCACCCATTTTACAATCACGGATTGGTCAATCCCATTTAAAATTATGTGTGATGCTAGTGATTACGCAGTTGGTGTGGTGTTAGGACAACGGGTAGATAAGAAACCTGTGGCTATTTACTACGCAAACAAAACTCTTTCTGATGCTCAGTTAAATTACACCAGAACTGAGAAAGAGTTACTTGCGGTGGTATATGCATTGGATAAATTTCGATCTTATATTTGGGGAAGCAAAGTTATTGTTTATCCTGATCATAGTGCAGTTAGGTACCTTATGGAGAAAAAGAATGCCAAGCCAAGGTTGATTAGGTGGATCCTCCTACTGCAAGAGTTCAAATTGGAAATTCGTGATAAAAATGGAAGTGAAAATGTTGTGGCAGATCATTTGTCACGAGTGGTGTAGGAGATGGATGAACCATTTGATGAGATACACGAGACATTTCCTGATGAGTATTTGTTATCTATCTCCACAAAACCATGGTATGATAACTTTGCTAATTATTTGGCTGCAAGTACAATTCCTGAGCACTGGACAAGGAAGAAAAAGCAACATTTCTTGGTTCAAGCCAAGTATTACATCTGGGACGAGCCAGATCTTTTAAAAGTTGGAACAGATCAAATAATCAGGCGATGTATACCAAATTATGAGATTGCAACAGTGTTGGACTCTTACATGCATCGGCATGTGGGGGCCATTTTAGTGGACAGAAACCAGGACACAAAGTCTTAGCGTGTGGCTTCTTTTGGCCTACCATTTTTAAAGACGCATTTAAGTTTGCTAAGAATTGCATAAATTGCTAAAAGATAGGCAGTATTTCAAGAAAGAATGAAATGTGCATGCAACCGATCCTCATTGTGGACGTTTTTGATGTGTGTGGAATCGACTTCATGGGCCCGTTCCCTAACTCATTTGGTAATTTATATATACTGGTGACGGTTGACTATGTATCAAAATATGTTGAAGCAATCACCAAAAAAACAAATGACCATACCGTCTTCTATAAGTTTGTCCAATTGTAAGGCCCCAAACCTGGGAGGCCTCACTTGTTGGATTTACTCATTTGGCAAAATGTTTCATACACTTGAATATCAAATAACGCAGCGAAAAATTTTGTTCGATCATAACGTCAACATTGTTAGACATACGGAAGCGTAAACGTTGTCTAAACATAAACAAATCATAACTAAAACATAACGGGATGCCAATCATCATGATCAGTCGGGTAACTCTTCTCACTTGCCAAGAATCACCGGACCCGTCCTTAACCTGAATGTGCATACTAAAAGTCAGCTACGCTGGTGAGTTCTAGCTTTAACATAAAACTTTTAACTTCAAATATTTTGCCAAAAACATAACATTTAAACTTCATTAATAAAAGCGTACGTAAAGAATGCAAAATCATAACAAAACACATAAGTCAACAAACATATCGAATCTGCGCCTTCTCGTAACCGTCAATTCCAAACTTTAAGTACGATACCTCATAGGATATACGTACCAAACTTCAAGCACGACATCACAAGGATGACACGTACCAAACTTCCAGCACGATACTCCGAGGAGTAGTCGTACCTAACTTCCAGCACGATTACCCCGTAAGGTATATCGTACCTACTTCAAGGATCACGGTAATCCCCATGGTGACCGTCATCACCCCAGTTGTACAACAGTTGACTAGCCACAAAGGCCCCTAAAAGTAAGGCCCATAACACACATCCCATACCCATAACCTCAATTCCCTAAGGAATAATGGCAGATTCGTTCGTTTGTGACTTTAATAAACATTCACTTCTTTACATCAAAACTTCAGTTAAAGCATTCATACGTTTAAAAATCATTCTTTCGTAAACACATCGTAAATCTCATTTCATAAACACATCGTTTATAACATTTCTTGCCAAAACATCGTTCATAAGCATCGTTTTATAAAACATCATAAACATTAAACATCGTTTTTATAAAACAGTCACATCGTTACGTATGCACACCAGCCCGAAAACATTATTAAAATATTTAAAAAGGGCTTCATAGAACTCACCTTAGCTAATGCTCAATTCACAAGTTATCGTTTCACCACGTTTTTCACTTCTACCTAGAAATTATTATGGACTGGTCAATATAAAAACTATACTTAAAGACTTCTGATCGTAAATTCCTTTGGTGAAAATAATCATCTATATGTTAGGAATCTACAGTCCAAATTTCATTTCATTTCAACGGTCGGATCTCCGGGAAAACCCGATCTCTGCAGCTGCGTTTTTCAACAAAACATAGCCCCGACCTGCTGTCAAAACGGTTATAAAAATCGAACTTAAATGACCCCATTTCTTATTTCCACCATTCAAAATGATCATGTAAGTGTTATAAACCCTCTTCTTAAAATTCAAGATGATCCAACGGTTGGATTTTCCAGATCGTTCGATTCTTTAAAACCGCGTAAATAAAAACGGTTCTGGACAGATTCTAAAAAAACTCATTTTTAGCGACCTTAGGACAAAATTTAGGGGAATCGGAGCTTACCAATGCGTTCAGAACATCGAGAAACGGTTGAGGGTGAACATCCATGTTGATGCACTTTTCTGTGACAACACTCTGGATAGAGTCTTAGTTTGTATTTCTAATGTCTGTAATTTGTCTTTGTATGTAAGAGTCGTTATGTAATAGTTTATCGGGTTGTATTTACTTTTACATAATGTATGTTGCATTTGTGCTCAAGGACTTATCTGATGATGAGATCCTTGATCTTGAGCCTAACTATTCCAAAGAAGCACAGATCGATGCTCTCCTTAATCTGGAAGAAGGAGAGATCGACTCTGGTGATGACTGGAATGATGAAGATGAGGACGTGGTAATAGAGATTCCCAAGGGCGACGGGGAAGGAGAGTACGAGTTAGAGGATGGTGAGATCTTTGAAGCACCATCGCTCGAATCTCTGCTCAAAACAGGCTCAGTTGACATGGCAAGTAATGTTGAAGCTACAACTGAAGCCTCCCCAGTCGACCCTACACCTGTGGACCCCTAGGCACCAAAAGATAAAGACATGCCTTCTGCATCATCTAAGGGTCCAGCTCCCGTGTGGCAAAAGACGTCCATCACAGACAAGCACGGAGCTACATGTATGATCTTGGCTGTTAGGTTCGAGGAGGACAAGCAGCTGTTCGCCATCAAAAGATCTGGGGGGGTTCAATACTTGAAACCAACCAGTGAGGCGTTCAACTCTTTGCCCAAGTACGACCTTGTGAACCTCACAAACCGCGACCTGCTGAGTCACTCGAGTCATGCAGTAGCAATGGGTTTGTGGGTAACACTACAGCGGGAAGCAAGATCAGGGAAATTCGAATACTTCAAGCCTCAAGTGCCTAGAAGAGTCAAGGATAAGCACGCTGTACATCCTGTGACTAAGAAGCACATAAAGAGATTGGTATACAAGCCAGTGCGATGTGAAACTAATATTCCCCTAAGCAAGTAACCTCAGGATATTCTTGGTGACATGTGGTACTGGTACGTTGATCCAAAAACGGGCGAGGCTGTGGTTATGGGTAAGGGTACGTCAGCAAGTGGAAACATGGTGCCAAAGTAAGTGATCAAGATATTTGATGAAGTCTGCTTCATCAACTTTTTTGTGAACGATCTGGAGGTACTAGCCGACAAGTACTGCATCCACACTGACGAATGGACAAAGCTTCTTTCTGCCAAATACGGCAAGTTGATGAGGTTCTGCCTTGATTACAAAAAGAAGATGGAAGCTAAGGAGCCAATGCTGTGAAGACAGAAGATTGAAGACTAAAGACGATGAAGATCCCGAGCTGTTGTCAAGGGGGAGTTTGTTGATGCACTTTCCTGTGACAACACTCTGGATAGAGTCTTAGTTTGTATTTCTAATGTCTGTAATTTGTCTTTGTATGTAAGAGTCGTTATGTAATAGTTTATCGGGTTGTATTTACTTTTACATAATGTATGTTGCATTTCATCTAAGTGTTTTGCGCACTAGCAAGTACGCAGGAAGACCTATGCGTACTTGCTAAGTACGCAAGAGCATTTGGTCCTGCGCACTTGCTAAGTGCGCAGGCATCAGGTCTGTATAAATAGGTTTGGTTCACAGAGGATAAGTACGCGCAGAACTCATATCTTAGACGAACTCAGTTTGTTAAGTACGCAATTTGTAATCTCTCTGTAACCGTCGAGTGTTTATAATAGAAAGAGCTTTTATTGTGACTCTCATGTTTGGTTTACTTTGTTTTAGTTAGACTCTCCGCCTAGTCACGGGTATTCTGCACCCGGTCCGACTAGTAGAACACTTGCATGCAACGATCCGACACACACGAAGGGACCTACAACCCGTAACTCCGATCACCGTGTACCACCGCGTCGAACCACCACCGGTCGCCGGATGTTCTCTCTCTCTCTCTCTCTTTCTCTTTAGTCTCTATCTCTCTCTCTCACTCTTCAATATGAAAATGAGGAGATAAAGGCTGTTATTTATAGGAAGGTTGGAGGCATAGGGGTGTGACATTTGTCCACCACATATCACTATGTGGTGCATTGCATGGTGACTCATCACCACTTGTCATCTTGCATGGTAGGGTTGTTGTAAAGATGCCACGTGTCCCGCCGTGTGTTGCATTTTAAGATGATTCATTGACACATGTTGAATTATGTGGTGACTCATGGTTGCATACGGGTTGGGTTCGTTAATACATTTAAAGCTCATAGACCGTCTCTTAATGCTCCGAATAAAAATCTGGGGTGTTACAAGTCTACCCCCCTTACAAAAGGTTTCGTCCCCGAAACCTGTCATAAGTCAAACAATTGAGGGTACGACTCCCTCATTTCCGTCTCTGTCTCCCAAGTAGATTCCGATCCCTTTCGATGCTTCCATTGGACTTTAACCAATCGAATAAACTTATTACGTAAACGCCTCTCCTTTCTGTCTAAGATGGCCACGGGTTCTTCGATGTAGTTAAGGCTGTTGTCGACCTCGATGTCAGTAAGTGGTACGTGAGCCGATTCATCCGCCAAACGCTTTCACAAGTGTGATACATGGAAGGTAGGATGAATCCCACTTAACTCATCAGGCAACTCTAACCGATAGGCGACTTCACCAACCCGTACCATTATCCTGAATGGTCCGACAAACCTCGGACTTAACTTTCCTCTCTTCCTGAATCGTATGATTCCCTTCCAGGGTGACACCTTCAACATTACTCTATCCCCAACATCAAACTCAATAGGCCTTCGTCGTTTATCCGCATAGGATTTCTGACGATCTTGTGCGGCCTTCATTCTTGCTTTGATTTGATCAAAACTTTTCGACGTTTCTCTTACGACTTCAAGACTTCCTAATTCCTTCTGTCCAATCTCACCCCAACAAACCAGGGTCCTGCATCTTCTCCCATACAACATTTTGTAAGGCGGCATGCCTATCGTCGTGTGATGACTATTGTTGTATGAGAATTCAGCTAACGGCAGATGACTGTCCCAACTGCCACCGAAGTCGATAATACAAGCACGAAGCATATTCTCCAATGTTTGAATGGTCCTTTCAGACTGACCATCCATTTGTGGGTGGTATGCCGTGCTAACATGGAGTCTTGTGCCCATCGCCTTGTGAAATCTTTTCCAGAACCTCGATGTGAATCGTGTGTCCCGGTCAGATACGATTGTCAAAGGCATCCCATGCCGTGCTACTACTTCGTTAATAAATACTTCTGCTAACCTTTCCGACAAGAACGTCTCGCGAATAGGTAGGAAATGAGCACTCTTCGTTAAACGGTCCACAATTTCCCAAATGGTGTCATGTCCTTTATCTGTGTGAGGTAGCTTGGTTATGAAGTCCATGGTAATGTGTTCCCACTTCCATTCCGGTATATCAAGTGGTTGAATCTTTCCATATGGTTTCTGGTGTTCGGCCTTTACTTGTGAGCAAGTCAAGCACTTGCTCACATACTTTGTCACCTCATGTTTCATTCCAGGCCACCAGTATTCCTTCCTCAGATCTTGGTACATTTTATTGGTACCAGGATGGATAGAGTACCGAGACTTATGAGCCTCTTTCAAGATTTTGGTTCTAAGCTCGCCACCCATAGGTATCCATACCCGTCCAAAACGTGTCCTAACACCAAAGGTGTTATATTCCAACTTATCCTGTTGGCCTACCATCCTTTCCTTCTTTATGTTTTCTTCCTTAAGTGCTTCATCTTAAGCTCTTTCAATTTCCCTCATCACATCTGATGTTACCACCAACTGGCAAGCTTTCACTCTAATAGGAGCAGGCACATCCTTTTGGCTTAGAGCGTCAGCCACCACGTTTGCCTTTCCAGGATGGTATATGATTTCATAGTCATAATCTTTCAGGAGTTCTAACCATCGTCTCTGCCTCATATTAAGCTCTCTTTGTTCAAAGAAGTGCTTCAAACTTTTCTGGTCGGAGTAAATAGTAAACCTCACCCCGTAAAGGTAGTGCCTCCAGATTTTTAAAGCAAATACGACAGCAGCAAGTTCCAAATCATGAGTCGGATAATTAGCTTCGTGAATCTTCAACTGCCGTGACGCATACGCGATCACTCTCCCGCGTTGCATCAACACGCATCCCAATCCCTGACCCGAAGCGTCAGAGTATACCACTAAGTCTTCATTGCCCTCGGGAAGGGCCAAGACTGGAGCTTAGGTTAGCTTTTCCTTCAATTCCTTAAACGCCTCATCCTGGGTCGAACCCCATTCGTACTTTACCTCTTTCCGAGTCAACTTTGTCAACGGCGAAGCTATTTTCAAGAAATCCTGAATGAATCTCCGATAGTAGCCTGCAAATCCCAAGAAACTGCGGACTTCAGTTGGCGTCTTAGGAATATACCATTCCTTTACCGTTGTTATCATTGCTGGGTCAACCATAATGTCGTTCGGGTTAATGATGTGACCTAGGAATTGGACTTTCCTAAGCCAGAACGCGCATTTGGAGAACTTAGCATACAACTTTTCCTTCTTCAGAGCTTCCAATACCTCCTTCAAGTGACACGCGTGATCACCCCCATTCTTGGAGTAGATGAGGATATCATCGATGAACAAGATTACCGATCGATCCAGCATTGGTCGACAAACTCTATTCATCAAATCCATGAACGCTGCGGGGGCGTTCGTCAATCCAAAAGACATTACGCGGAACTCAAAATGTCCATAACGCGTGCGAAATGCAGTTTTCGGTATGTCTTCTTCCCTCACCTTCAACTGGTGGTACCCTGACCGAAGGTCGATTTTTTAGAACCAACTTGCGCCTTGCAATTGATCGAACAGGTCGTCGATCCTCGGTAAAGGGTACTTGTTCTTCACAGTACGTTTGTTCAACTCGCGATAATCGATACACATTCTCATCGAACCGTCTTTCTTCTTCACAAACAACACCGGAGCACCCCAAGGCGAGATGCTCGGTTGTATAAATCCCTTCTCAAGTAGTTCGTCTAACTGGGCCATAAGTTCTTTCATCACTGGTGCTAGTCGATATGGAGCCTTAGCCACGGGCTGGGCATCCGATACTAAGTCGATTCGGAACTCAATCTCTCTTTCGGGTGGTATCCCAGGCAAATCCTCTGGAAACACCTCCGGGTACTCGCATACCACGGGTACATCGTCTAGTTCCTTCACTACCTTACACTTGTCAATCACGTACACCAGATAAGCCTCGCATCCGCGCCTCAAGTAATCTGTTGCCTTAATCATCGAGATGACATTGGGCATCGGGGCGTCACGATCTCCAAAAACCTCGACTTTGCTACCATCCGGAGCCTTGAGTCGGATTATCTTTCTTTTGCATATAATTTGCGCTTCATTGGCAGTTAGCCAATCCATACCTAACACTACATCGAACCCACCCAAAACCATAACAAACAACATGACGGGGAATCTATGGCCTTCTATTTTTATAGTGGAATTGTCAACTACATCGGTTACTCTCGCAGTCCTACCCTCAGCGGTTTCTACGCTAAAGGCCCTTTCTAGCTTTCTGATAGTGAATTTCACTCGTTTACAAAAAGTCGCAGATATAAAACTCTTATTGGCACCCAAATCAAATAACACTGAAACAAAAGTGTTTTCAAGGATGAACGTACCTGACGCCACGTCGGGGTCCACCCTGGCCTGGTCTTGCGTCAGCACGTACGCACGAGTCTTGGATTGGGGCATCTCTTCTTTCTTCTCCGGGCCTTTCCCCTTCCCGGCTTCACCCATCCTGGGCTTGGTGCATTCCCGACTCATATGACCATTCTCCCCACAATTGTAGCATTTGTAGCCTTGCGGGCATTCACGGGAGTAATGTCCGGTCTTGCCGCATTTAAAGCACATATTCGATCCTAACCGACATTCACCCGCATGTCTTACCCCACATTTTCCGTAGACTGCCGTCTCGCCTACCCTGGCCTGTTTGTCTCGAGCCCCAAACAACTTCCCACCCGATCGCTTAGCAGGAAAACTCAGCTTCTTCTTAGGCTTTTCAATGGCAACGACATTCAGCGCCAGATCATCAAATACCACGCCGCTCAGTTCTACTACCGAATCATAGGTAGTAGGGGCATTTTCCTTAACATAGGTGCGGACCTGGTTCGGCAGCCCTTGAATGTAGCAGGCAATCTTTCTTTCCTCAGTGGTGACAAGATGTGGCACCAGACGTGCCAGTTCATTGAACCCTGTGGTGTACTGCCAGTGCGTCATGCTCCCGGCCTTAATCCCCAGAAATTACCTTTCTACCTTTTCGATCTCATTCCTTGGATAGAAATTCTTTATCACCAAAGTTTTCAAATCAGTCCACATCATCGCATCCACAACCTCATCCCCCTTGGCATGACGTACACCCTCCCACCAATGGGATGTTTCATCTCTCAAGGAGTTAGCAGCAAATTTCACAACTTGATTCACTCGACACTCGCTTAGACGAATGGCAGCTTCCATACGGATTACCCAATCAAAAGTAGCCATCGCGTCCTTCTTCCCAGTCAGGACCGACGGGTCACATGCCTTAAAGGACTTATAGTCGCAACCACGGTTAAGCGGTGCGTTGATTGTCTCATTGTTCGGGGTACCAACCGCCGTGTTAGACCCACCCATCTCACTAGCCTTCTTTAACACTTCTGCCAATAGTCCTGGCAAAGAAACCTTCATCAAATCGGTGAACTCGCGTGCCAGAGCCGCTCTCACTTCCGGTTCAAAAGTGAATTGTTGTTCTTTGACATGAGTCGGCTCAGTCCCGTGCATACTAACTTCTGGCTCAGTGTGAACACTTCCCTCTTCACTGTACTCCTGGCGTGCAGGGTCCTGCCGCGCCCACCATTACGACCGCCGGTACGGCCCCCACCACGCCTTCTGCTTTTTCGTCCTGCCATTTCGTTCTATAAGACAAGGAATCTAATGTCATCACGCTAGTTAACAAATAAAATTCAACAAGTATTGCAAGATGTTAATATACACTGGCCATCTGCAATTAACCATTACACTACCTTTTGACTTCTATTTGACCACCTTTATGATTCCATCAAAACACATGTCCTAACCTACCATTTTCTAAGGCATTCCACATATGTAAATATATACTACCTTCATACCTGATGCTGTGGCTCGAGTTACCCGTACTGGCATCCGCTCTTGGTCCCATTCACAGTTTAAGTTCAGACACTGGAGTGTCCAAATCTCTAAAACTATTGCTCTGATACCAACTTGTAAGGCCCCAAACCTGGGAGGCCTCACTTGTTGGATTTACTCATTTGGAAAAACATTTCTTAAACTTGAATATCAAATAACGCAGCGGAAAATTTTGTTCGAACAAAACGTCAACATTGTTAAACATGCGGAAGCGTAAACGTTGTCTAAAACATAACGAGATGCCAGTCATCATGACCAGTCGGGTAACTCTTCTCACTTGCCAAGCATCACCGTTCCTCGTCCAAACCTGTCCTTAACCGGAATGTGCATACTAAAAGTCAGCTACGCTGGTGAGTTCTAGCTTTAACATAAAACTTTTAACTTCAAATATTTTTCCAAAAACATAACATTTAAATTTCATTAATAAAAGCGTACGTAAAGAATGCAAAATCATAACAAAACACATAAGTCAACAAACATATCGAATCTGCGCCTTCTCGTAACCGTCAATTCCAAACTTCAAGTACGATACCTCATAGGATATACATACCAAACTTCAAGCACGACATCATAAGGATGACACGTACCAAACTTCCAGCATGATACTCCGAGGAGTAGTCGTACCTAACTTCCAGCACGATTACCCCGTAAGGTAATTCGTACCTACTTCAAGGATCACGGTAATCCCCATGGTGACCGTTATCACCCCAGTTGTACAACAGTTGGCCAACTACAAAGGTCCCTAAAAGGTAAGGCCCATAACATACATCCCATACCCATAACCTCAATTCCCTAAGGAATAATGGCAGATTCGTTCGTTTGTGACTTTAATAAACATTCATTTCTTTACATCAAAACTTCAGTTAAAGCATTCATACGTTTAAAAATCATTCTTTCATAAACACATCGTAAATATCATTTCATAAACACATCGTTTATAACATTTCTTTCCAAAACATCGTTCATAAGCATCATTTTATAAAACATCATAAACATTAAACATCGTTTTTATAAAACCGTCACATCGTTACGTATGCACACCAGCCCGAAAACATTATTAAAATATTTTAAAAGGGCTTCATAGAACTCACCTTAGCTAATACTCAATTCACAAGTTATCGTTTCACCACGTTTTTCACTTCTACCTAGAAATTATCATGGACTGGTCAATATAAAAACTATACTTAATAAATTCTGATCGTAAATTCCTTTGGTCAAAATAATAAACTATATGTTAGGAATCTACAGTCCAAATTTCATTTCATTTCAATGGTCGGATCTCCGGGAAAACCCGATCTCTGCAGCTGAATTTTTCAACAAAACACAGCCCCAACCTGCTGTCAAAACGGTTATAAAAATCGAACTTAAACGACTCCATTTCTTATTTCTACCGTTCAAAATGATCATGTAAGTGTCATAAACCCTCTTCTTAAAATTCAAGATGATCCAACGGTTGGATTTTCCAGATTGTTCGATTCTTTAAAACCGCGTACATAAAAACGGTTCTGGACAGATTCTAATAAAACTCATTTTTAGCGACTTTAAGACAAGATTTAGGGAAATCGGAGCTTACCAACGCGTTTAGAATGTCGAGAAATGGTTGAGGATGAAGACCCGTAACTCTGATCACCGTATACCACCGCGTCGAACCACCACCGGTCGTCGGATGTTCTCTCTCTCTTTCTCTTTAGTCTCTATCTCTCTCTCACTCTTCAATATGAAAATGAGTAGATAATGGCTGCTATTTATAGGAAGGTTGGAGGCGTATGGGTTGTCCACCACATGTCACTATGTGGTGCATTGCATGGTGACTCATCACCACTTGTCATCTTGCATGGTAGGATTGTTGTGAAGGTGCCACGTGTCCCGTCATGTGTTGCATTTTAAGATGATTCATTGACACATGTTGAATCATGTGGTGACTCATGGTTGCATACAGGTTGGGTTAGTTAATACGTTTAAAGCTCCTAGACCGTCTCTTATTGTTCCGAATAAAAATTCGGGGTGTTACACCAATCCCACATATTTTCTCTATTTGGACTTCCCCGTGTCATCATAAGTGATGGGGGATCCCATTTTAAAAATTTTCACTTTGGAAAACTTCTCAAGCGGTATGGCATAGACCATCAGATCGCAATACCGTACCACCCACAAACAAGTGGGCAGGTTGAGGTGTTCAATAGGCAAATTAAGGAAATTTTACAGAAAACTATACGAACTGACCGTAAGGACTGGTCTACCAGGTTGGATGACGCCTTGTGGGCATATCGTACAGCTTATAAAACACCTATTGACACCACACCGTACCGATTGGTTTATGGACGGGGATGTCATTTACTCATCGAGTTAGCTCATAGAGCTTTATGGGCTGTGAAAACCGTTAACATGAATTTTGATGTTGCAGGAAAGGAACAAAATCTAAAGCTAGGCGAGCTAGAAGAATTGAGAGATGAAGCGTATGAATGCGCATCAGCATATAAGGACAATATGAAAAAAATGCATGATAAGGAAACTTTTTAGGTAGGCCAGAAGGTGTGGTTGTACAACTCACACCTCAAACTCTTCTCAGGAAAGCTTAAGAGTAAATGGATGGGCCCTTACTTGATTACAAGGGTTGGAGAATTCAGAGATGTAAAGATTGGGGACTTCGATGACCACCTACAGATTGTGAATAGGCATCGGTTGAAGCCGTATCTGTAGGTGAATGACATAAATGGGCCTTTAAAACAATCCCAGAGCTTTCTCTTAAGCACTCTAGATGCAGGTAACAAATAACCAAATTCAGGTACACCGTCTGGCTGAAGACTTGAAACTTAGCGCTCTTGGGAGACAATCCATGTGTTCGTATGTTTGCATTAGTTTTCTTTTGTTTTCTATGTGGAACATGTTTGTTCCAGCTCTCCCTAGATGTGAAGGACGAGGCGTTGCAAGAATTAAGTGTGGGGATTCACTCCATTATTCGCACATATATGTTATAGTGCAATTGAGGGCAATGCATTGTTTTTCAGGGGAGGGTAGTGTTTTGGTAGTTTTATTTATTCAAGTTCTTGAGTTTTTGGGTCGTTATTTTGTTAAAAAAGATTTGGGTTTGGGGTACAGTACGCTGGGTTCGGCGTACGATATGCTGGGTACAGGGCAAATACGTCCCCAAACCTTCTGGCTACGCTAGCCGTACGCCCATCCAAAAACTCCTCATCGTATCATACATTGGGGTTGGCGTATCATACGCCGATGTCAGGTGAGCCGTGGCTTTACCTGATTTTTAGCGTTTAAACCGACCTAAAACTAAAAATTTCAAAGAAAATCGGGATTATATCTTACCTACCGCCAATATCTCTCATTTTTCACCCCTCTTTTCACCTACCATCTTCTTCTTCCCCAAAAATCCTCCCACAAACCCTAAACCTTCTTCAACCCCTAAACCATTCAATCCTCCACCAAAATGCATACTTTTTAGGTCTAAAGTGAGTAGATTTCGAAGAGGAACAAAACCATTATGTTGTTTTTAGGAGATTTGTAGCTGGTCGGGAAACCCCAAAACCTAGGGTTACGAAACTTTTGTGGAATTTGCAAGGTATGAACTTTACTTTCATGTTTTTGTCGTTCACCTTCTAAGTTATGTGTGCTCCATTTGATTTTTGTGAATGGTAGAGGTTAGATCTCCTTTATGTTAACAAAGAGTGTTTATGTTGAAATTCATGGTTAACTTAGGGATGAACTTGGGGGTTTGAGAAGCATTGTTGAACAACACAAACGAAAAGTGCTTGTTAATAATTTTAACTGTTAAGCTATGGGATAGTGGTTGTGGGTGTTGAAATAGATATTTAAGTTCATAACTTTTTCAAAGAACTCCATATGAATTTGTGTTGGTTCAACAAGTTAGTTACAAGAACTTGGGAGTGATTGTTACAAGTTAAACTGTTGGTGAATCATATCCCTCACAATTAAATATGTGTATTTGTAGGAAAGATTGGGGACGTTCTAGCAAATCTAAAAGAAAAGGGAAGGAACCAACATCTGGGTCGGTTAACCCACCCCCAAAGAGAAATAGGAGGAACCTGATAATTGATAAATCTGAGTCAGATCAGGAGATGGAAGTGGAGACTGAACAAATCTTAAAGCCTCACCAGAAGAGGAGCACTCCATTATCTAGCCTCCATCCAATGTGGCAAGAGGATTTGTATATAGAGAAGATAGGTGATTTGAAGGACAATGAATCAATATTCATGTGTGAGCGGGCTGTGATGCTATATGATTTTAGACCATCGGGAGTAGTTGAATGTTTTACCAGGTTGGGATGGGAGGCTGCTCTTTCTTTCCATGACATTGAAGGAAGAGATAGGATTCCTTCTAAAGCCATCCTTAAATGGATGGCAACTCTAGAGAAAGATGTAGGTAGCAACCCCCCGTTTACTGCCACTCTAACTGATATGGTGGGAGGACAGAGAGTGGTAATGTCTTTTGATACAATCAGACAAGTAGCCCCATTTGACAGCTTTCCTGCACAGGAGTATGTGTACCCACCCGACAGACAGATTTTGGATAATGCCACTATTGGTGATGAAGGGTTTGCAATGTTGAGGGATTTTTTTTAGAGGAAGAGAAAGAGGAGAACTGTATAGGAAGGATTTAAACATTCCTCCTAAGTTGCTATCTATAATTGCATAGTTTAAAGTCATTCCAAGGTTGAGGGACATGATAAAGGTTGGACATTATGAGATCAAGGCATTGTATGCTTTGTTAACTGGTGGGCTGAAGTTATCGTTTTGCCATGTGGCGATGATGAATGTTTGGGATAGTAGGAAAGTTTGGATAGGAAGATGATACCACATTGCCGACTTATAACAGCGTTGATGAGAATGCAGGGAGCTTTGCACCAGGACAATTACTGCATGGTGAAAAAGCATAAATTTATTCTGTTGGGTAAGTTGAGCTATCAGGAGTGGTCGTACTCAAAGACAACGAGGAGATTTGTGTTGAAGGATAAAAAGACAAAGCAAGTGATTGAGGGCTTGCTGCCAAATGTTCAATCGTTGGGAGAGGGTGAGCGGGATGATGTAATTGAAGGGGGTTGTGCTAGTGAGAAAGAGGAGTCAGATGGTGGAGATGAAGGTGATGCCATGGGAAACGTTGGAAGTGGCTTGAGAGATAGAGTTTTTGAGGATGATCTGTTGGAGGCTATTGTGAGGTCTGCTCGACCTCCGGAGTATAAGGGGTGGCCAAAGCTTACACAGGTGGTATATGACAGGACCACAAGGGAAAATGAGCATCAAAGAAGGTTTAGAAGGGGTATGATTTGGGCCTATGAGGAAAGCATTAATGCTCGCTATCATCATGAGGAGCAAGTACGCCATTATCATGATTATCATCATGGTTACCATACTCCGAGCATCCCACACCTTAGCAGACAATTGGTAAGTGTGTTTGTTAATGATGGTTGGACAGTTACAAATGGGCTTTACTTGAGGACAAGCAAAGGATAAGTATGGGGATGTGATGTAGGCTTGATAGTTTGATAATTATTGTGTTTAAAGTTATGTTTTTAGTGCTTGAATGAATATATAATGCATTGATTTGGTGTGATGTTCCTAATTGCAGGTTATAGCATAAAAGATACATAAAAGGAATTATAATAGCAAAGTTATTAGAGAGTTTGAGAAAATGAGAGAGTTGGAGAGTATACTACTGAGTTGGAGGAGAAAAAGAAGTAAACAGAAAAATTTGGATCTTAGCGTATCATACACCAGGAGGCAACGTATGATACGCCGGTGAGCGGCATATGGATTTGGCGTATTGGAAGCGTAGGCAAAAGAAAAGCAGCGTATTTGGTGTGGAAGCAGCGTATGATGCGCTGGGTACCGGCGTATGATACGCTGTGGGCCGTAATTTCAGGATTTTTTAAGATTTTTGGCCATATTTAAAGAATAATTTTTACGTTTTGGTTTTTTATATCTTCTTGGACGAACTCCAGAGCTTAGGAGGCGATTTTTAGGGTTTGTAATCTTTCGGTTCACCATTCCATTGAAGATCGAACATTCCGAACTTTTGAAGGTATAATGATGATGATGCGAGGCTAGTCTTTTCGCAATCACTTTCGAGTGGATAGTTCTTGGTGAGTGAAACATTATGGATACTTTAACTTTGCTTTGGATTGAGTTTGATTGGTATGTCTTGCCATATGGATTCAATTATGTTTGGTTGGTTGATTTAAACGATTTATTTTTGTTTATTCATTGGTGCATTGCCATCAGTTCTTCGGTTTTCTTACATCGTGAACTCATTGCTTGTGTAACTTGCTTGACATTTATAGATTGGTAACTATGTGTACGAGCGAGTCTTTAAAAGCTTATCTCCTTTTATCACTTTAATCAAATGTTTTACAAAATCATGTCTATGTGATTTCCTTCAAAGTTAGCTAAACCTTTTGTGGATCTCTTGAACTTGAACCCCAGAAGTGGTTGTTTTTCTCTAAATGGTTTTTACCATTAATCAAAGTTTGTTACTTTTGGAATAGTGTTCTCAAATCAAATCCAAAATCCACATTTTAATTTAATAGTTAATTAATTTAGATAATCTTGACACTTTCCACCAATTCCTAGTGGAGACGACCTTACTTACCCTTACTCGTTAAAGGTAGCTAAGTCTTTAGTTTTACTTTATTTTTGATTGACCCACGATAACTCGATCAGAGTGCTAACAAAAAACAAAATATTCAAACAAAGCTAAAATCAAACCCATCTCAAACATCATCGAAAGCATCAATTCCTAATGCCCCAGCTCCTACAAAGAAAACTGATGAACCAAACCTTGTGATGATAAAGGGAAAGGTTTATGGAAAATATAACGTATTATAAAGAACTAGCAAGGAAGATTTATAATGATGAATTACTACAAAGAAACGAAGTCAATCTAGCCAGAGGAGACAAAGGCAATGGTAAACATTGTTAGAGATGAGCTTATTGAAATAGGGTTCAAGAAGGCTGTTTTGATGAGAATGTTAGAGACAAAGCTAATGGAGACATATAAAGATCTATTAGAACAAGAAAGGTGGAAGTTGTGAAAGCAAATGAAGACGAACAAACCACGTATAAAATTGACAACCAGATAAAACACCGTGTGTAAATTGGCGCCCAGGTATAAAACGTAATGTGTAAATTGACAGCCAGGTATAAAACACCATGTGTAAATTGGCTCCAACATGTAAAACACCATGTGTAGATTGACGGTTAAATATAAAACAACATGTGTAAAATGTTAAAAACACCATGTATATAGATGTTAAAGTAAAAAACACAATGAAAAATAAATCGTCGTGTTGAAATTTTACGCCAAAAGTGTAAAACACCATGACAAAAGAAAAACGACATAAACATAAACACGCCATAAAACATCATGTATATAGACGTTAAAGTTTAAAACACCATGTGTAAAACGCACAATTTCAAACATCATGTGTGAAACTCCATAAAACACTATAAAAACGCCCAATTTCAAACAATTCCTAGTTGGACGTTTTTTAAATATAGCAATACCATAATCGTTGGAGGATAAAAAACGCTCGATTTTATGGTATAATTTAAAAAATGACGTATAAAAAAGTTACGGATGTTTAAAAAGAAGGGGGGTTGCATGTGACTTGCTTGTGCAGATTTCTTAGCTTTTGTTTGGACACAATTGCCCTTTCTCTCCCTTTCCCTCCTTAGGCACGTGGCGCGCCGTGATGGCTCCCTACACTTTGTAGGGTTTTGTTCTTTTCAAGTGTAACCTCCCCCCATATATATATATATATATATATATATATGCACACACACACACATATAAACTATGTTAGAAACCCATGTATTACACTTGTTGAATAAATCCAAATTGTTGTAAACCAGCAGTTTCTATGAAGATTTATATGTTGGATGTCATTAGCCATTGGTAAAATAAGAAATAACATAGATTTAAGAATTATAAATAACAAATAATGAAGATTTAAGAATTGTAAATAACAAATAATAAATATTTAAGAATTATAAAATTATATTTTAAGATAAGATATAATTAAAATCTTATTATGATTTAGTAAGTTTTAATAAAATATTAGAATAAATTTTAGATATCTAATTATTTAAAATCATTATTATTTAATATGAGAGAAAGTTATTTAATAAGAGAGAGAGGCGGGAAACAAAAATCTAGATTTCACTAGAAGTCGATACGTAGCAGATAAATTTATTAATTTATTATAATAAGGATGTGAGATTGATATATGATACTCATTAATATGTCAATCCCATATTCCTTCTTAGCCTTTTAGGCAAAACATATTTTTTATTTGAACCTATATATATATATATATATATGTATATATATATATATAAATAGTATACGTATCGGTTGTAAACCTTAAGCTGTTGTGAAAAACTTTAAACTTAATATGGACCACACATTTATTTCTATATATTTTATTTTGTGGCTATGATTAAATCTATATTTATTATTTATATTAAAAAATATATGTGGTGTATATTTAATAGATGGGTAAAAGGGTAATTATACTTTTTTTTTCTTTTATGTTTAAATCTAGGTAATAAAAAATCTCTCCATCATATATCCATAATCAAAAAACACAAATAAAAAACAATTTCAGGAACACATTTGTTACACATGTGTAAAAAACCCTGTGTAAATTCAATTTAGAACATAAACAAAAAAACGATTGAAGAACGTCATTTTTAAACATGCGTAAAAACGATATACGTAAATCAGCAAAAAATCTATATCCAAATACCTAAATATCTTTACAAATCAGGAAAAATAAAACACATACACAAATCAGAAAAAAAAAATTACACATAATTACACCATGTAAAATAAAATAAACATGGGTAAAAACTCTTTTACACAAATGTAAAATCACGTGTAAAAGAATCAAAGACTGTAAGGCCCCAAACCCGGGAGGCATCACTTGTTGGATTTACTCATTCATAAACAGTTCTTAAACTTGAATATCAAATAACGCAGCGAAAAACTTTCATTTAAACATAACAGTAACATTGTCAAACATGCGGAAACGTAAACATTGTCTATACATAACATAACGTAATCAGAATATAACGGGATGCCAGACTTCATAGTTCGACCGGGTAACTCTTCATCGCTTGCCAAGCATCACCGTCCATTGTCCATACATGTCCTTAACCTGAATGTGCATACTAAAAGTCAGCTACGCTGGCGAGTTCTAGCTTTACATAAAACTTTAACATAAACATTTTGCCAAAAACATAACATTCATTTATTTAACAAAAGCGTACGTAAAGTATGCAATAACATAACATCATCATAACATCGTAACATAGCATTATAACATAAGTTAACATGAACCAAATCTGCGCCTTCTCGTAACCGTCAATTCCATACATCGTGGGTTGGCGGAGAAACCCCGAGGCACGCCACCACTAGGCCCTTCAATACCGTACATGTCCTTCGGGCGGAGAAACCTAGGGCCCGATACCTTAAAGCCCTTGGACACCAACCAATACCTTATGCACTGTTCCCTCGCGGGGAATAGTACCTTCCATCGGGATCTCGGTAATCCCATGGGTTAGCCAGCCACAAAGGCCCCTCGTAAGGGTAAGGCCCATACATACATATATACATACCCTAGCTCTCGTAGGAACTCGTGGCAGATTAGTTCATTCATGACTTTCATAAAACCTTTACCTCATTTTAGTTAAAACATTCGTACGTTTTATTAAACAATGTCTCACTCGTAAACCTTTAATAAACTTCATTTGGCAAAACATTTCATAACATCATCTTTCGTAAACATCATTTCGTAAGTATGCACACCAGCCCAAAACGGTATTAAAACATTAAAAGAAAGGGATCTAGAACTCACCTGATAAGCTAGTCATGAGTTATCCTAACAAAGGTCAAACAAGCGTCACGTACGATCTGTTTCGATTAGTAATTAAACATCATATCAATCCCGACTCTAACAGTTAAACGTTTCTGACTTAGGTGAACATAAGGCTAAGTTCGCCCTATCCTAGCTCAGCGAACATGCCTAGGCGAACTTGCCCAGGCGAACATGCCTAGCGAACATGCCCAGGCGAACTTGATAAATTCACCTCGGCCTCCCTAGGAGAACATGATAAGTTCGCCCCAACCTCCAAGTTCGCCTGCGGAGCTGCCTTCTTCTCCAAGAACCCTAAGTTCTTGCATGCGAATCCAAACTCACCAGGATCCAAACTTTATACGTTCAAAATGTTTGTTTCTCGTTATAGAAGCTAGATCTATGACTATTTCAAGGTTTTACATGTAAAAATGCCGACTTTTTATCCAAAACCCGAAAACCCTAAAACAAACTAAAACTCAGATTTAGAACGAATCGTTACCTGAAACAAGCTTCTGATTCGGAGAATCTTCACACGAGTAATGGAGGAACACTAGGCTGTGATCTTGAATCAAATCGTCACTTTCTCTCTCTATGGGTTTCTCTCTCTAGAACTTGGTAAAATAAGAGAAATGTGGGGTGTTGGGGCTTTCAAAGGAGAAGGCTTCCTCCCAAGACCAGCCTGCACAGCCCCTTAAGGCCCATGCCCGGCCCGCGTTTCCTAGTTCATTTATTCCGTTCGTTTCGCATTAAAAACTCGTTTATTATTTTGTCGCTATTTTCTTGATGCTACAAGTCTACCCTCCTTACAATAGGTTTCGTCCTCGAAACCTGTCATAAGTCAAATAATTGAGGGTACGACTCCCTAATATCCGTCTCCGTCTCCCAAGTGGCTTCCGATCCCTTTTGGTGTTTCCACTGTACTTTAACCAATTGAATGACTTTATTACGTAATCGTTTCTCTTTCCGGTCTAAGATGGCTACGGGTTCTTCGATGTAGTTAAGGCTGTTGTTGACCTCGATGTCAGTAAGTGGTATATGAGCTGATTCATCCGTCAAACACTTTCGTAAGTGTGATAAATGGAACGCGGGATGAATCCCACTTAACTCATCATGCAACTCCAACCGATAGGCGACTTCACCAACCCGTGCCAATATTCGAAACGGTCTGACAAACCTCGGACTTAACTTTCCTCTATTCCTGAATCGTATGATCCCCTTCCAGGCCGACACTTTCAACATTACTCGGTCCCCAACATTAAATTCTATAGGCCTTCGCCGTTTATCCGCATAGGATTTCTGACGATATTGGGCGGCCTTCATTCGTCCCTTGATCTGATCGAACCTTTCCGATGTCTCCTTAACGACTTCGAGACTCCCAATTCTTTCTGTCCAATTTCACCCCAACAAACCGGGGTCCTTCATCTTCTCCGATACGACATCTCATAAGGCGGCATGCCTATCATCGAGTGATAACTGTTGTTGTATGAGAATTCGACTAACGGCATGTGACTGTCCCAACTACCGCTGAAATATATGATACAAGCATGGAGCATGTCCTCCAACGTTTGAATGGTCGTTTCAAACTGACTATCCATTTGTGGGTGGTATGCTGTGCTGATATTTAACCTCGTGCCCATTGAATCATGAAATCTTTTCCAGAACCTCGAAGTAAATCGTGTGTCCCAGTCGGATACAATCGAAAAGGGCACCCCATGTCGTGCTACCACTTCGTTGATAAATACCTCTGCTAACCTTTCCGACAATAACGTCTCGCGAATAGGTAGGAAGTGAGCACACTTCGTCAGACGGTCCACAATTACCCAGATGG
Source organism: Smallanthus sonchifolius (assembly GCA_023525975.1). Classification (NCBI taxonomy): domain Eukaryota; kingdom Viridiplantae; phylum Streptophyta; class Magnoliopsida; order Asterales; family Asteraceae; genus Smallanthus; species Smallanthus sonchifolius. The sequence continues at coordinate 49,318,829 of CM042023.1, forward strand.
TGTCATGACCTTTAGTTGTACGAGGTAGCTTGGTTATGAAGTCCATGGTAATGTGTTCCCTCTTCCATTCTGGTATATCAAGAGGTTGAATCTTTCCATACGGTTTCTGGTGTTCGGCCTTTACTTGCGAGCAAGTCAAGCCCTTGCTTACATACTTTTTCACCTCAAGTTTCATTCCAAGCCACTAGTATTTCTTCTTCTTCATATCTTTCCATCGCTGATATGTCCTAAATTATACATGTTTTGCATGTGTAATAATCCCCATATTATGTGACTAATTGATTAATAACCTTGCAATTGATACTTAAAACGTTAATATTTCATAATTACAGGTTATTCGGTGTCCTAAATATAAATCAAGATGAAACCAGTCAAAAACACCAAGAAATCAAGCCTTTTGGAAGATCATTCCTGAGCTTTGACCCCCAAGAAGTCAAAATTGGACAACAAGAAGTCAACAAGCAGCTAAAAGACGAAACTGGGGAGCAGTAGGGCAATTCACGGTCGTGTAATGCCATGCACAACCGTGCAAACCCTATCTTGCTCCCCAAGGCTCTAGTACACTGCCAGTTGTACCCTGTTTGATTCCCGAGGTGTTTGCACGCCCGTGCAATCCAATGCACGGCCGTTCATTGCTTATTTTGAGGCCTACAAATAGGTGGCTTGAGTTCTTCATTAGGGCATCCCTTACACACCCAACCAAAGCTAGAGAAAGTCTGTTTCTGTAGTCTAGAGTAGAGAGTAAAGAGTAGAGAGGCTCCTCCTCTTTTTCCGCAATAGGGGAGCCTACGAAACTCAGCGTTACGTTAGTTAGTATGCCCATTCGTGGCTAAACTCTTTGTTTTTCTAGGTTGAAGATGAAGTTTGGTGCATGTTAATGTTTGACGTATTAATCTATTGGTATGTCTATGTCTTTAATTATTCGTTCTTAAAGCCACCATTTGGTGGGCATTTATTATTGTCTAAATTCGTCTTTATATTTGTGAGTGTTCTTAATTTTAAAGTGTAAGATCGTAAAACCTTTTTAATCAAACTTCCTTTGAAGCTTGTACGTCTTTATACAAGCAGAGATTGATAAGCCAAGGCTTGGTCGACATTATTAAGGTCGCACGTCTTTATACAAACTTATTATGCGACCAAAAATTGGTGAACTCATGTTGGGAACGATACGTCTTTATACTAGGTCCCATTGTTGCATCGCCTCCCGGTGAACAAAATATAATCACCTATTTAACTTTAATACAAAGCATTTACGTTCGATGTCTTAAACCAACCCGAAGATTACCATTCGAAGGGTTGAGGGTAACTGTTGTCCTTAACGGGAGGCACTAACATTTTAATTTAAAGATATTAATTCGTGAATCAAATGTCATGATGACGAGGCTCTAGCGGTGACCCGGGTCACAAGTTTATAGTAGTCATATCACTGGATTAGTCAACTTAACATTATCACGTACCAAGCTGATTCAAAGCCCAAAGCAATACTCTCCGTGACCTGATCATATCCAAGATATTTACTTTTCTTCTATTTACTATTCTGTTCGTTACATTTCTGTTTCACACATCACACACATTTTTACTTTTATGTTATTTACTTTACCGTCATTTACTTTTCTGTCATTTACTATTCTGCTTCACAAGCACACAAAACCCACTCACTAATTGATCCGGCTAAACGATAACAAAAGTTGAGTATTGGAACTCGACCGTGTTCATTGGTTCGATATTTGGTTCTTACCTAAACTATATTACGCTGCGATAGGTACACTTGCCTATTGTTTGTGTTTTAAGTTAAAATGTTTATCATTTTATAAATTTAAAACCTGATCTCGTGAAACTAATATTTCTAAATATTTTTATTACTAAAAACACGCTATCAATCGCCTCTGTCTCATATTCAGCTCCTTTTGTTCGAAGAAGTACTTCAAACTTTTGTGATCGGAGTATATGGTAAACTTCACCCCGTAGAGGTAGTGCCTCCAGATTTTCAATGCAAACACAACGGCAACATGTTCCAAGTCTTGATTCGGATAGTTGACTTCATGAACTTTCAACTGCTGTGACGCATACGTGATCACTCTCCCACGTTGCATCAGCACACACCCCAATCCCTGACCCGAAGCATCAGAGTATACCACCAAGTCTTCATTGCCTTCGGGAAGGGCCAAGACTGGAGCTTGGGTTAGCTTCTCCTTCAATTCCTTAAACGCCTCTTACTGGGTCAAACCCCATTCATACTTTACCTCCTTCCGTGTCAACTTTGTCAACGACGAAGCTATTTTCAAGAAATCCTGGATGAATCTCTGATAGTAGCCTGCCAATCACAAGAAACTACGGATTTCAGTTGGCGTCTTAGGAATATCCCAATCTCTTACCATCATTATATTTGCTGGTTTAACCAAAATGTCATTCGGGTTAATGACGTGACCTAGGAATTGGACTTCCCTAAGCCAGAACGCGTATTTAGAGAACTTAGCATAAAACTTTTCCTTCTTCAGAGCTTCCAACACCTCCTTCAAATGGCATGCGTGATCACCCTCATTCTTGGAGTAGATGAGGATATCATCGATGAACACATTTACCGACCGGTCCAACATCGGTCGACACACTCTATTCATCAAATCTATGAACGCTGCGGGGGCGTTCGTCAATCCGAGTGACATTACATGGAATTCGAAATGTCCATAACACGTGCGAAACGCCATTTTCGGTATGTCTTCGTCTCTCACCTTCAAGTGATGGTACCCGGATCGAAGGTCGATTTTTGAGAACCAACTTGCGCCGTGTAGTTGATCGAACATGTCATCGATCCTTGGTAAAGGGTACTTGTTCTTCACTGTTCGTTTGTTTAACTCCCGGTAGTCAATACACATTCTCATAGAACCGTCCTTCTTCGTCACAAACAATACTGGAGCACTCCAAGGTGAAATGCTCGGTCAGATAAATCCCTTCTCAAGTGACCCGTCTAGTTGTGCCATCAGTTATTTCATGTCCACTGGTGCTAGTCGATAAGGAGCTTTGGCCACGGGCTGGGCATCTGGTAATCGATTCGGAACTCAATCTCTCTGTTGGGTGGTATCCTAGGAAAATCCTCTGGAAACACCTCCGGGTACTCACGTATCACGGGTACATCATCTAGTTCATTCGCTTCCTTACACTTGTCAATCACGTACACCAAATAAACCTCGTATCCGTGCCTCAAGTAATCTGCTGCCTTAATCATCGAGATGACATTAGGCATCGGGGTGTCGAGATCTCCGAAGACTTCGACTTAGCTACCATATGGAGCCTTGAGTCGGATTATCTTTCGTTTGCATATAATTTGTGCTTCATTGGCAGTTAGCCAGTTCATACCCAAAACGACGTCAAACCCTCCCAATACCATAACAAACAACCTAACGGAGAATCTACGGCCTTCTATTTTTATTGTGGAATTGTCAACTACATCGGTTATTCTCGCAGTTCTACCCTCAGCGGTTTCTACACTAAAGGCTTTTTCTAGTTTACTGACTGAGTATTTTACCCGTTACAGAAGGTAGCAGATATAAAACTCTTACTTGCACCCAAATCACATAACACAGAAACAAAGCGTTGTCAAGGATGAACGTACCTGACGCCACATCGGGGTCTACCCTGGCCTCCTCCTACGTCAGCGCGTACGCTCGGGTCCTTGCTCGGGGTCGCTCGTCTTTCTTCTCCGGGCCTTTTCCTTTTCCACCTTCCCCCATCCTTGGCTTTGTGCATTCTCAGCTCATGTTTCCGTTCCCTCCATAGTTATAACACTTGATGCCGCTCGGGCATTCCCGAGAGTAGTGCCCGGTCTTGCCACATTTAAAGCACAGATTTGTTCACATCCTACGTTCACCCTCATGCCTTCCCCCACATTTTTCACAAACCTTGGTATTGCCCACTCTAGCCTATTTCTCCCGGGCTCCAAACAGTCCCCGCCAACTCGTTTGGCTGGAAAACTAGGTTTCTTCTTCGGCTCATCAATAGCGACAACATTCTGTGCCAGATCATCGAACACCACGCCACTCAGTTCTATGACTGAATCGTAAGTAGGAGCGTTTGCCTTAACAAGGAGCGGACCTTGTCCAACTGTCCCTGAATGTAGCAGGCAATCTTCCTTTCCTCAGTTGTGACAAGATGTGGCACCATACGTGCCAGTTCTTTGAACCGAGTGGTGTACTGCCGGTGTGTCATGCTCCCGACTTTCAATCCCAGAAATTCCCTATCTACTTTCTCGATCTCATTTCTTCGACAGAAATTCTTGATCACCGGAGTTTTCAAGTCATTCCACATCATCGATTCAACCACCTCATCCCCCTTAGCCTGACGTACACCCTCCCACCAGTGAGATGCTTCCTCCCTCAAGGAGTTAGCAGCAAATTTCATGACTTGATTCTCTCGGCATTCGCTTAGACGAATGGCGGCCTCCATACGGATCACCCAATCAAACGTAGCCACCGCGTCTTTCTTCCCAGTCAAAACCGGCGGGTCACATGCCTTGAAGGACTTGTAGTCGCAGCCATTAGTAAGCGGTGCGTTGACAACCTCATTGTTTAGGGCACCAATTGTCCGGCTAGACCCGCCCGCCTTGTTAGCCTTCTTCAACACTTCGTCCAATAAGTCTGACAAGGAAGTCTTCATCATCTCAGTGAATTCTCGAGCCAGGGCCGATTTCACCTCTGGTTCAAAGGAGAATTGTTGTTCTTTAACGGAAGTCTGCTCAGTTCCGTGCACACTGTTTTTCGGTTCCATATGAACATTTCCCTCTTCACTGTATTCCTGACGAGCAGGAATCCTACCACGATCACCATTACGACCACCGGTACGACCCCCACCACGCCTTTCGCCTCTTCTACCCGCCATTTCGTTCTATAAGACAAGGAATCCATTGTCATCACGCTAGTTAACAAATAGAATTCAACAAGTATTGTAAGATGTTGGATCAATGTTTTACAAGATGGTTATGTTTAGTTGAGATTGGTGGAAACAATCACAACTATGCAATGTAAACAAGAAACAGTGATAATGCAGATAAATGCAAAGTGTATTAATCTTCAATGTTTACAAGTTACAGAGAAAATTATAAGGAAGCACACTTATACAATGAAAAGATACAATACATATAAAGGAACTTAGAATCAAGACATACCATTGATTCTAAGGATTAGATCAAACACAAGCCGTTGATCTTTGATAGTTACAAGTTATACTACAATTGGTAGACAGCTAAAAGACAAATTGCAGCAAACAGTATGAATCAGGTCAAAAGTCTTCTTAGGAATCTTTGCAGGAGATTTCAGAAGTAGTAGCATTTTCTTTAATCATTTGCATCAATAGCATTTCTTCTGATGATTGATGTGTCAGGGTTACAGCAAAAGGTGTCAGTAGTAAAGTCAAAGCTGCTGATGAGAAGTCTATCAGCAACAACTTTGGACTTCAGCAGATAAGGTTATCCGCAGCATAGTTGTTCATCAGCAGTAGAACTTAACTATCTGCAGCATATGCCTTATCTGCAGCAACTTTGTAAGTCAGCAGAATTGTTGAGTCCGCGGCATATGTACTTAGAGAATTTTGTAGCCATCAGTCTTTATCTCTACAAACTCCCCCTAGTCTGATGCTACCAAAACACTTTTACTGCCTTTGTTCCTGAAGCTTTTGCATATGCATGACTATCCTTGCAGTCTCATAGCCTCTTAGATCCTTTCTAAGATTATCAAAAGGAATTTCTGACAGAGATTTGATGTCCCTTCTAGGCATGCTGAAGATGACTTTGTTGGGATATCTCATCTTGTTTCCTCTAACATCCACCAGTGTGTATTCATCTTTATCAGCATTATAGGACCATTTGAGAAGAGGAAAGTGGGATTGGAGTGGTTTTGAATCTATGATGACATCTTTGTCAGGATTGAAGTGATGTTTGATCGCCAGCAAAAGATGTCTCCCACTTTCATTGTCAGGCTCATAAGCTTCACCCAACTCTAGAATTTTCTTTAGGACAATGTCTGGAAGCTACATTACCTCATCAACAAATTTGTAGACTGATCTCTTCATCTCTGTCTTTCTTCTAAACACTTCAAACCATTGATCTGAGTCACTATAAATCCATTGTACAATCTCTCTTGAATCTTCAGATGTGGTAGGAGGTTTATTGTTCTTTCTAGGAGGCTATTGATGAGAGGGAGCTGGGTGAGAGGATTTGGACTCTTTGGAAGGGGAGGAGAGTGATCTAGGAGGGTGAGAGGGAATTTGTTAGACAGAAGGAGGAGAGGTTGAGGGAGTAGTCTTGGGTTTCTTTTGTTTTCTTTCCTATGTTTGAATGTCTACCCTTCATTTAGAGCTTATCTTCTTCAGCCTCTCTTCTTCTTCCTTTTTCACCTTTATGTAGAGGGCTTACAGGTTCATGAAGTTCATGGGACCCAGCCTCTTACCACTCTCACCTCTTGCCTTTAGGAAGTCGATCATGACCTTCCTTTCTTCATGAGTTCTTAAAGTAAAGGGAATGGCTTTCCTAGATATTCTTCAGCCTGGCTTTTTCTTCTTCTTCAGCCCTTTTCTTCTTGGCCAGTTCTCCTGGTTGACCCGTAAAGGCCCTGTAAATTTCTTTATTAGATAATTTCTCAAGTTAGGCTACATCCTTACTTTGAGAAGTTAGAACTTCCATCCACTCCTCCCTCATTTCTTTTGCAAGTTCAGAATCAGTAATTCTGAACTTGTCTTCTTCAATTTTCTGCCTCTCTCTCTCTCTTCATCTTCTTTGTTTAGTTGTTCCTGCAGCTGGAGGGCTAGAGGTTCATCTTCTTTTATTTGTGAAGTTGTAGGAACTTAAACTTTTGTTCTATCCAATTTCCTTGCATGCAACTGGATCTGTTGTTCTCTGAAAAGCATGACAGCTTTTCTTTCTTGAGCTTTCTTAAACTCAGCCATCTCTTCTTCTTCTTTCTACTTCTTTCTTTTCTTCCTTTATCTTCTTTTCTTCTTCTTCTGTCATGATTCCATTCCCTTTGTCTTTATTGGATGCCTCTGCTTTAGCTTCATAGATCACAATAGCAGTTGTGGGAGTTGCTATTGAGACCTCAGCTTCAGCTTCATTGGAAATTTGAGGAGTAGACAGAAGGGGGGAAGCTTCTTCATCTTCACCTGTCATTTTTTTCCATTCTTCACCTGTCACTGTCTTCCATCCTGTCATTACTTTCCGTTCTTCCCTTCTTTTAGATTCCTCTTCTGTGTTCAGAATAACAGTTAGAGAAGAAGGAAGGGACAAGTCTGAATCAGAGTCATCCATTGCAATCCATCCCTTTTTCTCAAGAAAGGTTTTAACAATGAGGATCATTTCTTGACTTCTTTTGGAGTTTATATTGCAGATATGTGACCTTAATTCAAACACCTTGTAGAGGAAGTCTGGATTGAGGAGTAGGATTTCTTGAATATTGTTAATTATAAATGATGATCCATCACTCAAAAAGAATTGAAAACCTGAAGGCTCAGTGCTTGACCACCCATAAACTTCCAAGCCTCTAACCACCTCATTGTATAGGTATTTTCTTAAGCACAAAATATGTTTTTTAGTTAGGACCCTGCTTCTTATCAACCCCAGCTTTTGGTTTTGCCATTCTTCAGCTGCTCTTGAGGACTCTGCTTCTTCATCCTCAAGTCTTGGATAAGCCACCCTTTTTGCTTCTTCAAGAAACTTCTCAAACCGAGGCATATTGTCTTCACATATATCATGGAATCTTTCAATGGCAAGCCTAGCAGATAGATCCTTGGAAGTGTTAACACTTTCAGTCAGGTGTAGGGATAGGATTTCAAACAGATTTAGGTTATCCAAGATAAGCTCTTTGGCTCCAGCAAATTCCCAGCCAATCCAGAATCTTTTAAGGATGCCATCATACCCCATGCTATAATAGAGTCAAATTCCAAGTTGCGTGCAGTTAGTGGGAATTAGGGGGCTATGATCTGTCTTGATATGTTTGCAGCAGCTGGAAATAAAAGGAATGAAGGAGGCATTTCTTCAACTTCATTTTCAAACTCCATCTCCTCAGGGAGTACTTCATCTACAGCCCTGGCAACTAACTTCCATTCTTCAGAGACCTCTTCTTCTTCATCTCTGAGGGGCATCAGATCCTGGACTTGAACAAAGGCAGTCTGGAATAGTGTTCTTTGAAAGGCTGTCTGCTCTTGTATCCAATCCTCCAGACTATCAGTGTCATCTTCAGTTGTAATTTTCCCCCTTTTTGGTTGCATCAATGCATAGAGAGGGGTCTGTTTGAGTGCCCACTGATATAAGGGAAGGAGGAGTCAATGTTGGGCATTGATGGGTTTCATGCACAGAAACTTGGTGTCTTAGTTTTGACACTTCAGCTTCTAGCATAGCCACCATAGCCGTCAATTCCATATTTTGAAGTTTCAAATTGTCCTCATCCACATATGTGGAATCCTTGGAATTAGATGGGGCCTTAGGCCTAGCCTCTGCATCCCCACCACCCTGGTTTTCTTGGCTCCTGGGATTCCTCTCAGTGAAAAATATTTCAAAAGAAACATTTTCACTGTGAGTTTCCATGGTTGGGGACTTAGTGATGTTATCACTGTCCTCACTGTGAGTTTCCAGTAGTAGTGATAGCCCCTTCCACATTCACTCTATCAGTACTCCAAGAGTGAACCTTCTTGGGTGATGAACTTAGGCTGGGTACATTAACAGCCAAGTCAATCAGTTCCTTCGAGATAGTGGCAGTTGGAGAAGGTACATCATCTTGACTAGGTGCCTCTGCACTTAAGTTCAAAGAAGAGAGAAAGTGTGTGGGCTCATTGGAGTGTTCTATAGATCCGGGAGGTGATCTTGATCCGAATAGAGATATTTCCAAGGAAGTTTCCCTAGTAATTTGACTGTCCCTTTTGATATTATCATCAGAATTTTGTGATTATGGATGAGGGCTTATAGGTTGGGATTGGGCCCTTGAGACAAGAATAGAAGGATTCGTCTTGCTCTTCTTTCTTTTTCTGCTATAGATTACCTCAACTGTGGCCCTGTGTTCCAGTTGGGCTTGGAGAGTAGGGGTGATTAATTGTTGTACATGTGCACCCTCAGTAGGTTGCACAGGGGTTCGATCAAGGAAGCAGTTGTATGTTCAGGCTGTGAAGTGGAGGGTGTGGGATCAGTATCAACTGGGAGTGCTGAACTGTCACCCTGGGTACTTTATATGTTCATCATTGTAGATAACAATGGAACATTGACCTTTGAGAACTTTTCTGAAACAATTCTCATACTCTTAAAAATGTTATTTTTATGTCCCCCTATCATGTAGATTCTTGCATTTTTTGAAAGATCTTTTACTTCATTGTTAAAAACTTTCTGCAAGAACCTAGGGTACATATAGAAAGCTTGTTTTGCTCCTTCCTGAAGATTGTATCTTAAACCTTCGAAAATCAAATGAGAGAAATTGAACCCTTGCCCAGTTACCATACCATGAACAGCAGAGGCAAGAGCAGAGTTCAGCTGATTCCATCCACTCCTCTTTTGAGATATACATTGGAGAAGAGTGTGGAACAAAAACTTCCAAGGAGGGCCCAGCAGTGCCTTCTCGATTGTGTACTCCTGTTGATTTCCAGTGTACCCTATGCATACAAAGGTCCTCATATACTCATTCTTGGTGTACGAGTTGGCGGCACCCTCGTCTTGAAGCTTGATATGTTTTCTGAGTGTAGCTTCGGAGATGATTATGTCTTTGCCGTCTACTTTGGCTTTGACTTGCGGAATCCCCTCTTCGGTTGAGTAGACGGTTGAGTTCAAGAAGTCTTCCATATGGGATGTATAGATTGTGGGGTTAACGGTCAGAGCAAAGTGTAGTTTTGATCGACACAAAAATTCGATCATATCATCGAACCCTTCGCTTTCTTACCCTTGACAAGATACGCCGTTAGATTGTGGTAAGTTGAGAACTTGTCATTTGGGTTGTCGATGTCAACGTTCGCCATTGTGGAAAGGTTTGGAGGGAAGGATGAACCTTTTGAAAGTTGGTTAATATGGGGAAGCTTTGAATGCTTGAGTGAGAGAGAGAAAAGATGAAGGTTAGGTTAGAATTGAATGTGAAGTGGTGAAGGAGGGAATTTGATTTTGTTATAACGGCAAGAGTGGATGAGCACAAGTGGATGAGCAATGCTGGCGTGTACTGTACAAGCCTTTTACTTTTCACTGTCTTACAGCTGTAACACACTGTAGCAGTCATGGTAAAGACTGAAAGTAGTTTTTACAGCGGGTAAAAGTTAATTTGGACTCATTTTTACCCATCAGCAGCAAACTTGGTGGCTACGGATGGTTAAGTCTATCAGCTGCAAAACTTGGTTGCTGTTGATGGATGTAATGGTCCGCAGCAAGGATGTTGCTGCTGATTGCCTTAAAGCTATCCGTAGCAAACTTGTTCCTACTGATAACTTAAGGCAGTTAGCGGAAAATTCTTTGCTGCTGATGACTAAACCTATCAGCAGCAAAAATGTTTGCTGCTAATCATTTATTTTTCAGAAGACTTTATTTACAACAAAAGAAAGACAAACACATTTATTTTTAAAGTTTTCAGAGAAAGATTTTAATCAAAGTTCATTAAGCCAATGGATTAAACTAAATATCTGAATCTAGCTTCATCAAAGGCTTTTGTGAATAAGTCAGCATACTGCTCATTGGTATGAACTTTGGTTAAAATAATTCTCCTTTTCTCAGCTTGATCTCTAATAAAATGATACCTGATGTCAATGTGTTTAGTCTTGGAGTGCTGCACAGGATTATTTGTAATTGATATGGCACTCTTGTTGTCAATGTGAATGGGAGTTTCCATGAAAGTCACCCCATAATCCAACATTTGATTTTGTATCCAGATGACTTGTGCACATCAACTTGAAGCTGCAATGTATTCTGCTTCTGTTGTAGATGTTGATACACATGTTTGCTTCTTGCATTGCGATGAAATCAGTCTTCCACCCAGAAACTGGCATCCTCCTGATGTGGATTTTTTGTCCAAGTTGCATCCTCCATAGTCACTATCAGTGTATGCATATAAGTTGAATTTATCATTCTTAGAGTACCATAGCTCAAGTCCCGGAGCTCCCTTTAGGTAACTAAAAATTCTCTTGACAGCTTGGGGGTGTGAGTTCTTTGGAGCTGCTTGAAATCTTGCACACAGACATACTGCAAACATGATATCTGGTCTTGATGCAGTTAGATACATGAGTGATCCAAGCATTGCCCTATACTAATGTTGATCAGTGTCTTGACCATTTTTGTCTGGGGACAGTTGATAGTTAACTTGCATAGGAGTTCTTGCAGCAGAGCAATCAGCCAGTTTGAATCTTTCCAAAAGGCTTCTGACATATTTGGATTGACTGATGAAGATTTCATTTGGAACTTGTTTAACTTGGAGACCCAAAAAGAAATTTAATTCACCCATTGAACTCATTTCAAACTTTGAGTGCATTAGGATCTCAAAATCTTTGCATAACTTCTTCCTTGTTGATCCAAATTTGATATCATCTACATATATTTGTACCAGTAGGATTTCTCCCCTTCATCTTTGATAAACAAGTTCTGATCAATGGCACCTCTTCTGAAATTGTTGCTGAGTAGATATCCTGACAGGGTCTCATACCAGGCTCTTGGAGCTTGATGCAGGCTATAAAGAGCTTTTTCTAACTTGAACATTTTGTTAGGATGTGCAGGATCTACAAAGCCTAGAGGTTGTCTGACATAGACTTCTTCACTGATCTTCCCATATAGAAAAGCACTTTTGACATCCATCTGATAGACAGTGAAGCTCTTTGATGCAGCATATGCTAAGAAGATTCTGATAGTCTCCAGTTTGGCAACATGTGCAAATACTTCATCATAGTCAATTCCCTCTTCCTAAGTGTAGCCTTGAGCTACAAGTCTAGCTTTGTTCTTGACTACAATCCCTCTCTCATCTTGCTTGTTTATGAAGACCCACCTTATGCCAATAGCAGTTTGACCAGGTGGCAGATCAACTAGGGTCCACACTTCCTGTCTCTTGAATTGCAGCAACTCTTCTTGCATTGCTTCAATCCAACTGCTGTGTTGTAAAGCTTCATATACCTTCTTTGGTTCCATTTGAGATAGAAAGAAAGAGTACAGGCATATATTGGCCTCATGATATTTGCTTCTTGTTTAAACTCCTTGTTGAACCTGGCCAATGATATTTTCTAATGGATGTTCTTTGTTGATTCTTTGTATTGGAACAACATCCATCTGAATTGCTTGCTCAAGATTGCTTTGATTTTGATCTGGAATATCTTCATTCATTGTAGAAGAGTCTTCAACATCAGCAGCATCATCAGTTACATTTTCCTCATCAGCAGCAGATACCTCTATGCCAACTGCAGAGTTGTCAAAGTTCTTATTTTGATTTTCATGCTCAAAGAGGCTGCTGCTGGTAACATTTGAGAAGCTTATTCTAGCTTCACTTGCTTTAATGGCTTCTTCAACAGATGGAGGATCAATGGATGGTCTTTTAATTCTTATAGAGGGACCATTGAATCCCAATATGTATTCTACATTCCACCTTTGCTGACTCTTCAACTATTCTTGTTCTGGAGTTAAATACTCTGTAGGCTTTGGATTGAGATGAATAGCCCACAAAGTATCCTTCATCTGATTTGGCACCGAATTTTGTAAGAACATCACTAGTGATGAGAATAGTGGATGGACAACCGAAAGGTTTCAGAAAACCAGTGTAGGGAACTCGGTTGAACCACCTTTCATAGGGTGTTTTGTTGAGAGGTTTGACAATGAGAACCATATTTTGCACATAGCAAGCTGTGCTAACTGCCTCTGCCTAGAATGTAAGAGGCAGTTTTGAGTCAACCAGCATGGATCTGGCAGATTCAATCAGGGTTCTGTTTCTCATTTTAGCAACTCCATTTTGTTGAGAAGTTCTTGGAGAATTGTATTATCTTTGAATTCCTTTGCTCTCACAAAAACAGTTCAAGGTTTGGTTCTTAAATTCTGTACCTTGATCACATTTTATGATTTTGACTTTCTGATTTCTTTGATTCTCAACCCTAAGAATGTAGGATTTAAGAATTTCAGCAGTTTCATATTTTGTTCTCAAGAAGTATACCCATGAGAATCTGGTGTAGTCATTAGTTATCACCAGACAGTATGACTTCCTGCCCATTGACATGGCATTTGAAGGACCAAAGAGATTCACATGCAGCAGCTGTAAGGAGTGTCATTTGAATTCAATGTCTTAGGCTTGTGAGAACTTTTGTGTTGCTTCCCCTTCAAGCATGCTATGCAGTGATCTTCAAGCTAGAATTCCTTATCAGGGAGTCCTCTGACAAGATTTTCTTTGACCAACTTGTTGATGGTTTTAACATTAACATGACTCAATCTCCTATGCCATAGAGCAGATTCATTAACTAATGTCTAGGATAGAAAACACGATACACTACCAAATGGAGTGACCTCATTCATGTCAAGAACAAATAGATTATCTTCACTTTGAGCAGTCAGCAAGATCTTCTCTGGAGGAGGTTTACTCAGCCCAGGGGAGAGCACAAAACATTCTTTATCTGTGAAAAGCATCCAATGCTTCGGATCACAGATTTGAGACACACTCATGAGATTGAACTCTAATTCTTTTACGAAGTTCACCTTTTCAAGACTCATTCTTTCATTAGACACAGTTCCTTGTCCAGTTATAGATTCTCCTTTTGAATCACTCCCAAAGGAAACATACCCTCCATAGAAGTTTCTGAAATTTGAGAGGATGGATATATTGCCGGTCATGTGACTGGAACAACCACTTTCTACAACCTAGGTGTTATCCTTGTTACCTGGTTGTCCCTACACATAAGAAAGATCTAGTTAGAGGGAGGGACCCAAGAATGTTCAGACTTGGGTGAGTGTGTTTTAAGACCAAAATCATCACTATGCTGGCACTCAATAGATCCAATGATAATACTTTGAGAGGATGAAGGTGTGGACTTGGCTTTCCATTGTTAGATTAATTTTACAGACCTTTTTACTCTATCAGCAGCAGATGTGGCTTTGGCTGCTGATAGTTCTTTCTGGATTTTAAGATTTGCTGTTGATGGTTTTTGACTGATCAGCAGCAAACTTGGTTGCCGCTGGCTTTGGCTAATCAGCAGCAAACTTGATTGCTGCTGATGGTTTTGACTGATCAGCAGCAAACTTGGTTGCTGCTGTAACATTTCTAATTTTTTATGTCTTCATTTTAGAACAATAAATCACGTTTGAATTCAAATCTTAGCAAATGGTTATATTAGACCCTAATTATCAACACAAATTCATAAATCCCACCCCATATTTATTATAGAATCCCTATATATAAATATTTGGACATATGTGTAAATATATACATTATACATCATACAAGTACACATACATACGTAATAAACAAGTGATCCAACTCAATGGTTTGAACCTCTAACGATATTGAACCCCCCCAAGCCTTGAACCCCACCTTGGTGGTGACCTTGAATCGCAAATTTAGACCAAGGCCAAAGCAAAACCGCCTGTTTGACTTTTAAAAGTCAAACCGGGCCAAATTTTCACAATCCAAGCCTCAATTTCGATCCAATCAAGCCCTACGAATTCCTATCTCGTGTGCAAGCAACAATCATTCCAACCAAGGCCCAATCAACAAGCAAATTCGATCAAACTAGCGGGCAGATTCAAATTCGAATGGATTTGACTTTGGATACTCAAATCCATATCAATCTGCAATTAATTCATGAAATCAACGCGTCCTAATCCCGAAAATCACTCGCAAGCAAATCCCGAGTGTACCTGGACCTGTATCAAGACTCAATTCAACTCCAATTCGGCGAATTAACGCGTAATCAAACCCCGCAAAAACCTCACGGTCAAACCAACACCGGATCGATTAATACGGATGAAATTAGACAAATTAAATCACTCAAACACCCTTGTATACATCCACACAAACTCTCCCAGCCTGTAGACAAACCGCATTCCGCCTCTAAAGTCCCGTCGATCACGAGGAACAGCCGAAGCAAACCCGTAGCCGTCCGCGTTCGTGCCTCAATTAATTCGAGTAAGATTGGTATCATTAGACTCATAATCAAGCCCTGAACGATAACCCCTTATAAATTCGAGTTAACATAACCCATCGAAATCGATCGGGATTAGGGTTCGTGACCGTTGCTCGAAGTTTGATTTGGGGAAATCGGATGGTTCGATTTTAAGCATTTTAAACTATTTTGTTCTTGTTATGACCAGCGAACCACCCCGGTCCTACTGGTTAAGACAATGCACCATCGGACCTGGTTGTGTGGGTTCGAAACCCACAATCCGCACCTATCCAGCTTTGTTTTGCGCGTTTTCCCGTGACCGGCCCGGCCATCTTTCCTTTATCTGTTAATACGTATCCGGTCGAGATTTGTACAAGGGTTGGGCCACTGGTCCAGTGGTTAAGCATGTAAACACCCACAGAATCCACCCGGGTTCGAACCGGGTGGCATTCTTTATATTTTTAAATCATTCTTAAAGCATTTTTAATTTATTTAAAATTATATTTATAAACCTAATATCTTTTAGAACGTAATGCCTCGATAAATTATCACTTTAAACATAAAACCACTATTTTTATAAATGTAATTTTGTAGAATCCTATTATTTGTTGATGTTTCTTGATATATTTTACTAAAGATTATACATATTAGGGTTTTAAACCCTGTTTGGATCATAAAATGTTTCTATATATATATATATATATATGTATATATACATTTCTATATTTCCTTAAGGGAATATGCTACTTTAAATAAATTATGAATTCATTTTTACAACCCACTCAGAGTTTAGATTAATTGGTGCAATATCTTGTTTTTATATATTAATATTTACAACACATTTTGACACATTTTCATAAATAAATAATAGAGAAATTTATTTATTTAATCAGTTGTGCAAAGTAAGTCACTCACTAATAACTTTGAAACTTACATTTTTTTTATTTAAAACTCTTATTCAAATACTAACACAAAACACATTCCTTACACGATGTAACATAAACCCTCTGTACAAGTCCTTATACTCATATCCAGTAAAACCCTAGACTTTCTTTAGACTTTGTACACAACACTAATACAAGTTCATACAATTCACTCTAGGTCAAGTCTGCAATTGCAAAATCACTCGCGAGACCTATTGCTCGTGTTATCTACATAATTGATACAAGTGAGTTTTACATAGCCCCTTTTTCACTATTTTTACATTTTGGGGTGAAACATGATCACAACTTACAATGATTTACAGAAACTACACAATACAAATCCACTTTACAATTTGTGTGCAATTTGAGCTTGTGCTAGGTGTGTTAACTACTTATTTGCAATTACATGTACAATCATTAACTAATCAAGCCGACGGTTAACAATGATAGATCTATTGAGTCTGACAAACCCACCCAGATTGGGGTGATTGTTACCGACAACACAATTTTCGCATGCTAGTTACAAAGGTTTGATTGTACTACCTGGTTACACAATAGTAACTCCCCATAAATGCCTTGTTAATCATGACTTGTATGGATTTGTTTACACACAATACTTTGATACTATTTAGAGTCAAATCCTATGTATGCTCATCAACTTTTTAGTTGACCTCATTTTCATCATGTTTCAGGTACAAAAGTTTGAGTTGATCAAGTTGCTACACTTAGGTTGTGGACCTAGTTAATTGAAATAAATGGACATGTTATGTAAATTCAAGTATTCTTGTATTGTCGTATTTGGAAATTGTGAATGGAAATGTAACGTTTTAATATATTGAATTTTAGTCAACCATGTGCTCATGAACAGTCTACATGTCCCGCCCCGACGTTTCCGCCGTCGGTTGGGGTGTGACAGATTGGTATCAGAGCCAGGTTATAGGGAATTAGGTTATTAGACACTCTTGACATAGACTATAACCTTAGGGCACCCATACTATGTCATGCTACTATATGCTATATGATTACTTCTTATGTGAATATTCCTACATGCTATCATTAGTAATTACCCTACATGATACAATATTTAATAAATTATGTGTCACACTGCCTGATAACTTTTATGCTATATTCATGCTATCTATTTCATTCATTTAAGTGCTATCCTAAGTTTTAACACACACTTATACACACTTAGCCTTTCATGCACCCTTAAACTCACACATATAACGTCACCATCTCTTGTGATCTAAATCTAAACTATTGGGCCCAATGCCCATTAATAATAAACAAGAAGCTCACTTACCCTTCAAGAAGAACAAGCCAACTACAACATATAAGCCTCACTTTCGGGCCTCAAAGCCCAATCCACAAGAATTCTCATCATGACCATTAGCCCAACAATAGTGTTATTAATACATAATGGCTGGAAGAGTGTGTAGGCCCATGAGGGATTCTGGCTAAGGAAAGATAGGGTACTTAAGTGTGTCCTAGTGACCCACCCCTCTTTCTTGGGAATTCTCCTCAGGGATACATTGCTTATAGGTCAAGTATATTTCTAAAATACTATTGTGAAGGCTCGGTGTTATGACTAGTCAAACTCTAAACTTATGAGAACTCCTATGTCTAACACTCCATATTTCATTATCACTTACAACCTTTTATTGTTTTCTGCTAGACATGGACTCCTACTCTCCTCCCTCCCCGGTATACCGTCCCGGAGGGGAGTCTGATTGGGAAGAAGACGTCGGGACACCCGTGTATCGGTCATCAACACCCCCAACTGCTAGACCAAGGTTTGATGTAAGGACAGATTGGAACACCGGCCCAAGGCTTCGAACACCTGGATCATCCGCACCCAGAAACCCGTATCAGACACCCCATCTCCACAATCAGTTACCACCCCCACTAAGAGACCCATATCTAATGCCCGACCCGTACCATCCTAGCCCTTGGGTAAGGCATACCACGGCACCCACTAGTGTTATGGGAATCCCAACCAACGACATTCACCAATATGTAAGGACCTCAGAATTAGAGAGGCAAAGGATGGAGCAAGAGATAATACACGACTTGCAAGGACAAAGAATGGATAGCCTAGCAAACCAATTAGGGTACCAAAAGGAGTTAATCTCCATCCTCGAAAAAGAAATACTGGAGAATCGCACAGAAACAGCTAGAGCTGAAGCTAGATCGGCTACCCGAGTGACCATAGCGGTGCTCGTCTTGGGAATTATCTTCCTTCTAGTGGAAAGCTACCAGAGACGTTAACAGAAATTTTTATTTATTGTCTTTAAATTTTCAGTTTAAGAATCATTTCCCTATGTTTTGAGTAATGTTTAACATTACAGTATTTAATAAATTTTATATATTCCAACTCTAAAGTTATTATTCATTGATTTGACATGTTTAGTGTGAATTACACCCATCATATTTTCATCAGAATTTCCCAAGTATCACCTTATTCATTCAATACGATTTAGTACACTACCGGCAATCTCATTCGTAAACGAATCATCCTATTATTGGATTTAAACAAGCTCATTATTTTTGTTCAAACCAAACGTTTATCAAACTTTAGAGAGTATCAGAATTATAATTTTTTCCATAAACATTTTCACTGGTAAGAGAACTTAACACAACCTATTTTATAAAGATATTATTTTCTCCGCATTAAAGTAATCATTTCTAAATCTTGGCTAAATTAATATACAACTACTTGTTTGGCCATTAATTCCTTCTAAAAACATTCTTCTTATAATAATTGAAAATTTTAATAAAAAAGGTTTTTTTATAGATTGTCCAATTATTTAGATTATTCAACTCATTAGTTTCACTACTTTATTTATCTACAAACAAGAACAAATTACAATCACCTACATACAAACCAAAATCAGTTATTCGTAAACACATTAATCAGAATACTTGCAGAGCCTCCTCGTTACCTTTCACTTGCCGCTTCAAGAGACGATCCATACCGCGTAGAAGTTAACCATCCTAACAAACCTCAACAAGATTTAAAGGGCTAGAACCTGACTACCACATTATACATGAATGCTAAACAACACGCTTCTCCACAACACTCGATCACATACAAAACTCGTTAGTATATGTTACGCACAAAATCCAATAACTTACGTATACACATTCACAAGATATACAACACGATCACATAATACATGAAACTTAGTTATTTTCAATGTATCCAATACTACACTGACTACATAATACAGGGAACTTGATTATTTACAATACACGCCCTGCTGGATTGATTATAGAATACATGAAGCATAGTTGTTCGCAATATACACTAAATTGATCACATGATACATAACAATTGATTGTTTGATATACAATACTTGATGGATCACATTGAACGTGAAACTTATTCTGGTTACCAAGTACATGATACTATATGATACTGAGTTATTAAACGCCATACATGAAATTCATTTCTTATAATACACATGACACTATGTTGCTTACAGTACACATGATAGCTTATACATGATGCTAAGTGGTTTACGTTACACATAAAACCTATTTGAATACAAGCTACATGACGCTAGATCATACATGAGACTTGTGTGTTTACATTAAACATGAAACTAAGTTGCTTACAATTGTTACAATTTATTGATCACAATATACATGAAGTATGGTCATACACCTTGTTCACCAAACTTGAAAATCCTAACACATTGAGACAACTCGGGGTATGACGTATTCTTGTTCAAACACAAGTAAACTATGGGGCCTTAGGTAACACTACTTTATTATCCTTTAGTTGTTAACTGACTTGCCTATTTAAGGATATAGTTACTTATTAGCAACTCATATGTGAAAGCAATATACATGAACTAAGTGAATTTGTGCCCCCTCTTGATCTGCACACAACAGAAGGATCTATACGGACCATACGATGATTTGAGTAATTACGGGTGCACACGGAATTATAAAAATCAGCGCATGGAAAACATAGTGAATTTTGTTGTGTGTTGTGACCTAAAACCTATCGTGATGTATAACAATGAAACTAATGTAATATGAAAAGGAGATGGTGGATACGCCGATGGTACTTCTTATATATAAGTGCTCTATCATATTATCAGAAGTAACGTTGTTCGTGTCACGTGAAGTTTTGACCTAGATCAGTAGTTGTGAAATGCCTCATCCACTAACAATTCTTGAGCACATTAGACTACATCTTAAACAAACCCTAATCATAAATTTCCCATCAATCCCATTCCACGCAATATATTTCATACTTAGAATCCTAAACACCATTCGACAGTTCCTTCTTAAATACATTTCAAAGCTAAATTCATTATCATCATTCATACCTGATCCTGAATATCAAAATCTGTGTCTTGTCACCAGTTATACTCCTTAAACCAACCGTCATAACACAATGAGAACCCAAAACTCTCACTTTTTTCCTGATTTAGTAGATTACACTAGCTAAATTTCGGGACGAAATTCCCTCAACATGGGGATACTGTAACATTTCTAATTTTTCATGTCTTCATTTTAGTACAATAAATCACGTTTGAATTCAAATCTTAGCAAATGGTTATATTAGACCCTATTTATCAACACAAATTCATAAATCCCACCCCATATTTATTCTAGAATCCCTATATATAAATATTTGGACATATGTGTAAATATATACATTATACATCATACAAGTACACATACATACGTAATAAACAAGTGATCCTACTCAATGGTTTGAACCTCTAACGATATTGAACCCCCCAAGCCTTGAACCCCACCTTGGTGGTGACCTTGAATTGCAAATTTAGACCAAGGCTAAAGCAAAACCGCCTGTTTGACTTTTTAAAGTCAAACTGGGCCAAATTTTCACAATCCAAGCCTCAATTTTGATCCAATAAAGCCCTACGAATTCCTATCTCGTGTGCAAGCAACAATCATTCCAACCCAGGCCCAATCAACAAGCAAATTCGATCAAACTAGAGGGCAGATTCAAATTCGAATGGATTTGACTTTGGATAGTCAAATCCCGTATCAATCTGTAATTAATTCGTGAAATCAACGTGTCCTAATCCCAAAAATCACTCGCAAGCAAATCCCGAGTGTACCTGGACCTGTATCAAGACTCAATTCAACTCCAATTCGGCGAATTAACGCGTAATCAAACCCCGCAAAAACCTCAAGGTCAAACCAAAACCAGATTAATTAATACGGATGAAATTAGACAAATTAAATCACTCAAACACCCTCGTATACATCCACACAAACTCTCCCAGCCTGTAGACAAACCGCATTCCGCCTCTGAAGTCCCGTCGATCACGAGGAACAGCCGAAGCAAACCCGTAGCCATCCGCGTTCGTGCCTCAATTAATTCGAGTAAGAATGGTATCATTTGACTCGTAATCAAGCCCTGAACGATAACCCCTTATCAATTCGAGTTAACATAACCCATCGAAATAGATCGGGATTAGGGTTCTTGACCGTTGCTCGAAGTTTGATTTGGGGAAATCGGATGGTTCGATTTTAAGCATTTTAAATTATTTTGTTCTTGTTATGACCAGTGAACCACCCTGGTCCGACAGGTTAAGACAATGCACCATCAGACCTGGTGGTGTGCGTTCGAAACCCACAACCCGCGCATATCCGGCTTCGTTTTGCGCGTTTTCCCGTGACCGGACCGGCCCTCTTTCCTTTATCTGTTAATACGTATCCGGTCGAGATTTGTACAAGGGTTGGACCACTGGTCCAGTGGTTAAGCATGTAAACACCCATAGAATCCACCCGGGTTCGAACTGGGTGGCATTCTTTTTATTTTTAAATCATACTTAAAGCATTTTTAATTTATTTAAAATTATATTTATAAACCTAATATCTTTTAGAACGTAATGCCTCGATAAATTATCACTTTAAACATAAAACCACTATTTTTATAAATGTAATTTTGTAGAATCCTATTATTTGTTGATGTTTCTTGATATATTTTACTAAAGATTATACATATTAGGGTTTTAAACCCTGTTTGGATCATAAAATGTTTCTATATATATATATATATATGTATATATACATTTCTATATTTCCTTAAGGGAATATGCTACTTTAAATAAATTATGAATTCATTTTTACAACCCACTCAGAGTTTAGATTAATTGGTGCAATATCTTGTTTTTATATATTAATATTTACAACATATTTTGACACATTTTCATAAATAAATAATAGAGAAATTTATTTATTTAATCAGTTGTGCAAAGTAAGTCACTCACTAATAACTTTGAAACTTACATTTTTTTTATTTAAAACTCTTATTCAAATACTAACACAAAACACATTCCTTACACGATGTAACATAAACCCTTTGTACAAGTCCTTATACTCATATCCAGTAAAACCCTAGACTTTCTTTAGACTTTGTACACAACACTAATACAAGTTCATACAATTCACTCTAGGTCAAGTCTGCAATTGCAAAATCACTAGCGAAACCTATTGCTCATGTTATCTACACAATTGATACAAGTGAGTTTTACATAGCCCCTTTTTCACTATTTTTACATTTTGGGGTGAAACATGATCACAACTTACAATGATTTACAGAAACTACACAATACAAATCCAATTTACAATTTGTGTGCAATTTGAGCTTTATGTTTGAGTGCTAGGTGTGTTAACTACTTATTTGCAATTACATGTACAATCATTAACTAATCAAGCCGACGGTTAACAATGATAGATCTATTGAGTTTGACAAACCCACCCAGATTGGGGTGATTGTTACCGACAACACAATTTTCGCATGCTAGTTACAAAGGTTTGATTGTACTACCTGGTTACACAATAGTAACTCCCCATAAATGCCTTGTTAATCATGACTTGTATGGATTTGTTTACACACTATACTTTGATACTATTTAGAGTCAAATCCTATGTATGCTCACCAACTTTTTAGTTGACCTCGTTTTCATCATGTTTCAGGTACAAAAGTTTAAGTTGATCAAGTTGCTACACTTAGGTTGTGGACCTAGTTAATTGAAATAAATGGACATGTTATGTAAATTCAAGTATTCTTGTATTGTCGTATTTGGAAATTGTGAATGGAAATGTAACGTTTTAATATATTGAATTTTAGTCAACCATGTGCTCATGAACAGTCTACATGTCCCGCCCCGACGTTTCCGCCGTCGGTTGGGGTGTGACAACTGCTGATGACTCAGATTTGTTCTTCATGTTTTTAGGCTAAAATTGATCAGTAGCACTCCTGATTGCTTCTGACTGTTCAATGACAATTACTTGCTTCTCCTTCTTTACCTTACTGTTGAAAGTGGGTTTTTCTGTAGGAGTTCTTCTATAGACCGGCTTCTGTCTAGGAAGGATCTTGATTGTTGTTGCTGATGATTGAGAGAGCTGGTTGAATGGATTGAATTTACAATTTGAAGCAAAGTGATCTGATTCACCACATATGATGTAAGATTGTTGAGCTTTTGGGATCTGGTTCCTTGGTGGAGAGAGAGATTTTCTGAAATGAGTTGTTTTTGCTTCATAGCTTCTTACCTTCTTGTTCTTGTTTGTTTTCTCAAAGGCTTGTTGCTTGAGATTTCGTTACTGCTGAAGGTAATAGAAGCAGGTGCTTGCAGTATGATTGTATTTGCCACAAACAAAACATTATTTAACAATTTTGTCCCTTTGAAAGTACACATAGTCCTTTCTTTTGAATAAATCTTTGAAATTCCAGGGATGAGTTTTGTTATGTTCAAAAGTAGCTTCCTCTAATGTTTTCTGAACATATGGAGTTCTCTTTCCAGGTGAATGACAGATGTCAAACACCTTTCTTGGTTGGTTGGCTTGGTGGTTTGTGGAGGTTGAGGATTGTCCCTTTTCAATAATCAGCTTTCTTCCTTCAGGAGGATAGCTGATTTTGATTTGCTTGGTGAGTTGAGTTACTGGTATGGAAAGAATAAAGGGACTTGGACCATTTGTTTGAATTACTCTACCAGATTTGGTGGTTTTTAGAATTACCTCATTGGTAGGGAGTAATGGGGGCTTCACTGGTTTCAGTGGATTCTGAGAAAGTGGACTCAAATTCAGTTGAGGTATTGCATTCTTGCACAACTGTTTCTTCCTTGGAAGGATCAAGGTTTCGGTTTGCATGGTCAATGTTTATGAGATTGAAGTTAGGTTCATGGATGGCTACATAGTCAGCAGGTGGTGGTACAGATTTGTAAGTCTTCTCAGCTTGATACCCAAGACCAGCAGTCACCTTCTCATGAATTTGAGCATCCAAAAGTCTTTGCAGATTTTTAGATGCAAATTCATATTTGTCAACAGGAACCTTTTGTTCTGCCAGCTCAGCTCTTGTAGCTTTTAGCTTAACCAATATATCATCAATCTGAGTTTCAAGATTTGTTTGTTCATGTTTTAATGATGAAATTTCTTTCTTTAGACAGTTAATCTTTTCTTTGTAACTATTTTCAACCTTTTTGAATTCAGATTTCATTTGATGAAACTCTTCATTTTGATCTATAAGATTTTGGTTATGCTTTCTATATCCTAGAACCTTATCAATGCAAGCTTGAGAACAGAGATGTTCGTATACTTGAGGCGGTATCTCCTTGGTGTCTACCATGAGAGCTTGGTTGTTAGCTGTTGGTTCTTCATATTGAAAACTCTAGTCAAAATCAGTTGTTCCCACTTGTTGAGTTGCACAAGCTACAGTTTAAGCAGGAGGAGTGTTTTGACCTGCCTGACTTTGATGTGTCTGTCTTGGCTGTGCAGCAGCTGGGTTTGCCTTTGGTGCTTTACATTCTCTAGCAAAATGGCCAAGTTTATTACAATTGTAACATCTTAGCTTGATTTTGTCCAACCCAACTCTAGTGTTAGAGTTGTTACTTGGAATAGGTCTTCCAGTTCTAGAGTAGAACCTTTTAGCTCTAAGAGATAACATAGAATAAGAGTGTTGTGTGTCCACTTCTTCTAGGTCATCTGGATGAAAATACTCCAGATCTTCTCTGATAAATGACATATTGTTTGGGTTTTCAGAGACAAATGTAGCAGAGTTATTTTGAGGTGGAGCTTCAAGGAGAAAAGGTGAGTTGCTAGTTTGTGAGTTGGGAGTTTGCGGATGGGAAACAATGGGAGGATAGTACTTGCTTGAACTTGGAACTGAGTGGTCAGAGTGTAGTGCAGAGGAAGTGGTGGATGATGAGGATGAGGATGAGGATGAATGATGTAGGTCCTTTCGTGTGTGTCGGATCGTTGCATGCAAGTGGTCTACTAGTCGGACCGGGTGCGGAATACCCGTGACTAGGCGGAGAGTCTAACTAAAACAAAGTAAACCAACACGAGAGTCACAATAAAAACTCTTTCTATTATAAACACTCGACGGTTACAGAGAGAATACAAATTGCGTACGTAACAAACTGAGTTCGTCTAAGATATGAGTTCTGCGTGCTTATCCTCTAACCAAACCTATTTATACAGACCTGATGCTTGCGCACTTAGCAAATGCGCATGACCAAATGCTCTTGCGTACTTATCAAGTACGCATGGGTCTTCCTGCGTACTTGCTAAGTACGCAGGAGCTTTCTCCTGCTCACATGTAAGTGCGCAAAACACTTAGAAGAAATGCAACATACACTATGTAAAAGTAAATACAACTCGATAAACTATTACATAACGACTCTTACATACAAAGACAAATTACAGACATAAGAAATACAAACTAAGACTCTATCCAGAGTGTTGTCACAGGAAAGTGCATCAACAAACTCCCCCTTGACAACAGCTTGGGATCTTCATCGTCTTCAGTCTTCAATCTTCATTCTTCACAGCACTGGTTCCTTAGCTTCCATCTTCTTTTTGTAATCAAGACAGAACTTGATCAACTTGTCGTATTTGGCAGAAAGAAGCTTCGTCCAATCGTCAGTGTGGATGCAATACTTGTCGGCTAGTACCTTCAGATCGTTCACAGAAAAGTTTATGAAGCAGACTTCATCAAATATCCTGATCACTTCCTTTTTCACCATGTTTCCACTTGCTGACTTACCTTTACCCATAACCACAGCCTCGCCCGTTTTTGGATCAACGTACCAGTACCACATGTCACCAAGAATATCCTGAGGTAACTTGCTTAGGGGAATCTTAGTTTCACATTGCACCGGCTTGTATACCAAACTCTTTATGTGCTTCTTAGTCACAGGATGTACAGCGTGCTTATCCTTGACTCTTCTGGGCACTTGAGGCTTGAAGTATTCAAATTTCCCTGATCTTGCTTCCCGCTGTAGTGTTACCCACAAACCCATTGCTACTGCATGACTCGAGTGACTCAGCAGGTCGCGGTTTGCGAGGTTCACAAGGTCGTACTTCGGCAAAGAGTTGAACGCCTCACTGGTTGGTTTTAAGTATTGAACCCCCCCAGATCTTTTGATGGCGAACAACTGCTTGTCCTCCTCAAACCTAACAGCCAAGATCATACATGTAGCTCCGTGCTTGTCTGTGATGGACGTCTTTTGCCACACGGGAGCTGGACCCTTAGATGATGCAGAAGTCATGTCTTTATCTTTTGGTGCCTCGGGGTCCACAGGTGTAGGGTCGACTGGAAAGGCTTCAGTTGTAGCTTCAACATTACTTGCCATGTCAACTGAGCCTGTTTCGAGCAGAGATTCGAGCGATGGTACTTCAAAGATCTCACCATCCTCTAAGTCGTACTCTCCTTCCCCGTCGCCCTTGGGAATCTATATCACCACATCCTCATCTTCATCATTCCAGTCATCACCAGAGTCGATCTCTCCTTCTTCTAGATTGAAGGTAGCATCGATCTGTGCTTCTTTAGAGTAGTCAGGCTCTAGATATAGGATCTCATCATCAGATAAGTCCTTAAGTACTTCAGCCACTGACTTCCCTTTCTCACCACCACTACCAGATGTATCACCACCCTCTTGCTGATTAGACTCCCCCTCAGCCATTGGAACAGAAGAGATGGGCACAATCGCCAAAGCTTGGTGCTCACCTCCACTAGGACCGGCTTCAGGATCCTTGTCTTTATCATCATCCTTAGTCAAGTCGACTGGATGACAAGGCTCAGCACCAGTGGATTTATTTTCTTTCTCTTTATCCTTCTCTTTCTCTTTCTCTTTCTTTTTTTCTTTTTCTTTCTCCCCCTGAGCACCAAGCTTCTTGGGCAGTTCTTAAACTAATTTGACCATCGCTTCGTGCTCTTTTCTCTGCAAATCCATCCTTAGCTCAAGTGAAGTTCTGTGGCCTAGAATCATTTCATTGGTTTTCATCAGCAGCTCGTTCTGTGCCATAACATTCTTCAGTTGCTCATTTGTCCCTGTTCTCTGGCTGTGTAGAATCCTAACTTCATCGGCCAGGGAATTAATCTGTGCTTGTTGAGCATCAGACTCCTCCTTTAACTTTTGATTGGTCTTCAACAGTTCAGCAACTTGGGTCTCTAAGACATTGATCCTTGCATCATACGGATCAGAATGCCTAGATGATGAGGCTTCAGCATTATGGATGGGGGAGGAGAAGATTGTGTCAAAGTCAAACCCTTGTGAGAAATCACCATAGTTGAAGGGTTGACCTGACGGCTCAGTGGTGTGAGGTGGGTGTGGGGATGTAATGATGGGAGTGTTTGTTATGGTTGGGGTGATGTGACTGACTCCGTGAGAAGTGGAGTAGTCACCGTCACCTGGACGGTTGGAGTAGGGAGGGTCACCGTCACAGGAATCTCCTCTGTGATCGCTGTGACTGCCACATTATCTTGTACTAGTGGCCTTCTCCTCCTTCTGTACAGTTGCTGTGCTGGTGGGGTAGATGCTGACACTGGACTGTCAGCTGCAGGTTGTACTTGCTGCACAGTCGGGATCTCTACAACCCTGGGGATAGCAACCTTTTGCCTATCGCCCCTCTTCTTGTTGGCACTCTCTTGCCTTTGTCTTTGTAGAGCAGTGTCAGAGTCAGAAGTCGGCTCATATTCGCTGCTCGAGCTTTGTGGCTTTCTTTTAGAAGACGACGCAGGCAGGGTTACCTATGCCACTCTCCTCGGGTGTGCCTGGGATGGTGCGTCATCGGAATCAGAAGAATCTGATTCTGTTGCTTCTGAATCGGATTCCTCAGCACCACCATCACCACCTTCGTCATCACCTCCATCACTTTCATTCTCTTCTTCTTGTTGTTCATCAGAATCATCACTCATCTCTGGTGCCGAATTGGTACTATACCAATTCCAATCTTCTGGTGCGACATATGCTCCATTAAGCAGGTGGCCAAAGAGTTCAGTATGCACAGGGGTAGGATCTACACTGCCTGGCTTTAAAAACTGAGCAAATACTCTCTTGTCCACCCGTTTTACTTGCAGTCTCTCCCCGATAGCACGTAGGTTTGGCAATGCATCATCAATCAAAAGTTGCACAAACCTCGGGTACAATAGGAACCTAAACTTCTCTGCTGTATTAATCTGATCATTGATTGCTTTGAAGATGTAGCGAGAGAAGTTGTAGCCCCTATTAAGAGACAAGCCCACCATGGCTGCTGCAAGGTCATGACCCATGGCATCTTTCCCCGCTTTTCTGGACGAGATGCACACGATCATGATGTGGGCAAAATACAGCCATTGATCCAAAACCCACATCTTCTTGTAAGAGGCATAGTCCCTCGCTCCGACATATCCCATTCTATGCCTCCAACATCCATCCACATAGTAATCTGGATAGGATGTCGGGTTGGTAGCGAGGTCTCCGAACTGCAGAACCCTTCTTATTGTATCCTCAGAGAAAGCAATAGCCCGACCATCAACGGTAGCCCTTATGACATTAGGGGATACCGTGCAGTCGTGCTCTGCCGTCTCCCAGAATTGCTCCAAGTAAGGTCTTGAGACTGTTGGGTCAGCTGAGATTGCATAACTTATTTTTGATCGGTTCAAAAAGTCAATGATCTGCCGATACTGCAAAGCTGCCCCTTTCCACTCAGGTTGAGTGTTTGCTGACAAGTAGAACTCATCAGTGAATGCCCGAGCCATAGTCTGCAGAGACACACAGAAAACATAATCAGAACAACGTATGTTGTTGGAAACAAACAAACATGACATGGTATAGTAGGTACACTCTGAACAAAAATTTCAGACTTGAAAATTTTCCTAAGTGTTGGTCCTGCGCACTTAGCAAGTGCGCAGGCTTTTCCTCTTGCGTACTTAACAAGTACGCAGGAATTGCTTCTTGCGTACTTGCTAAGTGCGCAAGAACAACACTTGGCAAAAATTTCAGAATTTTTAAGAAAATCACAGATTGCTCAAAGACCGGGTCAAGTAGGTCGCCAATAGGTCGGAATCGAGTATGGGACCATTATTAACACCCATAACTACCAAACCACGACCAATTTCGACTTAAAAACGTCGCCCAATCCCACTGTCGATTAAAATTCCACTGACGGCAAGAATCGAGGACGAAATGGATGAATATGGAGTCGATTAAGAACCTTATTAGCATAGAAATGTCAATAAGTTACCCAAACAACCTCAATTTTACCCAAAATATTTCGAATTTAACCTAAAAATTTCTAAGTCAGAATCGGTCCAATGTCACGATTTAATGGATGGAAATCGCCTAGATTCTTACCAATGAGATGAAATGAGATGATGAAACTATGGACGGGATGAAAAAGTGGTTTAGACACACTTGATTTTGAGTTAAATTTGCAGAGGGAAGGTGATCGGTTTGAAAGCTTGAAACTGAAAGAATTTTCTAAGTGTCACTTTTATACCCCTTACTTATCGGTCGTGCATACTTGTTAAGTGCGCACGAGTTAACTCTTGCGTACTTACAAGTACGCAGGACTTAACCCTTGCGCATTTACAAGTGCGCAAGACTAACTCTTGCGTACTTGCTAAGTGCGCAAGGTTTACTTCGTGCGAACTTGACAAGTACGCACAAGCCTTAAGTACGCAAATTTGAAACTCAGATTTATGAAGATTTTCAGATCAAATAACGAACAAGATAAAAGTATTCAATCACGAGGTTTCAAATACAATTCATGAAGGTTAAACATAAAATATTTTTGGCTTTTCCTGATTAAACTTGAACAATGCATAAACTTAAAATCTTTTTGTTCTTTTCTAGATAGATATATACAAGTATTCACACCAACTATTTTTGATCAAAGACACGAGAAGAGGATCATATCAGGCTATCTTTTAGCAAAAACGATACAAAATAAACATCAAAGAATATGGGATCATGTCATGGATTACTCTTTATTCATACGTAATAAGCACATAAACAAGTAATTCAAGTTGACAATATTATAAGATTTGAAACTATACGCATCTTTGTATCATGTTCTTGTGTATTAAGGTATTAATTATAAGACATACAACGTGTACCCCACTGAAATGCTATTTTAACTTGCACTATCTCAAGGCATCTAAGATTTTTCCAATGATTTTCTAGATTTTCAGAATGAAGCTACATCTATTAGCACAGGAAAAAACAAGCAGAATCCATAACGATTATCGGGAATCATAAGATTCAGAATCGAGTGATTCATTTGTCTTGGTTTCATGTGATTTTCTTCTTTGAATATCGGGAGGATGATTCAAGATAATAGATATGGTGTTTGAATATCAGGTAAGGGGATCCAACTTTTATCTGGATTTGATTTCAATGAATCAGAAGTGATTCAAGGGTGAATACATGCTCAACGGTTAATGTAGAGACATGTCTTGATTCAATCTCTCCTTGCATACTTGTGAGTATGGGCAGTGAGATGAACCGCATTAATTGTGCTAACGACATAACCCGAAACTGATCTCAAAAGAAAATTATTGCCAAAATCTAACATCCTTTATCTGATAATGATCTTTTCTATTCTTTTACGCACACACGCTTGCAAACATGGGTTCAAATCAAGGTTGTAGTTTAGATTTAGTTTCCACACTACTAGTGATTCAAAGACGCATACAGCCTATTGACAATTCAAATTACTTGTAAATAAACAGATTAAAAACATAATAATTTAAACAATTAAGTAAACATGGCGCAATCATTTACCATATGAGCAGTCTATGGTGTTTAGATCATTTCTGATGTACTATCATTTCCTCTTTTCTCAAGTTAACTTTGAAATTTTCTCCATTTTCTATTTTGTTTTTAATTTTTGTAAAATATTTTAAAGACTAAAAGAACTATACAGAAAATTTAAAAGAATTAAAAATTTAACTTTCATGAATTGAATTGAGTTAAGAAAACTTAGTTTTCACTCAGGATTGAACATTCCTATCAAGTTGACAAGATGCTCAAAACGGGATCGATCAAATGCCTTTGTGAAAAGGTCAGCAAGATTGTCATCCGTGTGAACTTTTACAAGTTCAATTAAATGCTTTTCAGCACAGTCACGGATGAAATGATGGCGAATCTCTATATGTTTAGATTTGGAATGTTTCACAGGGTTATTTGTGATGGACATGGTGGCATTGTTGTCAATGAATAGAGGAGTTCCAGTGAAGTTTAAGCCGTAGTCTCTCAACTGTTGCTTAATCCACATTATCTGAGAACAATTGCTCGCTGCAGCAATGTATTCCGCTTCACAAGTTAAGACAGAAACCGTTGACTGCTTCTTACCCTGCCAGGAGACCAGTCTGTCTCCTAAGAATTGACATCCACTAGAAGTTGACTTTCTGTCAAGGTTACAACCGCCATAATCTGAATCAGTGTAGGCTTTGAAGTCGAATGACTGCTGCTTAAAGTACCAAAGACCTAATCGGGGTTTCCCTTTCAGATATCTGAAAATTCTCTTTACGGCTATCATATGTGACTCCTTCGATTGAGACTGAAACCTTGAGCACAAACATACAGCAAACATTATATCGGGTCTTGAAGCTGTGAGATACATAAGTGATCCGATCATCCCACGGTACAATCTATTGTCTACATCCTTTCCATCTTTGTCAGGATGCAAACCATGATTGACTGGGATAGGTGTTCCATAAGTACTGCTATCATTCATCTTGTATTTTGATAAGATGTCCTGCACATACTTAGTTTGATGTAGATAAATGTCACCCTCTCTTTGACTGACTTGCAGACCCAGGAAGAATGAAAATTCACCCATATTACTCATTTCAAATTTGGACTTCATCACCTGCTCGAATTCCCTACACATCCCTTCATTGGTAGACCCAAAAATGATGTCGTCGACATATACTTGTACAAGAAGAATGTCACCTCCTGCTTTCCTAATAAAGAGAGTTGAGTCAATCTGTCCACGGTCGAAACCATTAGACAGTAAATGCTTAGATAATGTCTCATACCATGCCCGCGGTGCTTGATGAAGACCATGAAGTGCTTTGTCGAGCTTATACACTTTATTGATATTATGCGGATCTTCAAAACCCGGAGGCTGAGTGACATAGACTTCTTCATGAACTTTACCATAAAGGAAAGCACTCTTCACATCAAGTTGATAGACCTTGAAGCCGACATATGTGGCATAAGCCAAGAACAGTCGAATGGCTTCAATTCTAGCAACTGGGGCATATACTTCCGTGTAATCCAAGCCCTCTTGCTGATAAAAACCCTGAACAACCAATCTTGCTTTGTTCTTCACAACAACATGACGATCATCCATTTTGCATTTGAACACCCATCTGGTTCCAATTGGCTGAAAGCCTTTTGGCAAGTCAACCAAATCCCACACATGCAAATTTTGGAATTGAGACAATTCATCTTGCATCGCCTCAATCCAGCAGTTGTCAGTGAGAGCCTCCTTCACATTCTTCGGCTCTAACTAGGACACGAATGCAGCATGCAGACATGTTTCCATGACACCAGTGACAAATATCTCTGTGTAAAGACTGGTGTTCTCAGTGATGGTTTGAAGACGAGTCTGAACGCCGGCATTAGGATCACCAATAATGTTGTCAATTGGATGATTCCTATGCACTCTCGTCTCCGGTACAATTGGTTCCTGAATTTCTGGTTCAAGATTCGTGCTTAACTCCCCCATTTCCTGTGTTCCAAAGGAAGAAGATTCAATGTTAATTGGATCAGCTGGAGCTTCAATTCCTACAGTTGTGTTAGGATTAGCTGGAGCGTCATCTCCAATGACAAGAACATCTTCACTGTTATCACTGTCATGAGTTCCAGATGCAGATGCAACATTAGAATCAGGAGTTACAATCAGTACAGTAGCACGAGTTGAGAAGCTGGAGTCATCGCTGCCACCCAATAAATCATAGACATTTGCAGCGTCATCTGCAGATATATCAGGAAGATTGAATGACTTGAATAGCGCATCATAATCAAAACCCCAAGCTGGACCTGTTGGTTCGGGTGGAATGTTGTGTTTACTACAATCCACTTCAAACCATTCCTCGACAGTATGAGTTCCTATGTTGTACACTCTCTTGCAAGGCGAGTTGGCAACGTATCCTAAGAAGATGCCTTCCACCGCTTTTGCATGAAACTTAGATTGGCGGTCTTTGTACTGTAGCAACAAGGAGCAAGGACTACCGAAAGGAACTAGGTAATCAAGATTGGGAAGTTGATTGTTTATCAACTCGTAACAAGTCTTGTTGTGCCTTTTCACAACCAGAACTCTGTTTGAGACGTGACAAGCTGTATTAACGGCTTCTGCCCAGAAAGTGACAGGAAGCTTTGCATCCGACAGCATAGTCCTTGCAGTCTCAATCAGTGTTCTGTTCTTCCGTTCAGCAACTCCATTCTGCTGAGGCGTGTACGGCGCGCTGAATTCGTGACGGATCCCTTTCTTGAGACAGAAAAGCTCCATCAAATTATTCTTGAACTCAGTTCCGTTGTCGCTCCTTATCCTTCTAACTTTCAGCTTGCAAAGAGATTCCAAGCTCAGGATCAAGTATTGAAGGATATCAGCAGTCTCGTCTTTAGTACCTAAAAAATGCACCCAAGAAAAACGTGAGAAATCATCAGTTACAACCAGACAGAACGACTTACCTCCAATACTCCTGATACTTATGGGGCCAAACAGATCCATGTGTAATAGCTCCAAGGGGGGTATCAATAGAGTTTTGGAGCTTGGGCTTGTGAGACTTCCGTTGCTGTTTGCCCTTTTTACAAGGCATACAGTCATCTGCAACGGTAAACCTCAGCTTAGGAACCCCGGTTACCAAACCGTTTCGGACAAGATGATTCATTTTATGATACGAAATATGTCAGAGTTTCCTATGCCACAATATAGAGTCAAGTTCTGTCGCTTTTGTAAGCAAACAAGTAGCAACTGATGAGGTGGTTGTTGCAACGCTCATATCGATCTGATATGTGTCATTCGTTCTTGGTGCTCTCATCAGAATCCAGTCTTTGGGAACCTCAAAACCAGGTTTGAGAATCAGGCATTCTGACTTGTGAAACATCACCGAGTACTCCTTATCACACATTTGGGAGACACTCAACAGGTTATGCTTCAGCTGCTCGCAGAAGTTGACATTGTCAAAGCTGACACAACCGTTTGAAACCACGCCTTGACACGTGATGCTGCCGCCTTTTTCTCCGGCAAAGGCCACATAGCCGCCTCTGAATGGTTTAACGTCTTGAAGCAGGGCCATGTTTCCTGTCATGTGCCTGGAACATCCACTATCTACATACCAGTGGTTAGAGATAGTACCCTTCGGACGTCCCTGCACGAGTAACAAGAAGAATTAGTTAGATTTGGAGACCCAAGCCATTGTGGTCCTGGGTCGTCCGTCTTTCTCAAAATAAACTACTTCTTTCAACTCACAGTCATGAGGACTGTTCAAAATTGGTGAAACTTTGGAGGATTTGGGAACAGGAGATTGAGAACCTTTTACTTTCTTGTTCCAGGATCTCTTTTGATTCTTAACCAGAACAGGAGACTTTGGCTCAACCACAGCCGGTGAACTTTTGGAAGCTTCACCTGATTGAGCTTTAGTCAACTGTTCCAGCTTTCTCAACCTCTTATTCCTTCTCCTTCTCTGTGGCTTAGTGAGTATAGCCACAGATTTCTCACCAGTACGTGTACTACCAGATGTAGATACACGAGGTACAGCGGGTTGCTTTACCTTTCTTGCAACAGATGGTTTGGCCTCAAATTTGATCTTTGGCTTTGCCATTGGTTGGACTGGTGGTTTCACCACATTCTGCTTTGGATGTTTGGGAGATGGTTTCACTGTTGGCGACCTGGGAATAACAGCTGGTTGTGAAACAACAGGCCGTTTACCTTGGTTCTTAGAAGGACAGTTCACAAAAATGTGACCAACCAAGCCACAGTGAAAACAGTTCCTCTTGTCTACATAAGTTCTCTTGTAAGGCTCATTGGATCTGGCCTTAGAAAACTCTCCATTATGAGCAGGAGGAGTTGGTTTCTAAACAGCAGTCTGAACCTTAGCAATTTGATTTTTGGGAGTATAGTATTTTTCCAAATTTTCTTTGTAACCAAGACCAAAGTGAGCTGAAAAAGCCTCTTTCTTTACTTGGTTAAGGTTTTTATACCCCCCATAAAGCATTACCTTAAGTTTATCATTTGATTCAATGACATCAGGTTCAGTTAAAATGCAATTATCACCATTAGTGATAATGTTTTTCTTGACTTTCTGTTCAGTCAACAACTCCTCAGATACTACTCCTTCAGGGCAAGAGTTAACCGACCCATCTTCAGAAGAAGTAACAAACTCCTCACTAGATGTGGAGTTAGCTTTACTTGAGGATTCATCCTTCTTAGGGGAATCATCCTTATCAGAGGACTCATCTAGACAAGTGAGATCAATGTCTATTAAGCTATTGACAAACTTCCCGCTCACTGGTGGAGGAATGGCATTGGTACCAAGACCTAGACCATTCATTTTCCTCACTACAGATTCGTAGTGTTCCACCACAAAGCGAGAGTTCTTCAACTTCTCATTAGTGCATTTTAACTGCAAGATCTCATTTTGCAGCTTGTTGATTTCATTGTTTCGTTTTTCTAACCCCTTATAAGCAATATCCAAGTGAAGCTGTTGATCGCTCATTTTTAAAGAATACTCACGTTTTTCATTTGTCAATGTGTCAATAGATTCTTTAAAACGTTTTTCGTTTTCTTTAAAGTTTAGAGATGCCATACTTAGGGGTTCGATTTTGTCTTGGAGCTTAGAGTTTTCAAGTTTTAGCCCTAGACACTTAGAACATGAAACAACAGAAAAGGGATTAGAGTCTACCTCATGAGATGAACTTGTTGCTTCTCCAATGGCCATGAGAGCAACAACAGTCGACTCCTCTTTCTCAGCTACCGAAGCTTCCTTTCCTTCAGCTTCCTCCTCTTCCTCTGTAGCAGCAGTAGTAGACTCTTTTGGGTCAGCAATAGAAGCTTCGCTTCTTTCTGCTTCCATCATTTCCATGATCTCAGCCATGAGACCAACCTGTGTTTGTGCGATGATGGCATCCTCAAGATGAACGCCCCAATCAAAGTTGTCGTCCTGTTGGGCTACCAGTGCATTGGACGTTCCACTTTGGCTTTGATTGTGGTGGTTTGGATTGTTTTGGCCATGGCTGTTTCCTTGGCTGGGTCGGGTAAAACCAGAGGCAGGTGCTCTGTCTTTCTGACACTCACAAGCAAAGTGTCCATAGTTCAGACACTTGTAGCATTTGGCCTTAGATTTGTCGAACCCGGCCTTGGCATTAGGATGCCCGCCAATAAACTTTCTTCCTGTTCTGTTCAGGAAACGCTTGGATCTCCTCAAAAGCATGGCCATATTCCATTGAATATCCATGTCCTCCATGTCATCAGGATCCACTTGATTAAAATCTTCTTCAATCGTCTCTGGATCAGTAAGCTTGCCACCTATGAAATTTTCATATGCAAGCATACAAGATGAGAATAAAGCTACATGATCTTCAGCTATTTTGGCTATAGCTGAGTTGTTAGCAGAAGACGTAGCAGGAGGATTTCTTGAGGTATTTTGATGATGAGACCCCAACCCTGATCCTGAAGCATAGCAAGCATGACCACCACATCCAGTTGAGTGGTCTTCTTTAGTAGGATTTCCAGTGAAGAGGGCAATTCCAGACCCAGATGACTTGGATGTAGAAGTCGTCCCATGATACATAGAAGGGTCTTGTATCTGGGGTCTTCCAGAGCTCTCCTTTCTTTTCAAGTTCATTTCATGAGCTTGAATCTTTCCTATTGTTTCCTCAACTGTCAACTCATAGAATTTAGGATTTTCCCTCATCAGGGTTGTGTACATCTCAAATTTGGGTGGTAAGGCATCCAAAAAATTTTCCACCATCTCTTCATCTGGATACTTGAGGTCAAAAGCATTCAACTCAGTCTGTAAATGATAGAACCTAGAGATGAGGTCATCTAAAGATTCGTTCTCAAAGAATCTGAAGCACTCATACTGCTTCCTGAGAAGATCCCGCTTACTCTTCTTGATGTCACTATTTCCTTCGAATCTCTTCTGTAAGGCTTTCCAGAGATCCTTAGAATTGTCATACCCTCGGAAACTGTGGAACAATTCCCGAGTTAATGCCATAGTGATCGAACCAGGTGCCTTCTTTTCTCGATCATAAGCTTTCTTTTCTTCGTCAGAAAGCTTAGAGATAGGCTTGGGCAATTCATCATCAAGATAGATGTGTGTGGGATGCTTATATCCCTCAAGGATTGGTATCCATAATGATGAGTCGATATATGAAATGTAGTGCTCAAAACGTGCTTTCCAATTAGAATAATCGTTCACGTTCAGCAACTTTGGTGGTTTCTGTGGTGTACCGATCTCATTATCATAATTCAGCAGGTTTCCAAGATTCTGAAGATTCGACATAGTGAACACTTAGTCAAATTTCAGAAAAGTCAGACACAGTTGCGCACTTGGTTTTGGCCTTGCGCACTTGAGAAATGGTCTTGCGTATTTAGATTTCCTCTTGCGTACTTGTAAGTACGTAGGAGGAAATGACTAAGTACGTAGGATATGACTTAAGTTCGCACAAGTTCAGTCTTGCGCACTTGTAAGTACGCATGAGATAACTCTTGCGTATTTAGTAAGTACGCAGAAGACTGTACTTTTTGCCAAAAATGGTAAGTACGCAGGATACCTTTTCAGCAACTCTCACCAACCTTTTCCGGTGACCTGAAAATCACCAGAGATGGTAAAAATTGGTCTGATGATTAATGCAAATGAGCCAAATGGTCAGAAACTTGTTTCTAACCAACCTTTGATGCTCAAATAACTCAAATACACAACAAAAATTGGTTTTTTGAGAGATTTTTCCTTCTAAAAAAGTGCTCAAGTGCTACCCCTTTTTATCACAAAAATCAACAAAAATACCTCTTTTTGCTTGTAAAACTCAGTAAAAACGTCTCCAAACTCACTTACAACACTCGAATTCAAGAACAATGCTCTGATACCACTTGTAGGTCCCTTCATGTGTGTCGGATCGTTGCATGCAAGTGGTCTACTAGTCGGACCGGGTGCGGAATACCCGTGACTAGGCGGAGAGTCTAACTAAAACAAAGTAAACCAACACGAGAGTCACAATAAAAGCTCTTTCTATTATAAACACTCGACGGTTACAGAGAGAATACAAATTGCGTACTTAACAAACTGAGTTCGTCTAAGGAGTTCTGCGTGCTTATCCTCTGTGAACCAAACCTATTTATACAGACCTGATGCCTGCGCACTTAGCAAGTGCGCAGGACCAAATGCTCTTGCGTACTTATCAAGTACGCATGGGTCTTCCTGCGTACTTGCTAAGTACGCAGGAGCTTTCTCCTGCGCACATGTAAGTGCACAAAAAACTTAGAAGAAATGCAACATACACTATGTAAAAGTAAATACAACTCGATAAACTATTACATAACGACTCTTACATACAAAGAAAAATTACAGACATAAGAAATACAAACTAAGACTCTATCCAGAGTGTTGTCACAAGAAAGTGCATCAACAAATGACCTGAGCTTCTTTCCCTGTCTTGAATCATTTCCAGCTCATATGTCTTCAGCATACCAAACAGTTCAGTCATTTGGAGAGTCTTTATGTTTTCAGTTCTTCTGATTGACACTGTGTAGAGTGTTCAGCAACTTGGAAGAGATCTAATAAACGTTTTGAGAATGTCTTCATTTTCCAGCTTGACTTTAGAGCACTGTAGCTCTCCCACAAGATAGGTGTACCTGTTGTATAGAGTAGTAAGAGACTCACCATCCTTGTAGACAAAGTTTTCGTACTGTTGCTTTAGAATGTCTCTTCTATTTTCTTTCACTTCTTCAGAACCAGCAAACATCTTTTCAAGAGCTTCCCATAGCTCTTTGGCAGTTTTGTATTCTCTGAAGTTACGAAAAACTTCATTTGGCAAGAACATCTGTATAGCTCCCAGAGCTTTAAAATCTACCTCCATCTTCTTGATGTCTTCTTCAGAATATTTAGAGGCTTCTTTAGGAACAGATGGACCTCTAGAGTCAGCAGAGGCCACCATAGGCACATATGGACCATCAATTATGGATCTCCACATTCCATATTCTTGGTAGCAGAAGAAACTATCCATTCTATTTTTCCACGTCATAATATTCTCCAGACACCAGTCTTGGTGGTCTGTGAAGGCTTCCAACATCATCAAATCCAATATTTTGTGCCATACTTTGGATAGATGGTTCAGCAGCAAAGAGATAATAGAACCAGATAGTGATTAAACAAGTGTTAGTTTGTTTAATCGGAGAGCCAAAGCTCTGATACCACTTATTGGATCGGTGTTTTACAAGATGGTTCTGTTTAGTTGAGATTGGCGGAAACAATCACAACTATGCAATGTAAAGAAGAAACAGTGATAATACTGATAAATGCAAAGTGTATTAATCATCAATGTTTACAAGTTACAGAGAAAATTTTAAGGAAGCACACTTGTACAATGAAAAGATACAATACAAATAAAGGAACTTAGAATCAAGACAGACCCTTGATTCTAAGGATCAGATCAAACATAAGCCGTTGATCTTTGACAGTTACAAGTTACACTACAATTGGTAGACAGCTAAAAGACAAACTGCAGCAAACAGTACGAACCAGGTCAAAAGTCTTCTTAGGAATCTTTTCAGGAGACTTCAGAAGTAGTAGCTTTGTCTTTAATCATCTGCACCAATAACATTCCTTCTGCTGATAGATGTGTCAGGGTTACAGCAAAAGGTGCCAGTAGCAAAGTCAAAGCTGCTGATGATTTGCCTATCAACAACATCAATGTTTGATGCTGATGAGAAGCGTATCAGCAACAACTTTGGACTTCAGCAGATAAGGCTATCCGCAACATAGTTGTTCATCAGCAGTAGAACTTAACTATCTGCAGCATATGCCTTATCTGCAGCAACTTTGTAAGTCAGCAGAATTGTTGAGTACGCAGCATGTGTACTTAGAGAATTTTGTAGCCATCAGTCTTTATCTCTACATAAGATGTTAGTATACACTGGCCATCTGCAATTAACCATTACAGTAACTTTTGACTCATATTTGACCATCTTTATGATTCCATCAGAACACATGCCCTAATCTATTACTTTCTAAGGCATACTACATAAACTACTTTCATACCTAATGATGTGGCTCGAGTTACCCGTACTGGCATCCGCTCTTGGTCCTATTCACAGTTTAAGTTCGGACATTGGGAGTATCTGAATCTCTCAAACTATTGCTCTGATACCAACTTGTAAGGCCCCAAACCCGGGAGGCCTCACTTGTTGGATTTACTCATTCGCAAACAGTTCTTAAACTTGAATATCAAATAACGCAACGGAAAACTTTCTTTTAAACATAACAGTAACATTGTCGAACATGCGGAAGCGTAAACATTGTCTAAACATAACATAACGTAATCAAAACATAACGGGATGCCAGACTTCATAGTTCGACCAGGTAACTCTTCATCGCTTGCCAAGCATCAACGTCCATCGTCCATACATGTCCTTAGCCTGAATGTGCATGCTAAAAGTCAGCTACGCTGGTGAGTTCTAGCTTTACATAAAACTTTAACATAAACATTTTGCCAAAAACATAACATTCATTTATTTAATAAAAGCGTACGTAAAGAATGCAATAACATAACATCATCATAACATCGTAACATAACATCATAACATAAGTCAACATGAACCGAATATGCGCCTTCTCGTAACCGTCAATTCCATACATCATGGGATGGCGGAGAAACCCCGAGGCACGCCACCACTAGGCCCTTCAACATCGTACATGTCCTTCGGGCGGAGAAGCCTAGGGCCCGATACATCAAAGTCCTTCGACACCAACCAGTACCTTAGGCACTGTTCTCCCGCGGGGAATAGTACCTTCCATCGAGATCCCAGTAATCCGATGGGTGACCGTCGTCACCCCGTCAACCAGTTGTATAACTGTTAGCCAGCCACAAAGGCCCCCCGTAAGGCCCGTAAGGGTAAGGCCCATACATACATACCCTAGCTCCCGTAGGAACTCGTGGCAGATTCATTCATTTATGACTTTCATAAAACCTTTACCTCATTTTAGTTAAAGCATTCGTACGTTTTGTTAAACAATGTTTCACTCGTAAACTTTTCATAAATTTCATTTTGCAAAACATTTCATAACATCATCTTTCGTAAACATCACTTCGTAACATCATCTCATAAACATCATTTCGTAAGTATGCACACCAGCCCAAAACAATATTAAAACGTTAAAAGAAAGGGCTCTAAAACTCACCTGATAAGCTAGTCACGAGTTGTCCTAACAAAGGTCCAACAAGGGTCACACACGATCTGTTTCGATTAGTAATTAAACATCATATCAATCCCGACTCTAACACTTAACCATTTCTAACTTAGGCGAACATAAGGCTAAGTTCGCCCTATCCTAGCCCAGCGAACATGCCAGGCGAACATGCCCAGGCGAACTTGATAAGTTCGCCCCAGCCTCCCAGGCGAACATGATAAGTTCGCCCCAACGTCCTTTAAGTTCGCCTGTGGGGCTGTCTTCTTCCCCAAGAACCCTAAGTTCTTGCATGTGAATCCAAACTCATCAGGATCCAAACTTTATACATTCAAAACGTTTGTTTATTGTTATAGAAGCTAGATCTATGATTATTTCAAGGTTTTACACGTAAAAATGTTGACTTTTTATCTAAAACCCGAAAACCCAAAACGAACTAAAACTCAGATTTAGAATGAATCGTTACCTGAAACGAGCTTCTGATTCGGAGAATCTTCACACGAGCAATGGAGGAACACTAGGTTGCGATCTTGAATCAAACTGCCACTTTCTCTCTCTACGGGTTTCTCTCTCTAGAACTTGGTAAAATGAGAGAAATGTGGGGTGTTGGGGCTTTTAAAGGAGAAGGCTTCCTCCCAAGCCCAGCCTGCACAGCCCCTTAAGGCCCATGCCCGGCCCGTGTTTCCTAGTTCATTTATTCAGTTTGTTTCGCATTAAAAACCAGTTTATTGTTTTGTCGCTATTTTCGGGATGTTACAAAGACACATGTGTAAAATCAAAATACACATGTGTTAAAATCCAAACCTATTGTAAATAAAACTAAAAAAGCAATAGCAAACCCTTACTTATGTACCAAACCTTGTAGATATTGAACCCAAATCTCAAACTCGATCTTAAACCCAAATCCTTTAAAATCCAGACTTTTATACCATCTTGAGTCCAAATCTTCTTGTCATGCTTCGCTTCTCATGTGTTTGTCTACACTATCTAAACATCAAAGGCGTCATAAAACATAATTTTTCACACATAAAAACAAGAAAATACAACAACACACGTATCAAAAATATCTTGAAAAGTTGAAAAATAGAACACCCAAACCCCTCATAAAATCAAGAACACCCAGTTTAAAGCTAAGAACACCTGGTTTACACATGTGTAAAAATTAGTTTACACATGTGTAAAAATCAAATACACATGTGTAAAAATCAAATATACATGTCTAAAACTCATATATTCAAAAACCTCACAAAATCAAAGTCCCATTTTTTTGTTTCTCTTTCAAAACCTAACAAAATAAAA
The DNA here is from genome assembly GCA_023525975.1 of Smallanthus sonchifolius. Lineage (NCBI taxonomy): Eukaryota > Viridiplantae > Streptophyta > Magnoliopsida > Asterales > Asteraceae > Smallanthus > Smallanthus sonchifolius. The sequence continues at coordinate 49,361,786 of CM042023.1, forward strand.
AGATTAATAACTCGAAAAGGTTGAAAATATTCAAACACTATAAAAGAGTTTTTAATCAAAGGATTTAGCTTTAACATAAATATTCAAACAAAGAACCTTAATTCAGTGACAACAATTTTGATAAAAGAAAATTACCTCTATATTTTTTCCGGATCTACTGCACCCAACATTTTTTTTATTCTATTTTGACTAGCTACATAACTGTTCTTCACTCCATCTCCCCCACAAACCCTAACTTCTTCATCTGCTTCGATTAGCCCAGATCTGAACAAAATACTAACATATTTCTAATAAGAAAACAAATTAGGACAATAGAAAACTAAAATAATTCGAATGGATTCAAAATATGCATTCAAAATATACGTCAAACATTGAACTAAAAAAATAGATATAAGAAATTAAAAGCCCTCACTTGTTAAAAAGCTATTAAATAAAAATAATAGAACTTGATAAAATCTTTATAAACTTCAAAGAATGTTTACTTAAAAAAAAGTACATGAATCAAAGAAAATAAAATATGAATTATATACAGACGTTTAAAATAAGAAAAAGGGGGATAAATAGAAAATATATTAAATAAATAAGTAAAGTAAAATATAATGAAAATTGATTTTAGGAATATGTTGTCCAACGAAAATACCGTCGGAAAATCTTGAATTATAACATTGGAATTTCAATTCACTTCTTTAATATTCTGATTCGGTGAATCTTGAATTATAACATTTATTGCTATATGTAGTAATTAAAATTCGAAATTAAAAGCATCACTTTGATGGACAGAATGCCATTAACAAACAGTATATTCTTCTGGATCTGAGAGGGTGAGAGACCATCTAAAGGCTCTTCCAATGTTGGTCATGACCATCGACGAAAACGAAGAAGCAATGTTTTATATCTTCAGATATGTGATTTTCACATCTTCATCTTCAAGGTTAGGACTGATTCAGGATCTTTGAAGGGATAACCTAAAGGAAGTGGATAGAACTGATTCAAGATCTTTGAGCCTTTCAAGATCTTGAAGAGAATGACGATGATAATTTTCAAGATTGTTAATTGTTTGGTGATAAAAATGTTTGAGAAGAAAAAGGGTTTCAATCTCAGTCATATCTGAGAAGAAAAGAGAAAGAGAATAAAGGAAGAGAGAGATAGAGGATATATATATAAGGTGAAAGTGAAATTACTATATTGCGCATCTTGAATAAAAATAAATCAGAAAGAGGAAAAATTAATGTGTGGCTCAGAATCAGCTTTTAGGTTTTTACAATAAGGAAGGGTTTACAACCGATACGTCCCATATATATATATATATATATATATATATATATATATATATATATATATATACATATATAGGGGAGGGTTCCAGAGAAAACCTCATAGTTAGGAGAAAACTAAGAAAACCATTAAAAAACCAATTTTAACCAATCATATAATAATTTTTATTTTTTATTTTATTTTATTTTTCTTTATTTATAAGAGTATCAATGTAATATTACATATTTTTACCAAAAAATCATTTAGGTATTGGCATACGTATACGTAACACACAGTGTTACGTATACGTAAACAGAAAACAAAAACTTTGCGGTTACGTATACGTAAAACATAATACGTAAAATGATTTTTGGTAAATTGTGTAATATTATATTAATACTCTTATAAATAAATTAAAAAAAAATAAAAAATGTATAAATTATTTGATTGGCTTATACTGGTTTTCTCGGTTTTCGCCTAACTTTGTGGTTTTCTCTTGATCCCTCCCCTATCAATCTTAAAAAATCATAATAGTTATAGTATAAGATTAAAAACATTTAAAAATTTTAGACCAAAGGACATTTTACTAGTACAGGGTATCATTTTAAGATGAGATTAGTAAAGGTCAGACCATAAAAAGCCTTTGCGCCCATTCTGACATTAGCGGCTACAAGGTCCCCAAGAATTCAACCACCACCTTATAATTCTACTTTGTTTTTAACCTGTCTAAATTCTATTTGAATATATTTTCAATTTTATACTTTTTTTTACCTGTTCAAGTTATCATGGCATATCAACACTTAAAAACTTAGCCTCTAAAAGAGGTAATCATGAAATAAGAAATTAAATAAATTAAAATTTTTACAAGAAATTCTGGGGCGTTTCACCAAGCTTCTAACTTCAAACTTTAATTTTTATTTAAAAGATGTGTAAGAGAGAGAGAGAGTAGTGGAGATGTTCTCCCGGATGCTTTCCTCAAAACATAAGAGTCCCCTTATATAGGCGGGGAAAAAAGAAAAAACAAACATACAATGGTCCCATATGGGGCCTACAAGACACATTTATCAAAAAGTAAATAGTAAATAGCAATTATCTTTCTCAAAAGAGAATAGTGGCTGGCAATTATCAGTCCAGTGCGAATTATTCTGTCGGCCATGCCTCAAATTATTGGAGTCTTTCACGTGACTGTGGGCCTATTGTTTTTTGGATTTTTATTTTCGGAAGATTCTTCTGGCTGGAAATCTTTTTTATATTCTATTAGAATATTATTGATATAATCTTCGTCTATTGGGTCTTCGTCATTGTTGGACTGAGCTTCTTCTGTAAGATTATTATCTTCATCTTCTTCAGCTTGTGAGGAAGTGGACATTGTTGAAGGAGATGCTCCTTCTTTTCTGAAATTCTTTAGCATATCCTTCTTCATCTCGGATAGATAGAAATCCATAATCTCTTTGTTACTGATTTCATCAGTACCTTTGAGAATTTGAATCTTTCTAATTATGTGTTTGAAAGGATTAGGAGCCTCTTTCTGTGGAAGACTGTTTATTTTTTCTTGATAATCTTCAATTGTCTTCTCGATCATTTTTATAGTATCATGGCTTTCTATGATGCCATCAATATTAGTAAGAGTCATTTTCTTCCAGAATTTTGTATAGAAGACTCTTTGGATACAAAGGATATTATGGTTTTCATAGTCAACCTCAGGTGTCCATTTCCAGATCCATGGGAACTGAACTGAACATAAAAATGTAAAGTAGGCAAATTTTTTATAAAATTGTCCTCCTGCTGGGCTTCTATGAGAGCTGGAGAAACTTCTGCCCATTGTTTATAAAAGGTTTTGAATAAATCTGGGAGAATACTAACTGAATGACCAAAATATTGCCACCAGTTGTAAGACCAAACAGGAATGTCCTGCTTGTAAACATGAGAGCAGATTTTTATAAATCATGAATGTTTCTGCTTTGGATTCTCATAAAGAAATGCTTTATAAAAGGCACTTTTATAATCCCAGTAATTATACTTTATGGGAGTCTTTATTTGGGGATGTATTAATTCCCTTTCTTTCATTGGAGAAGTTCCTCAGGTTTCTACAGGTATAACCTGTTTAATTACAATCTTGCTGAAATTATAAACTTCAGGCTGTTCAGCATGATGATGCTCTATCTCACAATTCTCTTTCTTAAGAATTTGCTCATAAAAATACCAGGGTTTATAAGCCTCAGTCGGATAGAATCCTGTGTCCATGTATCTGTTTATTAACAGTCATGGATTATTTTTCCATTTTATATCTTTTTTCTCTAAAAGAAGTATTACTTCTTTTTCTGGGCTATTTGTCCAATTCGAGATATCTTCTTCTGCTTCATTTGAAACAGTTTTTGCATATGATGTAGAAGATGAGTCTTTATTAGACTTTTCTTGAGAGGCTTTATAAGCCAAAAATTCCTTATAAAGGATCTCTTCTGATTTTGAAGAACCGGATGATGAAGCAATGTTTTAGCTATGAGCCTTTGACTTCCAATTTGGGATATAACCCTTGGATGAGGATTGTATCCTCCTCTACCTCTGTAGGAAGAAGATCTTCCTCTGCCTCTTTTTCCTTGCTCCCAAGGAATCATGTCTGAAAAAGACATCCACATGAGATAATTTTCTTTTGTTGTTCTAATAAACAAATTTTAAATCTACAAAAAGAAATATGAATATTAATGTTTTCAATCATTTTTCTTTTTGTCATATATATATGTATAGAAAACTCATTGTTCATGAGAAAACTAAAAAACTATTTATTAAAGGTAAAAAAATAAATAATAAAAAAATCATAACTCAAAATATAAATCAAAAACTAAAAAACCGCTTCTGATACCTTGTTCCCCACGTCATCCTCTTTCAAAAAAAAATCAGCGCCCTACTACATATGTGTAGTAGGGTTAGCTTTTGGGTTTAGTTTAGCTTTTAGATTAGGCTTTTAGGGGGTGGGGGTGGGGGTGGGTGGGGGGTTTAGGTTTTTAGGGGGTGGGTGGGGGTTTAGGTTTTTGGGTGTGGGTTTGGTTTTTGGGTGTACTACACATATGTTGAAGCACTTTCCCGTGACAAACACTCTGGATAGATAGAGTCATAGTCTTAGGTTGTTTTGTCTTGTTTGTAGTTGTCTTTGTATGTAAGAGTCTTTATGTATTAGTTTATCGAGTTGTATTTACTTTTACATATTGAATGTTGCAGAATTCTCCAAGTGTTTTGCGCACTTGTAAGTGCGCAGGAGAATGCTCCTGCGTACTTGGCAAGTACGCAAGAGTAACTTTGCGTACTTGCTAAGTACGCAAGAGCATTTTGCCCTGTGCACTTGCTAAGTGCGCAGGCATCAGGTCCTGTATAAATAGGATAGGTTGACAGAAGTTAAGTACGCAGGCTCTAGTGCAAATACGCAGATTGTAATCTCAGTGCTTTTCTCTGTAACCTTCAAGTGTTTATAATACAAAGAACGTTTAAAGTGTTTTCTCTTGTCGGTTTACTTTGTTTAGCTAGACTCTCCGCCTAGTCACTGGCATTCCGCACCCGGTCCGACTAGTAGACCCACTTGCATGTGACGATCCGACACACCCGAGGGACCTGCAAGTGGTATCAGAGCTTCACTGGAACTCCTCTATTCATTGATAACAATGCCACCATGTCCATCACAAATAACCCGGTGAAACATTCCAAAACTAAACATATAGAGATTCGCCATCATTTCATCCATGATTGTGCTGAAAAACATTTAATTGAACTTGTAAACGTTCACACGGATGACAATCTTGCTAACCTTTTCACAAAGGCATTTAACCGATCCCGTTTTGAGCATCTTGTCAACTTGATAGGAATGTTCAATCCTAAGTGAAAATTATTTTTTCTTAAATCAATTCAATTCATGGAAGTTAAACTTTATTTCTTTTAAATTTTCTGTATAGTTCTTTTAAGTTTCAAAATATTTTACAAAAACAAAAACAAAATAGAAAATGGAGAAAATTTCAAAGTTAACTTGAGAAAAGAGGAAATGATAGTACATCAGAAATGATCTAAACGTCACAGACTGCTCATATGGGAAATGATTGCGTCATGCTTACTTAATTGTTTAACTTATTATGTTTTTAATATGCTTATTTACAAGTAATTTAAATTGTCAGTAGGCTGTATGCGTCTTTGAATCACTAGTAGTGTGGAAACTAAATCTAAACTACAACTGTGATTTGAACTCATGTTTGCAAGTGTGTGTGCGTAAAAGAATAGAAAAGATCATTATCAGATAAAGGATGTTAGATTTTGGCAATAATTTTCTTTTGAGGTCAGTTTCGGGTTATGTCATTAGCACAATTAATGCGGTTCATCTCACTGCCCATACTCACAAGTATGCAAGGAGAGATTGAATCAATACATGTCCCTACATTAACCGTTGAGCATGTATTCACACTTGAATCACTCCTGATTCATTGAAATCAAATCCAGATAAAAGTTGGATCCCCTTACCTTAAAACTCAAACACCATATATATTATCCTGAATCATCATACCGATATTCAATAAAGAACATCAAATGAAACCAAGACAAATGAATCACTCGATTCTGAATCTTATGATTCCTGATAATCCTTATGGATTCTGCTTGATTTTTCCTGTGCTAAAACTTCATTCTGAAAATTCAGAAAATCATTGGGAAAATCTTAGATGCCGTGAGATAATGCAATTTACATTAGTATAGCATATCAGTGGGGTACACGTTGCATATCTTATAAATAATACCTTAATACACAAGAATGTGATACAAATATGCTTACAGTTTCAAATCTTATAATATTGTCAACTTGAATTACTTGTTTATGTGCTTATTACGTATGAATAAATAGTAATCCATGACATGATCTCATATTCTTTGATGTTTATATTGTATCATTTTTGCTAAAAGATAGCCTGATATGATCCTCTGCTCGTGTCTTTGATCAAAAATAGTTTGTGTGAATACTTGTATATTTCTATTAGAAAAGATCAAAAAGATTTTTAGTTTATGCATAGTTCCATCTTATTCAGAAAAGCCAAAAATATTTGTGTTTAACCTTCCTGAATTGTATTTGAATCCTCTTGATTGAATATTTTTAACTTGTTCGTTATTTGACTTGAAAAACTTAATAAATTTGAGTTGAAAGTTTGCGCACTTAAGGGTTTGTGCGTACTTGTAAGTGCGCATGAGGTAAGCCTTGCGTACTTAACAAGTACGCAAGAGTTAAGTCTTGCACACTTGTAAGTATGCAAGAGTTAAAGCTTGCGCACTTGTAAGTACGCATGAGTTAAAACGTGCGCACTTGCTAAGTACGCACGGCTTGTTAGTGTTGAGTATAAAAGGGAGACTTAGAAATTTTCAGGCTTTTTCATCGCATTCAAACAAACCTTTTCCCTATGCAAATCTTTACTCAAAATCCAAGTGTATTTAATCCGATTTTTCGTCCCACTACAAGTTTCATCATCTCCTAACATCGATTTGGTGAGATTTTGGGCTTAATCCATCCACAAAAACTGTTGATTTTGAACCGATTATCGTAGGTTATTGTTCGAGATTTTTTAGAAAATTTTTGAGTTGTTTGGGTAATACCTAATAATTAAAACTTGTTAATAATCATTATTCGATCACTAATCTACCTTTAATCATCCATTCGAGTGTTTGATTTTGACTTTAGGCTAGAATTTGAACTGATGGTTGCTTGTTCGACTGTTAGAACAAATTAGGTCAAGGTTAGCAGGTATCTGGTGTAGGTATTGGTCCCATAGGCTCGAATCGTTGATTCCAACTTAGTGGTGACCTAATACACACCAATTTTTGAACATCAAGTTGAATTTCAAACTTCTGAATTTTTCACCAAGTACGTTTCCTGCGTACTTAACAAGTACGCAAGAAGCACTTCATGCGTACTTGTTAAGTACGCAAGAGGAAACTCCTGTGTACTTGCTAAGTACGCAGGACCAACACTTGACAAAAATTCCTAAGTCTGAAATTCAGTTCAAAGAGTAACTGCTATACTAAGTCATGTTTATCCGTTTCTAATGATACGTGTTGTTCTTATTATGTTTTCTGTGTGTTTTTGCAGATCATGGCTCGGGCGTTTACTAACGAATTCAACCTGTTAGCTAACACTGAACCTGAGTGGAAGGGTGCAGCATTGCAGTACAAAGACATAGTTGATTTCTTGAACCGTTCAAGAATCAACTACGCCATTTCTGCTGACCCGATCGTGTCCAGACCCTACCTCGAGCAGTTTTGGGAGACTGCAGAGCACGACTGCACGGTAACCCCCAATGTTATATGGGCTACCGTTGATGGTCATGCTATTGCTTTCTCTGAAGATACTATACGAAAGGTCCTTCAATTCAGAGATCTCGCAACCGACCCGACAGCCTATCCAGACTACTTTGTGGACGGGTGTTGGAGATAAAGAATGGGCTATGTCGGTGCAAGGGACTATGCTTCATACAAAAAGATGTGGGTGTTAGACCAATGGAGATACTTCGCCCACGTCATGATCATGTGCATCTCATCAAGGAAAGCTGGGAAAGATGCCATGGGTCATGACCTTGCAGCAGCCATGGTCGGCCTTTCTCTCAACAAGGGCTACAACTTCTCCCGCTACATCTTTAAGGCCATCAATGACCAGATCAACACAGCGGAGAGGTTTCGGTTCTTGTTATACCCTCGGTTTGTGCAACATCTGATTAGTGACGTGTTGCCAAACCTTCCTGCTATAGGGGAGAGACTGCAAGTAAAGAGGGTGGACAAAAGAGTATTCGCCCAATTCCTAAAGCCAGGCAGTGTAGATCCTACCCCTGTGCATACAGAACTCTTTGGCCACCTCATCAATGAAGCGTATGTGGCCCCAGGTGACTAGAGATGGTACAGTCCCGACTCGGAGCCTGAATTGAGTGAACATTCTGATGAACAACAGGAACAACAACAGGAGGAAATGGACAGTGATGATGGATCGTCTGATGATGGAGACGACGAAGAAGGACATGATGGTGCTGAGGGATCCGACTCGGAAGCGACTGAGTCAGATTCTTCCGATTCCGATGATGCATCGTCACAGGTACACCCGAGGAGAACGGCTAAGGTAACCCTACCTGAGTCATCCTCCAAGAGAAAGCGACAGTCCTCTAGCAGTGAATACGAGCCAGACTCTGACTCTGACGCTGCTATACAAAGACAAAGAAGGGAAAGCATTCACAAGAACAGGGCGATAGGCAACAGCCTTCTATCCCCAGTGTGGTGGAGGCTCAGCAGCAAGTACAAGTATCAGCTGCTAGTCCGGATTCAGCCTCCACCCCACCTTCACAACAGCTTTACCGTAGGATGAGGAGGCCACAAGTGCAAAGTGAAGTGGCCGTCACTACAATCACAGAAGTGATTCCTGTGATAGTGACCCTCCCTACCACAACTACGCAGGTGGCGGTGACTACTCCAGTTCTCACGGAGTCAGTCACCATCACCCCTACCATTACCCCAACAACTCTCGTCACATCTTCCATCCCAACTACCACCATTGAGCCTCTCAGTCAACCCTTCAATTATGGAGATTTCACGCAAGGGTTTGACTTTGATACCATATTCTCCTCCCCTATTCACACTGCCGAGGCGTCCTCATCCAGACATCCTGATCCGAATGATGCTAGGATAGATGTTCTGGAAACCCAAGTTGCTGGATTACTGAAGACTATTCAGAAATCAAAGGAGGAGTCTGACGCTCAACAAGCACATACCAATTCTTTGATAGATGAAGTTACAATCCTTCGTAGCCAGAGAACAGGGACTGAGGAACGACTGAAGAACGTCCTGGCCCAGAATGAGCTCCTAATCAAGACAAATGAAATGCTTCTGGGTCATGGGTCGTCCTTGGAGCTGAGGTTTGACGCTCAAAGGAAGGAGCATGAGCTGATGGTCAAGCTGATTGCTGATCTGACCAAGAAGCTTGATGCTCAGGGGGAGAATGACAAAGAGAAAGAGAAGGAAAAGAGGACTACTGGTGATGAGGCGTGTCATCCGGTCGACTTGACTAAGGATGACGACAAGGACAAGGATCCCGAAGCCGGTCCTAGTGGAGGTGAGCACCAAGCTTTAGCAATCGTGCCCATCTCTGCTGTTCCAATGGCTCAGGGGGAGTCGACTCATCAAGAGGGTGGTGATACCTCTGGTGGTGGTGGTGAGAAAGGAAAGTCAGTGGCTGAAGTACTTAAGGACTTATCTGATGATGAGATCCTATATCTAGAGCCTGACTATTCCAATGAAGCACAGATCGATGCTCTCATCAATCTAGAAGAAGGAGAGATCGACTCTGGTGACGATTGGGATGATGATGACGAAGACGTTGTAATCGAAATTCCTAAGGGTGACGGGGAAAGAGAGTACGAGCTAGAAGATGGAGAGATATTTGAATTTCCATCCTTCGACGCTCCGCTCGACACAGGTTCAGTCGAGCAGGCCAGTAATGTAGAAGCCTCGACTGAAGCCTCCCCAGTTGACCCTGAACCTGTGGACCCAAAGGCACCGAAAGAAACAAACATGCCTTCTACTTCATCAAAGGGTCCAACTTCTGTGTGGCAAAAGACGTCTATTATAGACAAACACGGAGCAACAGGGATGATCTGGGCTGTAAGGTTCGAGGAGGACAAGCAGCTGTTCGCTATCAAAAGATCGGGGGGGGGGGTGGTTCAATACTTGAAACCCACCAGTGAAGCGTTCAGCTCCTTGCCCAAATACGACCTTGTGAACCTAGCAAACCGAGAGCTGCTGGGTCATTCCAATCACGCAGTGGCGATGGGTTTGTGGGTGGTTCTGCAACGAGAAGCAAGATCAGGGAAGTTCGAGATGTTCAAGCCTCAAGTGCCTAAGAGAGTCAAGGATAAGCATGCTGTACATCCTGTGACTAAGAAGCACTTAAAGAAATTGGTATACAAGCCAGTGCGATGTGAAACTAAGATTCCCCTAAGCAAGTTATCTCAGGATATTCTTGGTGACATGTGGTACTGGTACGTAGATCCAAAGACGGGCAAGGCTGTGATCATGGGTAAAGGACGTTCAGAGAGTGGGAACCTAGTGCCAAAGGAACTGATCAGAATATTTGATGAAGTCTGCTTCATCAACTTTTCTGTGAAAGATCTGGAGGTACTAGCAGAACACTATTGCATCTACACGGATGAGTGGACAAAGCTCCTTGCTTCTAAATACGACAAGGTGATTAAGTTCTGCCTTGATCACAAGAAGAAGATGGAAGCTAAAGATCAAGCGCTGTGAAGACTGAAGATGTGAAGCCCGAAGACTGAAGATTATCCAGAGCTGTTGTCAAGGGGGAGTTTGTTGAAGCACTTTCCTATGACAAACACTCTGGATAGATAGAGTCTTAGTCTTAGGTTGTTTTGTCTTGTTTGTAGTTGTCTTTGTATGTAAGAGTCTTTATGTATTAGTTTATCGAGTTGTATTTACTTTTACATATTGAATGTTGCAGAATTCTCCAAGTGTTTTGCGCACTTGTAAGTGCGCAGGAGAAAGCTCCTGCGTACTTGGCAAGTACGCAAGAGTAACTTTGCGTACTTGCTAAGTACGCAAGAGCATTTTGCCCTGTGCACTTGCTAAGTGCGCAGGCATCAGGTCCTGTATAAATAGGATAGGTTGACAGAAGTTAGGTACGCAGGCTCTAGTACAAATACGCAGATTGTAATCTCAGTGCTTTTCTCTGTAACCTTCAAGTGTTTATAATACAAAGAACGTTTAAAGTGTTTTCTCTTGTCAGTTTACTTTGTTTAGCTAGACTCTCTGCCTAGTCACGGGCATTCCGCACCCGGTCCGACTAGTAGACCTACTTGCATGTGACGATCCGACACACTCGAGGGACCTACAACATATGCAGCACCTTTAATGAGGAGTTTTTTTGTTTTTTCATGAAAATGAGTTTTCTAGTGAACTCACCCCTATATATATATATATATATATATATATATATATACACACACACTATAGGGTTGCACTAGGAAGGGAAAAAAGTGTAGGAAGTGTAGGAAGGATTTTGAGCCCTTAATCTTAGAGATGGAGGGTTTATAAGAAGGCCGCGTAAAAAGAAAAGTAGTTTAAGCCTTGAAAGGTATAATAGTAATTGCTTTCAAGAGAGAGAAATAACATACAAATGCAAGTCACATGCATTTTCCACCCTTATTTTTTTAAACGTTTATATCTTTTTTATACGTCATTATTTTTTTTAAATATACCATAAAATCAAGTGTTTTTTTATCTTTAAAACGAGTATTGTCTTGCTATATTTAAAAAAAAATAAAAAATCGTTGAACTGTGTTTGTACGTTTTTAACAGCGTTTTCATGACGTTTTTTCAAGACGTGTTTCATGGTGTTTTTTAATGGCGTTTTTTCAAGACTTTTTTCACTATGTTTTTTCATGAAGTTTTTTTTCATGGCATTTTTTCTTGACTTTTTCACAACGTTTTTTTATGATGTTTTTTCATGGCGTTTTTTTATGACTTTTTCACTGCGTTTTTTCATGATGTTTTTTTCATGGTGTCTTTTTCATGGCCTTTTTTCAAGACTTTTTATGATGTTTTTTTACTGCGTTTTTTCATAATGTTTTTTTAAAACTTTTTTCCCTGTGTTTTTTATGAACGTTTTTCACTGTGTTTTTTCATTACGTTTTTTTCATGGTGCCTTTTTCATAAAGTTTTATGGTGTTTTTGATAACCGATCGTGCGGAGTTCGTTTAACTCATTTCTTAGCGAAAAACCACTTATTAGTGGAAACTTCCCCTATATATCTATATATATACTGCTTAATAAACAAGTAAAAAAATAGACACGTGTCAACACCACATTTCAGCTCATTGATTTTTTCCCGCCTAAACCCCTAAGACCCATTTAACTAGCACGCGGATCCTATTTCGTATCCATACCCGTTTCTAGGTTGAGGAGTTTCCTTTTGAGTACAAACCCTAATCTTCATCTCCTTCAATCTCTTACGAATCCTTCTCCCTTACGCCTCTGTGAAACCCTAGAACAGATGAATACCTTGTCGTTCAGCCACACGTGTTCTTGATCGAAGCTAGGGCTAACAGAGACGGTGGTGGTGGTACAAAGGTGATTGGACCGAGAGTAATATTGATACTGTCATTGATCGGCAATATCAACGTCTCAACCCTCTTTCCCCTTTCTATATCTGCAAATAAGTTAAGGGGAATCACTAACATCTTTTGTCTGCTTTGTAACATCCAATCAGTATGTCTCCAGATAGCGAGTTGTTATTTAAAAACCTACATCCATGGAGTCATGTAAAACCTTTTATCTCAAGTTATATCGAAAACTCAAAACAAAAAGTGAATTTAGGTGTTAAATATTTCTAACTAGATTTGATTTTTCGTTGGCTTGATAATCATTGTTCTACTCTAATCGCTTGATAACTTCCAAATTTACAAATGGTGTTTGTGATAGACATAAAATTTTGCATCTTTATTATATATTAAGATTAAGATTACAGATACATATATCCAATATACACTAGCCGATTACATATATTGAATAATGGTATGTTATCAGATTCCCATAAAATAATTTTTTTTGTGAAAATCTCATCTACTTTGTGGTTCGTTGCAGGGAAATAGAGCATTGTGTCTACTGCAGACACGATAGCTTTTGTAAGGGGTGAGTTGGTGATAAGGCTCTGTCAAGGTATGAATATCTTATCTACCTAGGATGTATCAACTGGTTGTTTGTTTCTAAGCATGAAATTGAGCTTAACTAGGAGAGTTCCCAAGCGAGGAAGTTTTGAATTATTATGAAATCATGAAGACTAAATTGTTTTAGGCTTATTGTTTATATATTTTCTTATTTTTGAAAGGGCTCATGTAATCATGTAAGGTTTTTTATATGTTGTTGATGACTTCAGGTATGCAGAAAGGATTTCCAGTTACGTCTTCACTTTTAATGTTTGTAATCAGTCTCTTACTCCCTTATATCATCTATTATAGTATGTAATTGTTGTTATTTTGTTTGTTTTATTAGCCACATAATAGTAGCTGCTGGCAAAGAAAAAATATTACCCAAAATTTTATACATTTATACATAAACTAGACTGAATTGGTTATATTCAATTCAGTCCTAGATTTTAATTTGTTTAAACATCACAGAGTTGAATAATATGTGTGATTATAGGTATTGGATGAAAGGGTGTTATTATTGATAAAAAGCAAGATAACAGTTATCAACTGGGCTTACAGACATGGTAAGTTCTATAACCCTAATTCAGTTTTTAACATGTTTCTAGGCTGTGTTAGGATGAGTTATTTTTTTGTTAATTATTTCCATGTTTTCCACTTTTGCTTATTCGTCCTTCATTACAAAATTACATTGGTTTAAGAATTGAATATACTTCTTTCTTTTTTGAGTCATTGAAAACATTAGTGATGTATGTTTGTAGTTATGTAAACTTTTGACAATTTTAGTTGGATCTGCATCGGCTACTAAAACCTATAACAATTAATAAAATAGGAAATTTAGTTATAAACTCGATAATCAATTGTAATAGAAACTTAAATTTAGCTATTTAGTCTAACCCTGCGCTTTGCAACATGGAACCAAGCGTCTGCACACAAAGCATACATGTCTGCACCAGTAAGTTAGGTGGGACATTTCTTTGCTATTGAATATAGAGATATGTCTTCGTGTAATTTAAATTTACAGGTAAGTACTTTTAATACCCTACAAAATCACAGAAAATTGTCATGTTGGATTATGATGTCTAGCCTTTTTTGCATGGATTTATTGCTCAATTCATCAATATCATAATAGGACTTCCAACAGCTACCATAAATTTAGAACTTATAAAAACAATCACATTGAGCTGATGAAGTCAGGATTGATAAAATCATAAACTTATTTTCTGCACTTAGTTTTATAGTAGTTTATGTTAACTTTATTTAAATGTTAAATATTTATGATAATAGCCACCTAGAGAATCAGGATAGTTTCACTCTATAGGAGAGGTTGCTTATAATGTTTGGTTTGATATTAATTACAGGATAAATGAGGCATCTTTACTCGCTATTAGAGAATCAGGATAGTGACATATCTGTTATCATTGGGTACAACATTTAGGTTGACAAGTCTTCACAGAATATCCATATATGGCAGAAAGCAAAGCGAGTGACCATTCTTGACAATATATTCCTTCCTTTTTTTCGAGGTTACAGTCGATCCGGGATCACATCCAATATTCGAGTGTTCATGGCCCTACAAGAAATCTACTACAAAGTACAAGAGTTAGGCTATAAAGAGGGAAAACAAATAGGAGTGTTCATGGCCCGGCTACTGAGTTGCTAACTACAGTTTTGAAAAACGATAAACGGTGATGAGCGCAGATATTACTAAAATGTCCTTGTTGAGTTTGAATGTTATCAATTTTCGAAACCCGGACTGGGACGGGTATACTACTAGTATATATATACATATATATAATTTATTATAAACGAATGGAAGTAACCCGCACGTTGTTGCGAAGGTGTTAGAATTTATAACAATTGGTCCCGACAACACGTACATTGATATTAACTTCTCGGAAAATATTAACCTGGAAACACTGATAAAAACAAGTACGCCAAATAAAAAAGACACCTGGAAGCACCTTCGATATTTTGTACGGTCGTATTTCGATGTCTTGTATATTTTAACGAAAACTTGGTTTCGAATGAAATTTATATAGAAACGTATATGAAAATAAACACGTTGCAACGGTACATTTGGAACTTACAAATAAAATGTCATATTTAAAAAGTAATAGCCCAAAAATTATAAAGATATTAGAATATTAAGAAAACTAAAATAACAAAAAGTTTACAAAAAAAGTTCCGCTGGTCTTTTGTATATAATATACTAGTTTAGAACCCGTGTAATACATATACTAATGATAGAAAACAAAATTCAAAATATGTAAAAATTAATATATAATTGGGTTCGTGAAGATACGTTAATTACTATTTAATGTAATTCGACTTTCATTTACTATTTGATTGAAAATAAAAGTTACATAATTAGATTTCAAAGTTTCTTATAATAAGTGATAATTTAAAATAAATGTCTTTTATTACTATAATTAGTATTTTTTTTAGTAAATATGCTATTATTAAAAGATAGAGATGTATTTAATAAGAGACAGATGCGGAAAAAAATTGATAAGAATAAATATAGAGGCGACACGTGACATTAAAAAAACCTTTATTTATTAGATAATATAGATATAGATATAATATTCATCTACGATTTACATGATTTTAAACAAAAAAAAGCCGTGTTCATTCGCAAAAAAACATGATTTTTAACAAAAAGAATATACATATATAATATACTAGGTTAGAACTCGTGTTTTATACGAGTTAAATAAAGAAAATATTACATGTTAGTAATGAAGATTTAGGAATTATATAAAAAAAATAATAAATAGTAATGACGATTTAAGAATTTATAAAATAAATATTAAATAGTTAGTAAAGAAATATTAAATAGTTAGTAATAAAGAAAAAATAAGTGGGAAAAAACAATGTTTTAAAAACCGGTTTTTAAACTGTACCGGATTGGACTTAGTTATGGTTCAACCGGTTGTACCGGGTTGTCCCGGACGGTTCAACCGGGTTGACTAGTTAACCATATAATTCCATAAAAATAAACTTCAACTAAAAAAATAATCCAAAACTATATGATTCCATAATAAAAAATAATCCAAAAGTTAATCCATAATAAAAAATAATCTAAAAACACTTAATTTTTCAACAAAGCTTTTTTAAATAAAAGTGCACAATTGTTTTATGCCATTGAAGTGTTGAGCGTTTAAAAGATGAAATTCACTATTATTATCATCTTCATCAATAAGAGCATAACTATTTTCGTTTCCTACAATATTAAATGAGAAATTTTATCGCTTAAAAGTTGTTAACGGCAAGCATAAGGATGATGGTTAAACATAGCTTTTACATGGGCCGCTATTTTTTTGAAGTTGAACATATCAATTAATTTTTTTTTCTAAACTGGGTCGTATGTAAGGTAATTGAACAACAAGTCTTCTATTTGTGACTTTGTGTATCCCAACAAACAATTTTTTTTTGTTTTAACGCTTAAACATAAAATTTTACTTGTAACTAAAACCGATACAACGGTATAACCCAGTATTATAGGTAATACCGGCGGTTCAACTAACATACCGTTCTTTCAATTTACCAGACTCAAATTTACCGGGCTAGTGGCCGAGACCCGGTTCAACCGGTATTACCGGCCGGTTTAAACCGGTTTTTAAAACATTGGGAAAAAGAATCTTCTACTCACAAAATTATGACACGTGACGCAACCATTTACTTATTATTATGTATAGATATTGACAAGTCATCATGGCAGATAGAGTTACTTCTCCATTAGAGTGTAAATATCCTTGATAATGAAACTGAAAGATAAGAATGTCATCATTCAAATTGGCAATAAAGATTGTTATTGATTCAGTGGTTAATAGTTTGGATTATTAAAAACAAGTTTGTAAAAAAAAAAAAAATTCCATTTAGGTGCCACGTCATCATGGGCGGAAGAAGTTACTTTCCGTTACAATGGGATTGTTGTTGACAATGAAAGTGAAAGTTAAAAGTGTAGTCAAATTATCAGTATGAATTATTAGAGATAAGTCATAATTTAAATTATTAAAATTTAATTTGTCAGTTTAAATTAAAACATCGAATAATCATTACTGAATAGGAAAACATTAAACACTAAGGCTATGTGTTATGGAAATGCCACACATGCAGTGAAGCTGAGGTGCAAGTGAAGCTGGTTGAAGCAACACCGCGCCCCCTCTTTGAGGTTGCCGCGCTTTTGGTAAAGTGCGGTGGATGTTTACCGCACCGCACCCTCCTCTCATCGCAACTCTCTCCCTCTCTAAATGTCTTTATTTAAAAAAAAAGTGGGTTAAAGTGAAGCAAACCCATTACGTAGGAGAACGATGAAGTGAAAGATATTGATGTGACACTAAATACTGAAAAATGAAGCGTAACCAATATAAATAGCCTAATTATTAAAAAAATAAAGTTAATCAAAGGAAAGATAAATTAAATGAGATAGATGTAGTCGATTGTAGATTAAAAGAACGAGCTTTGAGATATATATAAACTTTCAATATGATGTATTTTGCTACATGAATTAAAAATAAAAATTTATTTGGAGATTTAATTCATTAGTATAAAAACTTGACTTAAGAATAAGATTAAAATGAATAATAATATTAGAGATATAATAAATTATTTCTCTTTAAACATGTAAAACAACATTAAACATAAAATTATTCAATTTTAATTCCCTTTTAAAATAATTAATACAATTAATATGAAGAGTAGAACACTAGAACCATGTAGTTGTCATCACATCAAAAGACTTGATTGGTTTCCATTTGGACTGAGAAATTGATAGCTACTACTATGTATTTGAAGATAAGTGGGACCATGCTAAACCATATTTTAAAAACTTAAAATATTAAAAAAAATAATAACAATAAACAAAGTGAATGAAGACAGGTGAGATGATAAATTTGTTGTTTCCTCTTGACAATTAATATAATTCTATGTTATTTATATATATATATTTTTAAAAGTTATTGATAACGTGTGTGTTATTTCTATTGGATAAAAGTTGAATTAAATAAATAGTTTATTTATATAAGCATAATTTTTTTTATTTTTAACAAACTATGATACTTATTTCTTTTGAAAAATATTGAATCCAATTTTGTTAGAAAACTAATTTTTTTCCTTTCTACAATCCAACGAGATACTCTGTTACAAATAAAAAAAATTATTCATAACAATATAACTGTTAGTTACATAAAAAGTGTTCTCGTGTAAGTAAAGCATAAAGCTATAACATAGTCAAAAATATATCAAATATATCGGGACGTAAATAAATATGAATTAAGTAAATCTAAGAATGTATAAATAAACAATTGTTTTTATTTTCACGGAAATATTACTTAAATCATTTTATATACAAAGAAAGAATTTTTTTAATTATTTAAAATGATTAAAATGTTATTAGGATATTATTGTAAAGAAAAAACATTGACAGGGCTGCTGTCAATATAAGGTTTTTAAGGGAGTAAACATGTATTAACCCAAAGATGAAGAGAAAGCTATAAAAAGGAAAGGGGAGGAAAGGGGAGGAAAGGAAAAATTCAGCTATTAAAAGGCATCGAACTCGTGACCTCCTCTAATGGAGGTGCGCACGCTTACTAGCCAGGTAGGCTGGCTTTCGATTATTTTACCCAAAAAACTGTATATAAATTACTATTACACGCGTAAAATTCTGATTTGGTGGAGTTTTGCAAATTGTTATAAGTTATAAAGAAGTTCATAGTTAATTAATATAAAATTTTATATTTTATAGCACTAAAGTCTAAATCAAATGGCTGTTTGATAGCCTTTTAATGATTTTATATTTTATATTTTTTAAGGGAGTAAACCTGTATTAACCCGAGGTGCACTCGGAGAAATGTAAAAGAAGGAAAAAAAAGGAGAGGAATAACCTTGGAACTGGGACGAACCGCGACCTCCCGTGTGAGGGAGGAGCGGTAAACCAGCTCTAATGGCAAGGATTTTTGAAAGGACCTAAACCGGGTACCTCTTATAGTTGGCAAAATAGCATAAACATACTTCTTAAACATTGAATCAAACATTTAACTAACAGCGGAAGTCTTATACAAAATTCGGAGTTAACAAAAACTTTAGACATAGCATTGTCCAACATTCATAAACTAAGGATAACGGGGATGCCAGTCTTGATCAGCAACAACCAACAGCCATCCATTATCAAGCTCTCGCAGCTTTAAATCTTTTTCTTTCCTTTGCTACCTGATGTGCATACTAAAATAGTTAGCTAATGCTGGTGAGTTCAAGTATTTATTTCTTTTATTTAATTTTATATCATGGGTTTTCTTTAAAACGTTCTTTAATCATACATATTATATTATATACATAATACAATAAAATCTTTCTTTCTTGTAGGATCGGTGTTTACAAGATGATTATGTTCTTAGTTGAGATTGGCAGAAACAATAACAACTAATCAATGTATACAAGTAAACAATGATAATACAAATAAATGCAAGTTGTATTAATCTTCAAGGTTTACAAGTTACAGAGATAATACTTAGGAAGCCCACTTGTACAAATGGAAGATACAATACATTTAAAGGAACTTAGAATCAAGACAGACCCTTGATTCTAAGGATCAGATCAAATACAATCCGTTGATCTTTGACAGTTACAAGTTACACTACTATTGGTAGACAACAAAAAGACAAGTAGCTAAAAGACAACTGCAGTGAAAAAACTTCTGCAATGAAAAGACAACAACAAAACTAAGGTCTTCTCAGTAATCATTGCAGGACATATCAGAATAGGAGCATTGTCTTTTGTTCTCTGCACCAATAACATTCCTTCTGCTGATAGGTGTGTCAGTGTTGCAACAAAAGATGTTAGTAGTAAAGTCAAAGCTGCTGATGATTTGCCTATCAGCAACATCAATGTTTGATGCTGATGAGAAGCCTATCAGCAACAACTTTGGACTTCAGCAGATAAGGCTATCTGCATGAAACTTGTTCATCAGCAGGAGAACACAACTATCTGCAGCAACTTGTAAGTCAGCAGCAAAATTATGGAGTCCGCAACAATCTTACTTAGAGAATTATGTAGCCATCAGTCTTTATCTCTACAAACTCCCCCTAGACTGATGCTACCAAAACTCTCTTATTGCCTTTGTTGCTGAAGCTTTTGCATGTGAGCAACAATCCTTGCTGTCTCATAGCCTCTAGGGTCCATGCTTAGATTGTCAAGAGGGAGTTCAGATAGAGTCTTGATGTCCTTGCTTGGCATGCTGAAGATGGTCTTGCTTGAACATCTCATTTTCTGACCTCCGACATCTATCAAAGTGTACTCATCTTGAGCAGCATTGTAGGACCAACTGACAAATGGATAGTGGGTTTGAAGAGGTTTAACATCAATAACCACATCTTTGCTGGGGTTGAAGTGATGCTTGATCACCAGCAACAAATGTCTTCCACTATCATTTTTAGGCTCATGAGCTTCACCCAGCTCCATCATTCTCTAAAGATCAGAATCTGGAAGCTGCATCACCTCATCAACAGATTTGTAGATTGATCTTTTTATCTCTGCCCTTCCCCTGAAAACTTTAAACCATTGGTCTTGATTGCTGTAGAACCATACTACAAAATTCTCTTGAATCTTCTGGTGTGGTAGTAGGTTTGATTTTCTTCTTGGGAGGCTGTTGATGAGGAGGAGCTGGGTGAGAGGATTTGGACTCTTTGGGGGGGGGAGGGAGGAGGGAGGTCTAGGAGGGAGAGTGGAAGGTTGTTGGACAGAGGAAGGAGTGGACGAGAGAGTAGGTTTGGGATTCTTTTGTTTTCTTTCAACAGTTTGAGTGTTTACCCTTCTTTTAGAGCATGTCTTCCCCAGTCTCTCTTCCTCTTCCTTCTTAACTTTGACATATAAGGCTTGCAGGTTCATGAAGCTCATGGGACCCATCCTCTTTCCACTCTCACCTCTAACCTTCAGGAAGTCCATCATGACCTTCATTTCTTCATGGGTTCTGACATTAAATGTAATGGTCTTCCTGGTTTTCTGTTTGGCTTTTTCTTCTTCTTCAACCCTTTTCTTATTTGCTAGTTGACCTTGCTGTCCCATGAAAGCTCTGTATATTTCTTTATTTGATAATTTCTCAAGGTAGTCTGCATCCTCACCTTGAGAAATCAGAGATTCTGTCCACTCTTCCCTCATTTCTTTAGCAAGTTCAGAGTCAGTGATTCTGAACTTGGCTTCTTCTTTTCTCTTCCTCTCCCTCTCTTCATCTTCTTTATTTAACTGTTCCTACAGCTGAAGAGCTAAGGCTTCATCTTCTTTTATTTTAGAAGCTGCAGGAACTTGAACAATTGTTTTATCCAGTTTTCTAGCATGCAACTGGATTTGTTGTTCTCTGAGGAGCATAGCAGTTTTTCTTTCTTGAGCCTTTTTAAGCTCAGACATCTCCTCCTCTTCTCTTTC
The DNA here is from genome assembly GCA_023525975.1 of Smallanthus sonchifolius. Lineage (NCBI taxonomy): Eukaryota > Viridiplantae > Streptophyta > Magnoliopsida > Asterales > Asteraceae > Smallanthus > Smallanthus sonchifolius. The sequence goes on from CM042023.1 coordinate 49,383,175, forward strand.
TCTTCTTCTTTCCACCTCCTTCTTTTCTTGCTCTATCCTCTTTTCTTCTTCTTCTGTCATGATTCATTTCCCTTTGTCTTTATTGGATGCCTCTGCTTCAGCTTCATCGATTGCAATAGCAGAAGTGGAAGTTGCTATTGAGACCTCAACATCAGCTTCATTGGCAATTTGAGGAGAGGACAAAGGGGGGACAAATTCTTCATCTCCACTTTCTTCTCATTCTTCTCCAGTTACTTCCTTCCATTCTGTCATAATCTTCTGTTTCTCTTTTCTTGCAAATTCTTCTTCAATGTTTAGGATGATAGTTGGAGAAGAGAGAAGGGATAAGTCTGAATCAGATTCATCCACAGCAATCCATCCCTCACTTTCCAGAAAGTTTTTGACAATCAGAATCATTTCTTGACTTTTCTTGGAGTTGATGTTGCAGATGTGTGATCTGAGTTCAAATACTTTATAGAGGAAGTCTGAGTTGAGGAGTAGAATTTCTTAAATGCTGTTGATGATGAAGGATAATCCTGCACACAAGAAGAACTAAAAGCCAGATGACCCAATCCTTGACCACGCATGAACTTCTAAACCTCTAACCACTTCATTATATAGGAATCTTCTCAGACACAGAATTTGACCTTCAGTTAGAGCTCTGCTTCTACTCAAATCAAGTCTTTGATGTCTTTCTTCTGCTGCTCTAGAGGACTCTGCTACTTCATTCTCAAACTTGTTGTATGCCACTTTCTTAGTAAGCTTAAGAAAGCTCTCAAATCTGGGCATGTTATTTTCGCGTATGTTATGGAAGTGTTCAATGGTAAGCATGACAGATAGATTATCAGATGTGTTGATACATTCAGTTAGATGCAGGGTAAGGATTTCCAGCAGATTTAGGTTATCCAAGATAAGCTCTTTGATTCCAGGAAATTCCCAGCCAATCCAGAATCTTTTAGATAGGTCATCATATCCCCATGACAGAATGGAGTCAAACTCCAGGTTGTGAGCAGTTAGTGGGAAATGAAGGGATATGGCTTGTCTTGAGATAGAAGCAGCAGCTGGATGTATAGTGACTAAGAGAGGCATTTCTTCATCTTCATCTTCAATTTCCATCTCCTGAGGGAATACTTCGTCTACATCCCTCGTCACTAACTTCCATTTCTCAGAGATTTCTCCCTCTTCATCTCTGGGAGGCATCAACTCATGGACTTGAACAAAGGCAGGCTGAAATAGTGTTCTTTAAAAGGCAATATGCTCTTGTATCCAATCCTCCAGACTATCAGTGTCGTTTTTAGTAGTAACTATCTCCCCTTTTTTGGTTGCATCAGTGCATAGAGAGAGATCTGTTTGAGTTCCCACTGATATAAGGGAAGGAGAAGTCATAGTTGGGCATTGATAGGCTTCATGCATAGAGACTTGGTGTCTTAATTTGGACACTTCATCCTCTAGCATAGCTACCCTGGCCGTCATTTCCAAGTTATGAAGTTTCAGTCTGTCCTCATCCATAATTGTGGAATCCTTGGAACTAAATGGGGCCTTAGGCCTAGCCTCTGCATCCCTATCACCCTGGTTTTCTTAGCGCCTGGGATTCCTCTTAGTGAAGGATGTTTCAAGAGAAACATTCTCACCTTGAGTTGCCATGGTTAGGGTCTTAATTATGTTGTCACTGTCCTCCGGGTCAATTGATGGACCAGAAGTAGCGACAGCCCTTTCCATATCCACTCTTTCATGACTCCCAGAGTGGACCTTCTTGGGTGATGAACTTGGGCTAGGTACATTGGCAGCCAAGTCAATCAGTACCTCCTTGATAGTGGCATTTGGAGAAGGTACATCATCTTAACAAGGAGCATCTGCACTTAAGTTTAGAGAAGAAAGATGTATGGGCTCAGTGGGGATTTCTATGGACCTGGGATGTGGTCCTGATCCCAATAGGGATCATTCCGAGGAAGTTTCCCTAATCATGTGGCTATCCCTTATGGTATTCTCATCAGAGTGTTATGATTCTGAATGAGGGCTTTTGGGTTGGGATTGGGCATGTGAGACAAGAATAGAAGGAGTCTTCTTGCTCCTTTTTCTCTTTCTAGTATAGCTTGCCTCAACTGGGGCCCTGTTTTCCAGTTGGGCTTCAAGAACCGAGGTAAGTATTTGTTGTGCCTGTGCACCCTTAATAGGCTGCACAGGGGTTCGATCGAGGGAAGAAGAAGTATGTTCAGGCTGTGAAGTGGAGGGTGTGGGATCAGTATCAGCTGGGACTGCTGAACTGTCACCCTTGGTGCTTTGTATGTTCAACATTGTAGATAACAATGGAACATTGACCCCTAAGAACTTTTTAGAAACTGTTCTCATACTTTTAAAAATGTTATTTTTATGACCCAACATCAAGTAGATTCGTGCAGGTTTTGAAAGATCTTTTAGTTCATGATTAAAAACTTCCTGCAAGAACCTTGGGTACATAAAGAAGGCTTGTTTTGCACCTTACTGAAGGTTATATCTCAAACCTTTGAATATCAAATGAGCAAAGTTGAAACTCTATCCAGTTACCATACCATGAACTGTAGACGCAAGGGCAGAGCTCACTTGATGCCATCCACTTCTCTTTTGAGATATGTATTGAAGAAGAGTGTGGCATAAGAACTTCCAGGGAGGACCCATCAGTGCCTTCTCAATCTTGTATTCATTCTGATTTCCAGTGTACCCTATGGATACAAAGGTCCTCATATATTCGTCTTTGGTGTATGAGATGGCGGCCCCCTCGTCCTGAAGCTTGATGTGTTTTCTTAGTGTGGCTTCAGTGATGGTGATGTCTTTGCCGTCTACCGTGGCTTTGATTTGGGGAGTCGCATGTTCGGTAGAGTAGACAGCAGTGTTCCAGAAATCCTCCATGTGAGGGATATAGATTGTGGGGTTGACTGTTAGTGCAAAGTGGATTTTCGATCGACAGAGGAAGTAAATCATGTCGTCAAACCCTTCAGATTTCTTTCCTTTGACAAGATAAGCAGTGAGATTATGGTAGGTTGAGAACTTGTCATCGGGGTTGTTGATATCAACTTCTGCCATTTTAGTTAGGTTTTGAGGGAAGGAGGATGATTTTGAAAGGTGGTTAAGTATGGAAAGCTTTGAATGATTGATAGAAAACGATGAGGGTTATGTCAGAATTGAATGTGAAGTGGTGAAGGAAGAAATTTGATTTGTGTTATAACGGCAAAGGAGGGAAAAAGTATATTTACTTGTAGTGTACAACCCATTTACTTTTCACTATTTTACAGCTGTAACACACTGTAGCAGCCATGGTAAAGACTGAAGGTGCTTTTTACAGTGGGAAAAAGTTAATTTGGACTCATTTTACCCATCATCAGCAAACTTGGTAGCTGCAGATGGTTATACCTATCAGCAACAAACTTGGTTGCTGCTGATGGCTAAGTCTATCAGCGACAAACTTGGTTGTTGCTGATGGATGTAATGGTCTGCAACAAAAATGTTGATGCTGATTGTCTTAAAGCTATCTGCAGGAAACTTGTTCCTGCTGATAACTTAAGGCATTCAGTGGTAAATTCTTTGCTGATGAAGCTTAAAAATTTTGGAGACAAATTTTAATCAAAGTTTATCATGCCAATGGATTCAACTAAATATCTAAATCTAGCTTCATCAAATGGTTTTATAAACAAGTCAGCATATTGCTCATTGGTATGAACTTTGGTTAATATGATTCTCTTTTTCTCAGTTTGATCTCTTATGAAATGATACCTGATGTCAATGTGCTTTGTCTTGGAGTGCTGCACAAGATTGTTTTTAATTGATATAACACTCATGATGTCAATGTGAATGGGAGTTGCCATGAAAGTCATCCCATAATCCATCATTTGATTTTGTATCCAGATGACTTTTGCACAGCAACTGGAGGCTACAATATATTCTGCTTCTGCTGTAGAGGTTGATACACAAGTTTGCTTTTTTGCATTGCCATGAAATCAGTCTTCCTCCCAGAAACTGACATCCCCCTGATGTGGACTTCTTGTCCAAGTTTCATACTCCATAGTCACTGTCAGTGTATGCATACATGTTAAACTTGTCATTTTTAGAATACCATAGCCTAAGTCTTGGGGCTCCATTTAGGTATCTAAAAATTCTCTTGACAACTTGAAGGTGTGTATTCTTTGGAGCTGCTTGGAATCTTGCACACAGACATACTGCAAAAAACATGATATCTGGCCTTGAGGCAGTTAGATACATGAGTGATCCTATCATTACATGATACTGATGTTGATCAGTGTCTTGTCCATCTTTATTTGGAGTCAGTTGATGGTGCACTTGCATAGGGGTTCTTGCAACAGAGCAGTCAGCCAGCTTGAATCTTTCCAAGATGCTCTTGACATATTTGGAATGGCTGATGAAGATTCCATTTGGAACTTGTTTGACTTGGAGACCCAAGAAGAAATTTAGTTCACCCATTGAACTCATTTCAAACTTTGAGTGCATCAGGACCTCAAAGTCTTTACACAGCTTCTTCCTTGTTGATCCAAAGATGATGTCATCAACATAGATTTGTACAAGTAGGATTTCTCCCCCTTCGTCTTTGATAAACAAGGTCTGATCAATAGCACCTCTTCTGAAGTTGTTGCTAAGTAGATATCCTGACAAGGTTTCATACCATGCTCTTGGGGCTTGATGTAAGCCATAAAGAGCTTTGTATAATTTGAATACCTTGTCAGGATGGGTAGGATCGACAAAGCCTGGAGGCTGTCTGACATAGACTTCCTCACCAATCTTCCCATACAGAAAGGCACCCTTGACATCCATTTGATAAACAGTAAAGCTCTTGGATGCAACATAAGCTAAGAAGATTCGGATGGCCTCCAGTCTGGCAACAGGAGCAAAGACTTCATCATTTGTTGAAGCGGAGCATAGTGCGCTTCAACTCCCTCTTACTGAGTGTAGCCTTGAGCTACAAGTCTGGCTTTGTTCTTGACTACAATCCCTCTCTCATCTTTCTTGTTCCTGAATACCCATCTTGTGCCAATAGCAGTTTGACTAGGTGGAAGATTAACCAGGGTCCACACTTCTTGTCTTTTGAATTGCAGCAACTCTTCCTGCATTGCTTCAATCCAACTGCTATGTTTCAAAGCTTCATCTATCTTCTTTGGTTCTACTTGAGATAGAAAGCAAGAATACAGACATATATTGGCCTCATGAGTCTTGCTTCTTGTTTGGACTCCTTGCTGAACTTGGCCAATTATATTTTCCAATGGATATTCCTTGTTGATTCTCTATGCTGGAACAACATCCATCTGTATTCCTTGCTCAAGATTGCTTTGATTTTAATCAGGAATATCTTCATTCAATGTGGAAGAGTCTTCAACATCAGCAGCAACATCAGATGCCTCTATTCCAATGGTATTTTCTTCATCAGCAGCAAATGCCTCTACACCAGCTTCAGGATTGTCCTGAATTTCATTTTGATTTTCATGTTCAGAGAAATTGCTGCTAGTGACATTGGACAGACTTGTTCCTGCTTCACTGGCTTCAATAGCTTCTATAACAGATAGAGGATCAATAGATGGCCTTTTGATTCTTATAGAGGGACTATTGAATTCCAATCTGTAATCAGTTGATGATGTGGAAGCTGGTTCTTTGGAAGAGGAAGACTCCATATTTAAGAAGATGAGGGACTAAAATACTTGGGAAGAGGAGTCTATATCAAAGAGCCAATCTGGTCCTTTACCCTTTTCACATGCAATGTGTTCCCTACATTCCACATTTGCTGATTCTTCCACAATTCTTGTTCTTGAGTTGAATACTCTGTAGGCCTTGGATTGAGAGGAATAGCCCACAAAGTATCCTTCATCTGATTTGGCACCAAATTTAGGAAGAACCCCATGTGTGATGAGAATGGTACATAGACATCCAAAGGGTTTTAGAAATCCAATGTAGGGAACTCTTTTGAATCACAGTTCAAAAGGTGTTTTGTTGAGAGGCTTGACAATGAGAACTCTATTTTGCACATAACAAGCTGTGCTTACTGCTTCTGTCCAGAATGTGAGAGGCAGTTTTGAGTCAACCAACATTGATCTTGCTGATTCAATTAGAGTTCTGTTTCTCCTTTTAGAAACCCCATTTTGTTGAGGAGTTCTTGGAGCACTGTATTGTCTTTCTATGCCTTTGCTCTCACAAAAACTGTTCAAGGCGTGGTTTTTGAACTCGGTACATTGATCACACCTTATGACTTTAACTTTCTGATTGCTTTGATTATCCACCCTAAGAATGTAGGATTTAAGAATCTCAGCAGTTTCATCTTTTGTTCTCAAGAAGTATACCCATGAGAATGTAACATCCCAAAATTTAAAACGACAATTATAATAATAGAATAAACGAATGAGGTATGACGGACCGGGCCTGATGGGCCGACGGGCTTGAAGGGGGCGAACATATGGGAGCCTCCCCTATAAATAGCCCAACACATTCCACATTTCTCTCATTTGCAAGTTCTAGAGAGAGAAACGTAGAGAGAGAAAGTTGGCGGATCGACCCGAGATTGAAGAAGTGTGTTGCTACATAGCTTGTGAGAAGAACCTCCGGATCAGAAGCTTGATACAGGTAACGATCCAACCTAGATATGAGTTTTTGTTCGTTTTTGGGTTTTTCGGGTTTTGGACGAAAATGTGACGTTTTTACGGATGAAACTGGAAGAAAAACATGGATTTGAGATCCTTATTGAAAAGAGAACATTTTGAATGTAACCAAGTTCGAGATCTTGACGTGATCAGATCCGAATGAGAAAGTTAGGGTTTTGTGGGGAAGCAGATCCTGCATACTTATCAAGTACGCAGGAAGAGGGTCCTGCGTACTTATCAAGTACGCAGGAAGCAAAGTTTGCGCACTTATTAAGTACACAAGAGCAAGGCCCTGCGCACTTGCTAAGTGCGCAGGCATCAAGCTGTTTAGTAAAGTCAGTATGTTTAGAAGGTTAAACCGTTAGAGTCGGGATTTGGTCTGATGTATATTTAACTAATCAATTCAGATCGGAAGTGACGTTGGGGGACCTTTGTTTAGGACAAACCAGATTAGCTTATCAGATGAGTTCTAGAAGCCCTTCTTTAAATGTTTTAATTAAATGTTTTTGGGCTGGTGTGCATACATATGAAATGATGTTTTGAAATGAGGTTTACGAAACGAGGTTTACGAAATGATGTTTACAAAATGATATTTATGAAATCATGTTTATGAAATGATGTTTACGGGATGATGTTTATGAAATGATTTGCCAAATAAAGTTTACGAAAGGTTTACTGTAGGATCGTAAGATTACAAGGTGATTCTATTTTAGTTGATATTGGCGGAAACAATAGCAATCAACAAAGTAAACAAGTAAACAGCAAGAATACTGATAAATGCACTGTTGTATTTGACTTCTGAGATTACAAGTTTACAAGTAAAACACTATCAAGAAGCACTATGAAAGCACAGCAAGCACACTTTGTTTGAAGTGTTTACAAGATATATATAGTAACTTAGAATCAAGACAGACCCTTGATTCTAAGGATCAGATCTAACACAAGCCGTTGATCTTGTTTATTAATCTAAATTACACGCAAAGGCTAATCTAGTTAACTTTACTGAAACGTCTTCTTAGGCATCATTGTTTGCATGCTTGGAGAAGCGCGTCATTGTCCTTTATTGGTTGCACCAGTGAGGTTCCTTCTGCTTGGAGTGTGGCAGTTGCTTTGGCAGAAAGGTGTCAGAGGCGCTTTGCATGGATAGTCAGCTGCAACGTTTGGTCTTCAGAGAATAAAGCTATCAGCAGCAGAGATGACAATAATGCTGCTGATAAGCCTATCAGCAGCAACTTGTGTTGAACGTTGCTGATAAACCTATCAGCAGCAACAAGTGTTGAATGCTGCTGATAAGCCTATCAGCAGCAATATGTGCTGAATGCTGCTGATAAGCCTATCAGCAGCCATATGTGATGAATGCTGCTGATAAGCCTATCAGCAGCATTTGTACTTAGAATAATTTGGTAGCGATTAGTCTTTGGTTCTACAAACTCCCCCTAGACTGATGCAACCAAAATTCTTCTAATTACTTTGCTGCTGAAGCTTTTGCATGTGGCTGACTATCCTTTCAACCTCATAGCCTCTTGGATCCTTGCTGGGATTGTTCAGTGGAAGTTCAGACAGAGTCTTGATGTCTTTGTGTGACATTTTGTAGATTGCTTTGCTTGAACATCTCATCTGCTGCTTCTTTACATCAATCAGAGTGAACTCATCCAAATCAGCATTGTAGGACCAAGATACAAATGGAGAGTGGGACTTGAGTGGTTTGATATTCATGACCACATCTTTGCTAGGGTTGAAGTAATGTCTGATTGCTAGCATAAGATGTTTCCCACTCTCATTTGCAGGCTCATGAGCTTCACCCAGCTCCAAAATTCTTCTTAGGTCTGAATCTGGTAGTTGCAGAACCTCATCAACAGACCTGTATGTAGATCTTCTTCTTTCAGTTCTCCCCTTGAAGATCTCAAACCTTTGATCCTGTGGATTGTAGGCCCATTCAACTATGTTTCTTGAGTCTTCAGGTTCAGATGAGGATTTGGATTTCTTCAAGGGAGGCTGTTGATGAGTGGGAGCTGGGTGGGATGACTTGGACTTTTTGGGTGAAGGAGTGGAAGGTTTGGGGAGGAGAGTGGAAGGATGATGGACTGAGGAAGAGGTAGGTGAGGGAGAAGGCTTGGGTTTCTTTGTCTTTGGTTTTTCTTCTTCTTTGATAAGTACCCTTTTCTTGGAGCCCTTCTTCCCTAGTCTTTCTTCCTCATCCTTTTTAACTTTGAAGTAGAGGGATTACAGGTTCATGAAATTCATGGGACCTAACCTCTTTCCACTATCTCCTCTAGCCTTAAGGAAGTCAATCATGACCTTCCTTTCTTCATGGGTCCGTTTATTAAAGGCAATGGTCTTTTTGGACTGTTGTTTGGCTTTTTCTTCTTCTTCAGCCTTTTTCTTCTTTGCCAACTGACCTTGCTGACCCATGAAGGCTCTGTAGACTTCTTTAGTTGATAGTTTCTCAAGGTAGTCTGCATCCTCACCTTGAGAGACTAGAGTCTTTACCCACTCCTCCCTCATTTCTTTAGCTAGTTCAGAATCGGTTATTCTGAACTTAGCTTCTTCTTTCTTCTTCTCCTCCAATTCTTCCTCTTCTCTATTGAATTGTTCCTGCAGTTGAAGAGCAAGAGCTGCATCTTCTTCAATCCGGTCAACTGCAGGAATATTTCTTTTCAGTTCATCCAACTGTTTAGCATACAGCTGGATGGTTTGTTCTCTTAGGAGAATGGCTGTTTTTCTTTCTTGAGCCTTTTTCATGTCAACCATCTCCTCTTCTTCTCTTCTTCTTCTTTTCTCTTCCCTCTCTCTTTTCTCTTTTAGCAACCTCTCTTCATCTTCATCAGTCATGATTCCCTTTCCTTTGTTTACATTGGATGCCTCTGCTTCAGCTTCACTGATCACAACAGCAGATGATGATGCTGCTATTGGGATCTCTGCCTCAGCTTCATTGGCAATTTGGAATGTGAAAATGGGAAGGTCATTGGCCTCGTTCGATTTGTACTCAGGACTTGTGACTTCTTTCAGCATTTCTTTGATAGTTGATCTTGACCCATATGCTGCAGTGCAGATGTCTACTCGAGGGGAATCTGAGTCAGTGTCAGAGTTTGACACATATACTGCCTCAGTAATTCTTCCTACCTGTTCAAGTTTGGCTCTAACCGTAGCTATCATTGCCTGGCTTTCAAGTGAGTTGACATTGCAGATGTTGGCTCTGAGCTGAAAGATCTTGTAGAGAAAGTCTGTAGGAAGTGACAAGATGTTCCTGGTGTTGATGGTGAGAGAGGAGCCGTTGCTTAGAAGGAAGGTATGGTCAAGAGACTTAGTGCTTGTCCATCCCAGCACCTCTAAGTCTTTGACGATGAGGCAGTACAGAAATCTTCTTAGGCAGCAAGTTTCTTCTTTAGTGAGAAGACTGCTCCTTATAATGTCAAGTCTTCTAGGAGACAGTCTTCTTGCTGCTGCTGCCAAAGATTCAGGATAAGCTACCCGTTTTGCTTTTTGAATTAGTCTTTCGAAGTAGGGTAGATTATCCTCCATTAAGTCATGGAACCTGCCAATGGCAAGTTCAGCTGAGAGATCTGATGAAGTGTTGACGCAGTTGGTTAAATGCAGTTGTAGGACTTGGAGGGCATTGAGAGAGTTCCAGTTCAGCTCTTCTACTCCGTTGAACTCCCATCCAATCCAAAACCTCTCAGCTGATCCATCATACCCCCAAGCTAGAATGGAGTCAAATTCTAGCTTCTTTGATGATCTGAATAGTTGGGGGTAGAGGATTGACTAATGATGGCTGCTGCTTCAGGAAGGATGCTGAATGATGTATTTGTTTGTTATGTGTCTTCAGCATCATTCTGCATTTCATCAACAGCCCTGACGACCAACTTCCAGTCTTCAGATGTCCCTTCTTCTTCGTTATCTGAGACTGGCAAGTCATGAATTTGTACAAAAGCCGGCTTGAATAGTGAGCTTTGAAGTACAACCTGCTCTTGAATCCAGTCGTCAAGACTGTCTGTATCTTCTTCCATAGAGACCATCTCCCCCTTTTTGGTTGCATCAGTAGACAGGTAAGCATCAGTTTGGGTGCCTACTGATACAAGAGAGGGAGTGGCTAAAGTTGGGCATTGATGGGCTTCATGCATAGAGACTTGGTGTCTTAGTTTGGACACTTCAGCCTCTAGCATAGCCACCCTGGCCGTCAATTCCGAGTTATGAAGTTTTAGTCTGTCCTCATCCACAGTTGTGGAATCCTTGGACCCAGATGGGGCCGTAGGCCGAGCCTCAGCATCCCCATCACCCGTGGTTTCTTGGCGCATGGGATTCCTCTCAGTGAGGGGAGTTTCCAAGGAAACACCCTCACCATGAGTTGCCGTGGTTGAGGTCTTAAAGATGTTGTCACTGTCCTCCTGGTCATTTGATGGACCAGCAGTAGTGACAGCCTCTTCCACATCCACTCTTTCATTACTCCTAGAGTGGACCTTCAAGGGTGAAGGACTTGGGTTGGGTGTTTCGGAAGCAAGACCAATCAGTACCTCCTTGATAGTGGTAGTTGGAGAAGGTACATCACTTTGGTCAGGTTCCTCAACACTTAAGTCCAAAGAAGATAGGAATGGCTCAAAGGGCTGTTCTATGGATCCGGGAAGTGATCCTAATCCTAATAGAGAGACTTCCGAAGGAGTCTCCCTAACAGTGTGGCTTTCCCTTATGATATTCTCACTAGAATGTTATGATTCTGAGTGAGGGATGTTGGCTTGGGTTTGGGCCTTGGAGGCAAGAGAAGAAGGAGTTCTCTTGCCCATCCTCCTTGTATATTTGGCTGCAACCGGGGCCCTGTGTTCCGGTTGAGCAATCAAACTGTGGGTGAGTAAAGTATGTGCCTGTACATCCTCAGTAGAATGCACAGGGGTTCGATCAAGGGAAGCAGCAGTTTGAGTTTGAGTTTGTGGTAGTGAGGTGGAGGGTGTGGGATCAGTATCAGCTGGGTTTGCTGAACTGTCACCCTGGGCACTTTGTGTGTTCAACATTGTAGATAACAATGGAATATCGGCCCCTGAGAACTTTGATGAAACTGTTCTCATGCTTTGAAAAATGTTGTTCTTATGTCCCAGCATTATGTAGATTCTTGCAGTTTTTGAAAGATCTTGGTGCTCAATATTGAACACTTCCTACAAGAATCTTGGGTACATGAAGAACTGTGATTTCACCCCTTCTTGAAGGTTGTATCTCAAACCTTCAAGAATGAGGTGGGAAAAATTGAAACCCGCCCCAGTTATCATACCGTGAATTGCCGACGCAAGTCCGGAGCTAAGTTGGTTCCATCCACTCCTCTTCTGGGATATGCATTGGAGAAGAGTGTGGCAGAGATACTTCCATTTGGGACCCATGAGTGACTTCTCTATCGTATACTCTGTTTGATTCCCAGTGTAACCTATGGATACAAAGGTCCTCATGTATACGTCTCTTGGGTAAGAGGTGGCGTCCCCTGCATCTTGAAGCTTGAGGTGTTGGCGGAGCTTTGCTTCAGTGATAATCATTTCCTTGCTGTCTACTGTGCCTCTGATTTGGGGAGTGCCCTGGTCAGTAGAATACACGGCTGAGCTCCAAAAATCTTCCATGTGGGAAGTATAGATGGTTGGGTTGACTGTTAGGGCATGGTGGATTTTGGACCGACAAAGGAAGTCGATCATATCATCGAAACCTTCGGATTTCTTGCCCTTTATTAGGCATGCAGTGAGGTTGTGATATGGGGAAAACTTTTCGTTGGGGTTGTTTATGTCTGCGTCTGCCATTGTTATGGATTTGGAGGGAAGAGGGAAGGGTGTTTGAATGGTGGTTAATTATGGAGGGCTTTGAATGCTGTGGGGACGGGAGAGAAAGTGATGGGAGATTAGGGTTTGAAATTGAATATGAAGAGGTTGTGGGAACGTTTGAAATTGTGATATAATGGCAGACGAAGAAAAAGCAACTTTACTTGTACAGTACAACCTGTTTCACTTTTCATTGTTACAACTGTAAAGCACTCGAGCAGTCATGGTAAAGACTGAGAGTGGTTTTTACCTCGGGTAAAAGTTAATGTAGACTTGTTTTACCCATCAGCAGCAAACTTGGTTGCTGCTGATGGTGAGCTATCCGCTGCAAACTTGGTTGCTGCGGATAGTGAAGTCTTTCAGCAGCAGATTTGGGTGCTGCTGACTGTTGTATTCATTCCGCAGCAAAAAGGTTGCTGCTGACCGCCTTAAAGCTATCCGCAGGAAACTTGTTCCTGCTGATAACTTAAAGCGATCAGTGGCAAAGGCTTTGCTGCTGAAGAGTAAATCTGTCAGCAGTGAAAAAGTGCTGCTGACTATAACATTTTATTAAGAACAAAAACATAGACATATTTACAAGGAAAGATAAAAATTTGAGACATGTCTTATTCAAAGTTCATCATGCCAATTGACTCAACTAGATATCAAAATCTTGCTTCATCAAAAGGTTTAGTGAACAAATCAGCATATTGCTCATTTGTGTGAACCTTGGATAGGACAATTCTCTTTTTCTCAGCTTGATCCCTGATAAAGTGATACCTGATGTCGATGTGCTTAGTCTTGGAATGCTGCACTGGATTATTCGTGATAGAGATTGCACTCATGTTGTCAATGTGAATTGGAGTCTGCATGAAGGTCATTCCATAGTCAAGCATTTGATTTTGGATCCAGATGACCTGTGCACAGCAGCTTGAAGCTGCAATGTATTCTGCTTCAGCTGTTGAAGTGGAGACACATGTTTGCTTTTTGCATTGCCATGAGATGAGCCTTCCTCCAAGAAATTGACATCCCCCTGATGTGGACTTTTTGTCCAAGTTACAACCCCCATAGTCACTGTTAGTGTAGGCATAGAGATTGACATTTCCATTCTTTGGATACCATAGCCCAAGTTTTGGAGCTCCCTTTAGGTATCTAAGGATCCTTTTGACAGCTTGAAGATGAGACACTTTTGGAGCTGCTTGAAATCTTGCGCAGAGACAAACTGCAAATATGATATCTGGTCTTGAGGCAGTGAGATACATGAGAGACCCTATCATTGCTCGGTACTGATGTTGATCAGTGTCTTGTCCTTCTTTATCCGGAGATAATTGATGGTGCACTTGCATAGGAGTTCTTGCAGCAGAGCAGTCAGCCATTTTGAACCTCTCCAAGATGCTTTGGACATACTTGGATTGACTTATGAAGATTCCATTTGGTACCTGTTTGACTTGAAGTCCTAAAAAGAAATTTAGTTCACCCATTAAATTCATTTCAAATTTGGAATGCATCAGAACTTCAAAGTCTTTGCATAGCTTCTTTCTTGTAGATCCAAAGATAATGTCATCAACATAAATCTGGACCAACAAAATTTCTCCCCCTTCATCTTTGATGAAAAGTGTCTGATCAATGGCCCCCCTTCTGAAGTTGTTGCTAAGTAGATATCCAGATAAAGTTTCATACCAGGCTCTTGGGGCTTGGTGTAAGCCATAGAGAGCTTTGTCCAGTTTTAAGACCTTATTTGGATGTGCAGGATCCACAAAGCCTGGAGGTTGTTTGACATAGACCTCTTCACCAATCTTGCCATATAAAAAGGCACTCTTCACATCCATTTGATAGACCATAAAGTTTTTGGATGCTGCATATGCTAGAAAGATTCTGATGGCTTCCAGACGGGCAACAGGAGCAAAGACTTCATCATAGTCAATGCCTTCTTCTTGAGTGTAACCTTGAGCTACCAGTCTGGCTTTGTTCTTGACCACGATGCCCCTTTCATCTTGCTTGTTTCTGAAGACCCATCTTGTTCCAATGGCTGTTTGACCAGGTGGAAGATCAACAAGCTTCCAAACATCTTGTCTTTTGAATTGCAGCAATTTTTCCTGCATTGCTTCAATCCAGCTGTTGTGCTTGAGAGCTTCATCAATCTTCTTGGGTTCCACCTGAGATAGAAAGCAAGAGAACAAACAAATGTTGGCTTCATGAGACTTACTTCTTGTCTGGATACCTGTGTTGACTGGACCAATGATGTTTTCCAGAGGATGCTCTTTGTTTATTCTCTGTGCTGGTATCACATCCAGCCGTATTCCCTCTTCAAGATTACTTTGGTTTAGATCAGGATTGTCTTCAGTTGTGAGGAGAGGAGCTTGGAGGTTCTGATCATTGTGTTCAACAATATTAGCATCAGAGGCCTCTTCAGCATGGATTGAGGAGGCTTCATTAAAGATTTCTTGGTCAGAGAGATTGTTGCTTGTGGTGTTGGAAGTACTGGCTTCACCTGTACTGGCTTCAATAGCTTCTGCCACTGATGGAGGATCAATGGATGGCCTTTTCATCCTGATGTAGGGACTGGGAAAATCTAGTCTGTAGTCAGCAGAGGAGGTTGAGGCAGAAGATGTTGATTTTGAAGAAGAAAACTCCATATTTGAGAATATGAGAGGCTCAAATATCTGGGTGAAGGAGTCTATATCAAAGAGCCAGTTAGGACCTTTGCCTTGTTCACAGACAATGTATTCCCTGCATTCCACATTAGCAGATTCTTCCACAATCCGAGTCCTAGAATTGAATACTCGGTAGGCCTTTGATTGAGAGGAGTAACCCACAAAGTAACCTTCATCAGACTTTGCACCGAATTTAGGAAGAACTCCATGTGTGATGAGGATGGTATATGGACATCCAAAGGGCTTCAGGAAGCCAATGTAGGGAACTCTTTTGAGCCAAAGTTCATAGGGTGTTTTCTGGAGAGGCTTAACAATAAGGACCCTATTATGCACATAGCAAGCTGTGCTTACTGCTTCCGCCCAGAAAGTAAGGGGCAGCTTTGAGTCAGCCAACATAGATCTTGCTGATTCAATCAGAGTCCTATTTCTTCTTTCAGCAACCCCATTTTGTTGAGGGGTTCTTGGAGCACTGTATTGCATTTCAATGCCCTTGCTCTCACAGAAACTGTTTAAAATGTGATTTTTGAACTCTGTTCCCTGATCACACCTTATGATCTTTACCTTCAGATTGCTTTGATTCTCTACCCTAAGAATATAGGATTTGAGAATCTCAGCAGTTTCATCTTTTGTTCTTAGGAAGAATACCCATGAGAATCTGGAGAAGTCATCAGTTATCACCAGACAGTAGGACTTTTTGCCCATTGACATGACATTCGTAGGACCAAAGAGATCCATATGCAGTAGCTGGAGAGGGGTGTCATTTGTGTTCAATGTCTTGGGCTTGTGGGAATTCTTGTGTTGTTTTCCCTTCAAGCAGGCAATGCAGTGATCGTCTAGCTGGAATTCTTTGTCAGGAAGCCCTCTGACAAGATTGTCCTTCACTAATTTATTGATTGTTTTGATGTTAACATGGATTAACCTCCTGTGCCAGAGAGCGGATTCATCAACTGATGCCTTTGACAGAAACATGAAACACTACCAGATGGAGTGGCTTCATTCATGTCAAGCACATATAAGTTGTCCTTTCTACGAGTAGTTAGGAGAATCTTCTCTGGAGGTGGTTTAGATAGGCCAGGAGCTAACACGAAACATTCTTTGTCAGTGAAGAGCATCCAATGCTTTTGATCACATACTTGGGAAACACTCATGAGATTGAAGTCAAGTTCTTTAACATAGTTGACTCTTTCAATACTCATCCTTTCATTGGACACAGTTCCTTGTCCAGTGATAGATCCACCCTTTGAGTCACTCCCAAAGGCAACATATCCTCCATTGAAATGTCTGAAGTTAGAGAGGATGGACCTGTTGCCTGTCATGTGCCTGGAACAGCCGCTATCTACCACCCAAGTATTGTGTTTGTTGCCTGGCTGTCCCTGCACATGGAAGATATCTAATTAGTGAGAGGATCATTGTAGCATGCAGCATTGTAGAAGATCGTTGCTAATTTGCCATTGTCAGCATGCTTGCAGTCAATGGAACCAATAGTTATGCTTGGAGATTGTTTGGCCTTCCATTGCTGTGTTGGTGGTTTTCTAGCTTTCTTTATATTGTCGGCAGAAGATGTTGTTGCTGACAATTTTGGCTTATCCGCAGCCAATTTTGCTGCTGAAGGCTTTGCTGGAGCAGTAGCAGTTTTTGCTGCTGGAAGCTTTATTTTGGATTTTGCTTTGTCAGCAGCAGATACTTTTGCTGCTGATGCCGTTGTTTTTTATTTTGCTTTGTCAGCAGCAGAGACTTTTGCTGCTGAAGGCTATGCCTTTGGTTTCCTGGACTTTACTCTATCAGCAGCGATTTTGTTTGCTGCTGATGGGTTGAGCACAGATGAACGATTTGCAATCTGGTTAAAAGGGTTGAACTTGCATGTTGCAGCAAAGTGGCTTGATTCCCCACATATGATGCAAGTTTGTTGAGGTTTCTGCATCTTCACTCTTTGAGGGGATAGAGATTCTCTGAACGTTGTTGCCTTTGCATCATAGCTTCTCACCTGTTTGTTTCTGTTTGTTTTCTCAAAGGCATGCTGCTTTGAGTTTCTTTGGTGTTCATGGTAGTGATAGCAGGTGCTGGCAGTGTGATTGTATTTGCCACACACAAAGCAGGATAGTGCTATCTTGTCCCTGTGAAAGTCCACATAGTTCTTACTTTGAAACAAATCTTTGAAGTTCTAGGGATGAGATTTGTTATGTTCAAAGGTGGCTTCTTCTAGTGTCCTTTGAACATATGGACCTTTTTCTCCAGGTGTATGAAAAATATCAAACACCTTTGGCTTTGACTAAGACTTGGGGTTGGTGAAGCCTGATGTCTCTCCCTTTTCAATGTTTAGCTTTCTTCCATTTTGAGGATAGCTAATCTTGATTTGTTTGAATGGGATGGGAGCTAGAATAGTTGGAGTAACAACAGGACATTCAGTTTTGTTCAGAACAGCTTCAGAGATAGGAGCAGATGGGACTGCACTAGTATCACAGTGGTCTGAGCAGGTTGACTCAGGTTCTGAAGAGGTGGAGCAGTCTTCCACAAAACATGCATCCATTGAAGGATCAAGGTTTCGGTTTGCCGTGTCAAGATTTGCAGTATTGAAGGTTGGTTCGTGAATGGCAACATAGTCAGCAGGAGGAGGAACTGTCTTGTACTCGTCATTATGATATCCAAGTCCAGTTTTTACCCATTCATGGACTTGAATATCTAACAATCTTTGTAACTTTTTAGATGAAAATTCATATTTTTCAACATGAACTTTCTGTTCAGCCAGTTCAGCTCTGGTAGCTTTAAGTTTTAATAATAGATCATCAATCTGAGTTTCAAGATTGGTTTGTTCATGTTTTAATGAAGAAATCTCTTTCTTAAGGCAGTTAATCTTTTCTTTGTAACTGTCTTCGACCTTTTTGAATTCAGATTTCATTTGGTGAAACTCTTCATTTTGATCTATTAGATTTTGGTTATGCTTTCTATAACCTAAAACTTTGCCAATGCAAGCTTGAGAGCAAAGATGTTCAAATACCTGAGGTGGTATCTCTGTGTTGTCTGCCATAAGTGCTTGATTGGAGGCAGGAACATCTTCATATTGAAAACTCCAGTCAAATTCTGTAGTTCCAACATTTGCACAGGCTGCAGTTTGTGCTGGAGGAGTTTCTTGCTGCTGCTGCTGCCTGGGCTGACCTTGGTAACCTTGTCTTTAATGGCTGGCACCCTGATTGGCTTTGGGTGCCTTGCACTCCCTAGCAAAGTGACCCATTTGGTTACAGGTGTAACATCGGATCTTGCTTTTATCAAGCCCAACTCTGGTGTTTGAGTTGTTGCTTGGAACTGATCTCCCGGTTCTAGAATAAAACCTTTTTGCTCTGAGGGAGAGCATGGCATATGAGTGCTGAATATCCATTTCTTCAAGATCATCTGGATGAAAGCATTCCAGATCCTCCTTTATGAAGTGCATGCTGCTTGAGTTGTCAGAGACAAAAGCAGTAGAGGTTGGCTATTGAGGAGGTGCCTCAAGAAGAAATGGTGATGAGTTGGATTGTGAAGCAGTTGGTGTTTGAGGATGAGTAACAATGGGAGGATAGTAGTTACTTGCACTAGGACCAGAATGATCAGAGTGAAGCGCTGAGGTGGTGGTGGAGGAAGTGGTAGCTGATTGATAACTGGAGCTCTTTTCTTTAGCTTGAATCATTTCTAATTCATAGGTTTTGAGCATGCCAAAGAGCTCAGTCATCTGAAGAGTCTTCAGATTCTCTGTTCTTCTGATGGACACTGTATATAATGTCCAACAACTGGGAAGAGATCTTATGAACTTCTTGAGAATGTCTTCATTCTCCAGCTTTACCTTGGAGCACTGCAGTTCTCCAACCAGGTACGTGTACCTGTTATATAAAACTGTTAGTGACTCACTTTCCTTCCAGACGAAGTTTTCATACTGTTGCTTGAGAATGTCACGTCTGTTCTCCTTGACCTCCTCAGATCCAGCAAACATCTTTTCCAAGGCTCCCCATAACTCCTTTGCAGTTTTGTGAGCCTTGAAGTTGTGAAAAACTTCATTTGGAAGGCACATTTGGATAGCTCCTAATGCCTTGAAGTCCACCTCCATTTTCTTGATGTCTTCTTCAGAATACTTGGAGGGTTCCTTCGGAACTAGTGGTCCTCCGGAGTCAGCAGAGGCCACCATGGGAACATAAGGTCCATCCCTTATGGATTTCCACATTCCGTATTCATGGTAGCAGAAGAAGCTTTCCATACGGTTCTTCCACATATCATAGTCCTCCCCAGACACCAACCTCGGTGGTCGGTTGATACTGCCGATGTCTTCAGATCCATGACTTTGTGCCATTTTGTTTTGTGTGACTTGATCAAGAATAGAGTTTTGAATAGAATCAGAAAGTGATTAAACAAATGTTAGTTTGTTTAATCTTGAGTCAAAGCTCTGATACCACTTGTAGGATCGTAAGATTACAAGGTGATTCTATTTTAGTTGATATTGGCGGAAACAATAGCAACCAACAAAGTAAACAAGTAAACAGCAAGAATACTGATAAATGCACTGTTGTATTAGACTTCTGAGATTACAAGTTTACAAGTAAAACACTATCAAGAAGCACTATGAAAGCACATCAAGCACACTTTGTTTGAAGTGTTTACAAGATATATATAGTAACTTAGAATCAAGACAGACCCTTGATTCTAAGGATCAGATCTAACACAAGCCGTTGATCTTGTTTATTAATCTAAATTACACGCAAAGGCTAATCTAGTTAACTTTACTGAAACGTCTTCTTAGGCATCATTGTTTGCATGCTTGGAGAAGCGCGTCATTGTCCTTTATTGGTTACACCAGTGAGGTTCCTTCTCCTTGGAGTGTGGCAGTTGCTTTGGCAGAAAGGTGTCAGAGGCGCTTTGCATGGATAGTCAGCTGCAACGTTTGGTCTTCAGAGAATAAAGCTATCAGCAGCAGAGATGACAATAATGCTGCTGATAAGCCTATCAGCAGCAACTTGTGTTGAACGCTGCTGATAAACCTATCAGCAGCAACAAGTGTTGAATGCTGCTGATAAGCCTATCAGCAGCAATATGTGCTGAATGCTGCTGATAAGCCTATCAGCAGCCATATGTGATGAATGCTGCTGATAAGCCTATCAGCAGCATTTGTACTTAGAATAATTTGGTAGCGATCAGTCTTTGGTTCTACATTTACGAAAGAGACGATGTTTTGTTTAATAAAACGTACGAATGCTTTAACTAAAAAGAGGTAAAGGTTTTATGAGAGTCAAGAATGAACGAATCTGCAACGAGTTCCTACGGGAGCTAAGGTATATATGTATGTATGTATTGGCCTCACCCTTACGGGGGGCCTTTGTGGCTGGCTAACGGTTGTGCAACTGGTTGATGTTGGCGTGACGACGGTCACCCATGGGATTACCGGGATCCCGATGGAAGGACTATTCCTTAGGGGGAAAATAGTGCCTATGTTATGTTCTGTCTACCTAGAGGCAACGAGCCTTAGGAGACATATGTTGGTCTACCTAGAGGTAACGAGCCTTAGGAGACATATGTTGGTCTACCTAGAGGTAACGAGCCTTAGGAGACATATATTTGGTCCACCTAGAGGTAACAAGCCTTAGGGGACCTATGTGACGGATGACTTAGAGGTATGCGATGTATGGAATTGACGGTTACGATAAGGCGCAGATTCGGTTCATGTTGACTTATGTTATGATGTTATGTTACGATGTTATGATGATGTTAAGTTATTGCATGTTTTACGTACGCTTTTGTTAAACAAATTTATGTTAAAGTTTTATGTAAAGCTAGAACTCACCAACGTAGCTGACTTTTAATATGCACATTCAGGTTAAGGCAGGTTATGATGATGGAAGGTGATGTTGGGCGGCTTGATGAGTTACCAGGATGAGATGAAGACTGGCATCCCGTTATGATTAGCTTATGTTATGTTTATGTAATAGACTATGTTACGCTTTCGCATGTTGAACAATGTAATGGTTATGTTTAATGAAGAATTTTCCGTTGCGTTATTTGATATTCAAGTTTAAGAACTGTGTGTAAATGAGTAAATCCAACAAGTGAGGCCTCCCGGGTTTGGGGCCTTACAAGTTGGTATCAGAGCAATAGTTTGAGAGATTCGGACACTCCCCGTGTCTGAACTTAAACTGTGAATGGGACCGAAAGCGGGTGCCAGTACGGGTAACTCGACCCACAGCATCAGGTATGAAGGTAGTATGTATTTACATGTGTAGTATGCCTTAGAAAGGGTTAGGTAAGGACATGTGTTCTGATGGAATCACAAAGGTGTTCAAATAGAAATCGAAAGGTAGTGTAATGGTTAATTGCAGATGGCCAGTGTATATTAACATCTTACAGTGCTTGTTGAATTTTATTTGTTAACTAGCGTGATGACATTGGACTCCTTGTCTTATAGAACGAAATGGCGGGACGAAGGAGCGGAAGGCGTGGTGGGGGCCGTACCGGCGGTCGTACCGGTGGACGTAATGGTGGGCGCGGCAGGACCCCTGCGCGCCAAGAGTATAGTGAAGAAGGAAGTGTTCACACTGAACCGGCGGTTAGTGTGCGTGGAACTGAGCAGACACTGGTTGACGAACAACCTTTCACTTTTGAACCAGAAGTGAGAGCAGCTATAGCTCGAGAGTTCACAGAGTTGATGAAGACTTCTCTTCCAGGTATGTTGGCAGAAGCAATGAAGAAGGTTAATGGGGAGGGTGGGTCTAGTGCGGCAATTGGTGCCCAGAACAACGAGACTGAGAACGTATCGCCTGCACGCGGATGCGACTACAAGTCATTTAAAGCATGTGACCCACCGGTCCTCACTGGAAAAAAGGACGCGATGGCTACTTTTGACTAGGTGATACGTATGGAAGCCGCCATCCGTCTGAGCGAGTGTCGAGCAGACCAAGTTGTGAAATTTGCTGCTAACTCCTTGAGAGAGGAAGCATCCCATTGGTGGGAAGGTGTACGTCAAGCCAAAGGGGACGAGACTGTGGATGCAATGATGTGGTCGGATTTGAAAACTTTGGTGATCAAGAATTTATGTCCAAGGAATGAGATCGAAAAGGCAGAAAGGGAATTTCTAGGGATTAAGGCCGGGAGCATGACGCACCGGCAGTACACCACACGGTTCAATGACCTGGCACGTCTGGTGCCACACCTTATCACGACTAAGGAAAGAAAGATTTTCTGTTACATTCAACGACTGCCGGACCAGGTCCTCACCTATGTTAAAGCAAACGCCCCTACTACCTACGATTCGGTAGTAGAACTGAGCGGAGTGGTATTTGATGATCTGGCGCTGAATGTCGTTACCATTGAAGAGCCCAAGAGGAAGCTGAGTTTTCCCGCTAAGCGATCAGGTGGGAGGTTGTTTGGGGCTCGGGACAAACAGGCCAGGGTAGGCGAGACGATAGTCTGTGGAAAATGTGGGGTAAGACATACGGGTGAATGTCGGCTAGGGACAAATCTGTGCTACAAATGTGGCAAGACTGGGCACTACTCCCGTGAATGCAGGCAAGGCATTAAATGTTATAATTGTGGTGAAAGCAGTCATATGAGCCGGGAATGCACCAAGCCCAGGATGGGTGAAGCCGGGAAAGGGAAAGGCCCGAAGAAGAAAGAAGAGAGGCCCCGAGCAAAGACTCGTGCATACGCACTAACGCAAGAACAAGCCAGGGCAGACCCCGATGTTGCGTCAGGTACGTTCATCCTTGACAACACTTTTGTTTCAGTGTTATTTGATTCGGGTGCCAGTAAGAGTTTTATATCTGCGACTTTTTGTAAACGAGTGAAGTACACTGTGAGTAAGCTAGAAAGGGCCTTTAGCGTAGAAACCGCTGAGGGTAGAACTACGAGAGTGACCAATGTAGTTGACAACTCCACGATAAAAATAGAAGGTCATAGGTTCCCTGTCAGGTTGTTTGTTATGGTTTTGGGTGGGTTCGATGCCGTGTTAGGTATGGATTGGCTAACTGCCAATGAAGCGCAAATTATATGCAAACGAAAGATAATCCGACTGAAGGCTCCGGATGGTAGCGAAGTCAAGATTTTTGGAGATCGTGACGCCCTGATGCCAAACGTCATCTCAATGATTAAGGCAACAGATTACTTGAGGCGCGGATGCGAGGCTTATCTGGTGTATGTGATTGACAAGTGTAAGGAAGTGAAGGAACTAGACGATGTACCCGTGGTACGCGAGTACCCGGAGGTGTTTCCAGAGGATTTGCCTGGGATAACACCCGACAAAGAGATTGAATTTCGAATCGACTTAGTACCAGATGCCCAGCCCGTGGCTAAGGCTCCATATCGACTAGAACCAGTGGAAATGAAAGAACTTATGGCCCAATTAGAAGAACTACTTGAGAAGGGATTTATACAACCAAGCATCTCGCCTTGGGGTGCTCCGGTGTTGTTTGTGAAGAAGAAGGATGGTTCGATGAGAATGTGTATTGATTATCGCGAGTTGAACAAACGAACGGTGAAGAACAAGTACCCTTTACCAAGGATCGACGACCTGTTCGATCAATTGCAAGGCGCAAGTTGGTTCTCAAAAATCGACCTTCGATCCGGTTACCATCAGTTGAAGGTGAGGGAAGAAGACATACCAAAAACTGCATTTCGCATGCGTTATGGACATTTCGAGTTCCGCGTAATGTCTTTTGGATTGACGAACGCCCCCGCAGCGTTCATGGATTTGATGAATAGAGTTTGTCGACGAATGCTGGACCGATCGGTAATCGTGTTCATCGATGATATCCTCATCTACTCCAAGAATGAGGGTGATATCGCGTGTCACTTGAAGGAGGTATTGGAAGCTCTGAAGAAGGAAAAGCTGTATGCTAAGTTCTCCAAATGTGCGTTCTGGCTTAGGGAAGTCCAATTCCTAGGTCATGTCATTAACCCGAACGGCATTATGGTTGACCCAACAAAGATAACGATGGTAAGGGAATGGAATATCCCTAAGACGCCATCTGAAATCCGCAGTTTCTTAGGATTGGCAGGCTACTATCAGAGATTCATCCTGGATTTCTCGAAAATAGCTTCTCCATTGACAAAGTTGACTCGGAAGGAGGTAAAGTACGAATGGGGGTCGACCCAGGATGAGGCATTTAAGGAATTGAAAGAGAAGCTAACCAAAGCTCCAGTCTTGGCCCTTCCCGAGGGCAATGAAGACTTAGTGGTATACTCTGATGCTTCGGGTCAGGGATTGGGATGCGTGTTAATGCAACGCGGAAGAGTGATCGCGTATGCGTCACGGCAGTTGAAGATTCACGAAGCCAATTCTCTGACTCATGATTTGGAACCTGCTGCTGTCGTATTTGCATTGAAAATCTGGAGGCACTACCTCTACGGGGTAAAGTTTACTATTTACTCCGACCACAAAAGTTTGAAGTACTTCTTCAAACAAAGAGAGCTTAATATGAGGCAGAGACGATGGTTGGAACTCCTGAAAGATTATGACTATGAGATCATGTACCATCCTGGAAAGGCAAACGTGGTGGCTGACGCTCTAAGCCGAAGAGATGTGCCTACTCCTATTAGAGTGAAAGCTTGCCAGTTGATAGTAACATCAGATGTGATGAGAGAAATTGAAAGAGCTCAAGATGAAGCACTGAAGGAAGAAAACATAAAGAAGGAAAGAATGGTTGGCCAACATGACAAGTTGGAATATAACACCCTTGGTGTTAGGACACGTTTTGGACGGGTATGGATACCTATGGGTGGCGAGCTTAGAACCAAAATCTTGGACGAGGCTCATAAATCTCGATACTCTATCCATCCTGGTACAAATAAAATGTACCAAGATCTGAGGAAGGAATATTGGTGGCTTGGAATGAAACATGAAGTGACAAAGTATGTAAGCAAGTGCTTGACTTGCTCACAAGTAAAGGCCGAACACCAGAAACCGTATGGAAAGATTCAACCACTTGATATACCAGAGTGGAAGTGGGAACACATTACCATGGACTTCATAACCAAGCTACCTCGCACAGCTAAAGGTCATGACACCATTTGGGTAATTGTGGACCGTTTAACGAAGAGTGCTCATTTTCTACCTATTCGCGAGACGTTCTCGTTGGAAAGGTTAGCGGAAGTATTTATTAACGAAGTAGTAGTACGGCATGGGATGCCTTTGACGATCATATCTGACCGGGACACACGATTCACATCGAGTTTCTGGAAAAGATTTCACGAGGCGATGGGCATGAGGCTTAATATCAGCACGGCATACCACCCACAAAAGGATGGTCAGTCTGAAAGGACCATTCAGACCTTGGAGGATATGCTTCGTGCTTGTATTATCGATTTTGGTGGCAGTTGGTACAGTCATATGCCGTTAGCCGAATTCTCCTACAACAATAGTCATCACACGACTATAGGCATGCCGCCTTACGAAATGTTGTATGGGAGAAGATGCAGGACCCCGGTTTGTTGGGGTGATATTGGACAGAAGGAATTAGGAAGTCTTGAAGTCATAAGAGAAACGTCGGAAAGGTTTGATCAAATCAAAGCACGAATGAAGGCCGCACAAGATCGTCAGAAATCCTATGCGGATAAACGACGAAGGCCTATCGAGTTTGATGTTGGGGACAGAGTAATGTTGAAAGTGTCACCCTGGAAGAGAATCATACGATTCAGGAAGAGAGGAAAGTTAAGTCCGAGGTTCGTCGGACCATTCAGGATAATGGCACGGGTTGGTGAAGTCGCTTATCGGCTAGAGTTGCCTGATGAGTTAAGTGGGATTCATCCTACCTTCCATGTATTACACTTGTGGAAGTGTTTGGCGGATGAATCGGCTCACATACCATTTACTGACATCGAGGTCGACAACAACCTTAACTACATCGAAGAACGCGTGGCTATATTAGACAGAAAGGAGAAGCGTTTGCATAATAAGATTATTCAATTGGTTAAAGTCCAATGGAAGCACCGAAAGGGATCGGAATCTACTTGGGAAACGGAGGAGGAAATGAGAGAGTCGTACCCTCATCTATTTGACTTATGATAGGTTTCGGGGATGAAACCTATTATAAGGGGGCTAGACTTGTAACATCCCAAAATTTAATACGACAATTATAATAACGGAATAAACGAATGAGGCATGACGGGCCGGGCCGGATGGGCCGGCGGGCTTGAAGGGGGCGAACATAGGGGAGCCTCCCCTATAAATAGTCCAACACACTCCACATTTCTCTCATTTGCAAGTTCTAGAGAGAGAAACCATAGAGAGAGAAAGTTGGCGGATCGACCCGGGATTGAAGAAGTGTGTTGCTCCAGAGCTTGTGAGAATAACCTTCGGATCAGAAACTCGATACAGGTAACAATCCAACCTAGATCTGATTTCTTTTTTGTTTTTGGGTTTTTCGGGTTCTGGACGAAAATGTGACGTTTTTACGGATGAAACTGGAAGAAAAACATGGATTTGAGATCCTTAATGAAAAGCAAATATTTTGAATGTAAACAAGTTCGGGATTTGACGTGATCAAACCCGAATGCGAAAGTTAGGGTTTTTGCTGGGAAGCAGATCCTGCGTACTTATCAAGTACGCAGGAAGAGGGTCTTGCGTACTTATCAAGTACGCAGGAAGAGGGTCCTGCGTACTTATCAAGTACGCAGGAAGCAAAGTTTACGCACTTATTAAGTACGCAAGAGTAAGGCCCTGCACACTTGCTAAGTGCGCAGACATCAGGCTGTTTAGGTAAAGTCAGTATGTTTAGAAGGTTAAACAGTTAGAGTCGAGATTTGGTCTGATGTGTATTTAACTAATCAATTCAGATCGGAACGTTGGGGACCTTTGTTTAGGACAACCCAGATTAGCTTATCAGGTGAGTTCTAGAAGCCCTTCTTTAAATGTTTTAATTAAATGTTTTTGGGCTGGTGTGCATACATACGGAATGATGTTTTGAAATGAGGTTTACGAAACAAGGTTTATGAAATGATGTTTACGAAATGATGTTTATGAAATGATGTTTACGAAATTATTTTTACGGGATGATGTTTATGAAATGATTTGCCAAATGAAGTTTACGAAAGGTTTACGAAAGAGATGATGTTTTGTTTAATAAAACGTACGAATGCTTTAACTAAAAAGAGGTAAAGGTTTTATGAAAGTCACGAATGAACGAATCTGCCCTGAGTTCCTATGGGAGCTAAGGTATGTATGTATGTATGTATTGGCCTCATCCTTATCGGGGGCCTTTGTGGCTGGCTAACGGTTATGCAACTGGTTGATGATGGGGTGACGACGGTCACCCATGGGATTACCGGGATCCCTATGGAAGGTACTATTCCTCGCGGGGAAAATAGTGCCTATGTTATTTTCTATCTACCTAGAGGTAACGAGCCTTAGGAGACATATGTTGGTCTACCTAGAGGTAACGAGCCTTAGGAGAGATATGTTGGTCTACCTAGAGGTAACGAGCCTTAGGAGACATATGTTTGGTCCACCTAGAGGTAACGAGCCTTAGGGGACCTGTGTGACGGATGACTTAGAGGTAACGAGCCTTAAGTTCATCCGCTGGTATGCGATGTATGGAATTGACGGTTACGAGAAGGCGCAGATTCGGTTCATGTTGACTTATGTTATGATGTTATGTTACGATGTTATGATGATGTTAAGTTATTGCATGTTTTACGTACGCTTTTGTTAAACAAATGTATGTTATGTTTTTTTGGCAAAATGATTATGTTAAAGTTTTATGTAAAGCTAGAACTCACCAGCGTAGCTGACTTTTTAGTATGCACATTTAGGTTAAGGCAGGTTATGATGATGGAAGGTGATGCTGGGCGGCTTGATGAGTTACCCGGATGAGATGAAGACTGGAATCCTGTTATGATTAGCTTAAGTTATGTTTATGTAATAGACTATGTTACGCTTCCGCATGTTGAACAATGTAATGGTTATGTTTAATGAAGCATTTTCCGCTGCGTTATTTGATATTCAAGTTTAAGAACTGTGTGTGAATGAGTAAATCCAACAAGTGAGGCCTCCCGGGTTTGGGGCCTTACAGAGAATCTGGTATAGTCATCAGTTATCACTCTACAATATGACTTCTTACCCAATGACATGACATTTGTAGGACCAAAAAGATCCATATGCAGCAGTTGTAGAGGGCTGTCTTTTGTATTCAATGTCTTGGGCTTGTGAGAACTCTTGTGTTGCTTCCCCTTCAGGCATGCTATGCAATAATCTTTAAGATGGAATTCTTTGTCAGGAAGACCTCTGACAAGATTTCCCTTCACCAACTTGTTGATGGTTTTTACATTAACATGGCTTATTCTTCTATGGCAGAGAGCTGATTCATCAACTGATGCCTTGGATAGAAAACAAGATATACTGCAAGATGGAGTGACCTCATTCATGTCAAGCACATATATGTTGTCTTTTCTTTGGGCAGTTAAATAAATCTTCTCTGGAGGAGGTTTGCTTACCCCGGGGAGAGCACAAAGCATTCTTTGTCTGTGAAAAGCATCCAATGCTTTTGATCACATATCGGAGACACACTCATGAGATTGAAGTCCAATTCTTTGGCAAAGTTTACCCTTTCAATACTCATTCTTTCATTGGACACGGTTCCATGTCCAGTTATAGATCCTCCATTTGAATCACTCCCAAAGGCAACATATCCTCCATTGAAATGTCTGAAATTTGAGAGGATGGACCTGTTGCCGGTCATGTGCCTGGAACAACCACTGTTTACAACCCAGGTGTTATCCTTGTGACCTGGTTGTCCCTGCACATGAAATAGATCTAGCTAGATGGAGGAACCCAAGAACTTGTAAACTTGGGTGAGTGTGTCTTTGAGCCAACAACATCAATATGCTTGCATTCAATGGATCCTATGATGATGCTTTGAGGGATAGAAGCAGTGGACTTGGCTTTCCATTGTTGAGGAAATGATTTTCCAGACCTTTTTGCTCTATCAGCAGCTGATGTGGCATTTGTTGCTGATGGCTTTGGCTGATCAGCAGCAACTTTGATTGCTGTTGAAAGCTTGTTTCTAGGCTTCTTTAACTTTACATGATCAGCAGCATTTTTGCTGGCTGCTGATGGTTCAACAGATACATGCTTCTCCTTCTTTATCTTTCTATTGAAAGTGGGTTCCTCTGTGGGAGTTGTTCTATAGATAGGCTTCTGTTTTGGAGTAGCTTGAACTGCTATGGAGGCTGGTTGAATAATCTGGCTAAAAGGATTGAATTTACAATTAGCAGCAAAGTGGTCTGATTCGCCACATATGATGCAGGATTGTTGAGGTTTTTGAAGCTGATTTCTTGGAGGAGAGAGAGACGTTCTAAATTGAGTTGTCTTGGCTTCATAGCTTCTTACCTTCTTGTTCTTGTTTGTCTTCTCAAAAGCATTTTGTTTGAGGTTTCTTTGCTGCTGAAGGTAGTAGAAGCATGTGCTGGCAGTGTGATTGTATTTGCCATAGACAAAACATGATTTAGATGATTTATGCCTTTGAAAGTATACATAATCTTTTCTTTTGAATAGATCTTGGAAGTTCTAGGGATGAGCTTTATTGTGTTTAAAAGTGGCTTCCTCCAATGTTTTCTGAACATATGGAGGTCTCTCTCTAGGTGCATGACAAATGTCAAACATCTTCCTGGGTTGATTGGATTTTGATTGAGGAATGATGGAGGTTGAAGATTGTCCCTGTTCAACTTTTAACTTTCTTCCTTCAGGCTGATAGCTAATTTTGATTTGTTTGGTGGGTGACGGCACCGGTATTGAGGGAATGAAGGGGCTTGGACCATTGGTTTGGATCACTTTGCCAGACTTGGTGGTTTTGAGTATTACTTCATTTGTGGGAAGTAATGGGGCTTCACTTGTTTCAGAGGAGTCTGAGTATGTCGACTCAGACTCAGATGAGGTAGTGCATTCTTGCACAGATGATTCTTCCTTTGAAGGATCAAGATCTCGGTTGGCCAGGTCAAGATTGGAGAGATTGAAGTTTGGTTCATGAATGGCTACATAGTCAACAGGTGGTGCAACAGTTTTGTACTGGTCAGCATGGTACCCGGCCAGTTTTTACTCTGTCATGAACTTGGACATCTAAAAGTCTTTGCAACTTTTTGGATGCAAATTCATATTTCTCAACACGAACCTTATGTTCTGCCAAATATGCCCTGATAGCTTTTAACTTAACAATAGATCATCAATCTGAGTTTCAAGATTTGTTTGTTCATGTTTTAATGATGAAATCTCTTTCTTTAGGCAGTTAATCTTTTCTTTATAACTGTTTTCAACCTTTTTAAATTCAGATTTTATTTGGTGAAACTCTTCATTTTGATCTATAAGGTTTTGGTTATGTTTCCTATATCCTAGAACCTTATCAATACAAGTTTGAGTACAAAGATGTTCATATACCTGAGGTGGTATCTCTGTTGTGTCTGCCATGAGTGCTTGGTTGTTGGAAGGAAGATCTTCATACTGGAAGCTCCAATCAAAATCAGCTGTTCCAACAGCTGCACAGGCTGCAGTTTGAGCAGGAGTGGTGTTGCCTTGACTTGCTTGACCATGATGGGTCTGTCTAGATTGTGCCGCAGCTGGGTTTGCCTTTGGTGCCTTGCATTCTCTGGCAAAGTGACCAAGTTGGCTACAATTGTAACATCTTAGCTTGCTCTTGTCCAAGCCAACTCTGGTGTTAGGGTTGTTACTTAGAATTGGTCTTCCAGTTCTAGAGTAGAACCGTTTTGCTCTGAGAGAGAGAGCATGACATAGGAGTGTTGTATGTCCATTTCTTTTAATTCATCTGGATGAAAGCATTCCAGATCTTCTTTGATGAAGGACATGTTGCTAGAATTTTCGGAGACAAAGGCAGCTGAGTTTGGTTGAGGTGGAGCTTCAAGAAGAAATGGTGAGTTGTTTGTTTGTGAGTTGGGAGTATGAGGGTAGGTGACAATGGGAGGATAACAGTTACTAGAACTAGGAGATGGGTGGTCAGGGTGTAGTGCAGATGAAGTGGTGGTTGATGAAGCTTTTGAATGACCTGAGCTTCTTTTTCTTTGGTTTGAATCATTTCTAATTCATATATCTTTAGCATGCCAAACAGCTCAGTCAATTGTAGAGTTTTTAAGTTTTCAGTTCTTCTAATTGACACTGTATAGAGTGTCCAGCATCTTGGAAGAGATCTTATAAACTTTTTGAGAATGTCTTCATTCTCCATCTTCATTCTCCAGATAAGTGTACCTGTTGTACAAAAAAGTAAGAGACTCACCTTCCTTACAGACAAAGTTCTCACATTGTTGCTTCAGAATGTCTCTTTTATTCTCCTTCAACTCCTCAGAACCAGCAAACATCTTCTCAAGAGCTTCCCATAGCTCCTTAGTAGTCTTGTATTCTCTGAAGTTATGGAAAGTTTCATTTGGAAAGCACATCTGAATGGCTCCTAAAGCTTTGAAATCTACCTCCATCTTCTTGATGTCTTCCTCTGAGTACTTTGAGACTTCTTTAGGGACTGATGGACCTCCGGAATCAACAGAGGCCACCATGGGTACATATGGTCTATCTTTTATGGATTTCCACATTCCATACTCTTGATAGCAGAAGAAACTTTCCATCCTGTTCTTCCACATATCATAGTCTTCTCCAGACACCAGTCTTGGTGGTCTGTTAATACTTCCAATATCATCAAAACCATTGTTTTTGTGACAACTACGGGTTTTTAGGTCCATACCGTTTCCCGTCTTTTATACATTTATATTTTTAAATAATATGGTTTTATATATTTTAAGTGTTTCTAGGGATTCTAGGAACTCTATCTTAGACAAACACTAAGATCCGAACTAGAAAACCAGGTTAAATGCATACACCGCGTATACTGCGAACGCGTTAAATAAACGGTATAATTTAATTTCTCGAAAATAATTTTTTATATTTATATTTTAGTTAAGAATGGTATTTTATAACATTATATGTACTAACTTTTGTCATTCTTGATTAAACTAACGATCATAGGTGGTTCTTCCGTTAAATACCCAGTATTTATCAGGTATAACTTTTTAAAAACTTTTGAGTTTTTGTGTTTTAAAAATTTTTAAAATTTATTATTTTGGATACTAGAATTTTATGTTAGGATAAAAAATGTTTATTTTAGTGTTTAGGGGTGTATTCTTTTATAAAAACTGGGTAATTTTTATAAACCTTTCTTTTAAAAATAAAGAGATCTCACTCTCCCCTATAAATACCCTACCTCCACCCCCATTTCCCCCTTTCCTCTCCCTCTCTTTGACCGTAAACCTCACCCACACACACACACACACTCTCTCATTTTGAATTTCAAGCTCAAGAATCCATCCATGCAACCTTGATCCTTGGATCTTTGTTGTTTATAAGCATGTTATTAGTGTTTAGAAGGTATTTTAACATATTTTCAACCTTTGATTTTTCTGTTTTGAATCTTGCTTGGGTTCTCAAGAATACACACACACAAACTTTGATTTTCAAGTTTTGTTGTTTTTAGAGTTTTAAGCTTGAATCTTGTGATTTTAACAAGGATTTGTGGATAAAAACTAGTTGTAATCATCTACAATGAGTTATTTAGTGAAAATCTTGAAAGATTTGATGATCAAAATGTATGAACATTTGAGTGTTCATACTTGCATTTTCTTGAATTAAAAGAGCATTTTTGTTGATTTTTGAATCTTTGATCTTGGAATTGAACCACATTTGTGATTGTAGATTATAAATCAAGGAAAACACAGTAGCTTAGCATCAAAATTTCACCTCCATTTGCTGAATTTGAAGCTATATTTGTGTTTGATCTTGTTAATTAGCTTGAATGGCCAAGAACATCCATGTTCTTGGTGGATTTTTAATAATGGTTGATTTGGTACCCAAATTTTTTTTAAACAGTAGGATATGTTTTAAAAGGAAGATCTAGAAATTTTGGTGATCAAACTATTTTTTGTATTATTTATTATACATAAAAATTGAGAAAAATACCTCTGAGTATTGAAAATTTTTGAAAATTGGATAGTAGTTGTTATATGATAAAATAAGACTTCTGTCCAAATTTCATAAAGATTGGAGTTGTTTAAGTATGTGTTTAGTATTTATAAAGTTTAAATGAATGATTTGGGGTTTTTAAACTTCTGGATAAAATATGGACTTGAAACTTGGTATGGAATCTCATATGGATCTAAATTTAATCTGGTAAATATTTAGTAAAGTTTTGATAAGTTTAAGTATTTTTTCCAAATTTGTTAATTTTTGACAATATTATATTCATAATAAATAATCTGGATATTGGAAAAATATGAAATTTGGTCAGAAATTTTTATTTAAGTATATGATCATTTGGTATAAATTTCAAATAATAAATTTATTTCTAAGTATGATTTTGGAATTATGGTCAATTAAAATTTAATAAAAAGTTACTAAATTTGAAAATTTTTATATAAAATGGATTTTATAAAAGTTGTAGGGGATTTTGGACAGAAGTATAATCTCATTAAAAACTTAATTTTGGGACTTTTAAATTGGGTGCTAATATCACACTAAAACCCAAATTTTCGGATCGTAAACCGGACATTACGTGCGTAATCGCGTTTTTGGACAAAGCAATACCGTGACTTAGGATTTTACCTAATAAACTTTTTAACTACTGATATAATTTAATAAGATACTAAATTTAAAGTTTTAAAGTCACGAATATATTTAAAAGCCGGTTTTATAATTTTAAGCGATTAATACGCGTATGCACTGGTTTTTCGGTATGCACTAGACCGAATCGCCATTTTAGCTTGGCTGACTTAGTCACATATTTTAGGAGTCCTAAAATGTAATTTATGTCCACTTGCTTAGTAGGACCCGGTTAGGACTCGGTATTCTCTGTATTTGTCGACTGCGTCGCACATCTCACCCGCTTCGTTCAGGTGAGTTTTGCGGCCCCTCTTTACTTACTGTTTTACTGTTTTGGGGGAAAACTGTTTCATTTTTATTTAGTCACATGCTATAGGATACATGAAATAAATGAGTTATTTTTATTTTATGCATTAAAGTCCCTAATTTTAGGTAATCAATTAGCTGAGCGTAGCCGTTGGGAATTTTGAGTAGTACTACTTGGGTCGACACCCCGTCCGTGGTTGGTCGTGCCAACCAGACTTGTAGGGTTACTTGGGCGCAGAATTAGCCGATTTTTAGGCGGTTGTTTACATATGACTTCCGCATGGGGTACTTTGTTTTATTTTGTCGAGGATTTGATTACGGCTCATGGAAATGTGTTATCTAATACATGTGTACTTAATTTTTAATTTTTTATAAACTCTTTATAGAGTCGCAAAACCTGTGAACTCACCAACTATTTATTTAGTTGACCCGTTTTTGAAACATGCTTTCAGGTAAACATAATTGAAGATAAGGTTCATGGGGGCTCGCTTTTGTTTAGAAATTGTGGTTTCATTATGCGTTGTTTTGTACTTTGGGCTTTTGTTTGTATGATAGACCCCTCAGTTTGTTGTTTGAATTTGGATATTGTATAACATACTTGACTCTTGGTTTTAGTAATGGTTCTTTATGCAATTTGCAATGTACCCGTTAGCATTCTCTTGTGCCTAAGTGTTCGATGCATCGCTCTCGTCTCACCTCCGTGTTTCCGCCTTCGGCGGGGTGTGACAGTTTTGTGCCGTTACTGAATAAGTGGTGTTTAGCAAATAGATAGTAGTGAATAGAACCAGAGAGTGATTATACAAGTGTGAGTTTGTTTAATCTGAGAGCCAAAGCTCTGATACCACTTGTAGGATCGGTGTTTACAAGATGATTCTGTTCTTAGTTGAGATTGGCGGAAACAATAACAACTAATCAATGTATACAAGTAAACAATGATAATACAGATAAATGCAAGTTGTATTAATCTTCAAGGTTTACAAGTTACAGAGAAAATACTTAGGAAGCCCACTTATACAAATGGAAGATACAATACATTTAAAGGAACTTAGAATCAAGACAGACCCTTGATTCTAAGGATCAGATCAAACACAAGCTGTTGATCTTAGACAGTTACAAGTTAAACTACTATTGGTAGACAACAAAAAGACAAGTAGCTAAAAGACAACTGTAGTGAAAATACTTCTGCAATGAAAAGACAACAGCAAAACTAAGGTATTCTCAGTAATCATTGCAGGACAGATCAGAATAGGAGCATTGTTTTTTGTTCTCTGTACCAATAACATTCTTTCTGCTGATAGGTGTGTCAGTGTTGCAGCAAAAGATGTCAGTAGTAAAGTCAAAGCTGCTGATGATTTGCCTATCAGCAGCATCAATGTTTGATGCTGATGAGAAGCCTATCAGCAGCAACTTTGGACTTCAGTAGATAAGGCTATCTACAGGAAACTTGTTCATCAGCAGGAGAACAAAACTATCTGTAGCACATAGCCTTATCTGCAGCAACTTGTAAGTCAGCAGCAAAATTGTGGAGTCCACAGCAATCTTACTTAGAGAATTTTGTAGCCATCAGTATTTATCTCTACATTTCTTCTTTCACATACATACATATTTACTTTGTACTCTTTTCTTTAAGTCATACATTAACGTCTATAATCTGTTTACACTCGTAAGCGTCTCTGTGTTCTAGGAGGAACCTTTGGTATTGTGGACAACCGTTACGTATCGAATTCATTGCCACAACCTATCAATGCGTGGGGTCAACCGTTACGTATCGCCGTCATTGCCTAACACGCATCTATCTACCGTTACGTATCACAGTCATTGATTTCCCCTTACTTCTTTCTCTTTGTATGATCGTCATCACCCGAGTAACCGTCGTTACTCTTCTTAACCAGTTGTACAACATCCTCGCTACAGTGCCATGCCGAGCACTATTCTGATTTTTCATATGGTAACGTCATGGTCTCAGCCCCTAACGTAACTGTAGGTCCTGAGCAGATCCGCAAACACAGATCTGCGGAGAAATCTTCAAACGATCCGAATCAAGAGGCGGAATCCCTTGATTCGGTATCACTCTTGAATCAGAAAAAAGGTAGAGACGGGTGCGGGAATCACATACACGAATATAAATATATAAAAGTGAACAAGAACAGATAATTGAAAGCATAAAACGTATGATTTTTTCATTGATATGAAAATGATAAAGCTCCTCAAACACTTACAATTAGTCTCACCCCAGGGTGAGCTCCCCCTGGGGTGGTGATTCCCTCTACAGACACACACTGTTCCTATGAGGTATTCTACTATATATATAGGAGGCCAAGCACATGCGCCTTGTTTTCCAAGCCACCGCCCAAACAGGCCTGAAAAAAAAATTATCGAAACTAGGTAGTTTCGATTGAACAATTGTTCAACCGAAACTAGTAATTTCGATTGAACAAATGTTCAACCGAAACTAGTAGTTTCGATACTGTAGTTTCTATTGACAACATCAGTCTCAATTTTATACCCAACAGTAACCATAAGCTTCGGGTAGCACTAGCCATCAAGACTATACTACTACCTCAAGACTTTCTTCGAATAAGCATACTCTTACAAATTAGACAATGTACATATTTGACTTTTTCTTTCTTTCTCTTTATTTATAAAACATATAGTTAAATAAACTATTCTTCTTTCTTTCTTTCCTTCTTACAAACGTTCGGTTAAACAACCGTTATCTTTCTTTCTTACAAAACATTCATCTTTCTTATCTTTCTTTCTTGTAAAACATTAGGTTTAACAATTGTTATCTGTCTTATCTTTCTTTCTTACAAAACATTCGGTTTAACAACCGTTATCTTTTTTTATTACAAAATATTCGGTTTAATAAACCGTTATCTTTCTTTGTAAGCGTTTACGTAATAAAATACATTTATTATAAACGTCTAATTCTTAAGTATGCACACCACCCTAAAACAGTAAAATAGGGATCTTGGCCAAATTCGTTGTTTTTATCAAAGTTTGAATCTTTTTACGTCCAAAACACTTGTTTAACTTTCATGAAGCTAAATCTATGATTTCTAAGCCGTTTTACACGTAAAAATTCTGACTTTTGATCAAAACCCACTTCCAAACCATAAAACCCATTTTTCAAACGAAACTCAGATCTGGAAGTGTTTGTTACCTGGTTTTTGCTTGCCTTCTTCTTCCCCAATCGACACAAAGCTTCCAACAATGATCTCTGGTCCATATGACGGGCTTTTGGGGCTCGGGTGAGCTTGAGGTGGGTTTTACTCCCTCCCCCCTTGCGCCCCATTTGTTCAGCCCAGTGCTCGAGCCCACGAGCCCGTTATCTTTCATTTGTTTCTATTTTTATTTTCCTTATTAACTTCGGGATGTTACAATTTTTGTGTTTCAAAGCACAAAAAATGTAAATAATATATGTTACACGTATAGAAATAATAATTGGTTTTTAAGTTACTGTTTATATTGACATTCATATTTGTATCGTACTAAATATAATTGTAATGTATTGTTTTTGCTCACTAGTACTTTGAATTGTTTCTAAGAAATGCAACATGTACTCTTTCTGAACAAGAATTTAAAAAGGGTTATTTAAATATTATGTGAGTAAAACTTAAAAAAAAAATCTAAAGATTTTTATATTTTATCATTACTAGAAAATCGAAGTATCAACGATGGACTGCTCTGTAAGTGTTCAATCGGTGATACTTCCTCGGGCAAACCATCGTGGGTAATTCAATTACTGACGGATTACCGACTGCCACATTACCGATAGATTACCAATGGGCTTTAGAATTTAAAATTTCATGTAGTTATCGACGGATTTACTGTCTTTTTATTTTAATATTTCTTTTAATTTAATAATTTTTTAGTTTTAATAATTTATTTAATTTAATAATTTTTATTAGTTTTAATCATTAATTTATTTTATTGATAAAACTTTTTAAAAATATTTTATTTCATAATAATTTATTTTTTAAAAATTAATTTATATTTAAAGAAACATATAAACAATAAAAAAAAAACTGTAAACCAAAAAGATCTAATTAGAATAAAATTAAATGTAATATATGTTTTCAAATAAATTGTAAATAAAAAACAATCTAATCATACCATCTAGGAAGGGGAGGGTCTTGAGGTGGTAACGGGTCTTGGGCTCGTTTAGCCACCAATTCACCTATTTTTGCACTGAGTCGGTCAATCATGTCCCGATCATTTTTCCACTTCATTTGGACCGTCTCAAACAATGCTTCCAATTCGGCCATTCTAATAATTATACGGATAAATGAATGGATGGGAGGCAGCGACTGAATATTGGAGCCATGCCCCGTCCGGGTCCACAAACATGGTGACCGAGATCATACTATCGTTGACCCCTTCAGCAATGCCATCCAAATCGACTTAGACATCATCATACACGGGCATATCGATATCCTCACACTCCGACATGAGATGGTTATCACGGTCATCTGCCCATCGATCACCATGCCCCGTCGGTGTTGCAGCTACCCTCTCCCCCTCGACATGGGCTACACCCTCGACAAGTGATAGATCGGGGAGTCCTCTCGCTGTCTCTAGTGCGTCTCATCGTCTATATAAATGCAAATTAGGTGAAACAAAAAAAAGATAATCCAAGTTACTAATGCAAGACACGATCCAACCCATATCCAACCCAAATTTCAAACAAGTTTAACAATCATATTTTCAAAAAAAAACCAAAAATTCACAAAATGCAACAAAATCACATTTCAAACAAAAACATAAAGTTAACAAAATGTTACACAATCACATTACAACAACCCTAAATACACAAGTCTAGTAAGTTAAAATCAATTACACAATACATACATACATCCATAAAACTAAAACCTTATAAGTTCTTAAGCAAAAACTAAAAAGCAAAGTTAACCAAATGCCATACAATCACTTTATAACAACTCAAAATACACAAGTTACTACATAAATCTAGTGAGTTAAAATCAATTACACAAATCTAGTGAGTTAAAATCAATTACACAAGTCTACCAAATACATACATACATTCATAAAACTAAAATCATAAAATTTCTTAAGAAAAAACTAAAACCAAATTTAATCAAATGCCACACAATTATGTTATAACAACCTTAAATACACAATTTTCCACATAAGTCTACTGAGTTAAAAACAATTACACAAGTCTACCACATACATACATTCATAAAATTTTGTAAGTTCTTAAGAAAAAACTAAAAAGCAAAGTTAACCAAATGCCACACAATCACATTGCAACAATCTAAATAAGTCTATCAAATACATACATACATACATACATAAAACTAAAATATTTTAAAATTTTAAGCAAAAACTAAAACCAAAGTTAACCAAACGCCACATAATCACATTACAACAATCTAAATACACAAGTTACTACACACATATAGTGAGTAAAATCAATTACATAAGTCTATCAAATACATGGGTACATTCATAAAACTAAAACCTTATAAGTTATTAAGCAAAAACTAAAGCCAAAGTTAACCAAATGTCACACAATCACATTACAACGACCCTAAATTAACGAGTTACTAGACAAGTCCAGTGATTTCAAACTAATTACACAAGTTTACCAAATATATATACACATTTATAAAACTAAAATCTTATAAGTTCTTAAGCAAAAACTAAAACCGAAGTTAACCACATGCCATATAATGACTTTCCACCAACCTGGTGTGTCGTGTTTAGTATATAAGTTATTATATATATATATATATATATATATATATATATAGGGCTAGAATCCTTTCAAAACCCTCTATTATTGTGTTAACCTAAAAAAGCCCGCAAAAATCGATCGAATCATTATTTTTTTGGAACAACTTTATTACACTAATATAACGTCATGTTCTTTTTTGTATTTTTATAAATTCGCAAGTGTAAGGTGAGTTTACACCTGGTGTAAGTTTTTTTAGCTAAATATTTATTTTTTCGGAAAAATTTACACCGGTGTAAACTCCCTTACACTCGCGCATTTACAAAAATACAAAAAATAACATGACGTTATATTAGTGTAATAATGTTATTCAAAACCGACAAGATAAAACCTTAAAAATTTAATCTCTTTTTCCGGGGGTTTTATCGGTTAACACAATAAAAGAGGGTTTTGAAAAGATCCCAATAAACCGTTTAATAACTCGTTTACCGACACGAAAACTCACCCACTACTAACTCAAAGGCAATGTATCAACCATATTTGCCTAACATAGTTATTTAACTCATTCAAGTTGTCACATAATTCAAATTGATGCCCTAGTACGTTAGTTAGTACTTTCGTGCGATCGTTCGCCTTTTAAATAAATAAATAAATATATATATACATATATATATATATATATATATATAGTTGTTGGTTTCACGAGATCATGTTTTAAGTTTATAAAATGATAAATACTCAAACTTAAACACACACAATAGGTAAGTGTACCTATCGCAGCTTAATATAGTTCAGGTAAGAACCAAGTATCGAACTAATGGACACGGTCGAGTTCCAAAACTAATCTTTTGTTATTGTTTAGCCGGTTTAATTAGTGAGTGGGTTTTATGTGCTTTGTGAAGTAGAAAAGTAAATGACAAAAAAAGTAAATGATAGAAAAGTAAAAATGTGCGTGAAGTGTGTAACAGAAATGTAAATAGCAGAATAGTAAATAGCAAGAAAGTAAATATCTCGAGGATGATAAGGTCACGAAGAGTATTGCTTTGGGCTTCGAATCCGCTTGGCACATGATAATGTTAAGTTGACTAATCCGGTGGTATGACTAATACAAATGTGTGAACTGTACAACGCTAGAGCCTCATTCTCACAACATTTGATTCACGAATTATGTTCTTTAATAATAAAATGGCAAGATTCCCAGCCAGGGACATCGTTACCCTCAACTCTTTGAATGCTATCTCCATGTTGGTTTAAGACATAAAACGTAAATGCTTAATTATTATTATTAAAAGAGTGATTAGACTTTATTCACCGGGAGGCGGTGTAACAATGAGACCATGTATAAAGACGTACCATTCCCAACGTGAGTTCATCAATTCTTGATCTCATAACAAGTTCGTATAAAGACGTACGACCTTATCAATATTAACCAAGCCTTGGCTTATCAAAATATGCTTGTATAAAGTAGTACGAGTTTCAAAAGAAGTTTGATTAAAAAGGTTTTACGGTCTTATGCTTTAAAATCAAGAACACTCACAAGTGTAAAGACAAGTTTAGATAATAATAAAAAGCCCACCTAGAAGATGATTTTAAGAGTGAATACTTAAAGACATAAACATACCACTAGATTAATACGTTAAACATTAACATACACCAAACTTCATCTTCACCCTAGCAATACAAAGAGTTTAGCCACGAATGGCCATACTAACTAGTGTAACGCTGAGTTTCGTAGGCTCCGCTATTGCGGACAAAGAGAAGGAGCTTCTCTACTTTCTACTCTCTACTCTAAACTGCAGAAACGGGCTATCTTGAGGTGTGGTAATGTGTAGTAGGGTGTGTGGAATGAAGAACTCAAGCCATCTATTTATATGCCTCAAAATGAGCAATGCACGACCAAGCATTGGTTTGAACGGGCGTGCAAACACCTCGGGAATCAAACAGGGTACAAATGGCAGTGTACTGGAGCCTTGGGGAGCAAGGTGGGCAATATCCCCTCCTGGCTTCCCAATTTTGTCTTTTAGCTGCTTGGCTGACTTTTGTTGACCTTGGTTAACTTCTTGGTGGTCAGAGCTCAGGAATGATCCTTCTAAAAGCTTGATTTCTTTGTGTTTTTGACTGTTTTTAGCTTTGTTTATCTCAGGAAACCGAATAACCTGCAATTATGAAATTTTAACTTTTTAAGTATCAATTGCAAGGCTATTATTCAATTAGTACCATAATATGGGGAATATTATGCCTGTAAAACATGTATAATTTAGGGCATATCACCAACATACACAAGTTACTAACAAATCCATATCTACAGATACATACATATTGTAACACCCTAAAAATTATAACTTAAATTAAAACATTTTGCAGAAACACAGTCTCAGTTTTTTTAATATTTATAACACTCCGCGTAATTACATCAGTTAATACAAAAGATGACACTACTTTATGTTGTCTCAACCCATATACAAAAACTTAAGTTCATGTAGTTCTTCAAATAAGATTTTCAAAATTTTTCTTTGTAGCCAAACTCGAGACTTGCTTCTGAACCTCACTGTATATGAGCTTTCTCCACATATAAACATACATAAAATTTATTAGCATAAGCGAAGTAAAGACCCTAGGTAAAAAAAAACAAATAAAAACAAACACGAGTGTATAATACGTTGGGGTTGGTGCATTATACGC
The DNA here is from genome assembly GCA_023525975.1 of Smallanthus sonchifolius. NCBI lineage: Eukaryota > Viridiplantae > Streptophyta > Magnoliopsida > Asterales > Asteraceae > Smallanthus > Smallanthus sonchifolius. Next base: position 49,425,459 of record CM042023.1, read on the forward strand.
TGTCATGTTTTCTTCTTGGGTGTATAAGACCAACGTAGGTCAGAAGGCTTTGGCGTATGGATACTCCCGCCTGCGTATAATACGCTGGAGTGGCGCATTATTCGATGGTACCTGCACTTTTATGAACAAATACATGTGTAACTCCTTTTTGACCCGTTTCATCAACATACAACGTTTCTACATGTATAAACTTGCTATAAACATATCTAAAGCACATGAAACTTGTTTGGAACATAACTAAATGCACACTCCTTTAAAAATAATATCTTTGTAAGGTTCTAAAACGTCAATATTTTGATTTATCACTCGATGAGGTTTATAACTTGAATTAGACACCTTAACTTCCTTTTTGATATGACAGTACACTCCTTTTAGATCATACTTTTTACACAAAAAACATTGACAGATGTTTAAATTCTATTCACATACATACCACCAACTATATCATTCATAACCAACCTATTTAAATAAGAATTAATATAGTATGTTTACTATTTATAAAAGTCATTGAATAGGATACTTACCTTGGTCTTTAGAAGTCCCAAAGTGTAGTTCATTTACTCTTTACAATTGAATTCCTATAATGTCATACCCCGGTTTCGGGACATCCCGGGCGTATGACGGATTGGCTCCTCCAATCAATTTTATTTTAACCCTATGGATAATCAGAGTATTTTGCAGTGGAAAAATATTTGGATCGATCCTTTTTCGTAAATACTCAATCTGTGGGTTGATATTGAACACATCCAACTCTTTTGGAATAAACCAAATCTTTTCTTAACTGGGATTTAAATACCCATTTTGATTACAAAACATGGTTCGAAACCATTTTACAACACCCACTGCATCACAACAGGTACTTTTGAGCCACAAAGTAGTTTTTTCCTATGCCTAGGGAGTTTATCCTTTCAATCCCAAGCTTGTTAGAAAGGTATCTAGAGAGTTTATCATTTGAGCACCTAGCTTTGTGAATATCAAGGGAGTTTCCTATGCCTAGGGAGTCAGAATTCTTTGGGCACATGCTCTTGATTTATTCCCTGCCGAGTTATCTCTTGTGCGTAGGAGTCGAAATGCTTTCAGCATATAACCCAGTCAAAAACATATTTACAATTGTTCTCGAGACTATTTCTTAAGCCTAGGGAGTCAGAATCCTTTAGGCTAGTCTCGACAAACAATTAAACATTTCATTGATTACCTGAAAATATTTTAGAAATAAAAAATCAGCGCGAACGCTGGTGAATACATTTATCATGACACGAAAATATTTTGGTATGAATAATATTAAAGCTTTTAACCATAATATTCTGGGGCAATCTACACATTAAGTAGAACTATTTCATCTGCGTGTACAACCACGGTATACACTGGTATCTCCCTCTGTAATGTGACCGTTGCATTATAGTCTTACTTACTGCATGGTTTCACGGAACCTCTGTCTTACATCAACATTACAGATTTGATACCAGCCCTGTTATGGGAATTTCATGTTGGGAATCATTGTACCAGTTTAAACTTTTTAAAACAAATAATATTTAATTTTTTTAAATAAATAAATCAGATATATTTTAGCGGAAGTGATTCGGAGTTCAATATCAGATCAGATCTGGATCCCAAACAGTGATCCGATTACACACATATAAACAATTTAAATAAAACTCAACCATAGGGTGTTCAATGATTATACCTTTGACGATAACCAAATCAGAACACCTCAAATCAACGAGCGTCATGTTAGATGACACGTACTCGAAAAACTGCAATGTTAAGTCTCACAAGTTGCGCAGAGGGGAACCGGTCACGGCAGTGGCGTGCGATGGCGGCTCGCGGCAGTGGTGGCCAGCTTCATGGCAGCGTACGGCGTTGGTGGTGGTGTCGGCCGAAACCGAGAGAGTGAGGGGGAGGGTTTTCGAAAGCCCTTGTTAGCTAAGAATCAGTATTAGGGTTATTAGTTAAGGTTATATTTATAACCACCCTATTTACAGACCGGGCCCCTGAGGCATTAACAGTTAATACCCAACTAATAATTAACAATTAATTATTAAACCCTGGATTTTACTAATTATAAATAATCAGTAAAAATGCATTCTTTAAATGTTTAACTTCTTAAACATTTGTTCCCCTTAAATAATTATTTCACTAAATAATTAATTAACTCAATCACCATTAAATATTTCTCTAAATATTAATCGGCCGAATACTAAATCCGTCTTTCGTGAATAATATTTAACAATTAAATATTGTATATTTACTCGTTGCCCAAAATGTAACTCTTTAGATTGTACCTCGTTAGTAAAGTTGAATTAATTGACGATCGGACATCATATATCCAACAATCTCCTAATTGGAAGATTCATCAATTAATCGGTTCAACGTAGACAGTGGTGGACGCCTAGTTGCATCTCACTACTCCTAGCAAGGCATGACGTATTACAATCGTCAAACTATTTCCTTGTGTACAAGTAACCTTTACTTTACCAAGTGAAACAGTTGTGGTAAACATATCTATGTATCCTTTCTGTTTAGGGCATCCGTTGAACATGAGACATGGATACAATTCACTTCTCATATGTTGTTCAACTATTCTTGTTCTCGTTCTTCAATTCGAAATGGTCTAAACAAACTACTCTTTAGTTTGAGCATGGCCATGCGTTTTACACTAGTTCGAATCAACGAGGGCGCCAGAATGTCCAACTCCTAATTAAAGGAGAACAGAAATCCTTTGGCCACGTACAACTCCCACTAAACTTCAAATTATTCTTGATCATACCCTTATTACTGCCTATTAAGGTACAACGTTAGATAAGATCAAAGAACAAACTTTAGTCAGAGTTAGTTCTAGTATGTGCCTCAGGTCGAGGATCGATAGATCTTACCATAGTCAAAACATCTCAAGACTTTGATCCATGAAGATAGTTTTGAAACGATTTACGACCAATAATCATTCTCTAATGATTATCTGTGAACATGATCTCCAACTATTTGGACTTTCATTCATAATGAACCTACCATCTAATTCACAATAGTCTTACATTGAGATTGATTCCCATGAATCTGATCGACTACGGACATTTAGAATACAATATTCAATGATTTCTAAAACGTATAAACTATCGAACAGAGTAACATCTATTTATAATGCATTTAACCATTAAATCAAATATAAAATACCAATGTAACTGTTTTTTCGAAAGCACCAAATACTAAATACAGATCAAACCCACTGTCTAGCAAATCTAAGGCCTATCTTATCAACATGCTCCTCATGTTTAGAATGAGTCATAGGCTTAGTGAAGGAGTTGGCTACATTATGATATGTGTGAACTTTGTTTAACATGATGTCTCCCCGTTCAAGTATATCCCTGATATAATAAAATCTTCTAAGTATGTGCTTCGTGCTGTGGTGTGACCTTGGTTCCTTGGCTTGAGCAATGGCACCAGTATTGTCACATAGTATCTCGATTGGTTTCTGAATGCTAGGCATTACCCCGAGATCAGCAATGAATTTCTTCATCTAAGCAGCCTCATTTGCAGCTTCCAAAGCGGCAATGTATTCTGATTCGGTGGTGGATTGAGCAACAACACTTTGTTTAATACTCTTCCAAGTGATAGCACCACCGTTCAGAACAAATACAAATCCCGTTTGTGATCGAGAATCATCTCGATCAGTCTGGAAGCTAGCATCCGTGTAACCTTTAACAACTATTTCTTCTTCCAGTCCTCCATACGTCAAGAACATGTCCTTAGTTCTTCTTAAGTACTCCCTAATGTTCTTCATAGCTATCCAGTGACTCTCACTAGGATTCTGTTGATATCAGCTAGTCATGCTTAAAGTGTACAATACGTCAGGTCTAGTACATAACATGGCATACATGATGAAACCAATTGCAGAATCATATGGAACCTTTTCCATTTTCTTCTTTTCCTCGTCAGACTAAGGGCACTGTTTGTTATTCAGTATGGTTCCATATGCCATAGGCAAAGACCCTCTCTTAGAGTCTTGCATGAAAAAGCGTCGAATGACCTTATCAATGTATGTACTTTGACTTAAACCTATAAGCCGCTTTGATCTATCTCTATAGATCTTTATTCCCAGAATATAAGCAGCTTCACCAAGATCTTTCATTGCGAACACTTACCTAGCCAGGACTTTACGTCTTGTAACATAGGGATGTGGTTTCCAATGAGTAGTATGTCATCTACATACAGAATCAGAAATGTGACATGGCTCCCACTTGCCTTCTTGTAAACACACGGTTCATCTTCGTTCTTGACAAAACCAAACTCTTTGATTTTCTGGTCAAAGTGAAGATTCCAGCTTCTGGATGCTTGTTTTAATCCACAAATGGATTTGTTTAACTTGCATACCTTATTAGGATTCTTTGGATCTTCAAAACCTTTCGGTTGGACCATATCGACATCTTCGGTAAGATGCCCGTTTAGGAACGCGGTTTTGACATCCATTTTCCATATCTCATAGTCATAATACGCGGCAATGGCAAGCAAGATCCTAATTGACTTAAGCATGGCTACGGGTGAGAAGGTTTCATCATAATCAATTCCTTGAGTTTGAGTAAAGCCTTTCGCTACCAGCCTTGCTTTGATGGTATGCATATTCCCATCCATGTCGATTTTCTTCTTGAAAATCCACTTGCTTCTTACGGTCTGACTTTCAGGAGGAAGATCAACCATGTCCCATACATGGTTTCATACATGGATTGGATTTCAGCATCCATGCCTTCAAGCCATTTCTTAGATCCAGAATCTAAGATTGCATATTTGTAACTAGTAGGCTCAGCCTGATCAACTATCAGGATGTCGGAAAACTGATGAATCCCGATATACCGGTCAGGTTCATGACGATCCCTAGTACTTCTGCGAACAGCTTTTGTCACAGTTGAATCTTGAACATTTCCAGATTTAGTTTCAACAGTCTCATGCTGAATGGCAGATTCAGTTTGTGGTTCGGTTACTTGTGGTTCTCGGATCTCATCCATATCCACATGGTTTTCTCCAATCCCTCATGCAAGAAGTTCCTTATCCAAGAAGGTAGCTCTATGTTGAATGAAAACCCGGTTTTCAGCAGGATTGTAGAAATAGTAACCGATTGTTTTAGGGTATCCGACGAAAACAACTTTATCGCCACGGGGATTTAGCTTATCCGTAGATTCACTGGTAACATATGCGTTACATCCCCAAACCCTAAGGTAGGACACTTTGGGTTTCTCCCCATGCCATATCTCATAAGACATTTTTTTCACCTTCTTTGTAGGAGCTAGATTTACGATTCTTGTGGCAGTCTCAAGAGCAAAACTCCAGAAGTAGTGTGGGAGGTTTGTACAACACATCATTGATCGAACCATATCTAATATAGTTTGATTTCTCCTTTCGGACACACCATTAAGCTGTGGTGTTCCTGGTGGAGTAAGCTGAGAAATGATCTAACATTTCTTTAGATGTTCGTCAAACTCTTGACTAAGATATTCACCACCTCAATCAGATCGAAGCATCTTAATCGTCTTACCAAGATGATTTTGTACTTCATTCTGGTATTGTTTGAACATTTCAAACGTTTCATGTTTATTCTTCATAAGATAAACATAACCATATCTACTGAAGTCATCAGTAAATGTAATGAAGTATCGATCTCCACTTCTAGACATTGTTCTGAATGGTCCACATACATCAGTATGTACGAGTCCTTTGACCGATACCGGTGAAAGGAGCCTTGGTTAGCTTTCCACTTAAACATGATTCGCAATCATCAAATGAATCTTGACCTGTAGATTTCAGAATTTCGGCAGTCTGGAGTTTCTTCGTATGATTCTTGTTTATGTGTCCAAGTCTACAATGCCAGAGATACGTATCATTGAAATCCAATTTCATACATTTGGAGGAGATGTTAAGTAGAACGTTATTTTCATGGACTTCTTTCTCATAGATTCCATTACGAGGCTTTGTAGAAAAATAAAACAAACCATTTAAATATGCAGAAACGAAATCATTGTCAAAAGCATAATTAAATCCTTGTTCTCGTAAAGCGGATACTTAAATAATATTCTTAGTCAAATTAGGAATAAAATAAACATTGTTCAAAACAAGTTCTAAACTAGAAGAACGTAAAAGAGCGTATTCTCCTACATCCTTCACTGCAACCTTTTGCCCATTTCCCACATGGAGCTCCAGGTCGCCTTGCTTCAGCTTCCTAACCTTCTTTAGTCCCTGCAAATCATTACAAATGTGATTACCACATCCAGTGTTAAACACCCAATATTTTCTAGTCGGGGAGAAGATCTCAATAACGAACATACCTTAAGAGCCTGCTTCTGAAGCTTTGGTCTTCTTATTAAGGTATGATGGACAGGTACTCTTCCACTGTCCAATTTCTCCACAATAATAACAGGTGTCGTCACTCTTACAAACATCTCTCATATTGCCACGCTTTCTTGGTTTAGAGATCAGAGTGTTCGTTTATCCCATAGTCATTTCAATAGCCATAAGCGACCCTCGCAGTTCATATAAGGTTCTTCCTACTACATACTGCTTGTACTGATCAATGAACTCTTCGTATTCAATCGACAAAGAAATAAAAATGAAGTCTATTGCCATATATTGGTTGATGAAGGAACTAAGATCTTTTAGGCTATTAACGAGCTTCGCCATTTTGTCAAAATGTGAACTTATCCCCGTTCCCTTTTCCATGCTACTTGATAAGGACTTAAGCACCTCCAGATGCTTGTTGCAGTTTTGATGAAGATTTTTCTTCAATTCGCAAGCCATATCATATGTAGGGTAATATTCTAGCTCACGAGGAAGTTCGTCACACATTGATGATATCATTATGAATGAAACCTCATTCGAATCTTCAACATGTCGTCCCCAAAGCATTTTGGAGCCACTAGAGGGCGGAACCGGGGGAAATGGAATCTCTAGAACATATGTTCTCTTTTCCTCCTCAAGAACACTTCTCAAGATATGGTACCACTCAGAGAAGTTTCCTCCTTCAAGTGTGTTCCGATAAAGCAAAGATTTTAGAGCAAAGTTGGAGTCGGAATTGATTTCGTTAGACATCTACAAAATTCAAAAATAAAGTTTTAGTATTTTCATGTATAACGTCCTAATTAAAATTTATGACCCAATTGCAAAAATAATATAATTAGGAATGAGATCCCGGTTCACCATGTCTCAGTGAGTTACTGAGCTTTCTCCACTAGCATAGGTAGGCAGGTAACGATTACCAATTGTATCAACTATACAATTCTCGGTTTGAGGAGCATGATGAGTATTGTCAAGCTTGGATATGATTTCCTCAACTACGCCCACTTAAACAACTTAAGTGATATTTTTCCTTCAATTGTAACTATAGACCCGACCTAAGTAACTCAGGAAACACGGTTCTACCTGCAGGTCCTCATGGCACTTCTACGGATCGTTCTCGTGATAAGACGTATCGTTAACTCGGAGTGCGGAATCCAATGAATCAACGATTGCGTACACAAAAGACAATATAGACAATCAAGTAAATAACATTCACGCTTGGATTCCAATTCTCAATAGAGTTTACAGACTCAATCATTCAACTCTGTTCGTTTTCTGATACTCTACTCAAACTGACCCTGTAAACACTATTTATAGACATCTGACCTGCATTAGGCGAACTTAACAAGTTCACCTCTAACATACTAAGCGAACTTAACAAGTTCGCCTCAGATAGACTTAAGCGAACTTAACAAGTTCGCCTATGTTAGACTAGGCGAACTTAACAAGTTCGCCCCTAGCATAACTTGCATAAACACTTAGAACATTATACATAACAAAAACATAAAGAAATTAGATCTAAACTATTACAAAGCTTACAAACTATGTCCTAACAGACTCCCCATTGACAATAGCTTGATCTTCAGTCTTTTGTCTTTATGATGAGCTCTTCCAATTATCCGGTAATCTGCTTCCTGCATGCACTCCATATCTTCTACATATCTCCAACACTCTCTTGTACTGCAATCCTTGTTCTTTCCATTCATCAGTGTACATGATCTCATTCTTTCTCAATGTCCTCTGATCTTTCTTTGAAAAGTTAATAAGATTCATTGCGTCAAAGAAACACACAATGACCTTATTATCTTTATCTTCAATCCTTGCTTCACCAGTATTAACATCGACATACCACCATTTCATATTCCCAAGGAAATCTTGAGGAATCTTCTTCAATGGTATTTTGTGTACAACACGTACTGGTTTGAATTTGTACTTCCAGGTCACTTTCCCAATCTTTTGATCTATGTTCTTCACTCTCTTTCCTTTTTGAGGCTTTAGCCTTTCATACTTCCTCGAACCACCATCTCTCTTGATCAGATTTGCAATCACATAAGCTAAACCAATCTTGGATCTATTAATAAGTGGCTTTGAAGCTAGACCATTCATTTCACACCTTGGCAAGGTATTGAAATACTTGATCCTCGGATTTAATTACTGAACACCATCAGATCTTTTAATAGAAAATAATTTTGTGTCATTATTATAAAACCAACTTATGATTCTTCTTACACACCTCTCTTTATTCACATAGTTTTCTTTCTGAGGAGGTTGTGCTTGAGACTTGGGTAGTACCTTCATCCAACTATTCACAACTTCTCTCTGTAGGTCCCTAATTCGGTGCGTGACGGATCTCTAGACTCGCGGTACGACAAGGTGATAACGTGCGGAATCCATGATCAACGTGCTCGTGTAACTCAATCAACAACAACGGTGTAAATAAACTCTTTGTATTTCCACCACAATATCAGGTTACAAGATTACAGAATTTCTCTCGTCTACTCTGATATCGTCTCACCTGTCTACTATATTTCTGTGTTCTTCTGAAATATCCTATTTATAGACAACAGTTCTGCACCAGGCGAACTTAACAAGTTCGCTTCACTGTGCTTAGGCGAACTTATTAAGTTCGCCTCTAATAGGCTAAGCGAACTTAATAAGTTCGCCTCTGATAGACTTAAGCGAACTTATTAAGTTCGCCTCTGATAGACATAAGTTCGCCTCTGATAGGCTACGCGAACTTATTAAGTTCTAGCAGAACTTACACAGAATTTTATCAACAGTTACAAAACATGTCCTAACAGACTCCCCTTTAGCTGTTGCTAACAATTCTATCAATTACAAGTCAAAGACTCTAAGACTAAGACATAATATCTTCACGCTCGTTGTCACCAGAATATGTTCCAACAGACTCCCCCTTGACAACAGCTTCAGAAGATTGTCATCCGTCTTCAAATATCATCAAACACACTATAGTCTTCGTCTTGTTCATCTACACACTCTCTTTTTATCTAGAAGAAAACTTGGGAGAAGGACCTCTTGTCAACTTCTGTCTGCAATATTCAGTTTTTGCAAAGGAGAACGACTAAAAATAACCAACAATAACCAACAATTAATATTTCCATGGAAGCTGGAAAAATAAAATCTTTTTGGTTTTTCAAACATAAGAAAGACAAAATCTTTTTGGTTTTTCTCTATTTAAACTGAAATGTAAAATACAAAATCACATCTTTTTGGTCGAACATCACGAGTAAGAAGATCATATCAGTATATATGAGATATCAATCACATATCTTGGATATAAAATCCATATATTATCAAATGGTATCCTATGTCATTCTTTCAAGCCTTGAGCAATCAAACGAATATCTTTCAAGATTACAACACTTTATCTTTTCAAGACTTTTATATTGCATGTTATGATACGCGATAAACATTCAAAGAAAATAGGATCAGGCTATGACACACAAATTCAAATTGTCAATATTATAAGATTTGAAACTAAAGCATCTCATTCCCACTTTCTTGTGAGTTAAGGTACCATTTTAAGTATGAAATACAATGTGTACCCCATTAGTATGCCAACATAAAGTAAATGCACTATCTTCAAGACATATGAGATTTTACTAAAGATTATCCGAATTTCCAGAATGAGGAGACATCACTTAGCACATGAATAGCAGAATCCAAATTGGATTGTATAGAAATCAATGAGATTCAGAATCGAATGATTCAATGTCTTGGCTTATATATGTGGAATCATAAGATTCAGGTACGTGGATCCAACTGTTATCTGGATTATGAATTCAATGGAATCAGTAAAGATGATTTATCAATATGATCCAAGGGCTAGTATATGTTTGACAGATGTTGTCAAGTACTGTGAGGCCCCAAACCCGGGAGGCCCCACTTGTTGGAATTACTCATTCACAAACAGTTCTTAAACATGAATATCAAATAACGCAGCGGAAAAATTTCATTTAAACATAACTTAATCGTTGTTCATACATGCGGAAGCGTAAACATTGATTAAAACATATTTACATCATAACTAAACATAACGGGATGCCAGTCTTCAAAGCAGTCGGGTAACTCTTCATCTCTAGCCAAACATCACCGTCCATCCTCATAACCTGCCTTAACCTGAATGTATACACTTAAAAACGTCAGCTACGCTGGTGAGTTCTAGTTTTCGTTCGTTTTAAGAAATGGTTCATCATTCAAACATTCATTAGGGTTTAACATTCGTATAAGAAAACAGGGCCTTTCATTCGTAAACCTTCGCACATTTAAACACGATCATTTGTTTAAATCATTAACATTCATTTAAGTCATACAATATTATCTAAGATCTGTATCGTTACGCGTCTCTATGTCCCCGTAGGAACTTTTAATGTTGTGGGCAACTGTTACGTATCGCCGTCATTGCCACAACCATACACTACGTAGGGTCAACCGTTACGTATCGCCGTCATTGCCCAACCCTTCAATGCGTGGGGTCAACCGTTACGTATCGCCGTCATTGCCCAACACGCATCTTTCCTTTGGAAATTAACCGTTACGTATCGCCATCATTAATTTCCCATTACCATTCAATACGTGGGGTCAACCGTTACGTATCGCCGTCATTGCCCAACACGCATCTTTCCTTTGGAAATCAACCGTTACGTATCGCCGTCATTGATTTCCCATTACCCTTTCCCTTAGGATGATCGTCATCACCCGAGTAACCGTCGTTACTCCCTTACCAGTTGTACAACATCAAAACCATTGACATGCCACAGAGACAATGCCCCTGTTGTTCTTGTGGTAACTATGGCTCACTGTCCATAATTTACCACAAGGCTGGGAATCACATTCCCAGACTTCATTCGTCAATTCCATTCATTCGACAGATTAGATTTGTAATGACTTCTTTAAAACATTTGCCCCTTTTTGTTTTCTTTTCATAAAACCTTTCCTTCACTTTCAAAACCCTTTACCTTTTCATTAAACCATTTCTTTATAACATTCGTTCGTAAACATTCCGTTCATAAACTTTCTTTCCATAAACCCTTCGTTCCAAATCATTTCCTTTCGTAAACGTAGTTTCATAAACATCATTTTATAAAACATCATTTCATAAAACATCATTTCATACGTGTACACACCAGCCCGAAAACATTATATAAAAACATTTAAAAGAGGGCTTCTAGAACTCACCTTATAAGCTAGTCTCGGTTGTCCTAAACAAAGGTCCAACAACTTCACTTCCGATCTGAATTGATTAGTTAAATACACATCAGACCAATCCCGACTCTAACGGTTTAACCATTCTAACATACTGACTTCACTTAATCAGTTCTGATGTCTGCGCACTTAGCAAGTGCGCAGACTCTGCTTCCTGCGCACTTAGCAAGTGCGCAGACCATGCTTCCTGCGCACTTAGCAAGTGCGCAGGTCCTTCCTCCTGCGCACTTAGCAAGTGCGCAGGTTCCTCTTCCTGCGCACTTAGCAAGTGCGCAGGACCTGCTCCGTGCGTACTTAGCAAGTGTGCACGACCTGTTCTTCACGAAAATCCTAACTTTCGCATTCGGGTCTGATCATGTCAAGATCCCGAACCTGTTGCATTCAAAACGTTCGTTTTCCATTAAGGAACTCAAATCCGTGATTATCTTTCAGTTCCATCCGTAAAAACGTTGCCTTTTCACCCAAAACCCGAAAAACCCAAAAACGAACAAAAACTCAGATTTAGGTCGGATCGTTACCTGAATCGAGCTTCTGATCCGGAGGTTCTTCTCACGAGTTATGGAGCAACACACTTCTCAAATCTCGGGTCGATCCGACAACTTTCTCTCTCTACGGTTTCTCTCTCTAGAAGTTGCAAATGAGAGAAATGGGTTGTGACCTTGGCTATTTATAGGGGAGGCTCCCCTTCTAGCCCATCCGACCCGACCCTACATGCCTCGTTCGTTTATTCCGTTATTATATCTGTCGTTTTATTTTTGGGATGTTACAAGTCTACCCCCCTTACAATAGGTTTCGTCCCCGAAACCTATCATAAGTCAAATAGATGAGGGTACGACTCCCTCATTTCCTTCTCCGTTTCCCAAGTGGCTTCCGATCCCTTTCGATGTTTCCATTGGACTTTAACCAATTGGATAACCTTATTACGCAAACGTTTCTCCTTCCGATCAAGGATAGCCACGGGTACTTCGATGTAATTAAGGCTGTTGTCGACCTCGATGTCAGTAAGTGGTACGTGAGCCGATTCATCCGCCAAACACTTTCGCAAGTGTGATACATGGAAAGTAGGATGAATCCCACTTAACTCATCGGGCAACTCCAACCGATAAGCGACTTCACCAACCCGTGCCATTATCCTGAATGGTCCGACATACCTCGGACTTAACTTTCCTCTCTTCCTGAATCGTGTGATTCCCTTCCAGGGCGACACTTTCAACATTACTCTGTCCCCAACATCAAACTCGATAGGCCTTCGTCGTCTATCCGCATAGGACTTCTGACGATCTTGCGCGGCCTTCATTCGCGCTTTAATCTGATCAAACCTTTCCGACATTTCTTTTACGACTTCCAGACTTCCTAACTCTTTCTGTCCAATTTCACCCCAACAAACCGGGGTCCTACATCTTCTCCCATACAACATTTCGTAAGGCGGCATGCCTATCGTCGTATGATGACTATTGTTGTAGGAGAATTCGGCTAACGGCAGATGACTGTCCCAACTGCCACTGAAGTCAATAATACAAGCACGGAGCATATCCTCCAAAGTCTGAATGGTCCTTTCGGACTGACCATCCGTTTGCGGGTGGTATGCTGTGCTGATATTAAGCCTCGTGCCCATCGCCTCATGAAATCTTTTCCAGAACCTCGATGTGAATCGTGTGTCCCGGTCAGATACGATCGTCAAAGGCATCCCATGCCGTGCTACTACTTCGTTGATAAACACTTCTGCTAACCTTTCCGACGAGAACGCCTCGCGAATAGGTAGGAAATGAGCACTCTTTGTTAATCGGTCCACAATTACCCAAATGGCGTCATGACCTTTAGCTGTGCGAGGTAGCTTGGTTATGAAGTCCATGGTAATGTGTTCCCACTTCCATTCTGGTATATCAAGTGATTGACTCTTTCCATACGGTTTCTGGTGTTCAGCCTTTACTTGCGAGTAAGTCAAGCACTTGCTTACATACTTCGTCACATCACATTTCATTCCAGGCCACCAGTAGTCTTTCTTCAGGTCTTGGTACATCTTGTTGGTACCAGGGTGGATAGAGTAACGAGACTTATGAGCCTCATCCAAGATTTTGGTTCTAAGCTCGCCACCCATAGGTATCCATACCCGTCCATAACGCGTTCTAACACCAAGGGTGTTATATTCCAACTTGTCCTGTTGGCCCACCATCCTTTCTCCCTTTATATTTTCTTCCTTCAAAGCTTCATCTTGAGCTCTTTCGATTTCTCTCATCAGATCCGATGTTACCACCAACTGGCAAGCTTTCACTCTAATAGGAGTAGGCACATCCTTTCGGCTTAGAGCGTCAGCCACCACGTTTGCCTTTCCAGGGTGGTACATTATTTCACAGTTATAGTCCTTCAGGAGTTCCAACCATCTCCTCTGCCTCATGTTAAGCTCCTTTTGTTCGAAGAAGTACTTCAAACTTTTGTGGTCGGAGTAAATAGTAAACTTTACCCCGTACAGGTAGTGCCTCCAGATTTTTAATGCAAATACGACAGCAGCAAGTTCCAAATCGTGAGTCGGATAGTTGACTTCATGAACTTTCAACTGCCGCGACGCATATGCAATCACTCTACCGCGTTGCATCAACACACACCCTAACCCCTGACCCGACGCGTCAGAGTATACCACCAGGTCTTCACTGCCCTCGGGAAGGGCCAAGACTGGAGCTTGTGTTAGCTTCTCTTTCAATTCCTTAAACGCCTCATCCTGGGTCGAACCCCATTCGTACTTTACTTCTTTCCGAGTCAACTTTGTCAATGGCGAAGCTATTTTCGAGAAATCCTGGATGAATCTCCGATAGTAGCCCGCCAATTCCAAGAAACTGCGGATTTCAGTTGGCGTCTTAGGAATGTCCCATTCACTTACCGTTACTATCTTTGCTGGGTCAACCATAATGCCGTTCGGGCCAATGACGTGACCTAGGATTCCCTAAGCCAGAACGCGCATTTGGATAACTTAGCATACAACTTCTCCTTTTTCAGAGCTTCCAATACTTCTTTCAAGTGACACGCGTGATCACATTCATTCTTGGAGTAGATAAGGATATCATCGATGAACACGATTACCGATCGATCCAGCATCGGTCGACACACCCTATTCATTAAATCCATGAACGCTGCGGGGGCGTTTGTCAATCCGAAAGACATTACGCGGAACTCGAAATGTCCATAACGCGTGCGAAATGCAGTTTTCGGTATGTCTTCTTCCCTCACCTTCAACTGATGGTACCCGGACCGAAGGTCGATTTTCGAGAACCAACTTGCGCCTTGCAACTGGTCGAACAGGTCATCGATCCTTGGTAAAGGGTACTTGTTCTTCACCGTTCGTTTATTCAACTCGCGATAATCGATACACATTCTCATCGAACCATCTTTCTTCTTTACAAACAGTCGGCTCATCCACCCGAGCCCTTTTATCACGAGCCCCAAACATCTTTCCCCCAGTTTGCTTGTTTGAGAAGCTCGGTCTCTTCTTTTGTTCTTCAACGACAACAACATTCAGTGCCAGATCGTCAAATACCACGCCGCTTAGCTCTACTGCCGAATCATAGGTAGTGGGGGTGTTTGCCTTCACGTAGGTGCGGACCTGGTCCGGCAACCCTTGAATATAACAGGCAATCTTTCTCTCTTCAGTAGTGACAAGGTGTGGCACCAGACGTGCCAGTTCATTAAATCGGGTTGTGTATTGCCGGTGCGTCATGCTTCCGGCCTTCAAACCCAAAAATTCCCTCTCTACCTTCTCAATCTCGTTCCTTGGGCAGAAATTCTTGATTACCAAGGTTTTCAAGTCAGCCCACATCATCGCATCTACAATCTCGCTCCCTTTTGCCTGTCGTACACCTTCCCACCAATGGGATGCTTCCTCCCTCAAGGAGTTAGCAGCAAACTTCACTACTTGATTAGCTCGACACTCGCTCAGACGAATGGCAGCTTCCATACGGATCACCCAATCAAAAGTAGCCACCGCGTCCTTCTTCCCAGTCAGGATCGGCGGATCACATGCCTTAAAGGACTTATAATCACATCCGCGAGCAGGCGGTGTATTGTCAGTCTCATTATTTTGGGCACCAATTGCCGCGCTAGACCCACTCGCCCCATTGACCTGCTTCAATGCTTCTGCCAACAGACCTGGCAGAGAAGCCTTCATCAGTTCTGTGAACTCTCGAGCTATAGATGCTCTCACTTCGGGTTCAAAAGTGAAAGGTTGTTCTTCAACCTGTGTCTGCTCAGCTTCATGCACACTAACCGCCGGTTCAGTGTGAACACTTCCTTCTTCACTATACTCTTGGCGCGCAGGGATCTTGCCACGCCCACCATTTCGACCGCCGGTACGACCACCGGTACGGCCACCACGTCTTCCGTTTCCTCTCCTTGCCATTACGTTCTATAAGACAAGAAATCCAATGTCATCACGCTAGTTAACAAATAGAATTCAATAAGCACTGTAAGATGTTAATATACACTGGCCATATGTAATTAACCATTACACTACCTTTCGATTTCTATTTGACCACCTTTGTGATTCCATCAGAACACAAGTCCTTACCTAACCCTTTCTAAGGCATACTATATACGTAAATATATATACTACCTTCATACCTGATGCTGTCGCTCGAGTTACCCGTACTGGCATCCGCTTTCGGTCCCATTCAAAGTTTAAGTTCAAACACTGGGAGTGTCCGAATCTCTCAAACTATTGCTCTGATACCAACTTGTGAGGCCCTAAACCCGGGAGGCCCCACTTGTTGGAATTACTCATTCACAAACAGTTCTTAAACATGAATATCAAATAACGCAGCGGAAAAATTTCATTTAAACATAACTTAATCATTGTTCATACATGCGGAAGCGTAAACATTGATTAAAACATATTTACATCATAACTAAACATAACGGGATGCCAGTCTTCAAAGCAGTCGGGTAACTCTTCATCTCTAGCCAAGCATCACCGTCCATCCTCATAACCTGCCTTAACCTGAATGTGTACACTTAAAAACGTCAGCTACACTGGTGAGTTCTAGTTTTCGTTCGTTTTAAGAAATGGTTCATCATTCAAACATTCATTAGGGTTTAACATTCGTATAAGAAAACAGGGCCTTTCATTCGTAAACCTTCGCACATTTAAACACGATCATTTGTTTAAATCATTAACATTCATTTAAGTCATACAATATTATCTAAGATCTGTATCGTTACGCGTCTCTATGTCCCCGTAGGAACTTTTAATGTTGTGGGCAACCGTTACGTATCGCCGTCATTGCCACAACCATACACTACGTAGGGTCAACCGTTACGTATCGCCGCCGTTACGTATCGCCGTCATTAATTTCCCATTACCCTTTCCCTTAGGATGATCGTCATCACCCGAGTAACCGTCGTTACTCCCTTACCAGTTGTACAACATCAAAACCATTGACATGCCACAGAGACAATGCCCCTGTTGTTCTTGTGGTAACTATGGCTCACTGTCCATAATTTACCACAAGGCTGGGAATCACATTCCCAGACTTCATTCGTCAATTCCATTCATTCGACAGATTAGATTTGTAATGACTTCTTTAAAACATTTGCCCCTTTTTGTTTTCTTTTCATAAAACCTTTCCTTCACTTTCAAAACCCTTTACCTTTTCATTAAACCATTTCTTTATAACATTCGTTCGTAAACATTCCGTTCATAAACTTTCTTTCCATAAACCCTTCGTTCCAAATCATTTCCTTTCGTAAACGTAGTTTCATAAACATTATTTTATAAAACATCATTTCATAAAACATCATTTCATACGTGTACACACCAGCCCGAAAACATTATATAAAAACATTTAAAAGAGGGCTTCTAGAACTCACCTTATAAGCTAGTCTCGGTTGTCCTAAACAAAGGTCCAACAACTTCACTTCCGATCTGAATTGATTAGTTAAATACACATCAGACCAATCCCGACTCTAACGGTTTAACCATTCTAACATACTGACTTCACTTAATCAGTTCTGATGTCTGCGCACTTAGCAAGTGCGCAGACTCTGCTTCCTGCGCACTTAGCAAGTGCGCAGACCATGCTTCCTGCGCACTTAGCAAGTGCGCAGGTCCTTCCTCCTGCGCACTTAGCAAGTGCGCAGGTTCCTCTTCCTGCGCACTTAGCAAGTGCGCAGGACCTGCTCCGTGCGTACTTAGCAAGTGCGCACGACCTGTTCTTCGCGAAAACCCTAACTTTCGCATTCAGGTCTGATCATGTCAAGATCCCGAACCTGTTGCATTCAAAACGTTCGTTTTCCATTAAGGAACTCAAATCCATGATTATCTTTAAGTTCCATCCGTAAAAACGTTGCCTTTTCACCCAAAACCCGAAAAACCCAAAAACGAACAAAAACTCAGATTTAGGTCGGATCGTTACCTGAATCAAGCTTCTGATCCGGAGGTTCTTCTCACGAGTTATGGAGCAACACACTTCTCAAATCTCGGGTCGATCCGACAACTTTCTCTCTCTACGGTTTCTCTCTCTAGAAGTTGCAAATGAGAGAAATGGGTTGTGACCTTGGCTATTTATAGGGGAGGCTCCCCTTCTAGCCCATCCGACCCGACCCGACATGCCTCGTTCGTTTATTCCGTTATTATATCTGTCGTTTTATTTTTGGGATGTTACAAGTACATATCCTGATTATACTTCAAATTGCATGCTTTTCGGGACATGGGCACTGAAACAAATCGAATGAATATTGCTAATGACATAACCCGAAACTGATCTCATGGGAAAATCTTTATTAAAAGCTAATATTCTTTATCTGATAGTGATCTTTTAACACACACACCCAGGCATAAAATGGGTTAAAATCATAGTTGTAACATATGCAATTATGTTTTCACACTACTAATGGTTCAGTGATGCTTTTAGTCTACTGACAATTCAAATTATATGCATACACAACACTATCATTTCCTATTTGTGCAGTCTCTGAAGTTTAGATCAAAACATATAATTCAGATATATTAACATAAAGCACCAACCAGTCAATCTAAGGTCATGTGCGAAAGAACATCTACTGATGTACTATCATCTCTTCTTTAACTTCAAGTAATGTCGATTTTAACTTTTTCAATTTGTTTGGCTTTTTCAAAATCTTTTTAAAAGAAAGTAAAACAAACGAAAATAAAATCTTCCATGAAAACATTTTATGAAAAACATTTTACTTGGTTACTCAGGATTAAGCAAATCAATCAATTAAAAACTCAAACCGATGTAATCCTGTAATTGAATGTCTTTGCCTTTGTCACCAACACAGTTCTGTACTCCCCCTGTCCTGTAGACTCCCCTTCAACTAGTCAAATGGTTGCATCAACGACTTTATGCTCACCATCGTCATCTAAAGTTTCAGGATATCATCTGGACTTTGTAAAACTGTTTCCAAAACATTTTGTGTGACATATTCTCCCCCTTGAGCATCAAGTCGTTGAATCAAAAATATTCTCAGTTATCAACAACTCTTTACTCTTGCAGATGCCATTCCCTGTCATGTGCTTATAAACACCACTATCAACAACCAAAATGGTATTAATAGTCCATCTTGGTAAATCCTGCACATCTAACAAGAAATATTAATTTGAAATTGGGACCCAAGCCATGGTAGTCATGGGTCGTCCATCTGTATCAAAATAATAAACCTCACTCCATTCATAATCGAATCTCTCATCAATTTTAGGAGATTTTTCTGACGAGTCAGAAACAGAAACTTTAGATTTCCAAACATACTTCTTTTCATTAAGTTCTTTTTGCTTAAAATGTGACGTGTTTGAACATTTTTGTTCATTTGAAAATTGATTTGATTGTGAAAACTCTTGTTATTCTAAAAGTTTTCTCAATCTTCTGTTTCTCCTCCGTCTTTGAGGTCTAGAAAGCCTAACCTCAGATTTTGAATTACCCTTTGGTGTATCATGAGGTTTAACCACATTTAGGTTAACATAAGGCTTACCAGGAGTTCTTACCTTTTCTGGATTAACATGTCGGTTACCTTTGTCTTTGTGTGGACAAGCAATCCGAATATGACCCACAAGACCACAAGAAAAGCAAGATCTCATCTCACGATAATCTCTCATATAAGGAATCTTCACACGATTAGAAGCACTTGAAGAAGATTCTCCTACATGAACTTCTTTTTTCTTTATTTTCTCAGGAATGCCAGATTTTGCAACAGGTTTTGATTCAGGCTTCATCTTCTCAGGAAATACATGCTTCTTCCCTTTATTTTTGTAAGGACAGGTCACCACAATGTGTCTCATCTCATTACAATGAAAACATGTACGCCTGTCTTTATAATCTCTGACATATGAAACTCTCCTTGAATTTGAAGAACTTCCAAATGTATAATTTCCAGATGAATTAGAATCAATCTTTGAGTCTTCTTTCTTAATCTCTTTTGGTATCCCCTCTACCTTAGCTTCATCAAAATATTCATCATCACTCTCATCAGAATACACCATATCTTCACCTGTGACTGGATTCACTTTCAACACAGTCTTATGATCTAAATCCTCAATGTTTATAATCTCAGGTGTAACAGAATAATTTCTGTTGAATGGTGGAGGAACATAGCCAATACCACTAGTTCCCTTCCCCTCTTCAGTATTGTCATGATAATATCCTAATAAGAATGATGAATTTGCAAAGCTTTCTAACTTTCTATGTAATCTGATCACCTCTGCTTTAGATTCAGCTAGTTCTTTATCTTTCTCAACAAGATCATCATTTCTTTTCTCAATTTCTGCAAAGGACATATCCAGGTGATATGCCTGCTCTTTGATCTTCAAAGTCAGAGAACTTATATCCCTCTTCAATGATTCTATTCCTTCAATACACACATTCTCATTATCCTTTAATTTCTGGTTTACTGTGTGCATGGATTTCATATCACAATTGAGGTTGACGTTGTCATCCATAACCCTCATCATTTTATCCTTAACTGAAACACAGTTAGAACAAAATGTTTCAGAGTTAGAAAATACCTTAGGTTTTACTTCTGAAGAAGATGCACCAGGAGCCATGAATACGTCATCATCAGCTTCACTCTTTTGAGCAACAATAATAGGCTCAACATCAGTGTCTGATACACTCAGATCATCTTCAACTGTCTGGAAGCTTACTTCAGTCTCTACATCACTCTCGGTAGACTGAGTACTTTCACCAGATCTAATACTCTCACTATCACTTAACTCGGTAGAAGAATCACTTTCAGAGACACTCTGCTTTACTACTTCTTCTTTGATCAAGACCACAAACGCTTGAGTAGTAGCTTCACCCTTTTTCTTCAAAGCTTCCCATAGATCTCTTGAAGTTGGACACTTCCCGAGACTATGAATGATTTCTTTTGGTAAAGACAACGTTAAAGTTTCACGCGTTTTCATCTCTCGATCAAACTTCTGCTTTTCTATTTTAGTAAGAGCTGTCACTAGTTTAGGAACATCATAATATCTCATATAGTCATAAGTAGGATGCACATATCCTTCAACTATGGATGTCCAAAAGTTTTCATCAGTTGCTGATACGAACTGTTCGAACCGGACTTTTCAGCTACGAAAATCTGATATGCACAAAAGTCTCGGTGGCACAGTTCCAATCTCATTATCATCACATGAAATTGACATTTTGAAATTTTTACGAAAATATCCGGAAAAAATTTCCCGCCAAAATACTCTTTTAAAAAAATTTCAAAAATGATTCAAAACGACCATATAAGCTTTCCCTAAAAAATTCGGACAAGAAGAATTTTCCCGCCAAAATACTCAGATTTTTTTTTAATTCAAGCGAATTTAAGTTGACCCGAGCGAACTTGACCCCAAGCGAACTTGTTATGTTCGCCTGATTAAGTTCGCCTACTCTGCACCAAGCGAACTTATTAAGTTCGCCTCCCTAAGTTCGCCTGCACAACAAACAGCAAGTTCGCTTGCAGTAACAGAATCAACATCAAGAATAGATTCAGACCAAAATCGCGAACACGAACCATACTGAATTCATCATAAATCACTGATTTGAAGGAATTAGACAAAATCAAACCGTAGGATTGTGTATTTTCTCAATTAGAACCTTTCTATCGGATCAATTTCATCAAAACAATCCAAAATCAATCCAAATTTGTCAAAAATTCTCCATTTTTATCAAGAACACAAAAAGATGAAAAAGCTTCAAAATCTCAGATTTTTGATGTTGATTGGACACGAAAACACCACGAATCTTTTTCTAATCAAGAGCAATAGCTCTGATACCACTTGTAGGTCCCTAATTCGGTGCGTGACGGATCTCTAGACTCGCGGTACGACATGGTGATAACGTGCGGAATCCATGATCAACGTGCTTGTGTAACTCAATCAACAACAACGGTGTAAATAAAGTCTTTGTATTTCCACCACAATATCAGGTTACAAGATTACAGAATTTCTCTCGTCTACTCTGATATCGTCTCACCTGTCTACTATATATCTGTGTTCTTCTAAAATATCCTATTTATAGACAACAGTTCTGCACCAAGAGAACTTAACAAGTTCGCTTCACTGTGCTTAGGCGAACTTATTAAGTTCGCCTCTAATAGGCTAAGCGAACTTAATAAGTTCGCCTCTGATAGACTTAAGCGAACTTATTAAGTTCGCCTCTGATAGACGAGGCGAACTGATAGGCTAGGTGAACTTATTAAGTTCGCCTCTAGCAGAACTTACACAAAATTTTATCAACAGTTACAAAACATGTCCTAACACTCTCCACTGTTCTCTAGTCATACTTGTATTTCTGTACATCACAGGATCTTCATTCACCTTTGGAGACTCAGTGTGAGTAGTATCAGTTTCAACATCTTTATTGGATTGAATGTTTTCATCATCAATATCAATCTTAGAATCAGTAGTATCTTCAGGAAGTGTGATGTCTTCAACGAAGTCCATAGAATCTGTTACTCCTTCATAAGTAAACTCAGGAATAACATCATCTTGGATGAAGTTATAAGGGACATTAAGACCATCACAGCCTTCATAAATCACTTTATCTTTACCTTTCTCTATCTCTATCTCCACTTTCTTTCCTTCTTCTATTTCATTATCCGACACATCATCTTCTATGTCATTGAATAATTCATCAATGTCATCAAGACATGCTATCTTTTCAGCTTCTTCCTCCTCAGACTCTGCAAAGAACTCCAATAATAAAATTTCTTCTTCATTAACTCCAGAAGTATCTTTGTTTCCATCAATGGATTGTGATGTCGACTCCCCCTGAACTTTAGATATAGGATTGACGTCAGTGTATTGACGATCACCCTCAATATTACCAGAAGGATCATTGTCTTCATCATCATGTCTTTTAATAGACTCAGTGTGACATGTATCACGTATCCTTAACTCCCCTGAGCGTTAAGACGCTCAACAAGTTTGGACACAAATGCCTGCTTGGCAGCAATTTGCGTAGCTTGAGTCTGAATCACCAGCTGTCTTTGAGTATCAGTAGATACAAGAGTATCCACCTGAGTTTGTAAAGCAATCACTTGAGATTCAAGGAAAGTAGTCCTATCAGAATCAGAAGGCTTAGAAGGACCAGCCGAAGATTGAGGAACTGAAGGACTAGGAGTAGGAATAATCACCAGAGGAGCATGAGTTAGAAAAGGAGATGGATCTTTAGAACGTGGAGGTGTAAGTATTAAGGAAGCAACAAAAGTAGCATCCTCTACACCCTGTGAAGATTGAGCAGCAGCAATTGAAGCAGACATAAGCTTTTGAGTTTTAGGATCCGGATTAAAATCACTATCATAACTCTCATCCACCAATGTTCTTTTTCCAAGTATTGATCCGGAAGGAGGATCCCGAACAGACTTACGTCTTTGTCTTTTGGCTGTATATTTAAGACGTTTACCAGCATTAGCCAATGGTATACGGGCCAAACTTTCATAATGATCTGAGGAAAAATCTCTAGATTCATCAGATTTGGTTTCTTCATAAATAGGTAAAATCGTATAACTTGAGCTAGAACTCGACTCATTATCTGTTACCACATTCCCTTAGCTTCATGAATGGGTGAGTTCACAGCGTCATCAACAAAATCATCCATATTCATCCCTAGATCTTGTTCATGTTCATGAACGATCTCTTCTGGAACAGGTTCATTAACAGGTATATCAACCTGAGCTTGTTGAATTAGAACTTGTTCTTGAATAGGAATTTGATGTTGCACAGGAGCTTGTTGTTGTTGAACTTGTACTTGTTATGGAATAGGTTGTTGTGGTTGTTGTTGTTGTTGTTGTTGAACATTCGAACCTTGCACTTGAGCTATCTCATCAGGATGAAACCAGTTGTCATTCGGTGGTTCAACATAATCAGGATTGATTAAGTGACCAACAATGGAGTATTAACAGGAATCAACGCTGCATTCTGCTCTTTCACCGTAGTGCAATTAGTAAAGATACGCTTGGACATCGGAGTCAAAGTTAATTGAATTGGATGCTGTGGGAGATCAGGAAGAAGATGATTCAGAATCATTTGGATGAACCGAGGATACATAAGAAATCCTTGACCTTTAGCAGGTGTGATTTGCGTAACCATCTCCCGATAAACATAACGTGCAAAATTGAACCGCTTGTTCAAAGTCAAAGCTACCATAGCAGCTTGAAAAACAGTCTTTAACCCATCTGTACCAGCTTTACTAGGAGATAGACATTGGATAATCATATGCATGAAGTATCTCCATTCACCAATCAAACCACCCTTACGAGCTTGTGTATCATTAGGTCTTCCACGGTAACCCATCCTCTGAAAGCATCCCATAATCAATGTACTAGGATATGAGATAGGATCATCACTAGCACCACCTAAAGCAAGAGCAGCACGAATAGTTTCTTCCGATATTGCAATCTCCGTATTATTTACAGTGGCACGAAGAACATGAGGTTCTACGTCAGTATCTTGATGAACTGTGTCCCAAAATTGCTGAATATACACCAGACTTATGTATGGATCTGCAGATAATGCGACACGAAGTCGTGAACGATTCAGAAATCCAATAATTCCTTGAAAGTTTACGGCTCTGACATGTTAGGATCTAACAATGCCACCTGGTTATGTTTGTATTCAACACGATGAGCCATCTGAAAAATATTTGGACAACAAACACATTAGACAAATAACAAACACAAAAAAAAATTTGAAAAAAAAAACCGAAAAAAAATTTCAAACAACCAAAAAAAAAATTTACAAGTCCAAAACCCTTCTGACCCCTAGGCGAACTTAACTTAATAAGTTCGCTTAGTGTTGCAAGAGGCGAACTTATTAAGTTCGCCTAGACAAGTTCGCTTGAATAAGTTCGCCTGAACTGTCTGACGTTTCAAATACCAATCCCAGAAATCAAACATCTTCAAATCGAATGGAAAAACATGAAATAAGCATTTGAATCACATCGATTAACACTCATGAATCAATATCAATGATCAATTTTATGATTTAAGGCAGAAGAAACATCAATTTTAGGGCAAAACAGTCCCGATGAAAACCGACTGAAAAACGTAATTTTCTCACTATTGAACGGATGAAAATCGATGAAAATACCTTAGTCACGTTCGCAATTCAAATTCGAACCAGAAGATACCGGTAAACAACCCAACAATCACTGATTTTGAAAATTTAAAAAAAATTCAAAACAGACAAGTTCGCTTGAAAGTTTGAAGAGGATGACTGATTAAGTTCGCCTGATCAAAACCTTATACAGATTAAGTTCGCTTATTTAGGCGAACTTGTTAAGTTCGCTTAACAAGCCCTAGGCGAACATAATAAGTTCTCTTCACCAACATCAGACGAACATATTAAGTTCGCTTCACCAGAGTTAGGCGAACATAATGTCTTCAACTTTTCCCTTCATCAAATTTTTACCAACTTTCAACCCATCACTTCTTGAACTTCCGTCAGCAGCATGTATTTGATCCAATCCCGAACAATTTAATAAAAGCTTAGAATTTTCATGCAAAATAAAAAACAAAATCTTTTTGAATTTTATCTATACAAACGGAATCACATATTTTTGAATGAACATCATGAGTAAGAAGATCATATCAGTATCCGAGTAGTTCATCACACATTTTAGCAATAACCAAGGGTAACCTATGATATGAAACAATTCAACTCATTATTGTGTGCTTTACACCTTTTTCATTTTTATACATTCTTTTCAGTATTTGAACAATATTTGAAATGATACGTGATAAATTTCAAAATAAATGATATCAGGTTATGAAATACTCAATTATTCATACCAAATTTGTAATATAAAGCACGAATTCTTAAATTTGTCAATATTATATGATTTGAAACTATAAGCGTTTATTCTCCAAATTCATGTGATTTAGTACCATTTAGATGAAAAACATCGTGTACTCCACATATATGCCAAACAGAAATAAAAAATTGCACTATCTTCAAGACATATACAGTTTATTTTAATATTAGATCAATTTCTAAGATAAAATTATCTCTTTTAGCACAAGTATAAAAAAGCAGATCCCAAAGGATATAAGAATCATGATGATTCAGAATCAGAAGATTCTAATGAATTGGCTGTACAAAGAGAATCAACAGATTCAGGTATGAGGATCCAACTATTATCTGGACAAGTTTCAATGGAGTAAGACTAGATGATGTATCTAACTGATCCAAGGGCGAATATATGTTTCAACAGATTTTGAAAGCATATCTTAGTTCAACAATACATTGCATGTTTTTCGGGGCATGGGCAGTAATGTGAACTGAAATAGATTTGTGCTAAAGATATAATTCGATATTGGTCTCATTAAATTCTTTAAAACCATATATTCTTTATCTGATAATGATCTTTTACACACACACTCAGGCATATAATGGATATAAATCATAGATGTTATCATATCATATTTAATTTTCACACTACTATTAGTTTCAAAACGCTTCTAGTCTATTGACAATTCAAGTTTCAAAACTCATACACAAATTTAAAAAATTATCAAGATTAGAGCATACACAACACTATCATTTCTCATTTATGCAGACTTTGAAATTTAGATCAAATCAACTCAGTTTAATCAATCATATATCAAAGATCTACTAAGGTCGTGTGAAATGAACTAATCACTGATGTACTATTATTTCTTCTCCAACTTCAAATTATGTCAAATTTTATATTTTCCACTTTGTTTTGACTTTTTATAAATTAAGAACTTTTTGACTGAAAAATTAAAATGCAGAAATGTAATAAAGCAATAAAAGAAATTAAAAACAAAATTTTCCATGAAAATCTGATTTTGAAAAACTTTTATTCGGGATTGATCATACCTATTTTGATTAGAAATTCAAACCTGGTACGATCAAATGCCTTGGTGAACAAATCAGCAAAATTATCATCAGTGTGAACCTTTATCAGCTCAATCAACCTTTTCCCTGCACAATCACGAATAAAATGATATCTAATCTCAATGTGCTTTGATTTACTGTGCTTAACAGGATTATTAGTTTTAGAAATTGTAGCATTATTATCAATAAACATAGGGGCTCCTGTGAAATTCAAACCGTAATCTCTTAATTGCTGTTGTATCCACAGGATCTCTGAACAACAACTTGCAGCAACGATGTATTCTGCTTCGCATGTAGAAATGGAGACTGTGGTTTGCTTTTTTGCATTGCCAGGAGACAAGTCGATTACACAAGAACTGGCAACCACCTGTTGTAGATTTCCTGTCTAAACAACAACCACCAAAATCAGAATCAGTATAAGCATTGAAATTAAAGTTAGAACCATGTGGATACCATAGTCCCAATCTTTGTTTTCCTTTCAAATACGAAAGATTCTTTTTACAGCTATTAAGTGAGATTCTTTTGGTTTTGCCTGGAATCTGGAACAGATGCACACAGCGAACATTATATCTGGCCTTGAATCGGTTAAGTACATGAGAGATCCAATCATTGCTCTTTAAAGTCGACAATCCACATCTTTTCCATCCTGGTCAGAATTCAACTTATGATTGACCGGAATCGGAGTATCATATAAGGTACAATCCTCCATCTTGAACCGGCTCAAGATGTCTTTGACATACTTGGACTGATGAATAAAGAAACCATCTTCCTTTTGATTTACTTGTAAACCTAAGAAAAACGATAGCTCTCCCATAGATGACATTTCAAACTTCGACTTCATAACACTCTCAAAATCTTTGCATAACCCTTCATTTGTTGAGCCAAAAATAATATCGTCCACATATATCTGCACCAGTAGGTAATCTCCCCCTGATTTCTTTATGAATAAGGTTGAGTCAATCTTGCCACGAACAAAATCATTTGCCAAAAGATGTGTAGACAACGTTTCATGCCACGCTCGAGGAGCCTGATGAAGACCATAGAGGGCCTTATCAAGCTTGAAAACCATATTCGGATTAAGTGGATCTTCAAACCCCGGCGGTTGACAAACATAAACTTCCTCCTTGACCTTTCCATATAAAAACACAGTTTTCACATCCAATTGAAACACCTTAAAACCTTTATAAGAAGCAAAAGCTAGAAACAGCCGTATAGCTTCAAGCCTCGCAACAGGCGCATAAACCTCGGTGTAATCAATTCCCTCTTGTTGATTGAAACACTGGACAACTAATCTTGCCTTGTTTCTTACCACGACACCTCGATCATCTTTATTACATTTAAACACCCATTTAGTACCAATCGGATACACACCCTTCGAAAGATCTACAAGATTCCAAACCTTAAGTTTGTGAAACTGAGCAAGTTCTTCCTGCATGGCCTCTATCCAATTGTTATCAACTAAAGCCATTTCCACATTTTTGGGTTCGACCTGAGAAATAAAACATGAATGTGAGCAATCATCAAGAACACCAGAATCTTTAATACATGTATACAAACAAGTATTGTCAACAATAGAACGTGTTTTCACTCCATCCTGCAAATTCCCGATTATATTTGTCACCGGATGATCTTTGAGTTCCTTGATGGAAGCAACCTCAGGAACCGGCAACACTTCAACATGAGTTGTATCAGATTGATAAGACAAATCATGATTAATTGGAATTTCCGAGTCTAAATTTGTAGGAATCTCCCCCGAATCCTGTGTCGAAAGTAATGGATCATCACCCAACAAAGGATCAGCAGAAGAATCTTGAAAAGTAGCATTGTCTTCCTCACTCTCTGAATCTTGTGGTCCCAAACAAGAAGCAACATTAGGATCGGGAGCAGAAGTAGATGAAACCGATGAATGTGGAACTGCATTTGGTAGAAAACCATTGTGCTGTGCATCCTGACATGAATCATAGAGCACAGCAGCTTCATCAGGAGAAATATCAGAAGGTAAATGAAAAGACTTGAATAAGTTTTAATAATCAAATGCCCAATCTAGTCCAATCTCCATTTGAGGTAAAGACCGATTTGAACAGTCAATATGGAACTATTCATCAACTTGGCGCGTCTCTTTGTTAAAAACCCTCTTGGTAGTAGAATTTGCAACACACCCCAGAAAAATCCCTTCAATAGCCTTAGCACTAAACTTGGTTGGGACATCTCTAACTTTCAACAGGGTGCAAGGATTACCAAAAGGTAGTAAATAATCCAGATTCGGCTTTCGATTATTCAACAACTCGAAGCTTAGAATCTGCAAGCATCGTGCGTGCTGTTTCAACCAACATCCTGTTCTTTCGTTCAGCAACACCGTTTTGTTGAGGAACATATGGCGCACTGAATTCATGATGAATTCCCTTTTGAAGACAGAATAAGCCCATCTTGCTATTCTTAAACTCGCTGCCATTGTCATTCCTAATTCTTTTGACCTTCAGATTGAACAAATTCTCCAAACCTAGGATTAAGTATTGTACCAACTCAGTGGTTTCAGCTTTAGAAGAAAGAAACTTAACCCATGAAAATCTAGAGAAATCATCCGTTACTACCAAACAGTACGATTTTCCACCAATGCTCCTCATACTAATCGGACCGAACAAATCCATATGCAGTAGCTCCAAAGGAGTTACGATAGAATTCTTCGATTAAGATTTGTGTGATTTCTTTCGTTGTTTCCCCTTCTTGCAAGGAATACAATCATCAGGAATTGAGAATTTCATCTTCGGAATACCAAGAACAGATCATTCATAACAATATAGTTCATCTTCCGATAGTTGATGTGAGCTAGCTTCCTGTGCCACAAAATAGAATCTGATTCCGACGCCTTGGAGAGTAAACATGTAGGAATTGAATCCGTTGTAGTAGCGACACTCATGTCAAGGACATACGTGTCATTTCTCCTCGGAGCCTTCATGAGAATCCATTCGTCAGGAATAACAATACCCGTTTTCAAGATATAACACTCAGCATCATTGAAATGGAACGAAAACTTCTTGTCACAAACTTATGATACACTCAAAAGATTGTGTTCAAGCTGCTCCACATAATTCACCTTCTCAAATTTGACTTTATCATTCTTTAAAGTACCCTGTCCAGTTATATACCCGCCTTTAATACCCGCAAAAGCGACATAACCTCCATCAGTATTTTTAACATCTTCAAGCAATCTAATATTCCCTGTCATATGTCGAGAGTAACCCCTATCCACATACCATGTATTGTTGATAGTCCTCCTTGGTTGTCCCTACATAAACAACGAAAATCAGTTAGAAATAAGAACCCAAGCCATTGTGGTCTTGGGTCGTCCAGATTGATCAAAATAAACAACTTCTAGCAATTCACAATCAATGTTATCATTAACCTTTGGAATAGAAGTTTCACCATCAGACTTTTTCAAAGAAGAAGCAGTTTGATTATTTTGAAAAGCATTATATGATATATTATTATCAGATTCAGATGTTTTCAAAATTTTCTTCAATTTTCTGTTTCGTCTTCTCCTTTGTGGTCTAGACAATTTAACTTCAGATTGAGAATCTTGTGAAATTCTAACATGAGGAATCTCAAGTTTCTCTTGACAAACAATGATTTAGAATTCAGTTTATCCTGTTGTTTAAATCCAGAGGATTTAACAAAAGATTGACAGGATATAATGATGACTTTCCCTCATCTGTTCTTTTCAGAATCTTCACCACTTTTGGTTGTGAAGGAACAGTCTTCAATTTGCCCTAGTTCTTATAAGGACAATTGACCAGAATGTGACCAGCCTCGTTGCAATGAAAACAAACTCTTCTCTCTTTATAAGTTCTAAAGTAAGAAGTATTCTTGGAGTTTGAGGAACCATCAGAGGAATAAGCTTCAGAAGATTTTCCAGAACAGTTTACTGTCTTCTTTGGAACATAAACCTGTATAGGCACCTTTGATGAATGCTCCTTTTGATGATCAGCAGCGACAAAACCACTTGACTGTAAAATCGGAGAAAGCTTAGGTGTAACAACTTTCACCTCATTAGGTTCAGTCAGAATGCATCTATCACGAGTAACAGTTTTTACAACTGTTGGTTCATCAAGTTTCACCTCTTTTGGAATACCTTCGACTTTCTTCTCATCAAACACCTCATCCTCAGAATCAGATTCATAAATCATATCCTCACCAGTTACCGGATTGACTTTCAACACTGTTTTTGGATCTATTTCCTCTTCATGTATTATTTCAGGTTCAACCACATAATTTGCATTAAATGGTGGAGGAACAAATCCAATACCAGCATCCCGCTTAATAGGATCAGCATTTGAATTAAAATAATCCAAAACAACCGAAGAATTTTCAAAATTTTCCAACTTTCTATGAAGTTTGATCACCTCAGACTCTTTGTCAGAAATTTCTTTATTCTTTTGAGCAACAACTTCATTTCGTTTTTCTATCTCAGCATAAGCCATATCCAGATGATAAGCTTGTTCTTTATATTTTAACCCCAGAGAATTTAAGTCTCTTTTCAAAGACTCAATTCTATCGATGCATAATTTATCATTATCTTTCAGTTTCTGATTAACTGAATGCATCGATTTCATATCACAAATCAAGTTTGTGTTATCATCCATGACCTTTTGCAATTTATCTTTTACAGTAATGCAGTTAGAAAAGTAAATATGACAAACAGAGTCTTTTACCTTTGACGGATTAGACATGTCTGCCATGAAAACTTTGGTAATGGGAATATTTTATGGATCAGTACCATCTGAAGCATTTTGTGTTAGAACAATATCATCGTCAGCAACACCTGATGTAACATCAGAATCAAAATTCTGCACTTGTTCTATCTCTTCATCAACAATCTGCACACTTTCACCATCACTCGAACCATCACTTGAACCATCACTCAAACTGTCATCATCAATCACCTCTTCTGATTTTTCAGAATGAATTTCTACTACAAAGGCTTGACTTACAGCACCCACTAAATTTTCCAAATGAATACCCCAGTCATAGTTTTCATCGTTCTGTGCAACCAATGCCGATGATGCAGATGCATGATTTGAATTTCTAGATGAACCATGTGATTGATTACGATTATTCTGAAAAATTATTCTGCGTCTTCTGAGAATCAAACTCAACCTTTTGCTTCACACCTCTTTAGCAAAGTGACCATACTCTTGACAGTTATAACAACGCACTTTGGTTTTATCAAATCCCATGCGTGATCGACTATTAGACCCAATATACTTTCTGCCAGTTTTCTTCAAGAAATCCTTTGCTTGATACATCAACATGGCCATATTCCATTGGATACTCATTTCTTCCAGATCGACAGGGTCAATCTGTCTGAAATCTTCTTCAATAACATCATGATCATGAATTTTCCCTCCAATAAAATTCTCATACGAAGCCATGAATGAGGAAAAAATAGCTAGATATTCATCAGCAACCTTTTGATTTATATGAGATCCAGAAAATGTAGAAGCTGTAGTCGCAGAAAATCCAGAATGACCAAAATGACCAGAATGAATAGGAACTCCATAACACTGATCATTAGAAGAATCTTGAGCATCGCCAGAAAAGAAAGCAACTCCTGTACCAGTTTTACCAGAAGTCTTGGCAAAATACATTGAAGGATCCTGGATATGCTCCATGTTAGTCTTTTTCTTCTACATATTCATGTCGTGTGATTGAATCTTCCCAAGAACTTCTACAAGAGACATGGTTTTGTACTTGATATTTTCTTTTATCAAAACCGTATACACATCAAATTTTGATGGTAATGCCTCCAAGAACTTATCATTAATTTCTTCAGTCTCATACACCACAAAAGCACTCGACAGTTCACTAAGCAGATGATAGAATCTGGTAGCAAGATCATCCAAGGATTCATTTTGAAATGTTTGAAGACCAAGAATTGCTTCTTCAGTAGCTCTTTTCTACTCTTCTTTACATCCAAACTACCTTCACATCTTTTCTGTAATGCTTCTCATAGTTGTTGAGAAGACTTAAATTGTTTGAAACTGTGATATATTTCCTTCGGAAGAGACATCGAAATACTTGCCATCGCTTTCTTTTCCCTATCAAACAACAACTTTTCTTCAGTAGTTAACGGTGACACCGGCTTTGGAACATCATCCTTTTCCATCCATGAATAAGTCGGATGCGTATAACCTTCTAAAATAGGAATCTAGAGACTGGTATTGGTAAAAGATACGAACTGATCAAACCTATCTTTCCAATTAGAATAATCAGCAAGGTTCAACAACTTCGGCTGTTTTTGAGATGTACCAATCTCATTATCATAATTGAACATATTCGTTACTTGTACCATATTTGCCATTTTCCTGAAAAATTTCCAAGTGTTGAACACCCACTACCCTTAGGCGAAGATAATAAGTTCGCTTCTGTGATACCCAAGCGAACTTAATAAGTTCGCTTAAACCAGAATCCAGAAAATCTGATTAAGTTCGCCTAAAAAATAAGTTCGCCTAATTTGTGAGAAGCGAACTTGACAAGTTCGCCTGCTAAGTTCGCCTGCACACCAAATCAGCAAGTTCGCTTGCTTCAGCGGATTCAAAATCAAGAACAGTTCAGTCCAGTAACCGCGAACCAAAAATCAACAGAAAACTTCATAATTCACTGATTTGAAGGAATTAGTCAAAATCAAACCGTAGGATTGTGTAATTTCTCAATTAGAACCTTTTTATCGGATCAATTTCTTCAAAATCCTCTTCAAAAAAACCAAATCAGAACTAAATTAAGCTTGAAAACTCCATGGAAATGAAAATGTCAAAGATGATGAATTTCTTGTCAATTTGCATACAAAACCGTCTAGAATCACCAAGAATCACGAGCATAAGCTCTGATACCACTTGTAGGTCCTCATGGCACTTCTATGGATCGTGATAAGACGTGTCGTTAACTCGGAGTGCGAAATCCAATGAATCAATGATTGCATACACAAAAGACAATATAGACAATCAAGTAAATAACATTCACGCTTGTATTCCAATTCTCAATAGAGTTTACAGACTCAATCGTTCAACTCTGTTCGTTTTCTGATACTCTACTCAAACTGACCCTGTAAACACTATTTATAAACATCTGACCTGCATTAGGCGAACTTAACAAGTTCGCCTCAGATAGACTTAAGCGAACTTAACAAGTTCGCCTCTGTTAGATTAGGTGAACTTAACAAGTTCACCCCTAGCATAACTTGCATAAACACTTAGAACATTATACATAACAAAAAAATAAAGACATTAGATCTAAACTATTACAAAGCTTTTGTCATTACAAACTATGTCCTAACACTACCTTCAACCAAACCGTAGGGCCTGATGCAAGGTAATTCACTAACACCAGAGGTTCGGATAGATCAGTTGAAGTGTTACAATTTAGGGTGGCTCAGAAATATCGATTTTATATTGGGATTTCTTTAATGTTTTAAAATTACCGTTTAGAGTAAAAAACATTTTGGACGACGAGAAGCATGATTAAAGTCGTGCAGTTTTAGTAAACCGATTTTACTAATCTTAGTTCGTGAAACGACTTTCAACTCTCGACATGATCCAATTTTAAATACCTTATTTAATCTAAATTGTCATTTGTCGCGAACTATTTTTTTTAAACTAAACAACTCTTTAATTAATTTAAAATTGTTTTAAATAAACTATTAAATTTAAAACTTGCTTTACTTTTTAAATAAAACACCTTTTTATTTAATAACCTTTCCGAGAAAAATAAACAATTTAATTATACCGTTGTTTTTAAATTGTGTCAAGAGTTTTATAAAAATTTTGCGGTTTAATATCCTAAGTAATTATATCACAACCACAAAAATAAATAAAACACATGAACCGAGCAACTAGGAAAAAATGTCCGGTTTCGTTCGAGCTATCAAACGAGAACCAGACTGGTCTAAGGGATAACAAAATACACAAATTTGCTATCTCCCACTTAGTCCAAGATCTCCATCTTTAAACTTGTCATTATCTGACTTGGTCTTCAAGTCTTCGTCTCTTTAGGATTACAATATTTATTTATAAATACACTAAAAATAAATAAATAAAATAAACCTAACTATTACAACGGGGTTTCAAATAACCCATAAAAATACAAAGAAAAATCAATCAACACAAACAACATAACCACAGGTCTCTAGTGCTCGATTCGATCAACATAATCACAATAAACGAAAAAGGCTTGATCTTTTATCAAACAAAAGTTTTGACAAATAAAACAATAGATCGATATAATAAAAAATATGTCTAATCGCACGTAAAGGTGGCTCTGATACCACTGTTGGGAATCATTGTACCAGTTTTAACTTTTTAAAACAAAGAATATTTAAACTCTTTTAATTAAATAACTCATATATATTTTACAAGCGATTCACAGTACATTATCAAGTCAGATCTGGATCTTGGACAGTAATCCGATTACACGCGTATAAACAATATAAATAAAACTCAACCATAGGGTGTTCAATGATTATACCTTTGAATATAACCAAATCAGAAAACCTCAGATCAACGAGCGTCACGCTAGATGACACGTACATGAAAAACTGCAACAAAATGTCACACGAGTTGTGCAGAGGGGAACCGGTCACATCGGTAGCATGCGAGGGAGAAGGCGGCTCGCCGCAGTGGTGGCCGGCTTCACGATGACGTGCGGTGGTAAAGGCGTCGGCCCAAACCGAGAGAGGGAGGGGGAGGGTTTTCGAAAACCCTTGGTGGCTAAGAATCTGTATTAGGGTTATTAGTTAAGGTTATATTTATAACCACCCTATTTACAGACCGGCCCCTGAGGTATTAACATTTAATACCCAACTCATAATTAACAATTAATTATTAAACCCTGCATTTTACTCATTATAAATAATCAGTAAAAACGCATTCTTTAAATGTTTAACATCTTAAACATTTGTTCCCCTTAAATAATTATTTCACTAAATAATTAGTTAATTCAATCACCGATAAATATTTCTCTAAATATTAATCCGTCGAATAATAAATCTGTCTTTCGTGAATAATATTTAACAATTAAATATTATATATTTACTCGTTGCCAAAGTGTAAGTCTTTGGATCGTAGCTCGTTAGTAACGTTGACTTAATTGACAATCGGATATCATATATCCAACATTTCACCCATAACATGCGTATCCCTTGATCAAGTTTTACTTATACTTATGGCTTGAATGCTTATCCGTAGAAAGGCTTTAGCATTAAAGTATTTAATACATGCTTTGCCATTTTCGTTAAGGTAAACAGTTTGAAAGTTTAGAAAGCAAATAAACGTATTCACCTTATGAGAAGATAACAACGTCTAAGGGTGGTGGTAGATTAAGAGCGTCGCACTAGACTTCTATCACCTTTTTCTCTGTTTCCTAAGCATTTCCTCATTCATCGAAGCGTTCTACCTAAAGTGCGTCACTTAAGCGAGTGTAATAGATTTCTCTGGTGTGCGGCTTGATTATATAAGTGGGTTTAAAGGTCAGAGGGTAGAATCTCGTTTTTGAGATTTGATGTGTGGAAAAGAACACGCTTGAATTTCAATTTATAGGCTGAATTAGAGGTTAGTGGACCGCTAAACAAGGGGGCAGCAGCCCATTACCATTTGCATTGCATCAACCCTACACGCGTCATCTTCTTAGCAAACCCCCCATCTTTTGCGGCGTAGCGGACCGCTAAGGGGTGGATAGCGGTCCGTTATCCATGACACACGTCAGATTCTACTCTCTAGTAATCAGATACGTGGCATTCACTGGTCCATTCATTTATCCTTACGTAGCGGACCGTTAGGGTCTTAGTAACTATCCGCTACCGAGCCAACTTTCAAAGTTTTCACTTTTAACCCTTGAACTTTGGGTTATATGCTGAACTAACCCCTCGAGATTTACTAGAACAGGTGTGGATATTTCTTTTTTATTTCAGATTCCAGTTCCCATGTGTACTCTGGTCCACGTCTGGAGTTCCATTTCACTTTGACCAACACCTATCTTTTCTTTCTCAGTTTCTTAACTTGACGGTCCACAATCTGCATAGGTTGTTCTACAAATTTAAGCTTTTCATTACCTCTACATCCTGTAGAGGCATTACGAGAGATTCAACTGTCAAACACTTGAGCAGGTTTGACACATGGATTACATAGTGTACTCCGTTAATTTCTTCTGGTTATTCCAACTGATAAGCGACACGTCCGATTCTTTTCAATATCCTAAATGGTCCAAGAAAACGTGGGCTTAACTTTCCCTTTTTTTTGAATCGTACTACACCTTTTGTACACCCTCAAAATCCACCTGCGGGGTTTTACCGCTAGGCGCGTGACATACCAGGATCTTAGTCATTAGTTACACGGAACGACTCTATATGAATTTGAATAAAATACCATTGCTGCTCATAGTCACGAGACAACAATCTTTAAGTTTGAAAATGTTGCGGAAGCGTAAATAAAATCCAATGCAAATAAAAGTCAAATGCGCAAAACAAGGCGCCCAAACCATGCAGTTTAAATAAGTAAAATAAATTCAGTGTTTGAAATATGATCGGACTCCATGCATGTCCTATGCTCATGCTCAATACCTTAGCGACCTGAGAAAAACATGCTAAAAGTGTCAACACAATGGTTGGTGAGTTCACAAGTTTAAATATAAATATAAGTAAAAGTTTGATGTATGCCAGATAGTGTAAATAATGTATACCGATAGATAGCTAGTCTGTGTCATGCTACTACAAGTGTTTCAAAACCGAAGCTGACTGTTTGTGTTTGTTTGCCTTCCACCTTGTCTACCGAACAATGGCAAATGTTTAGGTTAATATTACACCCGTTCGACCTCCAGCCATGTTAGCGCGACTAACGCGGGTGGGGTTTGTCAAAACCTAGTAGTACTACTCAAGATTACCTCGCTATGTTCTAATACTAACGGTTCGAGAATGTAAGGAAATATGTGATATGTTTGCACTTTATTAAGCAAGAGATAATACAAAATCCAAAATGTTTGCGAGCATGTTTTCTCCCCCAAAAAGGAGAGTAAGTAAAAGAGAGGGGTAGTGAAACTCACCTTAGTATGTGTATGAAAGAAAGCTAAGTGAAAACTGTTGTACCTCTAACTGCCACCTAAAACCAAAGGTCTATAAGCGTGTGTTTGTGTATGTTGACATGAACCCTTAGTATCCAAAAAATACCATTGTTTAAGTGTTTAGAAAAAGATTTACAAGTTTGACTCAAGTTTAACCCGACGACCCGTTGGTGACCTGTTAGTGATTTAATGTTTGATTTGAATACTAAAACATAGTACACAAGTAATTCAAGTTTCATGTTATCTTAGCATGGCAAGTCATGTCTTACACAATGCACGATCAACAAGTTTCTACTTTTATATATATAGTATGAACACAAAGTTTGGTTTCCATATGATACACGTTTGCATGATCAACATGTTAATAACATAAATCTTACTTGTCCTAGATAGTCATAGCACATAACAAAATCCTTGAACTTAACATGCAAATCATACTTCACTTAAAGTTTCCAAGTATAGTAAGTTATGAATATTATGCGTGTTTTGAACTGTCTAACACGTTACAACATGTTATTATATCCTAACTAACATGTAGTAATCATTAAACCATATCATACATGTATAATTAGCAACCTATGAACACTTTAGACAATTAAAGTTTCCTCTTTTAGTAAGTTTGCAAAAGCGAGCTAGGTATTAGAAATCTAATTTCACAAATCATTTATACATGAATCAAGTAGCATATAAACATCATCATATCATCCAAACCATGTCTAGTATGCAAGATAGAATTCATAAAAAGTTTTCATTATAAGTAAGTTATGGTTTCTAGCTTGTTTAATGAGATTCAAAGCATCAAATCAATTACATACAACCTATCTAACATGATTATAACCATAACAAGCATCAAAACACATCTAACATGCAATCCTACACCATTACATAATCAAAAAGTTTCATTATTTAACAAGTTAATAATCATATGAAGCCAGGGTTTTCCAAATAACCATATAATCATCAAATAATTGCAAAACAATGATAAAGTTAACAACGTTATTATAAAAATTCATGTTTGGATGAACTAGGGTTTCAATCTAAAATCTTGGAATCAAAAAGTGATGAAATTGAATGAAACAACTTACGTAGTAGTATTAGGAATGTCTAGAGTTTTCCGAATACGCGTTCAATTGCAAGATTGAAGCTTGGAGAGAGGGTGTATGGTGGTGGTTTTGGTTCGGCAATGTGGAGGGGGTTTGGGGTTGCTTGCGACGGCTAGAAGGGCCAAGAGGAGATTAGGTTTATTTTTTTTTATAAATTCCTTAAATACTTGTTTGCATGGGTTTTTAAAAATAAAAGGATAATCCATGGGCTAATTTAAATGGGTTTTTATTTCATTTAATTAATCCACTAGCTAAAATTGTTTTTAATAATTATTTTTATAAAACTTATTTATAAAAATCACTAAAGCAGTAAAAACACAACGATACGCGTAAACGTACGCGATTTCACGAAAGTCTACATAATTCATAGAAAAATCACTAAACACATAAATTCACATAATTTATATTAAAATATTTGTTCGCAATTATTTTTATTAGTTCACCAACGTTCCGGGTTAGACTCGTGTGCGATCCGGTAATTCTATGTATTTGTGCGAACTGACACATCTAACTAATCCTAATTAAATGTAATGCATGTGTGCATGTTCGAGATAATTGAGTTTGAATAAATAAATGTTTGCGATAACGATGTTTGTATTAACGGAGTTAACCTGAAAATGTCGGTTTGTGACAGTATTCCATGAGCTGTAGGCACAAGTGAACGTGCAACACCTTAACCTCGAGGCAGTGGGAGCTAAGATCGATGATCTGGAGGACAGGTCGAGGCCGCCAACGCCGCAGAGGTTGCACAAGAGGATGAGCTCGAGGAGGAGCAGGATGAGGATGATGATGCTGTTTTTGATGTGACCTCAGTTGGCAATGATGATTGACAGACTATCATTTCAGTTATTTGCCTTTGTTAAACCTTGATGGGCAGGGTTGTTCCCATCCAACAGATGTTTCTGGATTTTGATGTTTGATTGAAAGTACTTTGTAGCCTTTACAATTTATTTTATTGAGGATTATTATTGAAATGTTAGATGTTGTGGTTTAATCTTCTTTTATTTACTTGTACTTGTATGATGATAATATGCGATATATTTTTCTCATTATTGTGTATTTGTGAATGTAAAGATCATGTCTGGATGACGAGGTGGACGTAACGGCGGACGCGGTAACATCAGTATGACTGCTGCAGAACTCACCGCTTTAATTAACGAACGTTTGGCTGAAGCTTTAGCAGCCAACCCGAATGGAGGTAAATTTATCATCTGTCGACTTTAACGAGTCAACACTCATTCCAAAATCATTACCGAATCCAATATTCCTTAACTTATTCTTTGTCTTTCATCCAGGTTCGAACAACAATCAGCAAGTCTGCACTTACAAGACCTTTATGGACTGCAAGCCCCACATTTTTAGTGGAGCTGAGGGAACAGTAGGTCTACTCTGTTAGATGGAGAAAACCAAGTTGGTTTTTGCCATGTGCAATTGCCCGCAAGCCAACCAGGTGAAGTATGCATCTGGTACACTGGAGGGTCCAGCCCTTACCTGGTGGAACTCCTATGTACAAATACTAACTTTAGAAATGGCAAATGCTTTGCCATGAGAGGAATTCAAGGCCATGCTGAAAGAAGAATACTGCCCTCGCGATGAGGTGCAGAAACTAGAGGTCGAGTTCTGGAAACTTACACCATCCGCTCTCATGAGCTAGCTACTTTGTGCCCACAGATGGTGACCCTAGTGTACAAGCGTATTGAGAGGTATATCGAGGGCCTAGTCCCTCAAATCCAGAGTATCGTAACATCATCAAACCCCACCACTGTCCAGCAAACCATCTGTTTAGCTCACAGGTTGACTAACCAGGTAGTCGCTCAGGGCGCACTACCTCCCAGAAAAGCGGTTTCTAAGCTGACTGACAACAAGCGTAAGTTCTACAGTACGCACTTCAAATCTTCTCAGTCCAACCCACCTCAGCATCAGCAGCAGCATCAAAAGTTCGAGCCTGCTAAAAACCTCTCACAGTCTGGCTCTACCCAACAGAATCAGGGTTCGTATGCTGGTAAGTACCCGGAGTGCCAAAAGTGTAATTTCCACCATAACGGGCCATGTGACCGTTACCGCTGCCAGCAGTGTGGAAAAATGGGCCATTCGGCTAAGGATTGTCGAGGAGATCTATAAAATAAACAAACACCAACTGGTGACGCACCCAAGGGATGTTTTGAGTGCGGTAAAGAGGGCCACTTCAAAAGGGACTGCCATCAGCTGAAGAAAGCTGGCAATAGGAATGGAAATGGTAACAATAATGGGATTGGTGCGAAAGGTCGGGCCTTCGTGATCGGCTCAGGAGAAGCTCGAAAGGACCACAACGTTGTCGTATGTTTCCTTTAAATGATCATTTTGCTTCTGTACTATTTGATACTGGTGCTGATAGGAGTTTTATTTCATAGAACTTTAGTAAACAGATAGAGATGACCACAACCCCCTTAGAGCACAAATATTCTATAGAAATAGCTGACGGTAAGTTAATCGAGGCGACTCATATCCTCAAGGGATGTAAGTTAGGATTATCTAGTCACAAACTCAACATCGATCTCATACCAGTTACACTTGGCAGTTTTGACATAATTGTTGGCATGGATTGGTTATC
This sequence comes from Smallanthus sonchifolius, assembly GCA_023525975.1. Classification (NCBI taxonomy): domain Eukaryota; kingdom Viridiplantae; phylum Streptophyta; class Magnoliopsida; order Asterales; family Asteraceae; genus Smallanthus; species Smallanthus sonchifolius. Next base: position 49,467,139 of record CM042023.1, read on the forward strand.
TAAAAACCAAGCTGAGATCATCTGCAAAGATAAGATTGTTTGTATTCCTCTAGCTAGTGGAGAGCTCCTTTCTGTAAAAGGAGAGAAGAGTGGTGCAGTCGTGGGCATCATATCTTATCTGAAGGCGCAGAAATGTCTACGCAAGGGTCATACCGCGATACTAGCCCTTGTCGCTGACAAACCTTCCGAGGAGAAGAAACTTAAAGATATCCCTAATGTTCGCGACTATCCAGAAGTTTTTCCTGAAGACTTACCCGGTCTTCCACCCCACCGACAGGTCGAATTCCAGATCGACCTAACACCCGGAGCAGCACCTATTGCCAGAGCACCTTATAGACTTGCACCAAGTGAGCTGCAGGAGTTATCCACACAACTGCAAGAACTATTGGATAAGGGTTTCATCCGACCTAGTTCATCACCATGGGGAGCCCCAGTCCTATTTGTCCAAAAGAAATATGGGACTTTCCGTATGTGTATTGATTACCGAGAGCTGAACAAGGTAACTATCAAGAACCGCTACCCACTTCCCCGCATCGACGATTTATTCGACCAACTTCAAGGGTCGAGTGTCTACTCAAAAATTGATTTAAGATCTGGATATCATCAGCTGCGAGTTCGTGATAAAGATATATCCGAAACCGCCTTCAGAACCCGGTACGACCATTACGAGTTTTTGGTCATGCCATTCGGATTAACCAACGCACCCGCGGTGTTCATGGACCTCATGAACCGTGTGTGTAAACCCTACCTAGACCAATTCTAAGAGTAAGGAAGAACACGAAGAGCATTTGCGCTTAATTCTTGAACTGCTTAGACAGGAGCAGTTATACGCTAAGTTTTCCAAATGAGATTTTTGGATTCGCGAGGTTCAATTTCTTGGACATGTAGTCAATGAGAAGGGAATACATGTCGATCCATCCAAAGTAGAAGCCATTAAGAATTGGGCAGCGCCAACGACTCCGACAGAGGTGCGACAATTTTTGGGATTGGTTGGCTACTACCGCCGGTTTATCGAGGGATTTTCTAAGATCGCTAAACCTATCACTGCCCTAACTCAAAAAGGTAAACCGTATACCTGGAGCGAAACTCAAGATTCAGCATTCCAACTTCTGAAGTAGAAACTCTCTAGCGCACCCATCCTATCTCTGCCAGAGGTAACGAATGACTTCATAGTGTATTGCGATGCTACTATCTAGGGTCTCGGTTGTGGGCTAATGCAACGCGAGAAAGTTATCGCATACGCTTCTCGGCAATTGAAAGTCCATGAGAAAAACTACACGACTCACGACTTGGAGTTGGGAGCCGTGGTATTTGCACTGAAAATCTGGAGACCCTACTTGTAAGGTACCAAGTGCACCATTTACACCGATCACAAGAGTCTCCAGCACATATTCAAACAAAAAGAGTTGAACATGCGACAGCGTCGCTGGATCGAACTCTTAAATGATTATGATTGTGTCATCAAGTACCATCCGGGCAAGGCTAACGTGGTAGCCAATGCTCTAAGTAGAAAGGAAACCAAACCCCGACGAGTTCGAGCATTGTAACTCACTATTCATACACGATTACCTGAACAAATCCGTAATGCTCAACTTAAAGCCCTAAAAGAAGAGAACTTAACGTTGGAAGCCACCCGTGGTATGGAGAAACAACTGGAAATTAAATATGATGGTATTCGCTATTTTGCGGAGCGAATATGGATTCCAGTATATGGAAACCTGAGAGATCTTGTTTTGTATGAAGCTCACAAATCCCGATACTTTGTTCATCCGGGATCTGACAAAATGTACCCCGATCGAAAGGTGTTGTATTGGTGGCCGAACATGAAAGCCGATATAGTCACCTATGTGAGCAAGTGTCTTACTTATTCAAAGGTCAAGGTGGAGTACCAAAAGCCATCCGGATTGCTTCAACAACCGGAAATCCCGATGTGGAAATGAGAGTAGATTTCCATGGATTTTATTACCAAATTACCCCGAACCCCTACCGGATGTGACACAATCTGGGTAATAGTGGATCACCTAACTAAATCCGCTCACTTCCTTGCTATCAAAGAAACTGACAAAATGGAGAAGTTAACCCGCATTTATCTTAAGGAAGTTGTCTCTCGGCATGGAGTGCCAGTTTCAATTATTTCATATAGAGACGCTCGATTCACTTCACGCTTCTCGCAATCCCTACAGAAATCTCTGTGTACGCGTCCGGATATGAGAACAGCGTACCATCCCCAAACAGATGGCCAGAGTGAGTGTACAATTCTAACCCTAGAGGACATGCTACGGGCTTGCGTAATTCATTTCGGAAATAGTTGGGAGACTCACCTACCCATGGTGGAGTTCTCTTTAATAACAGCTTCCATACTAGCATCCAGGCAGCACCGTTCAAGGCGTTATATGGACGGAAATGCCGATCACCTCTCTGTTGGGCTGAAATTGGAGATAGCCAAATTACCGGCCCTAAACTTGTGCACGAAACTTTAGAAAAGATTGTGCAAATTCGAAACCGTATGGCGGCAGCCCGTGACCGTCAAAAGAGTTATGCAGACAAACGCAGAAAACCGTTAGAGTTTCAGGTGGGTGAAAGAGTGTTAGTAAAAGTTTCACCTTTGAAAGGCGTAATCCGTTTTGGAAAAAGGGGAATGCTAAACCCGCGTTATGTTGGACCATTCGAGATAGTGAAAAGGATTGGTCCGGTTGCGTATCAATTAAACCTGCCAGATGAACTCAATGGAGTACATAATGTCTTTCATGTTTCAAACCTAAAGAAATGCCTATCTGATGAGACACTAGTGGTTTCACTCGAGGAGTTGGAAATCGATGAGCAGTTACGTTTCATAGAGGAACCAGTTGAAATTATGGACCGTGAGGTCAAAACACTCAAGCACAGCAAAATCCCAATTGTTAGAGTTCGCTGGAACTCGAAACGTGGACCGGAGTTCACATGGTAACGAGAGGATCATATGATCAAGAAATATCCTCAGCTTTTCAAGCACTCAACGGCAAACATGGAAGGTACTAACTAAATTTCGAGATGAAATTTCTTTCAACAAGGGGATGATATGGCAACCCAAACTTTTTGTTTCAGACAACTAGCAACTTGGATTAATTTTCGGGATGCAAATTCTTTCAACAAGGGGATGATGTGACATCCGACATTTTCAGGTTAACTCCGTTAACACAAACATCATTATCTCAAACATTTATTTATTCAAACTCAGTTATCTCGAACATTCACACATACATTACATTTAATTAGGATTAGTGAGATGTGCTAGTTCGCACAAACACGTAGAATTACCGGATCGCACACGAGTCTAACCCGGAACGTTGGTGAACTAATAAAAATAATTGCAAATATTTATTTTAATATAAATTATGTGAATTTATGTGTTTAGTGATTTTTCTGTGAATTATGTAGACTTTCGTGAAATCGCGTACGTTTACGCGTATCGTTGTGTTTTTACTGCTTTAGTGATTTTTATAAATAATTTTTATAAAAATAATTATTAAAAACAATTTTAGCTAGTGGATTAATTAAATAAAATAAAAACCCATTTAAATTAGCCCATGGATTATCCTTATATTTTTAAAAAACCATGCAAACAAGTATTTAAGGAATTTATAAAAACAAAAATAAACCTAATCTCCTCTTGGCCCTTCTAGCCATCGCAAGCAACCCCAAACCCCCTCCCTATTGCCGAACCAAAACCACCACCATACACCCTCTCTTCAAGCTTCAATCTTGCAATTGAACGCATATTCGGACTCCTTTAGACATTCCTAACACTACTACGTAAGTTGTTTCGTTCAATTTCATCACTTTTTGATTCCAAGATTTTAGATTGAAACCCTAGTTCATCCAAACATGAATTTTTATAATAAAGTTAACTTTACCATTGTTTTACAATTATTTGATGATTATATGGTTATTTGAAAAACCCTAGCTTCATATGATTATTAACTTGTTAAATAATGAAACTTTTTGATTATGTAATGGTGTAGGATTGCATGTTAGATGTGTTTGATGCTTGTTATGGTTATAATCATGTTAGATAGGTTGTATGTAATTGATTTGATGCTTTGAATCTCATTAAACAAGCTAGAAACCATAACTTACTTGTAATGAAAACTTTTTATGAGTTCTATCTTGCATACTAGACATGGTTTGGATGATATGATGATGTTTATATGCTACTTGATTCATGTATAAATAATTTGTGAAATTAGATTTCTAATACCTAGCTCGCTTTTGCAAACTTACTAAAAGAGGAAACTTTAATTGTCTAAAGTGTTCATAGCTTGCTAATTATACATGTATGATATGGTTTAATGATTACTACATGTTAGTTAGGATATAATAACATGTTGTAACGTGTTAGACAGTTCAAAACACGCATGATATTCATAACTTACTATACTTGGAAACTTTAAGTGAAGTATGATTTGCATGTTAAGTTCAAGGCTTTTGTTATGTGCTATGACTATATGGGACAAGTAAGATTTATGTTATTAACATGTTGATCATGCGAACGTGTTATAAATGACTATCTTATGGAAACCAAACTTTGTGTTCATACTATATATATAAAAGTAGAAACTTGTTGATCGTGCATTGTGTAAGACATGACTTGCCATGCTAAGATAGTTATGAATTGTGTAACATGAAACTTGAATTACTTGTGTACTATGTTTTAGTATTCAAATCAAACATTAAATCACTAACAGGTGACCAACGGGTCGTCGGTTTAAACTTGAGTCAAACATGTAAATCTTTTTCTAAACACTTAAACAATGGTATTTTTTGGATACTAGGGGTTCATGTCAACATATACACAAACACACGCTTATAGACCTATGGTTTTAGGTGACAGTTAGAGGTACAACAGTTTTCACTTAGCTTTCTTTCGTACGCATACTAAGGTGAGTTTCACTACCCCTCTCTTTTACTTACTCTCCTTTTTGGGGGAGAAAACATGCTCGCTTCCTTACTAATGTGCAAACATACCACATAAGTCCTTACATTCTCGAACCGTTAGTATTGGAACATAGCGAGGTAATCTTAAGTAGTACTACTGGGTTTTGACAGGCCCCACCCGCGTTAGTCGCGCTAACACGACTGGAGGTGGAACGGGTGTAATATTGACCAAAACGTTTGACATTGTTCGGTAGACATGGCGGAAGGCAAACAAACACAAACATTCAGCTTCGGTTTCGAAACACTTGTAGTAGCATGACATAGACTAGCTATTTATCGGTATACATTATTTACACTATCTGGCAAACATCAAACTTTTACTTACATTCAAACTTGGGAACTCACCAACCATTGTGTTGACACTTTTAGCATGTTTTTCTCAGGTTGCTAAGGTATTGAGCACGAGCATAGGACATGCGTGGAGTCCCATCACATTTCAAACACTGAATTTATTTTACTTATTTAAACTACATGGTTTGGGCGCCTTGTTTTGCGCATTTGACTTTTACTTGCATTGGATTTTATTTACGCTTCCGCAACATTTTCAAACTTAAAGATTGTTGTCTCGTGACTATGAGCAGCAATGGTATTTTATTCAAATTCATGTAGAGTCGTTCCGTGTAACTAATGACTGAGATCCTAGTATGTCACGCGCCTCGCGGTAAAACCCTGTAGGTGGATTTTGAGGGTGTGACACCCTTACAAGGTTTAGTAATACCTTGTCACCTATGTTAAATTCTAAAAAAATTCGTCTTTTGTTGGCATAATTCTTTTGTCGATCACGAGCCATTTTCAGTCTTTCTCTTATTTGTAATACTTTGTCGGCTGTTTCCTGAACTATCTCAGAACCTGACAATTGATTTTCTCCGAGCTCTGCCCAGCAGGCAGGTGTTCTGCACTTTCTGTCATACAAGTCTTTGAATGGTGTAGCCCGAATGCTTGTGTGCTAACTATTATTGTATGAAGATTCCATCAGAGGTAAATGGTCGTCCCAACTACCTCCGAGGTCTATCACACAGGCTCGGGGCATATCTTCTAGAGTTTGAGTAGTCCTCTCGCTCTGCCCATCCATTTGAGGATGATAAGTAGTGCTATAGTTCAGTCGCGTACCTAATGCTTTTTGGAAGCTTTGCTAGAATCGAGACATAAAACGACTGTCTCTATCTGACATAATGGATAACAACACACCGTGTAATGACATGATTTCGTTGACATATAACTGTGCCAATTAATCCATACTAAAAGTATCCTTCATTGATAGGAAATGTGCAGACTTTGTGAGTCTGTCAATGATAACCCATATGGTATCATTTCTTCGACTTGTTTAGGGAAGCTTTGTTATGAAGTCCAAGGTTATTATTTCCCATTTCCAGACAAGTAATTCTAACTGTTTTTAAGACCCCAAACCGAGCATCTTAAAGTTGGTTCTCATGACTGGTTATTCTCTTTAAAATACTTGTGTAATTTATCAAACTATAGCGGAAGTCTTTCTAAAACCTTATTTTTCATTTAATCTCGTTATCGTCATTAAGTTTACCTCACGAATGCCTGCACACCAATTCGAGTAGCACTGCTCCCAATGGATAACAACACATCGTGTAATGACATGATTTCATTGACATATAACTGTGCCAATTAATCCATACTGAAAGTCTCCTTCATTGATAGGAAATGTGCAGACTTTGTGAGTCTGTCAATGATAACCCATATGGTATCATTTCTTTGACTTGTTTAGGGAAGATTTGTTATGAAGTCCATGGTTATTATTTCCCATTTCCATACAAGTAATTCTAACTGTTTTTAAGACCCTAAACCGCTAAAGTTGGTTCTCATGACTGGTTATTCTCTTTAAAATACTTGTGTAATTTATCAAACTACAGCGGAAGTCTTTCTAAAACCTTAATTTTCATTTAATCTCGTTATTGTCATTAAGTTTACCTCACGAATGCCTGCACACCAATCCGAGTATCACCGTTCCCAAGCCAAGATACGTCAACCACAAAGCTCACCTACAAAACAATCTAACGTACACACAAAGTCAGCTACGTTGAGTGAGTTCTAATGGTTTAATTTAAACAAAAGCCAATTCGTCTCACTTAATATTTATTTCCACTTAAGACCCGCTGGTCTTTATAAAATAGTTTTTTCATTTATTAATAGATAGATAACCCCCGTTATCTTACAATATCCCAAAGGATCCACAACCCCAGACTCACCCCACCCTTTTAACCCAATAAGTCTCTCCGACATGGATCGAACTTACCACTCTGATAACTCAAAGTTTACCACACATATTAACCACACACTGATTATCTCAACCACCCTCTAGACACTGGCTTAACAAGCCCTAACCCAGACCCTCACAAACTAACTAGCATAACAGTTGTAAACATCACATCACAATCCGACACAACAGTCAATCTAACTCTACTCACCACATTAATACCATCTACTCATCACATTGATATCATCTCACGTACAATAAATATAATTCCACACTTGTATCCAATTTAACACACATATATAGGCACATAAACACATACATCATCACTGCACCCTTGTCAGGGTTACCCTCGTCAGGGCGTTCGACACACCCCGAACTCATCATTAACCTGCTGAATAATTGTCACCTTAGGTGACTTCCCAAAGGACTTCGTCCTCCATAATCCCATTTTTCGCGTCATAAAGACAACGATGCAAACACAATAGCCGCCGTGTCATAAGGACAACGACACAATAACAATTCCCGCCGTGTCATATGGACAACGACACAATACACACCACACATGTATAACACATATAACATCATATTCTATTTACATGACTCATTAACTGCACCTGCACCCCACACATAGTACTAGGATAATGTATCCTACACGTATTCAAAAGCATTTAGCTTATATTTTGACTTACCCCGACTAACTCATAACACCAATAGTTCCATAACCACCCCACATACTCTAGGTACCATACCCGCACCCTTAGACTCATATTTAGATATTTAAATACATAGTTCATTAGTTTAAAGTTCAAAACTCGTAATACGTTTGGTTTCACAACACGTTTGTTCGTACACTCTAAGGACCCCACGTAGACCCTTAGTCAAATTATTATATAATTAGCTCATAAACACTTGTAAATCACAACGTGACTGGTGTCACGTTTAGTTAATAGCATGTATTGCATGAGTATGTACGATATCCCAAAAATGTTTAAAACGTTTAAAACATTTAAAAGAGTTGATTAGAAACTCACTGGTTACGAAGACCCAAGTCCTACTCTGAAATCGTCCTCTCGCACGAAGCCCGAACCTGCCAATGCATGATCCCATGATCAGACACGTTCTTATACCACCGGAAGTTTCACTCTAGATCCTGCGTTTTCTATTTTGTGCGATCCGATCACAAACTGATCATTAAATGGTTAACGGTTTCTTTTAATATTGCTCAACCAAGTTTTACGTTGCAATTCATGCTAACCCGGGTGTTTAATCGAGCTTCAGTTAGTCTACTAACCCGATCCATTAACTTATGGATTTTCGGGATGTTACAAGTCTATCCCCCTTAAAAGAGGATTCGTCCTCGAATCCTATGTTGGCGCAAATCAACACAACTCATCCCATCCATTCACACTTGTGCACCAAAACCCTTAGGTGCCATCCACTGACTGCATACCCATCATTACTGACACTTCACATCACAACGATGCCACCATCCTTGGTGTTCAAGAATTTCTCCTACATTGCCCGCTTTTAACTTTCGGACTTGTAGATTTCACCGACACATTCACCCATTACTCGTCCCTCTGACATTCACTTAGAAAGTACAACACCGTCGGTTCCTGCTCGCTCGTCACATTACCAAAATTTATTCGTGGCACCTTTGCCGTCCATCCTTGTATAGTCTTGATGAACCCGTCACTACGACGATTATCCCTCTAAGTAAGGTTTCTCTCCTTCCAGAATAGGATCATTTATCGTTATTCTCGTCTCATACCCTAATCTCCATCTTGCGATGATTTCTCAAAAATCTGGCACCACTGCCTTACTCATAAAGGTATTACGTCCGTCTTTCTCAGATGATATCAAAAAGCTTGTGCGAAGTTCCTCCCGGTTTCCAAAATCACATCGTGCCTCTACCAAGACACTTCTTTACTTTGCACCCAATGTACTCTTTAAATATGTACATACATTCAACATCAGAGTTATCTATCAACTCACGATGTTCCTCAAAAGTTCGCCTATCCTTATCATTGTTCTATCATTACCATGCGATCACCGACTGCGTCTCACTTATCAAGTGTGAACATGCGGTCCGTCTTGTCACCAGCCTCAACCACCCCTTGTCTCGTTCAGAGTATATATTTCCATTTGTCTCGTATCTTACGTTAATATGGGTACCCTTTCGTCACCTCATTTGCCTAGTGCTGGAATCTTCAGCATCGTTATCTCGATCTCGTCATAACTATCTCCGATCAAGCTCACACGTAACGCCTTCATCATCAAGTCTCATAGCTCCACCCATGGGCTTCGTGCTCCGAATTCTCAAGATATAAACATAGGCATCTCAAAAGAGCACCTCACCGATTCTCTAGAAAGACGTCAAAACTCCTTGCATAACTTCGATGTATCATCGTCGAGAAAATCATCAAGATAGAAACACTATACTTGGATACCTGACCACCCGTCCTAAGCACGACTAAGAATGTACTACGATGACACACACCAACACACATAACTACTGAACACACAATGTTCAACACACGTACTAGTAACCCAACATTCTAACTCGCACAAAGTGCACATACAACTAGCTAGACCTGAGCAAATCTACGTGTATACAATATAACCTCGTCATTTATAGACACACAAACTCCTGAACCCTACCTCCTACTTATCACAATGGTAGCCACTCCCACACATCATCACATACTCACACTGAGTCCATACGGTCGTACCCCGTACAGGCCGTTACCAAAGGTTCAGAACGACACACTACTCAGACTAGACACAATTCATCACTCTACACACTCACACACACAAGATATAAAAATATCATAAATACCCACAAGATCTTGTCCTGAATATTTATTCCTAGACACAAGGTATATAACTACAAACTCTCACAGGACCTCGTCCTGAACATTTACACCTAATAAAGATGTATATTCACAACTCCCCACAGGACCCCCTCATGAATACTCACACAACGTGCAACGCACCCACTACACTTTAAACATCACCTAGACATTAACACATAGGTGACACTATCTTAAGACCGTAGACACAGACAAATTCAAACTCATGTCTATACAAGTCTACTCACACCATCTAATCAACCATGCTCTAGTACCACAGCAAAGTTTACACTTAATATGGACTCATGTCATTTTGAATGCAATCACATGATCACACCATACCGCACATATTCAACTACCGTAACACAATCATACGCCATCACAAACACAATTATCACTAATTATGTTCAAATCACCATATGGTAAAACTCACAATAAATGTCAAAATCAAATAGTTAATATTTGAATTAAGCATCACACCACGTAACCGTCTAATCAGTCAAGCGTCAAATCACTCTAAAATGCCTCGTGACAACTGCCACGCCAACTAATCATCAAGAAATCGAGCATCCCAAACACTGCCCGCAAAATCACTGCTAGACCACATCAGGTGCATCTGATGTGTCATCCTTTGGTTCCTCCTGAAATAGAGCACTCTTAGTGGTCGCAAGTGGTTGATCTCTCGACCATGCAGGTCCACATCCTGGAGGAAAAATCGCGTACAGCTGGCACTGCTCTCCTTTTCCATCCCATCTTTCCAATCATAGCTCCACTCGGTATCTCGCCGACCGAAGCTCTAGTCACACTTGGCGCAAGAAGCGCCAACACCCCTCCCACCTCACTGTCAGCTCTATCTACGGTAGTCGTCGGCTTGACCTGTCGATCTGCAATCCTCTTAGTAAGAGTTCCACGCTTGCCCAATCTCGTACGCTTTGTCTTAGCCACCTAATCCTACTCAAGATAAAACGTTGGAGTGATTACTATGGGCACGAATTCAGAATATGAGAGTAATCATAGACTGCCAAATCACGGTGATCAAATGCAATTTGGTGGTCCACATTACTGCTCGGATTCTAAACCTTTCCCATCATATTCACACTAGCTTTCTACCTTTCACACACACCGGATACACATGCATCCCACACAACTCACATAGCACCACACAATAATCTAGCAAATCATCATATTAATCACAATTGCTCACCACACACAGTTACACACAAAATCAAATACCATGCCGACACACCAAACTATCTCACATAGTTACAATTAATGTTACTCCACATTTCTCAACTCATAATATAATCTCGCTTAATCATACCACACAACTCCACGTAGTGTTACACTACATAATTAACATTCTAACAAATAATGTATAATTCAAAAGACGTACCTTTTGGCTCGCGGTTACTGATGGTGGCATTCGTTTCACCCTCGTCCCATTTTCAGTTTAAGTTAAGGTATTTTATTTTTATAAAAACACCGATTTTCTCTAAAACCACGGCTCTGATACCAACTTCTAAGACCCCAAACCGGGCATCCTATAGTTGGTTCTCATGACTAGTTATTCTATTTAAAATACCTGAGTGATTTATAGCGAAAGTCTTTCTAAAACCTTAATTTTCATATAAGCTCGTTATCGTCAATAAGTTTACTTCACGAATTCCTGCACACCAATCCGAGTAGCACCGCTCCTATGCCAAGATATGTCAACCATGAAACTCACCTACAAAACAATCTAACGTACACACAAAGTCAGCTACGTTCAGTGAGTTGTAATGGTTTAATTTAAACAATAGCCAACTCGTCTCACTTAATATTTATTTCCACTCAAGACCCTCTGGTCTTTATAAAATAGTTTTGTCATTTATAAAATAGTTTTGTCATTTATAAAATAGTTTTGTCATTTATTAATAGATAGACACACCCCGAACTCATCATTAACCTGCTGAATAATTGTCACCTTAGGTGACTTCCCGAAGGACATCGTCCTTCACAATCCCATTTGTCGTGTCATAAAAATAACGATGCAAACACAATACCCGCCGTGTCACAAGGACAACGACACAATAACAATTCCCGCCATGTCACATGTACAACGACACAATACACACCACACATGTATAACACACATAACATCATACTCTATTTACATGAGTCATTAACTGCAGCTGCGCCCCACACATAGCACTAGGATAATGTATCCTACACGTATTCATAAGCGTTTTGCTTATATCTCGACTTACCCCGACTAACTCATAACACCAATAGTTCCATAACCACCCCACATATTCTAGGTACCAGACCCGCACCCTTAGACTCGTATTTAGATATTTAAATACATAGTTCATTAGTTTAAAACTCAAAACTCGTAATACCTTTGGTTTCACAAACACGTTTGCTCCTACACTCTAAGGACCCCACGTAGACCCTTAGTCAAATTATTATATAATTAGCTCATAAACACTTCTAAATCACAATGTGACTGGTGTCACGTTTAGTTAATTGCATGTATTGCATGAGTATGTACGATTATCCCCAAAATGTTTAAAACATTTAAAAGAGGGGATTAGAAACTCACTGGTTACGAAGACCCAAGTCCTGCTCTAAAATCGTCATCTCGCTCGAAGCCCGAACCTGCCAATGCATGATCCCATGATCAGACACGTTCAAATCCTACGGTTGAATGACTCATAACAATATATATAAATCTCGACCCTCGGTCTCCTCCGCTCGTCAATTTTTTTCTACAACCCTAGCCCTACGAGTACACGTATTATAATACTCCCGACTCATTTAAGGCTAGTGTACCCGCACCCAAGCTTCAATTGATGTACATACACATGCCATGCAAACCCTAGCAATACCATGAAAAAACCTAACTCCGCGAACGTATAAGCTCGAGTCGGGTTTCCATGCATGTGTTTAACCCATGCAAACCCTAATCGGGTGTGACCCCTTGTCCGCCCCCTTTCGTTCACCACCGTGAACCATCACCGTGCTCCACCACCATGCACCTCCCATGCATGATATATCCGCCCCCGTTCTCGTGTCAACCCTAACCGGTTAACCCCTTCCATCTCTCTCTGTCACGCACCACCATCACCTATGCCCTACTCCCGCCAACACCATTGTCGTTAACCTCTACCGGGTGCACCACCACAGCAGCCCCCGACAATCAGCGTGCCTCGTCGTCACCTCCTTATCACGCATCTGTAACAACCACCACACCACTCGGTTGCCACCGGTCTCCACTGCCCTTGCCGACCACAGCCGTGGCCATCATCTCCGGTAACATGCACGTTGCTCGCAACCACCGAAGCCAACACCAGTTTTCACCGTTGTTTCCCACTGCCGTGAACCAAGCACCGTCATCGGACAGCCGTCCGACCTCCTTCTCCGAACCCCAACACCATACGCAGACTAAATTCTAATCGTAATTTCCTATCAAACGAGTGTACACACATAAACGAATATAAACGGGATTAACTCGATGTATTTCGGAGACTCTAATTCAAGGCCACCGTGTCACCTCTCTCCCAACCGTCGCACTCCTAGGGTCAAGAATGGTCCTAGGGTTTGCGTAAGTGTGGTTCTTATACCACCGGATGTTTCACTCTGGTCCCCTGCGTTTTCTCTTTTTTGCGATCCGATCACAAACTGATCATTAAATGGTTAACAATATTGCTCAACCAAGTTTTACGTGGAAATTCATGCTAACCCAGACGCTTAATCGAGCTTTGGTTAGTCCAATAACCTGACCCATTAACTTACGGATTTTCGGGATGTTACACTATTACAATAAATCAGAAGGTTTCTGGTGTTCTGCCTTAACATGTGAGCAGGTAAGACATTTTGCAACATATAGAGCAATATGTTTCTTCATACCTATCCACCAATAGTTTGCTTTCATATTTTTATACATATTGTCGCTTTCTGGGTGCATGGTGTACTTAGATTTGTGAGCCCTTTCGAGAATTCGTTGTCGTAGGTCTTCGATAATAGGCACCTATATTCTTTTGTTCATTCGCAATATGTTATCTTTTCCTTCGACCAAATGGTCCATTATCCGTTTCATTCATTCCGTTTCTATATTTTCCTTTTCTAAGCCTAATTTCTGAACCTATTTGATTTGTGTCATGAGATGGATTTGGAGTTCGATTCTCAGAACACGAACCCTTTTTGGCTTTTCTCTTTCTTTCCAGCTCAAGGCATCAACTACTACGTTTGTCTTGCCTTAATGATAGCAGATTTCATAGTCGTAGTCACTTAAGGCTTCTAACCATCTGCTATGCCTCATGTTTAATTCCTTCTAACCAAAAATATACTTCAAACTTTTATGGTGAGTGAACATAGTGAACTTGACTCCATAGAGACAGTGTCTCCATAGATTCATAGCGAAGATTTTGGCACCTAACTCAAGGTCATGAGTCTTATAGTTCTTCTCGTGAGTCTTCAATTGACGTGATGCGTAAGCTATGACTTTGTTTCTTTACATTAGCACACTACCAATATCAGTGTGTGATGCATCGCAATAAACTACAAAGTCTTCTGTACCATCTTCCAAAGCCATAATTGGTTCATGTGTTAATTTCGTCTTCAGAGTTTCAAATGCTTCTACTTGCTTTGGTCCCCGTTCATACTTTACAGATTTACGTGTCAGTGAAGTAAGAGGGACAACAATTCAGGAAAGTCCTAGATAAATCTTCTATAATATCCAGCAAGACCTAAGAAACTTCGTACTTCAGTCGGCGACTTCAGAATCTCCCATTTAGTTATGGCTTCTATCTTTGCGAGGTCTACTTGAAGGTTCTTAGTGTTAATGGCATGCCCGAGAAATTATAGCTCAGATAGCTATCATTTCAAGAATTTGGCGTATAATTTCTCGTTTCTTAGAAACTCAAGTAGTCTCCTGAGGCGATTCTCATGTTTTTCCTTACTTTTGGAGTAAATAAGCATATCGTCTATGAATACGATAACAAATTTATCCAAGTAGGGTTTTGATGTCACCCAGACGGTCTATAAAAACTATGAATAAAAACCTAATCTAGACTCCTAAGTAATAAATGGAAAACCTATGAACTATACCGCACTGACAGGCAAGTGTACCTATTGAGTGTAGCACAGCTTAATGGTAAACCGGATTATAGAACCCTAAAGAAACTATATAACAAAACTAGACTCTGACTCGGACTAAAGATTGATTTGGTTTGTCAGGGTTAACTACACTACTATTTAAACTAAGGAATGCAGAAAACAGAACGACTTAAATATCAAGATAAGAACTAAAGGTGAAATCAAAGATGGGAAGAATACTACCTAGGTTGGAATCCTACTTGCAAAGCACAACTTATACCGGTTATGGAAACTATGATGGATCTAGGTTTATAAAGATGACAACTAAAGACTACCTAGTGGATCCCTAATCACTCTCATAGTGTCACCAACTAAGCTACCTAAAGTGTACTAAACTCACCAGATGGTTAGATCACCTCTCGGGTATTTCCAACGATGATAAAGAACCCACAAGACAGATTACCTCTAAGTCTCACTGTCCACAATACATTTGAAGAATGCACGGGGTAATCTCAAGATAATAACTATGACATGAACTAGCAACAACCATTAGACACCTAATACCAATGTCCTCTAAGACTGTTAACACTCTGATTCCTAATGGCGAAAACTAGACAACTAATTCTCACCTCTCGGGTATTGAACTAGGACTAACACTTAACTCTATTCAGTAATCAATGACAACTCCTATAGCTACTACGTCTAGCAAACCACCATAATCACAAACCCTAAGATCTACGACCAACATACGCTGTTTGAACTGGCAGACAACCACAATCAACGCACGAAATTGAAATAAAACATTAGATCAGATAAAAGAATGCATATTCATCATAAATATTAACTCAAGATTCTTTAAAAAATCAAAAAACCATCATACGAATCCAAAACCGATAAAAGATTGAGACTTTAACAAATATTATCGTTAGACATAGGCAATATTAATGTTTCAGCCTAGGATCATACTCAAACACATCAAAACAGAAGTAATCAAGCAAAACATAGGTTCAACCACAGAATTTAAACACAAAGATTCAAACTTGAAAATCTAGAACGTTATTACAACGAACCCGGAATCAAAAGCTTTGATCTTGCACTTGAACTGACCTTCTTACTCCCAAAATCGCCATAGAATGCTCCTTAAACGGCTGGAAATCGATTAGATTAAGAATGGGAGAGTCCTAGACCTTTAATGCTTTAAATTAGGTTAAAAAACACGTTCATGGGGTCTCTCGCGTACCTCGGGGGAGTTCTGGCTGGTCTCTCGCGTACCGCCGGAGACAAAATAGTCGCGCAAGTTTTCCGGTCCCTCGTGTACCGCGAGAAAACTCCCTCAATCTCTCACGTACCGCGAGGGAATACTAACTTTTTTGAATTCTTCTTGTCGAGCTACCCCAAATCGATATATTATGCGCCCCGTAACTAATTTTCTAGCCCGAGATATGCCTCTTCTAAGGTTGGACCCTTTTTCGACTTTTGCCATTCTCATCCCGAGTTCTCATGTGCTCGTTTCCTCATAGTTATTGATCGTTTAAGCTCCAATTCTTCCCGAATACCTACAAAACATAGCATAACTAACTACAGCTATAAATGAATCGAAACGACTCTAAAACCATACGAAAACGCTACGAAATACAAAGGAAAACAAGGTGTGTTTTGCAACACATCAGGTTTGCAGATTTGGTTCATCATATCCATGAATACTGCCAGAGCATTAGTGAGAGTTCAAAGGGCATCACTGTGAACTCATAATGCTCGTACCTCGTTCGAAACCAAGTCTTGGATATGTTTTCTTCTTGAACCTTTAATTGATGGTATCCTGAACGAAGGTTTATCTTAGACAAGTAACACGCTCCTTGAAGCTTATTGAACATATCGTCGATTCATGGAAGCGGATAACTATTCTTTATAGTCACTTTGTTCAGTTCACGGTAATCAATGCACATTCGCATTGAACCGTCCTTCTTTTTCACAAATAAGACCGGAGCTCCACAAGGCTAAGAACTTGGTCTTATGAATCCCTCTTCTAGCAATTCGTCCAATTGTTTATTTAATTCCGCCATATCATTTGGAGCCAATATATATGGGGCTTCGGTGTCGTTACCGGTACTAGATTGATTTAAACTCCACTTCTCTTTCTGGCGATATGCTTGGATGTTTATTTGGGAATATATCCGCATACTCAGCTACATCCGGCGCATCTTTTATCCTCCTTTCTTCATTTTTGGTTGTTACAGATACTAGGTATGCAAGACATCCCTTTCTGTGATACTTCTTTGCATTCAACATTGAAATTATTCCAACGGGGTTACACAATTTATCATTGTTGATGGTTAGCTTTCCACCAGTTGGCACATGAAGTTCTATCTCTTTCTTATCACAAAGGATATGGGCTTGGTTAATGGATAACCAATCCATACCCAGGATGATGTCAAAACCTTCCAAGACATCCCTTTCTGTGATACTTCTTTGTCAAAACCTTCCATGTCCGAAAAAGACAATCTTACATTTGTCCAGAGAATTGGAGTTTCGGATTAAATCTCCATTTGCGGTTTCGATCACCTAAGGTTTGTTGAGTTTAGCTTAGGGTTTATTTAATAGACTACAAAATTTATCATCTATGAAACTCTAGTTTGCACTAGAGTCAAATAAAACCCTAGCATAAACATTGTCGACAAGAAACGTACTGGTGATGACATCCGATATTTTATCTGCTTTGCGAGTGTTAAGAACGAAAGCTCTTGTGTTCTTTTTCACTCCTTCTGCATGTTTTGTTCCTGATCCACCTACTTTTGTTTTGTTTTGGTTATTCTGTCTTAATATGCCATGGCTCAGCGCAGCCAAAACAGATAATAGACTTCTTTTTATAGCAGTTCTCAATTGTGTGACCTGGAAGTTTGCAATAGTTGCAAAAGGGGCTAAAGCTACATTTTCCCAAATGTTTCTTCCTACAGAATCAACATTATGTAATTGGGGGATGAATATTTCTTGGGCTGAAGCGGCTATAATGTCTTCTATACTCGTTTTCAGTTGTTTGGGTGCTTTCCTTCTTTTTGTTTTCATATCGTGTTCTTACATCCCGTCTGTTAATAAAGCACCCAATTCTATGGCTTCATCCATAGATGCAAGCTTGTAGATCTTGACAATGTCTTGGATCTTACTTGCCAATCCCCAGATATACCTTTTAATAAGGCTGGATTCTGGAGTGGCCATCACTCAAATAACTTTGTAGTATATTCCTGGTGATTTGTAACCACCATTTGAAGGTACATGAATTTATTTTCTATTTTCCTTTTTCATTTAGAGGCCCAAATTTCCTCTCTACCTTCTCACGAAATGCTTCCCAATCGAGAGTGTATGCTCTTTCTCGCCTTTTAGCTGAAATAATAGTATTCCACCATTCTAGGGCTTGATCTTTGAATAGATTGGAATCGTATAGAACTTTGTCCTCTTCGTCACATTTGCTGATTGCAAGGACAGATTAAGTCTTCTCAAGTGTCACACCCCGCCCCGGGCACCCCCGGGACGATACTGGGCTGCGACATCCGTTGGCACCTTTGGTATCTGCTTTGATTTCAGAGTTCATTTAAGTGCAGCAAAATAACGTTTGAAAATGGATCGTTTCATCTCAACCTCAAAGGTTGGTTTTGTAAATCTCGAAATCTCGTCGTGAAGACAAAATATTATCTTTATTTAAATAATTGGGTATGAAAACCCGATGGTTTTGTACATTTGATTTCAAATCAAAACTTTGACGCAAAGTCAGTAGGTTTTCATGGAGGTAATCCACCTAAGGAAAACGTAATCCTTCGGTCACCTTAACCTTGTTTATTCTCCAGGTTCTTTCTGTGCAATGCACGACCTGTAGTAACATATTTTCGGGTTGCACCGGGTTTAGGTGCGCGGCCTGACCGGGCTGTACAACAAAACCTGTCATCGGGACTTAGGCCGTAGCCGGTCCCGGTACTATGAGTTCATTTCATTCTTTTCCTGAAAGCATTTGAAAATGAACGTCAGGTACATGCTGGTGAATACTTCATGACCTTAAATCATTTTCATAAACAGGCAAAACAGTTTAATTAAACAGTTAAACATTTCATCATCGCTGGATTCTAGTGATCATGTCACTTTCTTCCATATAATCCATTTGTATACATTGGACAAGTACTCAGGGGCTACGCGGCCAAACTAGCACTCCTGAGTTTTACGAAATCACCCGACATACAAGCCAACCCCACCCGACCCAACTGGATCCGGAGCGATTATAAATATTTGATCAGACTTTACGTACACTTCTTGGGTAGTTTAAAGTCCACTTGGATTGATCTCGTTGGTCAACCCCGTCTGGGACTATATGAGTAAATATTTAATTATCGTGTTTTGCCCTTTTTCATAAAACATAAATAATTTTGATCTTTTGCGTGAAGGTGCCTATAACACAATCATGTCTTACAAATCATTTTGACAACCTCTCTTTCACCATGAGAACGAATATTTTTTATATAGACGAGTATTCACCTTTGATCGGAAGTTTGAACTACTGAAAGAAAATAACTTAGAGCTAAGCGGCTCTAATAATCAACTCTTAAATCTCTAGCACTGTAATTGGTACTTCAACTAGTTCCTCAGGCTTCTTTGTCTTCCTAGTGCTTGATTCAAGTAACTAAACGAACGTCAGTTGAACCGGGAGGAGCGACTCGGGAGTCGGGATGGCTGGAGGGCTCGGGAATGGCTTGGAAGCAGAGGAAGTTGGAGAGAGAGTTTGAGAGTTTGTGTAAGAATGAGGAGAAATTGCTCTTCTATTTATAGGCCTGATGGCCACCCATATCGGACCGTTATCCAGGTGCATATTGGTCTGATATGCCTCCCTTGTCTCGCATGTGCTCCACGTGGAAGCCATGCAAAGCCGGTGTGCCACCTGTCCATAGCGGACCGAGTGGGAAGACCATATCGGTCCGACATCTGACCACGTGTCCGGCATGCTGACGCATGCCCTACACGTGTCACGACGCGTGTCTGTTGCAGAGGATTCCTAGGGGTTTGCGTATCGGACCGTTGGCCAAGCACACGTCGGTCCAACATCCGTTGTTCCTCCATATCCCGACCGATATCTAAGCGTATGTCAGTCCGATATCCCCTAACTTCTAGAATTTTAATAAATTTTTCTATCTTCCAAGATTCTGAAATTTCTAGTCCTTTCTTGTAATAGTTCCTGATAGAAATTGAGATCGGATTTTGGCATGTGTCATATCAAGCCACCTTAATGCAGCAACAACACCCTCCTTTCCTACAAATTCATAAGGCTTAGAGGCCTGGAATGTTTTGTATGAACATCCCGTGTGCTTCTTCTTCTTATTTTGTGGTCTGTACGTATCCTTAGGACTTCATCATAGGAACTATGACGATCTTCATTAGTCCTTTTAAATTTTGAACCTTGATTATTGTACATAGAATGATCTTCTTCTGTTCTTCTGGTGTTACTATGTACATAATAGTCTTCTGTTCTTTTGGTATGTGAACCTTATACAGAAGGCTCTTTTTCTTTGGAAGTTTTATTTGTTTCAATTGTTGCTATTATTTTTGGAATATCGTCTTCAATTCGTTTAGATATGAGTTTCTGCATTTCTGCCTTATGAGCATTTGGCTCAGTTGCATCATTTTCCATAAGTTGTTTCCTTTTTACATCCGGTATTGTTGGAAGGCCCACTTTTCGTCATTCTATATCGAAAATTTAGAGTGTCAAAGTCAAAGACATTTAACATATGAACAAAAGGAAACCTTATTATTCATAAAATACAATTACAAGAAAATACATAATTAGAAACTTATGTGTATTGATTGCTACGGTTTCTAACTTCTTCCAAATCTTGTCGTAGCATATTATTTTGAGCTTGTGCTTCCACCATTCGTCTTTCGAGTTCGGCTATTCTGTTTTCCAATGATCTTATCCATTCATCTCCAGGTGTTTGTTCATTCACATAGGGCATATTGGAATCTGCCCATTCTTTTCCTTCGAGAATATAAATGTTTTCGTACGGAACTTCCGGTAATCCCTCATAATAATTATAAGGGTTTATAGGAGTATAATTATAACTTCCAGTTGTAGGAGCGGAATGAATACTCGTAGATGGTATATATGGATTGTTAATAGTTTCTAAATCTTCAAGACTCCTGAAAGTCCCTCCAGAACTTTCTGTATCTATACCAGGTTCGTAACCGGTTTCATTTGTTATTTGCTCGTTATAATTCGAAGGAGCATGCCTACGAATAAAACTCAGTCCTTTTCCTTTTTCTTGCATTCTATAGAAAAGAAAATACTTTATTATTATCGGAACGGAATGCAAAAATATATACTTTAGAAACAGAAAGGCTACAAAGTATCTAAAGTTATTCTCTAATCGTCTTCCTCTTCTTCTTTTCTCGTATGAAATCCTTTTTCACTTCACCTGTCTCGCATAGAGAACGGTCAAGACACTCTATAGGTGATCTCGCTTAGGTTGAAGGATAATTGTATTGTGGTGGCGGATCTCCGATCCCCATCGCAATGTCATTGTACACATTTTGATATGGATCTGATGGTTCCAAGGGAGGAACGTTATTAAGATAATCTTCATAAGGATCTCAGGGAATATATATGGATTTTGAAGTACATGTGGAGAACCGGAATTGTAAGGAGCATAATCTTCCGGATTTTAAGAAACCGGAACCATCTTTGGATCAAAATAGTAACGTGGCTCTTCATCATAATCTTCCCTAACTCGAGGTAAGTTTCAGTATATTTCCTCCATCCCTTATGTTGAGGGCATAGATATTATCTCGGTTGGCCATACCACCCGCATTCTTGGCTAAGTGACCTGACTGGGTCCAACATGATCTAATTCACTTACCCTCGGTGGAGGAGTATATGTTCGCCATTTACTTTGATCAGACTCTCCGTTGTCTCCAGAACATTCAGATCCACGTCTTTAGGTACATACATCCTGTACCATATTCTCTAAAGAAGGATGGTACCATTCAATCATGCACGTATCGTCATTATCAGGAATGTTAACTGGTATCGCCTGAGTTCCATATGGATTTTCTCCCGGTTCTTGTTTAATAGGGAGATTATTATCATAATAGTTATTACGGTAACTATTATCTTCCAACATCCTCCAAATTCTTAGACTATTAGTCTTATATATAAGTAACAGTTTCATCTTAGTAGGCATTCTTCTCCTTTCGGTTAAAGCTTAGATACTAAACCAAGTATCTAACTAAAATCTAAGGTATCATCAAGGTTAAAGCTTAGATACTAATTCCAATATCTAATTCATTAAAATATGTGTCTCTGATACCAACATGTCACACCCTGGTTTCCAAACACACCAGGTGTGCGACCGATTGACACTTCCAATCAATTTTATTTCATCCCTCTGGATAATCAGAGTATTTTGCAGTGGAAAAATATTTGGATCGATCCTTTTTCATAAATACTCAACCCGTGGGTTGATATTGAATACATCCAAAACTTTTGGAATAATCCAAATCTTTTCATAAATGGGATTTAAATACCCATTTTACTTAAAAAACATGGATTGAAATCATTCTACAACATCCCCTGCATCACAACAGGTATTTTTGAGCCATAAGGTAGTTTTTCCTATGCCTAGGGAGTTTATGCCATAAGGTAGTTTTTCCTATGCCTAGGGAGTTTATCCTTTCAATACCAAGCTTGTTAGAAAGGTATCTAGGGAGTTTATCCTTTGAGCAGCTAGCCTTGTGAATATCAACGGAGTATCCTATGCCTAGAGAGTAGGAATCCTTTGGGCACCTCATCTTGATTTATTCCCTACAGAGTTATCTCTTGTACCTAGGGAGACGAAATCCTCTCAACACATAACCGTGTCAAAAACATATTTATAATTGTTCTCGAGACTATTTCTTAGGCCTAGGGAGTCAGAATGCTTTGGGCTAGTCTCGACAAACAATTAAACATTTCAGTGATTCCCTAAAAACATTTTGGAAAATAAAACGTCAGTGCGAACGCCGGTAAATACATTTATCATGACACGAAAATATTTCTGCATGAACAGTATTAAAGCTTTTAACCATAATATTCTAGGACAATCTACACATTCTGTAGAACTATTTCATCTGAGTGTACAATCACGGTATACACTGATATCTCCCTCTGTAATATGATCGCTACATTACAGTCTTACTTACTGCGTGGTTTCACGGAACCTTTGTCTTACATTAACATTATAGATTCGGTACCAACCCTGTTATGGGAATTTCACTAACATAATGTGTATCCCTTGATAAAGTTTTACGTATACTTATGGCCTGACTGCTTATCCATAGAAAGCCCTAATACATGCTTCCCATTTTAGTTAAGGTAAACAGTTTGAAAGCAAATAAACGTATTCACCTTATGAGAAGATAACAACGGTATAGTTGGTGGTAGCTTAATAGCGTGGCACTAGAGTTCTATCACTTTTTCCTCATTTCCTAAGTGTTTCCTCGTTCGTCAGAGTGTTCTACCGAAAGTGCGTCACTTAAAAAAGTGTCAAAGATTTCTCAGGAGTGTGGCTTGATTATAGAAGTGGGTTTAAAGGCCAGAGGGTAGAATCTCGTTTTTGAGATTTAATGTGTGGAAATGAACGAGCTTCAATTTCAGTTTTTAATCTGAATTGGAGAGGTAAGCGGACCGCTAAACAAGGAGGTAGCGGTCCGATACCGCTTGCATTGCGACATCCCTACACGTGTCAGCTTCTTAGCGGACCACCCATCTTTTGCGGCGTAGCGGACCGCTAAGGGGTGGATAGCGGTCCGCTATCCATGACACACGTCAGATTCTACCCTCTAGTCATCAGACACGTGGTATTCACTGGTCCATCCCTTTCTCCCTACGTAGCGGACTGTTAGGGTCTTCGTAGCGGTCCGCTACTGAGCCAACTTTCAACTTTTTCACTTTTAACTCTTGAACTTTGGGTTATTTGCATAACTAACCCATGTGGTTTTGTTTCTTGCACAGTAAGGACCATATAAGTCAACTTAAAGACTAATATACCAAGACAAAGGATATTTATTCATTTTTATTCATTTTGAAATTATAAATTTCATACACATTCAATATATAGTTTCATTAAAATAGGACGATTACAATAAAGTGGCAGGTAAACGGGCAACAAGTTGCGCTGCAACCCCCTTTTGAATAGCAAAACCGATCCTACTAAAAACAAAGTTTTGGGTCTTAGAGGCCGAAATATTACTATGCACGACTCGTTGAACCCTGTTTAGGAATTCCACTGCCTCCGGTGCTAGGAACCCAAAAGTATCAAAAGCAAAAGGAATAAACACGTGTTTGTTCTTTAAACAAGCTTTCTCGTGTTTAGCAACTTTGCCTGATTCCGCCTTTAAAGCAGCATGACCCGCCACAACCCCATTTTCCCTAAGCCCCACAAGAGGGGACACTCATGTAAGGTCCACACAAGCGTGTTTCCCCCCTGCCTAACCAAACACCAGAATATCAGCCGGCCGCAGAGTAGACCTCCCTTCAAGCGGATCTGTCAGAAAGTTCACGGGAGCCTCTTTTTTAGTAGAAATTCCTGCCCGTTTGAGAACATCACAAAGAACATCCCTAACCAAATCATGCCTGTATTTAAACCCGGGTAACTCTTTGCAATGGACCGCATGCTCGCCAAAAGGATCCAAACAAGCCTTGCGACAAACTGGGCAGGGCTCATCAGTCGGAAACAAGGGGATCATTAGCCGATACTTGAGGATAGCCCGGTACTCCACAGCCGACATATGCTGACCTAGTCATTCAATAGGGATAACTGTTAGGAAATCTTGAGCCCGAGGAGCCCGGAGACATTCAAACACCGCTTTTTGACGAGGTGATAAGTCAAACTTTACTCCCAAATTCTGGACGATTCTGCTAAATAAGGCATTCGCCAAAGCATGTTGGGCTTTAAGGGGGGTGGTGTCCTTATTAGAGAAACCGCTAAGATAGAAATCAGGAAGGGACATGCGCAAGCGATCCATCGCACACCCATAATCAGAGTCTAACCCATCAATATCACAACCCCGAATAATGTGGTCCTGTAAACTCCAAGATTGTGTCCTCGAGGCCACAAATGCATAAGTAGATACATCCTGAGCCGCACATAAACCCAAACCCCCGAAACGGTTTGGAAGTGATGCCAACCTCCATTGAAAATCCCCAAAAAAAGCACCACCACAAACCACGATATCTTCAATCGCACCCCGGAGGCCCTTGTCAAAAATTGAAACAGCATCCCCCACATGCATAGGCTGGCATGTTCTAAGGCCGAATAATAGTTTTGCAACTCCCATACACAAGCTGAGCAAAAGGAGCTCGCATTGAGGGTCCCGCAAACGTGGGAGACAGCTCATCAGTTCCACCGCACAAGAAGCCCTTTTCACAGCCAAATTACTGATGAACCCTGCATCTCTGCTAACGGCGCCCCCAAGGAGTTTCTCACCCAGCACTGGCCTTCCAATCTCACGAGGGAACAATCCATCTTGTACCTTCACCCCATTGCACGACGGCCAAAAAAAATCCGTTTTCTTGACGTTAAGTTCAAGGCCCAAACGGGGCCCCTCCGACCTGATAATATCTAGGGCTTTAGCCACCTCTTTAGCGCCTCCGATAATCGTACCATCATCTAGGTACCAAGCATGGAAGAGAAGCTTGCAGCAATCCCTAATCTGATGAACCAGCGGGTGCAAAACTAAGGCAAAAAGGAGAGGTCCCAAAGGGTCCCCCTGTTGAACCCAAGTGGTGGACCAAATATGGTCATCACCGACATATAACCTAGCCGGCTGCCAATATAAAAAATCCACCCATAGCGAAATGGACGGGCATCGGGTCCGAACCTCTTGTAGGAGGGCAGTCCTATCCACTAAGTTGAAAGCATTGGAGAAATCGACGGTAAACATAGCCAACGATCCATCCGAGTGAAACTCATTTAAGAACCTGTTCGCGCTATGGAGCACAGCCTCTGCCCCATTGGGAATTCCCACCCCAAATTGAAAGTCACCCAGATATTTAGCCATCTCCTTCCCAACACCCCTTATGGCCACCTTAGAGACCAATCTCCTCCAGATCGCACCTACGGCAATAGGTCTAATCCCGTTGTCCGGTTTGAGCAGCGGTGTGAGAGGGGCCGAGGCAACGAACTCCGCCAATCCTCTAGGGCATTTCCCCCCGAAGCATAAATTAACCACCACAGAAATAACCTTGAGCAAGTCAACGGCGATCGTAGACCCCTCTCCACAAAGAGCATATGTTGGGACTCATTGATTCCAAACAAATGTTTGTTAAAGAATTTAAACTCCTTATTTCACATTTCGATCCGTTGACCCTATAAAAATAAAACTTGCATATTTTCTTTATTAACCTCCGATATGACTAAAAATTTAATCATCATATAATGGATGTGAGGGATTTTCTAAAATATATTCTTTGTTCGAAATACTTGCCAAATTATCAACTAACCTTCTCAAGGCTATGACTTCATAAACTCCATTTTTTCTAAAAAAAAGGATGACTTGTTAAATCTTTTATCATTTCATTAGGAATTCCAAGACCCCATATCTCCTAATTCCAATTTCAACTATTATCTTTAGTGTTTTTGGTAGTTTATCACCATTCTAAGTTATTTTAAATATCATTATACCATCAATGCTTTCTAGATAATAAAAAAAAACCCCAATTTTCTCAAGAACCCTAATAAATAATAATTCATTTTCTCAAATTCAATTTAGTGATCAAGAAATCATGTTCTAATCATATACAAATATAGGTTATATGATTTCTAGGTTAAATATACTCAATATTCTTTCAAAAACAATAATACACATTTCCCTTAACTAGTTAGGTATTGCATAATGATGGATTTAACAATTTATAAGGATCGTATTGATATCTCGAAAATAAATCATAAAGAGTGTTAGACGAAACGCGTAAGAGATTTGGAACATGTAAATTGTGGTTATGTGTTGGACATGAAACTTGGTATGATTAAGATGTCTAAGACATTTAGTAAATATAAGGATCACATATGCATATCTTATGATGAATTAGTTATAGAGGAATTATGTGCATGAAATTAAAAAGATGTTTCAGTAAAGGAATAAACGTACTCATGTTATCGTGGAACATATTTAAATATATGTGGATTTAATGAATATACTTGTGTGTAGATATTGGTGAAAATATAAATACATGACAAGATAATAAATATCGTTCGGAACAAGTAATTGTATGTGAACGTGTTAACATGGATTAGGTGTACATAGGAATAGACATACGTATAACATACTTGAACGATATCTGTGATTTTATATAATTATTGGAAAGAAATAATTATGTGTTTATACGTGACTATAATGTGAAATATTACAATTTATTGCAAAAATAATATTTATTTTTGGATACATATATTAAGTCACCAATATGGAAATATAATATTTTTCCAGAAAATAAATAAAGCGTCTAGACTGGAATAATAATCACCAACGAGTCGTCATGAGAAAACATTGTTTCAGATAAACAAAGATGTACTTAACATGAATCGTTAAGTCAGGTGAACAACTTGCGTTTAAGATGGGTAGTCTTAACGTGTATAGTATCCTTGTGTAATTAGGATACGGATAGGCGGGTCCGCTTTTATTCAAATATTTGCTAGCATATACTTCTATCAAGGCGAGTTTCACTAACCCCTTTTTCTAAGTTTTTGAAATGTTTTGGGGTAGAAACATACTTGTAAAGAATTTTCGTATGTAAATGAATGATCAAATGATCAGACCGTATGTGTGCATTGAGGGAAAAATAAAGCGCTTAAAGTCCTCGGAATAAAAATTTAGTAACCATTAGCTATGGACTTAGCCCGGGATTCTATGGATAGTACTATTGGGGGTGACGCCTCCGGTCATGGTTAGTCGCGCTAACCGGGGTCCAAATGACCGAATGACCGCATATTGTCTTACTCGCAGAAAGGCGAGGGGAGGCACAAAAGGTTTGGGTTTGGTTACGGTCTCGTGTATTACATATTATTTTGTTTTCCTTGCAAGCTTACAAATGGGGTCAATTGGTTAGGGTAATGTTCAGATTCATTGGTTATACATACAAAGAGTTTTGATCGAAAAATGATCATGTTTAAACGCTGGATTTATGATAACTCTTGATAATGACTTGTGAACTCACCAACCTCGTGTTGACACTTTTAAGTATGTTTTCAGGAAATTGAACGTGGTTTTCAGGTTAGCAATGTAGGTTACATGCATGCATGTGGATACGGCTTTTGGAGGATTTCTCTCGTATAACGCATGGTCTTGAGTCATAATTGCGAAATCTTAAACCTTTGTAAACTCAAGTTGATATTTTTGTGATGTAAATATTTTAAAATCGATTATGTATCCAACTACATGTATGTGTTTGCGGTTATCATATGATTTGGAAACCATGAATGTTAGGTCTCGCGTTTCCGCCTTGGCGAGGTGTGACACGTTACACTAGGTGGTGGCGGTCCGCCACCGCCTCCTGTCGTAAATCTGTCTTAAGAACCAAGTAACGGACCATAGGGTTACGCGCGTCATTTTTTGGGTGATGGTCTACCATAGGGTTACGCGCGTCATTTTTCGGGTAAATCTGTCTTAAGAACACGTTAAGGCCACCTGTCCCATAGCGAACCATTAAGGTATGGGTGATGGTCTACCATAGGGTTACGCGCGTCATTTTTCAACCGCTAGTCAGCGGACACGTGTCATGTCATGTAACACCTGCCACAAAAATGTTTAAGAAATACCAAGGTTAGAACCTATAAGGACTTGTGTATCTAAAATATCATAGTCTAGGGTTAAAAATGAAAATTCTAGAAACTGGTTAGATATCGGACCGATATCTCTTTTCATATTGGTTTGAAGTGAAATCGAGTCGGATATCAGACCGATATCCACATTCATATCGGTCCGCAATTGGTGGAAGGTCGGTTATCGGACTGACATCGATACATAACAATCCGACAACCTCCCCCCGCAATGTGGTGCTGACACGGGTCCGATGACTCAGCCCTATGATGGGACGTGTGTCTGGATGTCGGACTGTCAGGGTCCACATATCGGTCTGACATGCACCAAAAATATGTGTGGTCCAATCAGATGTTGACATCTAGGGCTGACGTGGGCATAGCTGGATGTCGGACCGACATCCATTTGATATCGGTCCGACATGAACCCAAAATTCAGCCTATAAATCGTTGGACGACCTTATTCATATTTTCTTCATCCCAAACTCTAATGCAACTCTCAAAACTTGTTCCAAAGCCTCTTTAGAAGGTTCCTGATGATTCCGGTCCAACTCCTGCTCGTTGTAGTGCTCCGTCTAAGAAGAAACGCTCTTTAAAGTGTCGAAACGCTAGAGAAACAAAGATAAGAAGCTTATTCTATAATTTCCAAATTAGAGGCTCATTCCTATAATCTAGGTGAATACTTTCTCTCTTTAAAAACTTGTGTCAAACATTTACGTTTACAAAAATGGCCAAATAAAGGTTAATGGAATAATGCTCAACGTTCTTCTACGAACAAATCATTCGGGCCATAGGTATACGTAAAACTTACAAATGATACACTGGCCTCGGGTGAGAGTCCCGGATTACGGCTGGTGCTTATCTTATAACAAATTCTAAGGCGTGGACTTGTCCGTTGTTATAAGACATGACGCCGGTGTATACAATGGTGCATACAGTCAGGACATGGGCCTGCTGAATGTGTAGATTGAATAAAAAGTTATGATTATGAAATTAATACTTGTTTGTGCCAAATGATTTTATGTCAAGATAATTGTATTCACCGGCGTTCGCGCTGAAGTTTTATTTTCAAAATGTTTTCAGGCAATGAATAAAAGGAAAAGGCAAAAGGGGATACGGACAGACATAAGATCTGACCTAGAAATGAATGTAGAAAAAGGATAACTTGCACGTTGGATTCTCAGGCCTCGTGTATAGGAAATCCTAAAAGATGAAAGAGGAGATAGGACCAAAGGATTGATCAACCTTAGATAGTACTATTTCCCGTGGTTTGAAACTTGTCCAAAGGAGACTAGAGATGTATTTGATTTCAAACTTGTTTTGTAATAAAAAATGATATTTAAATCCCTATGTTTATGAAATAAATACAAGGCTTTTTTTTTTCAACCGGGCCTTGATATTTACAAATACAACCCTTGAGGTTGAAATGAATGATGTTTCGATCCTTATGAAAAAAAGTCTTTCGCTGTGTTTTATAAAAACTCTTAAATCAAAGCAGGTACCAATCGAGCTCGCACACGTCCAGGGGTGTCTGAGGCGGGGTGTGACAGGTTGGTATCACAGCCACA
Source organism: Smallanthus sonchifolius (assembly GCA_023525975.1). NCBI lineage: Eukaryota > Viridiplantae > Streptophyta > Magnoliopsida > Asterales > Asteraceae > Smallanthus > Smallanthus sonchifolius. The sequence goes on from CM042023.1 coordinate 49,497,653, forward strand.
AGTTTTTGCGAATTAGATACTTGGATTTAGTATCTAAGCTTCAACCATAAGTTATATGATGCCTTAAAATTAAGACAAGGAAACAAGGTAACCTTCTGACCGGTATGTAGTTATCTGACAAACGGAATGTTCTGTCTCGGGAAAGAGTGGTGTATAAATCTCTCCTAGACCCGTCATTATTTCCTAGGAACATCTCTGTTGGAGGTACTGCTTTGGAAAGATAACCATCCTTATAGAACTTTAGTTAAGATAAGAATACTGGCCTTAGTATCTAAGTCTTGACAAAAAAGAATAAGATAAGCATTAATATTTTAAGATTGCTGATGTCTGGAGATAACTCTGTACCTATTTATTATGATCTCAATCGTCCAATTAAACAAAAATCTCCTGAATATCATCCCTTGGGTTCATAAATGAATACCATTTCTTCGCCTTACTACAACAATGATCCATTTGCTATCCTTCCGGATAACGTCACTCCTGAATACCATCCCCACTGCCATGATACCTCAAGCCAATGGATGGAAGCTGGATCTGATTTCAGCAATTGGAATAATGAAGTCCCATTACAACAAGGAAATGATGAGGCTGAGTCTAGTCAAGCCCATCAGAACAGGTCGACCGAAGAAGAATCTTAGGATAATAATTCTATATCTGAACAATCCGAAACTCCAGTTTTGTATGATCCTTATATGTTTCCTGAACCAGTCTATTATGGTCCTATTGATACCTATTTTCAAGCTCCTCCAGAATACCAAAATTCTTATAACGATATTATGGTTGGACTTCGTGAACCTCCATACAAATATGGTTATGAAGAAAGTACGCCTTCTTCTCTTATTGAGTGCCTAGATCGTTCGTTGCGCCAAATGGATGGAGTGACACGAGAGAAAATCATGGACAAGGCAAGAACCAAATTTTATGGACAGCAGGTCTATGAATATAGAGAAAGCCTGATGACCCTTGGAGTGGAGCTGATGAAGGATTAAAACCTATGTTGTATTTTATTTACCTGTAATATATTTTATAATGATATAATAAAGTTCATTTTGTTTTACTCTGTACAACTATGGTTGGAAAAGGCAAAGGTCTTAGCTTTCTTCGTAAATTCGTTCCAGCTAATTTTCATGAACGCAAAACAAATGAAACTACTATAGAAAATAATGAGGAAACTGAAAGTTCAACTTTCAGAAGCCTCGGAGAAATAGGAAACCCTAGTGTTCCCTATAATCATTCGATAAGTTTTCATTCTGCTCTTACTGCTGGAAGCTATAATATCACTCCAATATATTCAAAAAAATTTCATGAGGAATACGCCAAAATGCCTTATGAAAATAGATGTTATCCCGAAGAAAAAGAACGAGCTAATTCCAATAAACTCTACGTTCCCTACTATGAGACTGTTCCTTTCCCTGCTTCTCATATAAATGAGAATGCATCTGGAAGTGAAAGGGAACAAATATTATTAAACATAATAGCTAAACTGGAACAAGAAAAAGCTGAAGTTGAACCTCGGAATGCTTTGTTAGTCCAAGCTCTTGAAGAGAAGAATTTTAGAAATATTTAGGTACAATGATTTCTACATGTATTATATTTTGTATATATTTTATTAATAAAAAGTTTCATTTTTAATTCTGATCTTGTTCTTTGATAGCAAGTCTAAATAAACTAGACCTTCTTATAATAGGAGAGGAAAAAGGAAACAGGCGGTGATTGAAAATGCTGTTGAAATCCCATATTCTCGTAAAGAACTTCAGAAACTGATTGTAGAAGGAATCAATGATTCTCTTCCATTGATTATTTACTGAAATGGAAAAGAGCCAGGCAGATAAAATGTCTGTTTAGCCGTCTGTTCCAAAATCTATTCATTCCTAAAATGTAACTCAACATACTAGAACTATCACTCAATCCAAACCCGTTACTCTCAAACCGGGGGGTTCTGCTACTCATCCAATCAGGAAGACTGAAAGGGAGAAGTATTACCATAATTCTTCTGAATATGAAGGGATGGGTAATAATTATGGTCATATAGAGAAGAAGAGGAAGATAGTCGGATGTACTTATATAATGTTCCAGGATTGCAAACCCTATAACTTTGCTGGAAAAGAAGGAGGAATAACCACTCTAAGGTGGACTGAGAAAGCTGAATCTGTGCTTGCAATTAGCAATTGTGCTGAGGAAGATAATGTTCTTTATGCTTCCAATCTGTTTAAAGACTAAGCTTTAGAGTGGTGGAATAACATTATTGCTGCCAAGGGCATAGAGACAGCCTTTGCTATGGGCTGGAATGCCTGCAAGGCAAGAGTGGAAAATAAGTATGTTCCCTAGAACGAAAGGGAACAGATCGAAGGAAAATTCCTTAGTCTAAAGATGATTGGAACCATTCACCAGGAGTATTCGACTAAACTCCTTGAGTATGCTCGAATAGTTCCTCATCTTGCTACCCCTGAATCTAATCTGATAAAGAGATACATTTGGGCTTTAATCGGAGAAATCTGTGACATGGTTAAGGTGGCCAATTGTGAAAACCTTGATGATGTTATGGATTTGGGAGTCTTCTTGACTAGTAGTCTTATCAGAAATCAAGAGGTGTAACCACATTTGGGTTAACATAAGGCTTACCATGAGTTCTTACCTTTTCTGGAGTAACATGTCGGTTACCTTTGGCATTGTGAGGACAAGCCATCCGAATATGACCCACAAGACCACAATAAAAGCAAGATCTCTTCTCACTATATTCTCTCATATAAGGAATCTTCACACGATAAGATGCACTTAAAGAAGATTCTCCTACATGAACATCTTTTGGCTTTATTTTCTCTAAAACTCCAGATTTTGCAATAGGTTTTGATTCAGGCTTCATCTTCTGAAGAAATACATGCTTGTCCACTTTATTTTGGTAAGGACAGGTCACCACAATGTGTCCCATCTCATTACAATGAAAGCATGTATGTTTGTCTTTATAATCTCTGACATATGGAACTCTCCTTGGATTTGAAGAACTTATAAATGTATAATTTCTAGATGAATTAGAATCAACCTTTGAGTCTTCTTTCTTAACCTCTCTCGGTATCCCCTCTACCGTAGCTTCATCAAAATATTCATCATCACTCTCATCAGAATACACCCTATCTTCACCTGTGACTGGATTCACTTTCAACACAGTCTTAGGATCTAAATCCTCATCTTTTATAATCTCAGGTGCAACAGAATAATTTCCATTGAATGGTGGAGGAACATAACCAATACCATTAGTTCCCTTCCCCTCTTTTGTATTATTAAAATATCCCAGTAAGAATGATGAATTTCCAAAGCTTTCTAACTTTCTATGCAATATGATCACCTCTGCTTTAGATTCAGCTAGTTCCTTATCTTTCTCAGCAAGATCATTATTTCTTTTCTCAATTTCTGCAAAGGACATATCCAGGTGATATGCCTGCTCTTTGATCTTCAAAGTCAAAGAACTTATATCCCTCTTCAGTGATTCTATTATCTCAATACACACATTCCCATTATCCTTTAATTTCTGGTTTACCGTGTGCATCGATTTCATATCACAAATGAGGTTTACGTTGTCATCCATAACCCTCATCATTTTATCCTTCACTGAAATACAGTTAGAACAAAACGTTTCAAAGTTAGAAACTACCGTATCCTTTTCTTCTAAAAAAGATGCACCAGGAGCCATGAATACGTCATCATCAGCTTCACCCTTTTGAGCAACAATGACAGGCTCTATATCAATTTCTGATTCACTCGGATCATCTTCAACTATCTGGAATCTTTCTTCAGTCATCACACTAGTCTCAGTAGATTGAGTACTTTCACGAGAATGAATACTCTCACTATCAGTTAAATCTGCAGAAGAATCACTTTGAGAATCACCCTGCTTCTCCCATACTTCTTTGATCAAGACCATAAATGCTTGAGAAGTTGATTCACTCTTTTTCTTCAATGCTTCCCATAGATCTCTTGAAGTTGGACACTTCCCGAGACTATGAATGATTTCTTTTGGTAAAGATATCGTTAAATTTTCACACGTTTTCATCTCATGATCAAACTTCTACTTTTCTACTTTAGTAAGAGCTGTCACTGGTTTAGGAACATCACGAAATTCCAGAAAGTCAAAAGTAGGATGCACATATCCTTCTGTTATTGGTCTCCAAATATTTTCATCAGTTTCTATTACGAACTGTTCGAACCGGACTTTCTAGCTACGGTAATCTGATATGCACAAAAGCCTCGGTGCTATAGTTCCAATCTCATTATCATCACACGAAATTGACATTTTGAAATTTTTGTGAAAATATCCGGAAAAAAAAATTCCCGCCAAAATACTCTTTGTAAAAATTTCAAAAAAATTCAAATTTTCAAAAATGATTAAAACAACCATATAAGCTTTCCCTAAAAAATTTGGACAAGAACAAATTTCCAGCCAAAATACTTAGTAAGTTTTTTTTCCTCAAGCGAACTTAGTAAGTTCACCTGAAACTAGTTCGCCTGATATTGCCTGAGCGAACTTAATAAGTTCGCCTGAACTTCACTGAGCGAACAAGACCACAAGCGCGAACTTGATAAGTTCGCCTGCAACAGAATCTCAACACTAAGTTCACCTGGTTCTGTAACAAATTCAGCAAGAAGATTCTCTAACCCAAACGCGAACAAACATCACCGAAAATCATCATTTCTCACAGATTAGAAGGAATTTAAAGAAATTGGACCGTAGGATTTAGTATTTTGTGAATTAGAACACTTCTATCGGATTAATTTCACCAAAATCCACTTCAAATCCATGAATTCAGCAGCAAAATCAACTTCAAGAACTTGAAAACTCCATGGATATAAAAACTTGAAAAAATCAACAATTTCTTGTCAAATTGTACACAAAATCGTTTCTAATCACCAAGAGTCAAACACAAATCATGAGCAAAAGCTCTGATACCAATTGAAAGTCCCTGTGACGTCTTCTAACGAGCAAGACGATCACGATCACAACGAATTACTCGATGATTCGCATTGAGACGGAAGCACGAAGTGAATCAAACATAGACACGAATACAGAACAGAGATGAAACAGAATCGATTCGTATATATAATCAAAATCGAACTCGTCATTACAGATTACAATACCGAAGAAGTGTACATCTCTACGTTTAAGCTCCAATTGCAATCCCTAGGTGAGCTCTACCTAGGGATTGTGACTCACTTCACACAGAGAATCACTCCCTCTCTATGTATGCTAACTCTAGCATTGCTTGCTACAAATGAACACCTTAATGTCCTATTTATAGGCAAACTTAGTCTGCAGGCGAACTTAACAAGTTCGCCCATATCTCTATAGGCGAACTTAGTAAGTTCGCTTGTTAAGTTCGCTTGTTAAGTTCGCCTAAACATTCCCTTAGGCGAACTTAACCTGTTCGCTACATATACACTTAGAATTTTTGCTACAGATACAAATTTATTCTCTAACAGAGTCCCTCTTAGCTGTTGCAAACAATTCTATACAAAATACTGATAAATCCCTGTCACAAAAACATGTCTCAACACAATGTCGATCCGGACCTTATTGCAGCTTGTGCAAAATGTTTGGAAACAAAACAGAAGATTGTTACAAAAATAAACCCATCACCTGTTATGAATGTGGTGAGGTTGGGCACATCAAAAGCTATTGTCCCAAGCTAAAGAAGCTTGAAGGGACAAGTTCTAAACCCGCTGAATGAGTAACTAAGAATGCACGAGCATTCGTTATCAATACTCATGAAGTAGCAGGTATGCCCGACGTCATTACGAGTACATTTCTTGTCAATGATATTTATTCTCGAGTTCTATTTGACTCTGGTGCAAACCAAAGTTTTACAGACAATAAATTATGTAAACTGATAAATAAAACTCTAGCGAAATTAGACAAGAAATACATGCTAGAAACTGCCAACAGAGACCTAGTCCAAATCTCAGAAATCCTAAATGATTATAACATCACACTATCAGAACATGTTATTCCTGTACAGATGTGGCCAATGACATTGACAGGATTTGATATCGTTTTAGAAATGAATTGGTTAGCCTCAAACTGTAATCTCCAGGATTTTTCCGGCCTTTGTTTTACTATTCCGGTATTTGTATTTCCATTATCCAATGATTTGTATTTTTCTATTTCAATAGAAAATATCATATTTGTTGCCTATTCTAAACACATGAGCATATACATACATATGTGCATTTGTGTACAATTGTTTCATTTCAAAACATAACAAAGATTTATATAAGGAATTATATAAATAATTGTTTAAAGTTAAAAAATAAATCATATATATTTGTTAGGTATTTACTAAACCTATATATATAATCATAAACTTACAAAACCTAAATTATAAATAAATTCTATAAATAAAGTAGGGTTTATAAAAGTTATTTTATCAATTTCAAAGAAAATGGTTTAAAAGAAATAAAATGTATTTCTATTTTTATAAATTATAAAAATCTATCTTTTTACATTTATAACATTAAATATAATATTAAGATTTGTTAGATTTTATAAAATCTAATGATTTCATATTTTATAAAAAGTTCAGGGTTTATTTTATAATTTCTGAAACTTTGAATTAACAAAAACCTAAGTTTGTACATGAAATGATAAGCTCTTGAAACATCAGGGACCTGAATGCAATTTCTAGATTTCCCCCTTCTCCATTTCAGTCGTGGGTTCGAGCCTTGCGCCACCCGGTTTTCAGACCATAATCCACAAACTTTGACCCATTTTCATGCAAAATCGTAACTGGCTAAACGTTGGGGACAACTAAACGAATCGTCCCTCGTGTTTAATTGGAAATTCATGATCTAATTAGTGCTTAACTCGTAACCGATTCATCCTTAATTTGCATTTAAACGTTTGATCCATTTCAGTCCGAATTAAGCATAAATTGGCACCTCTAATCATTAACGAAACCCATTACGAACTCACAATACTCTCAATCGCATCCCATTTCACCTCTGGAACACGAATCGCAACTGACAAAACCTGTCCATCCAAGTCGTTCTCCCCCGTTGCTCAACCATTTCAGGTAATTTTGGTGCCCTTGGCTTTGTTTTGATATGAGGAACAAAAGTCCCATGGTTCGAGCTTCAATCGTTTCCTGGATCTGGGTCAATTGGAAGCCTAGGGTTTACGGGTTTCAATTGGGGATGAAGGGAGTTTGGGATTATTGGTTAAGGTTTAATTGCACCAGTCCTTTACCAAGGCATAAGCCCTGGTCCAGTGGTTGCGCGCGCGTGTGTTCAGAACCCACCCGGGTTCGAGGCCTGTTGTGGTCGATTTTGAGCCTAAACCCCCTTTTTGTCATTTTAATACATAATTTAATATTTATAAATCCTGAATTAATTTTTATAAATCTTATAAAAATATTTAGCAACTTTTATAAAAACAGGAAATATAAAATAATGCTTTATTCATTTTAATTTATTAAAAACGTATTATAAATATTATAATCCTTAAATAAACAATATAGAAATGATTTATTTAAATAAATCTAATTATGTTGTTATACTTATAAAATAGTAATGTTTATAAGATAAATTTTAAATAATTATTTAAACATTATTAATCCATTTCTTAAAACCTATAAATAATTATTTAGCAAAGAATAATATTTTAGACATTTAAAAATTTATAGAAATACCTAAATAATTAATTTTAGATACAAAATTATACAAATTCATTTAGTTTCATTTAAAGCTTACTTGTGTTAATATTTATTTTATATCTCTTTTATTTATTAAGTAAAAGAAATCCTTTAAGTAATTTAAATAATTATTTTAGTTACATAAAACAATTATTTAAAACCTTTTCCTAATCCACAATTTATTTATTCGAATAATTACTTAAAATAAATTCAAACGTATTATTATAAATCCTATACTTATATAGAAATTCTAATTAATTATATAAACTGCCTTATCATTATTATACTTTTGATGAACATATATATTCCTAAACACTTGTACAAATCCTATATCTTATTCCAAATTCTAAGAATCCATAAAATCTCAAAATTCTTCACTTTTATTAGACGTATATTAAGTCTAGAATACAATTACTTGTGTAGGTTAATTGTGAGAAATCCTCACGAAGCATATATTTCATTTAAAATGCATACAATCTACTAGCTTCATTACAAGTGAGTTTCATATCCCCTTTTACTTTACTTATGTTTACAAATACTCGAGGTGGAACATGTCTATAATACATTACTTATACAATTTAATTACTATGTTCTTATGCAAAGTCTATGTGATTCATCTCTTAAACTACTTGGTGATACATGTGTTCATGTTTTAATACAATCATTAACTTGTGTTGCAAGCCTAAGGTAATACCTTTTATGATCATTTATATGGGAATCCGATTCATTACTTAACACAAATCTTGGCGGATTTGTGTATACATTTTGGTACCTTACATAACAGAATCAGGTGGATTGTTTATACATTGTTCATATTACATGGCTTGATTGTACACTTGGAACCTTGTATATTTTCACATTTATGCCTCAAATTTGATTTAGACAGATTGAATTGTAAATCATTTTCAACTTTTGTTGGTGTTAAAACCTATATTACTCAACAACTACTTGTAGTTGACATTTACTTAACATGTTTCAGGTGCACCCGTTTGAGGATAAGTCTTGATCACTTAGGACTGTGGACCTAGTTACATTTAATTCAAATTTTGTTTATGTCATGTTTATTTTGAACTATGTGTTTCTTTTTCCTTGTAACGGATACTTAATATGGTTGAATAATTATTGAAACTTATTTAATAGTTAATCATGTGCTTTTGAACAACCGCATCAGCCTCGACGTATAATTCGCCGTTGGTCGAGGTGTGATAGTTTGGTATCAGAGCTATGGTTATAGGAAATTAGGTTATTAGTTACACATGACCTAGCCTATAACCTAGGAGTCCCAAAACATGAGTTTAACTCGTGTCCTTTATTTGGAACTCCACTCTATTCTTATTCTATTCCTAAGTCATTACACACACACTTACATTTATTCTTACATGAACCTTATCCACTTATCTATACCTATCTACATCTACCTATTTTTGTCTACGTGGTGCAAATACATGAACAACAACTTCAAGGGACTACATGAAACTACTTGAAACTACATGGATTACTTGAACATACTCTTAGACTTAAAAGTATAATCCAAAATGAAATTCTCGTCAAAAGTATGTGAATTCTAAATAATGAATGTGAACGTGTGCAATCCGCAAGGGTGGATGCCTGTATTCTGGAAAATTCTGTCTTGTAAAGCATTTCGTATAAATCCAAATCAACCGATGGACCTATTATGCTTTCCTAAGAATTCTTGGGACGAGTGTCCGCTTATATGCTAAATCACGACTTCTCGGGCATTAGGTGAACTTAAAATACTTTTGATAAGTCAACGTATCCATTTGGTGATGTAAACTAAATGGGTGCCATCCAATGTTTTATTAAATATCTCATGATTTTATCAGAAACTCATATTCATGATTCATATCATATGAATTTCCTATTCATTCTTTCTTGTGTTTTACTATTGTAGAATGCCTCCTTGTCGTCAGCGTAGGGACAACATCACTGTCAGGATTGTCCAACAAATGGCTACAATTTTACCAACCATGGTCAACCAAATGAATCAGAATGCAACTTCAATAAATCCCCCGTGCACATTCAAACATTTCAACTCATGCAACCCCACCAAGTACTATGGGAATGAAGGAGCCACTGGACTTCTCCGATGTTTCGAAAGTATTGAGGGTACTTTTATCAATGCTGACTGTCCCGAGAACCTAAAGGTTCGCTTTGCTACTAGTGTCTTTCAGAAGAGGGCACTCACTTGGTGGAACGGGGAAAAGCGTAACCGTGGTTTGGAAGTTGCACTGGCTCTACCTTGGGCTGAGGTTAAGACACTTATGACTGATGAGTTGTGTCCTCGTAACGTGATTAAAAAGCTAGAAGCTTAGTTTTGGGATCTCAACCAGGAAAGTGGTGAAAGCCTTGCCAATACCACACGTTTTCATGAACTTAGTCTCCTCGTGCCTCACATGGTTACGCCTCTTTCAAGATCTATTGAAAAGTACATCAATGGTCTACCTATGCAAATCCAAGATACCGTCTTGGGTAGCAATCCAACCACACTTGAGGAAGCAATCCGCCTGGCTGCTACATTGACGGATAACCATGTAAAGGCATAGAAAACCGTTGAGAAAACTACTACGGAACTCACCAAAGAAGTCAAGGCTGAGTCTTCTTCTAATGGTAAGAAGCGGAAGGGCGGGAACTTTGCTATAATCACTCCTGCTGCACCTTTATCCCAAGTAGCCCCTAATGCTTACAACCCCAACAAGACGCCTTATGTAGGAACTCTACCTTTGTGTAACACCTATAAGCACCACCATACAACTAACGTGCCATGTCGTCTATGTACCACTTATGGACGATATGGGCATGTGGCTAACACCTGTCGTGTTGTTCCACAAGTTAACCAAGTCTACCAACCTATTGCTCCTGCTGCTATTACCCAGGGTCGTGCTTGTTACGAGTGCGGTAACCCTAATCATTTTAGGAACCGTTGTCCTAGGTTGGTCATTTTCAATCAAGCCAGCATGAACCAAGGAAACATGAATAAGGGAAATGTGAACCAGGGGAATGCAAATCTTGTAGCTCGTGTACGTGCCTTCAATGTTAATGTCAACGAGGCTCAAGCCAACAATGATGTGGTGAACGGTACGTATCCAATTAATCAATAATATGCTTCTGTCCTATTTGATACAAGTTCCGATAGGAGTTTCGTGTCTTTTGAATTTGAACCACAACTTGCTCTGAGTCGAACTAAGTTAGACAAATCCTTCGATATAATAGTAGCGGATGGATATTCTGTTACTTGTGACACCATCATTAGAGATTGTACCCTAAACTTGAATGATCATGACTTCTCAATTAATCTTATTCCTATGGCTCTCAGAGGTTTCGATATCATAGTAGGCATGGATTTGCTAACCAAACATAATGCTGAAGTTATCTGCTTTGACAAGTATATTCGTATCCCTCTCAACTCGGGCAACATTTTGAACGTCTATGGCGAAAAACCATCTAAAGGACTCAAGCTTATGTCTTGTACTACCGTGAAAAAGTACTTACGAAAGAAGTGTGTGGCTTTCATGGCACATATTGTGGAGCGGAGAGACAAGGGCAAAAGTCTCCAAGACATTCCCGTGTTCAAAGACTTTTCGGAAGTATTTCCCGAAGACCTACCCAGTCTTCCACCCACAGGTCAAGTTGAATTCCGTATCGACCTAGTGCCAGGAGCAAATCCTTTAGCTAAGTCACCTTTTTGTCTTGCACCCTCAGAAATGTAAGAACTTTCAAGCCAATTTCGAGAACTTTCCGACAAAGGACTCATTCATCCTAGTGTTTCTCATTGGGTAGCACCCGTCTTATTTGCCAAGAAGAAGGATGGTTCTTTCCGCATGTGTATCGACTATCAGGAACTCAACAAACTCACTGTGAAAAACCGTTATCCACTTCCGAGAATTGATGATTTATTTGATCAACGCTCGACTTATTTCTCAAAAATCGATCTTCGTTCTAGCTACCACCAGTTACGAGTCCTTGAATCCGATATTCCAAAAACAGCTTTTCGTACAAGGTACGGTTATTATGAGTTCATGGTTATGCCCTTTGGTCTAACCAATGCACCGCAGTATTCATGGATCTTATGAACCACGTGTGTAAACCGTACTTGGACAAATTTGTAATCGTTTTCATTGAAGACATTATTATTTATTCAAAATCAAAAGTGGAACACGAAGAACACTTGTGATTGGTTTTGGATCTCTTGAAGAGGGAACAATTATATGCCATGTTCTCCAAGTGTGAATTTTGGCTAAAGGAAGTCCAATTCTTGGGCCATATAGTCAACGAGAAGGGTATTCACATGGATCCCGTTAAAATTGAAGCGGTGAAGAACTAGCAAGCTCCAAAAACCCCTACGGAAGTTCACTCATTTCTTGGCTTAGCGGGCTGTTTTCGTCGCTTCATATCGAACTTTTCAAAGATCGCGGTGCAACTCACAACCTTAACACATAAAGGCAAACCATACGAGTGGGGACCAAAACAAGAGGAAACGTTTCAAACTCTAAAGCAAAAATTGTGTGAAGCTCCAATCTTGACTCTTCTGGAAGGAAACGATGATTTGTCGTTTACTGTGACGCTTCTAATTTGGGGCTTGGTTGTGTTCTTATGCAATGAGTTAAAGTGATTGCTTATGCATCTCGACAACTCAAAATCCATGATAAGAATTATACGACGCACGATCTTAAGTTGGATGCGGTCATGTTTGCTCTTAAAATTTGGAGACACTAGTTATATAGCGCTAAGTGTGTGGTTTACACCGACCATAAGCGTCTTCAACATATCTTCAATAAAAAAGAACTCAACATGAGGCAAAGGCGTTGGGTTGAAATTCTAAACGTCTACGACTGCGATATTCGTTATCATCCTAGTAAGGCGAATGTCATAGCCGATGCTTTTAGTCGTAAAGAATCTATCAAGATCCACAGCATCCGAATCCAAAATGACATTCGAACTCGCATCCTTGAGGCACAACATCTTTCAGTCACCAAAGGAAACATGTACAATGAGATGGCATGTGGTGCTGAACTCCAACTTGAAACCAAACCCAATGGTTTACTTTATTTACTGAACCGTATCTGGATTTCGGACCGTGACAATTTTTGTACTTTTATCTGTAGGTCCTCATGTCACTTCTACAGATCGTTCTAGTGATAAGACGTGTCGTTAACTCGGAGTGCGGAATCCAACGAATCAACGATTGCATACACAAAAGATAATATAGACAATCAAGTAAATAACATTCAAGCTTGCATTCTAATTATCAATAGAGTTTACAGACTCAATCGTTCAACTCGGTTCTAGTTCTGATCGATCCTGTTCTCTCTACAAACTGACTCTGTCAACATCTATATATGGACTACTGACCTGCATTAACAGACTAAGCGAACTTAACAAGTTCGCCTCAGATAGACTTAAGCGAACTTAACAAGTTCGCCTCTGTTAGACTAGGCGAACTTAACAAGTTCGCCTCTAGCATAACTTGCATAAACCTACTTAGAACATTATTACATACAAAAACATAAAGACATTAGATCTAAACTATTACAAAGCTTTTGTCATTACAAACTATGTCCTAACAGACTCCCCCTTGACAATAGCTTGATCTTCAGTCTTCTGTCTTTATGATATGCTCTTCCAATTATCCGGTAATCTGCTGCCTGCATGCACTACATATCTTCTACATATCTCCAACACTCGCTTGTACTACAATCCTTGTTCTTTCCATTCATCAGTGAACATGATTTCATTCTTTCTTAGCGTTCTCTGATCTTTCTTTGAAAAATTGATAAGATTCATTGCATCATAGAAACATACAATGACCTTATTATCTTTGTCTTCAATCCTTGCTTCACCAGTATTAACATCGACATACCACCATTTCATATTCCCAAGGAAATCTTGAGGAATCTTCTTCAATGGTATCCTGTGTATAGCACGTACTGGTTTGAATTTGTACTTCCAGGTCACTTTCCCAGTCTTTTGATCTATGTTCTTCATTCTCTTTGCTTTTTGAGGCTTTAGCCTTTCATACTTCCCCGAACCACCTTCTCTTTTGATCAGATTTGCTATCACATTAGCTAATCCAAACTTGGATCTATTAATAAGTGGCTTTGAAGCTAGACCATTCGTTTAACACCTTGGCAAGGTATTGAAATACTTGATCCTCGGCTTTAAGTACTGAACACCATCACATCTTTTAATAGAAAATGATTTTGTGTCATTATCATAAAACCAACTTATGATTCTTCCTACACACCTCTCTTTATTCACATAGTTTTCTTTCTGAGCAGGTTGTTCTTGAGACTTGGGTAACACCTTCATCCAACTATTAACAACTTCCCTCCACTTTTCTCTGGTCATACCTGTATTTCTGTACAACACAGGTTCTACATTCACATTTGGAGACTCAGTGTGAGTAGTATTAGCTTCAACATTTATATTGGATTGAATGTTTTCATCATCAGTATCAATCTTAGAATCAACAGTATCTTCAGGCAGTGTGATGTCTTCAAATGAGTCCCTAGAATATGTTGCTCCTTCATAATTAAACTCAGGAATAACATCATCTTGGATGAAGTTATAAGGGACATTAAGACCATCACAGCCTTCATAAATCACTTTATCTTTACCTTTCTCTATCTCTATCTCCACTATCTCTCCTTCTTCTATTTCATTATCTGACACATCATCTTCTATGTCATTGAATAATTCATCAATCATCAATGTCATCAAGACATGCTATCTTTTCAGCTTCTTCCTCCTCAGACTCTACAAAGAACTCCAATAATAAAATTTCTTCTTCATTAACTCCAGAAGTATCTTTGTTTCCATCAATGGATTGTGATGTCGACTCCCCCTGAACTTTAGATATAGGATTAACGTCAGTGTATTGACGATCACCCTCAATATTACCGGAAGGATCATTGTCTTCATCATCATGTCTTTTAATAGACTCAGTGTGACATGTATCACGTATCCTTAACTCCCCCTGAGCGTTAAGACGCTCAACAAGTTTGGACATAAATGCCTGCTTGGCAGCAATCTGCGTAGCTTGAGTCTGAATCACCAGCTGTCGTTGAGTGTCAGTAGATACAAGAGTATCCACCTGAGTTTGTAAAGCAAGCACTTGAGATTCAAGAAATGTAATCCTATCAGAATCAGAAGGCTTAGAAGGACCAGCTGAAGATTGAGGAACTGAAGTACTGGGAGTAGGAATAATCACAGGAGGAACAGGAGTGAGAACAGGAGATTGTTCTTTAGAACTTGGAGGTGTGACAATTAAGGAAGCAACAAAAGTAGCATCGTCTACACCTTGTGAAGATTGAGCAGCAGCAATTGAGGCAGCCATAAGCTTTTGAGATTTAGGATCCGGATTAAAATCACTGTCAGAACTCTCATCCACTAACGTTCTTTTACCAAGTACTGATCCGGAATGAGGATCCCGAACAGACTTACATCGTCGTCTTTTGGATGTAGATTTAAGGCGTTTACCAGCATTAGCCAATGGTATACGAGCCAACCTTTCATAATGATCTGAGGAAAAATCTCTAGATTCATCAGAATCGGTTTCTTCAGAAATAGGTAAGATTGTATCACTTGAGCTAGAACTCGACTCATTCTCTGTCACCACATTCCCTTCAGCTTCATGAATGGGCGAGTTCACAGCGTCATCAGCAAAGTCATCCACATTCATCCCTAGATCTTGTTCATGTTCATGAACGACCTCTTCTAGAACAGGTTCATTAACAGGTATATCAACCTGAGCTTGTTGAATTGGAACTTGTTCTTGAATAGGAATTTGTAGTTGTATGGGAACTTGTTGTTGTGGAACTTGTTGTTGTGGAATAGGCTGTTGTGGTTGTTGTTGTTGTTGAACATTCTGACCTTGCCCTTGAGCTATCTCATCAGGATAAAACCAGTTGTCATTTGGTGGTTCAACATAATCAGGATTGATTAAGTGACCAAACAATGGAGCATTAACAGGAATCAACGCTTGATTCTGTTGTTTCACTTTAGTGCAATCCGTAAAGATACGCTTGGACATCGGCGTCAAAGTTAATCTAATCGGATGCTGTGGGAGATCAGGAAGCAGATGATTTAGAATCATCTGGATAAACCTTGGATACATAAAAAATCCTTGACCTTCAGTAGGTGTGATTTGCATAACCATCTCCAGATAGATATATCGTGCAAAATTAAATCGTTTGTTCAACGTCAAAGCTACCATTGCAGCTTGAAGAGCAGTCTTTTAACCATCTATACCAGCTTTACGAGGATATAGGCATTGGATAATTACATGCATGAAATATTTCCATTCACCCACCAAACCACCTTTATGAGCTTGTGTATCATTCTGTCGTCCACGGTAACCCATCCTCTGAAAGCATCCCATGATCAAAGGATTAGGATATGATATAGGATCATCAGCAGCACCACCTAGTGCAAGAGCTGCACGAATAGTGTCTTCAGATATAGCAATCTTCGTATTGTTGACAGTGGCACAAAGAACATGAGGTTCTACGTCAGTATCTGAATGAACTGTGTCCCAAAACTGTTGAATATACACCAGACTGATGTATGGATCGGCAGATAATGCAACACGAAGTCGTGAGCGATTCAGAAATCCGATAATCCCTTAAAAGTTTACGGCCTCTGACATGTTAGGATCTAACAATGCCACCTGGTTATGCTTGTATTCGACACGACGAGCCATCTAAAAAATATTTGGAAAACAAACACATATTAGACAAATAACAAAACACAAACAACACACAAAAAAATTTTAAAACAAAATTTTTTTTAAAAAAAATTCAAACATGACAAGTCCAAAAACTCTTCTGACCCCTAGGCGAACTTAATAAGTTCGCTTAGTGTTTCAAGAGGCGAACTTATTAAGTTCGCCTAGACAAGTTCGCTTGAACAAGTTCGTCTGAACCGTCTGACGTTTCAAATTCAAACTCAGAAATAAAAAATCTTTCAAAACATGTGGAAATCATGAAATAAGCATTGTACACAACTCGATTAGTATTACTAAGTCAATAACAATGATCAATTTCAAGATTTAAGGCTGAAGAAACAACAATTAGGTCAAAACCGTGACATGAATAAAACTGAGACAAAAACCTTAATTTCCTCACAATTGAACGGACGAAAATCAATGAAATTACCTTAGTTATGGTTGCAATTCAATTTCGATTCAGAAGATACCGATTAACAACCCAACAACCACTTAATTTGAAGATTTAAAAAATTTTACAAGTCCAGACAAGTTCGCTTAAACTGGGAAGACGATGAAGTGGATAAGTTCACCTGGACAACCTTTATACAGATTAAGTTCGCTTATTTAGGCAAATCTGTTAAGTTCGCTTAACAAGCCCTAGGCGAACATAACAAGTTTGCTTCACCAATTTCAGGCGAACATATTAAGTTCGCTTCACCAGAAGTAGGCGAACTTAATGCCTTCAACTTTTCCTTGATCAAATTTTTTACCAACTTTCAACCCGTCACTTCTTGAACTTTCGTCAGCAGCATGTATTTGATCCAATCCCGAACAATTTAATAAAAGATTAGAATTTTCATGGAAAATAAAAACATAATCTTTTTGAATTTTATCTATACAAACGGAATCACATATTTTTGGAATTTTATCTGTACAAACGGAAACACATATTTTTGAATTTTTATCTGTATAAACTGAAATCACATATTTTTGAATGAACATCATGAGTAAGAAGATCATATCAGTATCCGAGTAGTTCATCACACATTTTAGCAATAACCAAGGGTAACCTAAGATATGAAACAATCCAACTCATCTTGTACGCTATGTATCTTTTTCAGTATTTATAAATCAATCAATTTGAATAATATTTGAAATGATACGTGATAAATTTCAAAGTAAATGAGATCAGGTTATGAAATGCTCTTTTATTTATACCGAATTTGAAATATAAAGCATGAATTCTTAAATTTGTCAATATTATATTATTTGAAACTATAAGCGTTTATTCTCCAAATTCATGTGATTTAGTACCATTTAGATGACAAACATCGTGTACCCCACATATATGCCAAACATAAATTTAATTTGTGTTGATGCACTTTCCTGTGACAACACTCTGGATAGAGTCTTAGTTTGTATTTCTAATGTCTGTAATTTGTCTTTGTATGTAAGAGTCGTTATGTAATAGTTTATCGAGTTGTATTTACTTTTACATAGTGCATGTTGCATTTCTTCTAAGTGTTTTGCGCACTTACATGTGCGCAGGAGAAAGCTCCTGCGTACTTAGCAAGTACGCAGGAAGACCCATGCGTACTTGCTAAGTACGCAAGAGCATTTGGTCCTGCGCACTTGCTAAGTGCGCAGGCATCAGGTCTGTATAAATAGGTTTGGTTCACAGAGGATAAGTACGCAGAACTCATATCTTAGACGAACTCAGTTTGTTAAGTACGCAATTTGTATTCTTTCTGTAACCGTCGAGTGTTTATAATAGAAAGAGCTTTTATTGTGACTCTCGTGTTGGTTTACATTGTTTTAGTTAGACTCTCCACCTAGTCACGGGTATTCCGCACCCGGTCCGACTAGTAGACCACTTGCATGCAACGATCCGACACACACGAAAGGACTTACAAGTGGTATCAGAGTTTTGCTCGTGAATTCGAGTGTTGTAAGTGAGTTTGGAGACGTTTTTACTGAGTTTTACAAGCAAAAAGAGGTATTTTTGTGATAAAAAAGGGGTAGCTCTTAAGCACTTTTTTAGAAGCAAAAATCTCTCAAAAACCAATTTTTGTTGTGTATTGGAGTTATTTGAGCATCAAAGGTTGGTTAGAAACAAGTTTCTGACCCTTTGGCTCATTTGCATTAATCATCAGACCAATTTTTACCATCTCCTATGATTTTTAGGTCACCGGAAAAGGTTGGTGAGAGTTGCTGAAAAGGTATCCTGAGTACTTACCTTTTTTTGGCAAAAAGTACAGTCTTCTGCGTACTTACTAAATACGCAAGAGTTATCTCCTGCGTACTTACAAGTGCGCAAGACTGAACTTGTGCGAACTTAAGTCATATCCTGTGCGCAAGAGGAAATCTAAATACGCAAAGACCATTTCTCAAGTGCGCAAGGCCAAAACCAAGTGCGCAACTGTGTCTGACTTTTCTGAAATTTGACTAAGTGTTCACTATGTCGAATCTTCAGAATCTTGGAAACCTGCTGAATTATGATAATGAGATCGGTACACCACAGAAACCACCAAAGTTGCTGAACGTGAACGATTATTCTAATTGGAAAGCACGTTTTGAGCACTACATTTCATATACCGACTCATCATTATGGATACCAATCCTTGAGGGATATAAGCATCCCACACACATCTATCTTGATGATGAATTGCCCAAGCCTATCTCTAAACTTTCTGACGAAGAAAAGAAAGCTTATGATCGAGAAAAGAAGGCACTTGGTTCGATCACTATGGCATTAACTCGGGAATTATTCCACAGTTTCCGAGGGTATGACAATTCTAAGGATCTCTGGAAACCCTTACAGAAGAGATTCGAAGGAAATAGTGACATCAAGAAGAGTAAGCGGGATCTTCTCAGGAAGCAGTATGAGTGCTTCAGATTCTTTGAGGGCGAATCTTTAGATGACCTCATCTCTAGGTTCTATCATTTACAGACTGAGTTGAATGCTTTTGACCTCAAGTATCCAGATGAAGAGATGGTGGAAAAGTTTTTGGATGCCTTACCACCCAAATTTGAGATGTACACAACCCTGATGAGGGAAAATCCTAAATTCTATGAGTTGACAGTTGAGGAAGCAATAGGAAAGATTCAAGCTCATGAAATGAACTTGAAAAGAAAGGAGAGCTCTGGAAGACCCCAGATACAAGACCATTCTATGTATCATGGGAAGACTTCTACATCCAAGTCATCTAGCTCTGGAATTGCCCTCTTCACTGGAAATCCTACTGAAGAAGACCACTCAACTGGATGTGGTGGTCATGCTTGCTATGCTTCAGGATCAGGGTTGGGGTCTCATCATCAAAATACCTCAAGAAATCCTCCTGCTATGTCTTCAGCTAACAGCTCAGCTATAGCCAGAATAGCTGAAGATCATGTAGCTTTATTCTCATCTTGTATGCTTGCTTATGAAAATTTCATAGGTGGCAAGCTTACTGATCCAGAGACGATTGAAGAAGATTTAAATCAAGTGGATCCTAATGACATGGAGGACATGGATATTCAATGGAATATGGCCATGCTTTTGAGGAGAGCCAAGCGTTTCCTAAACAGAACATGAAGAAAGTTTATTGGGGGGCATCCTAATGCCAAGGTCGGGTTCGACAAATCTAAGGCCAAATGCTACAAGTGTCTGAACTATGGACACTTTGCTCGTGAGTGTCAGAAAGAAAGAGCACCTGCCTCTGGCTTTAACCGACCTAGCCAAGGAAACAGCCATGGCCAAAACAATCCAAACCACCACAATCAAAGCCAAAGTGGAACGTCCAATGCACTGGTAGCCCAACAGGACGACAGCTTTGATTGGGGCGTTCATCTTGAGGATGCCATCATCGCACAAACACAGGTTGGTCTCATGGCTGAGATCCTGGAAATGATGGAAGCAGAAAGAAGGGAAGCTTCTATTGCTGACCCAAAAGAGTCTACTACTGCTGCTACAGAGGAAGAGGAGGAAGCTGAAGGAGAGGAAGCTTCGGTAGCTGAGAAAGAGGAGTTGACTGTTGTTGCTCTCATGGCCATTGGAGAAACAACAAGTTCATCTCATGAGGTAGACTCTAATCCCTTTTCTGTTGTTTCATGTTCTAAGTGTCTAGGGCTAAAACTTGAAAACTCTAAGCTCCAAGACAAAATCGAACCCCTAAGTATGGCAGCTCTAAACTATAAAGAAAATGAATGGTCTAGGTCTTGGTACCAATGCGCTAATGAGAAGTTGAAAAACTCTCGCTTTGTGGTGGAACACTACGAATCTGTAGTGAGGAAAATGAATGGTCTAGGTCTTGGTACCAATGCCATTCCTCCACCAGTGAGTGGGAAGTTTGTCAATAGCTTAATAGACATTGATCTCACTTGTCTAGATGAGTCCTCTGATAAGGATGATTCCCCTAAGAAGGATGAATCCTCAAGTAAGGCTAACTCCACATCTAGTGAGGAGTTTGTTACTGCTTCTGAAGATGGGTCGGTTAACTCTTGCCCTGAAGGAGTAGTATATGAGGAGTTGTTGACCGAACAGAAAGTTAAGAAAAACATTATCACTAATGGTGATAATTGCATTTTAACTGAACCTGATGTCATTGAATCAAATGATAAACTTAAGGTAATGCTTTATGGGGGGTATAAAAACCTTAACCAAGTAAAGAAAGAGGCTTTTTTCAGCTCACTTTGGTCTTGGTTACAAAGAAAATTTGGAAAAATACTATACTCCCAAATATCAAATTGCTAAGGTTCAGATTGCTGTTCAGAAACCAACTCCTCCTGCTCATAATGGAGAGTTTTCTAAGGCCAGATCCAATGAGCCTTACAAGAGAACTTATGTAGACAACAGGAACTGTTTTCACTGTGGCTTGGTTGGTCACATTTTTGTGTACTGTCCTTCTAAGAACCAAGGGAAACGGCCTGTTGTTTCACAAGCGGCTGTTATTCCTAGGTTGCCACCAGTGAAACCATCTCCCAAACATCCAAAGCAGAATGTGGTGAAACCACCAGTCCAACCAATGGCAAAGCCAAAGATCAAATCTGAGGCCAAACCATCGGTGACAAGAAAGGTAAAGCAACCTGCTGTACCTCGTGTATCTACATCTGGTAGTACACGTACTGGTGAGAAATCTGTGGCTAGACTATCTAAGCCACATAGAAGAAGAAGGAATAAGAGGTTGAGAAAGCTGGAACAGCTGACTAAAGCTCAATCAGGTGAAGCTTCCACAAGTTCACTGGCTGTGGTTGAGCCAAAGTCTCCTGTTCTGGTTAAGAATCAAAAGAGATCCTGGAAAAAGAAAGTAAAAGGTTCTCAATCTCCTGTTCCCAAATCCTCCAAAGATTCACCAATTTTGAACAGTCATCATGACTGTGAGTTAAAAGAAGTAGTTTATTTTGAGAAAGACGGACGACCCAAGACCACAATGGGTTGGGTCTCCAAATCTAACTAATTCTTTTTTGTTACTCGTGCAGGGACGTCCGGATGGTACTATCTCTAACCGCTGGTATGTAGATAGTGGATGTTCCAGGCACATGACAGGAAACATGGCCCTGCTTCAAGATGTTAAACCATTCAGAGGCGGCTATGTGGCCTTTGCCGGAGAAAAAGGAGGCAGCATCACGTGTCAAGGCGTGGTTTCAAACGGTTGTGTCAGCTTTGACAATGTCAACTTCTGCGAGCAGCTGAAGCATAACCTGTTGAGTGTCTCCCAAATGTGTGATAAGGAGTACTCGGTGACGTTTGACAAGTCAGAATTCCTGATTCTCAAACCAGGTTTTGAGCTTCCCGAAGACTGGATTCTGATGAGAGCACCAAGAACGAATGACACATATCAGATCGATATGAGCGTTGCAACAACCACCTCATCAGTTGCTACTTTTTTTCTTACAAAAGCGACAGAACTTGACTCTATCTTGTGGCATAGGAAACTCGGACATATTTCGTATCGTAAAATGAATCATCTTGTCCGAAACGGTTTGGCAACCAGGGTTCCTAATGAGGTTTACCGTTGCAGATGACTGTATGCCTTGTAAAAAGGGCAAACAGCAACGGAAGTCTCACAAGCCCAAGCTCCAAAACTCTATTGATACCCCTTTGGAGCTATTACACATGGATCTGTTTGGCCCCATAAGTATCAGGAGTATTGGAGGTAAGTCGTTCTGTCTGGTTGTAACTGATGATTTCTCATGTTTTTCTTGGGTGCATTTTTTAGGTACTAAAGACGAGACTGCTGATATCCTTCAATACTTGATCCTGAGCTTGGAATCTCTTTGCAAGCTGAAAGTTAGAAGGATAAGGAGCGACAACGGAACTGAGTTCAAGAATAATTTGATGGAGCTTTTCTGTCTCAAGAAAGGGATCCGTCACGAATTCAGAGCGCCGTACATGCCTCAGCAGAATGGAGTTGCTGAATGGAAGAACAGAACATTGATTGAGACTGCAAGGACTATGTTGTCGGATGCAAAGCTTCCTGTCACTTTCTGGGCAGAAGCAGTTAATACAGCGTGTCACGTCTTAAACAGAGTTCTGGTAGTGAAGAGGCACAACAAGACTTGTTACGATTTGATCAACAATCGACTTCCCAATCTTCATTACCTAGTTCCTTTCGGTAGTCCTTGCTCCTTGTTGCTACAGTACAAAGACCAACAGTCTAAGTTTCATGCAAAAGCAGTGGAAGGCATCTTCTTAGGATACGTTGCCAACTCGCCTTGCAAAAGAGTGTACAACATAGGAACTCGTACTGTCGAGGAATGGTTTGAAGTGGATTGTAGTAAACACAACATTCCACCCGAACCAACAAGTCCAGCTTGGGGTTTTGATTATGATGCGCTATTCAAGTCATTTAATCTTCCTGATATATCTGCAGATGAAGCTGCAAATGTCTTTGATTTATTGGGTGGCAGCGATGACTCCAGCTTCTCTACTCGTGCTACTGTACCGATTGTAACTTCTGATTCCAATGCTGCATCTGCATCTGGAACTCATGACAGTGATAACAGTGAAGATGTTCTTGTCGTTGGAGATGACGCTCCAGCTAATCCTAACACAACTGTAGGAAATGAAGCTCCAGCTGATCCAATTAACATTGAATCTTCTTCCTCTAGAACACAGGAAATGCGGGAGTTAAGCACGAATCTTGATCCAGAAATTCAGGAACTGATTGTACCGGAGACGAGAGTGCATAGGAATCATCCAATCGACAACATTATTGGTGATCCTTATGCCGGCGTTCAGACTCGTCATCGAACCATCACTGAAAGCACCGGTCTTTACACAGAGATACTTGACACTGGTGTCATGGAAACATGTCTGCATGCTGCATTCGTGTCCCAGTTAGAGCCGAAGAATGTGAAGGAGGCTCTCACTGACAACTGCTGGATTGAGACGATGCAAGATGAATTGTCTCAATTCCAAAAGTTGCACGTGTGGGATTTGGTTGACTTGCCAAAAGGCTTTCAGCCAATTGGAACCAGATGGGTGTTCAAATGCAAGACGGATGATCGTCATGTTGTTGTGAAGAACAAAGCAAGATTGGTTGTTCAGGGTTTTTATCAGCAAGAGGGCTTGGATTACACGGAAGTATATGCCCAGTTGCTAGAATTGAATCCATTCGACTGTTCTTGGCTTATGCCACATATGTCGGCTTCAAGGTCTATCAACTTGATGTGAAGAGTGCTTTCCTTTATGGTAAAGTTCATGAAGAAGTCTATGTCACTCAGCCTCCTGGTTTTGAAGATCCGCATAATATCAATAAAGTGTATAAGCTCGACAAAGCACTTTATAATCTTCATCAAGCACCGCGGGCATGGTATGAGACATTATCTAAGCATCTACTATCTAATGGTTTTGACCGTGGATAGATTGACTCGACTCTCTTCATTAGGAAAGCAGGAGGTGACATTCTTCATGTACAAGTATAAGTCGACGACATCATTTTTGGGTCTACCAATGAAGGGATGTGTAGGGAATTCGAGCAGGTGATGAAGTCCAAATTTGAAATTAGTAATATGGGTGAATTGTCGTTCTTCCTGGGTCTGCAAGTCAGTCAAAGAGAGGATGGCATTTATCTACATCAAACTAAGTATGTGCAGGACATCTTATCAAAATACAAGATGAATGATAGCAGTACTTATGGCACACCTATCCCAATCAATCATGGTTTGCATCCTGACAATGATGGAAAGGATGTAGACAGTAGATTGTACCATGGGATGATCGGATCACTTATGTATCTCACAGCTTCAAGACCCGATATAATGTTTGTTGTATGTTTGTGATCAAGGTTTCAGTCTTAACCAAAGGAGTCACATATGATAGCCGTGAAGAGAATTTTCAGATACCTGAAAGGGAAACCCCGATTAGGTCTTTGGTACTCTAAGCAGCAGTCATTCGACTTCAAAGCCTACACTGATTCAGATTATGGCGGTTGTAACCTTGACAGAAAGTCAACTTCTGGTGGATGTCAATTCTTAGGAGACAGACTGGTCTCCTAGAAGTGTAAGAAGCAGTCAACGGTTTCTGTCTCAACTTGTGAAGCAGAATACATTGCTGCAGCGAGCAGTTGTTCTCAGATACTGTGGATTCAGCAACAGTTGAGAGACTACGGCTTAAACTTCACTGGAACTCCTCTATTCATTGACAACAATGCCACCATGTCCATCATAAATAACCCGGTGAAACATTCCAAAACTAAACATATAGAGATTCGCCATCATTTCATCCGTGACTGTGCTGAAAAAGTATTTAATTGAACTTGTAAAAGTTCACACGGATGACAATCTTGCTGACCTTTTCACAAAGGCATTTGATCGATCCCGTTTTGAGCATCTTGTCAACTTGATAGGAATGTTCAATCCTGAGTGAAAACTAAGTTTTCTTAACTCAATTCAATTCATGAAAGTTAAATTTTTAATTCTTTTTAAATTTTCTGTATAGTTCTTTTAGTCTTTAAAATATTTTACAAAAACCAAAAAAAAAAAAATAGAAAATGGAGAAAATTTCAAAGTTAACTTGAGAAAAGAGGAAATGATAGTACATAAGAAATGATATAAACACCATAGACTGCTCATATGGGAAATGATTGCGTCATGTTTACTTAATTGTTTAAATTATTATGTTTTTAATCTGTTTAATTACAAGTAATTTGAATTTTCAGTAGGCTGTATGCGTCTTTGAATCACTAGTAGTGTGGAAACTAAATCTAAATTACAACCGTGATTTGAACCCATGTTTGCAAGCGTGTGTGCGTAAAAGAATAGAAAAGATCATTATCAGATAAAGGATGTTAGATTTTGGCAATAATTTTCTTTTAAGATCAGTTTCGGGTTATGTCGTTAGCACAATTAATGCGGTTCATCTCACTGCCCATACTCACAAGTATGCAAGGAGAGATTGAATCAAGACATGTCTCTACATTAACCGTTGAGCATGTATTCACCCTTGAATCACTCCTGATTCATTGAAATCAAATCCAGATAAAAGTTGAATCCCCTTACCTGATAATCAAACACCATATCTATTATCCTGAATCATCATCCCGATATTTAAATAAGAAAATCACATGAAACTAAGACAAATGAATCACTCGATTCTGAATCTTATGATTCCCGATAATCCTTATGGATTCTGTTTCCTTTTTTTTCCTGTGCTAAAGATGTAGCTTCGTTATGAAAATCTAGAAAATCATTGGGAAAATCTTAGATGCCTTGAGATAGTGCAAGTTAAAATAGCATTTCAGTGGGGTACACGTTGTATGTCTTATAATTAATACCTTAATACACAAGAACATGATACAAAGATGCGTATAGTTTCAAATCTTATAATATTGTCAACTTGAATTACTTGTTTATGTGCTTATTATGTATGAATAAAGAGTAATCCATGACATGATTCCATATTCTTTAATGTTTATTTTGTATCGTTTTTGCTAAAAGATAGCCTGATATGATCCTCTGCTCGTGTCTTTGATCAAAAATAGTTGGTGTGAATACTTGTATATATTTATCTAGAAAAGAACAAAAAGATTTTAAGTTTATGCATTGTTCAAGTTTAATCAGAAAAAGCCAAAAATATTTTATGTTTAACCTTCATGAATTGTATTTGAAACCTCGTGATTGAATACTTTTATCTTGTTCGTTATTTGATCTGAAAATCTTCATAAATCTGAGTTTCAAATTTGCGCACTTAAGGCTTGTGCGTACTTGTCAAGTTCGCACGAAGTAAACCTTGCGCACTTAGCAAGTACGCAAGAGTTAGTCTTGCGCACTTGTAAATGTGCAAGAGTTAAGTCCTGCGTACTCGTAAGTACGCAAGAGTTCACTCGTGCGCACTTAACAAGTACGCACGACCGATAAGTGAGGGGTATAAAAGTGACACTTAGAAAATTCTTTCAGTTTCAAGCTTTCAAACCGATCACCTTCCCTCTGCAAATTTAACTCAAAATCAAGTGTGTCTAAACCATTTTTTTTCATCCCGTCTATAGTTTCATCATCTCATTTCATCTCATTGGTGAGAATCTAGGCGATTTCCATCCATTAAATCGTGGCATTGGACCGATTCTGACTTAGAAAATTTTAGGTTAAATCCAAAATATTTTGGGTAAAATTGGGGTTGTTTGGGTAACTTATTGACATTTCTATGCTAATAGGGTTCTTAATCGACTCCATATTCATCCATTTCGTCCTCGATTCTAGCCGTCGGTGGAATTTTAATCGACAGTGGGATTGGGCGACGTTTTTAAGTCGAAATTAGTCTTGGTATGGTAGTTACTGGAGTTAATAATGGTCCCATAAGTTCGAATCCTCGATTCCGACCTATTGGCGACCTACTTGACCCGGTCTTTGAGCAATCTGTGATTTTCTTAAAAATCCTGAAATTTTTGCCAAGTGTTGTTCTTGCGCACTTAGCAAGTACGCAAGAAGCAATTCCTGCATACTTGTTAAGTACGCAAGAGGAAAAGCATGCGCACTTGCTAAGTGCGCAGGACCAACACTTAGAAAAATATTCAAGTCTGAATTTTTTGTTAATAATGTAACTACTATACCGTGTCATGTTTGTTCATCTTCAATAATATACGTTGTTCTGATTATGTTTTATGTGTGTTTCTGCAAACTATGGCTCGGACATTCACTGATGAGTTCAACTTGTTAGCAAACACTCAACCTGAGTGGAAAGGGGCAGCTTTGCAGTATCGGCAGATCATTGACGTTTTGAACCGATCAAAAATAAGTTATGCAATCTCAGCTGACCCAACCGTCTCAAGACCTTACTTGGAGAAATTCTAGGAGACGGCAGAACACGACTGCACGGTATCCCCTAATGTCATAAGGGCTACCGTTTATGGTTGGGCTATTGCCTTCTCTAAGGATACAATAAGAAGGGTTCTACAGTTCGGAGACCTCGCTACCGACCCGACATCCTATCCAGATTACTATGTGGATGGATGTTGGAGGCATAGAATGGGATATGTCGGAGCGAGGGACTATGCCTCTTACAAGAAGATGTGGGTTTTGGATTAATGGCGGTATTTTGCCCACATCATGATCGTGTGCATCTCGTCAAGAAAAGCGGGGAAAGATGCCATGGGTCATGACCTTGCAGCAGCCATGGTGGGCTTGTCTCTTAATAGGGGCTACAACTTCTCTCGCTACATCTTCAAAGCAATCAATGATCAGATTAATACAGCAGAGAAGTTTAGGTTCCTATTGTACCCGAGGTTTGTGCAACTTTTGATTGATGATGCACTGCCAAACCTACGTGCTATCGGGGAGAGACTGCAAGTAAAACGGGTGGACAAGAGAGTATTTGCTCAGTTTCTAAAGCCAGGCAGTGTAGATCCTACCCCTGTGCATACTGAACTCTTTGGCCACCTGCTTAATGAAGCATATGTCGCACCAGAAGATTGGAATTGGTATAGTCCCAATTCGGCACCAGAGATGAGTGATGATTCTGATGAATAACAAGAAGAAGAGAATGAAAGTGATGGAGGTGATGACGAAGGTGGTGATGGTGGTGCCGAGGAATCCGATTCAGAAGCAACAAAATCAGATTCTTCTGATTCCGATGACGGACCATCCCAGGCACACCGAGGAGATTGGCACAGGTAACCCTGCCTGCGTCGTCTTCTAAAAGAAAGCGACAAAGCTCGAGCGGCGAATATGAGCCGACTTCTGACTCAGACGCTGCTCTACAAAGACAAAGGCAAGATAGTGCCAACAAGAAGAGGGGCGATAGGCAAGAGGTTGCTATCCCCAGGGTTGTAGAGATCCCGACTGTGCAGCAAGTACAACCTGCAGCTGACAGACCAGAATCAGAATCTACCCCACCAGCACAGCAACTGTACAGAAGGAGGAGAAGGACACTAGTACAAGATAATGTGGCAGTCACAGAGGAGATTCCTATGACGTTGACCCTCCCTACTCCAACCGTCCAGGTGACGGTGACTACTCCACTTCTCACGGAGTCAGTCACCATCACCCCAACCATAACACCCACTCCCATCATTACATCCCCACACCCACCTCACACCACTGAGCCATCAGGTCAACCCGTCAACTATGGTGATTTCTCACAAGGGTTTGCCTTTGGCACAATCTTCTCCTCCCCCATCCATAATGCTGAAGCCTCATCATCTAGGCATTCTGGTCCGTATGATGCAAGGATCAATGTCTTAGAGACCCAAGTTGCTGAACTGTTGAAGACCATTCAAAAGTCAAAGGAGGAGTCTGATGCTCAACAAGCACATATTAATTCCCTGCCGATGAAGTTAGGATTCTCCACAGCCAGAGAACAGGGACAAATGAGCAACTGAAGAATCTTATGGCACAGAACGAGCTGCTGATGAAAACCAATGAAATGATTCTAGGCCACAGAACTTCACTTGAGCTAAGGATGGATTTGCAGAGAAAAGAGCACGAAGCGATAGTCAAATTAGTTGAAGAACTGACCAAGAATCTTGGTGCTCAGGGGGATAAAGAAAAAGAAAAAGAAAAAGAAAAAGAGAAGGAGAAAGAAAAAGAAAAAGAAAAAGAGAAAGAGAAAGAGAAAGAGAAGGAGAAAGAGAAAGAAAATAAATCCACTGGTGCTGAGCCTTGTCATCCAGTCGACTTGACTAAGGATGATGATAAAGACAAGGATCCTGAAGCCGGTCTTAGTGGAGGTGAGCACCAAGCTTTGGCGATTGTGCCCATCTCTTCTGTTCCAATGGCTGAGGGGGAGTCTACTCAGCAAGAGGGTGGTGATACATCTGGTGGTGGGGGTGAGAAAGGGAAGTCAGTGGCTGAAGTACTTAAGGACTTATCAGATGATGAGATCCTATATCTAGAGCCTGACTACTCTAAAGAAGCACAGATCGATGCTCTCTTCAATCTAGAAGAAGGAGAGATCGACTCTGGTGATGACTGGAATGATGAAGATGAGGATGTGGTGATAGAGATTCCCAAGGGCGACGGGGAAGGAGAATACGAGTTAGAGGATGGTGAGATCTTTGAAGTACCATCGCTCGAATCTCTGCTCGACACAGGCTCAGTTGACATGGCAAGTAATGTTGAAGTTACAACTGAAGCCTCCCCAGTCGACCCTACACATGTGGACCCCGAGGCACCAAAAGATAAAGACATGCCTTCTGCATCATCTAAGGGTCCAGCTCCCGTGTGGCAAAAAAACGTCCATCACAGACAAGCATGGAGCTACATGTATGATCTTGGCTGTTAGGTTCGAGGAGGACAAGCAGTTGTTCGCCATCAAAAGATCTGGGGGGGTTCAATACTTGAAACCAACCAGTGAGGCGTTCAACTCTTTGCCCAAGTACGACCTTGTGAACCTCGCAAACCGCGACCTGCTGAGTCACTCGAGTCATGCAGTAGCAATGGGTTTGTGGGTAACACTACAACGAGAAGCAAGATCAGGGAAATTTGAATACTTCAAGCCTCAAGTGCCCAGAAGAGTCAAGGATAAGCACGTTGTACATCCTGTGACTAAGAAGCACATAAAAAGATTGGTATACAAGCCAGTGCAATGTGAAACTAAGATTCCCTTGAGCAAGTTATCTCAGGATATTCTTGGTGACATGTGGTACTGGTACGTAGATCCAAAAATGGGCGAGGCTGTGATCATGGGAAAGGTTCGTTCCGAGAGTGGGAACACAGTACCAAAAGAACTTATTAGAATCTTTGATGAAGTCTGCTTCATCAACTTTTCTGTGAAAGATCTGGAGGTACTAGCGGAACGTTACTGTGTCCACACGGACGAATGGACAAAGCTCCTTACTTCTAAATATGACAAGGTGATTAAGTTCTGCCTTGATTACAAGAAGAAGATGGAAGCTAAGGGACCAGTGCTGTGAAGACTGAAGATTGAAGACTGAAGACGATGAAGATCCTGAGCTGTTGTCAAGGGGGAGTTTGTTGATGCACTTTCCTGTGACAACACTCTGGATAGAGTCTTAGTTTGTATTTCTAATGTCTGTAATTTGTCTTTGTATGTAAGAGTCGTTATGTAATAGTTTATCGAGTTGTATTTACTTTTACATAGTGTATGTTGCATTTCTTCTAAGTGTTTTGCGCACTTACATGTGCACAGGAAAAAGCTCCTGCGTACTTAGCAAGTACGCAGGAAGACCCATGCGTACTTGCTAAGTACGCAAGAGCATTTGGTCCTGCGCACTTGCTAAGTGCGCAGGCATCAGGTCTGTATAAATAGGTTTGATTCACAGAGGATAAGTACGCAGAACTCATATCTTAGACGAACTCAGTTTGTTAAGTACGCAATTTGTATTCTCTCTGTAACCGTCGAGTGTTTATAATAGAAAGAGCTTTTATTGTGACTCTCGTGTTGGTTTACTTTGTTTTAGTTAGACTCTCCGCCTAGTCACAGGTATTCCGCACCCGGTCCGACTAGTAGACCACTTGCATGCAACGATCCGACACACACGAAGGGACCTACAATTTGTACTATCTTCAAGACATATATAGTTTATTTTAAGATTAGACCAATTTCCAAGATGAAATTATCTCATTTAGCACAAGAATAGAAGCAGATCCCAAAGGATATAATAATCATGATAATTCAGAATCAGAAGATTCTAATGAATTGGCTGTATAATGAGAATCAACAGATTCAGGTATGAGGATCCAACTATTATCTGGATAAGATTCAATGGAGTCAGACTAGATTATGTATCTAACTGATCCAAGGGCGAATATATGTTTCAACAGATTTTGAAAACATATCTTAGTTCAACAAAACATTGCATGTTTTTCGGGGCATGGGCAGTAATGTGAACTGAAATATATTTGTGCTAAAGATATAATTCGATATTGGTCTCATGAAATTCTTTAAAACCATATATTCTTTATCTGATAATGATCTTTTACACACACACCCAGGCATATAATGGATTCAAATCACATATGTAATCATATCATATTTAATTTTCACACTACTATTAGTTTCAAAACTCATACACAAATTTGAAAACAGATTATCAAGACTAGAGCATTTACAACACTATCATTTCTCATTTATGCAGACTTTGAAATTAGATCAAATCAACTCAGTTTAATCAATTATATATCAAAGGTCTACTAAGGTCGTGTGAAATAAACTAATCACTGATGTACTATCATTTCTTTTCTAACTTCAAATGATGTCAAATTTTATATTTTTCAATTTGTTTTGACTTTTTATAAATTAAGAACTTTTTGACTGAAAATTTAAAATGCAGAAATGTAATAAAGCAATAAAAGAAATTAAAAACAAAATTTTTCATGAAAATCTGATTTTGAAAAACTTTTATTCGGTATTGATCATACCTATCATTTTGATTAGAAATTCAAACCTGGTACGATCAAATACCTTGGTAAATAAATCAGCAAAATTGTCATCAGTGTGAACCTTTACCAGCTCAATCAACCTTTTCTCTGCACAATCACGAATAAAATGATATCTAATCTCAATGTGCATTGTTTTACTGTGCTTAACAGGATTATTAGTTATAGACATTGTAGCATTATTATCAATAAGCACAGGGGTTCCTGTGAAATTCAAACCATAATCTCTTAATTGTTGTTGTATCCACAGGATATGTGAACAACAACTTGCAGCAGCGATGTATTCTGCTTCACATGTAGAAATGGAGACTGTGGTTTGCTTTTTGCATTGCCAGGAAACAAGTTGATTACCCAAGAACTGGCAACCACCTGTTGTAGATTTCCTGTCCAAACAACAACCACCAAAATCAGAATCAGTATAAGCATTGAAATCAAAGTTTGAACCATGTGGATACCATAGTCCCAATCTTTGTTTTCCTTTCAAATAACGAAAGATTCTTTTTACAGCTATTAAGTGAGATTCTTTTGGTTTTGCCTGGAATCTGGAACAGATGCACACATCGAACATTATATCTGGTCTTGAAGCGGTTAAGTACACGAGAGATCCAATCATTGCTCTGTAAAGTCGACAATCCACATCTTTTCCATCCGGGTCAGAATTCAACTTATGATTGACCGGAATCGGAGTATCATATGGGGTACAGTCCTCCATCTTGAACCGGCTCAAGATGTCTTTGACATACTTGGACTGATGAATAAAGAAACCATGTTCCTTTTGATTTACTTGTAAACCTAAGAAAAACGATAACTCTCCCATAACAGACATTTAAATCTTCGACTTCATTACACTCTCAAAATCTTTGCATAACCCTTCATTTGTTGAGCCAAAAATAATATCGTCCACATATATCTGCACCAGTAGGTAATCTCCCCCTGATTTCTTTATGAATAAGGTCGAGTCAATCTTGCCACGAACAAAATCATTTGCTAAAATATGTGCGGACAATGTTTCATACCACGCTCGAGGAGCCTGATGAAGACCATAGAGGGCCTTATCAAGCTTGAAAACCATATTCGGATTAAGTGGATCTTCAAACCCCGGCGGCTGACAAACATAAACTTCCTCCTTGACCTTTCCATATAAAACACACTTTTCACATCCAATTGAAACACCATAAAACCTTTATAAGAAGCAAAAGCCAGAAACAGTTGTATAGCTTCAAGCCTCGCAACAGGCGCATAAACCTCGGTGTAATCAATTCCGTCTTGTTGATTGAAACCCTGGACAACTAATCTTGCCTTATTTCTTACCACGACACCTCGATCGTCTTTCTTACATTTAAACACCCATTTAGTACCAATCGGATATACACCCTTCGGAAGATCTACAAGATTCCAAACCTTAAGTTTGTCAAACTGAGCAAGTTCTTCTTGCATAGCCTCTATCCAATTGTTATCATTTAAAGCCATTTCAACATTTTTGGGTTCAACCTGAGAAATAAAACATGAATGTGAGCAATCATCAAGAACACCAGAATCTTTAATACATGTATACAAACAAGTATTGTCTACAAGAGAACGTGTTTTCACTCCATCCTGCAAATTTCCGATTATATTTGTCACTGGATGATCTTTGAGTTCCTTGATGGAAGCGACCTCAGGAACCTGTAACACCTCAACACGAGTTGTATCAGATTGATAAGATAAAACATGATTAACTGGAATTTCCAAGTCTGAATTTGTAGGAATCTCCCCTAAATCCTGTCTCGAAGGTAATGAATCATCACCCAACAAAGGATCAGCAGAAGAATCTTGAAAAATAGCATTGTCTTCCTCACTCTCTGAATCTTGTGGTCCCGAACAAGAAGCAACATTAGGATCGGGAGCAGAAGTAGATGGAACCGATGAACGTGGAACTGCATTTGGTAGAAAGCCATTGTGTTGTGCATCCTGACATGAATCATAGAGAACAACAGCTTCATCAGGAGAAATATCAGAAGGTAAATGAAAAGACTTGAATAAGATTTCATAATCAAATGCCCAATCTGGTCCAATCGCCATTTGAGGTAAAGACCGATTTGAACAGTCAATATGGAACCATTCTTCAACTTGTCGCGTCTATTTGTTATAAACCCTCTTGGTAGTCGAATTGGCAACATATCCCAGAAAAATCTCTTCAATAGCCTTAGCACTGAATTTGTTGGGAAATCTCTAACTTTCAACAGGGTGTAAGGATTACCAAAAGGTAGTAAATAATCCAGATTCGGCTTTCGATTATTCAGCAACTCGTAGCAAGTCTTGTTGTGTCACTTGACGGTCAAGACCCTGTTCAAAACGTGACACGCATTATTCACAGCTTCAGCCCAAAAAGTAACTGGAAGCTTAGAATCT
This sequence comes from Smallanthus sonchifolius, assembly GCA_023525975.1. Lineage (NCBI taxonomy): Eukaryota > Viridiplantae > Streptophyta > Magnoliopsida > Asterales > Asteraceae > Smallanthus > Smallanthus sonchifolius. The sequence goes on from CM042023.1 coordinate 49,532,261, forward strand.
GCAAGCATCGTGCGTGCCGTTTCAACCAACGTCCTGTTCTTTCGTTCAGCAACACCGTTTTGTTGAGGAACATATGGCGCACTGAATTCATGATGAATTCCCTTTTGTAGACAGAATAAGCCCATCTTTCTATTCTTAAACTCGCTGCCATTGTCACTCCTAATTCTTTTGACTTTCAGATTGAACAAATTCTCTAAACCCAGGATTAAGTATTGTACCAACTCAGTGGTTTCAGCTTTAGAAGAAAGAAACTTAACCCATGAAAATCTTGAGAAATCATCCGTTACTACCAAACAGTATGATTTTCCACCAATGCTCCTGATACTAATCGGACCGAACAAATCCATATGCAGCAACTCCAAAGGAGTTACGATAGAATTCTTCGATTTAGATTTGTGTGATTTCTTTCGTTGTTTCCCCTTCTTGCAAGGAATAAAATCATCAGGAACTGAGAATTTCATCTTCGAAATACCAAGAACCAAATCATTCTTAAAAATATAGTTCATCTTCTGATAGTTGATGTGAGCTAGCTTCCTGTGTCACAAGATAGAATCTGATTCCGACGCCTTGGAGAGTAAACATATAGGAATTGAATCCGTTGTAGTAGCGACACTCATGTCAAGGACATACGTGTCATTTCTCCTCGGGGCCTTCATGAGAATCCATTCTTCAGGAATAACAAAACTAGGTTTCAAGATATAACAACTTCTAGTAATTCACAATCAATGTTATCATTAACCTTTGGAATAGAAGTTTTACCAACAGACTTTTTCAAAGGAGACAATTTTTTATTATTTTGAAAAAACATTATTTGATATATTATTATTAGATTCAGATGTTTCCAAAATTTTCTGTTTCGTCTTCTCCTTTGTGGTCTAGACAATTTAACTTCAGATTCAGAATCTTTTGAAATTCTAACATGAGGAATCTCAAGTTTCTCTTGACAAACAAATGATTTAGAGTTCAATTTATCCTGCTGTTTAAATACAGAAGATTTAACAAAAGATCGACAGGACATATTTTGCTCTAAACTAAAAGATGACTTTCCCTCATCTGTTCTTTTCAGAATCTTCACCACTTTTGGTTGTGAAGGAACAATCTTCAATTTGCCCTTGTTCTTATAAGGACAATTAACCAGAATGTGACCAGCTTCGTTGCAATGAAAACAAACTCTTCTTTCTTTATAAGTTCTAAAGCAAGAAGAATTCTTTGAGTTTGAGGAGCCATCAGAGGAATAAGCTTCAGAAGATTGTCCAGAACATTTTACTGATTTCTTTGGAACATAAACCTTTGTACCTTTGATGAATACACCTTTTGATGACCAGCAGCGACAAAACCACTTGACTGTAAAATTGGGGAAAGCTTAGGTGTAACGACTTTCACCTCATCAGGTTCAATCAGAATGCATCTATCAAGGGTAGCAGTTTTTACAACTGTTGGTTCATCAAGTTTCACCTCTTTTGGGATACCTTCGACTTTCTTCTCATCAAATACCTCATCTTCCTAATCAGATTCATAAACCATATCCCCACCAGTGACCGGGTTCACTTTCAATACTGTTTTTGGATCTATTTCCTCTTCATGTATGATTTCTGGTTCAACCACATAATTTGCATTAAATGGTGGAAGAACAAATCCAATACCAGCAACCCGTTTAGTAGGATCAGCATTTGAATTAAAATAATCCAAAACAACAGAAGAATTTGTAAAATTTTCCAACTTTCTATGAAGTTTGATCACCTCAGACTCTTTGTCAGAAATTTCTTTATTCTTTTGAGCAACAACTTCATATCGTTTTTCTATCTCAGCATAAGCCATATCCAGATGATAAGCTTGTTCTTTATATTTCAACCCTAGAGAATTTAAGTCTCTTTTCGAAGACTCAATTCTATCGATGCATAATTTATCATTATCTTTCAGTTTCTGATTAACTGAATGCATCGATTTCATATCACAAATCAAGTTTGTGTTATCATCCATGACCTTTTGCAATTTATCTTTAACAGTAATGCAATTAGAATAGTAAATATGACAAACAAAGTCTTTTACCTTTGACGGATCAGACATGTCTGCCATGAAAACTTTGGCATTGGGAATATTCTCTAAATCAGCACCATCCGAAGCATTTCGTGTTAGAACAATATCATCTTTAGCAACACCTGATGCAACATCAGAATCAATATTCTGCACCTGTTCTATCTCTTCATCAACAATCTGCACACTTTCACCATCACTCGAACCATCACTTGAACTATCACTCGAACCATCACTTGAACCATCATCATCAGTCACCTCTTTTGATTTTTCAGAATGAATTTCTGCTACAAAGGCTTGACTTACAGCACCCACTAAATCTTCTAGATGAATACCCCAGTCATAGTTCTCATCGTTCCGTGCAACCAATGCCGATGATGCAGATGCATGATTTGAATTTCCAGATGAACCATGTGATTGATTACGATTATTCTGAAGATTATTCTGCTTCTTCTGATATCAAACTCAACCTTTTGCTTCACACACTCTTTAGCAAAGTGACCATACTCTTGACAGTTATAACAACGCACTTTGGTTTTATCAAATCCCATGCGTGATCGACTATTAAATCTAATATACTTTCTGCCAGTTTTCTTCAAGAAATCCTTTGCTTGATGCATTAACATGGCCATATTCCATTTGATGTTCATTTCATCCAGATCAACAGGGTCAATATGTCTGAAATCTTCTTCAATAACCTCATGATCATGAATTTTCCCTCTAATAAAATTCTCATACGAAGCCATGAATGAGGAAAACATAGCTAGATAATCATCAGCAACCTTTTGAGTTATATGAGATCCAGAAGATGTAGAAGCTGTTGTCGCAGAAAATCCAGAATGACTAGAATGACCAGAATGAATAGGAACTCCAGAACACTGATCATTAGAAGAATCTTGAGCATCACCAGAAAAGAATGCAACTCATGTACCAGTTTTACCAGAAGTCTTGGCAAAATACATTGAAGGATCCTAGATATGCTCCAAGTTAGTCTCCTTCTTCTTCATATTCATGTCATGCGATTGAATCTTCCCAAGAACTTCTTCAAGAGACATGGTTTTGTACTTGATATTTTCTTTGATCAAAACCGTATACACATCAAATTTTGATGGTAATGCCTCCAAGAACTTATCATTAATTTCTTCAGTTTCATATACCACAGAAGCACTCGACAGTTCACTAAGCAGATGATAGAATCTGGTAGCAAGATCATCCAAGGATTCATTTTGAAAATGTTTGAAGACCAAGAATTGCTTCTTCAGTAGCTCTTTTCTACTCTTCTTTACATCCAAACTGCCTCACTTCTTTTCTGTAATGCTTCCCACAGTTGTTGAGAAGACTTGAATTGTTTGAAACTGTGATATATTTCCTTCGGAAGAGACATCGAAATACTTGCCATTGCTTTCTTTTCCCTATCAAATAACAACTTTTCTTCAGTCGTTAAAGCTGACACCGGCTTTGGAACATTATCCTGTCCCATCCACGAATAAGTCGGATGCGTATATCCTTCTAAAATAGGAATCCAGAGACTGGTATCGGTAAAAGATACGAACTGATTAAACCTATCTTTCTAATTAGAATAATCAGCAAGATTCAACAGCTTCGGTGGTTTTTGAGATGTACCAATCTCATTATCATAATTGAACATATTCGTTACTTGTACCATATTTGCCATTTTCCTGAAAAATTTCACAAGTGTTGAACACTCACTACCCTTAGGCGAAGATAATAAGTTCGCTTCTGTGATACCCAAGCGAACTTAATATGAAGCGAACTTAATAAGTTCGCTTAAACCAGAAATCAGAAAATCTGAACAAGTTCGCCTAAAAATAAGTTCGCTTAATTTATGAGAAGCGAACTTGACAAGTTCGCCTGCACACAAAATCAGCAAGTTCGCTTGCTTCAGCAGATTCAAACTCAAGAACAATTTAAACCAGAAACCGCGAACCAAGAATCACCAAAAAACTTCATAATTCACTGATTTGAAGGAATTAGTCAAAAGCAAACCATAGGATTGTGTAATTTCTAGATTAAAACCTTTCTATTGGATCAATTTCTTCAAAATCCTCTTCAAAAACACCAAATCAGAACCAAATTAAGCTTAAAAACTCCATGAAAATGAAAATGTCAAAGATGATGAATTTCTTGTCAATTTACATACAAAACCGTCTAGAATCACCAAGAATCACGAGCAATAACTCTGCTACCACTTGTAGGTCCTCATGTTACTTCTACATATCGTTCTCGTGATAAGACGTGTCGTTAACTTGGAGTGCGGAATCCAACGAATCAACGATTGCATACACAAAAGACAATATAGACAATCAAGTAAATAACATTCACGCTTGTATTCCAATTATCAATAGAGTTTACAGACTCAATCGTTCAACTCGGTTCTAGTTCTGATCGATCCTGTTCTCTCTACAAACTGACTCTGTAAACATCTATATATAGACTACTGACCTGCATTAGGCGAACTTCACAAGTTCGCCTCTAACATACTAAGCGAACTTAACAAGTTCGGCTCAGATAGACTTAAGCGAACTTAACAAGTTCGCCTCTGTTAGACTAGGCGAACTTAACAAGTTCGCCTCTAGCATAACATGCATAAAAACACAGAACATTATTACATACAAAAACATAAGGACATTAGATCTAAACTATTACAAAGCTTTTGTCATTACAAACTATTTCCTAACATTATCATGGACGAAGCTCACAAGACTCGTTGAGAGGGCATACCTAGGGCTGAAGTATGAGAAACTTAAATTTGAAAACTCAATCCTGAGATCCATGATTCTATCGTATGCACCAACCTCTCAATTTATTCATGATCATCGGGTTACCTCCCAGAAGCGCTACATTTATTTAAGGGTCTTTAGCCCGATCCGTACGTGTTTCATTAGTCTTACTCCTCTAGTGGAACCTCGTCCACTACTTGATCAATTGGTCATTCGAGGTAACGCTTGGCTCTGTGGCCGTTAACTTTGAAATTTGTCCCGTCTGTTTGTTCCAGTTCCATAAGGGAATGCTTTTCGAATTATGTATGGTCCCGTCCACTTAGATCTCAATTTTCATGGAAATAGTTGTAATCTTGAATTGTAAAGTAAGACTTTTTCTCCTTCTTGAAATTCCCCATTCCTTAGTCTTTTATCATGAAGTCTCTTTGCCCTATCCTTGTATATTGCTGAGTTCCTATAGGCCTGATTTCGCAGTTCTTCCAATTCATGAACTTGTAGAAGGCGGTGTTCTCCTGCACTGGATAGATCTAGGTTAACTGCTTTAAGCTCCCAATATGCTTTATGCTCAATCTCTATTGGCAGGTGATAGGTCTTTCCATAAACCATTCGGTAAGGAGTGGTTCCGATAGGTGTTTTGTAAGCCGTACGTAAGGCCCATAATGCATCTTCCAGTTTATCAGACCAGTTTTTCCTATTTGGACTTACAACTTTTTCCATGATATGCTTGATTGCTCTATTTGTAACTTCCACTTGTCCATTTTCTTGGGGAGGATAAGGTGTGGATAGCTTATGGGTACAACCATATCGTTTAAGTGTCTATTCCAATTGTGAATTGCAGAAGTGTGTTCCTCTATCACTGATTAGAGCTTTTGGTGTACTGAACCTGTGAATAATCTTTTGAGAAACTGGATGACCACTCTTGCATCATTAGTTGGTAATGCTTGTGCTTCAACCCATTTTGAGACGTAGTCAACTGCTACTAGGATGTATTGATTTCCGCGAGATGGAGGGAATGGTCTAAAAAAGTCAATCCCCCAGACGTCGAATATTTCACAAACTTGGATGCTTGTCTGGGGCATTTCGTCACGCTTTGAAATACTTCCTGAACATTGACATGAGTCGCATTTTCTTATAAGCTTATGTGCGTCCTTGAAAATAGTTGGCTAGAAAAATCCAGCCTCAAAAACTTTTCTTGTAGTATAATTGGCTCCATGATGCCCTCATGTTGGTCCTTCGTGACATTGTCATAATATCTTGTGTGCCTTCTTCCCATGCACACATCGTCGCACTATTTGATCTGTACAAACACGAAATAGATATGGATATTCCGAGAAATAGTGCTTGATATCTGCGAGGAATTTCTTTCTTTCCTGAAATGTAAATCCTTTCACTAGTTCTCCGCTTGCTAAAAAATTTGCGATGTCTGCAAACCTTGGGTATTCACTGATGTCTTGTACGTGCAGTATGTATTCATGAGAAACTATCATTTATGGCAGACCTTTGATTTTCTTGAGTGGTTTCAAGTCGAGATAGATGCTCTGTTGATCTGTACAAACACGAAATAGATATGGATATTCCCAGAAATAGTGCTTGATATCTGCGAGGAATTTCTTTCTTTCCTGAAATGTTAATCCTTTCACTAGTTCTCCGCTTGCTAATAAATTTGCGATGTCTGCAAACCATGGGTATTCACTGATGTCTTGTACATGCAGTATGTATTCATGAGAAACTATCATTTATGGCAGACCTTTGATTTTCTTGAGTGGTTTCAAGTCGAGATAGATGCTCTATTGCCAAATTCTCTGCTCCCTTTTTATCTTTTATCTCGATGTCAAATTCTTGTAGTAGGAGGATCCACCTGATTAACCTCGGTTTAGCGTCTTGCTTGTTAAAGAGATGTCTTAAGGCGGTATGGTCGGTGTAGACTATAGTTTTTGATAATACTAGGTACAAATGGAATTTATCAAAGGCGAAGACTACAGCTAGTAATTCCTTCTCAGTAGTGGTGTAATTTTCTTGAGCGTCATTAAAGGTTTTACTTGCATAGTGAATTGGGTGAAAATGCTTTTCGCTTCGTTGAAATAAAACTGCTCCTACTGCGTAGTCACTAGCATCGCACATGGGTTCGAAAGGTTTAGTCCAGTTAGGTGCCGCCATGATATGTGCATTGATGAGTTTCTTCTTGAGTGTTTCAAATGCTACTAAGTAATCGTCAGAGAACAGAAATGGTCGATCTTTCTCCAACAGTTGTGTCTAAGGGTCTGGCGATTGATGAAAAGTCCTTTATGAATCTCCTATAGAACCCTGCATGACCGAGGAAGCTTCTGATCCCTTTTACTTAATTTGGCGGTGGAAGCATGGATATAGTTTCTGTAGGTCCAGATTTCAATCAAAAATCACTCAATAGATCGATTACACACACAGGCGAAATCTGTGTGTATGGTGGTGAAACAGAGGGTAGAAATAGAATTGGTGAAGATAAACAGGTAAACCACACAGGAATCAACACAAATAAGATATGGAATTGTAAGAACAACAGATGAAATAACTCCAAATGTGTATTGATTCAGAAAACTGTGAAAGAGAGAATTTTAGAGTTACAGCCACTATCCACACCCCTGAAATTCTCAAACTATGCTATTTATAGCAAGTTGACAGGCATCGAAACTATGCTTACCGAAACTACTAGTTTCGGTGAAGCATTTACAAGAGAGATAAGCCTGTCAAAACTAAACTATCTATCGAAACTACTAGTTTCGATTGAACAAACCTCAATCGAAACTAAGTAGTTTTGATGGCCCAGATTTAGAAATAAAACAGGAAATTACATTAAAATGCAAATACAAGTAAATAAACAAACTCAACAATGTTCAAAAGAAATACATTGATGACAACAGATTATACAATAAAAAGACTCTACAATCTCCCCCTAAGCTGCTGCATCAATGTCTTCAACTCTTCTCTGAGCAGTTGGCCCTTAATTTGATTTATAGAAAAATGGCTTGACATTCAACGACACCACTCTCTAATATGCCTTAGCATCAGCTTCATCATCTCCATGAAAGAGCTTGATGGGGTTTTTGAACAAAACTTCAAGATCTTCAAGTTGAAACTTTAGAAGCTCCATGGGCTCAATGATCACAATATCTTCCTTGCCTTCACACTCGATCACAACACTTCAGATGGTTGAGTTGTAAAACCATTTTATGAAATTTTGTAGCTGGACAGGTACTGATCGTGGCAGAACTATAGATTTGACAGTTTCAGCAGGCTTGTACCTAAGGCTTACCCAGAGCTTTTGTGTTCTTGGATGGATCCTGGTTTTTGATATAACTCTCTTTGTAAGAGTGGTCTTCATTGGCCTGAAGTCATGGAGGGCTTGTTGTTTAAGAAACTGTTCAAAGTTACGTGCCTCATTAACTTTTCCAGGATTTTGTAGGGGTAATTTGGCAAGTGCCCTAAGATCATATCTAGGGAGTGAGCTGAACTCATGAGAAGTTTTGAAGTGTTCTACTCCTCCCTTGTACCTCCTGACAATGTATAATCTCCTTTTATTTTCATATTTCCATCCCACGGGGGGTCTCTTCAGATCTTGGTACTCCGCGAACCATTCATAACGCTTAGTGAACGGGTCGGCTAGATTCTGATCCGTGTGAACTTTGTTTCACATGATGTATCCCCGATATAATGAAATCTTCTGAGTATGTGCTTCGTGCTGTGGTGTGACCTTGGTTCCTTAGCTTGAGCAATGTCACCAGTATTGTCACACAGTATATCGATCGGTTTCTGAATGCTAGGCATTACTCCGAGATCAACAATGAACTTCTTCATCCAAGCAGCCTCCTTTGCAGCTTCTGAAGCGGCAATGTATTCTGACTTGGTTGTGGATTAAGCAACAACACTTCGCTTAATACTCTTCCAAGTGATCGCACCACCATTCAGAACATATACAAATCTCGTTTGAGATTGAGAAGCATCTCAATAAGTCTGGAAGCTAGTATCAATGTAGCATTTAACAGCTAGTTCTTCTTCTAGTCCTCCATATATCTAGAACACGTCCTTAGTTCTTCTCAAGTACTTTAGGATGTTCTTCACAGCTATCCAGTGACTCTCACCAGGATTCTTTTGATATTTGCTTGTCATGCTTAAAGCGTACGATACATCAGGTCTAGTACATAGCATGGCATACATGATGGAACCAATTGTAGAAGCATGTGTGTAGGTCCTGAAGATAGGGTCCCTATGCTAGAATGATTCTAGTCACGAAACAATCAACAAATCAGCTATAGAGAAGCTGATTGTTGAAGGAAATAGCAAACACAAGATGAAGAGCAACATAAACTACTTATCTTCACTCAAAGCTCTGTATCTCTTCATTAATGATACAATGTAATAGGCTAAGATAAAGGTTCAATCTTCAATAATCAACTCCAAATAATCGGCTTCATCACAAATATCTTCGACACAGTCAGACCAAGCTCATTATGATCATCACATAATCCAACAGTTTTCAATTCGTTTCTCGTTCATTGTGAAACCCTTCCATTTAGGACTAAGATGAGAATTCAAACCAAATTGACTAATGTTAAATCACATGATACCGATCATTTTAAACATCGATAAGCTCCCCCGTATGGCAACGCGATCTTCAACTATTCAGAAGACGATAAAATCCGTTCTATGAATACTCTATTCAGCTCCCGATCCGATATTGCCGAAAACACAAAAATTCCAAAGAGTTGTTTCCAACTTTTTGGACAACAGACATCATGTTCTTCGCATTACCTAAAAAAAAATTCATCCAAGAATTTTTTTGGAAATACTCTTTTTTTGGGTATTTGTGCAGTGTTTCAGAGAAAAGCTGAGAATCGACTCTAAGAGTCGACTACACCAAAGAGAGAATCGGCTTGAGAGACTCAACTGAACAAAAATGAGAATCGGCACCTCCCCTTGGAAATACAAGAAAAACTCACTCAGAGAGTCGACCCAAGATTGTCGACCCTCACTTAAGATAGTCTGCTGAGAGAGTCGGCTAGGCAAACTAAGTGACTATGAACTTAAGTTCAAGTGAGTCGTAAACTTGCGTTTACTAGAGAATCGGCAGCATAAACAAAGAGTCGGCCCGGACAATCGGCCATAACAAGCAACAGTCGGTTGATCAAATAGAGAGTCGACCGGATAATCAGCCAACACAAGCAACATTCGGCCAAAGCAAGAGAGTCGACTCTGGACAGTCGGCTCAAGAACAAACTCATCCCCTTTTTCTCAAAAAACTCACAAAATAAAACCCAAAACGCTTAGATCTAAACTAAAATGTAAACCAGATCAACCAAGCTTCTCAAAAGCATGTTTCTGAATGAATTTCAACACCAATTTCTAAACTTGATACAGATCTAATCAAGAAATGAAGAAATTCAGAACTTTTCAAAAACCATAAAAACCCCAAGTTTTACACTAAAATCAACAGCACAGAAGGCTCTTATACCAAATTGTAGGTCCTGAAGATAGTGCTAGAATGATTTTAGTTAGGAAACAATCAACAAATCAGCTGTAGAGAAGCTGATTGTAGAAGAAACTAGCAAACATAAGATGAAGAGAAACACAAACAAGAACATAAACCACTGATTCTATTAGATCCAAAATGAAATGATTGCAATTAGCACCTGGATTACAAGAACAATCAAACACAACCTCCTAACGGCTCTCTAAATGACAATAATAACAACGTGTGAATCAAGAGCTAATTAGCTAGGTTTTTGGGTTGCTATTGATAGAGAATATAATAAGAGTCGCTGTGAAGATTGCCGACTATCAACAGTCGGCCGACACCCGACTTAGCGACTCTTAACCAAAAACCTAGCTATTACAAAAGTTACACTCTAGCCCCTATAGATTATCAGGAATACAACGGTTTCTTAGGTTCCAACAATATGGAACACTTTCCATTTTCTTCTTGTCCTCGTCAGACTTAGGGCACTATTTATTATTCAGCATGGTTCCATGTGCCATAGACAAAGACCCTCTCTTAGAGTCTTGCATGAAAAAGCGTCGAATGACCTTATCAATGTATGTACTTTGACTTAAACCTATAAGCCGCTTTAATCTATCTCTATAGATCTTTATTCCAGAATATAAGCAGCTTCACCAAGATCTTTCATTGCGAAACATTTACCTAACCAAGACTTTACGTCTTTTAGCATAAGGATATAGTTTCCAATGAGCAGTATGTTATCTACATACAGAATCAGAAAAGTCACATTGCTCCCACTTGCCTTCTTGTAGACACACGGTTGATCTTCGTTCTTGACAAAACCAAACTCTTAGATTTTTTGGTCAAAGCAAGATTCCAGCTTCTAGATGGCTGTGTTAATCCATAAATGGATTTTTTTTAACTTGCATACCTTATTAGGATTCTTTGGATCTTCAAAACCTTCCAACTGAACCATATAGACATCTTCAGTAAGATGCCCATTTAGGAACGCGGTTTTGACATCCATTTGCCATATCTCTTAGTCATAATACGCGGCAATGGCCAGCAAAATCCTAATGGACTTAAGCATGGCCACTGGCGAGAAGGTTTCATAATAATCAATTCCTTGAGTATAAGTAAAACCTTTCGATTCAAGCCATTTCTTAGATTCAGAATCTAAGATTGCAGATTTGTAATTAGTGGGCTCAGCCTGATCTACTATCAAGATGTTTTCAATCTGGTGAATCCCGATATACCGGTCCGGTTCATGACGATCCCTAGCACTTCTACGAACAGCTTGTGTAACAGTTGAATCTTGAACATTTTTAGATTCAGTTTCAGTAGTCTCATGCTGAAGGGCAGGTTCCGTTTGTGGTTCTTGGATCTCATCCATATCCACACGGTTATCTCCAATCCCTCTCGCATGAAGTTCTTTCTCCAAGAAAGTAGCTCTGCATTTAATGAGAACTCGATTTTCGGCAGGATTGTAAAAGTAGTAACCAATTGTTTTACGGTATCCGACGAAAACAATTTTATGACCATGGGGATTTAGCTTATCCGTAGATTTACTTGTAACATATGCGTTACATCCCCAAACCCTAAGGTAGGACACTTTGGGTTTTTCCCCATGCCATATCTCGTAAGGCATCTTGTCCACCTTCTTTGTAGGAGTTAGATTTACGATTCTTGTGGCAGTCTCGAGAGCAAAACTCTAGTAGGAGTGTGGAAGCTTTGTACGACACATCATAGATCGAACCATATCTAATAGAGTTCGATTTCTTCTTTCGGACACACCGTTAAGCTGAGGTGTTCCTGGTGGAGTAAGCTGAGAAATGATCCCACATTTCCTTAGATGTTCGTCAAACTCTTGAATAAGATATTCACCACCCCGGTCAGATCGAAGCATCTTAATCGTCTTTCCATGCTGATTTTGTACTTCGTTCTGGTATTGTTTGAACATTTCAAACGTTTTATGTTTATGCTTCATAAGATAAACATATCCATATCTACTGAAGTCATCAGTAAATGTTACGAAGTATCTCTCTCCATTTCTAGACATTGTTCTGAATGGACCACATACATCAGTATGTACAAGTCCTAACAGATTCTAGACATTGGTTAGATTTCCACTTAAATATGATTCGCAATCATCAAATGACTCTTGACCAGTAGAATTCAGAATTCCGTCGGTCTGGAGTTTCTTCATGTGATTCTTGTTTATGTGTCCTACTCTACAATGACATAGATACGTATCATTGAAATCATATTTCATACGTTTGGAGGAGATATTGAATAGAACGTTATTATCATAGACTTCTATCTCATAGATTCCATTGTGAGGTTTTGTAGAAAAATAAAACAAACCATTTAAATATGCAGAAATGAAATCATTATGAAAAGCATAATTAAATCCTTGTTCTCACAAACCGGATACTAAAACAATATTCCTAGTCAAATTAGGAATGAAACAAACATTGTTCAAAACATGTTTTAAACCAGAAGGAAGTAAAAGAGTGTATTCTCCTATAGCCTTCACAGTAACCTTTTGTCCATATCCCACATGGAGCTCCAGGTCGCCTTGCTTCAGCCTCCTAAACTTCTTTAGTCCCTACAAATAATTACAAATGTGATAACCACATCGAGTGTCAAACATCCCAGATTTCGGTAGACAAAGTGAAGATCTCAATAACGAACATACCTGACGACTGTCCTCCAGCAGACTTTTTCTGCTTTAACTCGGCTAAATACTTTGGGCAGTTCCTCCTCCAGTGTCTGACTTCATCACAATAAAAACACCTGACATCCTTTAAAGGATTCTTGGCAACATCTTTGCCTTGCCCTTGAATCTTTTCTTTCCTTTTCCCTTGTCTTCATATTTCTTAACTCGACCTTCTTTGATCATAAGCACTGGACCAGACTTAGCAGGAGTCGGTATGTTCATGTCGGCAGTCTTAATCATCATGTGCAACTTCAGGATGGTCTTGTCCCAAGCATTCATATTGTAATTCAAAGTGAACTGGTCATATGATTTTGGCAGTGAGTTGAGGATAATATACGTGGTCAATTCATTGCTTAAAGGGGATTTAAGACGTGCTAGATGATCAATGTATCCCTTCATTTTCAAGACAGGGGTACTGACGGAAGAACCTTCTTGCATACGACATCTTATTAGTGATCTTATCTCCTCAAAGCGTTCACAACGGGCCTGCTGTTGAAACATTTCTTGTGGTTGCCTAATCATGTCGTATGCTGGCATCATAGACGCTAGCATGAAGCAAGAGACCTTGATAGAGTCATCAACATGCTTATCCCAGGTCTTACGGGCTTGGCCTGTAGCAGAGGCTGGTTCTTCTGGGATTGGTTCCTCGAAAACATACAATTTGTTCTCAGCCCTGATGACTATCTTCAAGTTCCGGTACCAATCCATGAAGTTGGAGTTGTCAAGCTTATCCTTGTCAAGGATAGATTTTAGGGAGAACGAGGAATTTGTATTAGATTCGTTAGACATCTACAAAATTCAAAATAAAGGTTTTAGTATTTTCATGCATAATTTCTTAATTAAAATTTTATGACCCATTTGCAAAATTATATAATTAGGAATGAGATCCCGGTTCCCCTGACTCACTGAATGGCTGAGCACTCTTCACTGGCATAGCTAGATAGGTAGCTAACGATTACCAATTGTATCGACTATAAAATTCTTGGTTTGAGGGGCATGGCGAGTAATGTCAAGCTTTGGATATGTTTTCCTCAACTGCGCCCACTTAAACGGCTTAAGCCATATAGGTCCTTCAATTATAACTGTAGACCCAGCCCAAGTAACTCAGGAATCGCGGTTCTACCTTCAACCACAACCGTAGGGCAAGATACAGGGTAATTCACTAACACCAATGGTTCGGATTGATTAGTTGAAGTGTTATAATTTAGGGTGGCACAAAATATCAATTTTATATTTTGGGATTTCTTTAATGTTTTTAATTATTACCATTTCGGGTCAAAAACATTTTGATCGACGAGTAACATGATACAAGTCGCGCAACTTTAGTAAACCGATTTTACTTGTTTTTGTTCGTTAAACAACTTTCAACACTCGACACAATCCAATTTCAAATACCTTATTTAATCTAAATTGGTCATTCATCGCGAACTGATTTTAAACTAATCAAATCTTTTAATTAATTTAAAAATTTTTTAAATAAAACTTTTAAATTTAAAACTTGTTTTTACTTTTAAATAAAACACCTTTTTATTTAATTACCTTTCCGAGAAAAATAAACAATTTAATTATCTCGTCGTTTTTAAATTGTGTCAAAAATTTTATAAAAACTTTGCGGTTTAGTTATTATCCTAAATAGTTTTATCACAACCTCAAAAATAAAAACAAAACATGGAAATGAGCAACTAGGAATAATTGTCCAGCTTCGTTCGAGCCAGCAAACGAATAACCGGACTAGTATAAGGGATAACAAAATTAACAAATCTGCTATCTCCCACTTTTCCAAGATCTTCATCTTTAGTCCTGTCATTGTCCGCCTTGGTCTTCTAGTCTTAGGCTCTTTAATATTACAATATTTATATACAGATAAACTAAAAATACTAAAAATAAATAAATAAAAATAATCCTAACTATTACATCAGGGTTCCAAATAAACCATAAAAATACAATGAGAAACAACCAATCAACAAAGAATACAACCACAGGTTACCAGTGCTCGATTCATTCAACACAATTACAACAAACGAAAAAGGCTTGATATTTTGTCAAACAATAGTTTTGACAAACAAAAAAATAGATCGATAAAAAAATATGTCTAAACGCGCGTTAATGTGGGTCTGATACCACTGTTGGGAATCAAGGTAGCAGTTTTAACTTTTAAAACAATAATTATTTAAACCGTTTAAATAATTAAATCAGATATATTTAAGAGGAAGCGATTTAATGGTGCAACAAACGGATCAGATCAGGATTCCTTTTAGTGATCCGATTACACGCGTATAAAAAATATAATATAAACCAATCATAGGGTGTTCTAGGATTATACCTTTGACGATAACCAGATCAGAACACCTTAGTACAACAAACGTCACACTAGATGACATGAACATGAAACTTGCAACAAAACGTCACACGATTGCGCAAGGGGGAGAAGTCGATCACGACGGCGGCGGTGCGACTGTGGCGGTGGTGGACCGGCTGGGCTGCGACGACGGCGGCGGCCCTTGGTGGCGTCGGCCGGAATTGGGAGAGAGGGTAAGGGAGGGTTTCGAAAACCCTTGAGGTGGCTAAGAGTCTCAATTAGGTTTTAGGGTTTAAGTTAAGGTTATATTTATAAACCTTTAACTTACAAACTGGCCCCTGAGATATTAACAGTTAATATCCAATTAATAATTAACTTTTTAAATATTAACCCTGTATTTTACTAATCATTAATAATCAGTAAAATGTATTCTTTAAATGTTTAACAGATTAAACATTTTTCCCCGTAAATAATTAATTAATCAGATAATTAATTATCTCAATCTCCGATAAATATTTCTCTAAATATTTATTCACCTTTTATTATATCCGTCTTTCGTGAATTATAATATTTAAAAATTAAAAACTATTACTTGCTCGTTGCCTAAGGTGTAACTCTTTGGATCATACCTTGTTAGTAACGTTGACTTAATTTATGATCGGACATCATATATCCAACAATCTCCCACTTGGACGATTCATCAATTAATCGGTTCAACGTAGATAGTGGTGGACGCCTAGCTGCATCTCACTGCTCCTAGCAAGGTATGACGTATTTACAATCATCAAAGTATTTGCTTGCGTACAAGTAACTTTTACTTTACCAAGTCTAACAGTCCTAGTAAGTACATGCGTCCTTTCTGTTTAGGGCATCCGTTGAACATGAGACATGGATACAATTCAATTCTCATATAATGTTCAACTATTCTTGTTCTCATTCTCCAATTCAAACTGGTCTAAACAAACTACTCTTTTGTTTGAGCATGGCCATGCGTTTCACACCATCTTGAATCAACGAGGGCGCCAGAATGTCCAACTCCTAATTAAAGAAGAACAGAATTCCTTTGGCCACGTACAACTCCCACTAAACTTCATACTACTCCTGACCATACCCTTATTACTGCCTGTTAAGGTACATCGTTAGATAAGATCAAAGAACAACCTTTAGTCAGAGTTAGTTCTAGTAAGTGTCTCGGGTCGATGATCGACATATCTTACTTTATTCAAAACATCTCAAGATGTTGATCCATGAAGATAGATTTGAAACGAGTTTCGTCTAATAATTATTCTCTAATAATTATTTACGAACATGGTTTCCAACTTCCTGGTCTTTCATTCATAGTGAACCAACCATCCGATTCACAGCAGTGTTATGTTCGGAATGATTCCCATGAATCTGGTCGACTATGGACTTTTAGAATAATATATTTAAAGATTTCTAAAACGCATAAACTATCGAAAACAGTAACATCTATTTATAATGCATTTAACCATTAAATCAAATATAAAAATTAATGTAACTGTATTGTTCGAAAACACCAAATACTAAATACAGATCAAACCCACTATCTAGCAAATCAAAGGCCTATCTTGTCAGCATGCTCCTCATGTTTAGAATGTGGCATAGGCTTAGTGAACGGGTCGGCTAGATTCTGATCCATGTGAACTTTGTTTGACACGATGTCTCCCTGTTTTAATATATCCCGGATATAATGAAATCTTCTGAGTATGTGCTTCGTGCTGTGGTGTGACCTTGGTTCCTTAGCTTGAGCAATGGCACTAGTATTATCACACAGTATCTCAATCGGCTTCTGAATGCTAGGCATTACTCCGAGATCAGCAATGAACTTCTTCATCCAAACAGCCTCCTTTGCAGCTTCCGAAATGTATTCTGACTCAGTGGTGGATTGCGCAACAACACGTTGCTTAATACTCTTCCAATTGATCGCACCACCATTTAGAACAAATACAAATCTCTTTGGAGATCGAGAATCATCTCGATTAGTCTGGAAGCTATCATCACTGTAACATTTAACAGCTAGTTTTTCTTCCAGTACTCCATATATCAAGAACATGTCCTTAGATCTTCTCAAGTACTTTAGGATGTTCTTCACAACTATCCAGTGACTCTCACCAGGATTCTGTTGATATCTGCTTGTCATGCTTAAAGCGTACGATACGTCAGGTCTAGATAGCATGGCATACATGATTGAACCAATTGAAGAAGCATATGGAACATTTTCTATTTTCTTCTTGTCCTTGTCAGACTGAGGGCACTATTTATTATTCAGTATGGTTCCATGTGCCATAGGCAAAGACCCTCTCTTAGAGTCTTGCATGAAAAAGAGTCAAATGACCTTATCAATGTATGTACTTTGACTTAAACATATAATCCGCTTTGATCTATCTCTATAGATCTTTATTCCTAGAATATAAGCAGCTTCACCAAGATCTTTCATTGCAAAATATTTACCTAACCAAGACTTTACGTCTTTTAGCATAAGGATAAAGTTTCCATTTAGCAATATGTCATGTACATACATAATCAGAAAAGTCACATTGCTCCCACTTGCCTTCTTGTAGACACACGGTTCATCTTCGTTCTTGAGAAAACCAAAATCTTTGATTTTCTGGTCAAAGCGAAGATTCCAGCTTCTGGATGCCTGTTTTAATCCATAAATGGATTTGTTTAACTTGCATACCTTATTAGGATTCTTTGGATCTTCAAAACCTTCCGGTTGAACCATATAGACATCTTCAGTAAGATGCCCATTTAGGATTGAGGTTTTGACATCTATTTGCCATATCTCTTACTCATAATACGTGACAATGGCAATCAAAATCCTAATGGAATTAAGCATGGCCAATGGCGAGAAGGTTTCATCATAATCAATTCCTTGAGTATAAGTAAAACCTTTCGCTTCCAGCCGAAGGTTTACACATTCCCATCAATGTCGATTTTCTTCTTGAAAATCCATTTGCTTCCTACGGTCCGACTATCGGGAGGAAGGTCAACCAAGTCTCATACATGGTTGTCGTACAAGGATTAAATTTATGCATCCATGGCTTCAAGCCATTTCTTAGATTCATAATCTAAGATTGCAGATTTGTAACTAGTGGGCTCAGCCTGATCTATTATCAGGATGTCGTCAATCTGGTGAATCCCGATATACTGGTCGGTTTCATGACGATCCCTAGCACTTCTGTGAACAGCTTGTGTCACAGTTGAATCTTGAACATTTCTAGATTCAGTTTCACCAGTCTCATGTTGAACAACAGGTTCAGTTTGTGGTTCTTGGATCTTATCCATATCCACACGGTTATCTCCAATCCCTCTCGTATGAAGTTCTTTATCCAAGAAAGTAGCTCTGCGTTTAATGAAAACTCGATTTTCGGCAGGATTGTAGAAGTAGTAACCGATTGTTTTAGGGTATCCGACGAAAACAACTTTATCTCCATGGGGATTTAGCTTATCCATAGATTCACTTGTAACATATGCGTTACATCCCCAAACTCTAGGGTATGACACTTTGGGTTTTCCCCATGCCATATCTCATAAGGCGTCTTGTCCACCTTCTTTTTAGAATTTAGATTTATGATTCTAGTGGCAGTCTCGAGAGCAAAACTCCGAAAGGAGTGTGGGAGCTTTGTACGACACATCATAGATCAAACCATATCTAATAGAGTTCGATTTCTCCTTTCGGGCACATTGTTAAGCCGAGGTGTTCCTGGTGGAGTAAGCTGAGAAATGATCCCACCTTTCTTTAGATTTTTGTCAAACTCTTGACTAAGATATTCACCACCTCGATCAGATCGAAGCATCTTAATCGTCTTACCAAGCTTATTTTGTACTTCGTTCTCGTACTGTTTGAACATTTCAAACGTTTCATGTTTATGCTTCATAAGATAAACATATCCATATCTACTGAAATCATCAGTAAATGTTACGAAATATCTCTCTCCACTTCTAGATATTTTTTAAATGGACCACATACATCAGTATGTACAAGTCCTAACAGATCCTCAGCCCTTTGATCGATACCGGAAAAAGGAGCATTGGTTAGCTTTCCACTTAAACATGGTTCGCAATCATCAAATGACTCTTGACCGGTAGAATTCAGAATTTCGGCTGTCTGGAGTTTCGTCATGCGATTCTTCTTTATGTGTCATAGTCTACAATGCCATAGATACGTATCATTTAAATCATATTTCGTACGTTTGGAGGAGATATTGAATCGAACGTTATTATCATGGACTTCTATCTCATAGATTCCATTGTGAGGCTTTGTAGAAAAATAAAACAAACCATTTAAATATGAAGAAATGAAATCATTGTCAAAAGCATAATTAAATCCTTGTTCCCGCAATGCGGATATTAAAACAATATTCCTAGTCAACTTAGGAATGAAAAAACATTGTTCAAAACAAGTTCTAAACCAGAAGGAAGTAAAAGAGTGTATTCTCCTACAGCCTTCACAACAACCTTTTGTCATTTCCCACATGGAGCTCCAGGTCGCCTTGCTTCAGCCTCCTAACCTTCTTAATTCCTGCAAATCATTACAAATGTGATAACCACATCCAGTGTCAAAAACCCAAGATTTGCTAGACAGAGAGAAGATCTCAATAACGAACATACCTGTAGAGCCTGCTTTGGATGCTTTGGTCTTCTTATCAATGTATGAAGGACAGGTATTCTTCCAGCGTCCTATTTCTCCACAGTAATGACCGGTGTCATTACTCTTGAAAACAGCTCTCTTCTTGCCACTTTTTCTAGGTTTAGTGATTAGAGTGTCCATTTGTCCCAAATTCATTTCAAAAGCCATTAGCGACCCTCGCAAATCAGACAAGGTTTCTCCTACTACATACTTTTTGTTGTAATCAACGAACTCTTCGTATTCAACCGACAAACACATCAGTATGAAATCTATTGCCATATCCTGGTTGATAGTTGAACCAAGATCTTTTAGGCTATCAATGAGTTTCACCATTTTAGAGAAATATGAGCTCATTCATGTTCCTCTCTACGTGCTGCTTGATAAAGACTTAAGCACATTAAGATGCTCGCTGCGGTTTTTATGAAACCTTTTCTTCAACTTCCAAGCCATATCATATGCAGAGTAATATTCCAGCTCACGACAGAATTCATCACACATCATAGATAACATCAAAAATGATGCTTCATTAGAATCTTCTATGTGTCGTCTCCAAAGCATTTTGGAGCCGTCATTAGGAGGAACAGGGGGGAATTGAAATTTCCAGAATATAGGATCTCTTTTCTTCCTTGAGAATACTGCTCAAGGTACGGTACCACTCAGAGAAGTTTCCTCCTTTGAGCATGTTCCGATAAAGCATATACCTTATAGCAAAAACGGAGTCGGAATTGATTTCGAAAGACATCTACAAAATTCAAAATAAATGTTTTAGTATTTTCATTCATAATTTCCTAATTAAAATTTTATGACCCAATTACAAAATAATATAATTAGGAATGAGATCACGGTTCCCCATGACTCAGTGAATAGCTGAGCACTCTTCACTGGCATAGCTAGACAGGTAGGTAACGATTACCAATTGTATCGACTATACAATTCTCGGTTTGAGGGGCATGACCAGTAATGTCAAGCCTAGGATACGCTTCCCTCAACTGCGCCCACTTAAACGACTTAAGCGATATAGATCCTTCAATCATAACTGTAGACCCAACCGAAGTAACTCAGGAATCGCGGTTCTACCTTCAACCAAAACCATAGGGCCAAATACAGGGTAATTCACTAACACCGGTGGTTTAGATAGATTAGTTGAAGTGTTATAATTTAGGGTTGCGCAAAATATCAATTTTATATTTTGGGATTTCTTTAATGTTTTTAAATATTACCGTTTCAAGTCAAAAACATTTTGGTCGACGACTAGCATGATACAAGTCGCGCAATTTTAGTAAACCGATTTTATTAGTTTTAGTTCGTGAAACAACTTTCAACACTCGACACGATCCAATTTCAAATACCTTATTTAATCTAAATTGGTCATTCGTCGCGAACCGATTTTAAACTAATCAACTCTTTTGATTAATTTAATTTTTTTTAAATAAAACTATTTAAATTAAAACTTGTTTTTACTTTTAAATAAAACACCTTTTTATTTAATTACCTTTCTGAGAAAAATAAACAATTTAATTATCTCGTCGTTTTTAAATTGTGTCAAAAGTTTTATAAAAACTTTGAGGTTTAATTATTAACCTAAATAATTTTATCACAACCACAAAAATAAAAATAAAACATGGAACCGAGCAACTAGGAATAATTGTCCGGTTTCGTTCTAGCCATCAAATGAATAACCGGACTGGTCTAAGGGATAACAAAATTAACAAATCTGTTATCTTCCACTTAGTCCAAGATCTTCATCTTTAGTCCTGTCACTATCCGTCTTGGTCTTCTAGTCTTCGTCTCTTTAGGATTATAATATTTATGTACAAATACACTAATAATAAATAAATAAAAATAAACCTAACTATTACATCGGGGTTCCAAATAACCCATAAAAATACGAAGAGAAACAACCAATCAACAAACAATACAACCACATGTCACAGTGCTCTATTCATTCAACACAATCACAACAAATAAAAAAGGCTCGATCTTTAGTCAAACAGTAGTTTTGTCAAATAAAACAATAGATCGATAAAAAAAATATGTCTAAACGCACATAAAGGTGGCTCTGATACCACTGTTGGAAATCATGGTATCAGTTTTACTTGCTCGTTGCCTAAGCAAATATGATTCATGTTTTCTCAAATGTATCAAGTAATGTTGTTCCCAAATGTATCAAACGATGATATTTCATGTTTTCAAACGGGTTATGCAAGTATGTTTCTCCCCTGATATTTCTAAAACATTTAAAAGTAAAAAGGGGGCAGTGAACTCACCTGGTAATATGTTGGGAACGATGATGTTTTCCTGATAGTTATGGAAACAAATGCCCACATAATATGGTAGTCACGGGTTTATGTCCTACTCGAATACTACGATACGTGTAGGTACTTAAAGAGCTTCATGGACTAACCCTAATATTATAAAGTAATTCTAAACTCGTATTGAGTTATCATGCGTGTAGTTGAGCTTGACTGATTCGTTAAAGTGTAATGACTATGTGATAGCCTACCTTGAGTTGTAGTTATACCTTAGGGAGTATTGGTTTATCCTTGTGTATTTGATACACATAATGGAAATACTTGTACCCAATTATTTATGCCAAATTATAATCATAGTTTAATTAGTCTTAGGAGAATATATAATATACATGTCACGACTGTAAACATGCTTGTATAAAATTAGGTATTGCAAGTTGATATGTCCTAAATTATACATGTTTTGCATGCATAATAATCCTCATATTATGGTATTAATCATACAAAAGCCTTGCAATTGAAACTTAAAACGTTAATATTTCACAATTGCAGGTTATTCGGTGCTCCAAGATAAACAAAGCAAAAACCAGCTTAAAACATGAAGAAATCAAGCTTTTGGAGGACCAAACCCGAGCATTGACCCCCCAAGAAGTCAAACCAGGTCAACAGAAGTCAAACCGGCAGCTAAAGACGAAACTGGGAAGCAAGGAGGCAATGCACGGCCGTGCATCACATTACACGGCCGTGCAATGGCCAACTTACTCCCCAAGGCCCTAGTACACTGTCACTTGTACCCTGTTTGATTCCCGAGGTGTTTGCACGCGGGTAATCCAATGCATGACCGTGCATTGCTCATTTTGAGGCCTATAAATAAAGTGGTTTAGTTCTTCATTCTACATACCTCATATAACCCTTACACACCCCAAGAACACACCAGAGAAAGCTTATTTCGTAGTTAGAGTAGAGAGTAGTGAGCAGAGGGGCTCTTCCTCCTTGTTCCGCAATAGGGGAGCCTACGAAACTCAGCGTTATGCTAGTTAGTATGGGCATTCGTGCCTAGACTCTTTGTATTGCTAGGGTGAAGATGAAGTTTGGTGCATGTTAATGTTTAACGTATTAATCCATGTGATGTGTTTATGTCTTTAACTATTCGTCCTTAAAACCACCATTTTGGTGGGCTTTTATTATTGTCTAAATCCGTCTTTATATTCGTGAGTGTTCTTGATTTTGAAAGTGTAAAACCTTTTTAATCAAACTTCTCTTAAAGCTTGTACGTCTTTATAGAAGTAGAGATTGATAAGCCAAGGCTTGGTTAATACTATTAAGATCGTACGTCTTTATACGAACTTATTATGAGACCAAGAATTGGTGAACTCATGTTGGGAACAGTACGTCTTTATACTTGGTCACATTGTTACAAAGCCTCCCGGTGAGTAAAATATAATACCGTATTTAACTCTAATATAAAGCATTTTACGTTCGATGTCTTAAAACAACCCGGAGATGACCATTTGATGGGTTTAGGTAATTGTTGTCCTTAACGGGAGGCACTACCACTTGTTAAAGATTTTTAATTTGCAAATCAAATGTCGTGAGGATGAGACTCTAGCGGTGACCCGGGTCACACATTTGTAGTAGTCATATCACTGGATTAGTCAACTTAGCATTACCACGTACCAAGCAGATTCGAAACCCAAAGCAATACTATTCGTAACATGATCATTTCCGACATATTTACTTTCCTGTCATTTACTATTCTGTTCGTTACATTTCTGTTACACACTTCATGCACGTTTTTACTTTTCTGCTATTTAATTTACCGCTATTTACTTTTCTATCATGTACTTTCCTGTTCCACAAGCACACAAAACTCACTCACTAATTAAACCGGCTAAACGTTAACAAAAGTTGAGTATTAGAATTCAACCGTGTCCATTGGTTCGATACTTGGTTCTTACCTAAACTATATTACGCTGCGAAAGGTACACTTGCCTATTGTGTGTGTTTTTAAGTTAAAATCATTATTATTTTATAAATTTAAAACCTGATCTCGTAAAACCATCCTAAAAATATATTTGTTATATTTTTATATACTAAAAACGACACATCACAAGTTTATACATAGATACGTTATACCCTAAACAATGGTATTAAATGTATTCGAACAGATATGAATGTATATATATATATATCTATGTATCTTTTCAAAAACTAACAAAGTATTTGCTTTTTTAAATACCATTACATACCCAACTATACATTCATATATGAATACGATTATATGTATATGTAATATAATATTTGTTCAAGTTTATAGAGATTTAAGTCTTGGTATTTATTCAAAACATAATCGTTTAGGTTTCCAATTGTTTTGTGACAATCTGGACTTTTCCAGTTAGCCAGTCCAGTTAAATCCTAATTAACCAAATCTCAAACCCCAAGGACTAATCCTATCTATTCAAACTTGTATATAGAAAATTGGAGGGACTAAACTTGTATTTTATCTATAGTTGTTTTCTTGTGGACTTTTGAGGTCAAACTAACAAGTTCTAAACCCAATTCAAACCCTAGGGACTAATTTTGATAAACTCTGAAACACCAATTAATATAAAACTACAGGGACTGAAGCTGTCAAGTTCCAAAACCCAATCAGTTGACCTCTCAAAGTAAAAATCAATGAATCCTGCTTATGTTGACTTTTCTGAGTCAAACCCGCAACCACATTGATCCAATTCGCAAGCCTAACCGATTTCTGTTGATATAGTAACTGAAATTACATGAATTATGACTTTAACGGTCATAACTACTGAATTAATCGTCATCATTGTCAAATTAAACCCAATTATGGGCATTAGACCCATAACCGTCGACGCCTTCATCGACCACTACCAATTTAGCTTGAATTTGTCTGTTATTCCATCAATTGAACGCCTACACACATTAGACGAACCTCTCTAGAGCTTCTGCACACGCCAAGTCCACCGGAGACGCAACAGGAGGCGCCGGAGCCCAACCCACTGTACCGCGTCTGTGTTTTAGTTGGGAACCACCAAGTAGAACTCAATTCTGGTAACCAAACCCCTTTTCAGATTCATTTTCACTTGTAGAACAAAAGCCCTATATCAATTGGGGCTTACATTATTGGAATTAACATGAACCATATTCTATGTGAAACCGGTTTGATTGATATCTACCGTAGACCTTGTCTAAATCAAATTAAATTGTATGATCAGGTTCGCAATCCTACATCCTTTAAAAGCCCTATGAATTCAATCAATGCTATTATCAGGATCATTCAAATCAAGCCCACATTCTAAACCTAGGGTTTTGGTGTTTTCAAAAAGAAATTAAAGACTATAAACTAGACGTTTTTGCAATTAAATTTGTCAACAGATTCGTTTAGTACCGATTAACAAAACCCCCATGATCTCTTGTTGAATCGCAATCGATTTCGAGGGAAGTGGGACTGGTTCTTGTTCGGCTCGATAGGGGGGGGGGGGATGAACACGGGACTGCTGTTTGATAAAATCATTTCAAACCCATATTTGTTGTGATTCCCTAGCGGGCACGTTTGGTTAAGTCGGATTGCTTATACGTAGGAGACCCGGGTTCGAAACCGGTCTCCTGCAATTATTTTTTGGGGACTTTTTAATGAATATTTTTTTATAAAAACTAATTCCTATATTATTATAATAATATATTAAAGTGTTTTGAACCCGTAAAACATCCGTAGGCTCGGGTTTGATTTTATAACCTATTTTCATATTATACTCCCCACCTTTTAAAATAATATATATTTATATTGTTTTCAAACTACGACTCCAAATAAATAATACATTTATATTATTTTTAACCACTCCAATTAAAAATAATATACATTTATATATTATTTTCACCACGTTTATAAACTCTATGAAACGTTTCAAACTTATAAATAATATAATTATTTATATTATTTACCCTCGGTTTTATTCTAGATTAAAAATAATATATTTATTATTTTTCTACACAAATGATTATTTTGTTAATCATACGAACTTAAAAATAATATATATATATATATATATATATATTGTAGGTCCCCAAGGCGCATCTACGGATCGATCTCGTGATAAGACGTGACTTTTACTCGGAGTGCGGAATCCAACGAGTTAACGTTTATATGCATAAAAGACAAAGCAAACAATCAAGTAAATAAACTTCTCAATTTGTATTCCAATCACAATGATGTTTTACAGACTCAATCTGATCTCTCTGGTTCACTTTCTATCTATATGTGCCTGACTCTGTAAAACATACATATATATAACCAACTGACCTGATATAAGCGAACTTATTAAGTTCGCCTCTAAAAACTTAAGCGAACTTAACAAGTTCGCCTCAGCTTGACCTAAGCGAACTTATTAAGTTCGCCTCTGATAGACCAGGCGAACTTAACAAGTTCGCCTCTAGGCTCAGTTGTGAAACACTTAGACATTTAACATTTACATAACAAAAACATAAAGACATAAAGTCTAACTATTACAAGCTTTTATCATAACAATCTATGTCCTAACAGACTCCCCCTTGACAATAGCTTTATCTTCAGTCTTTATCTTGAGCTCTTCCAGTTATCCGGTAGTCTGCTGCCAGCATGCACACCATATCTTCTGCATATCTTCAAAACTCTTTTGTACTGTAGACCTTGTTCTCTCCAAACATCAGTGTACATTATCTCATTCTTTCGCAGTGTCCTCTGATCTTTATTTGAAAAATTAATAAGATTCATTGCGTCATAGAAACACATAATGACCTTATTCTCTTTATCTTCAATCCTTGCTTCCCCAGTATTAACATCAACATACCACCATTTCATATTCCCAAGAAAGTCTTGAGGAATCTTCTTTAATGGTATCTTGTGAATAGCACGCACTGGTTTATACTTGTATCTCCAGGTCACTTTCCCAGTCTTTGGATCTGTATTCTTCACTCTCTTTCCCTTTTGTGGTTTCAGCCTATCATACTTTCCTGAACTACCTTCTTTCTTGATCAAGTTTTCTATCACATCAGCCAAACCATTCTTCGATCTATTAATGAGTGGCTTTGAAGCTAGACCATTTATTTCACACCTCGGCAAGGTATTGAAATATTTGATCCTCGGCTTTAAGTATTGAACACCGTCAGATCGTTTGATTGCAAATAATTTTGATTCACCATCATAGAACCAACTTATGATCCTTCCTACACACTGCTCTTTATTCACATATTTCTCTTTCTGAGAAGGTTGTGCTGGAGACTTGGGTAGCACCTTCATCCAACTGTTTACAACTTCTCTCCACTGTTCTCGTGTCATCCATGTATCTCTGTACATCACAGGTTCTTCATTAACCATCGGAGACTCAGTGTGAGTAGTTTCAGTTTTAGCATCTTTATTGAATTGATTATCTTCATCATCAATATCCTTCTTTGAATCAGCTGTATCATCAGGCAGTGTGACGTCTTCAACAGAGTCCATAGAATCTGTTACTCCTTCATAAGTGATTTCAGGAATAACATCATCCTGGATGAAGTTATACGGCACTTTAAGACCATCACAGCCTTCATAGGTGACACTGTCTTTATCTTTCTCTATCTCAATCTCTACTATTTCTCCTTCTTCAATCTCATTATCCGACATATCATCTTCCATGTCATTGAATAAATCATCAATGTCATCAAGACAAGCAATCTTTTCAGCTTGCTCTTCTTCTGAATCTTGAAAGAACTCCAATAACAAAATTTCTTCTTCATTAGTACCAGAAGTATCTTTTTCTTTGTTTCCTTCAAGTGATTGTGATGTCGACTCCCCCTGAACCCTAGATATAGGATTAGCTTCAGTGTATTGACGATCACCCTCAATATTTCCAGCAGGATCATTGTCTTCATCATCACATCTTTGAATAGACTCTGTGTGACAAGTATCAGGTATCCTCAACTCCCCCTGAGCGTCAAGACGCTGAACGAGTTTGGAAACTAAAGCTTGCATGTCAGCAATCTGTTGAGCTTGAGTCTGAATCACCAGCTGCCGTTGTGAATCAGTAGACACAAGAGTGTTTACCTGGGTTTGTAGAGAAAGCACTTGAGATTCAAGGAAAGTAATCCTTTCAGAATCAGAAGGCTTTGACGGACCAGCTGTTGATTGTGGAATAGAAGGACTTGAAGTAGTAGGAATGACTGGAGGAACAGGAGAAATCACTGGAGATGGATCCTTAGATCTTGGAGGAGTAAATATCAAAGAAGCAACAAAATTAGCATCCTCGACTCCCTGAGAAGATTGTGCAGCAGCTATCGAAGCAGACATCAACTTTTGACGCGTAGGATCTGGATTAAAGTCACTATCAGTGTCAGTACTTTCATCGACCAAAGATCTTTTGCCAAGTACTGATCCGGAAGGAGGATCCCGAACAGACTTTCTTCTTGGTCGTCTGGCTTGAGATTTAATGCGTTTGTCAGCATTAGCCAGTGGAATTGTAGCCAACCGTTCATAATGACCTGAGGAAAAATCCCTAGAGTCATCAGAATCAGTGATTTCATTCACCGATAATGTTGTATCACTTGAGCTGGAACTAGAATCATCATCGGTCACCACATTCCCTTCAGCTTCTGGAATTGGCGAGTTCACAGCATCATCAACGAAATCATCCATGTTCATTCCTAGATCTTGATTAGGATCATGAATGACCTCTTCGTGAACTGGTTCCTGAATAGGTATTTCAACTTCAGCTTGTGGAACAGGAACATGTTCAGGAATAGGAATTTGAGGTTGTACGGGAACTTGTACTTGAGGAACTGGTATCTGTTGTTGTTGAACTTGTTGTTGTGCGGGTTGTTGTGGTTGTTGCTGTTGTTGTTGTTGTTGTTGTTGTGGTTGTTGCTGTTGTTGTTGTTGAACATTGACTCCTTGAGCTTGAGCAAGTTCATCAGGATGAAATCTGTTGTCATTCAATGGTGCAACATAATCAGGATTGATTAAGTGCCCAAACAAAGGAGTATTGACTAGAATCAATGCAGCATTCTGCTGTTGCACCTTCGTACAGTCGGTAAAGATACGTTTTGACATCGGAGTCAACGTTAATCTTATTGGATGTTGTGGAAGATTAGGAATAAGGTGATTGAGAATCATTTGAATAAAACGAGGATACATCAAGAAACCTTGACCTTCATAAATTGCAATCTCGGTATTATTAACAGTGGCACGAAGAACATGAGGTTCAATGTCCGTATCTAGATGCACAGTATCCCAAAATTGCTGTATGTACACAAGGCTTATGTAAGGATCAGCAGATAAAGCAACATGAAGACGTGATCTGTTCAAAAATCCTATGATGCCTTGAAAATTCACAGCCTCGGACATGTTGGGATCTAAAAATGCCACTTGATTATGTTTATATTCGACACGTCGAGCCATCTGAAACATTTGGACAACAAACATATTAGAAAAAAATAACAAATACAAACAAAACAAAAAAAAAAAATTTAAATTTCAAACAAAAAAAAATTTCACAAGTCCAAATCCTCACTAACCCCCTAAGCGAACTTAATAAGTTCGCTTAGTAGTGCAAGAGGCGAACCTGACAAGTTCGCTTGGAACAAGTTCGCTTGGAACAAGTTCGCCTGAAATGTGACATTTCAAATTCGAACACAGACTTTCAAAAATCAGTGAATCGAGATAATATCATGGAATAAGCATTGAATATCAGTCGAATATCAAATTATAACCAAATAGTATGATCAATTTTACATGTTCGGTCAAAATTAGGTAAAAAAGTTTCCGTTGAAACTGTCGACATAAAAACCGAGAAGAAAATCGTCAAATACACACAATCTACTGGATGAAATTCAACGAAAGTACCTTGGTTGAATTCGAAATTCAATTTGGATTAAGATACAACTAGTAAACAACTCCAACAACAACGTTTAAAAATTTTGAAAATTTTCAGTCAAGTTCGCCTAAACTGGAGGAAAACGATGAACTGACAAGTTCGCCTGATCTAGATCCTTAAACCCATTAAGTTCTCTTAATTATGCGAACTTGGCGAACAAGATAAGTTTGCCTCACCCCTAAGTTCGCTTCACCCCGGATAATAAGATTAAGTTCGCTTCACTGTTTTAAGCGAACTTATTAAGTTCGCTTCACTGTACACATGCGAACTTAATTACTTTTCAACCTTTTTTCCTTGAACAAAAATTTTATCAACTTCAACCTGTCAAATCTTGAACTTCCATCAGCAACACATATTCGATCCAATCCCGAACAATTTTAATAAAAGTTTAGAATTTTCATGGAAAATAAAAAACAAAATCTTTTTGAATTTTATCTATACAAACGGAATCACATATTTTTGACTTTTATCTGAATAAACTGAAATCACATATTTTTTATTTTTATCTGTACAAACTGAAATAACATATTTTTGGTTTTTATCTGTACAAACTGAAATCACATATTTTTGACTTTAACATCATGAGCAAGAAGATCATATCAGTATTCAATTAATTCATCACACATATTATCAATAACAAAGGGTAATCTAGAGTATGAGACCATTCAGCTCAAAATTGTGCACTTTGCATCTTTTTCATTTGAACCTCATTCAATTTGAATAATATTTGAAATGATAGGTGATAAATTTCAAAGTAAATAAGATCAGGTTATAAAATGCTCTTTTATTTATACCGAATTTGAAATATAAAGCATGAATTCTTAAATTTTTCAATATTATATTATTTGAAACTATAAGCGTTTATTCTCCAAATTCATGTGATTTAGTACCATTTAAATGAAAAAAACATCGTGTACCCCACATATATGCTAAACAGAAAGTAAATGCACTATCATCAAGACATATATAAGATTTTACTAAAGATTATCCGAATATTCAGAATGAGGAGACATCACTTAGCACATGAATAACAGAATCCAAATTGGATTGTATAGGAATCAATGAGATTCAGAATCGAATGATTCAATGTTTTGGCTTATATGTGTGGAATCATAAGATTCAGGTATGTGGATCCAACTGTTATCTGGATTATGAATTCAATGGAATCAGTAAAAATGATTTATCAATATGATCCAAGGGCTAGTATGTGTTTGATAGATGTTGTCAAGTACATATCTTGATTATACTTCAAATTGCATGCTTTTCGGGACATGGGCACTGAAGCAAATCAAATGAATAGTGCTAAGGACATAACCCGAAACTGATCTCATAGGAAAATCTTTATTAAAAGCTAATATTCTTTATCTGATAGTGATCTTTTAACGCACACACCCAGACATATAATGGATTTAAATCACAGATGTAATCATATTATATTTAATTTTCACACTACTATTAGTTTCAAAACGCTTTTAGCCTATTGACAATTCAAGTTTCAAATTTTATACACAAATTTTAAAAACAAATTACCAAGAATAGAGCATTCACAACACTATCATTTCTTATTTATGCAGACTTTGAAATTTAGATCAAATCAACTTATTTTAATCAAACATATATCAAGGTCTACTAAGGTCGTGTGAAATGAACTAATCACTGATGTACTATCATTTCTTCTCTAACTTCAAATGATGTCAAATTTTATATTTTTTTTAATTTGTTTTATTTTTATAAATTAAGCTTTTTGACTGAAAATGTAAATGCAGAAATGTAATAAAGCAATAAAAGAACTTAAAAACAAAATTTTCCATGAAATTCTGATTTTGAAAAACTTTTATTCAGGATTGATCATTCCAATCATTTTAATTAGGAATTCAAACCTGGTACGATCAAACGCTTTGGTAAACAAATCAGCAAAATTATCTTCAGTGTGTACCTTGACCAGCTCAATCAACCTTTTCTCTGCACAATCACGTATAAAATGATATCGAATTTCGATGTGCTTAGTTTTACTATGTTTAACAGGATTATTAGTTATGGATATAGTAGCATTATTATTGATAAACATGGAGGTTCCTGTGAAATTCAAACCGTAATCTCTCAATTGTTGTTGTATCCACAGGATCTGTGAACAACAACTTGCAGCAGCGATGTATTCTGCTTCGCATGTTGAAATTGAGACTGTGGTTTGCTTTTTGCATTGCCAGGACACAAGTCGATTTCCAAAGAACTGGCAACCACCTGTTGTAGATTTCCTGTCCAGACAACAACCACCAAAATCAGAATCAGTATAAGCATTGAAATCAAAGTTAGAACCATGAGGATATCATAGCCCTAAACGTTGTTTTCCTTTTAAATACCGAAAGATTCTTTTCACATCAATTAAGTGAGATTCTTTTGGCTTTGCCTGAAATCTGGAACAGATACACACGGCGAACATTATATCCGGCCTTGAAGCGGTTAAGTACATGAGGGATCCAATCATAGCTCTGTAAGGTCGACAATCCACATCTTTTCCATCTGGGTCAGAATTCAACTTATGATTGACCGGAATTGGAGTATCGTATGGGGTACAGTCCTCCATCTTGAACCAGGTTTGAATTTCGACAAGATGAATTTTCCCGCCAAAATACTCTTTTTAAAAAATTTTTAAAATTCAAAAATGATCCGAAACAAGCATATAAACTTTCCCTAAAAAATTTGGACAAGATGAATTTTCCTGCCAAAATATTAGATTTTATTTGGATGGCGATTCTCATGTAACATCATAGTTTCCGTTGTAATATAATTTGAATATGTAAATAAATTTTCTCAAATTTGTTATGTGTTGACATGTCAATTTTTGTTATATAAAACTAGGTTATATACTCATGTATTACATGTGGTTGTTTAGTATTAAAAAATAAAAGTATAATAATATGTAAAAAAAATTAAAATAATGTGTAAAACAAGAAAAAAAATCTTTGTTTCTTTAATTAAGTAACAATTATAATTTAAATTTTATATTATCTTTTTTGAAAAATAAAAATATTAACATAATTAAATTTCAAAATTCAAACTTACTTAAAATAGAAAAAATTATAAAATTTTAATGAGAAAAAATATGGTCATAACACGTGTCATTTTTTTGAATCATTCATTAGAATAAGCATTGGACTAAAACGCCACAGAATTGTGAAGTGGGGAATGAAATTGTATGTTGTAGTTTTAGAATAAGGGTTAGGTTAAATCGCTACAAGGATTGGGTTAAAACGCCACACGGTTCATGGTGTGATCATGAACTTGTTGTGCCCATTCTGCATTCTTTTTGTTCTTTTGCATTTGGTTTTAGTTATTGATGATAGATTTGTCTAATGAATATGCATGTATCTTATGGTAGAACTTGACATATATGTTTATATTTATAGCATCATCAAATCTTAGTACTCTAATAAATGAAAATCTCTTCAGAACACGTGTCACTCTCTGGTTACTCCTCATATTTATTTTCCCGCCTCTTCTTCCTATTAAATATTAGATTTTATTTTTTATTTTTTATTTTTATTTTTATTTTTATTTTTATTTTTATTTTTAAGAATACTAAGTTCGCCTGATACTGTACAAGCGAATTTGACCCGAGCGAATTTGACCCAAGCGAACTTGTTAAGTTCGCCTGACCTTCACCAAACGAACTTATTAAGTTCGCCTAATACTGAATGAAGCGAACTTATTAAGTTCGCTTATAAGTTTGCCTGCAACAGAATTTTAAGTTCGCCTGGTTCAGCTGTTCAACCCGAACACGAACCAAAAATTCCGAAAATCATGATTTCTGATCAAAATGATGGAATTAAGCAATTCTGAACCGTATGATTGTGTAGAAACTGATTAGGAACAATCCTATCGGATCAATTTCTTCAAACCAGTCCAAAATCAATCCAAATTGATCAAAAATCTTCCATTTTTATCAAGAACAAGAAAAAGATGAAAAATCCTTCAAATTCTCTGAATTTTGATGTTGATTGGACACGAAAACACCACGAATCTTCTGCTAATCAAGAGCAATAGCTCTGTTACCACTTGTAGGTCCCTAATTCGTTGCGTGACGGATCTCTAGACTCGTGGTACGACACGGTGATAACGTGCGGAATCCATGATCAACGTGCTCGTGTGACTCAATCAACAACAACGATGTAAATAAACGCTTTGTATTTCCACCAAGATATCAGGTTACAAGATTATAGAATTTCTCTCAGTCTCTAGTCTGTCTTGTAACCCCCTCTGTTCTGTCTCAGTAAACACCTATATATAATCACTGTTCTGCACCAGGCGAACTTAACAAGTTCGCTTCACTGTGCTTAGGCGAACTTATTAAGTTCGCCTCTAATAGGCTAAGCGAACTTAATAAGTTCGCCTCTGATAGACGAGGCGAACTTTCGCCTCTGATAGGCTAGGCGAACTTGTTAAGTTCGCCTCTAGCAGAACTTACACAGAATTTTATCAACAGTTACAAAACATGTCCTAACACCAATCTTGCCTTGTTGCGTACCACGACACCTCGATCGTCTTTCTTACATTTAAACACCCATTTTGTTCCTATCGGATATGCACCTTTTGGAAGATCAACAAGATTCCAAACCTTAAGTTTGTCAAATTGAGCAAGTTCTTCCTGCATAGCTTCTATCCAGTTATTGTCATTTAAAGCCATCTCAACATTCTTGGGTTCAACCTGCGAAATAAAGCAAGAATGTGAACAATCATCAAGAACTCCAGAATCTTTAATGCAAGTATACAAACAAGTATTGTCAACAAGAGAACGTGTTTTCACTCCATCCTGTAAATTTCCAATTATATTTGTCACCGGATGATCTTTGAGTTCCTTGATGGATGCGAGCTCAGGAACCGAAAACACGTCAACTTTAGTAGATTCAGATTGATAAGAATAATCTTGAGTAATTGGAATTTCCGTGTCTAAATTTGTAGGAATCTCCCCTTGATCTTGTGTCGAAGGTAATGGATCATCACCCAACAACGGATCAGCAGAAGAATGTTGAAAAATAGCATTATCCTCCTCACTCTCTGAATCTTGTGGACCTGAACAAGAAGCAACATTAGGATCGGGAGCAGAAGTAGATGGAATCGGTGAACTTGGAACTGCATTTGGTAGAAATCCATTGTGCTGTGTATCCTGACAAGAATCATAAAGAACAGTAGCATCTTCATCAGAAATGTCAGAAGGTAAATGAAAAGACTTGAATAAGTTTTCATAATCAAACGCCCAATTCGGACCAATCGCCATTTGAGGTAAAGACCGATTTGAACAATCAATATGGAACCATTCTTCAACTTGGCGTGTCTCTTTATTATAAACCCTCTTGGTTGTTGAATTTGCCACATACCCTAGAAAAATCATTTCAATAGCCTTCGCACTGAATTTTGTTGGGACATCTCGAACTTTCAATAGGGTGCAAGGATTACCAAAAGGTAGTAAATATTCCAGATTCGGCTTTCGATTATTCAGCAATTCATAGCAAGTCTTGTTATGTCTCTTGACGGTCAAGACCCTGTTCAAAACATGACACGCAATATTCACAGCTTCAGCCCAAAAGGTGACTGGAAGCTAAGAATCCGCAAGTATCGTGCGAGCTGTTTCGACCAACGTCCTGTTCTTTCGTTCAGTGACACCATTTTGTTGAGGAACGTATGGCGCACTGAATTCATGATGAATTCCTTTTTGTAGACAGAATAAGCCCATTTTTCTATTCTTAAATTCGCTGCCATTGTCACTCCTGATTCTTCTGACTTTCAGATTGAATAAATTCTCCAAACCCAGGATTAAGTATTGCACCAACTCAGTGGTTTCAGCTTTAGAAGAAAGAAACTTAACCCATGAAAATCTGGAGTAATCATAAGTTACTACCAAGCAATACGATTTCCCACCAATGCTCCTGATACTGATAGGACCGAACAAATCCATATGCAGCAACTCCAAAGGAGTTACGATAGAATTCGTCGATTTAGATTTGTGAGATTTCTTTCGTTGCTTCCCCTTCTTGCAAGGAATACAATCATCAGGAACTGAGAATTTCATTTTCGGAATACCAAGAACCAAATCATTCCTACCAATATATTTCATCTTACGGTAGTTAATGTGAGCTAGCTTCCTGTGCCACAATATTGAATCAGATTCCGACGCCTTGGAGAGTAAACATGTTGGAATTGAATCCGTTGTAGTGGCGACACTCATGTCAAGGACATACGTGTCATTTCTCTTCGGAGCCTTCATGAGAATCCATTCATCAGGAATCACAAAACCCAGTTTCAGAATATAGCATTCATGATCGTTGAAATGGAACGAAAACTTCTTGTCACAGACTTGTGATACGCTTAAAAGATTGTGTTCCAGCTGCTCAACATAATTCACCTTTTCAAATTTGACTTTGTCATTCTTTAACGTTCCCTGGCCAGTTATGTACCCGCCTTTATTGCCCGCAAAAGCGACATAACCTCCATCAATTTGTTTTACATCCTCAAGCAATCTAACATTCCCTGTCATATGTCTAGAGCAACCACAATCCACATACCATGTATTGTTGATAGTCCTCCTTGGTTGTCCCTACATAAACAACGAGAATCAGTTAGAAAGTGGAACCCAAGCCATCGTGGTCTTGGGTCGTCCGGATTGATCAAAATAAACAACTTCTTGTAATTTACAATTAATTTTATCATTCACTTTTGGAACAGAAGTTTGACAATCAGACTTTTTCAATGAAGAACCATTTTTATTATTTTGAAAAACATTATTTGATATATTATTGTCAGATTCAGATGTTTCCAAAATTTTCTTTAATTTTCTGTTTCTTCTTCTTCTTTGAGGTCTAGACAATTTAACCTCCTGAACAGAATCTTTTGAAATCCCAACTTTTGGAATCTCAGGTTTCTCTTTGCATACAAAGGATTTAGCATTCAAAGTATTCTATTGTTTAAATCCAGGTGTTTTAACAAAAGATCGACCAGGCATATTTTTCTCCAAACTAGAAGACGACTTTCCCTCATCTTTTATTTTCAGAATCTTCACCACTTTCGGTTGTGAAGGAACAGTCTTCATTTTACCCTAGTTCTTGTATGGACAATTGATCAAAATATGACCAGCCTCATTGCAATGAAAACACACTCTTCTTTCTTGATAATTTCTGAAATAAGAGGTTTTCTTTGAATTTAAGGATCCATCAGAAGAATAAGCTTCGGAGGAATGCCCAGAACAATTAATCTGCTTCTTTGGAACATAAGTCTGTTTTGGCACCTTTGAAGAATTCACTTTTTGATAACCAGCTGCAACAAATCCACTTGACAGTAAGATTGGAGAAAGTTTAGTTGGAACCACTTTCACCTCTTCAGGTTCAGTCATAATGCATCTATCCCGGGTAACATTTTTAACAACTGTTGAGTTATCAATTTTCACGTCTTTTGGAATGCCCTCGGCCTTCTTTTCATCAAACATCTCATCTTCAGAATCTAAATCATATACCATATCCTCCCAAGTTACCGGATTCACCTTTAACACAGTTTTTGGATCTATCTCCTCTTTATTTATGATCTCAGGTTCCACCACATAATTTGCATTAAACGGTGGAGGAATAAATCCAATACCAGCAACACGCTTAGTAGGATCAGCATTTGAGTTAAAATAATTCAAAACAACTGAAGAACTTTCAAATTTTTCCAACTTCCGATGAAGTTTGATCACCTCAGACTCCTTTTCAGATATTTCCTTATTCTTTTGGGCAACAATTTCATTACATTTTTCTATTTCAGCATAAGCCATATCTAGATGATAACCTTGTTCTTTGTATTTTAGCCCAAGAGAATTTAAGTCTCTTTTCAAAGACTCGATTCTATCAATGCACAGCTTATCATTATCTTTCAATTTCTGATTAACTGAATGCATTGATTTCATGTCACAAATCAAGTTTGTGTTATCATCCATGACTTTTTACAGTTTATCTTTAACAAAAATGCAATTAGAACAGTATATATGACAAACAGAGTCTTTTACCTTAGACGGATCAGACATGTCTGCCATGAATACTTTGGCAATTGGAATATTCTCTGAATCTTCACCAACTGAAGCATTTTGTGTAAGAACAATTTCCTCCTCAGCAACCCCTGACACAGCATCAGAATCAATATTCTGCCCTTGTTCTACCTCATCATCAACACTTGGAACACTATCACCATCACACGAATCATCACTAGAACTTTCATCATCAGTAGACTCCTCTGGTTTTTCAGAATGAATTTCTGCAACAAAAGCCTGACTCACAACACCAACCAAATCTTCCAAATGAATGCCCCAATCATAGTTTTGATCGTTTTGAGCGACCAAAGCTGATGATGCAGATGCATGATTTGTATTACCAGATGAACAATGTGACTGATTCCTATTATGCTGAAAGTTAGACTGCTTCTTTTGAGAATCAAATTCTACCTTTGGCTTCACACACTCCTTAGCAAAGTGACCATACTCTTGGCAATTGTAACACCTAACTTTGCTCTTATCAAAACCCATACGCGATCGACTATTTGAACCAATATATTTTCTGCCAGTTCTCTTCAAGAAATCTTTAGCTTGTCGCATTAACATAGCCATATTCCATTGGATATTCATTTCTTCCAGATCAACAGGGTCAATCTGTCTGAAATCTTCTTCTATAACCTCAGGATCATGTATTTTACCTCTAATTAAATTTTTATATGATGCCATGAATGAAGAAAACATAGCAAGAATAATTTGGAACTCCAGAACACTGATCATTTGAAGACTCTTGAGCATCACCAGAAAAGAATGCCACTCCAGTACCAGATTTACCAGTAGATTTGGCAAAATACATTGGGGGATCCTGGATATGCTCCATATTAGTCTCTTTCTTCTTCATATTCATGTCATGTGACTGAATCTTCCCTAAAACTTCTTCAAGAGACATGGTTTTGTACTTAACATTCTCTTTGATTAAAACTGTATACACATCAAATTTTGATGGTAAAGCCTCCAAGAATTTATCATTGATTTCCTCAGTCTCATATACCACAGATGCACTAGCCAGTTCACTAAGAAGATGATAGAATCTTGTAGCAAGATCATCCAAGGATTCGTTTTGAAAATGTTTAAAAACTAGGAACTGCTTCTTTAGTAACTCCTTTCTACTCTTCTTCACATCCAAACTCCGTTCACATCTTTTCTGTAATGCTTCTTTAGTAACTCCTTTCTACTCTTCTTTTCTCAATCAAATAGCAACTTTTCTTCAGTAGTTAACGCTGATACTGGCTTCGGAACATCATCCTTTCCCATCCATGAATAAGTAGGATGCGTATATCCTTCCAAAATCGGAATCCACAAACTAGTATCGGTAAAAGATACAAACTGGTCAAACCGATCTTTCCAATTTGAATAATCAGCTAGATTCAACAACTTCGGAGGTTTTTGAGATGTACCGATCTCATTGTCATAATTGAACATGTTTGTGACTTGAACCATATTTGCCATTTTTTTTAAATTTCTGAAAAATTTTCCAAGTGTTGAAATTCCTTTACCCTCAGGCGAAGATAATAAGTTCGCCTGCTAAGTCACTCAAGTGAACTTAATGAGAAAAGTTCGCTTAAAACAGAAATCAACAATCTGATTAAGTTCGCCTAAAATAAGTTCGCTTAACCCTGTGATAAGCGAACTTGACAAGTTTGCCTGCTGCTAAGTTCGCCTGCACAGAATTCAGCAAGTTCGCTTACCGTAACAAAATCTTGATCAAGACTTCTTCAGACCACAGTCGCGAACCAAGAACTTTCAAAAATCATCATTAAACACTGAATTGAAGGAATTAAACAAAATTGGATCGTAGGATTGAGTAATTTGACAATTAGAAGTTTTCTATCGGATCAATTTCATCACAATCCTCTTCAAAAACTCCAAATCAGATCAAAATCAGTCTTGAAAACTCCATTGAAATGAAAAACTCAAAAATGATGAATTTGATGTCAATTTGCATATAAATTCGTCTAGAATCAACAAGAATCACGAGCAATAGCTCTAATACCACTTGTAGGTCCCCAAGGCGCGTCTACGGATCGATCTCGTGATAAGACGTGACGTTTACTCGGAGTGCGGAATCCAACGAGTTAACGTTTATATGCATAAAAGACAAAGCAAACAATCAAGTAAATAAACTTCTCAATTTGTATTCCAATCACAATGATGTTTTACAGACTCAATCTGATCTCTCATGTTTTCCCGTTAGGGAGAAACATGCGTACGAACAGACATCCGTTACTTGTCTTCCAGCTAGGGAGAGACACACACAAACAGACATGGATCACATAGTATTTCACTACCACTTGTGTACTTAAGCGTAAACTCTATCATGAAAGTCCTCACATCGAACCGTTTAAATATGAAGAATAGGGAGGTATGTTGAGTAGTACTACTAGGTTTGACAAACCCCACTCGCGTTAGTCGCGCTAACTCGATTGGAGGTAGAACGGGTGTAATATTGACCTAAAACATGCACTATGGTTGATAGACCGGGTGGGAGGCATTCAAACATAAACTATCAGTCTACGGTTCCGACCGCTTAGAGTAACTTGTACATTGTCTAGCTAGCAATAGGTGTGACTTACGTATGTGGATCTTTCAAAACTCAAACAGTTTATTTACATACAAACCTGTGAACTCACCAACCTCGTGTTGACAGTTTTTCTTACATGTTTCTAAGGTCGCTTTGGCACAGGTTGCACACTTAGGACATGCATAGAGTCCTACTGTCATATCATTCATTTCAAACATTTTAAACAGTGTTACTTATTTACATTAATTGACGCTTGTTGCATGTAATTACTTTTGATTTCATTCTAACGTTTATGCTTCCGCATTTAACTCTAAACT
Organism: Smallanthus sonchifolius; assembly: GCA_023525975.1. NCBI lineage: Eukaryota > Viridiplantae > Streptophyta > Magnoliopsida > Asterales > Asteraceae > Smallanthus > Smallanthus sonchifolius. Next base: position 49,573,237 of record CM042023.1, read on the forward strand.
TTTATGTTATGACATTTTAAGTCTCATATAGTGTCATTGGATGTAACTAATGACTGAGATACTGGTTTGTCACACGCCAAGCGGTAAAACTTCGTTAGTGGAATTTTGGGGTGTGACAGATTGGTATCAGAGCCATTAGTTATCGTGAACTAGGACTGCATACTAGACTATAACCCACACACATTAGTTACATGACACAGACACTCATACATGATACACATGGTATCCATACATACATTGCATTGCAGGCATGATGAAAACATCCATATCACCCTCTTCTGAAGAGGAACACGTCATTCTCATTGTATCATTATTCCCGGTGGCGACACTCGGGGAGTCATCAAAACAACATCCACTCCTGTCCAAGGGCAGCAAGACGGAGCCTTCGGAGGAGTCTGTTAGGACATAGAATGTATGACAAAAGCTTTGTAATAGTTTAGGTCTTATTGTCATTATGTTTTTATGTAATTGTATAGATTTTGTCTAAGTGTTAGAACAAGTTCTGCTAGAGGTGAACTTGTTATGTTCGCCTAGCATATTAGAGGCGAACTTGTTAAGTTCACCTAGTCTCATGTGAGGCGAACTTGCAGAGTTTGTGTCTATAAATAGGAGTTTATAGATTCTATTTTGTAGCGAAGCGAAAGAGATAGAAATCGAACAAGTGTATTCTGTAAACTCTCTATTTTGTGGAATACAAAGAGAAAGTTTATTTACATGCTGTTTCTATTGTCAATTCGTATAGATACGTTAACACGAAGGATTCCGCACTCCGTGTTATCGAGACGTCCTGTCACGAGATCGATATGTAGATGAGTCATGTGGACCTACAAGTGGTATCAGAGCTTTTGCTCGTGATTTGTGTTTGATTCTTGGTGATTAGAGATGTTTTTGTGTACAATTTGATAAGAAATTTATCATTTTTACAAGTTTTTGTATCCATGGAGTTTTCAAGTTCTTAAAGCTGATTTTACTGCTGAATTCGTGAATTTGAAGTGGATTTTGGTGAAATTAATCCGATAGAAGTGTTCTAATTCATAAAATACTAAATCCTACGGTCCAATTTCTTCAAATTCCTTCTAATCTGTGAGAAATGATGATTTTAGGTGATGTCTGTTCGTGTTTGGGTTGAAGTTCTTGTTGAGTTTGTTATAGCTGAAGCAGGCGAACTTGCTGAGATTTGTTGCAGACGAACTTAGCAAGCGAACATATCAAGTTCGTTTCTCTCAGTTTAAGCGAACTTATTCAGTAGGCGAACTTACCGGATTTTCTTGTTTTAAGCGAACTTATCACGTTCGCTTTATATCAAATTCGCTTGTTTGGATTTGAAGCGAACTTATTATCTTCACCTGAGAGGAGTACTTGTTCAATACATTGAAATTTTTCTGAAAATGGCAAATATGGTGCAAGTGACTAACATGTTAAATTACGATAACGAGATTGGTACTTCTAAGAAACCACCCAAATTGTTAAGTCTTACAGATTATTCTAACTTGAAAGATCGGTTTGATCAGTTCGTCTCTTTTACTGATACAAGTTTATGGATTCCAATCTTGGAAGGTTATACACATCCGACATATACTTGGGTGGGAAAGGATGGTGTTCCTAAATCGGTATCTGTGTTAACTACAGAAGAAAAATTATTGTTTGATAGGGAAAAGAAGGCTATGGCTAGTATCTAAATGTCTCTTCCTAAAGAAATTTATCATAGTTTTAAACAATTCAAGACTTCTCAACAATTATGGGAAGCGTTACAAAAGCGGTGTGAAGGTAGTTTGGATGTTAAGAAAAGCAGAAAAGAATTACTGAAGAAGCAGTTCTTAGTATTCAAGCACTTTCAAAATCAATCTTTAGATGATCTTGCAACGAGATTCTATCATTTGCTGAGTGAATTGTCAAGTGCTTCAGTGGTTTATGAGACTGAAGATATAAATGATAAGTTTTTGGAGGCATTACCATATAAAATGGATGTGTATTCAGTTTTGATAAAAGAGAATGTCAAGTATAAAACTATGTCTCTTGAAGAGGTTCTTGGAAAGATTCAATCACATGATTTGAATATGAAGAAGAAGGAAACCAACATGGGGCATATTCAAGATCCTTCAATGTATTTTGCTAATACTTCTTGTAAAACTGGTGCAGGGGTTGCGTTCTTTTCTGGTGATACTCAAGATGTTTGTAATAATCATTGTTCTAGGGTTCCAAGTCATTATGGTTTCTCTGCAAATATAGCTTCTTCATCATCTGGAACACATAATATGAATCACAGAGTTGCTGATGATTATTTAGCGATGTTTTCTTCCTTTATGGCTTCTTATGAAAATTTTATTGGAGGAAAGATTCATGATCCAGATGTTATTGAAGAGGATTTCAAACAAATTGATCCTGTTGATCTAGAAGAGATGAACATTCAATGGAACATGGCTATGCTGATGCGACAAGCAAAGGATTTTTTGAAGAAGACTGGAAGGAAGTATATCGGTTCTAACAGTCATTCACGTATGGGATTTGACAAAACCAAAGTTCGTTGCTATAATTGTCAGGAGTATGGTCATTTTTCCAAAGAATCTGTGAATCCAAAAGTTGAATTTGATTCTCAGAAGAAGCCTAATAACTTTCAGAACAATCGTAATCAGTCACATGGCTCCTCTGGCTCTGGAAATTCTAATCATGCACCTGTATCATCTGCTTTGGTTGGTCAAAATGATGAAAATTATGACTGGGGTATTCATCTTGAGTATTTGGTTGGTACAGTAAGTCAAGCTTTTGTAGCTGAGATTCATTCTGCAAAATCTGAAGAGTCAACCGATGATGATAGCTCAAGTGATGGTGAGACTTTGCCAAGTGCTGATGAAGAGCATGATCAAGTATAAAATGTTGAGTCTGATATTGCATCTGGTGTATCTAAAGATGATATAGTAATAACTCAAAATTCTTCTGTTGGTGCTGATTCTGAAAATATTTCGATTGCAAAAGTCTTCATGGCAGATATGTCAGATCCTTCAAAGGTAAAAGATTATGTCTGTCACATTTATTGCTTTAATTGTATCAATATAAAAGATAAACTGCAAAAAGTAATGGATGATAATACAAATTTAATTTGTGATATGAAATCGATGCATTCAGTTAATCAAAAATTGAAAGATAATGATAAATTGTGTATAGATAGAATTTAGTCTTTGAAAAGAGATTTAAACTCTTTGGGATTGAAATATAAGGAACAAACATATCATCTGGATATGGCTTATGCGGAGATTGAGAAGCGAAATGAAATTGTCGCTCAGAAGAACAAAGAAATTTCTGATAAAGAATCTGAAGTGATCAAATTAAGTAGAAAGCTGGAAAATTTTGAAAATTAATCTGTGGTATTGGATTACTTTAATGCTAATGCTGATCCTACAAAGAGGGTTGCTGGAATTGGATTTGTTCCTCCACCATTCAATGCAAATTTTGTGGTTGAACCAGAAATTATTCATGAAGTGGAAATTGATCCAAAGACGATGTTAAAAGTAAATCCAGTAACTGGTGAAGATATCATCTATGATTCTGATTTTGAGGATGAAGTTTTTTATGATATAAAGGTTGAAGGCATTCCTAAGGAAGTACAACTTGATGAACCAAAGGTAGTGAAAAATTTTACTCGTGATAGATGCATTTTAACAGAACCTGATGAAGTAAAAGTTGATCAACCTAACCTTTCCAAAATCTTACAATCAAGTGGTTTTGTTGCTGCTGGTCATCAGAAGAAGAATTCATCAACGTTGACTAAACAAGATTTTATTCAAAAGAAGCTAGTCAACTGTTCAGTAAAATCATCTGAAGCTTGTTCATCGGAAGGGTCATCAAATTCAAGAAAAACTCCTTATATCAGAAATCATCAAGATAGAAGAGTTTGCTTTCACTGTAATGAGGCTGGTCATATTCTGATTCACTGTCCTTATAATAATCAAGGCAAATTAAAGAGTGTTTTCTCACAACAACGAGTGGTGACGATTTTGAAAAGACTAAATGTGGGAAAGCCTACGTCCAGTGTTGTAAAGAATGTGCCTTGTCAATCATTTGCTAAATCTTCAGGATTTAAGCAACATGATAAGCATATTTCTAAACCAGTTATTTTTTAAAATAAGTTTGAGATTCCACATGTTGGAATTTCAAAAGATTCTCAACCTAAGGTCAAACTTTCTAGACCACAACGAAGAAGAAGTAACAGAAAATTAAAGAAATTTTTGGAAATATCTGAATCTGATAATCATAAATCTAATAATGTTTTTCCAATTAATAATAATGTGTCTTCATTGAGAACGTCTAATTGTGAATCTTATGTTCCAAAGGTTGATGACAATGTTGATTGTGAGTTGCTTGAAATTGTTTTTTTTTTTCCATCTGGACGACCCAAGACCACAATGGCTTGGGTTCCTATTTCTAACTGATTTTCTTTGTTTATGTAAGGGCAACCAAGGAGGACTATCAACAATACGTGGTATGTAGATAGTGGTTGTTCTCGACATATGACAAGGAATATTCATTCGCTGGAAGATGCTATTCATATTGATGGTGGTTATGTCACTTTTGCTGGAAATAAAGGCGGGTACATAACTTGTTAGGGTACTTTGAGGAACGATAAATTCAAATTTGAGAAAGTGAACTGTGTGGAGCAACTTGAACACAATCTTTTGTGTGTATCTCAAGTGTGTGACAAGAAGTTTTCATTTCATTTCAATGATTCTGAGTGTTATGTCTTGAAAACGGGCTTTGTTATTCTTGAAGAATGGATTCTAATGAAGGCTCTAAGGAGTAATGACACATATGTCCTAGACATGAGTGTTGCTACTACAACGGATTCAATTCCTACATGTTTACTCTCCAAGGCGTCTGAGTCGGATTCTATTTTGTGGCACAGGAAACTTGCTCACGTCAATTATCTGAAAATGAATTATCTCGTGAAGAATGATCTGGTTATTGGTGTTCCGAAAATGAAATTTTCCGTTCCTGATGACTGTATTCCTTGCAAGAAGGGGAAACAACACAAGAAGTCCCACAAATATAAGACAAAGAATTCAATTGTGTCTCCTTTGGAGCTACTGCATATGGATTTGTTCGGACCGATTAGTATCAGGAGCATTGGTGGTAAATCTTACTGTCTGGAAGTAACAGATGATTTCTCTAGATTTTCATGGGTTAAGTTCCCCTCTTCTAAAGCCGAAACCATAGAGTTGGTGCAATTCTTAATCCTGGGTTTAGAGAAACTGTGCAAACAGAAAGTCAGAAGAATTAGAAGTGACAATGGCAGCGAGTTTAAAAATAGCATGATGGGTTTATTTTATCTTCAAAAGGGAATTCATCATGAATTCAGTGCGCCATATGTACCTCAACAAAACGTAGTTGCTGAACGAAAGAACAGGACTTTGGTTGAAACGGCACGTACGATGCTTGAGATTCTAAACTTCCAGTTACTTTTTGGGCTGAGGCTGTGAATACTGCGTGTCACGTTTTGAACAGAGTTTTGACCGTTAAGAGACACAACAAGACATGCTATGAGTTGTTTAATAATCGGAAGCCGAATCTGGAATTTTTACTACCTTTTAGTAATCCATGCGCCCTGTTGAAAGTTAGAGATGTCCCAACCAAGTTCAGTGCTAAGGCTATTGAAGAGATCTTTCTGGGGTATGTTGCAAATTCTACTACCAAGAGGGTTTATAACAAAAAGACTCGCCAGGTTGAAGAATGGTTTCATATTGACTGTTCTAATCGGTCTTTACCTCAAATGGCGATTGGACCAGACTGGGCTTTTGATTATGACAATTTATTCAAGTCTTTTCAATTACCTTCTAATATTTCTCCTGAGGAAGCTGTTGTATTATATGATTCATGATGTGTTAGTATTTACACATCTTTTTGGCACAAAACTTCACTCTTTTAACGATCAATTCTTGGTTATATTCAACGTTTAGACACTTATTTGCTTCATTTCCTGTTTTGTAGTTTTTTGTGAAGCTTGGTGAACAAACAAGAAGATTCCAGGATAAAAAGTGAAGTTTTAGGGTTTCTTTGA